>CM074125.1:24328081-25646831 GCA_037177725.1 Cyamopsis tetragonoloba
TTCTTTATCTCAATGATAGTTCTCAAGGAAAAATAGCAATTTTACCCAACAATCATATTTGTGAAGGGAACATAGTAATGTTAGGCTTTTTCTTATTTTAGTTAATACTAACCCATTCTTTTATTAGGCTAAGACTTATATATACACATTTTGTATCTTCATTATTTTCTTTTAGTTTTAATAATACAGATTACATTTTACTCTTCCCTTCTCTCTCTCGTTCTCTATCTCCATTTATCTTCATCTCTTTCTCAAACCCTTTTATGGTATCTCGAGCCTAAAGATCTCGGGCTAATGGCGTCTTCTTCAATTGCTTCCGTTATTCTCACAATTGTCCCTATTTCTATCAAGCTTGATGATGAAAACTTCCTCACTTGGAAAATGCAAGCTTCGGGTGCTATCAAGTCCTTCAAATTGCAACAATTTATCGATTTTTCTTCCCGAAGAGGAATGCCAGACAAATTCCAGACTGATGATGATAAAATTCTTGGGAAAATTTCTGATGATTATGAAAAATGGGAGCAACAAGATCAACTCGTTTACACATGGTTTCTTGCGTCGATGGCTCTCAGTCTCCATGCACACATGGTTGGTTGCAATCATACATAGTAGATATGGAAGACTATACACACATACTTTGAATCCCAAACTCGTGCCAAGGTTTGTCAATTGAAAAACCAACTCAAAGGTATTCACAAAATTGATTCTCTCAACAGTTATCTTCTTTCAATTAAGAAAATTGTTGATACCCTAGCCTCTGTCAAATCCCCAATTGATTCATCTAAACATATCTCCATCATTCTTGATGGTCTTCTCGATGAATATAATTCTCTTGTTACCTCTATTATATCAAGAACTGGCCCTTACACCATTACTGAAATCAAAACCCTCACCCTTGAAAATCGTTTGGAGAGACAAAAGAAAGAGGAATCAGATAGCTTTGCTATGCAATCTCTTTAAACAAATATGGCTCAATTTCAAAATAGCTTTGGAAAGAATCAAGATTCTCAATTTTTCGCTTTGCTGGTAATTCAGCTTTTGCAAAGTCTAATACCCTTATCATACTGTGCATGTTCAAACTCCGACTTCACTTCGGTTCACCCATGAGTTTGAGGGGGAGTGTGAAGGAAACATAGTAATATTAAGCTTTTTCTTATTTTAGTTAATACTAACCCATTCTTTTACCAAGCTAAGACTTTTATATATATATATATATATATTTTGTACATCTTCATTATCTTCTTTTAGTGTTAATAATACACATTACATTTTACTCTTTCCTTCTCTCTTGTTCTCTATCTCCATCTATCTTCATCTCTTTCTCAAACCCTTTCAATATTCTTAACCCGTGACACTTTAACATAATTAACATTCAACTACACTTGCTATATTATGTTAAATTACGTACTTAACCTTCATCTCTTGTGGCACAAGCAACATTCAAGGCTCTACAATAATAAAATCCATTGCATGATTGAAACTAGAAGATAAAAAAAAGCCATTTTAAAATTGATATGTTTATCATAATTAATACTCTAAACCATTAAATCAAGTCAAACATGACATGTCACATGACATACATGAAGGGTCAAAGTTTTCAACTTTGACTTCCATTGTATACTCTGCAACTCTATCTACATACATATTTTCTTCATCCAATCCTTTTACAATCCATAGCCCATTTCCTTTCATATATGCCTGAGAGCGACGTGGGGATATATATAAAAGAAAAAGAAATCATCACAAATCCATTCAAAGAATATATATATAACATCAAGAAGATTCAAAATGTAATATTTTCGTACGGACATTGTAGGCAAATATAATAAAATTCTTCTTATAAAAAAATAAGTTATCTCTTAATACCAATTTAAAAAGAAAAAAGAAAAAAAAAGAGCTTGGGCTGGAATGCACAAACGCAACATTATTCAACATGAGTAGTGACCTGAAGCAAATCTACATTGGAATCTTAAATTCAGATTAATACATGCTTAGAAAAAGCAGCTGAAATTGACAGACACCAATACATAGAAGCCTTACTACTGTATGTATACACTACAATATAATTTATTTTAATAATATTTTATTAAAATTATTAAAAAATATTATCAAATCATTAAAAATATTGTTTGTGTATTTATAATATTTTTAATAAATATTGTATATAAACTATCACTATGCCAAAAAATGGCCCGTTGTAACGATTATAAAGGCCTACAACAGCAATTCATAACGGTTAGTGATATATTATATTAGCGCTTGAGTTAGGTTTAATAGCATATAGAAGAAGCGGTTCACAACCGCTGGCATAAGTGCCTCTATGGCCGCAGTTCTATGCTACGTACAACCACTAGCAAAGGACATTTTTTTGACGTACCAATCACCCTATGTCATTAGTTCTAATTAATTAGCAAATATTATCAATTTTTTTTAAAAATACTCTTTTTTATCCTCTCTATATATATATATATATGTCACTTTGTGGAAGAAGTCTGTGGTCCTTAATATAACTCAGTAACTAATTCATTAATAGATATTTTTCTTTTTTACCTTTCTACAATTTTCAAAGATTTAATTAATGATGGAGTGAGAAAGAGAGAGAAAAATATATTGATTAACTCAAGCATTTAGTAACATATTTATGTTGAGGGTATAGTTGAAAAAAAAATTAGACAAATTTAATAAGTTAATCACCATTTTTTGTTTTTGATAATTTAGTCCGAAGTGACTTATATATAGAACCGAAAAGAGTATTATTTTTGTAAAATTTTATATAAAGACTATGTTGATAAAAGTCTATATAGTGATACTCATTAAAGCGTATTTAATTTCACATGAAAAAATGTTAAATGTTGATATAAAATTAAAATTTACTCTTGTTCTATTAAAATAATTCACATTTAAATTATTTTAACGTGAAATTAAGCATGTACTAAATTAATTTATCCACCATCATTTATAGAACGTGATTAATTAAGTTTTTCCACTCCCCTTAGTCACAAACCTTGAGATAAATACTCCTATACGGATTTGGATTCTCTCCAATTCATTTTCTCTCAAGCTCTCTCCATCTCATTTGTGAACTCTGGGATCTATTCAATGACTGTTATGAAATGCTACAAAAGCATTCATAAAATAACATGATGCACCTTATTATTCTCTCAAATACAAGAAAAATCCTAAAAATAAAATCTTTCCTCTCTCGTTCTTGTTCTGTGCACGCCAAAACTGAGAGGAGCGCTCCATTGCCACTGCCGCCACAAACGCCGCCGCTATTCTCCTCCACCGGCACTGTCGTGTCGTCGTCTTCCTTCGTCCCTATCGCCTCCATACCCCTGCGTTGTTAGTTGCCGCCGCCGTCTCTCTCCTCCACCGCTGTCAGTCGTCGCGCTGCCGTCTGTCGTCGCACCGCTGTCTGCCATCGCACCGCCATCATCTCCCTCCTCCACCGCCGTCTGCCGTTGCAATTAAAAAGAGTAAAACATCAATTTTATCTTCTAAATATTCGTTCATCGCTTCTTCAAATGCTTTTATCACCAATTTAATCCCTTTAAAATTTTATATATGCAATTTGAAAGACTAATTTAATCTAAATTTGATCATTTAAACATTTCTCTCATTTTTAAAGAAAAGTTAAAAAAGAAAGAATGAAGGTAAAATAATAGAGAAACAATGAGAACAAATCTACACTTGAATATTTTGAAGTTTTTTATTTTTTTTTAAAAAAGAAACGTGCAGAATGAGTCAATTGAGTGAAAGAATGAAGGGAAAGAGTGAATAATAAGGTGTATCGTGTTATTTTGTGAATGCTTTTGTAGCATTTCATCTCAGCCATTGAATAGATCCAAGAGTTCACAAATGGGATGGAGAGAGCTTGAGAGAAAATAAGATGAAAAGAATCCAAATCCCTCCTATACTCCCACCATCATTATTCTACGAAGGGTGCACTCTGTTTCATCTTAAATCTAATAATCTATTTGGCACTAAACCAACTTCTAATAGTATTAGTCCCACAAAACCTGAAACCTTTATCTAAATAAAGTCGCTATATCTATTTGTGAAACTTATATTAAGGTAGAGACTAATTCTTTGGGTATAGTCAAGTTTGCTTTTTTAAGGATGTCTTTTATAAGGCTCTGACCGTTATTATTTTATTGAGAACGCAATGTGTCTCTATTACTATGTTAACATCTTTATTGTTTATAAATTGCTATATTCATATATATTATATATTATCAATCCAAAGACAGCTTCCCTGTCCATCCATCTCTAGAGGACGCATTTTGGATATTACCCATGGTTATCCCAGGGACTTATACAGAAAAATCAAGCTAAAGACAACTGGTTTAAGTGAGACTCACTTGTGACAGAAAAAGAACACATTAGGGTTTGGACCCAAATTAGTTTCGACACGAAACAGAAGGCTCAAGTCCAAAATTCTTAAAAAACCCCTAAAGTTAAGTACTCCATTGTGCCATAATAAAAAAAAGTCAGCCTCAATATCTAAGGTCATCTACTAATTTAAGCATTTAGAGTTTCTAAAAATATCCACCTCTACAACATTATCTCATAAGATTTTGAGGTCATCCTTAAAGCATTCATCTCACGAACCACCTGAAAGATACTTACTATTCGGACTCGTTAAGTGACTAGGATAAGTAGCTCAAGATAGGATAATATATCATATCCCGTTACTATATATAGTTTTGTGAGTCAACAAGATATGATAAACTTATCCTATCATACTCTCTAGTACAAAAAGTTATCCCAAGAAGTGGGTTAGAGGCCAACATGATAGGATAAGGATTTTTATTTTCTACCTTACCCTTGCTTATAATACATATTCTTAAATTAACATTTATTTTTATAATAAAAATAAAATAAATAATAAAAATTATAAATATTGATAATAATAAAAAAATTTAATAATAAAAATAATAGTAATAAAAATAAATAATAATAATAATAATAGTAATAATAATAAAAATAAATAATAATGAAAATAAATAATAATAATAGTAATAAAAAATAATTAATAATAATAATAGTAATAAAAATAATAAGTAATAATAATAAATCTTATTAATAGTAACTATAATAAAAATAAATAATAAAAATAAATATCAATATAAATAATTAAAATAAAAATAGTAAAAAAAAATTATAATGAAAATAAATAAAAAAATAATAATAGTAATAAAATAAATAATAATAATAATAGTACTAAAAATAAATAATTATGACAGTAATAAAATAATTAATAATAATAATAATAATAATAATAATAATATCTATTTTGATATATGATAGACACACCAAACACCGGATATGATAAAAGTTTATGAAGGCGTATCGAACTCTTATCATATCCTGTTATTATCCAACCGTCTTATCCTATCTTAACTTATCATATATTGTCCACTAAACGAGCCCTTGATGATTGTGGATTTGTTTTGGGACAGCTCACATCAAATCTTAAAAATAATTAATGATAAAATTTACCATATGTATAGAGTCTATCAAATTTACTTTTATGTCCTTTTCTTTTGAAACATGGATGGGAAGGAATAATTAAAAATATTATATGAATTAAATTATTTTTGAAGGGAAGTAAGTGGGTTTGCACTTCACCCAAGAATCATATCCCATCCCTCATTCATATCTTATCTTTTTCTCCCAATTTGTGGGGTCTCAACTTTAAAACTTCCAAAGGTTAGAAAATGGATTAATCACCAGCCTTTCAAGAATTACAGAGAGAAAGAGAAACATTTAGTCATGTGACCTTTTTCTTTTAATTTTATGTAAACCTTTATATAATTTTGAATGCTGATAATCTAAGTAATTAGCTCTAAAACTCAAATAAAGTGTTTGGATTTAATTTTTAAACTGCAACTATGGATTTGTTACTCCAAACAGGGTTTTAGTGGGAAATATATGTTCTGTTTGAACCAGATATAAACATGAGTGTTTAATAACAGAATCAAACCAAATATAGGCATACATGTTTGCCATTCTTTCCTTAACAGAATTCTTCAATATTAGTTTTTGGCAGAAATAAGAATTTTATTGCATTTGCAGTTGACAGAAAAGTTGATCTTACCATACATGAATGGTGGAAGTTAGTGTTGATCAATTTCAATTTTCACCTTCCATATATTCATTATATAAATAAATAAAAGTACTTTTGATTTCACGTTAAGATGAAATAAAAGTAAATTAATTTTAATATAACTAAAAGTAGTGTATACATTTTAAATTTATATTTAATAATTTCAACTTAAATCAAATACACACTAAAATATCATAAATCAAATATACACTAAAATATCGAATGAGCGTGGATACTGCATAGAATATCAGAAAAATTAATTTTGACATACATAAAAAATTAAATCATCAATAACTTGATAGATATGGAGTAATTGATTGTATTGCTGACAACTTTACAACTTGTACAACTAGTTAAACATAAAAAAATATATAGTTAAATTATTACATGATTTAGTTAATTATAATGTAATAATTTAATTATATATTCATTGATTTTTAATCATAAAAAATTAAAATAAGAAATGTCTTTTATATAATACTAAAATTAAAATTAGTCAAAATATATACTAATTTAATTGTATATTTTTTCATGTGTATCAATTATAAAAAAACAAATTGTACATATATATTTTTTTTCTTTGATAAGGAAATACACCCACATAATTATACACATATTATTATTTAATTATTGATAGATATGTATATCTCACACACGCACGCATATATCTTTTGCAAGCACATGTTCGTACAGTTTCGCATCAAGGCTCCATGCTCTAAAGCAGCTAACATTCAAGGTCAGCAACTATATCAGTTTCTGACAACACTTCAAAATTAATATATATATTGGATATTGATAATTTGTCACATCCTTATAATTTTGGTATGATAAATGTTATTTAGTGTTTTTATAGTATTTTTAAGAAGTTAAATAAATAAAAGAATTATTGAAAAATATAATTTTTTTTATATTTTTGAGAGACGAAATAACGTTTAGTTATGATTTTTTTTTAATTCTAATAATTTAAACAAATACCCTAAAGATATGGTTTAACAAGATCCTTATCGTATTGTCAAAAGCTACAAATCATGTCAAGCATGGATCCAGATTTTCTCCTTGTGTCTAAGTTGACTTGAACCGTCCGATTTAAATCAAACGCTTAAGATTTATTACGTTGAGATTTAATAAACTATTAAAAATAAATTTTTTAACTTATCAAATCTCAGTTGTCCAATCTTGATCAGATTGTGTGACCACAAGAAATCCGGGTCCACTTAGTGCTACCTCCAGAGCAATGGTACTTCCCATGCTGCAATTATATAATCCCTTTTAACTTTCCAAGTACACAATGTACTTTTTCTTCTATTTTTCCTCTCCCTAGCCTTCTCAACATTTCATCACAGAAGAAAATTAATATCAAATAATATGAAGGGGAAGTTCCTAAGACAGTGTCTTAACAAGTGGAAGAAAATGAAGAGTAGAGTAACACACAGTGACCATTGCTGTTGCCAAATAGCTTTATGGTGTTTCATGCATGAAAGGGACTCTATTCCAAATGATGTCCCAAAGGGTCACTTGGTTGTGTATGTTGGAGAGAATCACAAGAGATTTGTCATCAACATTGAGTTACTCAATCATTCTCTCTTCAAGGCATTGTTGGATCAAGCTCAAGATGAATATGATTTCACCTCAAATTCCAAACTATGGATTCCTTGCAATGAGCATCTTTTCCTTAGCGTCCTTCGCTCCGTGACCTCTTCGCACGACGAACAACACGTGTTCGTGTGTGCCTGAGGAATCACGATTCTTTGTGTCATTAGTTAGAGTATGTCCTGATTGACTTCTTAAGAAGTGCTTACAGGAGAAGAATTTTTTATGTGTCACGAGTTACTTAAATTTTAAAGGTCAGTATTTCAAATAAACGTTTCTACTTCAAGTTATCTTAATTAACTTTTGAAAAACTTGAAACTGAAAAGTTTATTTGTATAAGAAATTCTACTCGTATAAGCACTTTTTGAAAAGCTCGATCAAACGGCTCTTTCAATGTCACGCCATTGAAGTGATCTAACAACTGTGTTGCTGATATATGTAGTCATATTATGTTGTAGATTGAGGCGTGAATTTCATTTTCCTCACTGAGGTAAATCAATTGAGGGAGAGAGGGGTTATTGTTCTGTTTTGTCTTTTGGTGTGGGAAAGATACAGAATTTGTAAATTGAGCAAAGGAAAGTCAGTTTTCCTTTGTCAAATAGACTAATAGTCGGTGGATCAATGAGTGTTTGTTTTAAATTTTAATAGAATATAAAATAAAAAACCAGATAAATTGAGACACTTTTAAAAGAAGAGACAAATTATAACTTTATCATTCTAGTGCCTTTGTTTACGACGGTGTTTCGAAATCTTAAACAAATATACCTTAAACGACTTAATTGGAAAGAAAGATTTATAAATGTTTGCTTTGTTGGGCATGGAAATATTGTGCTTTATTTTGGACTTATATTTTTTAATATTTTACATACACTTAAAAATAAAATTCTGTCAAACGATTTTAAGATAAATTCTGTCTGTCCTGTGAATCAAATCAGCTATATAGTTAATAAACCAAGTTAATCTAGGCAATTCAAACTTGCAAGAAATATACAAGGTAAAATATTTTCATAAAAACAATGAAATTTGAGTATACAACTACACATACATAGTTAAAAAATCAATTTACTTAATTTTAAGAAAAATGCTAAAGGGCACTAGTTAAGATTATAAAAATAGTAGTAATATTTTATTGAAAATAGTATAATTAAATTTTTCGAAACTTAAAAACCATTTAATGAATACTTTTTATAGTAACTCCAATCATTTAAAAAATTGTATTTATTACACCTTAACAAGTACCCTTAGGACACGGTTTAACATAACCCTAATTTTAATTGTAACTATTGATATGTAATTATGTAATTAGAATTGATATCAAAGCAGTTTCCGCTGAGATGAAATAAACAGTTGAGTTTCAGTTAAAAAAAACTATTAGTTGTCTGGAATGAAATACCATCAATGATCACTGATCAGTGCAAACAAAAACTTGCTAGATTCCAATGCAGCAACTAAACTATAAAGGACCTGCAAGCTACTTGTCAGAAAATCTGAGTTTAATATCGATGTGCAAGAGTTAAAATTCCAAAACCAAAAGAAAACTCTTAACAGATTGGACATGTGTCGAGGGATCTGGTTAGTGCTGTTTGGGTAGGTGACCCACACTGCTAGAAGATAAATAAATGATTGCAAGACAAGCACACTCTCAAATCACTTTGAAGATTAGATATGAGAGAAAAAATTAACAAATTTATTTGTTTCACTTGTCATATGAAACTCACAAAATTGTGTCTATCTATCTCATACATCATTATTAAGTGACTTGAGAGTTGAGAAAAATCAAACTCCTAGATAGTTTCTGTTTAGTATTGATCCATATTGAGACTGAAATGTCAGTCTTGTACAATTTACTGACTCCAATGGTAAATTGGTAATGTGTTTAATTTATCCCACAATTTCAAAATCTGACTAATTTGCAAATGACTAGGTAAATTGCCTGGTCCCCTTCCTCTCCCCAGCCAATGTTCCTTCTCTAACCCTTTGTTTGGTTTTGAGAAGAAAGAGAGAGGAGAGAAAGAGGAAAGAGAAAATGTAGAGAAAATGCAGAGAAAAGAGAAAGAAGAGAGTCAGTCCGGAAGCTAATTGGCTCATAAATAACCTCTCTTGTACCTTGACTAGTTGGAGTAATGATTTATCCTCCTAAATATCCTCCTAAATATCTTCCTAATTCCCTTTAAAGTGTGTATTAAAGGAGAAAATTAAATGTCTTTGTCTTGGAACTATAAAATACATTCCCCACTTAGTAATTAAGATGATTTATAAAAAGATATTTTAGGAGGATATAACATGACATAAAACCAAACCACCAAACCATCAGAAACTCAAGTGAAACGATAGAAAACCCAAAAATCCTAAATATGCTGCTAGCAGTTATTTCTCAGTTCTCAAATAGAATTGCATGAAAAAAAAATAACCAAAACGATATAAATGAGAAGAGTTGAACCTCTAAAGAACATTAGTTTGACAAGATAAAAAAGCCTGCATGAAAAATAAACTAAACTGATATTGTGGGATTGTCATGTGCAGTGAGTTTAAAACCCTTTAAAGAATTTTAGTTTTACAGGATAACCCATTACCTAAAACATACAGTCCAAGGGAAATCGCCCTCAATAGACAATTTAAGGGAAATTATTGAAACTCAGTACATCTCCATTTTTTTTTTTTGTTTTTTACTCTTTTGCATATCATAAGTTTTCTATTTCCTAAAATATAACACTGTGTAGTCTCTTCTAGGACGGAATCATTTCCCAAGCGAATAATTCTAAATCCGCCATGTATCATCTTACTGAAGTGCGCTATCAAAAAGCTCACCTTCCATGAACAAATCTATTGAGGGACATATGAAATATGAACAATCGTACAACTCACATGGCACGGACCATGGGCAGGCCATGCCATGCGACTGCACCTCCTACTAATCATCTCCATTGGATGCTTTTTATGTTATCAAGATATTAATTAAATTCATTTTCTTTCTTTTCACTCTTTCTTCACTAAAAAATAGTAGCATTAGTAAAAGTGTAGAAGAATATTTCAGAAGATAAAACATTACTCTACCAATATAATCAGTACTCCAGTAGCAAGACTACCATTCATTAAACTACAATCAAGAAGCATTTTCACAATATATATCCTTCTGTTAATCCCTTTTCAGCTAACTCATCATCTATACATGCAACACTGAAATCCTCAATGCTAGCCAAATGGAAAGGGTTACAAGTTCAAGAAACCAAACGAACAGCATATCAGCCACCGAAGAGAATACAAGTATTAACTAAATTACTAGAAACCAGTCTTGCAACGAAACACAAAGCTCCTCAAGAAAGAATTTAAACACTTGAGAGCCCCACATATAACATTTGTTATCAGCCTAGAGTTTTCCTCTCACTCAAAACAAGTTTTACAAAATTTCTACAAGATGATTTTAAACAGAGAAAATATAGAAACTTTTTTGGCACAAGCTGTTCGTAATCATGCAAATCAAACACAAGTTACTTTAGCCTGCAAGGACTTCATAGAGGCTTTTTAAAATGGAAAAACAATGCATAGCTCACAATAATAGTTTACCCTACTCTAGCAGAATATAGTGCTCTTCCTTGCTTTTGTAGATGATGTCCAACTTATCCCATGCCACAAAACTGTCCATAGAGAATAGAGTACAACACCAAATAAACAGAACCGTTATGTGGTTACTTTTTTCATCACAACACAAGTCCATGTTGCATGAGAAAAATGATTACCATTCTTCATTTCTCAAACCTTGTAATTTGTGACTATCATCACCAACATATACTGCGTGAACTAGTTAAATGATTCCATGAATAATATACAGATGAAGGATCCCCATTCAAAATATACACAAGAAGTATATTGGCCTTCTGGTGAAGTACATTCAAGTTTCAACACATTGTTGGTGACAAAAACTATACGGTGACGATCAACAGGGACTGCAAAAGGGGGAGACAAAAACCTGTGAAACATTGCTTGCTGCTACTTGTGCATCACAATTAAAAACCCTTGCAATAAACTGTCTTCCAATCACCACCGAGTATCATCTGTGACCTTCAATCAAGCCCTCCAGTTCTCTCTGCCCAAACCTCCTACCCTGTAAGTTGGCATCCCTACACCTAGCGGCAAAGTAAAAAACAAGCCAGGTGACCATGAAATAAACCTCCATGGTTGCCTGAAACATCTTTGCAAAAGATCTCCCGCAAATCCGGCCTAAAACCCATCTCACAAACGACCCACAAAGTATAGCCTCCAAGCATTTTATCTGTATAGCTTGGTTCAACATAGTCGAAATCAAATAACAACCTTCCTTCACAATCTCCCTGCCACTCTTCCTGGAGTCCACTATGGCAACCCAGGCATCAACAGAGAAAAGAAAAGCCACAAAAGTATCCACCAGAAACCAAGTGAACAAGAACCCAGAAATCTCCTTCTCAAACCCTCGAACCCACGGCGACATGACCGAAAAAGGCATCAATTTCAACCTCACAAACAACTTGAAGAACGAGTATTGATCCTCAATCTCACCAAAATACCACAATCCAAGAAGCTGCGTCAAAGCATCCCTCACAGCCCACCTCATCAAAATAAACCCTGAGAGCCTCTTAAGACCTAATCTGGAACCATCCCAGACCACACCAATCACGGAACTAAACCTTCCAACTAGATCATTCACAACAGCAACGAAAACAACACCTAGAACCCACGAATACGTGACCAGAAAAACTAGAATCACCCATCCATAAGCCGCGGACAAGAAACTCACCAGAAAGAACAGCGCCGCCGCATCTCGACGACCAACCTCCAACCCCTTCACGAAGAATTGCAAATCGACACCCTTCTCCATCTCTTGCCCGTTTCCCAAATCGGCTTTCTCGTTTTTCTCCTCCTCTTCTTTAACATCGTCCTCATCGAGCGATAATCTTTCAGCTTTGAACGTGATACCGGAGCGAATCACCTCGGAGACCCTAATTCCGTCGTCAACGACGAGATCCGTGAAGCCTGACTCCGTTCTGAACGGCCCCAACACGACGAAGCTGCCATTAACGGGGGCTTTGGAATTGGAGCCGAACAAGCTGCGACCGTCGTCGTCGTCTCCGGAGAAAAAGTCATCGTCTAGGGTTCCGACGCGGGTGAGGTGGAGGAAGGGACGACGGCGGTGAAGACGGCGGAGGGCAGCGGGGGAGGGATCCTGAGGGGAACGGAGGCGGTGGTGGTTGGTGTTGCCGGCAAGGTCGAGGCGAGAGAGGAAAGCCTTGAGGGAAGGATCGCGGTCGATGAAGGAGGTGACATGGGAGGTTCCGTTTTCAACGACGGTGCGAAAGGAAAGGATTAAGAGAGAGAGGAAGAGGAATGTGACCAGATTGGAGGAGAAGGAAGAGGTGGCTTCTCTGAGAACTTGTGCAGTGGAACGCAGGTTCTGCAACCGAGGTTGGTCGCTCATGGCGGTTCTGCGATTTCGGTTTTCTGGTTTTGGTTCTTGTTTTCGCGATTTCCTTCTGAGAGCAAGAAAGAGGAGGTGGCTATTACCCGAACGCCTTCACGCGCTTCGGGAGGGACGTAATTCAACGCTCCAAGTAAGACAATGAAATTGGTGTGATGCTACCTGCGAGACATGGAAATTGGATTTCGAGGAGAAAAGAAAAAATGAAAAAACTACCTACAATTTTCTAAATAAATTTATATCAAATATTTTGTTTGGAGTTTTTTTTTTTATTAAAGAAAGAAATGAAAATTACAAACAGCTCACTACTAAAAACTCTCAAAAATCTAAATTAAAACTAACAGAAATGAAATTGGGCACAACATCGTAAATTTCTCTCTCACCACATAGAGTATCCTATCTCCGGACTTCACTAATAGCCCAGACTCGATATCTTCTCCAACACAAACGCACATGAATGAGTGTGATGGAACTCAAGTTGAACAAATCGATTAGCTACATGAAAATTTGACTAAGAACAACATTACGAAAAACCCTCGCAATAACAAGCTTGAGCCCTTCAATCATTCCCGAGAGATCACTATGCATTATGGAGCATTCCCTTAACTAAGTCAAGAAATCAACTACAAAATAATCATCGTGGTTACGTATGACACCCACAAGCCGCACACTAAAATTTTCAGAGAACCGATCCATCACAACTGACCTTCACCCACCTTTCTCGTGAAGAAACCTACCAAACCAAGATATCAATGGAATCAAGAAGGTGGATCCGCTGATTGAGGTTAAAAATCTTAATAGACTCCTTCTATATCAAAGATAACGAATAATCACTCCAAAAATAATGCTTTATTCCTTCATTGAATATCTATCCATCTGCATAGAAAGATTGTTTGTCACCCAATCATATAGATCCATCTAACATAAGCACTTCATATCAAATGTAGAAACAAACTTGGACCAAATCTCCAAAGCAAAATGACATGCTCAAAACACATAAATGGTTGTGTATATACCTAATTTAGACATAGAGAACATTTATCATCTTCACACATATGTCTCTTACACCTATTAACATTAGTAAGGAGAGCATCCCGCGAAACCAACCACAAAAACGTACTAATCTGTTGAAGACCAATCCAATATCATAGTGTTCTATATTTGATAGTTGGGCATGGAAACTCTAGAAACAAAGAGACATATGTTGAAGAGACAGAGAACCAACTATTATTAGTGAACCTTCACACAATAGTATCTTCATCCTCCCACCTAGTTGGAGCTACGACAGTCCTCGTGATAATGTCCATAGGTAGAAGTTCCCTAAGCCGCTTAATATCCCAACTTCCATCACTGGAAACAAATGTCAGAACATTCTGGGACACATCAACATTCGAAATTAATGGCTTCTCTGCTAAGTTTCTCACAGATAGAAGTCAATTATCCAACCAAAAATTAACTTTGGACCCATCACCAATTCTCCATATCATACCCTCCTCTAGTTTTTACCAACCAAACACAAAGTCCCTCCATAAATTAGAGCAAGTACTGGTACGTGAGGCCTGTGGGGCTAAATCAGTTCCAAACTTATAATTTGACGCCAGCACGCGAGCCTGAAGAGCCTCTTTGTCTACTATCAATCTCCAACGCATCTTCATCATATATGCTTGATTCATCTCTCTAGAGTGATGGATAACCAAACCACCATTTACATTCCGCGAGAAAACTTGGTCCAATTGAACCAGATGAACCTTCCTCTGAGTCTCATTATCCCCCCATAAGAAGTTCTTACACTTCTTGTCAAAATCATTGCAGATAGCAAGCGAAAGAAGAGTTGTTTGCATTACATATGAAGGCAGTGCCAATAAGAATACTACAATAGAGTGAGTCTACCTGCCAAAGACAATTGTCTAGCTTTCCAAGCACTTAACCTCTCGTTAGCTTTCTCCATCACATGCTTAAAGGTCGACTTGGTTGTCCTTCCATGAGTTACAGGGACACCCAAATATTTTTCCAAGTCATGCATCATCTTAAACCCTAAAGTTGCGTTGATTTGCCCTTACACATCATTATGAACATTCGTCAAAAAGAATATTCGAGTCTTCTTGTTATTAAATTTCTGCCCAGAACAAGATCAAAATAGATCCAAGTAAATCTGAATAATCTTTACTTGATCCAGGATACCTCTCCCAAAAAGATAAGGTCATTGGCAAATAAGAGGTGTATGTGAGAGTGCAAGTCCATCACGAGACAATTTAATAGGACTCCAGAATTTATGCTCCACAGCCAAACTAATTAAATGTGCTAAGCACTCTATGCATAACACGAAAAGGTATGGGGAGATTGGATCCCCTTGTCTTACTCCACGACTAGGCTGGAAATTGAAGTTGGCTATTCAGTCCCAAGAAGGGGCATGGTGGGGGGGGGGGGTTAAATTAAGACTATGGGAAATTTTATACCTTAAGACTTAACCATTTTGAGATGCATCTCAAGCAAAGCTTGGAACTCATATTGGTAATTCATCAACACTTTAAAACATTCTCAGAGAGTTAAACTTTCTGAGGTTAAAAACAATCAACAATATCCAAGATAAATCAATACAAGAAAGAATGTATGTTGACTTTAAAGAGATTGATCTACATAGTTATCAAATCTAATCTCAGATTATGAAGAGATATATGAGTGTAAGAAGTAATCTGAGCGTTGTACATGTTAGACAGTTTGAGTAATCCGACAAAACACTTGCTTTGAAAGTATAGCAACAAATCTGAGCACTATCTCAAGTCTTTTGACTTGAACTTAGATGTTTCCACAAAAAGGAGAGGTTAAAGAGTACCATAAATAAGTAGTTCTCTAGTATTTTACAAAACAAATGATAAGATATTAATATGAACTGCTTAAATTCAGATTTAGTAATTATAACTCTAATTCAGATCAGATTCGTACATCAGATTTACATCTCAGATTCATACATCTCATTCGTCCATCAGATTTACACAGCAGATTCATATATCAAATTCATACAACAAATTTAAACAATAGAATCATATATTAGATTTATACAGCAGATTTAAACAACATATTCATATATCAAACTTATACAACATATTTGAGTATCAGATTCATACATCAGATTGATATATTAGATTCATGTATCATATTCACAATCATATTTAGATTTATCAGGCATACTTCATATGCAGATTTAGATTTGCATATTATACACATAACACATTCAAATTAAAAAGACATACATTCAGATTTAACAAGTATGTCTACTAGCATTCTTAACATATAAACAAATATACAAGATTCAGATTTATGCTTAGATTTAAATATTGAAACTAGTAATTTCAAAATATGCAACATACAAGAATACTAAACATAAACATGTAGTTGATGCCATGTAAGACCTAGATTCAAACTTAAATAAGTTATATTCTAAAATCACATATGATAAAAAAAAAGACAAAATGACATTTTTGATCCCTTAACTCTTTGCACCAATTCAGTTTGGTCCCTTAACTTTTTCTTGATCCGTTTTAGTCCCTTAACTTTTATTTTTGATTCAATTTGGTCCCTTCAGAAATGGTTTTTGATCCATTAACGTCTTTGACTGATGTAACAATAGGGACCAAATTGAATCCAAAATAAAAGTTAAGGGACTAAAACGGATCAAAAAAAGGTAAGAGATGAAAGTGAATTGGCACAAAAAGTTAAGGGACCAAAAGTGCCATTTTGCCTAAAAAAACATCCAGCAAGTAAACTACAAATATGAAAAATAAGAGATAGCGAGAGAGAGAAATATTTGCACACTATGATTTATCTTGGTTTACCCTTTAAAGATATGCAAGGGCTACATATAGTCCCCACTTCTTAAGTGAGATTTTTGACTGTCTTTGCAAAGATAGAAGAGTATTCTTCTCGGGCATCCCCAGGTTTACAAGGTAAGTATTCTTCTTTATAGAGCCTCTCCAAGCTTCAATCAACTGAGTATTTTTCTTCTATAGCCTCCCAGGCTTCTAAGTAATCTTTCCATAACCTCTGTAAACTATATTACACTCACACCAACACTCAGGCCTTTACCTAGCTTGGTTGAGTGATATATATATATATATATATATATATATATATATATATATATATATATCAAAGTATACGAAATCTGGTTTGGGCTTTAATAGACACACATAAAGTGTGGGTAGACAATGAAGTACAAGCGTATTTGAGGATGGATGACACTTCTTGGATCATGTCCCTAAAACAAATATAACTGTTAGACGTGTGACCCACTTTATTATGATACTTACAATATCTTTTGCCTTTATTTTGTTCATAAAAAGGAGCTTTGTCATCATCAGATAATAAAATCGATTTGTCTTTAACAAGAAAATCAAATATAAGATTAACTTTTGATATATTGAAACCATAAGCCTTTTTACTCCAATTTGGCATTTTACTATAATCTTTTGGCAAATTAGAGCTTAAATCATTACACTCATATGGAGGGCCTAGTTATAATTCAGCAAGATTTACTTCGTTTTCATCATATGAAGATACTATAAAATCTGAAGTTTTGTTAGTTTTGAGATATGCAATGGGCTCTTTTCCTGTTAATGTCTTACACTCATATACTCGAATGTATGGGGACCTTCACCCATTGCATCAATAAGTCTGAGGTATTAACAACTTTTCAAGCTTTCAAGTCTATAGCAGAACTTCAATTTGGTAAAAATCAAAGTTGTGCAGACAAATGAAGGCAAGGAGCATCTTCCTCTGACCAAGCATCTAACTGCAGATGGAGTTCTTCATAGGTTAAGTTGTTCCTACACTCATCAACAAAATGAAGTGCCTAAGAGGAAGCACAAACACATAATTGAGACAAATCTCACTCTTCTAGACCTAGTTGCAGCCTTTATTCCTTTCGATTTATAGGTAGAAGCTTTTGCAACAACAACTTTCTTTATTAACATAATACCATCCAAAGCTCTCAATCTTAAGTCTCCCTTTGAGCTTCTTTTCAGTAAAATACCTAACTACACAATATTCAAACCCTTTGGTTGCCTTTGGTACCCTTATACCAAGCCCTATAACAAACATAAAATCGACAACATATCCACACCTTGTACTTTTCTTGGTTATAGCTCCAATCCCAAAGGCTACAAGTGCATTTCTGCCTCTGGAAAGGTATATACTGTTCGAGACATACTCTTTGATGAGCTAAATTTTCCATTGAAACAAAATCCACTTTTTTCTCAGCAACCAACCCACCTCAACCTCATATAAGTCTTACTCCTTCTATTCCTTTGATCAATCATAACAAGACTATCATCCCTATTCATCGTAATCAATCCATATAATCTCCAATAGATATTATACCTACAGCCTATCCAGAATAACCTACTACATTAAGCACACCTCCACAACCATCTATCCCTACACCAATTTATTCAGCCATCAATCAACCCATAACAAATCCTCCTCATTTTCATGTCAACACTCAAACTATTGTCACAAGATCCAAAGTAGCCATTCTTATCTATGTCTGGCTCTCTACTAGGACTGATGAATACAGTGCTCTTATGAAGAATATTCCATGGGACCTTATCCCCCTACCCTCACATCGAAAGGCAATTGGTTCAAAATAGATCTTCCAAATTAAATACAACAAGGATTGATCAATAGCAAAGCACAAGGCACATCTCGTTGCTCAAGGATACTCATAGAAAGTAGGCCTGGACTACCATAAGACCTTTAGCCCTTCGATTAAAGCTGTCACCATCATAGTCATTCTCAGCATAGTTATTTCAGAGGGTTAGAGCATCAGACAAGTGGACATAAATAATGCTTTCCTGAATAATTCGTTGCAAGAAGAGGTTTACATGAAGCGACCCGAAGTATTTACCTCTAAGGATCCTACTCTTGTATGCAAACTCAAGAGGTCTCTTTATGGTTTGAAACAAGCTCGCTGGACTTGTTTTGCTAAACTTGTATCCACCCTAATCCACATATGTTGTAGTTCTGCAAAATGTGATGTCTCTCTATTTGTTCACTCCACAAAAGCCTCTATCACCTATGTTGTTGTATATGTTGATGACATTTTAATCACTGAGAGTTCTTCTACTGTCATCATTGCTCTAATTGCAAAGCTTCACAGTCTCTTTCCGTTGAAGGATTTGGGATCTCTCAGTTATTTCCTCGGTATAGAGTCCACAGCAACAAGATAGGCTCTGTCATTCTCACTCAAACTAAGTACATACATGATCTTCTATCAATAGTCAACATGAGCAATGCTAAGCCCATAGAAATTATAGATGGACAACGCATATCCCTTTTCTAATGTCACTATTTACAGATCAGTGGTGGGGGCCCTTCAATATGCCACCATCACAAGGCCATATATAGCCTTTGCAGTAAATAAACTCTACAAATTCATGCATAAGCCGTATGACACACATTGGAAGGTAGTGAAAAGAGTCTTACGATACCTCAATAGAACTCTTGATCATGGCCTAGTGTTTCATCCATCTCAGAATCTTCACATTACTGCATATTGCGACTCAGAGGGCATCAGACTATTTGAATATGAGACCCACTTCTGGCTACTGTATCTATCTAGAGGACAACCTTATATCATGGACTACAAAAGAATAGCATTTTGTATCTTGCTCGAGTACATAAGCATATTTTAGAAGCATGGATGCAACAGTTGCAGAAATCATATAGATCAAGTCTTTGCTGAGTGAACTTCACATCTTATGCACTAAACCACCTTTGCTTTGGTGTGACAATTTAGATGTTGTCATGCTCATAGCAAATCCTATTTTACATTCCAAATCCAAACATTTGAATTGAATTTATGGTTTGTACACGAAAAGGCTTCCAAAGGCGAAATTATGGTGAAACATATTTCTTCTAGTTCCAAATAGCGGATATCCTCAAAAAGGTTCTTTCAACTCTTACTTTTCTCAACCTAAGGTCCAAACTAAATGTTAGATCTAAATCTACACTCAATTTGAGGGGGGGGTGCAGAGGATAAAGATAAAAACAATAAGTTAGAAAAAGGATAAGTTAAAAGGTTGTTTGTTAAGCCTTAACCTCTCTTTAGCCTTTTAGTTAGGAAATTGTTTTCATAAATAGCCTCTTTAGTATGTAACAAACATTCACATTTAGTTTACAATTAATGAAATATCGATGTATTCTCTTTCTATCTTTCTCTTTGCATCTGAATTAACCGTGGTTCAATTCATATGCATGAAGAAACTTTATAGGAATGTTAATGAAATAGTGTCTAATTTCATCATTTGAACAACATTGAAGTTTCTTTTCTATGTATGTAAAAGTACATACATGTTAAATGTATCTAAAGGGAAAAGAAAAAGCTTGCAAATATTTCTCATTGCTTATTGCTTAGTTAATATGCTATGTATATTTCAATCCTATTCGAGCATCTAAGAATAAAGGGATGATAGACCCAAAGGTTTTAAAACATATTTGATAAAAAAAAAAAGTCCCTAATTTGATGGCTTGACAAGTTTCCAGCTAATTCATAAGAGCATGGCAAGTAGAAAATGAAATGTGGTTCTTCATTTATATGTGGCAGCTACTATAATGATTGGTTCTTCAACTAAATCTATTGTTATGTGGTAGATCAATTAATTGGAACAACAATTCTTCCTCATTTCTTCACTTATTTTTATTTCAATTTAAAGGTTCACATATGCCTTTAAGAGTTGGATCAAATGTGAATGTGAATGACACTGTGGATTCTTTTTTTTAATAAGAAAAAAGTCATTAAGTAAATGACTCTTAATGACTAAATTAGTACTGAGAGTTGATATTTTTTGTTTAGGTATGTTTTCTAAAAAGCAATTTAAAGGTAATTTTATGTTTAGATTGTGTAAAAGTTAATTTTCAAATTTTATTTTATTTTTAAAAAAAAGAAAAGAAAATGGATGTGTTAATAATTGGTATGATGAATTCATGTGTAGGTTAAAGGAGCTATTTTAGGGAAAAAATACTTTTTTTGAACTGATTATTAGAAATCTCTTTTTTTTTAAAAAAAAAAAAAAGAAAGAAATAGTAATAGATATTTTAAAGTAGTAATTGTTTCATACAATTTTATTTTATACTAAAATATCTCATTGTCGTCAAGTTTGAATTTTAACAAATAGTTACTCTTAAAAAATGGTTGCGAGGCTATGAAAACCAATTATTTCTAATAATTCACTAAATAGTTTTTGTTAAACAAAACGTTATAGGACTTGAGGATAACTTATTATTTTATTTTTTACAATTATGACGATATTAATTTAAAATAAAATTAATCTGACAAGGCTATATAGAGAACAAACCATTCACTAAAATTTAAAATAAATTTTAATTATTTATTTTACTCATTTGATATGGTTACAAGATAAGTCACTTCTCAATGTGATTAAATTGTTTTTAACATTGAAATTTGAATTTTAGAATACAATGGTAAATCTTTTATAATTGGTATTTTACATTATCCATGTGATATGGCTATAAGAGTTATAAAAATTAGTTATTTCTCATAAATAGCACAATTTTGTATCATTTAATGATGACTTTTATGATACAGGAATAAATTATTATTATTATTATTTTTATAACAATATTAATTTAAAATATTAATTTTTATTTAATTAAAAATTAAAATAAATATATAGCTTTTAACTTTAAAACTAATTAAAATCTATATTCTTAAATTTCCAAAAACTTTTATGACTACTTTTGACAATTGATTAAGGAGGAATATGTAAATGTATAATATCAAGACATATAATCAAGTGTGATCATATTCAGATCAAGAAGTGTCATCAAATGTAAAATGCAATTTTAACACCTTATTACATATAATTACCTAAAAAACTCACAGTTTTGCACATATTACTCTTGTATGATTGGGATTTAAATCATGTGTCCCCAAATCATGTCTCCAATCATATCCTACCAATAGAATATCGTCACGTTATTAAAAAATTCTATTAGGAAATTAAAGATTAAAATTAAAGGAAATATTTTTAATGACGTGACGATATTCTATTGGTAAGACATGATTGGAGACATAATTTGGGGACACCTGATTTAAATCTATATGATTGTATGATTGTTATAATATTTGTAAAAGTGAAGCATTCATGGTGCTAAAACATGTTTGGCTACTTTTTATGTTGATTTGGTTTGTATTTTTGCCTTTTATAAAAATAAAGGTTTTTACTAACAACCACAATCAAACTCCCCTGCAATTTATTACTTTACAACTTAACTACATAACGCGGCATGACATCAACCCATGCATACTAGTTAGTTACATACAAATCATGGCAGATTACTTAGAATTGAAGGATTGCAGCTACACCCCTCAACTCAGAAAAATTATGAGTAATAGTATGAATTTAAGTCTACTATATCACTAAAAGTAAACTAAAATTCATCTTAAGCTCCTTTCAAGCCACCTATTTTTATTTTTTTATTTTTTCTTTATTTTTTGTTTGTATTCTATATTTTCTATTTTTTAATTATGTTGCACCCCCTAACTCTTGAGTTCTAGATCTTCCGACATACAAAGTTGTCTTATGCCCCCAAGTTACAAAACTATATAAATATAAATTTTAAGAGAGGAACATAAAAACTAACTAACCCTAACAACTCACCATTCTCACAACACTTCACTATCCGTTCACTCCTCTCTTGGCAAAGCTTCTTCCTCCTCTTCCAAGATCGCTTCCACCATCCCCTTTAACCATAATGAGCAAGTAAGTGTCTCAAGAGTTATGTGTCCTGGTGTTTTAATCGCTCATTCTAACAAATATATTATGAGTGTTTCATTTATTCTCTCTCAAGGCCACAAAATCTAGAGTTCCTTCTTCACTATTAATCCCATGCACTTCATAAACTTACGAACCCATACTCCTAAATTCTAGTATCAAAACACTAGTATTCACTAAGAATTTTTTATTTTTTTGATAATGACATTCACTGAGATATTAATACAACATCGTTCTTACTTCTTATCCCCTGACTCATTGATAAAAAAACATAATACAACTAAGTTATTATCACCTTCAGCTTACACGTTAAAAATAAAGGGTTAAAAATATATTATCTCTCTTTTAGTCACTATGATCTTAAAAACTTGTTATGGGATGTTGGGAATACCACCACCCCACTTGAAAAAGACGTTGTCACCCTCCTAGATCCAAATTGTGGATCCAGACTTTTTTTAAATAAGATTTTGCGACACCACCCATAAATTTTCAGATGAATGTGTCTGGAATCCTTTAAAAACAGATCTCCTTCTTTACTTTTCATTTCGCAACACCACCCTTAATATTTCGAATGCATGCATCCATAAAATTTGAAAAATATTATGTAAAGGGTCTCAATGGTTTGAGGTTAATAGAAAGCTAGCAACTAAGATTGTCTCTAACAAAATATTGTACTCAATTTCAGCGAGTATTGTAGACCACCGTGTTATATGCGTAAGCACTATAACCCAACATGATCAACAAAAACTAGAAGGTGAAGGAAGAAGAAGAGGTTTTAGAAATTAAAATAATTTTTGTATGGACTAAAAAAATACTTAGAGTTTTATACTTATGGACCTGCTTCATGGTTGTAAGAATTTACTTATTCGGAAGATGAACCTCCGGAAGATTGACGAAAATGAGGTCAAGATGGGTTTAAAAATCCTATCCCTTTATCCCATTCATTCATACATTATCTCAACATACTCTCATCTCTCTCATTCTCTCTCAACTCTCTTATTTTACATTATCTATGACTTTTGCATGAAAATATGTCATTTAGCTGATATTTTACTTCAATAGTTGGTTACGTCAATCAATTTTGTTGCAAGATTGGAGGATTTGGGCATTTTTAAGGTAAGTTGCCATCCCTGTTGCCATCTATGTTGCATAGGTAGTTTTTTTTCGAGAAGATGAGTTTCTGGGAAATTCCGGAAAGACCCCTAACGTAATCCACCCAGATGCAAATTTTCTTAACATGCTTCTGGATGTAGATTTTATGGAAATGCTTCCGTATGCATGTTTTTTGGAATTAGCAAATTTCACAGTTTTTTGTAGGTGTTGACTAAATAATTTGTTTTTTCATTTTTTTCATAAATGTCTTTATATTGGGTGTCTAATGAAGTTGAATTAAGTTCGTTAACGCAATATAATGACATAGATCAACAAATGGCATATATTAATGATGACCGATTGGTGGTCGTTGCACCACTAAGACCCGACTATCGTTATGCCTTTGAGACAGGTAAATGAAAGTAAATATTTTTTTTTGATTATGTCAATGTTTTAGGTATATAATTGATGTCACTAATATTGATTAATGCAGATTTTTCCCACTAGAAAAGACATGATTAATTAGGTCCGGGAAGTAGGGAAAGCAACTAGATTTGTGATCGTTATCACTCGATCGGATAATGGTGCAATACAGAGGAAAGCGCTTGTGACATTGGGCTACGAAAGGGGTGGAAAGCACAAGGAGTACAAGAACACATATAAACGCAAAACAACTGGAACAAAGAAGTGTGAATGCCCATTGAAGCTTAGGGGAAGACCTATGAAAAAGAATGAAGGATGGAAACTTAGCGTTCTATGTGGGTAACACAATCATGATGGTGGGGTTGGAATCATGTCGTGGTTTCGGTGACGGTGGTTGCAGTGGCGGTCCTTGTGGTGGTTCCGGTGGCGATTGCACAGTGATTTGAATTCGGTGATAGAAATTCAAAGAGAGAAAAGAAATTCAAAGAGAGAGAAAAGTGAGACACGGTGTAATAGGGGTGGGGTTTAATTCGCAATTTTCCCAAATGTGTGCCTTCCGAGAATTCAAAATTTTTTATTTTACCAAATATAGCTCTTTCGGAATGGGAATGGTGCCATGTAGGGTCATTCACGTAATTTCATGTCCAAAAAAAAGAAGGGATGGTGGCAAGTGTAATGGTGTTGGTGTCAATATAAATGGTCCACGTGACTATTAAATGCTAATAGAAGCAGGGTGTTCGATTAGATGAAATGTTTGGCTAGAACCTTTATTCTTTTTTTTGGTTATTGTCATATTTTTATACATCATTATTATAGATGTATTTTTTGCTATTGACCATTTCGATTTATATCATTACTCATTTGTTGCTTACAATACCATAGCACATAATCGTGTCGCGAAAATAAAAATATGTGCAAACGCACGAGTCACGTACTAATATTACTAAAAATAAAGGGTTAAAAAAACTAAAGGGTTAAGAATACATTCTCTCTTGAAGAAGACATTAAATTATTATGGACTGCAAAGTAAGAATATAAAAGAAGATAATTTCTCAACGAGAGTAAGAACCTCCATTAAAAAAAAAAGAAAAAAGAGCCTCATTATCATTCACCGTCATTTCTTTGATATTAGTTTTATATATAAGTTGGATAGAACATTCTAAAAATCTTAATAAGCCTAATTTATTTTGAGCTTAATCTTTTTTAGTTTAAGCCTAACATTTCATCAACTCATTCTTTTTTTAAGCCCAAACTTATATTCCTAACAAAACTCTTGATTGGTTTCCAACTTTGTAACATGATCATTACTTTACCCTAGCAACTCATTATTTTTTTCATCCCAAACTCGTATTCCTAACAAAACGTTGGTTTCTAACTTTGTAACATGATTATCACTTTACTCATGTTTGAATAAAACAATTGCCAAAATTTAAAAGATTTAAAATTTAAAAAAATTAAAAATACTTTTTATTTAAGAAAATTTATGAGTTCTTACATTAAAATTAAATATAATTCTCTATTCAAACAATTTATTTCTCTCAAATATTTTAAATCCTCTCACAATATAAATTTCATGTAAATTTCTTTATCCAAACATTAACTTAGTCTTATATAGTATAAAATGACGACATAGATATTAATGAAAAGTAAAATTAGCAAAAAGGAATTAACAAAAAGTTTATGCAATCTCCAAGATCAACTTGGGTTTACTCATTTCTTAAATCATTAACCCAATAAAATCTGAGTTCTAAGATATTTAACGCACAAAAGTTCTTCAAAAAATATTAAAAAAACAAAAAGACTTCGCGCCGAAAGTGACAACACAAAGACACGACACAAGTCTAAGCAGTAAGCACAATAACATGGCTTATATATCCAAATCCAAAGAAAAAAATGTTTATAACAAACTCAGCAAAAATAAGGAAGGAATAGCCCTCAAAAGACTACATTACAAATTATTTCAACATTTCGTTTCCCTCAACTGAAATGTTTTTCTCGTTTTCCCTACTACTGGTTGAAAAATCCAAAAATAGTTCAGTTGCATCTATCATCAGAGTACAATAAAAGGCTTCCTAACAGTCAAAATTTCATAACAGCAACAGAACTACCAAGAAAATCCACTCACTGAAAATCGGGCTTCTCCGGGTAAGTGCAGCCAGACCTTTGAATGATAACGTTCGCCGCGTAGCAGCCGGCTCTCACACATTCTTCAATGGGTTTCTCTTGAACCAATTGTGAAAGAAATCCCCCAACAAATGCATCTCCTGCAAAAGAAACACAAAAGTATTAAGGATGTGGACGAAATCAGCATCTTGCTTGCACATTACCAACATTAACTGCAATCATAAATAACAGCATGGATTTTTACATCGGTAGATTGTGGCAATGTTGTATGATAACAATGTAAAATGAATTTAAATGAGGTCAAAGAGGAGTTGTGCGTTTGTGTGTATTAGCATGGGAGCTATAACTAGCAGGGATTTTGAGCATTTATCAGCATCGATGACCCAACAGCAATAATCAAAGCCTTTTCCCGTTACTTGAAGTCTATGGATCAAACAATGGCATTGGGTTCTGTCATGAAATAAATCCTTAGAAAGTCCATTTATATCTAAGGGTGGTCATGGTTCAATTCAATACCAGAAACCACATTGAAATTAAGTGAATTGCTGATAAGATGTGGTTTTCAGAACCTTAAAGGTTACTAAATCAGTTTTAATTGCAGCAAACCAATTAAAGAACTGGTTATAATCCTGCTTTGATGTTATTGTTTATAAACCGCTTCACGAACTGCACTCTCATCCCTTCCCTCCTTCACATGTCAATTGGGTCCTGGTTTGTGATGGCAGTTTTCTGATAACATTGACAGTTTTCTCAAAATTTTCAACAATATGACAATTTTGTTTCAGAAATTAAAAATAAGATTATGCTATCTCTGTTTTTCATTTATGAATTGAGAGTGGGACAGAGAAAGAGAGAAGGAAGAGATACAGAGAGACAAGGAACTTAAGTAATATTTGATCACCACGAAAAGTTGATCAAAAGGTCATAAGGCAAGCTGTAAAACTTTATTTTCAAATGATTTTTAGCTTTCTTATATTTTTAAAATTCTTGAATTTTTTTAATCTTCAGTGTGAGATCAAAGGATGCTCGCCAGTGTTTATTTTTAAAACAAACATATTCATCACTTTTGCTAGCTGGATCACGTGTCATCAGCTTTTATCCCTTTTTTCTTTATCTTTCATTAACTATAAAGAAATTAGTTACCAATGTCTAGTCTTACTATCTTACTATTTATTTATTTATATTAAAAATAGTAGCCCAAGAATTATGAGAAAAAATATTCTTGGGTTCAATAGTTCTTTTTAAAACCTCTTGAAATTCAAATATATCATAAGAAAAAGAAATAACAGCTGGTAGGAGTTATACAATATTATACTATAATAAATTATTAATAATAATAATGATAAGGGTTTTGCTAACCTAATGATAATAACAACAATAAATAAAAGGTGCTCATTGACAATCTATTAGCAAGCAGCGTGTATCTCAAACAACTCTCCCATGTCGATTGGAGAGAGAAAGTGCAGCAGCAAGAACAAAGCAATAGTATGAACAAAGCAAGGATATAAATATGTATGAACATAACATCATATGCAACTAGGTTCCAAATTTGAAATGCTAAAAGCAATAGCACAATACCTGCTCCATTTGTGTCAACTAATTTCTCTTTCGGCAATAGTATCACAGGGAACTTTTTCACCTTCCCATCCTCAGCAACAACAACAGGGTCTGCACCCTGTGTGATAACTGTTATCCTTTTGCGTGTTTCCGATGCCTTTGGCCACTGGGAAATCTTTAGAGCAATCTCCTCGACATTATCCGTCTAAAGAATAGGGGGAGAAAAGTTAAAAGACACGGCAAGTTAGCATTTCAAACCAAAAGTTCAAGCAGATCTGCTAAAAAGTGCTTACCTCCCAGCCATGAACTTTAGAAAACGTCCTTGCTTCAGTTTCGTTTCCAAAAACGTAGTCAACATACCTGAATCCCACAATGAGAAACTTTAAGAACAAATATGCAAAATTCCGTTCATTTTTAATTTATCAGAGAAGAGTCCTTACGCAAGAGCTTTCTCCTGTACATCCCTGAAGAATTCACAGATAAAAGGGGCAGAAAGGTTCATTGTGAAGACCTGCATACAGAAATAAAATCGATGTGTCAGAAACTGCTGTTAAATAGGGAACACCAAATTTTTCAATCATATTTTACCTTGTTATTTGCAGCAGCATGTTCAGCAACTAACTGGATGGAGCCTGGTGATACAGTCAGGAAAAAGCCAGCAATATAGATATACTTGGCCTTTTCAACTGTGTAAAGAAAAAATGCACAATGAAAAATGTTAGTCATCTGTAGTTACTCAAATATGAAGAGAAGACAGAAATAAAAGAGAGCCTGCATCAACCAACAACAGGTTACCTAATGCCCAATTTTCTGGCCTCTTTAAATGCTCAGACTTGTAGCAATTTGCAGCCGCTAAGTTGGCCACAAGAGACCTATACTTAGATGAAATAAAATGCAAGGCTTCAAAAGTTTGTTTTCCAATCAAGTAAATATCAAGCTGAAGATGCATACTTTCATTAAAAACAATTATTATTACAGTTATTATTGAAGAACACACACATAGACACACATACAAAACGCAAGAAAAACTTGATCATCTGACCTTTCACCGCCAATCACACAAACAGCGCATGTCCCTGTAGGTGTAGTTTCATCTTCATAATAGTGAACCTAATGGAATAAGATAATTTCAAAATTAGGCAGTATAGAAAAAAGTAAAGGTGCATATCATTGTATACTCTTAAATCTTGATTTGAATTAAAGTGTCACATACATTTAAAGAACTTAAAATTGAGGGTTGTTACATCCAACTTTCCTTCTTTATACATTCACTTACTTTAAATGAGTTAAATTCTAGAAAAGAGCATGCAACGAAAGGAGGGGAGATGAATCATAATGTTGAACTTACATTTACGCCAGCAAGTTTTGAGTTCTTCTTCATCTCTTCCCCAAACTTATCCTTTCCTATGGCACCCATGTAACTTGTTGCACCAGGGACTTGGAGCATCCACTATACGATGCAAAGATGAACAGAAAATCACTTTGTGCAAAACTACTACAGAATTAAAATTTGACTAACAACTTCGGTACATACCTGAGCAACCTTGATTGAATTCTGAGTGGCACCTGCCAATACAAAAAATTGGTAGAAACTGTCATTATGAAATGTGCACCACTGCCAATCCTTCTTTTTTTCGTTTACTGTTCTTATAATATAAAGTATTAAAGCAAATATCTAAAACTGATTAATTCATATCTTGTGCATTACCTCCAGCAATGTACTCCACATTGAATTTTTCAGCCATTTCTTCGTACCTGAAATGATTGTGCTGATCATATCAAATGAACTAGCAGAAAATATCTTCCCTAAAAATAGAGCAGAAATATAAAAATCATGTATTCAGTGAAAAAAACCATACCCAGAACTTGAGAGTTCCCTTAATTGTTAAGAAACAGCTTATACGATCTGTGCTAAGCATTGCATAATAGTGATAAGACTTTAGAGCTTATAATTAGTGTGTGGTTGGTTTCACGTTTGAATGGAGTAGCGTGAATCCATTTCAACATAAGCTTCCATGTTTTGGCTTGATTTGATTTATTTCAAAACACATGTTAAAAACCAATGAAATCGAAGAATCAAATCAAGATAGCAAGTATATGAAATTCAATATACTTCCAGTTCCTAAAGAGCATGGCAGAGAACCAGCTTACATGCGATCCAAAGTGTAAAACAATTAAAACATTTGAAATCCCAGTTATTGAAGTGAAACGACATTAGATCGAAATCTCAGTTGCCAAAGCAAATCAACAAAACCCAACTATGCACGATGACAACTTACCAGGACGAAAATAACACTGTCAAGACAAGGAATCACACCAACGCAAAAGGAAAACAGTAAAGCACTGTGGCGAAAGGATAAAGAGAGATTTCTTACATGGGTTTATGTTTGTCCTCAGCAAGAATTGCATTGTTCAAGGTGATATCATATCTGTCACACACAAATAAAAATGAAATAAACAAACAAATGAAAAAGGTACAAAATAAAATTACTCGGAAGCAGAACCTCGAGATCCAATCCGCGCTACAGCGAAACGCGATCTCATTCGGACATGGAATAAACATTAGGAATACGGAATAGAAGAACATATGAAACAGTGACGGAGAGGAGAGAGAGGTACTTTTTCATGAAGTCTTCGTCGACGACGGCAGAGATGTCGAGCAGAGGGTTACCCATGCCGAGGAGAATGCCTTCGGAAGCCATTGAAGCTGAAATGAAAGGAAATGAAATGCCACTCAGTCACCACCACAACGTTAACAGAGAAGAAAGTGTGCGTGAGCGTGAGGCAGATCTACCGACGGAGCTGCCTGTTGCACCTTGCTCCATTATATACGTGCTTGAAAGTCTTTTTTTTAAATAACAAATTCATTTGTTGGAATTTTTTTTTCCACTAATTTGTTAGAAACTTTTACTCCACTAATTTGTTAAGCACTTTTTTATTTTAATTTCTACAAAATATTTTTTATTTCAGTTTAACTTAATTTAATTTTTTTTTAATTCATATAAAATTAATATTTTTTTATTTTAGTCTTTACAAAATATTTTATTTTATTTTATTTTGATACAACTTAATATAAAATTTTTATTTTTCGTCCAAGATGTTAAGGTGTTGTTTTTATCATGACTTAAGGAACTAAAATAAAAAGATTGAAATTATTGTAAACCAAATAAAAAAATAAAGTTACAAGGACTAAAAGCAAAATTTTAGTAACTATAAGGATAAGGATTAAAAACCTATAACTATTGTAAAAAACGTTCATAGAAATTAAAAAAAAATGAATTAAATTAGATTAAATTGAATAAAAAAGATTTTGTAAGGATTAAAATAAAAAAGTGTTAACTTTGTAAGAATTAAAAACTTATTTAAACTTTGTTTAGATTAGAACTAGTTTTTTCTTAGCAATTAGTAAATGAGTAAATAAATACACTCATTTTAAAAGCGTCAAATTAATTATTGATTTTGTAAAATGAAAAGCATTTTAGTAGTTATTTTGATTATCAATGGACATTAAAATATTAAATTTAAAAAGAATAAAATATTTAATAATTAGTAAACTTTCATTTCACTAAAATATTTTTGTTTGGGTGTGGATATGTTATATTTAAAGGATTTCTTCTTTTTATTATTTAACATGTATATACAAGTATTTATATTGATCGGTTTAATAATGACCCCAAGTTAATCCAATGACCCATCAATCCAGTACTTCGATCGAGTTGATGACTAAACAAGACTTAATAACACTATATAAGAGACCTTGTCATACTTCTTCATGATTTCTGAGAATGCCAATAAGTTTAAGAAGCTACATATATGCCCTTTATTCACAAATGAAAAAAAGAGAAAAATAAAACTTCAAAATATCAATTCTAGGAATTGAACCTAAGAGATGAAGTCAAAAATCCAAACATTTTACCATTTATTTATCGAGTTGATGACTGAACAAGACTTAATAACACTATATAAGAGACCTTGTCATACTTCTTCATGATTTCTGAGAATGTCAATAAGTTTAAGAAGCTACATATATGCCCTTTATTCACAAATGAAAAAAAGAGAAAAATAAAACTCCAAAATATCAATTCTAGGAATTGAACCCAAGAGATGATGTCAAAAATCCAAACATTTTACCATTTATTCTATTTTATAACACTAATTATGAAGTGCATCATTTAATATTTAAAATCTATCAAGTACATCATTTAATATTTGAGACTCCATATTTTTATGGGCCCTGTGCGGTTGGGCACCTTGCACGGGCCCAAAACCGCCCCTGATTTAAAATATATTGATGGTTACTTAATTCTTAGGAAAGATGTCTCATAACTTTATCCCCAACTTTGATCATTAAAGAACCCTAATGCACAAGAGGTCCCTGATTGAATATATATAATTATATTTTTAATACAATTCATTTATGAAATTACTTTTTGATTTGATTTTTCCAAAACTTTGTATACTCTTGTGCATTTCACTGATTTGAGGTTAGAGTTTGTTGTTAAAGATACTAAACACAATGCTTTGTATCATTCTTTATATCATTCTTGCAGTTTAATGACTTCTTTGTCTTTGACTTTTTAAGTTAAGGAGAGAGAAATGTGAGATGTGTTTGAAGTGTCTATCACTATGAAATACACGTTGATGCTAGTTAGTCATAGTCTTACCTTTCCTTACTAAGAAAAGAAAAAAGGTTTTTTTTTAATAGTTTGAAACATATAATTCTCTCATTTTCTCTTAAACTGCAAGATAGATAGTTTGATTTAGGTCTTTTTTTTGCGGCTACCTTTCGATTCAAGGGTCCATGTTCTTGTATAGTATATTTCTTTTTATGAAAGCATATTGATATAATTGGTGAAAGTAAAAATGTGAGCATTGGTTGTATCAAGAGGCAAATGTTGGGGTAATTGTTCTAAGTTGTCACTACAAGAATGTGCTAATTTAGCGACAAATTATTTGCAACGGCCCGACACCGTTGCGACGGAATATAGAACTTTTGCGACGGAAAAAACCGTCACTAATTTTGCGACGGAAATTTCCGTTGCTAAGTGGCGGCATTTGATTTTTATTTTGTTTTTTTTAAAAAAAAATACCAGGGGTAGTGACGGACCCAGCCGTCATAAAAAAGGCCCGTTTTGATTTTTTTTTTGGAAACGAGGGGTAGCGATGGACTAGGTCGTTGCTAATTAGCGACGGACTGGGCAATTAGCGATGAACCCAGCCGTCGCAAAAAAGACCTTTTGGAAAATAAAAATTTGGAGTTGGGGGTAGCGACGGACTGGGCCGTCGCTAATTAGCGGCGGACCCAGCCGTCGCAAAAACGACTTTTTTGAATTTTATTTTTTTAAAAAAAAAATTGGAATTGGGGGTAACGACGGACTGGGCCGTCGCAAAAAAGCCATTTTCGTAAAAAAATTTAATTTTTTTTTAAAAAAAATTGTTTATTTTTAATTGGGGGGTAGCGACGAACTGGGCCATCGCTAATTAGCAACAGACCCAGCCGTCGAAAAAGAGGCCCATTTTGAAAAAAACATTTGACGGGTAGCGACGGAAATATCTATCGCTAATTTTTTGCGCCACGTGTCAAAATTTGATTCGAAGATAACATGTGACACGGATTAACCTTAGTGAGATCACAACCATTGTTTCTCTTTAATCTTGTCCGTTCTTTCATACATTTATTCCTATTTATTCATTTCTTCTTCCTCTTATTTCATTCTCTTCTTCCATTCACTTCTTCTTCTTCTTCCATTTACTTTTTCTTCTTCCATTATTTTCTTCTTCTATTCACTTCTTCTTCCATTCACTTCTTCTTCCATTCACTTCTTCTTCTTCCATTAACTTCTTTTTCTTCCATTAATTTCTTCCAATCACTTTTCTAACACCACCCTACACCTCACGACACATCCATCTCCGACGACTTCCGCGAAGCTCCAACTCCGATGACTCCAATCTCCGGCGAAGCTCTAACACCACCCTTCATCTTCTTCTTCTCTTCTTTCTTTCTTTCTTCCTATTTTTTTCTTCTTCTCAACCGTTCTTTCTTTCTCTCAATGTTCGGTTTGTATTTCCGACTGCGAAGCTCGTGCGCCGGCTTATTTTTTTAAAAGAATAAAAAAACTTAGCCATGGAAATTTCCGTCGCAAACTTTAACTAGAGACAGCTAAACTGGCGCGAAAAAAAATTATTCACGCCAGAAAACATTAGCCACGGAAATATCCGTGGCAAAGTTGCGACGGAAATATCCGTGGCAAATTTGCGACAGAAATTTCCGTCGCAAACCTAAATTAGAGACGGATTATAAGTGGCGCCAAAAATAAATATTTGTGCAAAAAAAAAATTAGCCACGGAAATAACCGTGGCAAATTTGCAACGGATATTTCCGTGGCAAATTAGCCACGGATATTTCCGTGGCAAATTAGCCATGGATATTTTCGTCGCAAAAGTTAGCGACGCCACTTTTAGAGTCCGTCGAAAAATCTATAATCTATATTAGCGACGGAAATGACTTTTTTGCCACAGATATTTCCGTAGCTATTGGGAAACATTCTTGTAGTGTGTGTCTGGTTTGATTATTCTATATATGGGAGAATCCTCGTTGTGAAAGAGGTTTAGGATAAACATGTAGGACTGGAATTTGTGGAGGATTGTTAGAAATAAAGTAATTAATCTTTTCGAGCATCCTCACACTTATATTCGTTCTATATTATTTTTGGTTTACAGATTTGTTCAAGTTAAATTCTAGATAGTTTTAGATGATAATGATATTGATGGAAGAGGTCTTATAATTTTTATTTACAAGTAATGTTGAGTGGGTGGTTCTATAAAAAAAATCCAATTGTCTCTTATACCATTTTACACCTTCCCGAACCATTTGCCTACTTGGTCATTTCAACTCCATTTTAAGAAGCATAATTCTCCCTGAAATTTATCATTATGGAAGCATAACCTCATCTGATCTAATAAACATTTATAAAAGAAAATAAGAAACAATTGAACTATAAAGGTGCAATTAGTTCATTTGAGTTGAAATTGGCCATCATATGGAGCTAGTAGTAACAATTATAAAAGGAAGTAGGTAGAAATAACGATTTTTATTCGTTGGTGTCTTAAATTTTCACAAGAGTGTATATTTGTCCTGTTTTGATCTATCTTCTTTTATGTAAACTTCAGTGTTATTTCATAGGTTTTTTTTACTGCTAATGGATTTAGTGTTCATTTTGGTTATCACATACTAAGCCAAACTTAATTCTTGTATCAAGCTTGTGGATTGTTAATAAATGGATACTGATGCAGTTCATACTTTAATTACTTCGAAAAAACGTAGAAGAGATGATAATGATTTAGAACTTGAGCAGAAAATTAAACTTGTTATTGTTAGTGCTCTCTATATGCTTATAGAAACATATTATAATAAGCATTTTGTTAATGAGCCAACACATAATTGAGAATTAGAAAGGTGTTCTTTTCTTAATCGCCTATATAGGGGAGTAGAAAATGATTGCATTGAGTAACTAAGGGTTAGTAAGAGCGCATTTGGTAAGCTTTGTAGAATTTTACAAGAGAGAGGTGGATTAGAAAGAACAAGAGGTGTTCCAATAACTGAAGCAGTGACAATGTTTATGTATATCCTTGCTCACAACTCAAAGTACAAAGTATTATAATTTTTCTCTACTATTGTAAATTTTTCTAGTAATTTTGCATATCTTTCCAGTAATTTTATATTTTTTTCAGCAATCTTATATATTTTTTAAAGTAAAGAAAATTTAGTTATTTTATTAAAAAAAATCCATTAATGAAAGAAATTCAATTACTCTATCCAAACAAATAATTTTGAAAATAAAGAAATGTAATAACTTTATCCAAACAAGCAATTTGAAAAATGAAGGAGATTGAATTGAGGAAATTAAAATACTAGGATTTTTAAATTCGCAAGAATTTGCAAATTATTCATCTAAACAAAACCTAAGTTTGTGATAGAATTCCTTCAAGGAAGTCCTAATTTGTTTATCTACTTTCCTCAACTTTTCCTTACTAAATGATTGGTGATTTTGATCCTAAGAGAAAACGAGATACCCGATGTCGGTAGTTAAAAGAAGTGGGCAGTGAGGACCAAGTAAAAAAAGACGGCCTCAATGTAATAGTTAAAAGCAGAAGCGACTGCAGCATAGTGAGAACCAAGTGTAATGTTGTCGCACCCGTTAGGATAAAACACAAGCAAAGGATAAAACTACAAAAGAAATAAAAAAAAAACATCTTTAAAAAAACTTAAACTGATATAAATATAGATGTCATATTATCATATATGCTTGTACATAAAAAATGATTACTTTAATGTTATCAACTCACTCTCTAAGGGTAAGTTTGATAGGTGGACTAGATAGTATAAGTGATAAAGTACATAACAACTTTAACGAAGCACTTGACAATCTTTTGTGTTGTGTATTGTTTGATAGTTTATATACACAAAACAAAAAGTAAAATATAAATTTTACAATAATATCATTTATGTTATATACTATTGATATTACGTAAAATTGATAAATAAATCATATTTTAATATTTTATAATTATCTTATCAATTATTATTTATTATGAAATTAATTTTTTATTCTTTAAGAAATTACTACACAAAATTTACCATAATATTTTTATGTGATATAATATTAAATCATATAAAAAAATTACTACTAAATAATATTTAGACTATTTTATTTTTTATAGGCTTAAATATGTTTATCCAAAATTAAGGTAATTTACTTTTTGTCCTTGTAAAAAAATTTGTTAATAAAAAGTCCAAACTTTTCTAAAAATACTTCAGTTTTAGTCGTTGCTGTTAGTTTGGTCAGGTAATTGCTAACGTAACTAACATTTCTGCTATGTGAGTCTACCACATATGCAACACTTTTTTCAGAGAAATAATAGATTTTTTTTTCGCACAAATTATATGAATAAAAGAAGAAAAATAAGAACACCTTAAATGATAATTTAATAATGTATAATAATTATGAAATAAGAAAACACAAACCTAAGAAGCAAAGGATAAAACTACAAAAGAAATAAAAAAAAACATCTTAAAAAAAACTTAAACTTATATAAATATAGATGTCATATTATCATATATGCTTGTACATAAAAAATGATTATTTTAATGTGATCAACTCACTCTCTAAGGGTAAGTTTGATAGGTGAACTAGATAGTACTCCCTCCGTCCCTATATATAAGATCATCTACAAAAAAGGCACAAGGATTAAGGAAATTAGTAAATCTGAGGAAATTCATTAAATTTGTATAGCAATTTGTCATTCTTTCCCTATTTACCCTTAATTATTAAAACCAATAGTATTACTCTCTTCCCACTAAATTAGCCTTCTCCAATTATAATAAGAAAGGGAATTTCTCTCTCATCAATTTTTGTAAAGGTTCTTATAAATAGGGACGGAGGGAGTACAACTGATAAAGTACATAACAACTTTAACAAATCACTGGACAACCTTTTGTGTTGCGTGTTGTTTGATAGTCTATATACACAAAACAAGAAGTAAAATATAAATTTACAATAATATCCTTCATGTTATATACTATTGATTTTACGTAAAATTGATAAATAAATAATACTTTGATATTTTATAATTATATTATCAATTATTATTTATTATGAAATTAATTTTTCATTCTTTAAGAAATTACTACACAAAATTTATCATAATATTTTTATGTGATATAATATTAGATCATATAAAAAATTATTACTAAATAATATTTAGACTATTTTATTTTTTATAGGCTTAAATATATTTTTCATCCCTGCAAAATTAAGGTAATTCACTTTTTGTTCTTGTAAAAAAATTTGTTGATAAAAAGTCCAAACTTTTCTAAAAACTTCATTTTTAGTTCCGGCTGTTAGTTTGGTCAATTAACTGCTAACGTAACTAACACTTCTGCTATGTGAGTCTACCACATATGTAAATTTGTCCATCTATTAACATTAAAAACTATATTTAATGCTGATATAGCAGTCTGACGACACAAAAATATTGAGAAAGTAGAGAAGTGGGATTTGAACTCCACACTCCATGTTTTATAAAGCAACATACCACTAGGCAACAAACCAAGTATTAATATAAATTCAATAATCAATAATTATATTATATAATTACGAAACTTTTAAATTTAAAATTCTTCTATATTTATAATATAAATACCAATAATAATATTCATATACTATTTAAAAATGTTTCATATATATGATTCAATTTCAAAATATTGATATGCTTTAATCAATAATATGAAATTTAGTTTGTAAATTTTGTTTAAAGTTACAAATTTAATATGATATTTTTTTTATACTCTCTAAATTTGACTTATCAAGTATAGACATGAAGTTAATTTGTTGGTTAATATATTTATTTTGGGAATTTGTTTATGTTTGATTTCAATAGGTAAAATTTAAAGTATAAATATGAGGTTCTTTATATATATTTTTTAATCTATTTGTAAATATCTGAGTCAACATTGACCCCCGAGTCGACCCAGTGATCCAGTACCTCGACCAAGTCAATTAGTAACCCGAGTTTGATAACACTGCTATTGACGTTTATGTCATGCTAGTTTATCACATTTGCAAGTTTAGACCCATATTATCATTAAAAACTATTTATAATGCTAATGTGATAACTTGACAGGATAAAAACAGTAGCTATGTCAGCAGTTAACCGACTAAATTAACAACAAGGACTAAAAATGAAAGTTTTAAGAAAAATTTAGATTTTTTATCAACAAAAAATTTTAGAGGGACGAAAAGTGAATTATCCTAATATAATTTTGCAAGGATAAAAAATATATTTATGCCTAATATTTATTAAATGTGAAGAAGTAAAAAAAATAATTTGTAATGCAAACTACCTGCACAAGTGGGGATTGGGGAAAATGGGGAGGTAGTTACACGATTGAGAGAAAATGTAAAGTTAATTTTGACTTTTCTTAATTTTGTGCATGGGACAAGAACTTGTTCTTTGGTTTAGTGGGATACAAAAATTGGTCTTTTTGTGGTGTCTAGTAACTAAAATTTTGTGCAATCTCTTAACTACTTTTGGAATCAAACATTTAACAAAATATTTTGTACTGTGTTGTACTATGAAATTTAGCAAATCAAACTGACCCTAAGCGTGTGTTTGATTTGAGGGACTTGACAAAACAAAAATATTTGTCCCGCGTTTGATTATAAAAAGTGGCATGACACAACACAAAAAATAAGATACAATACTTGATAAATAACGAGTTTTTTGTTACTCAGCAACCCATGGAACAAATAGTGTCTCATGTACAAGATAATTAAATACAAAAATACCCTTCCCAATATCAACCATCTAACCAAAGTTTAAGTGCTTCTCCCCACTCCTTCTTATGTAAACTAAACATGGTTTTCCTTTATATATATATATATTTTAAAAGTATAAAATAAAATAAAATAATAAATGTTAAAAATAAAAGAGACAAAATGTTATTTAGTGGTAATTTTTATTTTTATGTAATATAAATATTATATCATATAAAGAATATTATGATAAAATATGTGTAGTAATTTATCAAAATATGGAAAAAATTTCATAATAAATAATAATTGATAATATAATTATAAAATAACGAAGTATTATTTATTAATAAACTTCATGTAAAATTAATAGTATATAACATAAAGGACATTATTGTAAAATTTATATTTCACTTTTTGTTTTGTTCACTAACCATCAAACAATTCACAATACAAAATATTGTTATGTGCATCATTAAAGTTGTGTTGTACCGTATCACTTATACAGTCTAGTCCACACATCAAACGCACCATAAATGACCATTTTATAATTGCAACATCATGTAGATTAAATTTTTTTTAGGTGAAATAAAGGAATTACAAAAGACGAAAGAAAAGAAACAAAGAACTAGAAGCCTCTTGGGAATGCAGTCTCAGACTTATTAGCTAAAAGGGCTAAAGAGACGACATGAGGGCAATCCTCAGGAATTGTTAACTCTTCCATCTTGTGAACAGCATCCTTAGCAAGCATATCAGCACATTGATTTGCTTCCCTGCATTCATGAGAAAAGACCACAACCCAAGGTCTAGTCAAGAGATAACGGATATCCAATATTAGAGGAGCATAAGCATGAGTTTCAATTGATGCATCAGCATGCACCAACCGAATTGCCTCCAACAAATCGGATTCAACGTGAATTTTTCGAAAACCCTGTGCCCATATAATGCTTAGACCAACGCTTAGTTTATGTAGCTCAAGGAACAGACAGAGGCTCGTTTATTCGCCTTAAATTCAAATAACCAATCACCATTATCGTCACGAGCTATTCCACCAATACTGCCAAACTTGGAAGCCTGAGAGAAGCTGCCATCAATATTCAACTTGATAAACCCGCAAGGACGTTTGAACCAAGAGATGAGACGCTCTGAAACGAACGAGGAGGCTATTGGAATAGGGCGCTCATAATGCGAAGTAGAAAGGGAGTTTTTGGATAAAATGCAGAACTTGTTGGAGCAACCACTTATCATCGTCAAGGACTTGATTACAACGCCATCTCCACAACCACCAAGTGATATGGCAAAAGATGATGGGCGTGTCCGCTTGATGGATTCCGTAATCCAAATAAAAGGATCCATAATAGAGAAATCAATCCGAATAAGAGAAAGAGCCTCAAGGGAATGGGGGCAATCTCGCAAAGTATGAAGAGTGTTTTCCATACCAGAAGAACACTTTGCACAATTTGATAAAGATGCTAGGTTCCTATGATGACGAACCTGATTAGTAGGCAAAGAATCATGTAACACCTGCCATAAGACAAATTTCATCTTTTCCAGAATTTGAAATTTCCAAATTGGTCCCCACGGATGCGTAGCTACCCCAAATCTGTCTTTAGTGAGCCACTTATAAGCACTAGTAGCTGAATAAACATCATTTAAGGTTGCAGACCATCTCCAAGTGTCATTCGATTGGCTATAACAAGGGATTAGCATATGGTTTATCATTGTCTTTATATTATCAGGGACCAAAATATACACCTGAGACCAAATCCATTCCCGATAATTTCATAGATCATAAACCTCTAGATTAATATCCTAAATGTTGACATAATCAACCAGCTGGCATAGAGGACCATGTTTAAGCCAATAATCAAACCAAACGGATACACGACCCTCACCAAATGAGAATTCAAAGCTATCCTTCAATTTGTCCATTGCCTTACAAATACTTTGCCAAATAATAGAATCCAACGGAGAGTAAGAAGCATTTGGTTTTCCTTCAAAATTTTGTAACTTATATATATATATATATATATATATATATATATATATATATATATATATATATATATATATATATATATATATATATTTGGGATGGATCAACTTATATCGGTGTAAGTTGACGCCAACTCTTACAACACGAATAATTTTATTAATTAAAAATTTTATTTTTTTACAGAACCGACCGATAAATTAAAAGTTCTTAGTATATAAATCATATTTACAAAGTTTCACATTGATCCAAAATCGTTTAGTACTTCATCAAATAATTAATATTTTCTTATGTTTTATGAAACTATATGTTACGTTAATTTTTTTAGTACCTTGATAGAGTACTAAACGATTTTGAATCGACGTGAAGATTTGTAGATATAATCTATATATTAAGAACTTTTAATTTATCGATCGGTTTTGTAAGAAAATTATTAATTAATAAGTTATTCGCGTTGTAAGAGTTGACGTCAACTTACACTAGTGTAAGTTGATCCCTCTTCATATATATATATATATATATATATATAGATGAATATAAAACTATGATTAAGATATTATTGGTATATGAATTTTTGATAAACGCAATTGATAAGGAATCCATAAATAAAAATTAGTAATTTCAAGGTTAAAATGCACTTTTGGGACTTTATGTTTTCCAAAAGTTCTACTTTGGTCTTTTTTGTTTTTTTTAAGCAAACTTGGACCTTACGTTTGTTTTTTGGACCGAATTAAGACTTTTGTCACAAATCCATCTTACGTGGATTAACAGAGCACAAACGACGTTAAATATTATTTGGGCTAAAATGCACTTTTGAAACTTTATGTTTTCCAAAAGTTCTACTTTGGTCCTTTTTGTTTTTTTAAGCAAACTTGGACCTTACGTTTTTTTTTGGACCATCGTTGGTCCAATGACAAAATTCGTTACTCCTAATCTTCCGCTACTCCAAGCTTCTTTTGTGACATGAAATTTCTTTTTCAATTAATTAATATTAAAAAAAAACCAATTGAACATTGGAATAGATTTGTTGGGGTTAGGGTTTACAAAAGCCCCAAATTGTAATCTTCGTCTAATTTTGATACTACTCCTTCTAATTCTTTAATTTTTTGTTGTAATTGTTCAATCCTAGCACTTCGTCACTAGCCTTGGCTTCTTCCTTGTCAAATAGAAATGGAAATGAAAACCCTAACAAACGTAATCAACCCTCTCCCTTTTCCCATCGTTGCGATAAAAGGGCAATTTTGTGCATAGCCAACAAGGGGAGCCAATTATGGGATGCAACAACTATCGTTATAGTGAAGGATGTGGTTTCTTTGAGTGGGTTGAGTTTGATGTGAATGATGAAAGAAAATAGATACTTCTGAAGCAGAAAAGAAGGATAGTGACTCTGAACTTGAAGAAGCATGGGAAGTGGAATAGAGTATTGATTGCATTGTTGATGATAAATTTGTGTGTGAATGTGGTCATTTTGATGTTGCTGCTAGGTGGAACAAAGACCAAACAACTTGGAATGTATTAGGATAGAAGTGTTGATAAAGTAGTGTAGGAATTATGCATTAAGTATTATAATGATTTTTCTAATGGATTATGCACTATCTAATGTGTTTCTGAGTGTGTGTTATTGATAAACAAAAAATACGCATAAAATTAGGACTATTTTGATACCTTTGAAAACATAAGGAATCATTTAAATACCAAGTTAAAATATAAGCGACCATTAAAACATAAGGGACCAATAAGAGCACCAGTATGTCACCTCAGATCCACCTTAGAGCCACGTAGGATTGGGAGTTATTGGTCCTGGTAAAAAAAACAAACGTAAAATCCAAATTTACTTAAAAAAACAAAAAAAATCAAAATAAATTTTTTTAAAAACATAAAGTTCAAAAATGCATTTTAGCCTAATTTAAAAGTGTACCATTATTAGTATTACTGTTTCTATTTGGTTATTTGGAGCATGGTGAGCAATAGGCTAGGCCCCACGTGAAAGTTGTTCCATTCTATTTTGCGACACGTATAGAAAGCAGTGGAAGAGGCAGTGTAGTAGTGGTTTCAGTACCCGGCAACGTCAAATGGCGCTTTATATTCTCGTCGCGTCGATTCGATTAAGCACTGTTAGCGTTTTTCCTCTATATATCACTTTCATTATTTATATTTTCTAAATTTATTCTTTCCAGTCTTTCATTGTTCTATATCATCATCAGTATCATCTAAGGTAAGAGGTAGCAGAACAGACTCCCAGTTCTAACCTCTTTTAAATTACATTTATTTTTCATTTAATATATAATATTTTTTTTTCACATTTTGTAGTTTGAGGCAAATTTTCTGTTGGTTTACTTTTATAACATTTCCGATTTCTGATTTTTTTAGTATTTGAAATTGAAATTTCTGCTATTTGTTAGGCGAAATGGCACTGATCATTACTCTGGGAGGGTTACTATTGCGAGAAGACTTAGGGTTTTGTTGTTTGGGCTAATTGTTGTTTTGTTCTGTTCTGTTGCAGAAAATCACGGTGAGTCTGTGACACACAAGATGAATCAACACGTGCATAGGACTGAGCTGTTGTAAACTTCCAAATTTCTCTGTCGTTCGTTGTAAGATACTTTTGTGAGGAAATAGAGATAGAAGCACATGATTTAAGCTTCGAATTTTCTTTTCAGGGGGTTCTACTCTTTTCAGGTTAGTTTTCTAATTCTTCCCCTTTCATGTTTTAGGTGATATAGCATCTGTAACATTTAATTCTTCGGTTGTGTGTCCTGAATGCTGAGACTATTGTTACCGATCATGTAGATTTTGCGATTTTACTTGACATTTTAAGCTAATTTAGTGTTGTCGCACTTAGAAGTTTAGTCAAGGTTTTAGGTTGTTCATTTAACTTTTAGTTTTATTCATCGGTTTTTCTAACCTGTGCAACATTGCACAGGTTAAGCATATATGATTTACTGAAAATCATAGATTCAATTGTCACTCAAAGTGTAAGACTTATGTGATTACCATCACCGTCTTTCAAGACATAAAACTTTTATAATCATCAATATCTTTATCTTTTAATTTGGAAAATGTTGATAACCACTGCCGTCTTCATTGTGCAAACTGGAAAATTTCCACAATCACCACCATCATTGTATTCCGAATGGAAAAGTCTCCAACTAAAAAGTCAATTGCTTAGAAAATCTAACAATGGAAATGAACAAAAATGTCAATTGCTTATAAAATCCAAACCCTAACTAAAAAATCATGCGATTTTCCACCATGAACCTATCTTTCAAAATCTGAAAAATCAAATCCCAATACTCTTTAAAGATACAAACATTTTTCTTTTAATTAACCCATTAACTTGACTAAGATCTATCTTTTATGGAGAAAAGGTATGGGTATTGCAGGAGGGAGCAGATAGATAGAGATCATGCGATAAAGATAGTGAAAGAAAACAATGGTGGTTATGAAGATTCTTTCATTTTGGAAGATGATGGTGGTAGTGGTTATGGTGGTTTTTACATTTAGGATAAAAATAGTGATTAGTTATGGAGTTTTCTGTCAACATAATTAAAAGAAAAATGACTAAAATAAGACTTTAAGTAAATATAAGAGGCAAAAATGAATAAAAACATTAGAGGATCAAACTAAAACTTTGACCTAACTTGGGGGATGAAAATATTAATTCTCTGTTTGGAAAGATCTAAGCTAGCCTTTGGACCAGCTTTTTCCGGGCTTTAAAGTTTCTTTAAGTTGAAAATAAGAGCTTTGGAAATAAAGCAAAACTTGTTTGAAAATTCTTTGTGCTTTTGGCTTAAAAATTAGTTTAAAGCCATAAAAGAACCGTACTCAGAAAGAAGTGACATTTTGGCTGGAAGCTCCTCTTATTAGCTTCTAGAGAAGCTCCTATTTTAAGTTTCTCTTCATTATAAAAAACTGAATTGTGTTTGACCCTGACCAGTTTCTCCTCTTTAGGAGAAGGGAAACCCAAAAAAAAGTTGGGTCAAACACTACGCTAGGTTACTTTCTTGTAATGTTGCATAGTATCGCATCATTGTATTGTTTCTATTAATTTTATTTGTTTGTAGTAAATGTGTGAAGTGCCCTAAGATGATATTTGATAGGAGTCCTTGTCGGACTCGGAGATAAGGATAACTAATGATAATCAGTGATATTTGTTACGAGTTGTTCTTGGAGATAAGAATAACTAATGATAATTAGTTAGTTAGGATTTAGACCAGAAGATAAGAATAAATAAATAATAGTCCGTTAGTTAGGATTTAAACTAGAAGATGAGAATAAATAAAAGGAGAGCTCTGCTCTTATAGTTCGCTATGAGCTTATCCTCTTGCAGGGATTCATCCCTCCAAGATTCATCCCTTTCTATGTAACCTTTCTCTTTTCAGTCTTATGGTAAATAATATCACCATCCTGTCGGATAAGGATAACCAATGGTAATCACTTAATTACGATTTAGGGCAGAAGATAAGAATAAATAATGATAGTTAGTTAGGATTTAGACTAGAAGATGAGAATAAATAATGATATTCTGTTAGTTAAATACTTAAAATTTAAGCAGATAATAAATAATGATAGTTAGTTAGGATTTAAACTAGAAGATAAGAATAAATAAATTATAGTTAGTTAAGTTAGGTTTTTTTTTTGGTTCATAGGAAAGTAGTACAACTGAGAATCGAACCCCATACCTACACACACGCATATTGAGCTATATGACTGAGACAATTAAGTTAGGATTTAAGATAAAGAATAAATTAATGGGAGTTAATAATAATAGAAGGGTAGGTTTATTATTATTGTGAAGTTTAGGCTAATAGCTCGGCTCTTAGGGTTGGCTAAGAGCATAGAGCTTATGCTCTGGGATTTAATTTTGGCTGGGCTTATAAGCAGCTTTTCTGAAAGAAGAGCTTTTAAAAAAGCTGTTTGATAGTATCATTATTTTTTCACTTTATAAGCTTTTCATGAGTAAAAAAAGCTGTATGTTTGATAAAAGTGTTTTGTGTCAACTTTTTAAAGTTATCATTAATTATCACATTTGTTTGATATAAAAAATAATTTAACAAAAAAGTTTTTTTTAAATGAAAGTTGCAATAAAAAATAATTCTTGTGATAAATTTTTGGCTAAATATACATTTGGTCCTTTATGTTTTGTCGAAGTCCTATTTTGGTCCTTTAGGTTTATTTTGTCTCAATTTGGTCCCTTACATTTGTTTTTTTTGGACCAAGACTGAATTCGTTAGTCTAGTTAACTGAACTTCATACGTGGCACCTACATTAATTAGTTGTCATCCCTTTCCAGATTAAAACGATATTGTATTGAATTTTTTTTTAATCTTTCTATATTTTTCCATATTTGAGTTTGGGGTCTTCGTCAATTGGATTGACTTGCCGGATAAAGTTAGGAGTTGTCCTTGGAGATAAGGATAACTAATGATAATCAGTTAGTTAAGATTTCGCTAGAAGATAAGAATAAATAATGATATTCAGTTAGTTAGGATTTAGACTTGGGGATGGGCAGCACATGATTAAGGCGACCTTGAGAGATTGTAGCTTTTCAAAAACTTAAGAGTTTTTTTGGTAACTACAAGATTAAAACTTTTCATAATGAGATTTTAGCTTTTGTTACTAACTTTTGCAAAGCTATTAGGGATAACTTTTGGCTTTCAAAAGTTGGCTACCAATAATTTACGTAAAAAAACACCCTTATTAATTTTAGAAATTACAAATTATCGTATCACTACTCTACCAATATAATGTAGTTCAGCTAGTTATAAAGCTTTTCCAAAGAGATATAATTTATTATATAACTACACAACTATAATCTTACCGTCATAATCTCACAGCTTTTATCTAACTTCACATTTAAAAGCTTTTAGGTTGTTTCCAAATGTATCCTATATAAAAGGGTATTTTATTATTATTGTGAAGTTTAGGCTAAGCTCTACTCTTAGAGTTCTGAGAGCTTATGCTCTGATTCATCCCTTTCTTTGTACCCTTTCTCTTTTCACTGTTATGGTACATAATATCACCATCATCTAGCTTTCTGTATAAATATTTCTATATTCTTCCATATTTGAGTCTGGGGTCCGGTCAATTGGTTCAACCCGTGGATAAAGTTAGGAGCAAGGTTAGCAAAATCGCGATTTAAATCGTAAAACCGCACGATTTTACGATTCTGCTGGACCCTGCGTCATCGTCATCGCTCAAAATCGTGTTTTTGCAAAAACGCTGCAAAATCGGCGATTCCAGCGGCGAAATCGTGGAATCTGCGGCGTCTCGATTCTGTTTTGGACGCGGATTGGGTTGGGTTAGGTTTACCCGAGTGTTTTGATTCGTTTTCAAAACGCGTTTTGGGTTAAAAACCCTAATTTTGATCCTCTTTTGCTGCGCGATTTGTTTCTCCCTCTTTTCTCCCTCTGTTTCGCGACCTGATTTTGCTTCTCCCTTTGTTTCGCGACCTGATTCTGTTTCTCCCTCTGTTTCGCGACCTGATTCTGTTTCTCCTTCTGTTCTGCTTCTGGTTATGAGTTGTGAACTTGTGTTATGTTATGGAATTATGGTAGTATTAGTATGGTACTTTATGTTTGATGTGATGTGATCTCAGTTGTGATTTATTGGGATTTTTTGTTTATATATATGTCATTTTATATGCATATATACATATTTAAGTATAAATTTGATTTTAAGTAAAATCTTCCGTCTCGTGTTATGATATCACGTCACGAGTTATGATTTTGTACACCCCTCCCGATGTCACTTAAGATTACGATTTTGCTAACCTTGGTTAGGAGTTGTACCTAGGGATAAGGATAAACAATGATAACCAGTTAGTTTAGGATTTAGGCTAGAAGATAGGAATACATAATGATAGTCCGTTAGTTAGGATTTAGACTAGAATATAAAAAATAAATAATGCAGTTGGTTAGTTTTGGATTTAGACGGTAAACGGGAGTTAATAATGAGAGAAGGGTAGGTTAAATTTATTTATTTTTTTAAATTTTTTTTTGAAGTTTAGGCTAAGAGCTCTGCCTTTAGAGTTAGCTAGGAGCTTGTGTCTTAGATTAGGAGCTTATGCAGTTGGAGGTAGTCATTGCTTTCTTTGTACCCTTTCTCTTTTTCAGTCATACTGTAAATAATATCACCAACATCTATCTTTCTTTATAAGTCTTTCTATTTTCTTCCGTAATTGAGTCTGGGTCCTATCAATATTTGACATACAAAAACAATGTGTTTAGCTGTCCTACACTGTTTTTAGCTGTCGATGTTGTTGACATTTATTTATGTGGTGGTATTGATCTGGACCTGTATATCTTGCTAGGTTGGAGGGGATTCCTATTACAGGTGTAGCAAGGAAATGACTGCACAATATAATGAACAAGTGGATTCTCATCGGGAAGATAAAGGTGTTGGGGAAGTTGTCTGTTACAGTTGCATGCATGGCGGAATACTCTTGTGAGTTTCTATATATAAGCTCTTCTAATATTGGGCCTTTTCCTTCATAAATGTTTTGCTATGTAGAAATTCATTTCCTGTGACTTCTGCTGTACCTTACATTTTGCAAGCGAATCATGTTTACAGTGGTTTAAATTAGTCAACCCTAGTGACATGAGGAGCACTTGAAAGTACACCGTTTTCTATAGGGACAACTGACGTATCTGGTGATATATCTATCAGCATTTCCTGATGATGATATCAGTCACTCTTGTCAGCTACTTCCAGTTAGTAGTAACTTGAAGCTTTTGAAAAGGATTTGTTTCTAGTTTCTGTGATTTTGGCTATTGGCATTGGATATGTCCTTTTATCTTTTAGAATTTTTTCTTATGTTACACGTTGAAGGCTTTGGCAAGAATAAGATGTGAAGATTTTGTGCATTGGGCAGCTATTATGGTTTGACAATGAATTCAATTGGGTAGAAATGCTCATGATTGCAAGGGTGCGTCTCCTCCCATATATTTGTTATGGGATGTGGTTGTGTTTTTCACCTTTTCATTTTCCTCGGTGTTCTGCTCACGGTGCTTTAAATTTTAGAGTTCTTTTATCATTATCATTATGCAAATAAACTGGACAGCGTTTTTGTTTCCTGGGTATCCCCTACCCTATTACTAGGGTAGATGACTAATTCCTTAGGCAAAGATAGCCTTGTCCTCCGAATTGTGTTCTTTCCCGAGCTTGAATCACGGTTCTTCCCTTGGGCCATAGTGTGTTTCTACTACTATGTTAGCATCTTTGTTGGTAGACTGGACAAAGTTGATGCATATTTTAGCCTTTGACAGTTTGACTTGCTATTCTCTTTTTCTTTTTTATTTTTAGGATGCTATTTTACTATCTCACCTGATCTTGACAAATTTTGCCCACGCATCAAATACTATTTCTTCTTTGATGTTTATTAGAAAAGATATTTTGTACAGATTAGCAAAAATATTTCCTTTCCTGATTCCCTTTCCCTTCTACTTTTCGTATCTTAAATTATGGAAATCGTTTTTATTTGTATCTATAATATCTGTCCTTGTTTAAAATTGACTTTGGCATTAGGTAGCCATTATTTTCTTCCATTTTTTACTTGCTTTTATTTATTGATGTGGAATGTGGAACTATGTTTAAGATGCTGCTGTGGAAAAGGATGTGAAAGGAGGTACCACCCCTCTTGTGTGGATCCTCCTCTCAGTTATATTCCTCCAGGGTTGTGGCATTGTATCTGGTGTGTTAAGAAAAAGTTAAAGCTTGGGGTGTATTCTGTTTCTGAAGGGGTAGAATCCATCTTGGATTCTAGAGAAGTGGCTTCAGAAAATGGAGGTATGGTCTATTTAAATTTGTGACTTCCCCACCCCTACCCCACAATCTTTCATTATTATGTTTCACCTATATTTATTGTGATTTGTGAATATGTACTTTTGACAACAGCTTCGTTATTGATGATAATGAATTAGTAACTTTTTTCTAGTGATGCAAAGGGAGTACTTTGTCAAGTATCACGGCCTTGCTCATGCTCACAACCGCTGGATTCCAGAAACACAAGTGCATCTTGAGGCTCCAAAGCTTTTGGCGAAGTTTAAGAGGAAACTGCAGGTTCAGTTACCTGTTGTAGCCTTAGAAAGGAAAAGCAACGGTTTGTTAGTCTGAATTTTCTCTGCAAGTTTCCGTGAAATAAATTTCTTCTTTGAATGCCACGTTACCAGGTTATCAGGTGGAAAAGGGATTGGAGCATACCTCATCGGTTGCTGCTGAAAAGGGCGATTTCATTTTCAAAGCAAAATCATCAACATTTTAACAGGCATGATGACAAAAATTTAATTTGTCATTGTGAGTGGCTTGTGAAATGGACTGGTCTTGGTTATGATCATGTTACGTGGGAGTTAGATGATGCTTCATTTATGACATCATCTGAAGGCAAGAAACTAAAAGATGATTACGAAAGTCGTCGAAAGAAAACAGATAGACATTCAAAAACTAGTTTTGAAGATAATGAGGTGCTTCTTTTGATTTAAATAACTATAAAATATTTACTATACTATTATCTTTCAAGATTTAAGTTAAAGTTTACTCATAGAATGATATAACCAGTGAACTAATGGCAATTTTTTATAATATCCTGAAAGAGAAAGAGAACATATAATCATATATTGATGTGTGAAAACGTAATGTCTTCTACTCCTCGATGTAACAACTTGATTTAATCTGATCTGGTTTACCTGTATGCATTCAACTAAGTTTTGTTGGCTTTATAGTGTGGTAGTGTCTTCTGTATAGTTTAATGTTGGCCAAATGTACTTTTTGATCCTATATTTCTTATACGCATTTCATTTCGGTCTTATATTTTTTTTGGGTTACATTTTGGTCTTGTATCTCTTATAAATGTTTTATTTTGGTCCGGTCCGTCAATTCTGTCATAATTTGACTCTGTTGTTATTAGGGTTCATGTGTATGTTATAATTTTTTGGGTTTGAAGATAAACGACTTAATTTGACTCTACTCTTATTAGGTCAATTCTGTTAACGGGGGTGACGGAGTTGACGGACTGGACCAAAATGAAACGTTTACCAGAGATACAGGAACAAAATGTAATCCAAAAAAGATACAAGACCGAAATGAAATGCACACAAGAGATATAGGACTAAAAGGTGCATTTGACCTTTATTGTTTTATGATACAGCTTTGTTCAACTGATGTTTACTGGAGTAAATATTAAGAAAGTTGGACGGTTACGATTTGAATGAAAAATCTACGAGGGTTCGTTTGCATGAAAACCATGTCCAATTGTCCATAGGAAATGGTAGGGAAATATGAATTTTTTAAAAAGTAATATTCACTAGCCTGAAATTGATGCTTTCCTATACTTGTTGTTTATATCATTTCCAGTTCCAGATAAGTAATTGTTCATTGATAACATGTGAAGGTAAAATAAGCCTGTTACTGGGGAACGAGTATCTAAGTCCTTTATTAGGATTATTTTCTTGTTTGAATTGGTACTTTTGGTACACAAAGGCAAAATCTCTTGACTTCTTGTTAGACTAAAAGTAGCTCGTCACAGCATGTGTTAAAAACATGTCCTAAATTCATGCTACAAGTATGCTTCTCTAACAAGCCATTTGTTTGACCCTTCAGGAGAGAAAAGCTTCCTTTGTTGAATTATCAGTGCTGCCAGCTGGTGATTCATCAGGACTTTATAACCAGCACTTGAGTTATGTGAACAAACTTCGTATGTGTTGGCACAAAGGTCAGAGTGCTGTTATTGTAGATGAGCAAAGTCACCAGGTCATTATTTCTCCATATATTTTTGTATACTTTTATATAATTACTTCATTTCGTTCTTTTTATCCTTGTATTCTATACGTAGTTTGTCACTTCTATAGATATTTAGTAATTGAATATGACTTGTGATGTTTGAGGTACCTTATTTGAATAACATGAATACAAAAAAGCTACGTCACTCAATCTCGTTGTTGATAGGTGTTCTCTTTTGGGAGGATGTCTTACAATATTGCTTTATACTCGTATTTTCTTATTGAAATTTCTTTTCTCTATCCCCTACCCCCCTTAAAAAGAATCCAAATATAAGCAGGCTACTCTAGTATTACTGTTGGTTGAAGCTGTTCATTTTGTTTCAAAAATAAAAAAAAGAAAGGAAAGAAGTCCTCCGTAAATCCAAAGGAAAAGAAAATGAAAGATTCGAACATAAAAAATTGCTTTGCCTTCCGACCATCCTCAATATCTGTGATTGAGGTTGTCCTACACAAGCCACATGGACTTGTACTGTTCAACTGGGGCTGAATTTGGTTTCATAAATTGAGCAACCCCAACTGATATTTCTATTTCTCTCATAAAACTTTGCAAACAGTTTTCTTAAATCAAAGGTATCCTTCCTTCCACTTCAGAATCCTACCACATCAAATGGTCATCAAAATTGGCCGCACTAACAGACCTCCAGCTGCTAATAAAGATTAATCTGCATATATGCACCAAACTGTTGCACAATTCAAGAATAAATGATAATGATATAAGATACCTGAAAACTGAAACACAATAAACAAACATGTAGAAGAGCCTTATAAAAACTTGTGATCCATAATTTGGTAAAAATATATGTACTATGCTTTGTAGGGTTTGAAGATATTCTCTACGATGTATGCATGTGAATATTATATATTAAAATAAAATCCATAACACGTAAAGAAAGCCGGGGAGGGGGTAGAGGCATACCTCTTCGGGAATGGATCCCCTCATGTTCAAAATCAACATGACCTATTATGTTGATGTTTTTCTGCCTATCTCTCTCTTAATTAATGTTTATATAAACTCACACTTTTAATATGCATTTAATTTAATACCTATGAGGAGAGAGATAGACACAAGAACATCAATATGATAGGTCATGTTGATTTTGAACATGAGGGGATTCATTCCCATACATCTCCAATAACCAACCAAATGTAGTAAGTAGTAACTTGTTCTTATGCATGTTTATCGTAGAAAAATTATTTCGGTTAATTGCAATATGAACGCGAAGACATCCTGTATGAAAAATGTTGCATTCATTTTCAGTGTTTCAAACGTTTAAGAAGTATGAATGGGTGGGATTCATATCCATTATTAAAAGATCACACTAGAATGCCTGAAATATTGCTAAACCGAATTTGCAGGAGCGGGTTTTGAAGGTGATTTTGTTTATATTATCTTTGAATTGTATTGTGAAGAGACCTTTTCTCATCATCTCAACTTCTGCTGCCCTCTCTGCATGGGAAACAGAGTTCTTGCATTTGGCACCATCTGCCAATCTTGTAGTTTATAAGGGAAACAAAGATTTACGGAGTAGCATCAGGGCATTAGAGTTTTCTAATGGAGATGATGGTGTTTTATTTCAAATATTATTATCATCTTCTGATAATGTTGTTGAGGTACATTCTTATATCTAGAAGCTTCATATGATAAGTAACTTTTCAGAACTGATTATAGTTTTTTCATATTCTACAAAAAGTTACAATAATAAAATTATTTATTTTCTCTTTGTGCTCATCATATGCAGGATTTACACAAACTAAGATGCATTCCATGGGAAGCAATAATAATCGATGAATGTCAGCAATCCAGAATTTTAGGACACTTGGACATTATCAAGATTCTAGCAACTGAGATGAGGCTCCTTCTTCTTGGTGGACAAATCAAGGTATACTACTTGTGTCCAATGTTGATATTTTTTTCATCATATTGACTTATTTTCTGATGGATTTTCAGGAAGTTCAATCTGATTATATTAAACTGCTTTCGTTCCTTAAATATGGACGGGATGGGTTAAATACTGCTAAAATGGAGACTTATGTATCTGCTAGTATTTCCAATTTGAAGAGCCATTTGGAACAATATGTTGCATTTAAGTGCAATTCCAGCTCCAATAAGTTTGTAGAATATTGGGTTCCTGCCCCTCTTTCCAGTTTGCAGCTTGAGCAGTATTGTTCAATACTGCTTTCAAACTCATTGTTGTTATGCTCAGGTCGAAAGTCTGATTCAGTTGATGCCCTCCATGACCTTATTATCTCAACAAGGAAGGTAGACATGATTAGAAACAGAATTTCAAATAAGCTGAAATCTCGTATATACACTTTTTGTTATCAACTTTTCAACTTTTAGTTAAGCGTTCCTTTTGTGATAATACATATGCAGCTTTTATAAAAGCTAACATTTGCAGTTGTGGCTGGTATTTACAGTGTTGTAACCACCCTTACCTGCTAGACCGGTCACTGAATAATATTATTACAAGAGGTCTACCTGTTGATGAGCATTTAAATGTTGAAATTAAAGCAAGTGGAAAATTGCAACTTCTTGAAAAAATCCTTTTGGAAGCAAGAAGTCGTGGGTTAAGAATACTGATACTATTTCAGGTAGTCATCATTTAAGTCCCTTGCTTTTTCTTATTTGTCGTATTTCTTGTATGTTTATGAGTTTAGTAATTTCCTTTCATATTTACTAGGAGCTATAATGCTGATTACTTGGCTGTCCTATCATGCCATATGTTACCTCATTGATGTAAATATATTCTACTTACCTAATACTATGCTGTTTGTTGTGAAAAGTTAATTTAATAGTATAGATGTTGGCGTAAGGTATTGCATTGATAGGTCATTTGTTAGTGTAATTTAACCAACTTATTAGGTCATTATTATCCAGTGAGAACTATATGTGAGAACATGAGATCCATGAATCTTGACCATACAACTATGCATTTATGATGAGAGAGAAGATCTTAATGCATGGTTGTATGGTCAAGATTCATAGTTATCACATGTTTAGAGTTCTCATTAGATACTCCCCCTATATACATATATATGAGTTAGTGAGTTAGGATCCGTTGACACCAATTAGTTTTATCCCAACTCTTACACCAATTAGAAACAATATGTCAAAGTTTAAAATTTCATATCAATCCGAGATCGTTTAGCACTCCGTTAACGTAAAATAGTTTTAAAAAAGTGAAAATAACAAGTGTCTCGAAGGAGTATTAAATGATCTTGGATTGATGTGAAATTTTGTAGACATGATATATATGATAAGTAGTTTCAACAGTGAGTTTCGTGAAAAAAACTTTGACATATCATTTCTAATTGAGGTAAGAATTGGTGTAAAACTAATCAGTGCCAACGTATCCTAACTCTCTCTATATATAGGGTTAGGATCAAATGACACCAATTGGCACCAATTGGTTTGACCTCAATTCTTACACCAATCAATAACGATAGATCGAAGTTTTTTTTCATGAAACCTACCGTTAGATTGAAGCTCCCTATCGTTTAGATCATATTTACAAAATTCGATCTATCGTTATTGATTGGTGTAAGAATTGATGTCAAACCAATTGGTGTCATTTGATCCTAACCCATATATATATATATATATATCATTTTTATTAAGTTTTTTTATCCAAAAAAATGATATTAATATTATTATTATACAGACGCTTAAGTGAACAGACACTTAATATTATTATTATTTTTGGTGAATTATATTATTATTATAATTGTTGTCGCTATCATTATAGCTAGAAGCAGGATAATCAGATGTTTGACTTTGATTACATGTTTTGTACTGCCTGTCAACTGTCAAGAGGTTAGATGTATGAGAATTGCTGTTCTCATCAGAAATGTTTTGCACATTGTGGATGATTCGTGTTATGGTTAAAAACATGTACTTGGATTCATTCTGTTTTCTTCCTTTTTTATTTTTGTTTTTTGTTTTTTGTTTTTTTTTTTTTAAAAAACTGCAGTCGACTAGTGGTTCTGGATCAATTGGAGATATTTTAGATGACGTTCTATGTCGGAGATTTGGTAAAGATTGCTATGTACGCTATGGTAAAGACTATACCCCATCAAGTATGCAAGCTGCTTTAGACACATTTAATGATAGAGAAAGTGGAAAATTTGTCTTCTTGATGGAAAACCGTGCATGTCAACGTAGCATTAAGCTTTCTTTGGTGGATACTGTTATATTGTTTGACAGTCATTGGGACCCACAAATTGATGTTAGAGGCTTACGAAGGATGTGTATCAGCTCACAATTCAAACAGTTAACAGTTTTCAGATTGTACTCATATTTCACCGTTGAAGAAAAATTTTTGATGCTTGCAAAAGAGGGTATAACTCTTGATACCAATCTGCAGTTGATTAACCACAGTACTTGTCATACCCTGCTAAAATGGGGTGCCTCTAATCTGTTGAATAAGCTTGATGACTTACATGGAAGTGACACCTCTGCTCCGGACATCTCCTCTGATCAGTCTCTTCTAAGTGATGTATTCTGTGAATTATCATCCCAATTAGTTTGTGACGATGGTGACAATGATGGTCATGGATTGTCATTCATATCGAGAGCACAGCAGAATGAAGGGGAATATGGAAAGAATATTTTATTACTAGGAGAAAGAGTAACGAAGACATTGAGCAATGAGCAACATGCTTTTTCTTGGAGCGATCTCCTTGAACAAAGGCATCCTTCATGGAAATTTTTGCCTGCTTCATCTCAGAGGATCAGAAAAACAGTCAAAATATTCGATCACTTACCAAAAAGATCTGAATGTAAAAATGATTCCGTTATAAGAAAGAGAACAGAATGCCTGGATAATGTTGATCCCAAGAGGAGGAAAGTGCGCAAGGATAATTTTGACCCCAGAAGGAGGAAAGCAAGGTCGAGGAGAAAGAAGAATCCAAGTGTTGTTAATATGACAAGCAAATTGAATGGTAGTCCCCCCACACACACAAGAAAAGTCTTCTATTTATTTCTTCATGCACACTTTTTAGTGTGAAAACCACTTTTTGTATTGCAAAAGTATTTCTTTGGGGGCTGCGGGAATGATTCTAAAAGGTACATGCTGCTGCTGATTCAGTTTAATGCTCGCAGGTAACAGGAATGGCTTGCCTAAGGTATTTGATTCTATAGTGCGTCCTTGGACAAATGATATAACTAGAGAAGCTGCAATAAACAAGCACTTTTCAGAGCAAAAGAGACGGATTGACATGCCAAAGAGCCCTGAATTCTCGCTAAAGCCAGATGTTTCTAGACTTTGTGATGTTCTACATTATTCGGTAGGATCCCAATACTTCTAACCTTTGCTTAAACATTCTTCTTTTTCTTTCGATTCTTTTTATTCAAAACCTTCATAGTCACCTTTATTATGGTCATGACTCCTGAAGTCAGACTATCTTTGCATTCTTTTTTGTTTGAGATATTTTCTGGTCAGCATCAATGTGATTTTATGAATGGGCTGAGCTTGAGACTCCAATCATGCTGATGTGATCACCGGAAGAACAAAGATGTGTTTCTAGATTAGTGATCACTTAAACTAACATTGATTAGAAATGTCAAACATAGAATATATAATGCTTGGGAAATCCTCCCCTGTTGAGCCTATATTTGGGGTTGGTTAGGCCCAAGTTATTTCTAATATGATATCAAAGTCTATTCTGTCATGTTGGATCTCACTTGAAGACATCCTTTTTGTAGACTTTATGTCCTAGCTGTGTATTCGTTGATGTGAGGGTGTGTGTTGAGATCCAACATCAACTAGAAATTCGGCCAAGGTAGAATATATAATGCTTGGGAACATTCTCCCTTAACTAGCTTTTAGAATTGGGTTAGGCCTTAGCCCCACTTCTAATAATCTAATAATATCGAATAAAACCACAAATGTTAGACCATTGATAGAAGAAATTAAAAAAATATGAATAGTGATAGTGTGAAAAAACAGACAAAGGGAGGAGAATTATTTAGAGGTGAACAACACAAGATAGTAAAAGAAAAAATGACATGAAGCAAGGGGTTCTGGGTTTTGGGAACCATGGAATGGAGATGGTAATTTTTTTTTATTGTTTTGAGAATCATGAGTTTTAGGCAAAAAGAAAGTAAAAATATAAAGATGGGATGAGAGGCAAATAAAGGATAGTATATTGGTGATTGATAATTACTTAAAAGTAGTTCAATACCAAACACCGGTTTGTACTGAAAGCATTTATATTTTTTATATTGAAAATCGAGTCCAAGTGCTATAGTACAAAAAAGTATAAGATCAGCCCAATAACATTTAGTGTACTAAGACTAACCTAACACATTATTTTCAAGTGATCAATGTTGATTTTGTCTCAAGAATATTTCACAGTAATGGAGCAGGCATTGTTCCCAGTTTTATTAACGAAAGAAGAGATTTTATTGGAAGGAAACAATTTGAAATTAGGATAGTATGTGTTGTTGATATCCCATTAGCACGGATTAGTTGGAGGCAGTATCACACTATTATGGATTATATTGATTATACTATCTACGTAATAGTTGGCATGTTTCGATGTTTAGACTTTGGACTATCTTTATTAGAAAGATGAGACGGTGAAGAGAGAGGAAAGACAGAAATCTCAATAATGGAAAACTATACCATTGAAACTCTCGGTGATTGAGTTAAACGTCCAATTCCATATGCTTTGGTTTAATGTGCGAAACAATATTTTGTAACAATTAAATTGTACTCAAATTGTCATCGGTCATCGATTGTATTTTTGGAGAAGGGATTTTACCCGATGATGCTCACTGAGAAAATTAGGTCCAATTGAAATGAAGTAATAACAGGCCTGTGATGACTAGGGTGTGAGGCCCATTAGCTTCACCTTAAAACATACCAGGTCGTTGGTTTTAGTAATCTATGAGTGTACCTTCGTTTTATTTTCGCTGGTTTTAATAAACTATGATGGAGTGTAGCTTCGGTACCCAATATTTGTTTTATTGGCTTCGAGTGCCGTCAATTAGAAAACTTTACCCATTGTAGATCTATCTGTTAGACAACTTGACAGGGCTTTTATTCTTTTAACATCTATATGCCAAAGATCTGTTACATACTCCATGTATTCATTGAATGAGGGAGAGAGAATGTATTATTCTTTTTAGAATAAGTGAAGTAGAGTAGAAGTTACCTAATGCTCTAAGCACTATAATAAATTACAACACATAGCTGTCACGGAGCTGTTGTCCATAGCTATGGTATTGTAGTGGTCGCATTTTAATGTTGCAACCGTTGTGACTGGCGCATTGTGAGATCTTGTGTCTCACTATTCTAAAATAATGATTGGGCGGATAGAGGACGAGAAACTCTATTATGGTCATCATGCCTTTACTACGTTACCCTACTTGCCATTGTCCACCTGCGTAAATGACGTTAAATAATGTTCGTTTTGAGTTGGGTCAATCCGATAACTTGGCTAAACTGAACTAACCTAAACTGAACAACATAGAAAAACTCTGAAGAAACCGAGATGGTTTGAACCAACCCAAACATATATTTACCCAACCCAAACAGAGGGAGATAAAAAAATTTGAAGAAACTCAGGTGTTTTGGTTCGGTTCTCGGTTCAACAAAATCCAATCCAAACCGACGAGGGATTTTACTTTACTTTTTCTCTGTATAAAAGCAGACTCCCATACTGAGTCATACGCTGAATCCTGGTTCATAACTGGACTTCTTATCTCATGTTTTTGCGTGTTATCTCTGTATTCTATACAGATTTTAGTATATGAAAATGTCTCCATCTTTTAGAGGCTTTTTTCTTGATATGAACACATTGCTAAATTAGCACAAGATTGATTTAATTTATTTAATCAGATGATGCAATCAATTACCTAGTTCTCTTCTAATATCATATATTTATCAAAATAGTTGAAGTTGAAAGTGAAACTCCAACAATACTAGAAGTGATACCATAAGCTATAAGTAATTAATTATAATTTTTTATCATTTTTTTAAATAATTTCAGAATTTTAATTTATTATTTATTAACCTGAGACCCTATCCAAACTGAACTTGGTCGGATCGGGTTGACGGAATTTTTTTACAAACCCAAACCAACCCAACTTAATGAAAATTGATTGGTTTGGACTTTAAAATCTTTCGAAACCCCCAACCCACCCTTAGTTCAAACAACATAATTTTGTCGACATCATGATTACGTAATGGTTTGAATACTTACCTGCATAGTTGTTAATAGCGCGCGATAGCGCCGTCGTGGAGCGTCGCGCTCTCGGGTGTTGCGGCTCTGTTGCGGAGCGTTTTAAAGTCGCGGCGAAATTAGCGGCGAGAATCATTTCCACAAAATGGGCTTCATTAAGGGTATTTTGGACTTTTCGTCCAACCCTTTCTAAAAACATTAAAAAACCCTAATTTTAAAAAACAGCCTTCCCTTCCTCAGCACCTCTTCTTTCTGCGAGGCTGAGGCTGCTCTGTTTTTCATTCTTTTTCTGCTCTGTTCTTAGCGCTTCTTCCTTGTTTTGCGCCTCTTCATCCTTCTTCCTCTATTTTTTTTTGTTGCTGCTGCACTGTTTTTTCGCCTCTGTTCTGTTTCTTTTTTCTCCATCGAGCTTCTACTGCACCTCTGTTTTTCACTGCTGCACTGTTCTTTTAGAATACACTTATAGTCTTTCAGGAGTGTATTAGTACACTATGAGAATTGTGTTTTGTTATGTTTTGAAGTGTTTATCGAACAATGAATGTGTTTTATTTTTGGCACTTTTAAATTTTTTATGGAATTATTTAAGTATTAGTATAATTTTAATTTTATACAATTTGTGTACTTGAATTTTGCAATAGCGGCCATCCCGCTATGTGCTATACTGCTATAGCATTTAGAGGGTTGGCTGCTACGCTCCGCTATCCGGGACTGACTACTATGCTTACATGTACTTGCCAAAATCCGTCTATGACAAACTGAACCAACCCAACCCGAACTCATCCCTAGTTATTTGTCTGATCATATAGATTAGAGCATATAATAGAAAACATAAATCATAATAATATGTGGATAATACTAAGAACATAATAGGTTTACAGAGAATAATTTGAACATGCAATAGGTTCAAGAGTCACAGCTTGAAGGTCACAATTTGCCTAGATGAGGAGTTGGATCACAGAAACAAATTTCTAGGTTTACACAAATCTGTTTGCATTAAATTGTTTAAGTTACAAACTCAAAGCTTTAATAGATCATGACAATGCATCTTGGATCATGCTAGTTTGTTGGGTCATGAAAATTGGGTGAACACAATAAAACCGTAGTAGTCAGTCCCGGATAGCGGAGCGTAGCGGCCGACCCTCAAAACGCTATAGCGGTATAGCGCATAGCGGGATGGCCGCTATTGCGAAATTTAAGTATACAAATTGTATAAAATCAAAATTATACTTATACTTAAAATAATTCCATAAAATTATTAAGGTGCCAAAAATTAAACACATATTCATTGTTCATATTCATATTTCATAATTAGTAGCATTTAGCAATCATAATTCTAGCTTCTATTTCAAAACATAACAAAACACAATTCTCATAATTCAAACTTAATAACATATAAGTACTAATACACTCCTAAAAGACATTGTTTTTTGAGTTGCTGCTTGAGATTGGGAATGATGAAGCCATGAATGAACAGAGGCTTGATTAAACGAAAAACAGAGAAGAAGAAAGGAACAGGAAGAAGAAACAGAGCAGAAGCAGAAAATGCAGAAGGGAGAAGAAACAGAGCAGAAGCAGGAAACCAGAAGGAAGAAGAAACAGAGCAGAAGCAGAAAACCAGAAGGAAGAAGAAACAGAGCAGAAGCAGAAAACGCAGAAGGAACCTGAAACAGAGCACTGCCCAGAAACAATGAAAACCAGAGAGAGGCTTGTAAATTGCAATGGCGCTGAAGAAGGAAGGCTTTTTTCAAAAGTAGAGTTTTTTAATTTAGGATTTTTTTAATGTTTTTTAAAAAGGATTGGTAAAAGTCTAAAATACCCTTAATGAAGCCCTTATTGGTAATTTTGCTGGACCTTTCTTCTCCAAAAGAAACCCTAAATTTTCAGATACTTCCTCGCGGCCACAATTGCATGATTTCCGCCGTGATTTCCGCCGCAACAGCCGCTACCTTAAACTGCTCCGCGACAGAGCCGCCGTCGCGGCCAAGGGGCGCGACGCTCCGCGACGCCGCTATAGCGCGCTATTGACTACTATGAATAAAACATAACGGTTTATTCTATGTTGCATTCCCAATTTACCTTGCAATGAGTATGTCGGGTCATGAAAAAGGATTGAACATAATAAAGGCATGGGGTTTGATATGTTTTCCCACTTGATATACAATAGTATGTGTTGATGGGAAAGCCAATACATGGTTTTTTTGTACAAATACGGAGATATATTTTGATACAAAAGTTAGTTTACTCGGTTGTAAACTTTGCGAGAGAATTTGTCAAATTTACCCGAGTCTATAAAGAGTTTAAGAGGGAGTTAATTTGTTTTCGCCAACCTAGACACTCATAAACTCTATTTTCCGAGTTGACTTTAAAGTTTGAAAACCATGAATATATCTTATTATTATTTGGTACCTGAGTTTTGCGGTTGTGGCCATCCCACCATCCACTATCTTGCTATAGCATTTTTTGGGCCAACCACTACACACCACTATCTGTGTTTGTTAACTATTGTCTGTCTAACCAATGCACTTAAGGAGTGATAAATACACTTTATTAATACTTTCACTTACAAATCCGATTTGTGCTTTAGATTCATTAAATGTTTTCTTAAATAAAATTATTTGTTTCTGTTTTCTTTAACATTTGCCTAATGATTATATATTATTAGTTAGTATTTTGTATATTAGCTAGTATGTGTGTGAGTGTGTATTTGCCTATAAAAAGAAGTTAGTATTTTGATTTATTTATTTTTTATACAGAAAATAGCTTTGTATAATCATATAATAATTTAATTTCATATGCAGGAAAATGCCAAAATTGTCGCCATGAGGATTCTTGAGCATATATTAAAAAATTACAATGTTAATTGCCAAGAAGTTTCTACTGTGCAGTCATTTGGAATATCTGTGGTTAGTATTTACTTGGCCTTATATTTTAAATGGCATTTTTAGCTGGTCACATTTTTGTTTAGATTCTGAATGAGTCATTGTGGACTTTTTGAGAAAGAAGAAGCCATTTGATTTTGAACTGAGATTTAATTGTTTCCCCCTCCCATTATTAGTTTGAATTATTGCTATTGTCTGTGCGTTTATTAGTTGTTTGTGTTAGTTAGTAAAACAGATGTTTAACTCAAACAGTAGACCAGCAACAGTGAATCACTTGGGTAAATGTTTCCTAGTTTTTACTTTTTCTGTTGGCCATACTTTCTACCATGAATATGGATAACTGTTGAGTTGTTTGAATTATGAATGTGTTGACTGCTAAGATTAAGATCATTCATTGAGTATGATTAACAAAATATGCTCGTAATGTTGCTCTTGCATTTAGTCTGGTATTAGTTGAAGTATGAAGTGTAAATCACAATCAATAGATATAGTCCTTTTTCCACACTCTTCCAATCCGTTATTGTCTCTAATTTTTCAGTATGGTGTTTATGAGATACCATTGAATTTGAAACCTAAGACCTAACTTGGCTTCTGAACCTTTATAATTGAAGGATATTGATTGTTGTTGTTGCATTTTCTCTTTTGTTATATATTTTTTGGGCGTCTGATCATGTTTTATGGTTCGAAAATAAATTGGAGTTTCTTTGCCTAATTTTTTGCAGCAGGTATTTTGGATTGCACACTTATTTTCATGCTGTTGTTTATGTATGTATCTACATGTTTGGATGATGCTTATTTTATGCAATAAATGATGCTTATTTTGTGAAATAAATGATAATTCATTTGTCTTTAAGCTGTATCAAAATTTGTGATGAAATATGCATTTCCAGTGTTGGCTGGCAGCTGCTTTAATGAACCACAAGATTGATAGGAAAGATTCAGTTGCTCTTGCAAAACTGCACTTGAATTTCAATTGTGAGGAAGAGGAAGCCATCGAAGTTTACTCTGAACTGTGGAAGCATGAGGAGGTTTTTTTAAGTTGTTTACAAAATGTTCAGTTGTTTGAGACATCTAACATCAATGTTGCTTCAGACTCTAAGACAAACGAGTTTAAAGATTTGGCTGAGGTAGAGAACCAGATGGGTTTCGAGGGTCCTGATGTTTTAAATTTTGTGGAAACTGCCACAGATGAACATGATCTTCAAAGAAAATCTCCTGCAGCGGTTAGAAGTACAGAGATTAGACATTCTGATGGAAACATTTCTGAAGATTTTCCAATTTTAGGGGATGAAGTTGATGCTAATGACAGTACTATGAATATCTCAACTCATTCATTGCAACCTAACTGTGTTGAGATGGATGATATAAATTGTGCTAGTAGTGTTATTCCTGAGGTCGGCCCGTGGAACAGTGTAGTGAGTCCTGCATGTGGTGATTCAACTATTTTGGACTTCTATGAGACTACCTTACCATATATGCAACAATCACATGTAAATTTATCATCATTGCCTGAGGTTAGTAATTTTTTGTTCAAGAAGCCTTTTGATGCTATTCTTTGTATTGTTGATAATCTCAGGTGAAGTTCCTTTTGCTATTGATCTATTAGTTTGGGCATTTCAACGGATTTGAAAGCCATTCTGTAGTCATTCCTCATTTGGGAAGTTAAGTGCTTATATTGGTTTTCTTATGTGGAATATTTTCAGTATATTAAGGTGGTATCCAGAGCCCCTAGTTCGTGTCTCTCTTCATCACTGTTCATTGTGTTTGGTAGTGTTTCAGCAGCTACAAAGCGCTGACCCATTTTTTGGATGTCGTCCTACGGGTACACCGCCACCAGCAATCTGCTCAGTCACCGCCGACACGTTTTCTATCCGTCAGCTTCTTCGGCGCATGTCATCCATGGCCGCCGCTGCGGTCTGACTCGCCTTGGTTGTCTAGTTCTGTTGGGACCACTATCTCGTGGGTCCCACGCCTTGATGTTGTTTTTGGCATTTTTTGTTTCGCTTTTCAACCCATTTATTGCATTTCATATCTGTTTCAATGGCAGACGCATCCAAGGTTAAACATTTGATAAAGGCCCCGTTTTCTTTTGCGTTTGTTGGTTCCCTTGTCATTACTTCAGAAAAATTGAATGGCAAGAATTACTTGGATTGGCGGAATGCAATTGAGATATGGTTTTTAGGCCATGGCCTATCAGAGCATCTCACCAGGTAGGTTTTTGATGTTGTTGACTCCATGGATTTCCAATTAACTCTGCCAATGTCATCCAATCCTCTAGACAAGATGATGCGCACAAGTCTGCCCATTGATGGTGAGCATACTCTCTTTATTAGTGAGTACAAGGAATGTTTGCAATCTAAGGTTGCTTAAGCTACTTCGCAACTGTAGCTCACTTTGGTAATTTTACTGCTTGCCTCTCTCACTCTATTGGACCCTATTCTTGTGCTTCTGGTCACATAGCTGGTAATCCCTCTCTTTTGTCTCAGTTGTCCTCTTTCATAACACCTCGTAGTATTACACTTGCTTATGGGTCTATGACACAAGCAGCTGGTATTGGTCAAGCATCACCCCTTCCATCGTTACCTTTTAACTCTATCTTATTTGTTCTTGGCTGTCCATTTAATTTAGTTTCAATTAGTTAAATCACGGGGCAGACTATTGGAGCTGGATGTGAATCACGAGGGCTTTACTACCTTCAACAATCTCCTTATACCATGTGTTGTTTCTGGGACTCCATGACTCCATAACTCCTTCATCGTCGTATGGGTATCCAAGTTTGGATAAGTTGAAGTAGGTGGTTCCATACTTTTACACATTTGAAGTCTCTTAGTTGTGAGTCATGTCAAATTGGTAAACATATTCGATCATCTTTTCCTAGTAGTGTCAGTAGTCAAGTTGTGTCTCCTTTTGATTTAGTCCATTATGATGTTTGGGGTCCTAGTTGAGTCCCTTCTCTTTTAAGGTATAGGTATTGTGTTACCTTCATTGATGATTTTTCAAGATATACTTGGTTATTTCTGTTGAAAGATCGTTCAGAGTTGTTTGCTACCTTTCAAAAATTTTACTTAGAAATAAAGAATCAATTTGACAAAACAATTCTCGTTCTACGTAGTAATAATGTTCGGGAATATTTTTCAGCGCATTTTAAGTCCATCAAATGGTATTATACACCAATCTAGCTGCCCAGACACACTACAACAAAATGGTGTGGCCGAATGGAAGCATCGTCATCTTGTAGATATAGCTCGCACATTGTTGATAAATGCCAATGAACCACTATAGTTTTGGGTTGATGCTGCCCTCACTGCTTGCTACTTGACGCACCCCTTTATATTGTGTCTCTCCTTGTATGTTCGGTTCTACTTGTTTTGTTCATGATCTTACTCACATTTGAGGACTCACCATTCTTTTCATCTTCTACTACAGTAGACTCTTTTACTTCCTAGGTAATTCCTTCCCTTGAGTCTTCTGCTTCTACTCCTAGTGCCACAACACAATCCTCCCACTCCTCGAAACCCCTCCGCCAAATTGTTTTGGTGTCACTTTTGCAGGTCAATTACATGACGCTGCAGAGGTTGTTCCAGATAGTGGTTCTCTTGATTCAGCTCCAGCTCCAACCTCTCTTTTCGCTGCGGTCTCGCCAAACCTTCCTATAGCCTCCCGTAAATGTTAGCATTCTACCTTTAATCCTTATCCTATCTACAATTTCTTAGCTGTCATAGATTATCTCCATCCCATCATGGCTTTATTTCTGCTATATCTTCCATTACCATTCATAAGACCGTTCAGAAGCACTTTCTCATCCAGGGTGGCGGCAGGCAATGCTCGATGAGATGACCGCCTTAGAAGCGAATCACACGTGGACTCTTGTCCCTTGTCCTCGAGGGAAATCAAAGGTTGGTTGCCAGTGGGTCTTTAACATCAAAGTGGGCCCTGATGGACAAGTAGATCGTTTGAAGGCTAGACTTGTTGCCAAGGGGTTCACTCAGATTTATGCCTTGGATTATAATGACACTTTCTCTCCAATTTCAAAGATGACATCTATTCGTTTGCATGGTGACTTCGAGGAGGAGATATATATGGAGCAACCACTTGGGTTTATTGCTTAGGGAGAAATTGGACTTGTTTGCAAGTTATGAAAGTCCTTATATGGTTTAACGTAGTCTCCTTGAGCTTGGTTTGGAAAATTTAATAAAGTTATCCAGCACAATCTCATGATATTGCCATTTCTCAAGGGTAGTATGTTCTTGATATTTTGAAAGAAAATTGGATTGCCCAATGAGGGGAACGATATAGGAGATTAGTGGGAAAATTGAATTATCTAACGGCAATGATATTTAATTTCTTGTCAGGGTTTAAGCCAATTTCTTAATGATATTTAATTTCTTGTCAGGGTTGTAAGCCAATTTCTTAATTCTCCATTTGAAAGTCATTGGCAAGCAGTTGTTCGCATTCTGAGATATCTCAAAGGATCACCTAGTAAAGGTCTCCTTTATATGGACAGGGGTCACACTGATGTTGGATATTTAGATGCTGATTGGACACAAGATGTTAGTGATGAAGTTATTAAGAGAAGATCTACCTCGCGGTACCGTGTGCTCATTGGTGGAAACTTAATTTCGTGGAAAAGTAAAAAGCAGTCTTGCCAATCCAATCTTTCATGAGAGAACTAAGCATACTAAAGTTGATTGCCATCTCATTCGAGAAAAGATCCTCTCTGGTATTATCAAGACCAATTTTGTCTATTCTTTGGATCAGTTAGTAGATATGTTGACTAAATCCTTACGCGGTCCTCGAATAGCATATTGATATATACGCCCTAGCTTGAGGGGGAGTGTTGAATATATTTTCATTTGATTCTTTCTCGATTCTATCTGAATGTGTATGATTATGTATTGATTCTTTCTTCTTTTGTTGTAATTATTAGGATTGATTATTTCCCTTTTTTAGTCTAGGATTAAGTGTATAAATTAGAGAACCTTGTAACTATTTTATTCAATCAATCATAGTAAATTTTCAGTATATTAGCGGTTCCATTCAGACCGCCCTTTTTTATCCATTTCTAGTTGTGTTTCTATTACATGATAATGGTGGGCTTGTTCTTTAACATGCCTAGCCTAATGGCCTTCACATTGGGAAGATTGAGATTCTTATGGGCATGTAGAATACTATCAGGTCTAGTGGTTCTTCAACATGTTTAAAAATTGGATGTATCTCTAACGTAAATGTTATAATTGAGAGAGGTCTTTTTCTTCCCCTCCTTACAGCTACCACTTTACTCTCTAACACATGCTTCTTAAAAACTAGAATCATATTGATGTGTATCTTTCTTCTTGTAGAACATATTATAAAAGTACACTATTTTTGCATGACAGCGGAAGAAAGCATATGATATGACATTACCCTTCGTTTTCCGACTTGTGGGAATTTCTACGTTGTGACTAATGTGTATCTTTTTTAGTGAAGAACATCAATTTGGTCCTCTAAATATTCGCTTCTCACCAAATTGGTCCCTCATTTTTGTCACCAAAGTGGTCCGTCAAAGATTTCATCATGTGCCTTTTGAGTGATTAATTTGGTAGTGTTTTATGTCTTTGAGGGAATAGTTGGGTATTGTTTTATATCTTCGAGGGACTATTTGGTAGAGTTTTAAATCTTTGAGGTACTAATTTGGTGATAAAAATGTTTGAAGAACCAAATTGATGACAACTGACAAGTGAATCTTTAGAGGTTTGAATTGATGTTTTTTTCTTTTGTTTATTGTTTTTTTATAGGTAAATACTTACGCACATACTAAACTAAATCTCCAATATCTACATTAAATATTTAATGCAAGGTTTGAATCTTGGATCTCAAATTTCTCAAGCCTTAAAGACTTGGTACATGACTATTACCAATTATATATAGCATTTGACGTGAAGTCATTTTTTCAGAAGACAACTATTGACTATGGTATTTGAATTTGGTGTGGTTTTAGTTCACATATGTCAGTTATTCCATCTTTTTTGCAGGACAATTCAGCTAGTACGGTCATTCCACTAGATAACTTTTTTAATCATAGTGATGAAGATCATTGCGAATTTCAGGAGGCTGAAGTAATGTTTCAAGCATCAAATGACCAAGTGGAACCAGTTACCTCTTCTTCACCAGCGACGCTGCAACCGTCAACTAGTGTACCTGTGAATGAAAATACAACACCACCTGTTCCTCACAGATTTACTAGTCCTGGATCTATGAACAGCTATCCTTTTCAAGATCACTCCATGACATTTGAAACGCCCGTTGTTTCACACCCAGACCCACTGCAAATTGAAATGGAGAGAATAGAAAAGGCGACTGAAGAAGCCTGCAGAATACATGAGAGAAAAGTATGTCCAACAATCCATTTCTTTCTCCTCCCACGTTTTTACGTTGCGCTTTTTATTCTGACATCTGCCAGCTTACATTTTTTTTTTTGCTCAAATAGATGTTGCAGCTCCAAGCTGACTTCAAAAAGGAGTTTGAAAAGTTGGGAGCAAAGTATTCGATGTTACTAAAGAATGCCGATAGCGCAGTAGCAATAGAGAGAAAGGAACTTGAGACGCAATGGGAATCTGTTCTCATGAACAAAATATTAACTGAGATTTGGATCCAGAAACTTGATGGTAGCGAGCAATGCACCGAACAAGGTATGGCTTGTTCTTAAGTTTCATTTGTTTGTTAAGCCTCTCGATGTCATCGATTTTGCGATTTATCCATTTATTATTTGACCTAAATTGTTGCTGAGAATGCGAACAATAGAATAGAAACAGTAGGTAAATGAATCAATGTTGAAGTGCTTGTCTCATGCATTTATGTCAAATTCTTATTGTCAATGCTTAGGTAGTGTTTGACCTACTTAAAGGTAGACCAAATAGAATTTTTCAAAAGTTGTTATATTTATATTTAGTGAAGAAAAACCTAACAATATGAATTTTTTGAGAAGCTAGAATTTGGAGCTTCTACTTCTCATCAAGTTTATCTTAAAACCACTTGAGTGTGGTGGCGGAGATGATGAAAATCAAACATAGAAAATAAGAGCTTAGGAAAAAATTTAATTTAGTCTAACTTTTACTTGTAGGGAGAAGAGAAATGTCTTAAAAAAGCTGGATCAAACATTTTAGGCAAGTACTCACCAAATCCCTATCCATGAAAATTCATTGTCTGAATTCACCAATATGGATTTGAATGTTAATTAGACGTTTGTTCCATTTAGTAGCTTATGGACTCTGATTTTTAAAACCAGAAAATAAAGCACGTGTTGAGAGTATTTATCTATTTTTTGAGTCAGGGATGTTATTCCAAAAGAAACAAATTTGTAAAATTAGAGTATGAGTTCATTAATGAACATGTATGTCATATTTTCAAACAGCATGTGTAAGAAACAATGATTTTGTTCACTCTAGATCCGAACCCTTTTATGTTGTACTTTATATAATAGATTTTTATACTTTCTAGGCTAAAATTTCTGCATTAACTGTATAACTCTTAAAAATGGTGTCAATAGATTCTAATCAAGGGTGTTTATAGACCAATTCAATCCAATGAAAAACTACAAAAACTAAACTGAGAAACCAAAATTGAAGAAGTGGAAAACCAATAATTCCTATGGACTCAAATATATATATATATATATATATATATAAAAGAACTCTAATGTTTTGGTCCAAAATATAAGTAACTTCAACTACTTTGAGTCTATTTAATTATACAATTCCTCAAATATCCTTAATTTAATGAGCACTTTGACATTTTACTACTAAAACCCCTAGCTAATGTCATTTGATCCCTAGTCTTTTTATTTGATTACTCCTTTTAACCTTGTTTGAGAGTTCAAAGTGGCATCAGTGCTGGGGAATTTGTGATCCTCTTTAGTTAGCATGCAGTATTGTATATAACAGTCAAAATTGTAAAGTACAATGACTTCAGTCCCACCCAACAAGTTGGTCTGGTGGTTAAGAGAGTGAAGTTTTATTCCTCAACTTGAACTCATGTGAAAGCAATTTGGCTTATTTGAACATGTTTAGCCTTAATTCCGAGTTCTACGCTGATTTTTCCAGCTCTTGTGGATGTTTTGACTTCTCTATTTTCATAATAACTAAATAGCATATTTGTTGTTGTGGTTAATATGCTTATGCAAGCCTTCTATTACTATTTCATTCCGTGTATATTCAACTCTTAAATCTTTCAATATCTTTTCCTATTGAGGATTCTTCTCTGCAGTGACAATGCCTGGTTATTCGAGTGCTCACATGGCTACTCAAAGTTTTGAGCAATTTACGGATCTATCCACACTTGACCCATCCTTGTCCAATCCAATGATGATGCTTAATCCTTCAACAACTTTTCCAGAATTTACCCAGTTAGAGCATGGTTTGATTCCATGAAGAATTCTTCATAATGACTGTTGATTAATGTAATTAGTGCTAGATTTTTTGAACCGGTGAGTAGAATGAATGTAAGAAATTTTCCTTACTGATATCTGCAAAGTTTATAGAATATATTTAACCATATGAATGTATATAATTGTATCTTTGTCGATGATTTAGTCAGACAAAATACAATGCTTAAGGAAATGAAATGGAAAGAAGTAGAATGCCCAATGAATTATGCTAATTGCAAAAGTAAAACGACGATAGATAGTAACTCTCTAGTCTTTTCCTATGATTCCCTCTTGGGACAAGAATTTACACAGCGAGTTGTCCAATTGTTAGCAGCTTAGGGAATCTATGATTATATGTTCTTGAGATGATAATATGTTCCTGGGCATGGTTTCGAACAATGAAAGGCTTCCTTTAATTTCAAGGGAGTAAACCACTTTAGAATATCGTGAAGCATAAAATAGGTGGAAGGTTCCTTTTTCCTACCACTTCCTTTCGAGAATTTTACCTCATGTAATTATTTATTGGGTGGCACTATTGCCATCACACTATTTCCAAAATGCAATATACATGTATAGAGGGTTAGGATTTTTTTGACACCAACTATACTTACATCAATTTTTACACCTCTATAACATTCCGTCAAACTTGCTTTCCAGTTGGATTTTAATTTATCCTCAGATTGATTTTTAATTTATGGGCGAAACGGATTTAAATTTTTGGTTGAGACTGGATTTGAATTTCCAGTTGAAACCGAATTTGAGTGTGTTTGTGGATTTGAAAACATGGTTGTAAAAAGATTTGAAAATATGGTTCAAGCTCTAATCTCAAATTCTGTAACAGACCTATATTCATTATGGTTAAAAATTCACTAATTTAGCAATTGTTGAAATGTATAAATAATATAGAAATGAAATAAAAAACTTCCTTAGTATATACTCAACTAGACGTGCATCCGTGCATTATTATTGAAAAAATTATAAGGAGTCTATATAGTTTTTAATGAAGTATATTAAGATAAAATTTTATATCGCGAGAGACTTAATTGAACCAAAAAATCCCGCACAATATAAACTTCTTCCTTCAACAAATGCTCAAATTACTTTTGAATAAGATATTTTCTGACTATAACATGAATAACTTGTAAATTCCAAAATGAATCAAAATTTAAAAAAGAAAACTACCTTCTCGTCAAGGAAAACTATTGAAGATCTATTTTAAAATAATAAGACTACACTCCTAAATGCCTCGTTATTTATAGATGAAGAATTAACTACAGATAAAGATGTTTTAAATAGAAATAAAAAAAATAAACGTGAAACAAATAAAAATAAATTAGTTGAAATGCTTTTTTTTACTCATTATTTTTACATAGGTTGAGAAATTTAAAAATTGATAAGGATGTAACTGTTTTAGTTAGCCTTATCATTTTTTGTTATTTAGTTCCTTTCTTTCTTTTTTTTTTTATTTCATCTGGTTGTGTTTTTCGTTGTTAGTATCTTTGGTTTTTTGAATTGCTTATTGCTTATTATCTGTGTAAACTATGTTATTTAGCACTTTTTGTGCTCTTTTGATTTGATGATTTTTTAATATATTTTATTTATATTTATTTGGCTGAAAATAGAAGGCTCGAATTTACTGCATCATTTTTTACGTGATTACTACAAATTTGTTCCTAATTTTCCTCTTTTTTTTTGTCTCACTTAAGATTAAGATAAGATAGCACAAAGATCCTAAAACATCAATGTAATATAATTGGAAATGAGATTATTATTATTGTGTGAGTGTGGGTGAAACAACAAAATGAAATATGTTTAGCTAACAAATGGTTTTTATTAAATTTTACTCCCAACCGAAAATCCAAATTTGGTTTCGACCAGAAACTCAAATCCAGATTAAACTGAAAATTCAAATCTAGTTAAAGGATAAATTTAGAGAAAAAAAAAATATGTATAATACATTTTAAAAATGGTGTGATGACAATAATATCACTCTTATTTATTCCCTCCAAAAAATGCTATTTATGATTCGAACCCATGAACTTCGAAATATATAATCGTAGATTGTAGTCTCTTGAATCACTATTGGCTAAGTCATTGGTTTAGTTAATAATAATCGAAGGGAATATATAATTATATGTCTGAGGCTGTAGGTTAAAACTGTAAAAGGCTGAATTTCTAGCCTGAGATAGAGTAGAAAAAGGTTGGAGTGTAGCATTTAATATTTTTCTTTAGTTTGATGATCTTATATGAGGTATTATTTGGTTGAGAGTAATGTTATATCTTGTTAATAATTTTTTAATTTATTTTTCTAATATTATATAAAGTATAAAATTAAATTTACTTTCAATTTTAGAAATATAAAAAAATATTAAAAACATTCTTTAATAAATAAGTAAAAAATTTTAAAAAACTTAGATTAGGAGGATTTAGAATTATTCTTTGATTTAACACCCTATTGATGGAAACCATTTGATTAACCGGAAAGATAAAACTAGGCTGAGGTGCCAAGTCATTGAAAGAATTAAATTTTCTTAATTGAAAGACTAAATAAGGAATTTTCTTTTTTTTGTGTAATCCTTTTTGAAATGTTTGTTTTATTAATAATATGGCACCTTTCCATTCATTAATAATGTATTGATGTCTTATTATTTTTAAAATCTAAAAGTGACGTATACTTCTCAATCTCATGTTGTATGTCATTTAAAGTTTTAGCACAAGAATTAAAAAATATAATTAATATTTTAAATTGTGAAAATTAACAAGAATGTTTCCTTTATTAAATTTTCTTTTCTCTTTGAAAAATAAAATTTTGGTTAACTCTTTGTTGATGCATCATAATATAAATGGACATAATGGTTATCCATTACGTGTTTGATAATTCAAAATCAGGTGAAATCAAGAATAAAAGTAAGAAAACTATAATTAATATTTTATGGAACTTAAAATGATGAATGAGAATTAAAAAAAAAAAAAATTCTTTACTATCACATTTGCTTTGAGGCGAGAAAGGCTTTTTTTAAGAAAAATTATGATTTACATGAAAGACACATAATATATAATTGCACTCAAAGCTTTGGGAACAATTTAACTTCCATTAAAAATAAAAGGATACAATTCCTCTTTTATATTGGCAAACTAAAACGAAGCTTTTCAGATTGGTTTGTTGAAGCATTGGCAAACCAAATGATTATGGTTGCAATTGCATACATACAAAAGTAAAAAAAAATCAATACCAAAAGTGGCTTGTCAAATTAACAAATTGGAAGAGGAGCACCATTCCACTCCCCAAGGCACTCTAGAAGAGGATCAACAATTTTTCCTTGGCAAATTGCAGTGAACAATTTGTTGCACTCCTCACCTGGTGATTTAACTTTTTCTCCGGTTAGCAATTGAGTTCCCAACTCCTCTCTCACAAACTTGTATAGTGGGTAGGATCTACATTCACTTATTTGGTTTGGAATTGCTGGATTGCCACTCTCATATGCAGCCCTTGCATTTCCAACCTCCTTTGGCAAGAGAGTCTTTAACTCATTCTCAAACGTTGCAATCTTTTGAAAGATTGATGTGTTCAAATCTTTCTCGTTGTCTCCATTCACTAATGCATGGTCCACAAGCACTTGCCTAAGGTTTTGAATCAATGGGTAGGTAGCACTACAAGGGTCATCGGCATAGGAAAATACATATTCTCTATCAACAACTTTTAGTAAATCCTTTTCACAAAATCTTGAAGGATGGAGTTCGCCATTGAAATCTGTGGTAAGAGTCTTCCTACAAACATGGCTGATAGTGTTCTTCACCGAGTTCTTCAAATTCTCCTCCAAATGCCTTAAGTCAATTGCTTGGCAAAGTGCAATCAAGTAGGTCGAAGACATGAGCTTAAGAATCTCAACAGCTTCATTTGTTTTTCTAGCTGAAATCAAACCTAAAGAGTTCACATCTTGGTTGTGTTGCTCGGCACTTTGGACATGGTTTGTTACTGGATTTGCAAGAAATTGAAGTTCAGAACAATAAGAAGCCATGGCAATTTCAGCTCCCTTGAAACCATAATCTAAGCTAGGATTTCTACTAGCAGAGAGGTTTGAAGGCAATCCATTATTGTAAAAATCATTGACAAGCTCGGAGAACTGTGCAAACATGAGTTTTCCAATTGATGCAAGAGCTAAACGAGTATTGTCCATAGAGACTCCAATAGGGGTCCCTTGAAAATTACCACCATGCAAGGCCTTATTTCTTGATACATCAATCAAGGGGTTGTCATTAACAGAATTGATCTCTCTCTCAACTGACTTGGTTGAGAAACGAATCACTTCAATTAGAGGACCAAGCCATTGAGGTGAAGTTCTAAGGGCATATCGATCTTGTTTAGGTTTTTGCAATGGGTCAATCTCATGCAACTTCTTAGCCACTTTCATGTAGGAACTTCCATCCAAAATGTGTTCCATAATAGCAGCGGCCTCAATTTGACCAGGATGGTGTTTTAGCTTATGTGTCAAATGGTCAGTGAATTCAGGTTTCCCTTGCATCACTTCTGCAAAAATTGCAGATAAAACTTCAGACAACACTGCTAGAATGTTCGCCTCGAATAGAACTGTAGAGGCTAAGGCCGAACCAACAGCTGTGCCATTAACAAGGGCGAGACCTTCTTTCGGTTGTAGTTCAAAGAACTCTGTGTTGATGCCAGCCATTTGAAAAGCTTGTTTGGCATTAAGTACCTCACCTAAGGGTCCTATGGCTTTGGAGTTGGGTCTGCCAGTTAACAAACCAGCAATATAAGAAAGCGGGACAAGATCCCCTGAAGCTGTGATTGTTCCACGAAGTGGTAAACATGGGGTGATGTTGCTGTTGAGGAGCTTGGTGATGGCTTCTAAAATTTCAAATCTGATGCCTGAGTACCCTTGTAGAAGGGTATTAATCCTCACTAACATGGCTGCTCTGGTGGTAGAGTGTGACAACGTGTGAGATGATTCTGTACCATTGCCAAATATTCCGGCGTTCAAAAATCTGAGAGAAAAGAATAGCCAAAGAACAAAAATTAGTCAATTAGGTGTTATTGTTTAAAATTATTAATAACAAATTTGATCTTTTTTTAAATTCTTGTAATAATTATTATGAAACATAAAACTCAAACTTGTTCCGATTTTTAAAATTTCAAGAGACATAGTTTGATTTATTATGTTGAATTCTTTTTTTAATATTAAAAAAATATTTTAATATTATAGCCATCATCTCTTTTGGTTGGTGTTGAGGCTGTGCTCACCTAAGATTTAAGTTAAAGTGGTTGATGATTAGGATGATACATACAAGATTCAAGGGATCCAGTCAAACAAGGGATGCAGTCAACAAACCACTCGTCAACCGTATATTTTTAATTATTGTGTTAATAATAATTATATTTTCAATGCTTTTAAAATATCTTTTTTATCTTGTGCTTTTATAATTATCTATGTAAAGTTAAATTACACATATTTAATTATTTATGTAAGGTTAAATTACATATATTTAATAACTACTTTTATTTTCGTTCAATTATCTTTTATGATATTAATAGTAAAACACTATTTACTATTTTATTTCAATTAAACATAAAAATAAAATTGATGAAAATATAATTAATATTTTCTTAAAAATATAAGTAAACAGTAAAATAATTTTTTTTTTTACTTTTTATGTGAATACTTTAAGAGGAAGAGTTCCAAATTACAAGGTTTTGCCCATTGACTATTTGGAATCATTTTGGAATTTTTTAAAATTTTTTCTTTTTTTTTGAAATTTTAATTTTGTTAAAACTATCTTTGATTTCTTAATATTTTTAAAATTTTATTATTTTCATCTTAATTTCTCTTGAAATAAAATAAATAAAACCAAATAAAAAATATTCATAATGCCATGAAAAAAAATAAAAAAAAAACTAAAAATGACAAATTTCATATGCTTAATTACAACTTTCTAAACATTAAATTCTTTTATAATAATTTTTATTAAAAACTTCGCTAAAATTTTACTTATCTACTATATAAAAAAAAAAGGATAAAAACAAACTTTTACTCATAATTTATTTAAGCAAGTCATTCCATCAGCATTGCAGCAAATATAGAAATGCAAGGTAAGTTGAGTTAGTTAGTTAATTACCTGATGAGTTCTTTCTGTAAGGCACCGCCTTGATTGGTTCGACGATGAGAAGTGGAACCGAAACCAGTGGTTACTCCGTAACTGTCTGTTCCTTTCTTCATTCCTTCTAACACCCATTCATTGCTCGCCTTTACCCCTTCCCTCGCCGCCTCCGCCAGCTCCACCACCACTCTCTCCGCTTGCTCCGCCACTGCCGCCACTTGGGCTATCGTCAGCGTTTCCCCGCCCAGCCGCACCACCGGCTTCCGGTACTCCGCCACCATGCGTTTCACTTCGTCCAGGTGGCTCCCTTTCAACGACTCCGCCGCTACGCCCCAATTCAAGGGGTCATGATTCACATTATTATTCCCTTTCAAGCACAAGTTGTTGTTGCCGTTAATTCCATTGCTCAATTTGCTTGCTTCCATTGCAATGATGATTGAAAAAAAAGTAATAATAAAGAATTGATGTAAAGGAGAAATGAAATTTAAGTGAAAGAGAGGAAGTAGTGAAGATTTGAAGTTGTGGAATTTCCTGAGAGGTGTGAAGCGAAGAGTGATTGGGTTTTATAGAGTTTTTATTATGGTAGGTGACAACAAACAATTTAGAAACGGAAGGGGAAAGGGAGTTAGTTGAAAATTAATTATGGCCGTGTGATTACCACAAGTTAATCTAGCGGCTACGATGTTGCAACGTGGCATTTTAGAAGAGCTTCTTGGTAGCTGCATGTGCGTCCACTGTCGTCTATATTGGACCAAACATGAGGTAGTTGGTGTGGTGATGCTCAACAGTACAAGGCACCAACTCTAAATTGCAAACGTTTTTTGGTCCTGCTTGGTCAATCCTGTCATCCTCATTTTTTTTATACATGTCATCCTCAATTTAAAGTTATTTTTTTATACCTTCCGCTACGGCCGTCTCATAAATTTGGATAAATTTCGAAAGCCTTATGTGGTAATAAAAAAGTGACCCTTTAAACACATGATAGATAATATTTTTTTACTTCTATTGATAATTGTAAAAACGAAATTAAATACAACAAAAAAAATTGCATTCGAATCATAAGTCAACTAATATTTATTAATACGTAACTCTAAAAGTTGTTCTTGTGATTCTAAACTAAACTTATCAAGTAAAAAAATACGTTCTTTTAGCATTCTTTTTTATAATATATAGTTTTTTTTTGGAGGCCATATGCGCAAGAACAGCTTGCAAATACTCGTCAACAGGCCTAGTTCATAAGTAGTATTAGCTCTAGTCTCAAATATAGCGAGCAATTTGAGTATAAGGATATCAAAAATCACCTTAAATCTCACAAGAATAACGAGTAACTCGAGCACAAAGATATAAAAAGCTTTTTTAAGGCCTTGGAATTGAAAGATCTATAAACCTTTCTCGTATCTAAAAAGTCTTCCGACCTCCAAAATCGTCATGAACAACCTGATAAACTAGGTATAAGTAAAACTTCATTATTTTTATCCTCATTAGTAAAAATATTTCTTAATTATCTTTGCGTTGATTTGATTAACCAAATTTTGCTTGGAAATTAAAGATATTTTTTAAATGCAATTGATTTTGTGATTAAAGAAATTAGAGGATTTGATTCAGTTTCTCATTTAGATGTGATTTTATTTCCATAAAAATTAATATTAAATCTTATTTAGTTGTATCTAAGATAAATTGTTTTGTTTAATCTTAATTAAATATTTAAATTTGATTATTTCAATAAGATTTATTTTGGTCAAATTTAAATTTGGTTTAATTTTAATTTGATCAAGAAGTATTTGTTTTGGGTAATCATTACTTAGCCTATTCGGAGAAAAAACTTATAAGATTACGTTTAGGATTATTTGATTTATTTCTTAAAGAACATGTTCTTTTGAGATTGTTATTGGATAATTTTTGAGAAAAATAGTGAAAGGTTGTGTTTGGGATAATTTGATTTAATAAAAAATATATATAAAGAATTCGTTTCGAGTTGTTGTTAGGTAACCTATTTTCGGAAAAAATATTGAAGAATTGCGTTTAAAAAATAAATAAATAAAAATAAAAACGCATTCAGTCAATGCAAGATGGCTGACACAAGTGTGTGGCTTGTGAGACTTGCATCTTGTGATTTGTTGTGGCGATTTTGCACATTTAACATTTTATGTTAGAACCCATTTTTTCAAGATTATTTTGTGTAAAATTCTTTTTTAAAGAAATTTGTTTTTGGATTTTCTTTGACGATTCATTCGGTTAAAATGTTGGAAAAATAAAGTTTGGGATACAAAAGATCACTCAAACGAGAGAAAAGCGTGTTTTGATGACGGATAGGGTTGACACAATCACAAGGTAGATAGCAAGGCCATGTGGTTCTTCTTTTTTTTTTTGGCACGGGCATGTCAGGCATTAGCTTGGCAACAACATCAAGAAGTGATTTCAACCCGATTGTGTCCCTACTGTCGTGATCGTGTGATGCTTTTTGATGACATTTAGAGTCCAACACAGTCGTTCTCGTTGGAGCACGATTGTGTGAGGAGATTGTCGAGATAGAAACTTAAAGGTGTTTTATTGCTTGGAAAACAATTATAAGGTTAAATAACAACATAAAGACACTACTAGAATATTGTAAATTAGCTGCGCAAAATTAGCGAGGGCCACGATAGCGTCGCAAGTTGCTGCGGTGCAGCCGTCGCTAACGCAACGCAAATTAAGCATGAACATAAAAACAGAAAATGAGAAAAATTTGGGGGGCCAAGCCGCCGCTAATATTTGCGGCGGCTAAAGCCGTCGCTAAGTAACCCAAAATTTTTTAAAAATAAAAAATTAAAAATAGTGCAAGTCAGTAGCGGCGGCTTGGTCGCCGCTATATCGGACCGTAAAAATTTGTTGTCAAATTTTTTTAAAAAAAATAAAAAAGTGCAAGTTAGCGAGGGTTTTGACCCTCGCAAAATTAGCGGGGGCTTTGGCCCTCGCAAAATTAGCGGGGGCTTTGGCCCTCGCTAATTAGCGAGGGCTTTGCCCCCGCTAATTTTGCGACAGCTATACCCGTCGCTAAGCTGACAAAACCTGCTGAAAACTGACATCTCGGCATTTTAAATTAGCGACGGCTATTTAGAGGGGGCCTAGCCGCCGCTAATCTTGTCAGATTTTAAAAAAAATAATAAAAAAGTGCAAGTTAGCGGGGGTTTTGGCCCTCGCTAATTTTGCGATGGCTATAGCCGTCGCTAAGCTGACAAAACCTATAGAAAACTGACATCTCGACATTTTAAATTAGCGACGACCTTTTAGAGGGGGCTTGGCCGCCGCTACTTTGTTTAAAATCAGCAACTCATATCATTTATCCCTCATTTCTCACAAGTTACAAAACACTTTTCTCTCCTCTTTCCCTCTCTACTCCGTCCGACCGGCAACCATAGACAACAAATCGGCGGCCGCCACTCCATTCCGGTGACCACCACCCCATTCTAGCAACCACCACACGCTCCTCCTTCCTTCTCTATTCGCAAATCTTTATCTCTCCTTCTAGTAAGCTCACGGCTCTTCCTCTCTTTTCTCACTTTGTTTTTCGGTGTGCTATTCTTGGTGGCACTGCCACTGTTGCGGTGTCACCGCCACCATTGACAGTGGTTCTACCACCTATTATAGTACTTATAATTTCTATGCTTATTTTCTCTTTTACTAATTTTATTTTGAAGAACCCATTTCTAATATCTTTATTTTCTATTTATTGACAATACTATTGAAATTTTGTATTTCTATAATATTTTTATTTGTTCAGTTTATATTGTTTTAGATTTTTTATAATATTTAGGATTATTTATGGTATATTTAGTGTGTATGATTAGTTATGGCTTATTTTAGATACTTTAGATTGTAGTATTTTTGATTAATTTCTGTTAATATATTATAGTATTTTGGGTATTTTAGATTGTAGGAAGTGGTGGACATTTAGGTCTATGAGTATTTTTTAAAATATCTAATAAATGTATTATTAGATTTAATATTTATGTCATAATTTAAATTAGGTGCTACAAATTAATTAGGTCCATTAGTATTTTTTTTAAAATATCTAATTAGGAGCTGTTGGACATTAGGTCTATTAATATTTTTTTAAAAATAGGTAAATTGTTTGCGGGGGCTTTGGCCCTCGCTAAATTAGCGGGGGCTGTTCCGTCAGTTCCGTGGTGGCTTTTGCTGCATAATTAGCGAAGGCTTGGCCCCCGCTAATTAGCGAGGGCCATTTGGCCGTCGCTAATTTTTAGCATCGCGGGTTTTTGCGACGGCCCGATGGTCGTCGCTTGGCCGTCGCTAATTGTGATTTAGCGAGGGCTTTTGCCTCGTTAGCGAAGGCTTTGACCCCCGCTAAAAGTCGTTTTTCTTGTAGTGAGATACCCTCTAGCTTAGCATGGAGTATCTTCTTAGTATATCTAAGGAGTATTGTTGCCAAAGTAACCTTTGTTGTGGAGATTGTCGAGATAGAAACTCAAAGGTGTTTGTGTTTACTTACTTCATCCGGGTAACTGTCGGCCCGAAGGAAGGTAGTTATCTAGCAAAAAAAATGAGCACAGTAGTACTAAGTTGACACTATCATAAAGGATATGGCATCCATTGCGAATGTTTGAATAGCCCAAAGAAAAGTCAAGTATTTTGCTAGATTGTGTGGGCAGTCATAAAGAAGTTCATTTTGAAATCTTGATCGGCCGTCGGATTTTGATTCAGCTAGCTGTTAAGACTTGTTATTGCGACAATTAACCACTATTAAATCATACTCTCTCTCCAAAGATGGAGATGCGATGTTACAACGTTAATTTTGACGGTGTTGTGGATCGATATTTTCATGATATCCCAGTCAAAGGAGTCATGTCGGAAACTGACATAAGGAGATCATCTCAGTTAATGACTGAGATGCATATTGAAGCATATCGCACAATCTGGGTTAAGGTTCAAGGCCCAATAGCCTTTTTAAGGCCTAAAGCGCATACTCCAAACCTTAGAGACTCCACTATAAATAATCACATTATATCATGCAAGGTGCACATTAATCTGATTTATTACTCTAACCTTAATAATCACTGACTTGAGGGTTAGAGTCTTTGCAGGTACAACCCCTCCACATCGGAGTGCTGCCGCACTAGGAGGACCATGGAGCATCTTCAACCATGGAGTTCAACATTTTATGCTTGTAGTTTAACCCTCTCAGGTTAGTTCACAACATTGGTGTCGTTCATGAGGAATCGGTAAAAACCTTTTTTTTCCCATCTTCTACCTTGGCTGGCAATAGAAGAAAGAACTCTGATGGACATGGTTTGTTACTAGATTTGCAAGATATTGGAGTTTGGAACAATAAGAACCCATGGCAATTTCAGCTCCATTGGAACCATAATTTAAGCTAGGATTTCTACTAGCAGAAAGGTATGAAGGCAATCCATTATTGTAAAGATCATTGACAATCTCTGAGAACTGTACAAACATGAGTTTTCGAATTGATGCAAAAGTCAAACGCGTGTTGTTCATAGAGACTCCAATAGGGGTTCCTTGAAAATTATAACCATGCAAGGCCTTATTTCTTGAAACATCAATCATGGAGTTGTCATCAACAAAATTAATCTGTCTCAATTGACTTGGTTGAGAAACGAATCAGTTAAATCATAGGACCAAGCCATTATGGTGAAGTTCTAAGTGCATTTCTATCTAGTTTAGTTTTTTTTTAATGGATCAATCTCATGCAACTTCTTAGCCACTTTCATGTAGGAACTTTATCCAAAATGTGCTCCAAAATAGCAGCAGCCTCAATTTGACTAGGGTGATGCTTTAACTTATGTGTTAAATGGTCAGTGAATTTAGGTTTCCCTTGCATCACTTCTAAGAAAACTATAGAAAAAACTTCAGACAACACAACTAGAAGGCTCACCATAAATAGAACTGTAGAGGTAGGGCAAAACCAACAACTGTATCACTAACATGGGCAAGGCCTTCTTTTGGTTGCAATTCAAATAACTCTGATTAGTTGATGCCGGCCATTAGAAAAACTTGTTGTGCATTAAGTACCTCACCTAAGGGTCCTACAACTTTAGAGTTTGGTCTGCCAGTTAGCAAACCAGCAATGTAAGAAGAGGAACAAGATCTCCTGAAGCCGCGATTGCACCATAGAGTGGTAAACATGGGGTAATGTTGTTAAGGAGCTTAGTAATGGCTTTCAAGATTTCGAATTTGATGCCTAAATAGCCTTGTAGAAGGGTGTTAATCCTCACTAACATGGCTATTCTGGTTGTAGAGTGAGGCAATGTGTGGCATGATTCTGTACCGTTTGCCAAATATTCCAGGGTTCAAAAACCTGGTAGAGAAGAATGGTCAGAGAACAAGAATTAGTCTTTTTGAAGCTATTATTTAAAGTTATTGATTATTAAATTAATCTATTTTGAAACTCTTGTAATAATCATTATAAATCATAGAACTAAAATCTATTCGAAAAATGGCATATTCCAAAAGTTTGAAAGAGACATGGTATGATTTATTATGGTAAATCACTTTTGAAGTATTTCAAAATTAATTAAATATGATATATATATAGAGAGAGATAGGTTCAAATGACACTGTGCGTAACTTTTTATAAAAAAGGAATTTTGTCAATCCAACTGATTAACTAAAAAGTTTATATAATGCAGATCAACTATGCAAAAATTCATATAATTAATATCTACAAAAGTTAATTGAGTTTATATTTAACATGTATTTATTATTTACATTTTTTTTTCTATTTTAAGATGATTCTTATTATGTGCAATAGTTTTACAGATTAAAAAATCCTTTTAAATATAAACCTCTAAAAAAAGTTAGTGCTCCTTTTTATATATTCCTAATATAAGAAATTGGGGTATTTATTATGATTTGCTTTTTTACCCTTGATTAATAAAAATGGAGGAGGTTGATTTTAAAATAAAAATGAGTTTTAAATAGGAGTAAAATTTAACATTTATGATAATATTTTAAAATATCAATATATTTTATGGATGTCAACATTTTTCTTAATATGTGTGATATTTTTTTAAGGGACTTATAATTAGGAACGGAAGTAGTAGAATTTTATTTAGGTAGGGAATTTTCTTTCTTTTTTCTTTCTGTATTAGGTACAAAATTTTCTTATAGCCGTCTACTATAACTTCAATATCATTAATTTCCCAGTTCATATTAATATACAAAATAATAAATAAAAAGAGTATATTAAAAAAAATAACTATAAATACTTTTTTAAATTCCTAAAAAATCAAATAAAAAAAATATTCAAAACGAAGGCATAAAAAAGAATAGATGGAGTACAAAATTACAAGCATTTGACCATATTAACAATTTTTTTTTGGTAATGCCATATTAATAATTTTTCTGATACAACGGAAAGAAATGCCATATTAACAATTTGAAACCATTTTGGAATAATTTTGTTTTCTTGACTTTTAAATTTTTTATTTGTTAAAATTATCTTTGATTACTTAAGTTTTTTAAAATTTTATTATTTTTATCTTTATTTCTCTTGAAACAAAATAAATGATCAAAATAGCAAAATAAAAAATATGAATTCATAATGACGTGTAAAAAAGTCAAAACTGAAAACGACAAATTTTGACTTCTTAATTGATTACAACTGTTTAAATATTGAATTTTTTTAATTTATACTAACTTTTTATTAGAAACATTGCTAAAACTGTACTTATTTACTATATTAGGTAAAGAATTTTCTTATAGCCGTCATATTTAAAGTAATCACTGCGTCAACCGTATGTATACTTTTAATTATTGTATTTTTTTAATAATCACTTTTAATTATTGTATTAATAATAATTATTACAATTTACAAACATTTGGCCATATTAACAATTTGAAACCATTTTGGAATAATTTTATTTTCTTAACTTTTAAATTTTTTATTTAGTTAAAATTATCTCTGACTACTTAAGTTTTTTAAAATTTTATTATTTTCATCTTTATTTGTCTTGAAAGAAAATAAATGATCAAAACCCCAACATAAAAAATATGAATTCATAATGACATCTAAAAAATTCAAAACTGAAAACGACAAATTTCGCCTGCTTAATTAATTCCAACTGTCTAAACATTGATTAGTTTTTAAGTGGTATAAGAAGAAGTTCTTGAAGTTCAAGAAGAATAGTTCGATTTTTTGGTGGGATAAATTTAAGAGTAGTGTAGTGTGGAGGTGTGTGTTTAGCCGATAAAAAAACATTACTAAAACTTTACTTATTTATTATGACACTATTTGACCTGATTTATTTTGGACTTATCTTTTACTTATAAGTAAAAGTTGGACTAAATGAAAATATTAATAAATTCTTAAAATTTTAAGTGATTTTTTTAATGAAGAAAAAAAAAAGCTTTAAAATAATCTATAAATAAAAACTTTTACTTATTTTTTCAACTTCTTATTTTTATTGAACATCCACCCACTATCATAATCAAAGCCATACCGTCAGCCGCCCCTGTCAGTCAACAATTTTTTTAAAAAAATATTATATTTATACTATTTTTTATTATTATAGATAAAAAATTCTAATATAAATAATTTATACTAAATTAAAAAAAATAAAATTACAAACAATTTATATTTTTTTTAAATTTTTATTTATAATTTTAATTTAAAAGTGACTTTCAAAAAATAATAAATTAGATCAAAGGGTTCCTATATTTAGGGAAAGAATTTTCTTATAGCCGTCATATTTAAAATAAAGCAAACCAAAATTAGAAGATGACAAGAATTTAAATCATACGTGGTTGATGATTAGGCTGTCACATGGAAGATGAAAGGAATCCAGTCAACAACCCTCGCGTCAACCGAATGAGGCCATATTACATGGATGATTAGGCACTTTTCAAATAATTTTTATCATGTGTTTTAATAATTATTACAAAATTAAAAAAATTAGAAGCATGTGGCCATATTAGCAATAATTTTTTTTGTAAGGCCATATTAACAATTTGAAAGCATCATGGAATACTTTTTTTTTTAACTTTAGATTTTTTTTAACATTAAAATTTTCTTAACCATTTTGTCGGTGTTAGATCTTGCTTTAAGTAAGAAAGGTAAACTGTTTAGAGCTCCCTATTTGATAAGGTCTCAAAAGAAAATTTTATTTAATATTATTATTAAGTATTAATTATTGAAAAATAATTTATTAATATAATATATTATAATATGTTTAAATAATTTTTATCAACACAATAATACATCATTAAAAGAAATATTGAACAAGTAAAATTAATATTTTATTAGAACGTTAAATTATATAAAAATATTAAATTATTTTCTAAAAGCATAATTGACAAATTAAAATATTGATAACCCTGAAAAAATATTTACATAATTTAAATTAATTAAATCATATTTGAGATTAATTATATGTTTTACAAAGTATATAAAAGAATTAGGCATATCATCTGTTGAGATTTGATTGATTATAAAACTTTCATAAATAATTTAGCATCTTAAAAAGATTAAAGACGTAATATATATATATATATATATATATATATATATATATATATATTATATAAGGATTTTTTTAACCTGTACAAGTTAAGAAACCGTAAATAAAAAAAAAATACAACATTAATTGCATATCAAATACAATTACATTAAAATTTTGTTTTTTTCAACAACCTTTTTTATTTATAATTTCTCAACCTATACTTGCACAAATTAAAAAAATCTTATATATAAATAGGTATTTATCATGAATTTGTCTAAGACTAAAAAATATATAGATCTGGCCTAGCATTTTGCAAGGTACGTTGAATTACTTGTTAATTAATGATTAGAAAAGGAATTTAATGTAAATTAGAAAAGGACAAGAATAGGAGGAATTTAAATGTTGATAATTAGGCTGCTACATGAAAGATGCAAGGATTCCAGTCAACAACCCGTGATTCAATCGTATACATACTTTTAATTATTGTCTTAATAATAATTATATTCTTAATGCTTTTTAAATAATTTTTATCATGTCATTTAATAATTATTACAAGTTACAAAATAAGAAGTATTTGGCCATCTTATCTTGTCTTATCTTAATCTTAATAATATGAAAGTAACTGAGGACAAAAAAAGAAAGAAAATCTTAGAGTCAATTTTGTAGTAATCACCTAGAAATTTTATGCAAAGAATTCAAGCCTTTATTTTTTCTCTCATTTTGAGGATATTTTGAACATTTTAATTATACTGCAGTTAGAAGTAATTGACTCAATTAATTCTATTTTCTCGAGCCCATCAGTTCCTATTATATCTCTAAAGTTGTTTTAAATTGTTAATGAAATTTCTACCATATTATAAATTATTCTCTTTTACCAATAAGGGAGGGAAATTATAGAGCCAATTTTGTAGTAATTATGTAAAAATTTCATGCAAAAAATCTGAGCTATTTATTTTCTCGCCTATTTTGAGGGCATTTTGAACATTTTAATTATACTACTATTGAAAGTGATTTTCTCAATTAATTCTATTTTCTTGAGCCCATCAATTCCCTTTTATCGGTCAAAAGTTTTTTTATATTCTCAATAAGATTTCTACCTTGTTTTAAATTAATCTCTTTTATCAAAAAGCGAGGGAAATCTTGGAGCCAATTTTGTAGTAATTACGTAAAAATTTCATGTAAAAAATCTGAGTCCTTTATTATTTTGAGGGTATTTTGAATATTTTAATTATACTACTGTTGGAAGTAATTGGTTCAATTAATTCTATTTTTTCGAGCCCATTAATTCCCTTAGCTTTTATTTCCCTAAAATTATTTTAAATTCTCAATGAGATTTTTAATCTATTTTAAATCCTTTCTTCTTCATTTTTTCTTTGTTTTGCACTATTTTGTTGAGACTCTTCCTTTTTATCTTCTTCCCTCGTTCTTTCTTATGCTCCGTTGATGCGCTTATTTCTTTTTCATTACTCTTGTCTCTTTTTTTTTTGATTAGCTCACAAATGCACAAGATAAGATCAAGTAACAAATTATCAAAACTCCAAAGATAAGAAAATGACTAGATGGAATTTGCTCCATCCTAGGAAGTTCATGTTACAATTTAATTTTGTGCAATTTTACACTAAAATTCTTTTTTTTTTCGGTTGCCTTTGGGATAAACTAATGTTATTCCTTTTGTCTTCTGTCCCACTCTTTAAAAGTATTTTTTTTCATGTGTGATTTCTCCTATTTCATTTTAAAAGCTCTTACTAGAGATTATGTCTTATGATTGAGTAGTTACTTCATGGAATTTTTTATTTTAAAATCATGTTATCTTTATCTTTATGTTTTAAAATTATGTTGATATGATTAACAATAAGAGTGAAAATATTGTGATTTAACCTTCTAAAAGATTAATTTTATTTCTTTGTATTATTTTGATGAATATTTATCTTTATCTTTATACTTAAGGAGTTAATTAGGACAAGATTTAAGCATAACATAATGCGAAAAGAATGTAATTTAATTTCCAAAATGATTAATATTCTTTAAATGATTTTGAATTTTAAATAATTAGCAAGTTAAGTAGGTGATTGGGAAGGAATTTGGGCGGGAAAAATTAATTTGATTTTTTAAAAAAAAAAATGCTATTATGCTATATGGGTAATGAAAAATGAAAAAAAAATTATAATTTAATTTTCGTAAAGATTAAGTTTAATCATGATGTGCGAAATTTGGGAAATGGAGAATAGAATAGAATGCTGCTTTCTTTATATATGAATACACATTCATATATTAAAAATTTTAAATAAAAATTATAATTTTTCTTAAAACATTTAAACCTCGGCATCTGAAACAGTAACGATGAACAGAAACAAAAAGTAATTGTATATTATGGAAATCAACAGAAATCTGATACAATGATGGACTCAAAAATGGAAATTAACGAGCACTATGTACTAATTGTAAAATTAGCAAGAACAAAAATGACGATGGAGCAGTAATGATCATCAACAGGACTCCAAGGTATCACACCTGGAAGAATCAGAATAGAATTTGGATCAGTAAGGAAGAGATTATTCAGAGATGAAATCAGAGAGAAGGTTTAGAGGAAAAACGTTCTTCTTTCTGTTGCGAATGCTTTTCCTTGTGCTCCCAAGTTTCGGATCTTCCTCCACGTGTCCCACTTGCCTAACTAACTTTCGCGCCATTTCTTTTTCCCCTTGCTCGCACGTTACAACATCACCGGATACAAACTCTAGTATTAACTATTTTGGAATAGTGTTTTTTCTTAACTTTTTATTTTTTTTAATTTGTTTAATTCTCTTTAGTTACTTAATTTTTTAAAATTTTATTATTTTCATCTTTATTACTCTTGAGACAGAATAAATGATCAAAACAGCCAAATAAAAATATTCATATGGAAAAGAAAAGATTCAAAATTGAAAACGACAAATAGCAAAAAAGTAAATAAATAAATAAATAAAAATGAAAACAATAAATTTCGTATGCTTAATTAGTAATTACAATGGTTTTGGAAGGAATGAAGAAAGTGACAGATAGTTACGAAGTCATCACTGGCTTCGATTTCACTTCTGATCGCCGAACTAACACTGGTGGTGTCTTGCAGCTAGAACTCATCAGATAATTGAAATAATTATTACATAATTCATAATTTTATAACCAAAATTTACTTATGTCTTTTTGACTTTTATGAGAGTTTATTTAAGTCTTTGACTTTGTCCAACGTTGTTCATCTAAGTCTCTGATGTTAACCATCGTTTTAACATTGTTAATAGAAATAACATAGGGACTGATTTGAATTTTTAATAATAAATATAAGGATTTATTCGAATTTTTGATACATAACATAGGGCCTAATTTGAATTTTTGATTTAAACACAAGGATTTATTTGAACGTTTGCTAATAATGTTAAAATAGTAGTTAACGTTAAAGACCTAACTGAACAATGTCGACAAAATCAAGAACCTAAATATACTCTTGCGAAAATAAAAAATATGAATTTTTTTGATAAAGTTAAGGATAAGTGTAATACTTTACTAGAATTATTAACTAGTAACTCGACGCTTGTATTTCTATATTTGCTTCAATGCTGCTGGAATGGTTATCTAAATTATTAGAACTCCTTCCGTTTCACCTATCCTTTTAGGTATTTTTATTTTTGGTAATATATCCTTTTAGGTATTTTATTGTTTTTTAAATTATTTATTATTTTATAATTTTAATAATGGTATTAATTATTCTCTAAGATCCTATTTATAGGATTATTTTCAGACAATATTAATGGTCTTTTTTATAAGATTTTCCATCAAAATTTATCAATATTAATTATCCTTTTTCATGTTGTTTTCATAGCGAGTTAACTTTTTTAATTTCAAAATTTAAATTATATGAAGAATTAATATTTTTTATTACTTCCCAATACATTAAACAGGAATAGACATAGAAGAGTATATAATTTTTTAAAATCCTAATACATTAACTAATAACCTAATTACATGTTTTCTTAATAATCACAATTGTCATGTTAGGTCTTTATAAAAAGGAAAAGAGGCCAAGGAGTACATTTTTCCAACTACTTTATTTTTAAAGGAGCGTTAATATTGAGTATGGAGAAAAAAAATTAATGTAATGAGAGAGAAGTTTAATAATAAAAAAAGATATATTAAAAAATTATATAATTTATTTTGTAAAACTAAAATTATTAAATATTTTTTTTAGTTGTTGACTTTTTGTGCCAAAATTTTAAATGACAAATATTGCAAAACGAAAAGAGTATGTTTTAATTTTATACGTTTTGGTTTTTTATTGGGTATTATGGTTATTATGTGCTATGTTATCGTTATAATTATAGCAACTTTTAATGAAAAAAATAGATTGAATAGCTATTTAATTTATATAATTTTAACTATACCTATATTCGCTATCTATATCCATTATTAAAAAATGTAACATATTACACTTATTTAAAAAAGTTTAATTATACTTTTGATTTCTCGGTTGTGATTAATATGTAATTTTAGTAAATTTTTTTAATATTTTCAATTATCCATTTTTATGTAATATGAAATTTTAGTTCTTTTGTTAATTTTTTCTTTCTAAATTCAAATGGATTATATTACAGAAAATATTATTTCTTGTAACTTTTTTTTACAATGTCATTAAAAAAATTATTACACTTCAGTGTCATCCATTAATTAAAACATTTATGTTAAAAATATGGTTAAAAAATTATATTTTTTAATGAGTGTCTCATCATCATTATGTTGATAATTAGTGTTTTTGTTAATGTATTTTTGTTTTATTTTTTCTCACTCATCATCATGACAAGTATTTATTATTAATCATTAATTTTTGAATTTTTTTATTTGTCCCGACAATGTTCAAATCAATATTTATTTTTTTATAGAGGAATTGCATCAATGGTATTTTTTTTTTGTTTATGGTTTATTTGATTCTATACTTCCTATAATAAAAAATAATTATCACTTTACCATTTCTATTTTATTATAAATTATTTATCACTTTATAATTCCAATCCTCTATATCAAGAACAATATATTTAAATGATCAATTAGTAAACTGTCTCCGGTTCTATATATATGTCACATTTTAGAAGGAATTGATGGTCCTTAATACTATAACTTATCAGCTAACCTATTAACGAACCACTTCTACCTTTATATAATTTTCCATGATTCAATTAATAGTGTAAGAAATAGGGGAACAAGAAAGTGAGAAATAGTGAATAAATGACCAAAATGGTCCTTGAGTTGCACGACCGTTCAAAATAGTCCTTGACTTATAATAATAAGCAAATTAATATTAACACTTTAGGAACAACTAAAGTGTAGCTCGTAATAATGTAGAGGTATAGATTATAGTTCTCATAGAGCTCTTGTTAGGCAATTTTGACTGGCAATTATTAAATGTAACGAGAACGAATTATCAGATGCAGAATTTTGATAGAAAAATAGAAAAAGGAACAATTAAATGACGATTCAATTACATTTGAGCTCTTGGATTTTAATATTCACCCCACCTTTGTTCCTTTTATTAATATAGAGATACAGATTTAATTTCTTCTACTCTTATGCAATATCTCTAGAATCTCAATCACTAATATTGATCACTAAAATATATAGAAAGATTTCCCAACATTAATATCAGGATATTATGAAGCATTCAATCAATTAACACCTATCCCTAGGGTGTTAATTGATTGAGGATTCTACCCGGTTCGGGTTCTTGAAAGATCGTTCTTAATACAACTTCAAACCTAATGGAAATTAATAATTGAGAGTTCTAATTGGGCACGGTTCTTGAAAGATCGTCCCCAATACAACCTTAAACCTATCCGCAATTAACAAATAGTGTGCAACAATTATCAAAGTATTAAGAGTAGAGAAGAAACCAATATATAAAAGAAAATCAAACTTGCATATAGATTAATTGAGTTTACAGAGAAAAATGGTTGAGAATGTATATCCAATCCTAAGAAAAAGGGATTTAGCAACTCATCGTAGCCGTGATAACCGCAAAGGAAATAAGAAAATAGATGAAACGCATGAACCCTAGTGCCACTGCTTGTTTCCACATTCTTGCCCACTTTCTCTCTCTAGAGTTTACTCAAATTCTTGCTTCCTCCTTTGTTCTGAGTGAATGAGAGGCTTTTTAAAGAGCTCCAAGCGGTTTATTTTTGCTCAAAATAAGATAAAATAATATAAAATAAGATTTTTTGAGATTTTCTCATTTTTATTCACCCTTATCATCTATGCCTTTAACTAATTATCTGCAATCCAAGAATTTAGGGATCAAATCTTATCCATGTCAATAAACTCTTTATAAGTTGTTTCAATCTTCCTGGATTTTAGGAAAATTCCAATAAAAGATAAAATAAATCTTATCTAAATGAATAAAATCTTCACCAAATTAAATGAAATTTATCACTTATCAATTGGTCCCTGACATTTTCTTCTAACATTCAAAATGGCTCCCGCTGTCAACACACTAACAGAGTCATAATATGACACATTAAGTGTCACGATGAAAGTTTAAAATGGTATCGTATCAGTAAGTGAACAAAAATCAAGCGTTTTGAAACCAAAATGGAAGAAGATGAGTGGGTTGGATGCTCAAAAAATGGAGGAAGAGTGAGCATGGATAAAAATGACATTTTTTTAACTTTGTCAGGACCAATACACTTGATTTTCGCTCACTTACTTATATGACGCCGTTTTGAGCTTCCACTGTGGCACTTAGTGTGTAACATCATGAATTGTTTAGTGTGTATTAATCACAATAACCCTTTTGAATGATAGAAGAGGAAGTCAGTGACTATTTTATTTGTTCGTTACAAGTCAAGTACCATTTTATAGTCGTTATTAATGACATATTATTATTATTATTTTTCCTTCAATTTATGCTAGCTAGTTCAGTAATAATACTTGTTGTTAAATACGTACAACACCCCTAGAAGTTGCTTTTGCTATATGCTATTCTTATTATAAAATTACTTGCTTTATTTTAGATTATAAATAAAGTTAACTAATTTAATGCCCATTAAAAAATTTAATTAATTTTATTTAATTTTTTAGCTCCATTTACAAATTTTTTTTTCAAAAAAATATTACATGACTTAAATAATATTTTGGTTCCTACGAAATTTTCAAGTTTTAATTTAATATAATTCCTACTACTATTTTTTTATATGACAACTTAATTCAAAACTGTGGTATCCTTCAATGTTGAATTTGACACAAAATTTTATATGATGTTGTGTTATTCAATACATGGGCATGACTTTTTTGGTGGCTTGACTCTATTTCATTATAGTGTAGAGTCTAATTTTATAGAGAATGAGGAGAATATTCTCATGGTTGAATTAGACCATAAAAAATTCTGCTACCCATGTATATATTGTAGAGGGATAAATTCCTACTAAGAAATTATTTTGAAGCTATACTAAAATAATTAAGATAAAAGAGATAAAAGAAAATAAATTGACATTTTTCATTTCTTACTTAATCATGAATAGAGATTACATATTTATAGGGGATGAGAGTAGAACCCTAATTCTAATTGGGTCTAGTCCATTACATAAAATAGGATAAATATTGAAATGCTAAATATAAAATACTAACTATTAAAATACTAATGACTAAATATATTTATTTTCATACTTTTCTTATTACTTCTAAACCTCCTATCATTTTAGCCTTATGATTAGATTTGCTAGCAGGGTAAGGCAATGAGACCTTTATACATTAGGCTGTCCAGGACGTGATTAAAAAGCAAAGAACTTGGAATTTCTTTCACAATCCCCTCAAACTCAATTTAAGTATCAAGCATTTAAAAATAAAATAAAAAGTGTACAGGACAATAAAGGGACCATTCACTTCCATTGCTTAATTAAAACAACAAAACCAACTTTCTGGTTCATGAATACAGAACATAAAAGACTCGATATAGTAAATCAAATTCAGGATCCAACATCAAGAATGGAAAAGACAACCATTTTATCATACAAGCATCAAAATGCTTACTTTTTTTTATCCTCCCAAAAAAAAGTGAAAAAAAGAGCTTATTATTGACGAATGCATGAAATTGAAGCAAGCAAGAAATCAAAATGCTAACTTTTTTTTATTCTCCCCAAAAAAGTAGTGAAAAAAAAAGAGCCTTTCATAATGCATGAAAATGAAGCAAGCAAGAAAGAAAATGCACTGACCCAAAATCCATTTCAACCTAGAAGTCTCTCTTTGTTTTAATCCTTGCGTCAAATTAGCCTTCGCCAACTCAAGCAACCGTTTCTTCTCCTCAAACATCAACATCCCCTCCATCTACACAAACAATTGCAAAGAAAACATACAAAGATGCCCCAAAATAACATTCATTTTATCATTTAAAGGAAACCCTAAACAGAGACATAAATGATTACCTGGGAGGACCGTGCTTCGTGCTGCATTCGCAAACGGTCTTCAAGATATTTTTGCTGTGTGGCGAACATTGAAGCTGGTTTTGCTGGTTTCCCACCATCCGAACCAGCAAGTTGAAGATGTTACCCCAGTTTTGTCGCTCCAAAGAAGCGGCTTCTAGGGGTTTCGGTTTTGTTTCTTCTGTGCCATTATCGCCAGTGAGTGAGTGAGTGAGTGAAAAACGCGAATACAAGAATGAAGAAGCAGCAAGATTGTGCAATGGTTACTTTTTCTGAAGCCAAACACAATAAATGGGTTTCACAAAGCAAATTTTTTTCTTTTGTAAACAACACAAAGATTCAAAAATGGTGCTAATGCCAATAGGTTGCTGGCCATTTTATACTATACCAAATTATAAGACCCATATTTTTCAAATTGTTTGTTTCAAGGCCGCGTCTACCGTGCGCCCCACCACTTTAGGCGCACTGGTGTGCACCTGCATAGAGATCCATTCGATCTTCAAATACATCAGCTAACGGCTAAGATGCAAACCGAAAAACAGTCATGGCAGTTTTTAAAAATTTTGGATTATGGTCCTGATGTTAATGAATGAGCAGTAAGTAAGGAATAGATGAGAAATGAAAGGAGATGAAATCAAAATGTAAAAGATTGCACTATTCGGTTGTGTGCTGAAGATGGAGAAGAGGAGGTGATAAAGTTACCAGTTGTCAACAACTAAAATGACCCAATTTTTGGTTTTTTGTGTGTTTAGATAATGGGAGCCATCAACATGTTTTTTTTTTTTTTAAAAAATAATAATTAGAGAAGTAATTTTTTTTAAAAAATTTGGAAAGGCACATGTCAACTAACTGAGTTAACTAGAGGTACTTTTTGGTCCACTAAAAATAACAGCAATGACTTAGTAAAATTTAGCAACATGTACATAAATATTAAAAGATATATATATATATATATATATATATATATATATATATATATTAAATTAAGAGTAATGTACTGTTTTAGTCCTTCACTTTGTAGTCACCATGCAGTTTAGTCCCTACAGTTAACTCTCACTAACGACGTGATGACATGGCTAGTTAAGTACTTATGTGATCGTTAAGTTACAGTTCAACATCCATGTAGGATTAAAACGACGTCGTTTTGATAGAGGCAAATCATTCACTTTAGTCACTCGTTTTAAAATTTAAATTTGACTCCCAAATTATTCAGTTTAGTCCCTATTTAACTGAAACCCTAATATTTCTGTTATCTCTAACCTTGAATTCTTAACATTCTCAGCAACTCTCCTTCTCCTTTTTCTTTCTTCCTGAACTCTAATCTTAGTATATTGAAATTTAAATATAATACAATCTGCAATATAAATTTCAATTATAATTCTCCTTCCCCTTCTTCTTTTCTCGCACAATCTGCAATCATTTTAATTATTCACTTTTATACTACATCTGAATATAATTTATTTATTACCAATTTAATAATTCCTGCTCTTGCAATACCTAAATTAAATACCCTTATCTATCCGATGGGCAGCAACCATGTGATTTTCACCATACATCTCAAACTGAAAAATGAAATTCATCATGAATTGCGTGTATAAAACATATATATGACAATTAATGATGAAATTAAGAACCAGATTAATTGAATTGAATTACCTCTAATACAAGGATGAAGCATAGAAGAACCAAGATTAGTGTGTTTTTGGCAAAGGCCATATTCGTAATTACTTGCTTTTGCTAGATTAAAAAAAACACAAAGCAAAGAAGAAGGAGAAAGGAGAGTTGCTGAGAATGTTAAGGATTTGAAGTTAGGGATAAGAGAAATATTAGAGTTTCAATCAAATAGGGACTAAACTGAATGATTTGGGAGTCAAATTTAAATTTCAAAACGAGGGACTAAAGTGAATGATTTGCCTCTACCAAAACGACGTCGTTTTGATCCTATGTGGATGCCACTTAACGACCACGTAAGCATTTAACTGACCACGTCATCACGCCGTTAGTGGGAGTTAACTGTAGGGACTAAACAGCATGACGGCCTACAAAGTGAGGGACTAAATCAGTCACTTTTAAAAGTGGGGGACTAAATTGCACGGAGGCTACAAAGTGAGAGACTAAAATGGTATATAACTCCATGATTATATTTGAGAAATGACCATAACACCCCACAAACTATATTCTTAGCATTGAAACTGTGCAAACCCATTAACCCCATTTCCTTCCCGCGTCCCCATTTTCTTCGCGCATTTCCGTCATTTTCTGGGTTTTTAAGTTCAAGCAAGCAACGTCTGGCTATCACAAATCTGCTTTCAGTTTTAGTTTTCAAGAATCCATATCCAGTTACAGAGTAAAAGCAACTCCTTATTTCTCTGGTATGGACTTCTCAGCTTTTGTGTCAATTTTTTCTATCCCTTTGCCTATGTCTCTTTCTATCTAGTTTTTATTGCTTGATAATATAGATTGGGGTATGAAAACTTTCTGTTTGATGCATTGATTTTCTGTTCCGAGAATCACAAATAAGATTGTAGTGGATTGCATTGCTTTCAGTTATGAGCTTCTACTTCTTGGAACAGATTATCTAAATATAATATAGGAATTTCAGATTTGGGGTTTACTTGTTTGGATGAAAAAAGAAGAAGAATTATATTTCTTAATTGTGTTTAGATTTTGAGTTTTCTTCTTTTCAGGTGCTAGAAAAAAAATGTGTTTTTCTCACTGTGTTCATGTTTCTAATTTACAGGTCCAAGGGTGTTCCATCCTATGGGTCTATTGCTGAAATTTTTTTATCACTATAGAAATTAATTATGTAGCAGAGACTTGATATTGAAGGGTTCAAAGTAAATAAACTAATCTACTTCTCTTTGGTTATGTTAGGATTAAGGGGATTAATTGGCTTATTTTGACATGTGTACTTGGATTTCAAGAGGATTATTTAGTCTATTTTGACAAGCATTTTGTCTTTGATGCACAAACTAATAAGCCAAGTTTGTCATCTTATTTGCTCTTCTAGTCCTTACTATATATCTTACCAAATGACTCGCATATCTATCACTTGAAATCCTCTATCATTTTGCTTTTCATATTATCTAATCTTTTAGCTTTTATTTTTATCAGCACTTAAATCTTTTAGTCTATCTTGAATTTTCCAATTAGCTCGAATAGCAAGCACCCCAATTCCAAATAAATAAATAAGTACTGCTAGTTGTCTTGTCTCACTAAACTTGCTCTTCTTTGTATAACGCTATGAAGTTTTTCTTTAAGAAAGGATCCATATCATAAGATAGTGCACGGGATTTATTAGTTTGCGAAGCAAAGGTATAATGCATGTTATAATTATCTAACTAATACCCTTTAGATCCAAGTATACATGCTAAAATAGATAACTAAAAAGGTAGTTGCATATGAATTAAGTAGATAGATTGAAACCTTAGAAGTGAGTGAGGTGTTGTTGTCACTTAACTCTTAGATTACTTGCTTAAGAGTTTAAGATGCACAGAAGATTAAGGAAGTTTTCATGAAGGAATACTATTGAATAGGGAGAATTAAATTAGGACTATGCAAAAATAGCAGAATTTTTAGCTTAGAAGATTAAGGAATTAGGACTAAAATTGCTTGCATAGTTAGAAACCCTTGGCACATATAGTTTAGAAACACCAGTGTTATTCTAACAAAGCTTGCCTCACCTTGAACATTTGAGTAGCCTCAATAGTATTCAAAGTCACTAGATTCTCTTCAAATTTTTGCTTCTTATTTGAAAATCCTCTTGGCCTAGTTGCTACTTTTATGAATAAGATGATTAACTTTGCAGTAACTTCAAATCCCACTTGATCTAGTTTTGTATGTTATAATTAACAAAGCTTATTGTATAGCTTAGAACTTTGTTTCCTTTAGATTATGAAATATAACTCATATATGGTTGAGTTGAGTTAATGACTCAGTTTACTAGTTACATTGTTATTAGAGAAGGGATTGTATGAAAAAAAAAGCCACGATTTGCAAGGTTTTAAGTTTTGAAGTTTGATTTCTTTTTATAATTAAGTAAAATATGTTTTTCTTATGGTTTTATTTTTTTAATGTCCATGAAAAACAAGCCTGAAGAGAAAAGAAGGTCCCCTTATTCCCACGTCTGAGACTCTAAAATTGTTCTCTACTCACGCCTGAACAGATGCCATACCCGTTGATTTTAGTCTATTGTGAGATTTTTTTTCGATTCGTTCATAGTTTTGATATATTGTATTAAAGTTAATTTGTAATTTACATTATAAGTTTAAAATTATTTAAAAATTAAACATCTACATATTTTCGAGCGGGGCGGCGGCTTGCCCGCCCCCGCCCCCCGCACGCGGCAGAGAGGTTTTACAAAACAATGAAAATAAATTATAGTTGTTTTGGTTGTTTTTAATGTTTTCTATATAAGTTTCCAAAAACCGAAAATAAAATGAAAACAAGGTGAGAGTTTTATATTGTAATTTCTTATAAAAACAGAAAATGAAAATGTAAAGTAAAGAGACCCTTACATTCCCAAGTTCACTTTCTCTCAAGTAACTTTATTAAGCTTGAAACTAACACACCATGACAGAATTTTTTTTACCCATGGAAATGTATAAAGAAATGTCTGTCCTTTTTGAAATTGTAATGAGTAATATTATGTTGTTAACTTATGAAGCCTGACTATTGTAGGAGGTTTATACATTAGAATAAGTAGGTTATATTGTCTCTATTTTTGAAAACCTTTATCAGATTCAGTTTTGTACCTTTTCTAGGTATTATTCCTATGATGTATATTGATCTGTATTAGTCATCTTAACAAGAGAGTGCAGGAAATGAAAACTTCAAATTGGGAAAATATAAGAAAGCAGTAGAGAGTTACACGGTTGCTTTATCAAATCCCGTCCTTTTGCGGCTGTATGTTACTGCAACCGTGCTGTTGCTCATCAAGCTTTGGGCCTCATTGCTGATGCCATTGCAGACTGTAGTATGGCTATTTCCCTCAACGGAAATTAATTTTCATTGAGTCCTACAATTAGAAATCACGATTCATGAGTGCATATCTGGATTTTCTTCCTAGATGCTAGCTTAATTATTAAGAAATGAGAAGCGTTACTACAGACCGGAATTGCATTTTATTAATCAGTTTCATGGGATATGATGATTTTTTTCTTGTCGACTCTGACTTATTAAGGACTAAGGAGGGGATAGAGAATCTGATTACTCTAATTTTGGAGACAATTTCTAGAAGAGCCACCTTACATGAGATGGTTAGAGATTATGAACAAGCTGCTTGTGACCTCAGGAGTCTTATGTCTATTCTTGAAACTCAATCCAATGAAAAGGCCAAACAGTCCAGCTCACCAAGTGGTGGGAAAGAATCAAGGCAAGTTCATCAACGCTGGAAGATCAAGGCAAAAGGGGAACCCCCTTGGACTTCTACCTCATTCTGGATGAACCCTAGTTTCATGTTGATGTGAAATAGAGGCTTAACTGTTTTCGCATGTAATAATGACTTGTATACTTGGTTCGCCTGAAACTCAAAAGTGTTTAGAGCCATTGCTGATTTTTCTTTCTCTCTGTCTCAGCTCAGGCCATTATTGTTTTGTTCTTTTGCTCTGAGTCAGGCCATTTGTCAAATAAGATATTGCAAGCATGATGGTTTAAGGAGGCAAAGAACAAGCCTCACCAACAGTCAGATATGTATGTGCTTTACTACCGTGCTTGTTGCTCTGCACGAGCTGTTCGCAACGGAAAAAAATGTCTTTTGGAGGAACCACTCGATGGTCCTCATTAAAATATCATAAAATATCTTTTTTGAAGGTGATTTTGTAATTTGCTATTACACCCTCACACCATCATTAAAATATCTTAAAATACCTGTTTTGAAGGTGATTTTGTAGTTTGCTATTACACCCTCACAATATTTTACATTGCTATTCTACCATCACATTTTTTAAAATAAAAGTAGTGAAACATTAAAAAAAAATCAAAATTAAAATATTAAAACTATTGGAAACATTAAACTGGAAGAAGAAAAAACTTCATTTCTCATCTTCCTTGTCGCTGGTATCCTCATCAGAATCTGTGAGAGGGATGACAACATTAAGAAAAAATAAAGGTGATCCATTTACATAATATATTTTATTTTATCACCTTTATTTTTTCTTTTATCATAACTTTTCTTAATTAAATTGTTTTTGTAAGAGGACCATCATATTCGAGATTTATCTAAAATAAACTCTTAAATAAAACATGATTTGCATAAAATAATAAATAATATGACTTATTTTATTAACCATCTTACAATTTGGGTTTGAGCCTAACTCAATCCCAAAAGCTAGCTTGTAAGATGAGGTTTGCCACACCCTTATAAACTCAACAATGGTCATATTACTAGCCGATGTGGGACTTCTAACATTATCTTTACATCAAATCGAAGAAAAGTAGAAAAATAAACATTCCTAGTGTAGGAATAAGAAAAACAACTGTAGTGTGATGCTCAAAGTGAACAGAGAAAGGCAATGTGTTACTATGTGATGCAAACAGGGCCGGAGATAGCCGATTTTTTATGGGAGGGTCGAACATAATAGTTTAAATTAAATTTATTTATAAAATTACTGTGCGAAAAATAATCAATAATTAAAATGATTTATAATAATTAATATATATATATATATAATATTAAAGTTATAAAAAAAATAATGATGAAAAACTTATAATTTTCACCTAGGAAAATTGAATTCAACGAAGCTTTCTAGATTCGAACTCATCTATCATTGATTCAGTATTGAAACGACAGGCAATTTCATTCTCAATATAAACTGTTAAGATGTCTCCAAGAAATTCATCACCCATTTTGTTTCGAAGAAACAATATTCATCGCTGAAAATGCTCTCTCTATAGTTGTCGTAGATACCGAAAGCGTCAAGATCAAACGAATCAATCTATCAATCACATTGTAGTCTTGAAGTAGAGTCTTGAAGTAGTATTGCACGCTTTGGTTCACATTGCTCTTGTTCATGAGTTAAAATATTGAGACTAGATGCTCAATCATAGAAGAACTACTTACGTCAGTTAATTGAAACACATTATTATCAATTGTTTTCATTTTACTCATACCTAAAACAAATAAAACACATTATTATATAATAATTTTTAAATTTGAAACACATATTTAAAAGTTATTTTACACACTTTATAATACCCAAAAGAATTGAAATTTTATTAAATATGAAATTTAAATCAATTCAAAATAGTTAAATAAAATCTCCCAACATCTATTATTTTCATTAGTTCCAATTCAACGCAAAAACATTTTTTTTCTAAAAAGATTTTAAATTCGTTTGTTATTGTTTATTTTAAAAATTAAATTTTTATTTTATTAAAAATAAAGATGTACTTTTTGTGAAATTTTAGAGTGCTTTTTAATTTTTAAAAATACTTGAATGAAATACTATTAGATAAGTGATAAGTACTTTGTATAGTTTGTATCTCAAAGACAAGAACACAAGTTCAAATCCTATGAATCACAATTAAATATACTCACTAATGTTTCTTTTTCTTTTTTCTTTTTCTTATTAAGATTTACTATAACTTTTTCTAGCATGTACTAACTAGCACAAATAAAATATTAAAATATTTTTTTTCTAAAAATATCACGTTTCTTTAGATTTAAAAAGTAATAATTAATATTAATATTTAATTTAAAATATTTATTAAAGTATATTTTATATGTTTTATATTTCTTTTGTAGTCTTTTAATATTTTTTGGTCTTCTTTTGTAGTTTTGTGTGTTGTGTGTTCATGGAAACACATTAAAAAAATTAATATATTACAACTTGTAAAAGTTAATTACATTTAATGAAAGACAATTTTTTGTTTTTAGTGGCATTTAATGAAAGGTAACTTGGTTTTATAACTAGAAAAGAAGAAAATATTTTTGTTTGAATAAGCAAGAATTTATTGAATTAGAGTATAAATTGTATTCATACAGCAATTACAAAATGTTCACAATACAACATAACATAAAAAGACAGTCCCGCAAAGAGAAATTAATCAACATTAAACCGGACAAATAAAACACCAAACTAAAAGTTGAAGCTAGTACACGCCCAGAACAACTGTCAGACAATGACGTCAATGCAAGAATGAATGAAAAAAGGAAATAAAATTCACCTTCAACCATAACTAAGATTGAAGCACAATATTTTTAAAAATTCCCTTATCATCCCAAGCTTTTCCTCCAAAGATGACATCATTCCTTCCCAACCATATGCCCCACACACATGCAAACCAAACAGTGGTCCACTATGATCTATGCTTCGTGAAGCACGTAGGTAAACCCATAAAATACGAGAAAGAAGATTTGCAAGTATTGAGCACCAACGAAAAGACACCTAATCACCAAAAAAACTCTATTATAATTAACATTTTTTTATAAGAAAGTACATTAATCGGAATTTAAATCGGATATCTACACATGTATATTCTTATATACCCACCAGCTGAAGTACATTAGACATTATAACTAACACTTTATTTCTTTTCAAATTGAAAATTACTCCATATTGGGAATGGAGTGTATTAAAGAAACATCCTTTTACCATTAAATTCGAATTTTGACATAATTTAGAATATAAAATAACTTATATTTCCAAGCACATTTGGACCTAACTACCAGAGATAAGATAGGGAGACTTTAATTTGTTATTTAAAAGTTTTAAACAATCTAAGAAAGGCATGGAGGGTAAGATAGAGGGGTTTGTTCCACAACTACGGATCTTCCCAAAATGATGTTAAGACCCAATTTATATATATATAAGTTATTTGTAGCTGAATCATTGAAATTAAAGAATAGTAGTTAGTTTATTAAATTTGTCTAAAAAATACTAAGTATTAGTAGTATTTTTTTTAATTATATCCATAACATAGATGTCTTAATAAATGCTTAAATCATTGAACATATCATTCTTTCTCTTATTTCACTCTCTTCTCACTTTATTGTTAATTGAATCTTTGAAAACTGAAGAATGAATAAAATAGAAAATAATTCATTAATGAGTTAGTCAATGACCTATAATAAAGATAAAAAAAAATTCTTCTAAAAAATGACCTTTATATAAGACTAGAGAAAATATATATTTTTTATTAATAGAAAACTACAACAACCGGTAATTAAACTTAAATTTTAAACACACATGTCCTAATAGGCTAGATTACTATTTAAACTACATGATTACATGACATATACGTTAAGTAGTAAGTGTATCTTATTCTCTTTATCTTATTGATATTACCATTTCTCTAAGAATATGGCCACTCTCATTTTACACACTTTTATTATAAATACCTAAATTATCATTAATTTTTATTTTATTGCCACTTTAAACATGTAGGTAGATCTAACAATAGTTAAGGAGTGATTCCTAGTCTTCCTACTCCATATTTCTATAAATTTTTTTACTTACTTATTAAATAATATTTTCAATGTTTTTTATGGTTTCAAAATTAAAAGTACATTTAATTTTATACTTTAGATAGTAATAGGAGGATAAGTAAGAAGATTTAACATTACTCATAATTAAGATATTTAGAATAAAAGTGTATAAAGTGGGAGAGTGAGGATATTCTCAAAAGAGTTACAATATCTATTTTTTTTTTCAAGTTATGATAATTATCTCTTAAATTTTTACTTATTGTTTTTATCAGACAACTAAAAGCAAACAAACAGAGAAACATTATTAATCTTTAACATAAATAACTCTCATCACGTCACATATAATATTGTTTTTTTTATATAATCAAACAAATATTATTGAAAAGATTACACTCAAAGAATTAATTACATCTATGTACATATTGTTTCTCAAACAATCCGAAAGCAAAAATACAACTTAAAGGGCATACACATCAATTAAAAAAAAATTTAAAAAAAAAAGGAAATTGTGAATATTTCAACTAGGACCAAGTCTTAATTTTGTGATTGAAAAATGTGTTCTTCAAAATTGTGGTTTTATAGACATTCTTAATGATCAATGAAAGTGGAGATTATCATGCGTAGTAACATATGCAAATCATACATTTGACACATTTTATTTAATGTATTTTTTTTTGGCAAAATTACTATTTTCGTCCTCAAACTATGGGATTTGGTTCAAGTTAGTCCTCTTACTTTTATTTGATTCATTTTCGTCCTCAAACTTCCTTAACAGATTCACGTTTACCCTCACTGTCACTGCGCTGTTAGAAACTAACAGAAGCATCCTAGTTGGCACTTAACACTGTCAAATGTTGCTTACGTGGATAAGTGAGTCAGTGACCGTTGGGCACAATTTTCTCTTTCTTCATCCTTGAGTTTACAAAACCCCCAAATTGAAATTAGGGTTCCTCATTGCAATCTGGAAATTGCGAGGTTGAGTGCGTCAATGGCGACCAGCTCTTCTTCAAGGATGTCGAATAGAGGAGTAAGAGTGGGTCCTTTATGTGATTGTGGGATTAGGGCTGTTATGCGAACTGCTAGAACGCCGGACAATTGTGGAAAAAGGTTCTGGGGCTGCGCAAACTACAGGGTGAGTTTTTACCCATGTTATCGTTTTGATTTGTTGGATTTACGTTTCTTACCAACATCATCCCCTAAATTTTTCGTTTTGATTTGTAGTATGGAGACCCTTGTAACTGCTTCATTTGGGTTGACAATGATGATGAAGGGGATGATACATCAATTCTGCTAGGAATGCAAAGGAGAAGGGTATTAGAATTGTTAAGCAGTGTTAAGCGTGCATCAAGAACAATAAGGATGTTGTCTGTGTGTTTGTTTTTTAGTGTTATTCTGAACTTGTTGTTTATGGTGTTTCTTTGGTTTGTAGTCAGTGGAAGGCAATTGTCAAGGTTTTTGTATTAAGTGGCCTTAAGAACATCATTTCGTTGTTAGTTGTTGTTGTCTGTTTAAATCAATGTAATTCCAACAAGTTTGTAATGTTATCATGTTGAATTATGTGATTGAGAATGACAAAATATATTGGTCTGAGGAATCACTCACATTTTGATATGAAAACATAGATATATAATGATAAAATATTTGTCCAAACATAAGTCTTGTTTCTAAAACCAGTTAAGTGACTTAATTATATCTCCAAAGCACTTACATATCCAAAACAATAATAACAAAAGTTGAGACTGAATTACAACCAAATGTGAACATCAAATTCTAAACAAAATGAAAGTCAAAAGAGGCATTGTTTCGGCCTAAACCAGGTTCTGTCAGTCTCCCAAAACATTAGCCAAACATTCACTTCTTTTTTGGTGCTCTCCTTGGCTGAAGCTTTTTCCTTAATGCTTGTGGAATTTGTTTGGCTGCTGGTGGAACTTGGGTGGCTGCTGGTGGAACTTGTGTGGCTGTTGATGGACTTGGGGTGGCTGTGGGTGGAGCTATAGTGGTTGTTGCTGCCTGGGTTTCAGCTGGGACAGATTGTGATGCAGTTGCTACTTGTGATTCAATTGCAGGTTATGATTGACTCTGTTTAGGGTCCTCTCTTGGAGGAGCTAGTGGACAAGAGCTCCTGTTATGTCCAGCTACCCCACACACCCTACATTTGATAATAACCCCCTTCCTAGTCACGGTCCCCTGTGATGACCTCCTTTCTTGTTGCTCATCTTGATCCTTCCTTCTGTTCTTCTTAGGTCTTCCGGGCTGTCTTCTGATTGGTGGTGGGGTGGTGAGACATCATCATAGGGTGTTTTGACCAACAAATTGTAACCATTTGCTGGATAAATCAAAGATTCATATACTAATGCACAAAGTTGCTTCCTGTAGTAAATTGGGATGTACTCTTCAGGGTTAATGTTCATGTGATTCAGATAAGAAATTGCATGCGCACAAGGAATCCCAGTTAGCATCCAGACCCTACAGGAGCATTCCTTTTTCTCAATATCTACCACAAATTTTTCCCCAAGAGTATTGATGTGCTTAACCTCAAATATGTTCTCTCCAGACAACCTGTAGATCCAGAAACATAAGAAAGTTTGAGGACGAAATTGAATAATTATCAAAAATTTGAGGAGTTAAATGAATCACTTAAAAGAGTTTGAGGACTTAAATGAAACATTTTGAAAGGTAAAAAGAGTAATATACCTAACCCTCCACCACTTTGTTTCTCCTCTAAGCTTCTTCAACTTTTGCATGATTCTTGGCATAATATTTTTTTCATACAAGTCAACCTTCCTCCTATTCTATGCCCACCTCCCCATTAGGTACACCCTTAATTCTTCTAACATTGTAACAATTGGCTTAGTTCTAGGTCCTATGATGACACTATTAAATGTTTCACTCATGTTGTTAACAAGGACATCACACTTGGGGTTAAAAGAGAACCTAGATCTACTCCAAAACCTGTGTGGGATCTTTATCAGATGCCTAAATGCTTCGTCATTCACCTTCCTTAGATCTTGCATGTATCTCTCCCACTGTTGTGGATAAGTGGCTTTTGTAGCCTTCCACATCAAGTCCTTCAGTTGTTTACCTGGGATTTTTTTCCTGAAGTTTGCATTAAGGTGCCTGACAGTACCTTTGATCCACCCCTGGGAGTAGCTCATCAATAGCTGGTAGCAGACCCTGTGACAGAAACATGGTTGCATGAATACATTTGTTATTTACTTTATGTTAAGCAAACAAAAATAAAAAAGGAAGGTCTCACATACCTTTTGTTGATCACTAATAAATGTATATGCCTTTGATGCATTCGAACCTCCAACATCATCAATTAAAAGTTGTAGGAACCAAGTCCAGGATTGCTTTGTCTCACCTTCTACCACAGCAAATGCAATTGGCAGCATTTGCTCATTGGGGTCCCTACCAATTGCAACCAACAGTTGCCCCCCATATGGTCCTTTCAGGAAACAACCATCTAAGCCAATTATGGGCCTACACCTCAGAAAGCTCTGCCTACACCCTTTATAACAGATGTATAATCTCTGAAATATGTGTTTTGCAGGATCTCCTTCTTCAGCTCCATCAATTGTATCCACTTGCAATCTCACTGTTGATCCAGGGTTAGACCTCATCAATTCATGACAGTAATCATGTATCCTAGTGAACTGCTCTGAATATGAACCATCAATCTTATCAAGTGCTTGTCTTCTTGCTCTTTGGGCTTTGGACTTTGAAATATGAATATTCCACTTCGTATGAGCTCTTTCTTTGACATCTTCCACCTTCATTGATGGATTTTCCCTGACACCATCTTCAATCTTTTCAGTAAGCCATTTGGAACTCAACAACTTCACCTTGTAATCTCTACTACAAGTATGCTCATCATGAATCTTTCTTAGTTGCCATGTTTCTTCATCTCTTAATTTCGCACAGTAAAGCATCCAATCACATCCAGACTTGCAAACTACTCTGACCCTTTTGTTATCATTTTTTTGAATTTTCATGTTTATCCCAGATTGTATGGCATATTTCTTCACCGCCTCTTTAAAATGCTCTCTAAAGGAAAATATGTACCTAGTTTCCATCTATGATCCTCCATCTTTTCAGGCATATTTCCCCTCCCTACACCCATGACAGTTTCTTTTTGTATATCCCCAGCTTCTAACAATTGGATGTCAACAACTTCAGCCTGAGATATGGGGGCTCGCGCGTGCGGGCCCAGGGGGCTCGCTTTTGGGACCAATTGTTGTCATATGGTTCGCTCGCTCTTAAAGGCACCCCAACCCTTAAAGTTAATTGGTGCTTATAAACTAAGATTCCTATATACTTTTACTTGATGTGGGACTTTTGATTTTGAATTTAACAATCATGAATAAAATTGTATAACTAAGAAATATGAAAATAGTCAAACAGATATGATTTCTTGTTCAAGTTTTGATTCAATGATTGATATTGATTTGATGGGCACAGGCAATTGTGAAAGCATATGTGATAGGGATGATGATACAAGCTTTATATGCAGCCATGTTTATACTCTCAAAAGCAGTATTTGATGCTGGAATGAACAATTTCATCTTTGTCTTCTACGGAGAGTCAGCTGCCACTATTTTTCTCATCCCTTTTGCTTTCTTTTTTGAATGGAAAACTGCACCCACCATCTCATTCCTCACCTTCTCCAAGATCTTCTTCATTTCTTTCTTTGGGTATATATATATCTTCCTATCTAATTCATTAATTCATGTTTTATTTCTCTTCTTCCTATATTATATTTATTAATCAATTCCTATTCCTAAACCTAATTAAACTTCAACATCAGATTAGGGTTCACACTTTAATTTAATTAAGTCCGATTCCTAAGCTAAATTTACTAATTAAAAGTCAAAATTTCAACCTTCGTGTGTGTTTGGACCCTTCAAGTGTTATGGCTAAATACCTAAATGAACTGGAAAGCAACACCTTAGAAATGCCTAAATGATCATGTAACTTTTTAAGGTTTATCCTATTTTATTATTATGATAAAAATTTAATTTATTTACTGTTATAATTAATGTTTTCTTTGAAAACCTAAACTATTTAACTTAAGTCGCAATAAACCTTTATTATTATAACTACTAATGCCAAGAGGTGAATCTTATTTACGAGATCATCTAAAGGTATTTTATTACTAATTTCTAATAATTTATACACATAAGCAGAATCAATCCATATTAAACAAATTTCATACACATTTTTTTCCTTTCTTTTATATAAGATGAAGGCAAAAGGCACTTTCATGCAAATGGTTGGTGCAGATTGGCTTCGTACCGACACAAGAGAAGACGATTTGAGTAGTCGTCCCGGTTTAATAATTCAAGTATTTTTTATTTTAATTTCTCTGTTTCATACTTTTGTGTGTATATTTTCTTTTAGGGTTTATAAAATTACTACTAAAAATCTATTATCTAAATATTTTTTGGATTTATTCAACAAAAGGAGGTCCAGATTTTTTTTTTGTTATGAACATACAAGTGAGTATAACCTCATAACTTGTAAATTATTTATCATCTCAATAATATTGAGTTTTAAATTGATTAATGTATGTTATATATCTCAGATGCCAGGAAATCCAATGTATTATTCCATTGAATGGTGTCAAGATGAGAGCAATTTTTTAACAATCATATTTAAAAACCCAATTTTTTGAATGGTGCTTATAAAATATCATTGCTTTAGAATTTAAATTTGATAATCACATTCATATTCCGATTGAATTTTGTTGATAATGTGTTGAGCCTATTAAGGTAAATTTGTGAATTATTTTATTAAAATCACTAAATACTATTCAATAAAACTAAACACTATTTAATAAAATTAAAATATCCTTTAACCATATATACCTATTTGTCTATATATCTATAAAAGCTTAACATTTTTTCATATTAACTTGTTTATCCATTTTATTCCCACCACTTTTTTGTCACTACAATGGTCATCTTTTTAATAATATAAATAAATATTTTGTGCAAAATTGATTTTTTTGTCTAATTCTTACTACTTTTTGATTAAAATTATACATAAATGTAAACCTAATAGCATGAAAACTCACTATCTTTAGAGACCTAAGTGCAAGACAAGTAATCGGATCGTCATAGTTTATTGAATAATAGTTGATATTTTAGCATTTTAGATATGATTTTTTCAGATAAAATTAGTTTAATTTTTTACTATGATAAATGACCCTATTCGTATTTGTTTTTCATATTTCTCCATTCATCTTATTTTAAAACTATTTAATTTTTAAATAATATCTTAAATTAAAAACACTTTCATGTTTACTCAAAGTTATTTTCTTTTTCAAATTAATTGATGTAAATTTATTATAATTCCTTTTAAGCAAAAAAAAGTTCTTTTAAATAATAATAAGTAAGTTCTTTTTTTTATTTCTTAGGTTTTAATAAAAATCTATATTTTAAATTGTTATATAACAATTCTATATTAATTGTAAGCTTTTTTACATAAGTTATTCACGTCTTTTATAAATTGATTTTCAATTTGATGATCTATGAACAACATTATTTATATTATGTTTTATGATGCACGGGTCAATATCTATCTAATATATATAAAATTCGAAATGTGAGCTATAAAGTTGACACGTCATCATAGTCATTCGCTGTCACATCATCAATTTCAGACAATTTTTCCCTTCTCATAATTTTGTAACGTTTCTATAATTAGTAGCTCTATGTTTCATTTTCTTTTACTATCTATAACATTATTACTACTCGTAAATCTTAATGATTTAACAAATTATTAAAAATGAAATGACACAACACTAACCAATGATACCATATAGACGTCCAATTTTTATAATTGAAAACGTCACGTATTTGTTTGTCTAATGCACATTTCTACTAACATACAAGCATTGCCAATATTTAGTAGCATTAAATTGTAAAGTTATGGTTTGTCTTTCAATTCTTTTTAGTAATAATTATCTAAGATATCAATAAGATTACTATTCATTTTAAGGTTTAAGATTAACTTTATAAAAGACTTGAAGATATAGTAACATAAAAATTTAGGCACACACGTACACACACATATAAGTAATGCTATTGTACACTAACTATTCATATATCACTCAGATACCTTATTGTGCAAAAAAAAAAAGTTTTTAGAACTACAATATAATGTACGGTTGTATAAGTGCAAAAGTGATATGCAAAACATTTCTAAATACATTATACCCTGATCTTGCTATATATATGTATAATAAAACTTATCTTTGAAAAAATTTGTGCCAAGTTCATTTATTAATTACATAAACACTAATAGAATAAAATTTAAATTTTTCATAAAATTTAATAATATATTTTTATTGATTTATATAAATTAATCTTATACTTCGTATAAATAAATTAAAATTTGACATATAATTATTATTATCATTAAAAACATATTATTGAATATATTTTTTTTATTCTCTTATTTTCAAAATTGTTATACCACACCCCCTTTGTTTGAGGTAGGGGTGGCAACAGGCAGAGCGGGAGCATAGACTACTTTCCTCATTTTCATCCTTGTTTTTTGTGATGGGTTGATTTTCAATTTAATTTTGGAAAGTTAAAATCAATTTTGATGCATTTAGTTAAAATTTTTACTCTGAATTTTTATTATAAACTTTCTTTTGAAAAAAAAATTCACATATAAATCACGTTATTTTAATATCATTTTTTTCAATTCTATAAAATTACTTTTATCTAAAATCAATTCTACTACCATAATAATATTTTATTTCTTTTGTATTTTAACTCTTCTTCTACTATTTAATTTTTTACTTTTCTCTTTTTTATTTCTTTCTCTCTTATTATAAAATCATATATTACGCATATGATGACAACAACTCCTTAGGGGAAATAAGAAAAAGAAGATGCAAACATGTTTGGATATCAAGTTTATTTTGTCAAAAGAGAGTTTGGAGGCCCAAAATAAACTTTGCTAAAATGAAAGTATGTTTTTCATTTATAGTTTGGGAAAATGAAGTATGGGAGAAGTAAGTCTTACCTACTTTTCAAACTTCATTTTGCAAAAGTAAAATGACCATTTACAACTCTACCCCTTATTACTTCTTTCATGTCCTATTTTTAATTAAAAATCATGTCCTTTTTTTAATTAAACTATATATCTAAAAGTACTTCTATCTTTATCTATCCAAACAAACTTCACATCAATTTTATAAGATTATGTTTATTCAAAATCAATTCTACCACCATAAAATCAAATACACACACAATACTTTATTTCTTTTGTATTTTAACTCTTCTTCTACTATTTAATTTTTTACATTTCTCTTTTTTATTTCTTTCTCTCTTATTATATAAAATCATATATTACGCATATGACAACAACTCCTTCAGCGAAATAAGAAAAACTTACAAAATAGTCATTTTCAAAGTAATTGAAAACTTACAAAATAGTCACTTTCAAAGTAATTGGAGTAGTGATTGATATACACCCAATCTCTATACAACTTATATACAACTGGCTTTTGTTGTTAAATATATAGAAATATGTGGTTAAATTAGTATTTAAATTTATTAATTGTTATTTAGTAATTTAATCATATTTTTTCATTTTTAATTATCTATAAAATAAGATTAAATTACAACGTACTCCCTCTATTCTAAAATATTAGTCACTTTTGTATGATTTTCTTAATACACGTACTTTAGTCTAAGGTGACTAATATTTTAGAACGGAGGGAGCAACAATTAATCTATTTATATATTAATTTAATTATATATTTCTTTATATTTAACTATAAATAAGTTGTAAATTACAGTGATTTTTTAAAAATTAAAACCATCTCATCAATGAACAATAACACTAAATTTCAGCGTCAAACAATTAATACAAATTTCTCAAAGTTTAACATTAATTGTCACTAATATATAGTTACAAAAGAGCGAAGCAAATTCTCGACTGAGTAGTATGGGATCTGAAACAGTCTTCTCCATTTAACGTCTTGATTTCAGCGATGAAAACATGAAGCCAGGAACCGACGGCTGGCTCTCGCCGTGCCGTGCCGTGAGGACAGACAGCTCTAGAGGACCATGGTTGTTTCCTGGCACGCTATGATAAAGTCTCGAAAGAGCTTTGCGACTCTCTCGTCTCTGTACTTGATGAACTATTCGGCCTTCCGTTGGAAAGAAAAACACAAAAAACTAGTGAAAAAACTTTCCATAGGTACTTAGGACAAGTTTCATGGATTCCCTTGTATGAATCTTTGGGTATTGACGATTCGTTGACTTTGCAAGCATGTCAAAAATTCAGCCAAATCATGTGGCTAGAAGGTAATGGTCGTTTCTGGTAGATACCCTTTTTCGTTAATTGAATAATCATAGAATGCTGTCACGTTTTATATATTCTTAATTGACGTGAGAAGTAAACTAGTGAACGAGTATTCTAAGGTGATGGGAGAAATAGATTGTAAGGCAAAGAGAATGGTGTTTGAGAGCTATGGTTTGAAAAATCAACTATGTGATTCGTTCATAGGAACGAGCAATTATCTGTTGCGAGTCATGAAATACAGAGCAGCGGAAATGGACGAAACTAATTTGGGATTAAATCCTCACTCAGACATGACAACCATTACCGTTGTGCATCAGTTGAGTAATCTCAATGGCTTAGAGATCAAAATGAACGATGGAGCGTGGACCACAATCGCCACCTAGCTGTTGATGTTTGCCGTCATGGACGGTGACGCATTCCAAGTCATGGACACAGAATTAATATTTTATTTTATTCGGTTTGGCTTAATTACATAAATTAAATTAGATGCATTAATTTTGTGGTATAGGTATGGAGTAATGGGAGGATACACATGTGTAAACACAGAGTTATAATGAATGCAAAAAATACCAGATATTCGAGTGGCTTATTGTCTTTTGGTGGTGACATGATCAAGATACCAGCGGAATTTGTTAATGAGCAACATCCCCTGCGTTATAAACCAATATTTGACCATCATGATTATCTTCGTTTGGATGATGAATCCTCATCCTCGAATCCAAGCCTATTTTGGAATCTGATTGAAGCCTATCAAATGAAGAACATTTTCATGCCTAGTTGCTCAATTTGTCTATGAATAAGTTGGATTAATTATTACTAGATTTGGTTGTTGCTGCCTTATGTGTGTGCTGGTTTTACTTTTGGAACCATGCCTATCAAATAGAGGATGCAATAATCTATAGAGATTATTGTTTGATGATTAAGTGAATAATGACAAGGTCTAATTAAGGTGTGTGGTTTATAAGATGTTTGTTGTTTTAACTCCTACTTGACATAGGATTTGAATAAGGTTCGGAACAGATGCCCCAAACACGATAGGATGTGCCTGATGTATGAATAAAATGATCAAAGAAGAATTTAATTATTTTTATCTCTGGTTGAAAATTGTGTTTTCTTTATAGTTAATATCATTAGAAAAATGCTACTACATTGTGGTATAAGGCCTTGAAAGCAAAAATTGTGGACAAACCTCAGGTGCAACCCACCTCGGCTTTTGCTCCACAAGATCGCCACAACGGTGACTTAGAACTCATGTACTCAAATATAAAACACTAGAGCTATGTGTGTTCATTTATCACTTTTAAATCACTGACGACCTTAAAATGATGAATGAAACTGCAAAGGGTGCGTGAGTATAGCAATTGAAAGGGAAGAGATAACAAATGAAACTAGATTTTTGTTGTTGTTAGAGATAATTGTTAAGATGATGCCAACGTGTAACCTTATCTTTATAACTAAATGGAAGTCCACACTAAAGAGATAACAAAACCTTCAGTTCATGCTAACAACTTTGCATAAAGCTTGTTAATTATGTTTCAAGATAATACTAAATAAAAGATTGTAAAGTAGGAGGATGGTTTTGTTTTTTTGCTAGAGCAAAAGATGGCTTACTAACGATGAAGAACCAGAAACAACCTATCTCCTTTCGAGACATGGTCATGGATAGCAAGGAAGCTTCTTTGGTTAGGAAGAGAAATGATCTCTGAGGTTAACCTAGCGAGGTTAGAGTTGATCGTTGGGAATAGGTTAAAGTCGATGCTTTATTTGAGTGACCAAGTGTGAAAGGACCTAAGTCTCCCTTGAAAGGATGCTCTTATCATTAAGCTATTGGGTAAGAGGATAGGTTATGTCACAATGATGGATCATCTCAAACCCCTTTGGAAAACGACAGGGGTTTTGAGATTATAGATGTAGATGATGGTTATTTCATGGTGAAGTTTGACTTAGAGGTTAATAAAATCAAGGTAATGGAAGGAGAACCTTGGATGATTTTTAATTATTATTTAGCAGTCAAACAATGGACTCTGGAGTTTATTTCACCTAAGGCAAAGATTGAGAAGACTTTAGTTTGTGTTCGGTTTCTTGGAGTCAATATGTTCTATATATTATGATGAAAGTGTCTTGCTGCCTCTAGTTGCCGATGTTGGTGTCTTTGTAAGAGTTGATCTTAATACCCTGAATGTTAATCATCAAAGGTTTGCTAGAGTATGAATTGAAATTGATTTGACAAAACGGTTGTGGGCAAGGTTAGTTTAGGTAGACATTAGTACCATATTGAGTATAATTTTTTTTTTGTTATGTGCTACAACGTTATTGTCAAAAAAGTTATAAGATAAAATAATACTAATGTTAAAATGCATTTCACCACAAGTGAATTATATCATTATAAATTATTGTTTACACCATAAAAATTTATTGAGATTATGTCACAGATAATAAATATTATATTCTTATTTATTATGTCACACATAAATATTATATTTTTATTTGTATAATTCAATTTTTTACTTGAATAATGTGACGGTTATAAAGGAATATTTCAAGCATTTAAAATTGTTAAAAAATCTTAATACAATAACTATAGTTATTTAACTTGCTATAACAACTTTAAGAATTATTAAGAATGAAAGATAAAATAGTGCACGTACTCAAGGACAAGGCCTTTTGAACACTTGAATATCATGTGTGTATTAAGGCCATATTATTTAGGGTGTTATAGTATAGTTGACAATCTCTATAAAAATTATTACAATTTTAAAAATATAAAAAATTAGGTAAATTAAGCTAGAAACTTCAAAGTGAATAATACATTGTTTTAAAAAAATTTAAATATTTAGGTAATTTAAAAATTTCGTTTTCATTTTTATTTCCAGAAATACCATATTATAATACATTATCTAAACACAAATGCACTACTTTTTTATTCCTTCCTCCTACTCTTTGAACTAAACACATAGAAAACAAAAACACAAAATTGAAAGCAAAGTAAATAGGCTCTAATATTCTTATAATACACAATCTCTAAAAAAAATTGTTGCATTTTTTAAATATAAAAAAATTATAAAAATTGAACTCGAAACTTTAACGTGGATAATACATGATCTCTAAACAACTTATTGCAATTTTAAAAATATAAAAATTATGTAAATTGAGTTGGAAACTTCAAAGTGAATAATACATTATTTTCAAGAAGCTTCAAATAATATAGGTATTTTAAAAATCATGTTTTCATTTTTATTTTAAAACCACCATATTTTTCAAGTGTAGTACAATATCTCTAAAAAAGTGTTGCATGTTTGAAATATATATATATATATATATATATATATATATATATATATATATATATTTGTAAAGTATGTTTGAAATTTCAAAGTGAATAACACATTAATTTCATAAAGCATCAAATAATTTATGTAATTTAAAAACACCTTATTCAACACTCTATTCTTCAAATGTATTGTGTACAGTATCTCTTAAAAAACTGCTATAATTTTTAAAACATAAAAAATTATGTAAATTGAGATTCAAACTACAAAGTGAATAATACATTATTTTAAGAAAGCTTGAAGTGATTTAGATAATTTTAAAACAACCTGTTCTTCAAGTGCTTAGTACACCGTCTCTATAAAAACCGTTTTAATTTAAAAAATATTAAAATTATATAAATTGAGTTAGAAATATCAAAATGAATAATCTATTATTTTAAGAAAGCATCAAATAATTTAGGTAATTTAAAAATCGCGTTTTATTTTAATTTTGAAGAATATCGTATTCTTCAAATGTATAATACATGATCTCTAGAAAAGAAGATACAATTTTAAAAAAATAAAAAATTATGTAAATTAAGTTAGAGTCTTCAAAGTGAATGAATTGGCACAAAGAGCTAAGTGACCAAAAATATTATTTTGCTTTTGAAATAAATATGATAGTTAATGTCACTCCTAAATCTTCTAATCTATCTAGGTGGATTTTAGGATACATCACTTTTAAAGTGGTGTACCATACACTAATAAAAAAATATGAATTATACGTGATTTTAAATTAAATGTATCATTCCGTATATCTTTTATTTATTCAATTTGTTATTTATTAAGTTTTTTTAACCCATTATAAGTAGATTTTAACATTCACCAATTTTAAAGTGGTGTATCGTATATAAGTTATGAAATTATATTTAAATGATTATATTCCGCTTATATTGGATCGATCTACTTATTGAAAAACATATACTCTTGGCGGAGAGTCATTCCTGTGTTGATAAATGTCTTTTATTTCACTTTTCCTTTTTGTTATAGAATTTTTGGTTTTTAAAATGTGAAATTTGAAATTTGAAATTGAGAGAGAAGAAAAGGTTTCTTCTATCATACACCACATCTCAAGTGATATATGGTACATCATATAAAAAAATACATATAAAATTTAATTGAAAATGTTTAATATAATAAAAAATTATGTATTTTGTATGTATGGATACCTCTTTGATATTTTTTCATTTTTTAAACGGATTATAATCAATTAAATAATTTCGTGTATGATACACTACTTTAAAGTTGATGAATGTTAAAATCCACCTATAACGGATTAAAAAAACTTTAAAAATAACAAATATGAATAAATAAAAAGTGTACGGAATAAAACATTTAATTTTAAAACCACATATAATTCATATTTTTTATTAGTGTATGGTACACCACTTTAAAAGTGGTGTATCTTAAAATCCACCGAAAAAAAGAAGAGTTCTCACGTGTCTCTGTTTTCATTTCCCTTCTTTTCTCTCTTTTTCACCTTCTTCCACCTTCTCAATGATGTGCCCTTCTCTGAAGACACCTCTAAGCTTCATCAGAATAGCTCTGCTCCACCGCGTCCTCCCCTTGGCCGCCGCCGCCGCCATGACCCTATCCGCCGCCTCTTGAACCGCCCTCCCACGCCGAGGTGCGTTGTCGGAACCGCCGAGATTAACTCTACCCAACGCATGGTGAAGCTTAGAGGAGTAGATTTGTTCCCGCGCCTGCGATTTCCAATTGTCGCGGCTCTGTTCTCTCTGCTCCTGATGCTTATGTTGCCATTTCTTCTTCCTCTTGGTCCTGTGCGAGTAACGTGTGCGATCTGAGGCGAGGGTTGGATTGGAGACGAGAGATAATGCCATGACCCAACTAGAATTCTGAATGGAAATGGGGATTTTGGAAAAAGGTATCAGAAATGCGTAGATTACTTCAGATTTGATTTTTTTCAACCAAGAAACTCCATTGGCGCCTCTTTCAACACCGAACCTCCATCTCTGGTAAATCCTTTGTCTGATGTTCAACCTCATTCAAAATTTCTAGATCACATCATCCATACAGACTCAACTTTACAAATAGCACTCCAAAAAGACCATTCTGAAATTCCTGAATGAGTGTATAACTTTACTAGCTAACTGATATTTTAGATGCCACTGTTAACCGTGATGTATTAGTGGGTAATTGCCCATTCTACACTTTTATTTTGCTCTTAATCGATTTCTCTCCCTTTAGCTAATTGTTATATCTTTTGTTTTGATTCACAGATATTATTGGGGTATTTTATCAGATTCAATACCGCATACATAACAACTCCACATTTGATTGAGTTTATCATTGCAGATCATAGGTATTTTTACTTAGTGTTTACAAGACATGATTTTTAACAAAATATAAATAATCAATGTATCTTATGTTATTAACCTGTCTTCAGTGGAGCACATTGGTAGGTTTAGGGCAATTTGAGAAATTACTTCAACATTTATAGAGGTTTGTTATATATTGATTTTCAGATAAATGACAAATGGCTATAGAGAAATGCAAATCAAGGGAAATTTAGTTTGTGGTTGAAGCAAATTTTAAAGATCTTTAACTCCCAGCTATTCTTATTTAAGTTTAGTTTATATTTCTTGCAGTTAGTTTTGTACTTAATTGGAATGGAAATTAGAGACTGGATTTCTTTTGAAAAATAAAAAATAGTAATTTTATATCTGGTTTCAAGCCCCCCCCCCCCCCCCCCCCATCATTTTCAAGGCTCTCTCTCTCTCTTTCTTCTTCCTTTTTATTTCGTTTATCTGGATAACATGTCTATTTTTGTTGCTTAATAATGTTATCTTATTGTTAATTTTCTTAACATTGTTTGTTTATGTGGATACTGATGCAGTTTTTGTCTTGAAAACGGTGTTTACAATTCACTGTTGTAGCAACAGGATGGAATTCAATGGGCCATTTTAACTCTAAGAAATCCTTCAATCCTAGGTACTGCATGTTTGGATTAATGTTTAGAAACTTTGAACCATAATTTAGAGTATGTAAAGAAATTTTTTTTGTAGATAATATGTTTGATAAAAAAGTCTATTATAACTGCAAATTATGATTACTAACTAATAGGTAAAGTAGGCATATTTGTTTATATAATTCATAGTTGAGTGTAGGATTAAGATGTTATGGATAACCATATTAATTGGTACATTGGTATTCTAACACACTCTGTACCATAAGCACATGTACTATTTGTAGATCATTGCATTATTGGGATCCAAATCTTGCTGTTATACTTTTTTTGAATAGGTGCAGGAATAAGATGCTTTAGAGGTGTGGAAGTGAAAGATGCACAAGAATGGAGTTTTTGAGTTTACAAATCTGGCCTATTCATACATGCACATTCACTGAAGAATATCTGTGGAGATAAGTTTACTCTTAAATTGTAGTTTATTGATTACCCTTTAGTTCTTCATTTGCCCCTTTTCCTTTTTTAAAATTTTGTTATTTTGCTGTTGAAAATTGTTTCTTATTATCTTCATTTGTCTTATTTCTGACAAAAATTGATTCATTGATAAAGCTTATCCGCAAAGAGTAAGCAGCCTAAGGTTGTAAGTTCTTTTTTTTTTTTTTTCTTTTTGTCTAATGTAAGAGTGTCCTGGACATGGTTGGAACAAAATATTCAGTCTAATATTGATTTCCAAACTTTATTATTATCGGTTTTGCATTGATATTAGCTATGGGAATAAATCTACACATGGTGAGGTTTTTCTTTATGGCTTTACCTTTTTTCTGTTGAGTTTTTCTTTTGTCTCCCTGTTTCTTAATAGTTTTTCATTTTTCTTATGCCATGTCTCTACTTCATATTTCTAATTTATAAAATGAATTTAACCCTAACAATGATAGGTATGATGTGGCTGTTCAACAATAAGAAAACAACATACACACCTACTGTTTTAGGAGTGTTGCGGGCAATTATGTTTTATCTTATCTTTTATTTTTCAAGCAACATCAATAAAGTTTGGATCTTTATAATTATGCTTAAGCTTTTTACTGTTTTAAACAATGAAGTTCTTTTTTAGTATGAGATTCTCTTTTTTTCTTGAGGTATTGTAAGTACATAACATAGCATTTCAATTTGGAGAGCTTGGAATGTAATACTTGATTTGAGTTAAATTCAAACATTTCAGTTTAGTACATGTTTACCACGTATGATTTTAAAAGTTGCAATTTATTATTAAAGTTTAACAATACTTCTCTTCTTCTACACCTCCAACTTTAATTTTTATTTTTGGTTTGCAGCTAGCACTTTTGTTGGCAAAAAATAAAGGCATTTAATTTGAAAAATTTTAAACTCCTTTGGGATTGTGTAACAGTAGCATAGATGCTGAAACTTGAAGCTGGGTATATTTTCAAGTTTTGTTTATTCTGGCATTGCTTATACTTAGCTTAGATCTTCTTTCATATTTTACCAATTGCTGCTATGACAATCAATGGTTCATCCTAATGTTGGTTTTCCTTGTTTTTTTTTTTTTCAAATTGATTGGATGACTAAGGTTGAAGAAAATCTGTGCTGCATTATGAACGATGTTTACCTATTGCTTCATTTTTAATAGATTAGATCTTTTATTCATTGCTTGTGACGTTTCATTAATACTATGAGATCTGACTTATGGAAGTTGAAGATTTTCATGGCCTGGGCATAAGTGTAATGCTGTGAGATTCAAATTATTGCCATAGAATATAGAATTTTTTATGGACCGACAATGAAACACATAAAATATATGTGCGACTGTTGACTTAATCAGAAGTTATATAATGTTTTGATAGTTTTGAACATGGGAGATTTGACAGTTTTCCTGCTAATAAACCAACGGTTTCAAGTAAATCAAGAGTATACTTTCGTTGAGAAATAGAAATACCAAGTTTAGACTTGGCAATCTCTAAGCTAAGAAAATATTTTAGTTCACCCAAATCCTTTATTCCAAATTTGTTATTCATTAACTGTTTAAGTTTGTTGATATGAGAAAGGTTGTTACCACATGCGAATAGAGATTGATCATGACTGGACTGATGAAAACCAACAAATTTCAAAAAAGTAGCTAATTTTTCAAACCACATGCTACTGGTTGTTTTAGGCCATAAAGACTTTTGTTTAGTTTACAAACCAAGTTAGGATTTGAAAGATTCAGACCTTTTGACCTTTTGGGGTATCATATAAACTTCCTCATGCAAATCTCCATGTAAAAAGGTGTTATTAACGTCTAATTGATGTAAATGCAGGTTTTTAACAGAAACTATAGCAAGTAATAAACGAACCGTAGTTAATTTGGCAACAGGCGCAAACGTGTCAAAATAATCTACTCCATCTACTTGAGTATAACCCTTTGCAACTAAGCGAACTTTATAACGTTCAATGGTACCATCAGATTTATATTTTATTCTATAAACCAATTTAGAACCTATAGCTTTCTTATTTTTTGGAAGAGACATAAGCGTCCAAGTTTTAGTACATTGCAAAGCAGATAATTCCAAGTTCATGGCATTAATCCATTCAGGATGTTTAATAGCAGAAGCATATGTCTTGGGTTCGGTTAAGATAGAAATATTGAGAACATAACTAGAAAAGGAAGAAGACAACTTATCATAACCGATATAATTGGAAAGGGGATATCGCACATTAAAATTAGTAGGAGGAGAGACTCCCTGTATATGATAACAGTGAAAATCTTTTAAAAACGTTTCTTTAGTGGAAGTTTTATTCCTGGTAGATCGCCAAGGAATAGTATCTGAACTTGGAACATTGTTAGTATCAATAGAAGAATTAGTAGTATCAATGGAACATGTATCAATATTAGAGGTTAAAAGGGGAGAAGATGTATCAGAAGTCCGAGAAACAATCTGAGTTGATGTAGGAATCAAGGGTTCCAAAGGCAGAGGGGTATAAGAAAAAGTTTCAGAAAAATCATGTTGGGGTGTTTGATTAGGGTTAACACCAACATTACTTGGTTGGACCACCCGAAAAGAAAAAAATGTTTTCATAAAAAACAACATTTCTAGAAACAGTAATAGCATTAGTTTGAAAATCCAAAACAAGATATCCTTTTGTACCCTTTTGAAAACCAAGGAAAACATATTTTCTGGCACGAGAGTCAAGCTTAGTTCTATTTTGGGTGATTGTGGTAGCATAGCACAAGCACCCAAAAACCCTTAAGTCAAGTATAGTAGGGGGCTTACCATACAATATCTTATGAGGAGATTCAAATTTGAGAACCCTGCTTGGGAGACAGTTAATAACGTGAACAACATGAGTAACTGCAAAATACCAATAAGATGCAGGCAAAGCAGAATGAAATAATAAACTCTAGTTACAATTAGTATGTGCTTATGTTTTCTTTCAACAACAGAGTTTTGTTCAGGTGTTTCAACACAAGAAGTTTGATGAATGAGACCATGAGTGTCACAAAATTTGTGCATATTGAATTCAACTCCATTATCACTTCTAATAATTTTGATGTCAGAATGAAATTGAGTTTTAACATAACTCACAAAGTTTTTAAGCAGAGTTTTGGTTTTAGATTTAGCATTCATTAGAAAAATCCATGTAAAACGAGAGTGATCTTCCACAATGGTTAGGAAATATTTATGAGAATGAATGCATGAGGTGTTTAAAGGACCCCAGATGTATGATTGAAACTAGGAAAGGGAAGTCTAGCCTGCTTAGCAAAACGACAGTTATCGCATGCAATATGTTTTTGAAAACTGATAGAAGGAAATTGAGTCTTAACAAAGTCATAGGCATGTCCTAAACGAAAATGCCACAAATCAAAACAGTTATTTGGAGTATCAGTCAAGATAGAATTGTAAATTTTGGTATCAGGTAACATAGAAGTATCTTTCTCATATATGTATAAACGATTACGGACTCTAGCCAGTTCAATCGTCTTCTTCGATGCCAAATCTTGTAAAAAACAAGAGAACTTATCGAAGGTGATAGCCAAGTTTAGGTCAGAAACAATTCTTTTTACAGATAGAATATTAAATTCGAAATCAGAGATATACAGGACATCATTTAAGACAAATTGATCCAAAAATTGTATGTTACCCTTAAACTTAGAAACAGATAAGACACCGTTACGCAATCTAACAGAAATAAGATTGATAACATGATATGACAAAAAAGCATGTCTATTATTGCAAACATGATCAGTAGCACCACTATCCACAATCCTTAAACAATGCATGAGAGAGGAACCTTGATTATTTTCAGCAGAATTGATGTGAGATGTGAGTTGATTAACGATGTGAGAAGTGTTCTGAACCCTAGCTTTGTCAAGCATATCAACTAACATTTTCATATCATCAGAACTCAAATTCAAGGGTGATGATGTGTGTGAAGTGGCATTAGCAGTATTCACAGAGTTGGAAGCATGCTCAGTGTTACCAGAATTATTTGGACCATGGTATTTAAACTTGAAATTAGAAGGAAAACTGTGTTTGAAATAGCAAGTTTCCACAATGTGATTAGGACGACCACAAAAGTTACAGATCTTACCAGCAGAGGAAGAACCACGATTATATTGTGATTTTCCTCTTCCCTTACCTGTGTTGGTGCTACTTGGCTTCCAAGAAGCGGCAGCAACAACAGGTTGAGCAGCGGAAGAGAAGATCTTACTGTTAGGGTTTATTTTTCTCTCTTGTTGTTGAACGATCGCAAAAGATTTGGCAATAGAAGGTAAAGGTTCCATGCACAAGATTTGACGCCAAACAACGTCGTAAGAGTCATTTAATCCTTTTAAAAAATAGCAAATATACTCGGATTCATGGTATTTCTTGATATTTGAAAGAAGAGAACAAGAACATTTAGTTTCACATAGGCAAACAAAATCAGGTCTCAAAGCATCAAGTTCCTGCCACAAGATCTTTAGATTTGTGAAATAAGTGGCAAGATCTTTGTCGCCTTGACGCAACGAATGCATTTCTTCAAGTAAATCAGAAAGATGAAAATAATCGCCATCAGAAACCTAACACGGAGATCCTGCTAGATCTTCGCCGCAGTGTGAAAGAAAGTGATGCTAAGAGCTATTTGAGAAGAAACAGACCTTGTTAACCACGAAATTACCATGGTGTTGCACTTACGCTAGGCAGATCGGAGGGGATTGTCAGGATGCGGTTCAGAAATGGGGCCATTATTGAATCCAAGTTTATCTTTGCATTCAAGAGCATTAGACATGTTACAGAATCAAAGAGCATAGTTCTTGGTACCTTCAAGGATGGGAGTAGCGACGATGCTATTAGGATTGTCTCCAGGATGGAGATAAAAAGGGCTGATAGGATTTTGAGGATCATTGTGAGAGGAGGTGGAGAAACAATGTCGCTCATGGCGGCGATGAAGAAAGAGAAAGGAACCCTAGCAGAGCAAGAGCCAAACCCTAAAGGCGGTTGATACCATAAAGGAGTGCAAACGCGTTTTGAAAAAGAGAAAAATATTATTGTGTTTCTCACTCTAAACTCATCAAGAGGCGGGGTCTATATAGGAAAAAGAGAAAAGAGCAAACAAACCCTAATGGGCTTAAGAAGAGAAAGAGACACGCAGGCCCAAGAAGAAAAAGAAGGGCACACAGGCCCAAAACAGAAAACAACAAAAAAAACAATTTATTTCTCCAGTATATATTACTGTTTACCTATAAAATAAAATATGTGAGTACTGGCTTATATGGTCTAAACAATATTTTACTTGCAATTGATAAGTTAAAAAAAATATCCAAAATATTTTCAAATATTTGTTAGTTTAAAAGACAAAATATACATAGGTGTACAATATTGGCATAATATGTCACAACTACGTAAACACAACTGTGCACAAGTATCCTACTAGACAAATTTAATACGAAAAACTTGATTTCCCTCAGAGGCAAACTTAATTTTTAAACCTAATTTTATTTATGGTATAATTATTGAGAAATATTATAGACGTGGTTGATGATGAGTTTTATAGGATACGGGAGAAAATAATTATTTTATTTTTTATAGTTATATTATTTTAAAATATTTTTTTGAGAAAAAACTATAAATAGGGCAAATCATTCATTAAAATTGGAAATAAAATTGCGTTATTAACCGTACTCATTTGACAATTAAAATTATACAGAGTATGTCACTTCTCACAAATATATAAATTATGGGTCCGTTTGATTTGCTAATTTTGAAGGTACACTTTGTTTCTGTGTTTGATTCAAAAAACTGTCAAGAGACAGCACAATATTTGAGTAACTGGACAACACAATAAACCACTTTTTTGTACCCCACTAAACCAATGGACAAGTTTATTGTTTCAAGCACAAGTTAGGAAAAGTCAAAACTAACCCTCCATGTTTACTCAATGGTGTAATTACCTCCCTTACTTTCTCCACTTACGTAAGGTAGTTTATGTTATATTATTTTTGTAAATCAATGTTTACGTTATTTTTTTTCACTTCTGCATATTTACTGGTTAACGATATATATATATATATATAATTAAAATAATGTATTAATAATAAAATAAACTTTAATGATAAATATAAATATTAAAAAATAAAGAGTTAAAAATATTTTTTAATAATAATTTTTTATTTTATTTTAATATAATTATTATATCACATAAAATATATTATGTACTAATTTATTAAAATATGAAATTTAATTTTATAATAAATAATAAAATAATAAAATATTTCTAAAATATTAAAATATTATTTTCTTAGAAAAATTAAAGTGAATTTAATAATATATAACATGAAGGATATTATTGTAAAATTTATGTTGTGCTTGTTGTTATGTGTATTGAGTATCAAACAATATACAACACAAAAGGTTGTGCTGTGACTCATAAACGTTATACTGTGCTGTATTACTTGTACTGTTGATACATCAAACGCATCCTATAAGTCACTTCTCACAAATATCTAAATTGTTTTTAACGTTGAAGTATGAGTTTTAAGATGTAGAAATAAATTTGTTTTATTACTACATTAATTTTAAATAAAATTACTCAAATGCTATGTTCACATTGTAGGAGTATTATAGTTATAATAGCTTTGATAAATTAGAAGTGCTTCAAAATCCTTTTCGAAATGGTCACTTTAAATCTTTAAATACTTTGAATACTTCTAAGATACCAAACAATCAAATCAAGTTGAAAGTTAACCCATGTTGATAAGAAATTTGGACCAAAACTTTAACACCAAGTATCCAACACTTTAAAATTTTAGGGGCTGTTTGGTTTGTATTTTTATTTTTTGTTTTTATTTTTCTTAATGGAGTTTCTCCTTTTGAGTACATATTTTTGTCAAAGTGATTTGATTATACTGTCCTTAATTAATTTTTAAAAAATTATAATTTTAAACTAAATTACTTTGATAATATTAACAGTTAGATGTCCCTCATTTAGTATGGTGAATTATTTTAAAATACTCTTTCTATTCCAGAAAAAATGATTTTAATTACGGTTATTTATCATCGGTTATTATAACGGTAGTTAATTATGAGTATTACTACACTCATTATCAACAGTAGCCAAATAAATAACATTAGCTACGATTTTATTCTAACCATAGACAATTCCTTACCATTTTGACCGTAGCCAAATCCCTACAATTTTTAACAAACTATAGTCAAATTCAAAAAATAATAACCCACCATGCCCAACACTCTCTTTGCCTTTCACCTTGATCACAGACCACAAGCCAAAACTACATTACCTTTCTCATTTCATTCTAGCATTGTGCTCTTCACGTCTTCCCTCAACCTCTCTTTTTCTCTCCCACCAAATCCACTACGCGACCCAAGCTCCTGTTTCTAGCTCCGCCGTCGTTACAGAGTTGCGCCGCCACCGTTCTCCTTCCTTTCACCTTTGTTCCGCCGCTTGGATTTGTGTGTGTCGTAGATTGCGTCAGTCGCACTCCTTTGATACAGGTATGGAACCCTAGACTCTCCTTTCACTCTCATCGTCTCTTCCTTCGTGCTTGTGAACCCTAGATGAACTTGATTTCTAGCTCTGTCAATTGCAATACTTAATGAACTATTTCCGCCTAAACTCGCTTCTTTCACCACCGTCACTTCTTCTAACGCCATCGACGGCGACGACTCCGATTCCGTCTCCGGCACCGTAACCTGACCGATTCCGCCTTCGAAATAAGAGATGATGAATCGTCGGTGATCGGAATCCCACATGGCGCATTCTCGGAACCAACCGTTACTGTGGTAGTGATAGACATGAGTAGCGGGTTGAGCTCGCTCTAGAGAAATGATTATGCCGAGTGGTATGGCTGAGAGCAAAAATAATATGGCTAGAAATTTTGGAGAACAGAGTTTTGAAAAAGCCATTAGAGAAAGAGACAGAGAGAGAGGGGAGATTTGAGAATAGGGACTCTGAAATTAAAATGGGGATTAGGAAATGGGTCTAAAAGAAGAGGGGAACAAGGTTCAATGTTTGTTTTCAATTAGGCACCAATTTGGTGCAGGAAGGTAAAAATGTTTCAAAAATGGTATGGTAGTACCACTTAGAACTTGAAGATGAAGCGAAAAGAAACTATCATGGACAAAAGTTACAATACCAGTGATCTTTTTCTTTTTCCTTTTTTTTAGATTAAATAAATCATGTTTTTATAATTTTAAGTATTATCCTAAGAGAGACTGATTTTCTCGTTGGTATGGTATAGATATTAGGACACAAAAGCATACAAGAATGTAAAGCAATGCTTTATGTGTCAACTTTGAAGCATTCATATGTATCAGTGGTATAAAGTTTTGCAATTGCCAAATAATAGAGAAGTTAACATTTTCGCACAGATATTGACATTGTATTGGTGTTGCAGTTTGTTGCAGCTTGCAAGAAACCTCCTGTGTTCTGCATAATAACTGAATATTTGGCTGGTGGCCCCTTGAGAAAATACCTGCATCAGCAAGGACCACATTCACTTCCTCACAATCTTGTTCTGAAATTGGCGTTAGACATTGCGCATGGAATGCAATATCTTCATTCTCAAGGTATACTTCATAGGGATCTGAAATCAGAAAATCTGCAGAGCAAGCAGCATATGTAGTGACACATAAGGTATTTCTTCTTGATTTACTTACTAGTTTCACGTCAAGATGAGATAAAAGTGAAAAAAGGAAATTATAGACGAAGAGACATTATTTTAAATTATAGAGACATTATTTATTTAATCTAAAAAAAAGGAAAAAGAAAAAGATCACTGGTATTGTAACTTTTGTCCATGAGAGTTTCTTTTCGCTTTTTCATCAAGTTCTAAGTGGTACTACCATACCAGTGTTTTTCTTCAAGTTCTAAGTGTGTACAATACCAGTGTTTTTTTTCTCTTGTGTCTTCCTTTTTCCTTTCCTGTTTTTTACTATTTGATAAATTGCTCAATTCTATTTACTTTCACCAGTTCTTTAATGTTTATTTACTTACGAAAAAATTCTTACTTCTTTTTAAAGTCTTATGTCTTAATTTGTTTAGCCTTTATAATTTTCAGATTTTTTCAAGGGATTCCTGAAGCGGTTCCAGAGAATGAGCAGAAACGTAATTTTGTTGACAAGTTATTTTTAGAGTATGCTAAATGGTTTTATTCACAAGTTATTTCATGCTTATAACTGATAGTCTAATAGTAAGCTGACATGACATGTTTTAGTTACAATTTACAAACAAACGTAATTTTGTTGACTGAGATTCATATAATATTTCTAATTCCTTTTAATTTGATGTAGGCTTGCCTGCTTCCTGCCCCTAAGGGAACTTCCTGTGCTAATTATGCCAGGTGTGTGAATCAAATCTTACATAGCCTAACGAATCTGCAGGTACCTTTCTAAGTTCAAGTTCTACAACTAGTTCATTTGTTTTTCTATTATAAGTGTCATTTGCTCTCTTCTTATATGTATTTTTTTGAATTAAACTTTCTAATAAAGTTGTGGCTTAGGATTCCGTTGGTGAAGCCTGATGATGATTCTATGATGCAGACTCTGTTACCTCAATGAGTAAATATGCTAAAATCATGCCATGGAGGTTTTGTTCTTGAGTATGCACAGTTAAGTTTGGGTTATAATTATATATCGTATCACACATGCACCTGTTCTGTGCAAAATTTATTTTGTTGGCCTCTTGGGTTGAATAGGCTATGTTTTTCAATCTATAATTGTTCCTTCTATGATATAATATCTGTCAATAATTCTTAGTTTTTTACAAGGGGATGAATGTCATGTACATTAGTAATAGTACCTATTCTTATTACCTTTTGCCTTAATTGATGTTGAGAAATGGCATGTCAAAGTTGGTGGTTGGGGGCTTGTTTATCTTTTATAGAATTCCATTCACCACCTCCTCAAAATAAAAAGGAACATATTTTCAAACACAAATCATCTCATGTCTACACAAATTTCTCCATGTGACTACACTATTTATGGTTTGTTATAAAACAGAAAGTAGTGTTGAAGGTGGAGTTATATGATGACAAAATCAAGCAAAAAGCTATGAATAGTCTTTGGAATTTCAGGTATATAAGTTCAATTTGATTTGTACTAATGCATGATTGTAATTTTGAGTAGTGGAGACATTGGCAACTGCTCCTGCATGTGTTTCTTGAATTTCTATTGTTGTATGCAATTAAATATATTGAGAGAGCATTAATTCTATCTATATCCCTAATTAGTACTTTGTCCAATTAAATTTGAGAGTGGAGGCAAGTTACTTTTTTGTTCTTTCGTTTTGCACAAAGCATAGCATTTCATTGAGGCCAATCTTCTGAATTGTAGATAGAGAGGAACAAAAGATTAAACTGACCGCAGCTGAGGTTAGAAAACTGTAAATTGCACATTTGATATATTTGATTATAAGTTATTAGAGTTGGTTTAATTTTGGTGCACCTGTGATCCAAGCATGTATCCTTGCATGTTTAATGCAATTAGTCTCTTGTCTGTCTTATAAGTAATTAGCAATTAGATAATATATGATGATTTAGATAATATAAGAAAATGCGTAGCTATGTGTTCCTTAAATTGTTTTTTATTTTTATATCATTATCCCTTATCAATTGTTTTTGTCGGTGGGTGTTTGGTCTAGTGGTATGATTCTCGCTTTGGATGCGAGAGGTCGCGAGTTTGATTCTCGCAACACCCTTTATGTAGTATAAGATAATAGGAAATTAAAAAAAGAAATAGTATTTTAGTATGAACATATTGGTTACCTATAATGGGTTTTTTAATGGTTAAATCCTATATTTTTGTATGTAACGTAAAGAGTTAATGGTATTTATAGAAGAAAATATATGTTCTAGTATGCTTAATCTAGTAATATAACAATATATTTTTATATATATTCTAATTGATGGCTTTAGCATTTGCTTTAACCATAGTGGTAATGTAAAAATAAAATGACGGTTGGTTAATGTGTTTTTTACGGTTGAAAATCAACTGTAGTCAATGCTAACATTTTTCTATGGTTCACAACCGTGGCTAATGCGAGAATTTCCCACTGTTGAAAATGAACCGCAGTCAATGCTAACGTTTCTCTACGGTTCACAACCGTGGCTAATGCGAGAATTTTCAACTGTTTATAATCGTAGTTGATGCTAATTTGTCTGCTATTTATTTTTGAACTTCCAACACTTGCTCAAAAACGTAGGTAAGTGGTTTCCCTACCAAAGATTTGGCGTGCTAACCGTAGAAAAGCATTTTGGCTACGGTTTTAACCGTAGCTAAAACTAAGTTTTAATCGTAGCTAAAAACATGATTTTTTGTAGTGATTAGAACTTTTCGGAATTTAAATAAAGACGGATTATTATCATGTATTATTATACTCTTGTAAACACTGCGTTCATGCAAGACTTTGTGTATGTTTGATTTGGGGCGGTTAAATTATTGGTGATGGCTTAATGCTTTTCACGAACAATGTATTTTGCCTGTTTTTTATTTTAATATTTTCTTTTGTTTTGTTTTGTTCTATTCTAAAAGCATAATGCCACAAATTCTTGATACAGAACGATATTCCTTGATTAAGTGTTTCAAGATCCATCCTCATGCATGGGAAGAAGATTTCTTCAAGTGATTAGTCATTTTGAAAGGGAAGTTAGTCAAGTTGTATCGTATGACCAAATTAAGAAAGAGGAAGGATGTGGCTAAAATTTTGATCTGAACACAAGAAAAAATATTTATTTGCGAAACTATTTAGGCATGGGTAGGGGTGGTGTGTTCCCTATCAAGATGGTGGAGGAGGTCCATGATAATAATAGTTTTAGTGTGTGTTTCACTACTAAAAAATATGTTTTTAATTACAGTTAATTAATGTCGGTTAGATAAACCGTAGTTAAGTATGTGATTAACTACGCTCAAAAACAACCGTTGCCAAATTCAAGACATTTACTACGGTTCCCTTCAACCGGTGGATAATTTTCCATAATTTTTCCCAAACTGTAGCCAAACCCAAAGTAATTGGCCCAAATTACTCCCTTACCACAACACATAATTGCCCCAAACTGTGAATGCACTACAACAAAATGCATTTTTAGTCAACAATAAAATGATATTTACTGACAATTATTCATAAAGAATTAGTAAAAATAATACAGTGTTCTCGATATCATTCTCTCTCAGTCTCTCATTCTCGCTCTCACTCTCTAGATCTCGCTCTCGCTCTGTGATCTCCTTCTTGCCCTTTCTGATCTTATCTTGCTCTGGTTCGTTCTAATCTGGATCTCGATCTTCCCATTCTGATCTCGATCTTCCTCCCGCTCTCGCTCTCTCTCGGTCTGTGTTTTATTCTGACATGATAATGCCCTAATTAACTGATTCCACCGGCAGCAACCGCATCCACAAGTGGTTGCCGCACCAAGACTCTGTGGCCTCAAAACTGACCTCTGCACAGGTTCACACTTTTGTTGATTTAACCTCAGAACAGATTTAGTTTAGGTTTAATTGACTTCTTGCTAGGAGATTATTGAATTTCAATTACATTTTTAGTTAAGGTTTATTTGATTTTAATTTAGATTTATTGATTGATTTATAGTTGTTTACTGTTAACCAGTTCAGATCCATGTTTAAGCAACCCGTGAGCATCATAGTGCAACTTGTCGCCATAATCAACTTCCTCGCTCTCAATCAAATACGCATCTCCGCGACGTCGATTTCATATCTCTGATTGTCTCCAAATTCCTCTTCCCTCCTCTCGCACTGCAAGTATGGCCGGCATCAAACGTACGTCTATGGTTTTGATTTATGGTTTTGTATTTCAGCTAGCTTTTTGTCTGATCTGTCAATACTTGTGTCTTTTTGGATTGGTTCCTCTTCCTTCTGGGATGTATGCTATATATATCGCTCGAGAGATTCCCCATTTTTTTTTCATTTTCATTCTCTGTTTGTGGTTCGAATGGTTCTGATATTGACTGTGATTTTGTTTAGGGTTTTACTAGGATTTTATTCTTCTCTTAATTTTTAGGTTTTCCTTTCACAATTTTGCATGAAATCACTTAACTGTTCCAATGTTTGTATAACTTGGGCAGTGATTCAGGCATTCTGATCATTGTACCAGGGGACCTACTTTTTTCAAAATCAGAAAATTCAGTATGATTTAGGGATTTGTATGATTCATAGCATTGATTCTACCTTTTGATTTGCTTTAGGGATGAAACTACCTTGATTACATTAGTAAGCAATGTCCATGAGTTTCTTGTTTAAGAGATTTGTGCTTTTGAGAATTAGCTATTATGAAGTTTCATAATTGGCTGTCTATCCAAACTACATTTGTATCATTTCTTTAATTTGTAGGTTCTGATCTGATATTTGTAGGTGCTGATCTGTTATTTGTAGTATAGGTTCAAGACACTGAGTCTTTCGTTTTTTTTTTGTGACATATCATTTATGCAAGTTCTTTTGTTTGCTTTCCACAGCTAAAATTTATCCACCACTGTTGATTTTTTCTGCTTTACAATATTGTGTATGCTTTTACAGATGGCAATGCAGGAAGCAAGCCCTGCTGCTACTCCTAGTGCTCAAGTTGTTGGCAATTCCTTTGTGGAGCAATATTATCACATTCTGCACCAATCCCCAAACTTAGTGCACAGATTTTATCTGGATTCAAGTTTCTTAAGCAAATCAGACAGCAATGGTGTGATGACAACCGTGACAACTACAAAAGTAAGTCTGCCATGATATACATACATTTTTAACTCCTTCCACAATAAAGGCTCATATTGTTTATATCCAGCTGCATCTACTATATACTACAAAAGTAAGTCTGCCATGAAATTGTTATTGAGCCTCTAAAAATGTGTTCTTATGACCACTTTTAGCAATGGTTCTTTCTGAAATGTTACATATGATGCATCTTTTCTTTGATTTGCATTACTATTATTAACTATAAAATGATTGAAGTAGATCAAGTCTATCAGACCTGTAGATGATGGTATGTGATTCAACAGCTATGGATTTGTAATTGGGGTTTAAGATTATTGAACTGCTATTTCTTAGTTGAATTTTGATTGAATTAAGACTATGAGTAATATCAAGGAGTTGCAATAAAAATTATGACTGTTTTGTGAAAGGAGTCTAATGTATGAGTTCTGATTTTTCATTCACTAAGTTAAAAACTAAGAAAGAGGAGTTTTCTCAGAATTTAGGAGGTTATTAACTTATTGTATACTTAATCAGGAGAAAGACTTGGTTATTGGGCTGATTCTGAAATAGAATTCTTATAAACATAATTACACTTCTGATACTATCCATATTTTTTTTGCGTTATGATAAAGCACCCATTTCAAACAAAATTGAACTATCAGAATACTGTCAAAATTGCGTTATGACAAAATCTGAAATACAAAATCATAAATCAAATCTCTCACACCTCCTTTGAAATCGGTAAATCTCAAACTTCTTCATTGCGATGTTAGATTGTGCACTCCTCGCTATTTCTCTGTCTAAGAATTGGACTTATTTTGGCTGTAATTTTCATTCTACTGCTCATATTTGTTCAAGAGGAATTTTAATTCTACAGAAAGGTAATTTGGTTCAGATCAGGGTGTAAAGCATGGTTGGTATTCAACTCAGATTTTAGCAGAACAGAACAGAGTATGGTGCCTTCTTTTCTTTCTTTCTTTCCTTTTTTTTTTTGTTATTCAAATTCTTTCCTTCTATTTATTTTACCATAAGGAAATGTTCTTTGAAGGTCAATATCTATAAATTATTCCAACGTTGTAGCCTATGGAATTTTTTATTTTCTTACTTTTTTTTAAAAAAATAATTAAATGTTTGAACAGTGATTGGATACGTGCCTAATTTCGTTCCTAGTTTCAGGGTGTATACTGTACCTTCAATTCATCATGTCTATATATACCAGCAACAGTAGTAGTAGTTTAATTTGGGACATGAACGCTCCCATCCCCACTTCTTCATGCTGTATACTGTACCTTCAATTCATCATGTCTATGTATACCAGCTGCCATGCACAAATTTCAACTCCATCTATGGACCTTCATTCTCCTTGTTACTTGCTCTAGTATATTTTTCTGCATTTGTTTTTATCTTTTGATATCTCTCTTCTCACACCTCTTTCATGCTTAAAAGGAACTGTGCGAATATCACCTCTGTATGTTTTTAAACTTTGATCTTCTCATTCGTTATGATTTTTCTTGCCTTCTAATAATTAAAAATAGAGAGTGATTTGTTAACATGAACAGTGGTGTTCACCTTTTTAACATGTGTGTGATTATTTAGACTAGTGTGTGATTATTTATATATATAAATTGTATAGCACTACTATTTACTTTTCTAGAACTTTACACCTCTGACATGTGTTTTTTATATGTATTATATACAATTCATTTATTTATGTTAAGAATCTGAGTTGATAAATGATTTGTACCAACATAGTTGAGAGTTGATAAATGATTTTTTTTCAGAAATAATGGATAAGTCATGGATTGGTATGCCTCGAAATACTCATGAATATGTGGTTGGACTTAACAGTTTCTTAGACTTTGCATTCGCTAATCAGAGTGTTGAGGGTAAGATAATATGCCCATGTCCAAGTTGCAAGTTTAAAGAGTGGCAAACTAGGAAAGTTGTGTATGATCATTTAATTGTCAAACCTTTTCCAAAAGGGTATACAGTTTGGCTTAGACACGGGGAGACAAGTTGGGTAGAGACACCTTTGGCGGCACCTGAGATTTAAGACATAGATAGTATTAGTGATCCTATACACGACATGGTTAACGAGGCATTTGGCCACCATGAGAACGATGAATGTGTCCAAGATGATGAATCTTCACAAGTCGACCAGAAGATGCCGAATGACAATGCGGACTTCTTGGAACTAATTAAGGATGGAATACACATACCGGGTTAGCTTGTCCCACTTGCAATTTTGAGTGACATAGATGATGAAACTCAACAATGGCGAAAGAAAAGTATCTTTTTTCAACTTCCTTATTGGGTGAGCAATTTTTTACGCCATAATCTTGACGTAATGCACATTGAGAAAAATGTCTGTGATAATGTGATCTTCACCTTGCTAAATGAAAAGGGGAAGTCAAAAGACCATGCAAATGCACGAAGAGACTTAAAGAAATGGGGCGTTAGACCTGATCTTTGGGTTGATGAAAATGGTAAATCTTGTCCTGCATTATTCACATTGACAAAAGCAAACAAGGATATTTTTCTTAGAACTTTGAAGAACATAACTGTTCCAGATGGCTACTCTAGCAACATTAGTAGGTGTAATGATCTCAAGCAACACAAGATTGGAGGGTTAAAAAGTCATGACTCACATGTTTTGATGGAGCAATTGCTACCTTTAGCAATGAGAAACACGCTCCCTAAGCAAGTGTCTGCAGTTCTAATCGATCTATGTTCATTCTTCAAACAACTGTGCGCTAAAGTGCTCAAGGTTGATGAACTTGATCAGATCCATAGTAGAGTTGTTCTCACCTTATGTCATATGGAAATGTTATTTCCTCCTTCGTTTTTCACAGTTATGGTTCACTTGATTGTCCACCTAGTGGAAGAAGCTAAGCTTGGAGGACCTGTACAGTATCGGTGGATGTATCCTATTGAAAGATACCTAGGGAGATTAAAGTCCTATGTTGGTAATATGGCTCAGCCTGAAGGCTCAATAGCTGAAGGCTACATGGCCCAAGAGGCTTTAACATTTTGCTCAAGGTATTTAGATGGAATTGAGACTGAGTTCAACCGACTTCGGCGTGTTGATGATCAACCTAATGTCGGGCTTTCTATTGAATGCACTATGTTTTTACCGGTTGGAAAACCAATTGGCGGTTCTAGACCTTTCACTCTATCTGCAAGGGAAAAGTTACAGGCACACCGCCATGTATTGACTAATTGTAGAGAAGTTGACCCATTTCTACGGTAAGTAATTTGAGCTACATAATTACTATTATAATAGGTCAACTCAAATGAGCTACTTAATTACTTCATATATTTAACACAGGGAATTTAGAGATTATTTGCGGAGACAATCAAGAGGTCGCCGACAATCATCCTCTGATTTAGATAAGAAGGTTCACAGGGAGGTTGCTGAATGGTTTTCTCTCCGTGTAAGTATATATATGATTTCTCTTGTAGGTAATTTACACATTACGATATAATGTTGAGTACTTTCTTTGTTGTTTTTTTTCTCAGATTAAAAATGACCCCAATGGATCATACTCAGATGACTTAAAGTTTCTTGCTTTAGGCCCGATTCATTATGCAAAGCGTTATAGTGCGTACAATGTCAACGGATTCAGATTTCGTACGTTAGAACGAGACATGGGATCACAAACTCAAAATAGTGGGGTATTTGGTACATTTGGTACACGGAGTTATGCAAGTAGTAGTGATAGTCGTATGCAGTTTGGTGGTGTCCCTTACTATGGAAAATTGGTAGACATTATTGAGATAAACTATCACGGTCGATTCTCAATTACATTATTCAAATGTTTATGGGCCAATACAACAAATCCTAGTGTGATTAAAAAAGATGACTTGGGATTTAAATCAATAATTTTTTCACGCTTAATACACACTGGTGACCATGATGATGATGAGCCATACATCCAATCTTCTGAGGCTCAAATAGTTTATTATGTACAAGATGAGTTTGATAAGAATTGGAGCATACCTGTGCATCTAAAACCACGGGACTTATATATCATGGGCGAGGATGATGAGGATATTTTTCATGAATGTGAGGCATATGAGCAACAAAACCTTGAAATTTTATTTCCAGATGGGGAAGGAAATATACCACTGACGAGGTGCTGTTTTAATTTTAAATCGCATATTATATTGTATTAAAAAATTTATTTGCAATTCTGTACATTTTGCTTTTCATCTAAAAATTATATGCAAAACTTGAATTGAGTGTGACCTGCATATCACATTCCCTTTGCCTTCAACCCAACCCAACTTGCATTGCATCGCCCCCACCAAATTTATCTATTTTCTTTTCACTCTTTTAATTAAATCATCATCATAAAATTACTATTTAAAGTTATTATTCCTTAATTACAAATTAATAGTAGTAGTAGTACTATATGATTTACAAAGCAGCTTACTGATGACTACTCCTATTTAATTTACAACATACATACAGAATTTCTCATGTTCGTTCCTGTATGTAATAAATCCCAAAACATGCATAAACTAATAACGTAATTATAAGATCTATTCTTAAAAGAAGGGCCAATTGCCACATACTTACTATGACTTGAAGCTTTAATTAGTATCATGTCGGTCTTAATTTATATGTCACATATAGAATTTTGTGTCTTTGTTTTAGATCCAACAACATAGCTCGAACTTCCATGGAACAAAACAAAGATTATTATTTGCAATTCTGTACATTTTGCTTTTCATCTAAAAATTATATGCAAAACTTTCTAATGGCTAGATTCTATCTTTATTGTTTCTTTTCATTGCTTTACAGGAACGTTGAAGATGAAACGCCTACGGAAGATGAATAGCTCATCATCAAAAACTGAAGGTGGCTCTTTTAGACCAGGTCCAACTACTGTGCTTCAGCATCTCTCCCTGTACATGCTCCAGCATCTATCCCTCCACCACGACCCTGTATGGGTTCTTCTAGACCAGGTCCAGCCACTACTCATGCTCCAGCACCTCTCCCTGTACATGCTCCAGCATCTGTCCCTCCATCACGACCCGTATGGGTTCTTCTAGACCAGGTCCAGCCACTACTCATGCTCCAGCACCTCTCCTTGTACATGCTCCAGCATCTGTCCCTCCACCACGACCCCGTATGGGTTCTTCTAGACCAGGTCCAGCCACTACTCATGCTCCAGCACCTCTTCCTGTACATGCTCCAGCATCTGTCCTTCCACCACGACCCCGTATGAGTTCTTCTAGAACAGGTCCAACCACTACTTGTGCTCCAGCACCTGTCCCTCCACCACAACCCCATATAGGTTCTTCTAGAACAGATCCAACCACTACTTGTGCTCCAACATCTGTCCCTCCACCACAACCCCATATAGGTTCTTCTAGAACAGGTTCAGCGACTATTTGTGCTCCAACACCTGTCCCAGCGCCTCCAGATGCATCTATGAAGAGGAAGTGCTTTGTTGCACCTACACGTGCACCTCCTGAGCCTCAACCTACACCTGACCCTGAACCACAGGATAATCCTAAGTCACATCCTGATCTCGAGCCTCAACTTTCTACTGATTTAGACTATGATGAAGAAGAATGTGAGGAAACTGAAGTCGTTCAACCTACATGGACTACCAGACGTAGAGCATGGGTAGTTGATGTAATCGGTATATACTATCCTCCTCCTCTCTTTTAATCTAATAAAGTATGTTACACTTACTTCACTGATCTTGTTTTGCACAATTAATCTTGCACTGTTTTATTGAGTTTCTCTTTACATAAATTTATCACAAGTAAGCAAGTTGAGTTTAAGAATTTTACTTCACTAATCTTGTTCTACGTCTAAGTAAATTAAAGTGATGAACTAGTTAAAAGGATATACATGGATGCATGGTATTAAGAGACAAATTACGTTTTCGTTTCCGAATTATGTGAATCATTAATTCATGAATGCAACTTCTCTTGAAATTAAAATGCTGCTGTTGGAGTGGCTGCTTGCCGCCTGATATAACTTGTAGCCTTGTGCGACAAATTGTAGTTCTTCTTGGAAGAGATGAGACATAGGGAAATTAAAGTGATGATGGACGAGGAATATATATATATATATATGCTCTGGGTTGATTTTTATTAAACTTGTTGTTACAGTGCAATTGGTTTAATACTTAGAAGTTCTTATATTTAAGTTATTTCCATTCTGACTATTAGATTTGTTATTTGATATCGTCTTAGAAGTTCTTATGTTTAATTATTTAATACTTTGAATTATTATAAAAGACCATTAATTTTTTTTAACTTTTAATGCTATTTTTTTAGATGCACATGGTTCAACAAAGACCAAGCAACTCACCTTTCATGAAGTTTGGAACCTTTAAGGTGGTGAGAAGGTTGTCATAGAATGGAATAATGAGGGTCAGCCTATTCAAGATGGTGGGGGATTGCTAAATAGGTTCTTGGGTGACATGGCTAGAGACTTCACCCTATTTCCTATTAGTTATACTAGTTGGAAGAAGGTTGATGAAGATTACAAGAATAAAGCATACGAAAAGTCCATTCAGGTACATGTTTGAGTTGCTGCTGCATGTCACTCTCAAATTAAATATATGAACTTATTGTTGTTTCATCTAATCCTTGTGCACTGCATTTATAGGCCAAGTTTGATGTTGATTCTGACCTTCACAAAAGATACATCTTGAAATCAATTGGCTCAAAATGGAAGGATAATAGGCAATATATGTGGGACAAAGTTTATGATGGCATACGCAATAGAAATCAACTTGTTGCAATGGTCCCAGATGGAGTTCATAGGGATCAATGGGCAACTTTTGTTGACTACCGTCTTAGTGAAAAGACTAAGGTAATTTCTCTGACGCTTTAATCTTCTGTTTTACACAAATATTTTACTCAAGGAATTGATATTTAACCGCAAAAAATTAGCAAATTATAAATCTATATTAATATTCATTTACAGTTTTGACTTATCAATCTTATTTTTTCAATGATAAGAAAAATGGCCACAAAAATAAGGAGAATAGGAAAAAGCATACAATTCCCCACACTAGCGGATCAAAGTCCCTAGCACGCAAGAGGGCAGAGATGGTAATGTTCATAGAACTATAGAACTATTAATAATGATATTTTTCTTTTGGCATTAATAACATGCACTTTACACTTCTTTCTTGCAAATGTGTAGGAAGTAGAGCATGGGCGTCAATTAGTAGGGGAGAAGTGTGGACAGCCACTCATAAACGTGCAAACGGAAAATATATCAATGGCTAGGCCAAAGAAATAAGTGTAAGTCTGTACATTACCTTACTATATTGAAGATTAAATCCTATGACATAAGTGCTTCAATCTTATGATATCAATGCTTTAATCATCATAATTGTGTAGAGTAGTTATTGATTTTTAATTGGGACAAGCAAAAGAAAAATAGTAGTAACTGCTATATATATCTTGGTGATAGTAGAAAGAAGGGAAGTCCCTAGAAAAAGAAAAGAAAATGTATGATTGGTAAGGTTGAATTTAATAAATTAAGAATGAGAATGGAATGTAGTATTGAATATGGTTGGTAGATGAATTTGGATTGTTGTCTTTTGAGGGCAGTGGTAGTGTGGCCCCATAAATCCTCTGTACCTCCATCATATAATTTCATGTGTCACTCTATTTTCTGGATGACACTGATTCAGATTATTTTATTTTATGCCCTTAATAACTCTACTAAGTAAATATCAATTTCAGAACAATCAATTTGTATTCTCTCTATTTCCTCTATCCATAATGAATCTTCATAATTTTAACACCCACCAGAAGTTATGTTATTTGTTTCTTTCACATAGATTGATTGGTGATTTTGGTATTTTGATAAGATCTGAATTTAGCATACCAAAAGCTCTGTGCTTAAATTTTCTATCAGCCCTTGTGGCACTTGCACAACATTAGCCTTCACATAAAAATAATTTTCCTTTAGGATTCTAAATAAATGTATCTGCATAATATTCACTAATAAAAAAAATCTAATGATACCACTCATGCTTCCTTAAAACCTATTTTTCTTTTATATAATTTATAACTTATGAAAACTTCTATTCTACTCAATATGCATGTGCATGATTAACACACAAGTGAATTTTCCATTCTATCCGTGTAGTATATGCTAATGAAATTTCACCATTAATATATTGTTTTATTCTATGATTAAAGCCATTATATAATATATTTTTCTTTATAGGTTCGCTGCATTCTGTTACTTTCTGTTATTAATGAAATATATATAATTAGTTTAAAATGTTATAGTTTTGGAAACTGATATCATAACTATATCAATTTGCAGGATAAAATCGAATCTTTTGAAACAAGTTCATCAGTTTCCCGAAATATATCCACCGACGATTCTTTGGCACGTGCTTTAGGGAGGCCAGAGCATTGTGGTCGTGTTCGGGGGTTGGGATTGGGCCCCTTTCCATCCCAAGTGTTTGGACGTGGCAACCGTTCTTATAGTGGGACTTCATCGACCTCTTCAGTTAGAGTGTTGCAAAATAAAGTGGATTACTTGGAATTTGTAGTGGGTGAATATAATAAGAGATTTGAGATCGTGATGAATTATTTTATGAGCAGCGGTCAGCTTCCCCCGGGTCTAGCTATGTTTCAAACCACACCGGTAATATTTATAATTTTAATTATAAGTTAAGATTTTATCATGCAATTTTTTCTTTTTTTATAGCTTTGTTTTATATTTTAGGTGACCAATGAGGAAAGTGGAGTTGGGGACTCAGTTGCTAACAGGAGAAAAGGTTTGGTCACCAGGTGAGGAATATGACAAACTATTCACTTTAATGTGTTAGGGTGAAATTATTGACCCTCTTTTGGAATGCCTTGGAGAGTGGAACGGTGCTCCTCTTTCAATTTGTTAATTTAACAAGATTGTCACTTTAGAATTAATGTTTTTTTTTCTTTTGTATCTTTCAATTGCAATGATATCATTTGGTTTGCCAAGCTTTTAGTAAACCTATATAGGAAGATTCAGTTTAGTTTTCTTGATGTTTAAAATAAATTATATTATACTTCGTTAATTCCATTTTGTAAGCATCCAAAAACATAATTATGCAGATTAAAAAATGGTGCTCACTACAATTGCTTTGATTTTTTAAAAAATAGGTATTTTGCCCTTATAATTTGACTTTTATTTATAGCTAAATTCCACTATGACAATTAGAATAGTTCAATAATTAAAGGTTAAATCAGATTAATATAATACAAGGTTAAGAATTTTTACAAAAGGGTTTTAAAAAAGAAACTCAAATTTTTTGGTTTAGGTATTTATAAAAAAAAATTTTGATCAGCAAAAACGAACTTTTATTAATACTAATCCACCAGCACCAGAGGTGCAGATTGAAAATTCAAGCCAGTCACATTACAGAAAGTATATCATCATCCCTTAAATTGCGCAGAACACAGATAACGCAGAGGGACTACAGATGATAAAAATACATAAAAACAAGTTAAATCCCAACAAAATAGCACAAATAGCTAACAACCAAAGGCAACAATATTTTATTAAAATACAATAACCCTATAACCAATGGCTAAAGCCATTGCAGAGGGAAAGGAAACAGAAAATACTAAGTAGCTTTAACTGAATTCTTCAAGCACAATTCTGGACAATTAATCCAGTCGCTATACGAAGCCGAAAAATTTGCACATAATGCCTTCAACCACTGTCAAGATCTCAATTCTATCGCATCAATCACACCTTCCCTTGGGAAATTTAAGTTCTTAAACACCAATTGGTTTCTCCACCACCACACATTTCAAACAACACAAAACCACACAAGATACCACAACTTCACATTCTTTCTTTCCCCAGAAGTGACCATGTTGCATAAAATGCTCTTTTGGGGAATTAGTGAGCACTACCTTTACACCAAGCCAATTGTAAATGTTCATCCAAATCCTGTAAGTCTCTTGACATGTGAAGAGAAGATGTTCTACTGATTCTTCCTGGTTCTGATAGAGCCTACACAAAAGATCCGATTGCAATGAGAGGATCCCTCTTCTACTCAGATTGTCTTTCGAGGGAATAGCATCCATTACTAGTTTCCATACAAAAGCAGAGACTTTACATGGAACAAAGGAAGTCCAAATATTCAGAAAAAGAGTCTTTTCAAATGCTGGGCTATTTCCAAGCAGAAAAAAGTAAGTTTCTTTAACACTATATACTCCTACTCTTCCCCAAACACACTTCTATCTATCTTCTAGAATTTGGCAGATTGAAATTTTATTAATCAAAGCCATTAAATCTGTCAGCAACTGTTGCTCCCATTCAAACAATTGCCTCCTCCACCCAAAATTCCATACCCAACTCTCATCTACTACTTTTTCAATATCGGCAATATTTGCATCTTTAAACTCAAACACAATACAACCTACTGAATTCGTTCCTTAGAATTTTTCCATTTATCCAAGGATCCGTCCAGAATTTTGTGTTTCTTCCATTCCCCACAATTCTCTTCATTCCTTCCTCAAACCAGTTCCTCTGTTCATCTTTAACTGTTTGACAAACTTTCCACAAGTCTTTCCACCACTTTGAACATTGATTCCAACCACTTTAAGGTAACAAAGGTTTAGAGAGTGTGTGGTTTCCATACCTTGAAGCTAAAACCTTACTCCAAAGGCTCTGTGGACAATTCAACAACCTCCATCTCCACTTAGCAAGTAATTAAACCTACATTAAACAATTTAAGATCCCTTAACCCCAACCCCCCTTTTCTTTAGGAAGACAGATTTTCCCCCAACTTACCCACGCAATACTCCTTCCTTCCTTCAGTCCACCCCAAAGGAAATTCCTTTGGATTTTAATGAGGATAGACACAACAGACTTAGGTATTTTAAAGAATGACAGAAAAAAAATAGGAAGAGCCGAGAGTATAGATTTTAACAAAGTAATTCTTCCACCAAATGAGAGAAATCTACACTTCCAAGAAAAGAGTTTGTTAAGAAATTTATCTATAACAGGTTTTCAAGTAGCACCTCTTTTCGGATTAGCGCCCACCGGTACTCCTAAAAAAGTAAAAGGTGTACTCCTAGGTATTTATAAAATTGAATGGTGAAAATGTACTGCAACAAAATTTGAGTTGTTTGCCCAAGCTTTAATTTGGGAGCAAACTATATAATATTTGAAACACTAAGGAGCATCACATTATATTTTACCTATAACACACTTTCCCTTTAAAAGCATAACATAAAGTCATTATTGTAGACAAAGTAAAAATAAACAATGAGAAGGTATGGAGAATGAAACTTCTTGATATTTCGTTGAATCTCAACTAGATTTCGAGTTACAAGAATTCAAAATTTTTTACAACAACCCTAGCTATCATCCTAAACTTACATACCAAAAAATCCATTACAGTTATATATTTGATTTGAGTTACACAATGCTCACAGATATAAGTTCATAATAAGTCATCATCGAAGTCACTCTCTCACTCTCTCTGTGTTCTCTCTAAAATGATGTTTTTCACCATCATAATAGCAAAGCATCATAGGAATCAAGATTTGCATCAGGAACTGAATAACTGATTTTCCCGCCAAAACTAGAAAACAACTAACTAACTTAACCAAATTAACTGAATCAAGGATTGACAGTTTGAAACTGATTTTTCGAGTCATTAATCTTCACAAATTTGATGTCTAACACATGGACTAAATTGACTAATTTGATGACAAAAATTTATCAATAACTTAATAATGCATGAGTAATTTTCAAATGCTTAATTTTTCAGAGACTAATTTGGTATTCATTTAAATCCTTAAAAGATGTTTTCTAAGTCTTTTAAATCTTTCAAAGTTTAATAACTATAATAGGGAGTAAATTAGTTACTATTGAATTTTTATAACATAATAATTAAATAATCGGATGATTAATTTGCACCGTGGTTAATTTCGGATGGACTAATTTGGTATTAATTTAAGAATCGTTAAGAACTAAGTTTATAAATTTATTAATATGTTGGGGCTAATTCGATGATAAAACCAACACATGGACTAAATTAGTTATGTATGAATTTATAAAATAATTTCTTAATGCTATAATTCTGAGGGGAACTAGCTAATTTGATGATAAAAATCTAGAGATCAATAAATTAATAATGAATGAGTAGTTTTTAACATGGTTAAATTTTTAGGGACTAATTTGGTATTAATTTAAATATTTATAAACTAATTTTAAGTTGCCTAAATCTTTCCAAGATTAATTTAATTTGATATCAAAATTATAACATGAACTAAATTAGTTATAAGTGAATTTAAAAAGTAGTTTCCTGATGTAATAATTCTAAGAGAAACTTATTTAATGACAAAAATTTATCAATGAATAAATTAATAATAAATGAGTAATTTTAAAATGCTCAATTTTTTAGGGACTAATTTGATATTAGTTTAAATCGTTAAACAATAATTTTGAAGTTTTCTAAATCTTTTAGGGACTTATTTGATATTGAAACTATAACAAGAACTAAATTAGTTATTGGTAAATTTTGATAATTAAATGAGTAATTTTCAACCTGGTTAATTTCCGAGCAACTAATTTGGTATTATTTTAATAATCTTTGGGAACTAATTTTATAAATTTATCAATGTTGTGGAGACCAATTCGATGTCAAAACTAACACAGCAATTAAATTGGTTATGAGTGAACTTATAAAGTAATTTCTTCATGTTATAACTCTTAGTGTAACTAATTTGATGACAAAAAACTAGAGTGGAGTAAATTAGTAATAAATGAATAATTTCCCGTGTGGTTAATATTTGAAAGACTAATTTGGTATTAGTTTAAATCGTTAAAACTAAGGCCAAATGCACCTTTTGGTCCTGTATCTATTATGCGCATTTCATTTTTGTCCTTTATCTCATATAAAGGTTTCATTTTGGTTCCATCGGTCAATTCTGTTACCCCGTTACAAGGTAATTTGACTCCGTTCTTATTATGGTTCACGTGTATGTTATGATTTTTTTGGGTTTGAAGATAAATGACATAATTTGACTCTGTTCTTTTTAGCTGAATACTGTTAACGGGTGTGATGGGGTTGACGGATTGGACCAAAATAAAACGTTTATAAAAGATACAGGACCAAAATGTAACCCAAAAAAGATATGAGACCGAAATGAAATGCACATAAGAGATACAAGACAAAAAAAGTGCATTTGACCTAAAACTAATTATTTTTAAGTCTTCTAAACCTTTTAAAGCCTAATTTGATGTTAAAGCTATATCAAGGAACAATATTGATTACGTTATCAGTGAATTTTTATAAGTAATTGTAAAGAATTATAATTTTTAAGACATAATTTTTAAGTCTTCTAAATCTTTCATGAACTATAATTTGATATTGAAACTATAATAGGAACAAAATTAGTTATTCAAAAATTTTTATAACATAATAATTAAATACATATTTATATATGAGTAAATATTAATTAATTATTTACATAAAAGTTTGCTTTACTTCGATTTCACATTTATATACGTTGATGATTATATTTTATTTCCTTACTTAAATAATTGAATTGCTGACCCCAATCATATTGAAATTATAAAAGGTGTGAATCTGAATGGATAGTATTATGCGATGAAATTTAATTTATTCAAATCATTCATATTCTATAGACATTATTCATACATTATATTAAGGATGACATATGTCAATTTTCATTTGTCGTTTCTTTTGCATAAAAATTTTGGAATATTTCTTTCAAGGCCAGTCAATTACAATTTTTATGTGGCTATATCAAGAATGACCAATAAAAAATGATTGAAAAACTTAATTGAGGATAAATTAACATAGCACTCAAATGTGACTACAAATGTTGTCCACTAAGAAGTATTTTGAAAAATGTATTTGAGCTCTGTAATATCACACACGTCAATTTTCAACATTGCATAAAATTTCAATTTAGACTTTTTTATTTAATTTTAAATTTAAATTTAAAATTAAATGTTTGAACTATACCTACATTATAAACATTTAATTTAGTTTAATTTAACGTCTTAAAGTCTAAATGTTATATTATAATAAGATGTTTTATTCTTCTAATTATTATACATTAAAGTTCAATATATACATCCTTATATAAATTAAATTTTATAAACATCATCTTTTAATTATTTTAAAAATTTCATATTCAAAATTAATTATTTTTTATTATTCTTTTAATTATTATACATTAAAGTTCAATATATACATTCTTATATAAATTAAATTTTATAAACATCATCTTTTAATTATTTTAAAATTTTCAAATTCAAAATTAATTATTTTTTATTGTTTTTATTTCCGTACATCCAACAAATACTATTCTAATAAATTAGAAATATCCCTCCACTGACTATATTTGCCTGCGTTATCTACTCACATGGACTACTTGTATATTTTTCTCCACGTGCGTTGAAAATTTCCTAACACTTACCAATATCTAATTTTATATAGGGTTTTTTTAACTTGTGCCCAACCCTGGGCACAAGTTAACAATAATTAATTTAAATTTTTTAATAGTTAAATTTATATTTTTTATTATATCATTAATGCAACCACTAAATCCTAACCACCGACTACTTAATAACTTCATTTTTCTTAAAATTTTATTTGCTACGAATCATTGTTAACTTGTGTCCCATGGACACAAATTAGAAAAACATTTTTATATATGTTTCTTATGTAGCTTCATGATTTTGTTCTTGGTCCGGGCTGTTTGGTCAACAATGATCAGCTAAATTCTTAATAATTTCTGTAAACTTAATAAAATTAATAAATTAAGTCCAAGTGATACGTAACCTTTCCTATTTTTGATGACTCAAGTCTTTGTAGAATTAGTTACGATGGAGTCAAAGATGAAGCACAATATAGTAAGCAAAGGCTTGAATAAAGTAAGGGAAGGCCTTGACTGCTTGACATATAGCCCCTAAAATATTGAAGAGCTTGAGTAGATCGATTAATATAAGAGACAATTTCGTATAACCGTTTTTAAAATATATAACATTTTTAGATTTTTTTTTTTTTCACTTAGTTTCTTACGACCTTCCTGTGTACATATATTGAAAATATTTTGTTAAAAGAATGAGTTTTGCTACTATCGGAAACTTTCGGCATCTGCTATGTGCCAGCGTTGTGGCTTGGTTGATGAAACCATTGTGCACTGTTTGCGTGATTGTGCTCATGCGAGATGTATTTGGCGCGAAGTTTTCGTGAGGACGCCCAATTCTTGGATAATAACGTTGTTTCTTGGACTTTTAGCTTCCTGAAGAATGACAATGGAATCTTGTTCGCTTGTACCGCGTGGCATGTGTGGTGCGCTCGTAATAAAGCTTTTATTAGTGGTAAGATCATGTCTAACTTTGAAACCATTTCAGCGATTCATAGCGATGCCTCCGGCTTGCTGCAACGGTTGAATACTTCTATCTCGCGGGTTTTCTTGCAAAAAGAAGTCTATTGGTGCGCTCCGAGTGAGAATCAAGTGAAGTTGAATATCGACGGTAGTTGTATTGGCAATCTAGGTCCGGCAGAGGCTGGCGGCCTCCTTCGTAATACTGCGGAGAGTTTCTTCTTGGCTTCTACGAATCTATATGGGCGATTCCACGAGTTTTCATGCGGAGCTTGTTGGTCTCTATCGTGGTTTTTTCCTTACATGGGAACTTGTGTATCGTGATATTGTTTGCCACTCTGACTCGATCCTTGCGGTGGAGACTGTAAAGCTGGGTGCCGGGGAATTTCATCTTTATGCTGCATTGATCCAGTCCATGAAGGAGCTCTTGTCTCGCAATTGGATTTGTCGGTTTGAGCATGCTTATAGGGAATCAAACTTCTATGTTGATGCCCTCGTGAAGCTTGCATCTGGCGGTACTTTTCCTCTCACGGTGATCCACTCTCCTATCCCTCAACTGTCTAGTTTGTTGTTGGCTGATAGAATAGGAGTTGTTCACTTTAGATCCCTTCCTTCTTAGTTTTTTAGTTTTTATTTTTCCGATGTAACAAAAAAAAAAAGATAAACTACAATTTGTTACACCCTAAAATTTAAAAGGGATGAATCAATTAGCCGTTAACGTACTAAAGAATATGTCTACCCAAAAAAAACAATGTGAAATTAAGAATTTAGTCTATAAACATTTCACTTATTTTTGTTTTTGTCCTTATACAAAAAAGACACTAGTTAGAAATATTTTATTTTTAGTCATTACTACATCCGGTCCTGGTTATAAGAAAAAAAACATAATTTGCGCATCTTATAAGAGTTGGTTACTTGTATTTAATTCTCTTATTTCATTCAAAAAGACAAGTTTTAATTACAAAAAGGTACTATATATCTCCCATTTGAATAGGTCAAATGACATTGAATATGAAAAAAGTGCTTGAAATTAACATCACTACAAGAAAACAGGTCATTAGTGTCAGACAAAAGCCGACACTAATGCCAAAAAGCGGACGCAAAATCTATAGTTAGCGTCGGCTTTGCGTCGGTGTCGTGGCCGACGCTAAATGGCTCGACACAAATGTTTGTGTCGCCCTCGAGACCGACACTAATTTGTGTCCGCCATAGCCGACGCAAACTTATGGCCGACGCTAAATTCAAAAGGCCGACGCTAAATGAAGAAAATATTAAAAAAAAAATAGCGTCGGCCAGGCCGACGCAAGATGTTTTTTTTCTTTTGTTTTTGGGTTGTCCATTAGTCTCCTTTATCAGAATACAGTAAAATGGATGATTTTCCTATGATCTAACTTCAACATAATCATAAAACACAACTACTTAATCAGATAGATATACTATTGAATACATAATCAACTAAAATAAATATCTAATATATTAATTTGTCAAAAATTCATCTAGTATGCACTTAATATACAATATTGTTAAAGTATTGATATGATATGTAACTCATACTTCTAGATTCATCAGTTCTTATTTCTCAATGAAAAAATGTAAATGCATAAAATAAAACAAATTAAAGCTAACCAAAATTAAAATGGAATCCAATACAAAAACAAACAACTTTCTTGGGTGCCAATGATTCTCATCTACAATCCTTGCATGTTCGGCTACTCCTTGGTCAACTTGCAATATTTAGGCAGTGTTCCAATGTTCACACCAATAATTCTGCAAAGTGCAAACATAAAGATCAAAATGATTATTTAAGTCCTCATTAACCAATCATACAACACAAGGTACATGTTGTTCATACATTAGTAGTTAGATTAACAAATTAGAATTTAATAGAAACATCAGTCTAGTTAAGTGCAAGTGAAATCACTTCTATCACACTAGTAGAGTTAGTTTTCTATCTATATAATAATACCCTTATAGTCTCCTTTAATAACCACTAAAAATATCTTTAACAATATAGCAAATAGATCATTTTCCTATTTTTCTACAATCTAACTTTAACACAATTATAAAACACAATTAAATAAGTATACTTCTGATACACAGTCAATTAATCAACTAAATTCTTCTATAGAAAAATGATTATTTAAGTCCTTATTGCCAATCATACAACAATTTAAGGTTCTAACCTCTTACTAGATAAGAACATAACAGATATTTTGAGCATTACGTACGGCCAAACAAAAACGTTGAATAAATATAAAATGAATGCTTATTAACTAAAAAAATAAATCAGACACTAATACCAAGCATTATGTTTTTTACCATTGGTTTGAGAAGAAAGTTGTCAAGATAGTGATACCAAGCATAATAACCAAGCATAAGTTGACAAAACCATATACTAGAATACAAATATGAGGGGCTTTAGCTAGCTTGAATTAATAAACTATGCTTTATACAATTTTAGTTGAATGTTGTTAGAGTCTGTATGCACTTGATTATTTCTATCTGAACATGAGCAAAGAGCCTAACCTCATATCCTTTTTGTTTATGTACTATGATCTTGAAGTTAATGACTTTTTCCTCTTAACCTTGGAAGAAATTCTGCAGTTCATAAGAAATTTAAGGGTGTGACAAAGACAATCAAGAAAGTTAATATAATACTAATGGCAGAAAAATCTGAAACTGCTAACATTACTAATGGAATATACAATGATTTTATCTTATAAGCCCTTTTCAACAAGGAAGGAAGAAAGTTTCCAGAGTTATGATTTTCAAAGGCATCCTATAATTATGATTGATGAAAATTCTTTTCAATTTGTGAAAAGTATTATGTCAGTTTTATAAGTACACAAGACAAAATTAGTAAAAGTTATCCAATTTCAATCAATAAACTAAACTATGATTTCATATCTAACAAAAGAAAAAATAAGAATAACCATTAGATTCAGACGGAGCTTTATCCTCTATGTTGTCTAAGATCACACACTCGAAAGATAGTGTTTTGGTGTGACTATTGTGCTTCATTGCTTCACAAGTTCACATGTTTTCATTAGTTTCATTGCATCTTTTTAGTACAACGATCATTGTAGAATAAAGTAATGCAAATAATATATATAGAAAATAAAAAACAAACATAAAAAAATTAACTAGAACCAAATATCATATCAAAGAAGAATGAAAAATAAAATAAAATAAAAAGTAGAGTCATAGACCCTGCTTAGAATACTAATCAAGCAGAATCAGAGGAAGGAAGTTGAGAAAGGAACAAGAGGAACAATTAGAAGTGGGTAGAAAAAGAATAGAAAGACAGCTAAAACAGAATTCTTATATCCTTTTCATTCTAAGTTCTTGTAATTTACCAAATACAGGTCCAGCTACTAAGAAAATATTAAAACTTTATCTACCTTATAGAATATTTGGTTCCCCTCTACCGAGTTCGTTAAAGGACCCTTTGCACACTTCAATACGAATTCAGAATAGTATGAACAACAACAAAGACTTATTCCACTAAGTGAGATCAGCTACTAGAATAGCATGAAACTGACAAAAAACATAATGGAGCACTTCATGAACAAACTCAATATATTTAAAAGAATGAAAGAAGCAAACAAGTGAAAAGAAATATAAACAAAGAAATAGAGGTATAAGAAATGATTAATTCTTAAAATGTGGTTGAATGATGTCTTAAGAAGGTAAAGGAAATTATGAGGAGTAAGGACTACATGAGCAGAGAAAGTAAGTGTCTTTAGAAAAGAATCCCTTGATCTGCATAAGCATTGACTGCATTTATCTATGTTCCTATCAAAGTCCTACTATTATCATAACCAAATCTCATAATAAAACCATAAATTCAGCTCAACCTCTGAAACCTCCCTAGCAAACAATAACAAACATTGCCTTTGCAGCATAACTTTTGCTCCACCTCTCAACCCTCCCAGCAATCAAAAGACTCATAAGGGATGAACGGTAATTCCAAAACAGGACAATCCTTATGATTCAAAATTGCAATGCTACATATTCAATTGTAGCTTCAAGAACTTGACCCTGTTCATTTAGTTGCAGCGACCTATTACATGGCTAATAGAAAACAAATATAAAAATAGTATATGATAAAATTAAGTTACACTAATGCTAAATAATATATACTACTTGATTACTATGATTGGTTCCTTAAACTTGACACACTCGACTATGTTTCTACATATATAAACATACCCTTGGACCCCTCATACCTTCAAAATTAGAGAATATAGCAAACTAGAAAGTAAGCATCACAGAACCAAAAATGGAGCAAAACAGAACAAGCAGACAAAGAGTAAAATCTAAAGTGCAGAGAAAAAACATTACGATGTTTTCTAGATTCAAATATATGTCAAGGGCAGTTCATGAGGAACAACCGCATGAATCCGAGGAGAAAATTACATAGCCCAGAATTAAAAGAACTGCACATACTTAACAGTTTCGAGAAAATCTCTGATTATGAAAATAGAAATCCAAAAAGTATACTAGTACCAGTACATCATATATCATATAACTAGAATAGAACAGAGTAGTAAAATAGAACAAGAACAGAATTAATTTATGAATTGAGTGGTAATAATAATAATACATACGCTTTTACGAGGAACAATCATCATAGCGGGAGCGACAAGATGATTCTGATACAAGCCCCTAGTAACATAAAGTTCTTGTTCTTGATGATCTTCACATTCTTGATATGCAGAACATGGAATCAAAACAGTTAATTGAGTCTTGAATTATAATTATAGTAGATAACTTCAATGTGTGCAAAATAATCACAAAAAGATATCAAGATAAACTAATAAATTGATGTAAAGTGAAGAAGGAACACAACTACCTTGATTTCTTTCAGAAGTGCAAGCACCCTAACTAAAGCCTTAAATTAAAACAGCAGAGGAATAGATTCTAGTTCTAAAACAGATTTCAATTTTTTTCCTTCATAAGCACCTAATCCACAGGCATGCGAATACGATAATAATCAATGACCTTCAATAATTATTTAAGACAATAAAACTAAGACTTAAAAGATCTTAAGGCATAGAGCATAAGCATCAAATCGAAGCATGTAGCTTCATGAATGAAAACTAAACAAATTGAAATACTGCATCAACACAACTCTAAATCTGAAATATTCTGCAAAATAGGTAACAACTCAACAACTATTGAAGCCACAAAGATAGATAACAAAATAACCAAAGCCACAATAAACAAAATGCAATTTCAATCATGATAAGAAGCAGGTATTTCGAGGCTATTGCTCAAGATTGGTATTCTCTAAGGCTTACATGCCTTTCTAGAAGAGCAAGCTTCTACATAACAAGTATTTCAATTCATTTAATTTTTGTTAAAGAAATATTCCTATGGTTATTTCTTCTCTCTACTATATATATAATTTTGATAGATCACTTATTGAACTACAAGAATGATTTCACTTTGGATTCTTTAAAATATGACTATGATGCATTCAATTTCGTATGTGTTTGGTTACATATTAAATTAAAGTGTATTACCTCAAAAGGTTCTTCCCCAAAATCAAAACCATGGCTTCGATCCCCTTTTTCTTCTTGTTCTTCTCATCTTAGCTTCAATTCCTTTTTCTTCTTGTTCTTCTCCTCCTGGCTTCTCACCGTAACAAACTCGAAGAGGTTGATGAGGCGAATTTGAGGTGACACTATCTGTGCAAAACCGTTAGGGAGCGAGAGAAAATGAACGTGTTGCTTGCGATTTGGGTTAGAAGAGCATTTAGGAATGAAAGGGAGAGGTTGGGATGAGATTTGTGAAGGGATTTTGGAATAGAAGAGATTTGGGAAGGATTTAGGACTAGGGTTCTTATTTCACTTATGAGGAAGAAGAAAGTGGGAGAAGGGGAGAAAGAGAGTGAGCATATGGCACACGAGTAAATGAGGAAGAATGAAAGAAAAATTTAAGTGTTTGTAATTCCTATTTTGTGTAGGTCGTGGCCTACGCTACGCTTAAAGTGAAGCCGACGCTATTTGAATTAAAGGCTGACACAAAAATTTAAAAATAAAAACGTAAAAAAAAGTGTGAAAAGTCGGATTTATGTCGGTCTTGGCCGACACTAACACAAAAATTAGCGTCCGCTTCGTGGCCTACGCTAAAAATTGGTAGCTAAATTGATGTTTTCTTGTAGTGCATTAAATAAGGAGACATGAGTTAACGTTTGCTTATATTTTAGGGGAATTGATATTGCCACTCCTATATTGATATTGCCACTCTCATTTAAAAATTTTATTCAATCTTGCTTTGCTTTTTTACAAAGGAGAAGAGAAAAAAGGAGTGGTGATATCAATTATTGGAGTGACAATATCACTCTCCATATTTTAGACCAAGAAGTTTCAATTTATTTTGACTTATAAATATGACCTGAGGTAGTACTATTAAAGATATTTTTATTTTAATAATAATTTGTGTGGGCTGAATATTAATTAGTATATTGTAGATATTTTGTTATTTACATTAATTGTTTTATTTATATTATGATCAACATGATCGATAGAGATACCAAAAATAAAATGCGTTTAGATTACAACCTAATATTAACGTGTGCCTCATATGAAAGCCTAGCTTTGGGCACAATGGGAAGCCTAGCAGACGGTTCTATAAATCGGTCTGTAGAGAGGTGGTGGTCCCCAGCACATTAAACCGTCGTTTAGTTGCATATTACTTCCCATTCGGAGTTAGGCATCCCAGCTCGGGGACTAAAGTGGTTTGGTTGAGGAAGACAACAACACCACTATATTTCTCTAACACTCGTTTGTCTCTATATTGTCTATGACATCATGAACCAATGAGGAGATATCAATTGTTTGTAACGTTTGTGACCAATATAATAAGGCTTTCGTTGCATCTCATGGTTATGATCGTAAAAGGTCCAGGTAATTCTAAACTCTATTTCTAAAACTCTAATGCAACGGTATCCTATTGTTATTGGTTTTACTACTTAGTTTAAGTAAATTTCAACAAGTGATAGATTATAGAGTCTTTCGGTATTTTAATATTTTGTTTGAAAAATATTTCATAAAGTTTTTTTTAAAGGAATAAGTTGAAATCCCGTTTGAAATTTGTGTTGTTAGTTATGGAGTCTTTTAGGGTGTTACCTTTCTTTAGATATTTTCTTTGGAATAATTAATTGCAAACCACATTTCATACTGTTTTTAGAAATCTTTTGAAATTTTCCATGCGAAGGTTTTTGTGTTTTCTCCCTATCTTTTATTCCAAATTAATTGCTCTCTATTTTATTAATAACTGTAAATAATTATCCGGCTGTTAGAGTTAGTTATTCAACTATTCTAATAGTTTTCAGAATATATTCAATAAAATATAAAATTCTCTGTTTTTCCGCCTTCGGTTTTCTTTTCGTTATATGGTATCATCGAGCCTAAGGAATCTTTCTTCTTCGTTTTTTCGTCTTTCGTTTCCATTGATGGCTTCTGCGTCAGCTTCCAATACTTTCTCTCAAACAATTTCACGCAAATTAGATGATAAAATTTTTTTATCATGGCAGCAGCAGGTCAATACGATCTTGCGTGCCCATCAACTTCCATCCTTTATCGTAATCCCAAAAATTCCCCTCAAATACCTCTCTGAAGTATATCACGACTCCGATTCTGTCAACCATGAATTCTTTGATTGGGATCGCCAAGATTCTCTGGTGCTTTTATGGCTACTCTCCACTCTATTTAACTCAATTGTTGCTCAAGTTGTTACATGCAGACACTCCTATTAGGTGTGGGATTCTATTCACTCTTACTTTCACTTCCTCACAAGAGTCAAATCTACTCAATTGAGACTAGAGCTACGAACGCTGAAAAAGAGATATAGGTCATGTTTTGAATATCTGCAGCGTATCACTGCTATTGTTGACATTCTTTTTTGATTGGAACTCATTTATAGACTAAAAAAAGTAGTCTTTCATATAAAGAGTAAGAGCATGTTTAAACACGATTATTTCAGGAAAAATAATTGTTTATTTTTCAAAAGCTCTCTCACAGAACTTATAAAAATAAGTGATTATTTTTTTTTCAAATAAACTAATCCAAATACACACTAAAATGAAAAATAACTTAAAAATACGTGTAAAAACTAAAAGCTTAATTTAACCTAAAGTTTATATTGAGTTTTCAGTGTGGCTGAGAGTTTTAGATTATTAGATATGAAAGATTTTCCCCTCACAGGTATATATAACTACCTAAAATATCGAAAATTAAAAAGTGATAACATAAAAGAAAAAAATTAGATCGTGTAACATACATTTTAAAAATTTATATTTTTAGTTTTGCTATAAAATAAATGAATTGAAGATTGAAAAAAAAAAGATACAAGTACCTTATTTTGAGTTACGTTAAATAAATGTTTTTTTTAGAAAGACAAAATAATATACACTTAAAATAATTCAAATAACCTTAATAAGTGTCTAATATTATTTAGCAAGACCTATTTTTTAAAAAGGACAATTTAAGAAATACATCCTTATTTTTAAATAAAATTAATAAAATTTAAGAGGCAAGTAACTAATTTTATTATTACATGTAAATTGATTTTTTTTTCTTATAAATCATTTGGAGAGAGTACGTTGTTCCTCCAAATTATTCCCTCTAATCCTATTTATTTATAAGGTACATTTTAAATGGTTTTTGTGTTTCTTTTCATAAGATACTTACTACTTTCTATGAAGCATTTAATATCTTTTTCATTATTTATCCTTATTATAATCCTTCAATTTATATCTACTTTTTCTCATTATAAACTTAAAATCATTAATGCACTCTTATATTTGAAGGATAAATTTGACATATCACATATTTTTTATAACAAACAACTGTGGGCTCACTACAAGAATGTGACAATATAGTCATGAAAAAATAACTTAAAATCATTAATGCACTCTAATATTTAAATTATGCTGACAATTTTGCGATGGTCCTAGCCGTCACTAATTTAGCGGCAGTTTAGGCCGGTGCTAATTTAGCGGCAGTTTAGGCCGTTGCTATTCTTGACCCAATTTAAAAATGGTTGACGTGTGTTCACAGCTCAATGGCCAACGCAATGACTTAGGATTCGTGATTTTTCACTCTTTCTCATCTTTATAAAACCGTTCACTTCTTCTTTATTTAATTTCTTCATCAATTGCACTTAACAAAATCTTTCACTTTTTCTTCTATTAATTTCTTCATCACCCAATCACTCCATAACAACACCACCATCCACTTCACAACCCATCCACCTCTGACGACTTCCAGTGAAGCTCCAACTCCAGCGACCTCCAACTCTGACAACCTTCTTCTTCTTCATCTTCTTCTAGTCCCCCTCCTCTTCTTCTTTTGTCTTCCTTTCTTTCTTTCTTTCTTTCTTCTTCCATGCTATTTCCCTTCTTCTTCAATCTATCTATCTTTCTTCTTCTTCAATACTATTTTCGACCAACAAAAGTATGAGGGACTCATCTTCTAGGAGCTAATTTTTTTTCCAAAAAAGAGAAACGTAGCGACTGTTTTTATCGTCACTATAGACTGTCGTGCACCCCACAAAATCAACGCGTATTGTAGCGTCGTCTTTTACCGTCGCTAGGTAACTATGGTAAAAGCTATCGCTAATGCTTAGTAACTCAAAAAATAGCAATGGCTTGACCTCCGTCCCTTGCTCATCGCTAACTCCTTTTTAGCGATGGTTTTAGGCAATTCAACTACGTTTTGGCCCTTGCTGATGAGGACACCAACAAGATTAAGGGAAAAACTAAAGGCAAGGATCCTTTGGAAGGACTTGGAGAACCTATGACTAGGGCAAGGACTAAAAAGGCACAAGAAGCTCTTCAACAAGTGTTAACCATGCTTCATGAATTTCAGCCCAAGTTACAAGTGAAGAAGCCTAAAATGGTCAATTGCATCAAGGCCCAAGGTGAAGAAGGAGGCGCACAAGCTGCTGCCATTTAGGGGTTTATTTAGCATTTCTATGTTTGTAATAAAGGCCCAAACTTGTGTTAAGTGGCTGCCAATTCATCTTGGATTCGCACCACCCATGGACTCTTTAGTAATTAAGTTTAATGTAGGTCAAATAAGCTAGAAGAGGAAGAGTTGTGGCTGCCTTGTAGCCTCAAAATTTCGTGCCTCTCAGCCTCATTTTACACATGTTTTATTTGTTTTTAATGAGTCTTCAAAGTCACCTTGAATGTCCATCAATGGTGACCTATTCTTCTTTCTTCAAGTTGTAACCTTAGAAGCAAGTTTCTCCTATATAAGAGCTTGCTTTCTCCATGAATAAACCAAGTTATCTTGAGTAAAAAATTCAGATTTTATAATCTATTTGAGTGTGATTCTCATCTAAGAGAGTGATTCTCTTGTTAGCTCTTGAGTGATTCAAGACTAGGTTATTTGTGTTCTTCACTGTTGTTCCTTAAGCTTCATAATCTTCATCTTCTTCCTTGCCTACCTTTAACTAAGTTTCCAGCCACTAAACCACTATTTTTGGTCAGCCCCAAGCTCCAAAATTCAGCCACAACTCGCCATTAATTCCCTTAAACATAATCCCCTTTTTCCGCCTTTTGCATAATTGCTCATCAACTCTTACCTAACCATTTCTCTCACCTAAATTTGAATAATTCAGACCCTAAACACCTCAGCCACCACGCCCAAACAGCCCAAAACACCTTCCCATATCCTTCTCCTTTTCATTAACTACTTGTCTCCTACCCTTTAAACTCTAATTTGCACCAAGACCAAATCCAAGCCACATTCATCCATTCTTAGTCAGCACCCAATCAAGTCTTTAAACACTATTATTCAGCCCATTTCTTCCTCCTATTCATTAAAACTTTTGTCTCCAAAATTAATTTCCTATTGAATTAGTCCTTATATCTAAATTCTGCCCAAAGCCATTAAGCCTCAACCCTAAACCCAATCAGCCTACCAAACTTGCCTAACTCTTCCTTTTTCTTTTCTTCATTATTTTTTTTTATTTTAGATCAACAAGAATAACCCCAAAAAAAAAGGTCCTACAAGTTGCCCTTAAAATTAAGGGATACCCATAACGTATAGGGTTCGTATCACTTGCTATTTTTTGCCATTCTTGTAGTGGCTTGGTAGTTTTAGATTTTGTTTTGGTTAAAATCACTTTTCACCAAAGCTAAAAATATTTGCTTCCGTTAGATGGTTTCGATTGTTGTGCATTAATAATTTCAACCATTAGTATTTATCTTAGTTTGTGTTTTTTGTTTTTTATTTTACTAAAATCTAAACTAAATAAATTCTACATTTAACTATTTTTATTGGTATTAGTATTTCATTTAAAAATACATTATAAATATAGGGCCTGAGGAAGTACTATAAAACTAGTACCATTAATGTAACCAAATGAATAAATTAATAGTATCATTAACTAATAATATACCAATAGTCTACATGATCATGTACCGAACCTTTAAGACTTGGGAGTTGGAGGTCAATGTTCGAACTTTGGCGGTGGTAATTTAAATTAAGATATGAGTGAGAGTTAGTTTATGATAGGTGTGTGTTAGGATTTATGATTGGGTGCATGTGTATTTGCCTAAAAAAACGAATAATATACCGTCATACATAGAGAAAAAACGGATTATAAGTTTGAATTTAGGATGACAAGCTTGACCACAAGTGAGACTACAAAAATTTTGCATATTAGCTAGGCAAAAATTTGTAGCTAATTTGTAACAATTTGGTAGCAAAAATAGAATAGCTGCGGATTATGTAACAATTAGCTATTGAATTTTTGAGAGCTAATATTAGGTCGCTAATTGGTAGCGAAAAATTTTGGTAGCTAAAACATTGGGACTATATGATTATAAACCTTAGCTAATTTATTGCTAAATTAAATATTTTTAATTATTAAAGTCGGTCACCGTACCGAATCAACCGAGCTCCGATACCACTATTTGGACAGAGAGAGTAGAGCCAAAGACACAAGCCAAGAGAATATACCACAAGTGTAAGACACCACAATATAACCAATACTTTAATACAACACAATTTCTTAAGACAATATGTGCATGAGTCCATCCACTTATAAACCCTTTAACTTGCTTCTAACTATCCAATGTGAGACTTTGATTCATTATGAACTTCATATCTAATGAGTAGCTAATGTAGTAGTTAATCAGTAGCTAAGAAAATTAGCTAGAAATTTTTTTTGTAGCTAATTAGTAGCTATATGGATACAAATTACTCCCTCCGGTCCTATATATAAGTCACTTCTAACCGAATCAACAAAACCAAGAAATGGTAGTTAGCTCATTAAATTTGTCTAAAAAATGAGGTTTTTTCCAATTATACCCTCAATTTAAATGTGCAAATGAATGCTTTGGAAATTAATATCTCTTTCTCTTTCTTATTCTACTCTCTTTCTCACTCCATCATTAATTAAATCTTTGAAAATGGTAGAAGGGGTAAAAGAGGGAAACTCAATTAATGAGTTAGTTAGTGACTTATATTTAGGACCAAGGATTTCTTCTAGAAGGTGACCTATATATAGGACCGGAGGGAGTAGCTATGAAAAAATTTGGTAGCTATATTTCGTAGCTAATTAGTAGCTAATTTGGTAGCTAATTAGTTAACAAGAAAATTAACTAGAAAATTTTATTTAGTAGCTAATTGGTAGCTATTTAGATACAAGTTAGCTATGATATTTTTTATAGCTATATTTCATATCTAATTAGAAGCTAATATGGTAGCTACTTAATATTCTCTCTATTCCTATTTAACTGTCCGGAGAGAGAAAATTAAACATATTAAAAAATCCAATGATTACACTAATTTTTATCAAAATAATTAGCAAATTTCCTACAATACCCTTCTATATTTTCTTTATCAGGTTTATTTTGTTATACTATCTCTCGTAAATTTCTCTCAGATTTTCAACTCCCACTCTCCCATTAATTAATCATCTTTCTTCTCACTCACTACTTCATTCCGTAGTAAATACTCCAACAATAAACTGAAAAGTTTAACTACCCAAAAATAAACTGAAGAGTTTACAAGTTCCCACCAAAACTAAATTAAAATAGCTTCAAAACATCTGTGCCTTCCTCCAAATTATTTCAATAGTAGTACAAAAGGTGAGTAATGGAGTAGCAGCAAATAGGCGCGTGTTCCATAGTGGCTTCACATTCTAATGTGTTCTTATACTCCTATATTCATCCATATCAGTGGATATTTATTTCTTTGAAATTATAGTGAAATATTAATTATACACTTAAAATAAATATAGGGGTATAATTGGAAAAAACACAATAATATTGTCTTGAAATCTTAAGCGGACAGATAAATTGAAACAAATAAATTTTCTCTCTCCAAACTGTTAAACAGAGGAAATATTAGCTAAAAAATTTTTTTAGTAGTTAAAATATAGCGATTTAAATATAAATTAACTATGAATAAAAAATATTCTTGCAGTGACGTCCTTTGACATATGTATTTGAGTTGTTGCTACTGGCACTGTAAAGCATCACCAACTACCTCATTTTGTTTGGTCCAATTTAGACGAAAGCACATGCAGCTACCAAGAAGGTGTTCCCAAAATGCCACGTTGCAAGATCGTAGCCGCAAGATTAGATGTGGCAATTACTTGTGAGTCACTTCTTATGGCTATGAGCTGGACTATTCCTTTTTCGACCGCATCTCTAACAATGTGGTAGTCTAACTCTATATGTTTGGTTCTCTCATGAAATACTGGGTTGTTTCCAATGTACACAACGGATTGATTGTCACAGTAGAGAGGAATAGGTAGATTTGGTTTGATGTGGAAGTCCTTGAACAGCTTTAACAGCCATTTAATTTCACAAGTCCCATGAGCAAGGGCTCTATATTCGGATTTTGAAGATGATTTCGATGGTGTCTGTTGTTTCTTACTTTTCCAAGACACCAGAGATGAACCTGCGAAGAAACAATACCCTGTAGTGGATTTTCTTGAGTCAACACATCCTCCCCAATCTGCATCAGTGAAGCCACGCAAGGATAGATCGCGTTCAGCTGGGAAGAAAAGGCCTTTTCCTGGTGATTTCTTCACAAACTTGAGAATCTTCATTGCTCCTTGGTAATGGATATCTGTTGGTTTCTGCATAAACTGACTTAAATGGTTTACTGCATAACATATATTCGGTCTGTTGTGTGTCAGATACAAAAGTCTCCCTATGAGCCTCCTAAAGCTTTCTGGATCTTCCATGGTTGTTCCTTGATCTTTGCTGTACTTCATCTTGTTATCAATTGGGGTGTTACATGGCTTGGCATCCATGAGTCCTGCATCCTTTAGAATGTCAATTGCATACTTTCTCTGATTGAGGTTTATTCCTTTGCTTGTTCTGGCCAGCTCCATGCCTAGAAAGTATTTGGCATTTCCTAAATCCTTGATGCTGAATTCCTTGTCCAGCTACTGCTTTATCTCCTTGATTTCACTATGATCATTTCCGGCTAATAGAAGATCATCTACATAAACCAAAATGAAGGTTAATGAGTTTTGGTTCTCTTTTGAAAACAAGGAATAATCAGATTTGGATTGCACATATCCAAAACTAATAAGAAAAGAACTGAGTCTATGATTCCACTCCCTGCTGACCTGCTTCAATCCATATAGAGATTTTCTGAGCTGGCAAATATTAGACGTGTCTTGCACATCCAGTCCTTGAGGAAGTGTCATGTACACTTCTTCTTTTAGTTCTCCATGAAGGAAAGTCGTATTGATATCTAGCTGTTGAAGAATCCATCCCTTTGCTGCTACCAAGGTCAGAAGTATCCTCACGGTTGACATTCTAACAACGGGGCTAAAAGTCTCTGTGTAGTCCAGCTCTTGAGTTTGTGTGAACCCTCTTGCTACTAGGCGAGCTTTGTGTCTTTCTAGGCTTCCATCTACCTTTCTTTTGGTTTTGAACACCCACTTGCGAGTTACTGCTTTCTTGTTGGGAGGTAATTTCATTAATTCCCATGTCTTGTTCTTCTTGTGTAGTTTCTGCATCAAATGTCAAAGTTAGACAAAAATGTTTATAAGAGTTAGACAACCTGTCATACCCTATGTAATCACTCATAGGGTACTTGATTTTCTCATTGTTGTTCTAGCTTTGGGCAATGTTTGCAGTATTTGTGTTGCTGTTGCTGCCTCCTTCTCCTGTTAAGCTCCACTCATAGTCTTTCAAATGTCCAGGTGGTTTCTTCTATCTGGTGGACTGCCTCCTTTCTTATGCATCACCTTGGGTTTGGTTACTGATATTTGCCTGTCTTTGATCTGGTATATCATGATCTTCTGCCCTGTCTCCTTCTTCTGTTTCTTCTAGATATTGACTTCTGAATCCTGTCAGGACCTCATCTTGAAGAGTGTTGGACATTCCTGCATTCTTTTCTTGCTTGTCTATAAAAGGAAAAACATTTTCATAGAATTTGATATTCCTACTAAGAAAGATTTCCCTGTTGCTTAGATCAAAGAGGATAATCCCTTTTACTCCTTGTTTGTAACCTAAGAACATGCATTTCCTAGCTCTACTATCTAGTTTCTTCCTATTCCTAGTCAAGGTAGAGGCATAGCAGAGACAACCAAAACACCTATGATCAGAGATGTTAGCAATTTTATTATGCAGAATATGATAAGATGACACATTTTTGGACCTTTCACTTGGTAACCTGTTGATGAGAAAGATTGCATGTGACACAGCATAGGTCTACAAGATCTTAGGGATGTTTGATTGATGCATAAGAGCCCTTGTCACAGACAAGATATGCTGATGCTTCCTTTCCACCCTTCCATTTTGTTCAGGACATTCTACACATGTTGTCTAATGTATTATTCCCTTTAAGGCATAGTAATATGTTAATGCAAACTCAGGTCCATTGTCAGTTCTAATGCATTTAATAACAGTTTTATACTGAGTTTCAATCAGGCTAACAAAAGACATAACCAAGTTAGATGTTTCAGCTTTGGTTTTCATGAAGAAAACCTATGTATGTTTGCTGTGATCATCCACAACAGTGAGAAAATATCTATGTCCAAGAATAGAAGGAATGGAAAGAGGTCCCCAAATGTCAAAGTGAACAAGATCAAAAACAGAAACAGCAACATTATCACATGAATTATAAGGATTTATCTTTTGTTTAGAAACATGACAAACATCACAAGGCATAAAGCTTTTATTTCCATCAATGTAAGAGTAATACTATTTCATTTTGTTCATCCTTTCTAAACAAGGATGACCCAACCTAACATGCCAAATGTTATTTTTTTCTACATTTACAGAATTCACAACAGAAGAAGAAGAAATGTTAATAGATCCATCTAAAGCATATAGTCCATTCTTCACACTAGCAGCACCAATCTTCCTCAATGTAAGTTGATCCTGCACAAGACAATCACTCTTAGTAAACATTAACTGACATAGAAGATCTGCAGTCAATTTGGAAACAGCAATAAGGTTATATTTGAAGTTAGGGATAAATAGAACATCATTTAAATAAAAATCCTTAGAGAAAATTATGGTTCTAGCCATAGTAGCCTTGACATAATCTCCATTAGGTAACTTAACAGATAGAGGCCTTATTTTCTTGATGGATTAAAAGCTTTTGGAGGAGTGACAGACATGATCTGTTGCTCCTGTGTCTATGATTCATCATGAAGCCTTATAATTAAGCAGCAAGGTCCTAACCTTTCCTTGAGTTTCTTTAACCTGCTGATTGGACTTACTGGACATTTGTTTGGATGCATTCCCTTTGGTCATTATCTGATTTATGCTATGGCCAGAATTTCCTGATGATTGTTGCAATATTGCTATGATTGCTTTCTTCTGTTCAAGTGAAAGCTCCAGAGTAGGCTCATCAGTAGTGACTGCTCCCTCCTGAGAATTTGAGTCATCCTCACTGTCCCAAGTACTGTCTTCATCAGCAACACAGTTATTAGCAGAACTATTTTTCTTAAGATGTGCAGGGAATCCATGTTTCCTGTAACATGTTTTTGCAATATGACCAATTCTCCCACAATATGTGCAAGATTTATTGGAATAGCTCCCACTCTTTGAGTTCTTGTTCTGTCCCAGATTCTGATCTTTGTATTTTCCTTTTGGCTTCTTCTTTTCTTGAAGACTGGTGTTAAGCAAAACCTTAGACTCATCTGCATCTTGATTCATTTGCCTCTCTTGCTGACTTAAGAGATTAAAGGCTGTCTCGATATTAGGCAGCGGATTCATCATCATAATATGGGATCTCACATTTGCAAAAGACTCATTGAGCCCTCTCAAGAACATAATGACATAGTCATTTTCTTTCTAGGCCATGATCGTGGGAATAAGAGTGCAAGAACATGTCACAGCGCACACGCACTGTGGTGTGGGCCTGAAACTCTCCAATTCAAGCCAAAGATTTTCCATACGCGTAAAATATTCAGAAACAATTTGTTCTCCTTGATGGAGATTGTATAATTCTCCTTGTATTGCAGCATTTCTGAAAGCATCTGCTTGATGGAACTTCCTCCTCAGATTCTCCCAAATCTCTTTCGCCGTATCCAACCAAATCACACTCTTAGATATGGAAGGGTTCAGAGTTTGATTGATCCAAGCTATGACTAAGGAATTGTACCTATCCCATGCCTCAAAGGTAGCATCATCATCTTTCGACTTAGGAAGGTTTCCGTTGATAAACTGGAGTTTATTCTTGATCTTTAGAGCAACGCACATAGCTCTAGACCAAGCGTGATAATTGGGCCCGTTGAGAACTACTGGAATTAAAGGAGTTTCAGGATTCTCATTAGGGTGAATGAACAGAGGACTTGATGAATCAACGGTAGTCTTCGCCATTGTTGTAAAAAACTGTCAATCAAAAACCCAGAAGAACAGAGCACGAGCGGACAAAGAAAAGAGATGAAAAGAAAAGGAGAAAAGAAAAAAACGAGGAGGAAAGAAGATAAACATATTAACCAAGGATCTTCATTTAACCATGGCTCGAGATACCATGTTGCATTTTCTCATTGTTGATGCGGAAGCTTCATGAACGATAATGGAAGAGATGCACATGAACACAAAAAAAAAACTGTATTGATTGAATTTGGAAAAGATTACAGCAATGATGATAAACTGGTTTACAGAAGGGGATATATAGCAAAACTAACTAAGGGAAAAGATAAGGTTGAATGTGGATAACAGAACAACATAAAACTGAAAATAACGACTTCCTATCAGGGACCATCTTGCAAGGAATGCAAGGATTACTTAACAAAACTAAAGACTATTGTGAACTTCTAATATTTGTTGTTGAGTCCTTTCTTTATTGTTAAGAGTTGCTGCTGCTTGTTGTTGATGCTGCTTGCTGGTTCCTTCTTCCTGCATTTTGCTTCCTTCTCCTTCCTTCAACTAAACTACAATTTGTTACTCCCTAAAATTTAAAAGGGATGAATCAATTGGCCTTTAACGTACCAAAGAATATGTCTACCCAAAAAAACAATGTGAAATTATGAATTTAGTTTATAAACATTTAACTTATTTTTGTTTTTGTCCTTCTACAAAAAAAGACGCTTGTTAAAAATATTTTATTTTTAGTCATTACTATTAAAGATATTTTTATTTTTAGTAATAATTTGTGTGTGCTGAATATTAATTATATTATAAATATTTTTTTATTCACATTAATTGAATTAATTATAGTATGCTCAACATGATCGGTAGAGATACCGAGAATAAAATCCGTTTAGATTACAACATAATATTAACGTGTGTCTCATATGAAAGCCTAGCTTTGGGCACAATGGAAAGCCTAGCGGGCGGTTCAATAAATCGGCTTGTAGAGGGGTCATGGTCCCCAACACATTAAACCGTCATTTAGTTGCATACTACTTCACATTCGGAGTTAGGCATCTCGGTTCGGGGACTAAAGTGATTTAGTTAAGGAAGACCACAACACCACTATATTTCTCTAACACTCATTTGTCTCTATATTGTCGATGACATCATGAGCCAATGAGAAGATATCAATTGTTTGTGATGTTCGTGACCAATATAATAAGGCTTTCTCTGCATCTCGTGGTTATGATCGTTAAAAGTACAGATAATTCTAAACTCTATTTCTATAACTCTAATGCAACGGTCTCCTTTTTTTTATTGGTTTTACTACTTGGTTTAAGTAAATCCCAACAAGTGGTAGATTATAGAGTCTTTCGACATTTTAATATTTTGTTCGGAAAAGATTTCATAAAGTTTTTTTTAAAGGAATAAGTTGGAATCCTGTTTGAAGTTTGTGTTGTTAGGTTACAGAGTCTTTTAGGGTGTTACCTTTCTTTAGATGTTTTCTTTGAAATAATTAATTGCAAACCACATTTCATACTGTTTTTAGAAATCTTTTGAAATTTTCCATGCAAAATTTTTTGTGTTTTCTCCCTTTCGTTCAAACGTTATCAATATTTATTAGAGAGAAGAATATAGCTATCTTTTATTCCAAATTAATTGCTTTCTGTTTTATTAATAACTAAATAATTATTCGGCTGTTAGGAGTTAGTTATTCAACTGTTCTAAATTCTGTTGTAACTGATTATGTTCAACAACGGCTATTATAACAGATTCAGATTTAATCTTAGCCTAGCAAATCTATAAATAGGATTTATCTCTCTATTTTGAATATCTTTTTCAGTTTTCAGAATATATTCAATAGAATATAAAATATTCTGTTTCTCCGCCTTTGGTTTCCTTTTCGTTATATGGTATCATCGAGCCTAAGGAATCTTTCGTCTTCGTTTTTTCGTCTTTCATCTCCATCGATGGCATCTGCGTTAGCTTCCAATACTTTCTCTTAAAAAAATTCATGCAAATTAGATGATAAAAATTTTCTATCATGGCAGCGGTCAATATGATCTTGCGCGCCCATCAACTTCCATCCTGTGTCGTAAACCCAAAAATTCCCCTCAAATACCTCTTTGAAGCAGATCGCGACTCCGATTCTGTCAACCATGATTTCTTTGATTGGGATCGCCAAGATTCTCTGGTGCTCTCATGGCTACTCTCCACTCTATTTGACTCAATTCTTGCTCAAGTTGTTACATGTAGACACTCCTATTAGGTGTGAGATTCTATTCACTCTTACTTTCACTTCCTCACAAGAGTCAAATCTACTCGGCTGAGACTAGAGTTGTGAACTCTGAAAAAGAGATCTAGGTCATGTTCTGAATATCTGCAGAGCTGTGAACCACGGTTATTGTTTATTTTTCAAAAGCTCTCTCACAGAGTTTATAAAAATAAGTGATTATTTTTTTAACCTAAAGTTTATATTGAGTTTTCAGTGTAGCTAAGAGTTTTAGATTATTAGATATGAAAGATTTTCCCTTCACTGGTATATATAACTACCTAAGGGGCTGTTTGTTTCAAGGTTTAGAAAAAATATTCCTGAGAATGTACTTGGAAATGTGAGATTCCCATGTTTGTTTAAAGATTTAAAAAAAAGATTTACGGGCAACATTTATTCCCAAGAATATTTTTCCTTTGTATTTTCTGTAATCTCCATTTCCGTGGTAAAAGGTGAGTAAGTTATTTTCCCATGGGAATATAGCTAGTTATTTTATATTTTACTCGTAACTACCACTTTTTTATTTTTCATTTTTGGATTTTTCATTTAAAATTCAAAAAGTGTTCCTAATGATGTTAATTTTATCAAACACTCTCTTATAAAATGCTCAAAAATACACATTTTTAGAAATATATACAAATTATGAAAAATAAGATGCCTGAAAATATTTTTTATTCCTCGAAGCTAACGCCCTCTAAATTATCAATGTTAGGTATCTAATTCATTATTTATATATATATATATATATATATATATATATATATATATATATATTCTTAATCTACATAATAACATTACATTACTGTTCTTTTACTAGTTATCTTTTATTTTTTTATTGATTAAATAATTAAAATAAATAAATAATATTATATGCAATAAAAATATTTTCATTTTATTACATGTAACATTATTATAAATCAAATAGATTTTAAATTTTATTGAAATTTTTTCAAAAATTCCTAGGAACAAAAACTAAAAACCAAATAACTTGTTTAAAATGTCTGGGAATAAACATTACTGGAAATATATTCCTCGCAATAAGATACCCGGGAATGTATTTTCAAACCTTGAATTCGTGATTTTTCACTCTTTCTCTTCTTTATAAAATCGTTCACTTCTTCTTCAATTAATTTCTTCATCACTTGCACTTAAAAAATCTTTCACTTCTTCTTCTATTAATTTCTTGTTCATCCAATCACTCCATAACAACACCACCACACACTTCACAACTCATCCACCTCTGACGACTTCCGGTAAAGCTCCAACTCTAGTGACCTCCAACTTTGATGACCTTCTTCTTCATCTTCTTCTCCTCCCTCTCCTCTTCTTCTTTCTTCTTCTATCTATCTTTCTTCTTCAGTGACTGTTTTTATCGTCGCTATAGATTGTCGTGCAAGCAACAAAATCAACACGTATTGTAGAGTCGTCTTTTACCGTCGCTAGGTAACGACAGTAAAAGCTGTCGCTAATGCTTAGTAACTCAAAAAATAGCAATGGCTTGACCTCTGTCCCTTGCTCATCGCTAACTCCTTTTTAGCGATGGTTTTAGGCAACTCAGCAACGTTTTGGCCCTCACTATTTTTTTTCATTCTTGTAGTGGCTTGGTAGTTTTGGATTTTGTTTTGATTAAAATCACTTTTCACCAAAGCTAAAAATAATTACTTCCTTTAGATGGTTTCTATTGTCGTGTATTAATAATTTTAACCATTAGTATTTATCTCAGTTTGTGTTTTTTGTTTTTTATTTTACTAAAATATAAGCTAAATAAATCTTACATTTAACTATTTTTATTGGTATTAGTATTTCATTTAAAAATACATTATAATAGGGCTTGAGGAAGTACTGTAAAACTAGTACCATTAATGTAACCAAATGAATAAAGTAATAGTATCATTAACAACTAATAATATACTAATAGTCTACATGGTCATGTACCAAATCTTTTAAGACTTAAGAATTGGAGTCTAGGATTAAGTACGTGTGTATATACCAAAGAAACGCTAATAATATACCGTCATACATAAGAAAAAACGGATTATAAGTTTGAATTTAGGATGACAAGCTTGATCACAAGTGAGACCCTTTAACATATGTATTTGAGTTGTTGCTACTGGCACTGTTAACTTAAGCATCACCAACTACCTCATTTTGTTTGGTCCAATTTAGACGAAAGCACATGCAGCTACCAAGAAGGTGTTCCCAAAATGCCACGTTGCAAGATCGTAGCCGCAAGATTAGATGTGGCAATCTCACGGTCGCAATTAATTTTCAACCAACCCCCTTTCGTCTTTCGTTGCTTCTGCACACCTACTTAAACAAGCGTTCTATTCTTTAATTTTCTCTATAAAAGCCCAATCACTCTTCCCATAGTCCTTCAGGAATTCCACAAATATAAAAAATTAAATATTAAGATTTCCTCTCCCTCTACACGTGATCATTTCAAAATCCACTTTTCTCATTTGCAATAATTCTCAGTTTCTTTCAATCATTGCAATGGAATCAAGCAAATTGAGCAATGGAATTAATGGCAACAACAACCTGTGCTTGAAAGGGAATAATAATGTGAATCATGACCCCTTGAATTGGGGCGTGGCGGCGGAGTCGTTGAAAGGGAGCCACCTGGACGAAGTGAAACGCATGGTGGCGGAGTACCGGAAGCCGGTGGTGCGGCTGGGCGGGGAAACGCTGACGATAGCCCAAGTGGCGGCAGTGGCGGGGCAAGCGGAGAGAGTGGTGGTGGAGCTGGCGGAGGCGGCGAGGGAAGGGGTAAAGGCGAGCAATGAATGGGTATTGGAAGGAATGAAAAAAGGAACAGACAGTTACGGAGTAACCACTGGCTTTGGTTCAACTTCTCATCGCCGAACCAATCAAGGCGGTGCCTTACAAAAAGAACTCATCAGGTAATTAAAATGTTTCTATAGTATATCATCCTAACTAATCATCTTCCAATTTTGACTTAAATTGTTTCCATTCCATTCTTTACCAAAATAATCGTTTTCTAAATTTTTCACATTAGGAAATTGAATTTAAATGTATACCGAAATTTATTTTTTTATTCTACAATTCAAAATAATAAATCTTACGCATTATCAGATAATTAAATAAATCTTACAGCAATTTCTTTAAATTTATTGATTTTCCATTTTCTTATTTCTATTATATTGTAATAGTAACGATTTACTGTATAAATTAGGGTCTCGCTAACAAAGGCCTTGAGGGCACTTGTTAAGGTTACTACTATTAGCAAATTAATCATAGGTGCATATTTTTTCATTTCTCAAGACTAACAAAAGCTACAATTTCCAATAATATTTTACCACATTTGACTCTTTAAAAATCGCTCTTAGGACACTTGTTAGCATTTTCCTATAAATTATTACAGAATATCCGCAGCATGTATGTTTTCTATGTGAAGCACTATGTTTATCATTAATTTAAACAAAACCTCCTAAAACTAATTCTCTATTGTTCTCTTTCAGATTTTTGAACGCGGGTATATTTGGCAATGGTACGGAGTCATGCCACACACTTTCACACTCTACTACTAGAGCAGCTATGCTAGTGAGGATAAACACCCTTTTGCAAGGGTACTCAGGCATTAGATTTGAAATCTTAGAAGCCATCACAAAGTTGCTTAACAACAACATCACCCCATCTTTACCACTTCGTGGCACGATTACAGCTTCAGGGGATCTTGTCCCTCTTTCTTATATTGCTGGTTTGCTAACTGGCAGGCCAAACTCCAAAGCTGTAGGACCCTCCGGAGAAGTTCTTAATGCTAAACAAGCGTTTCAAATGGCTGGCATCAATTCCGAGTTCTTTGAATTGCAACCAAAGGAAGGCCTCGCCCTTGTTAATGGCACAGCCGTTGGTTCTGCCTTAGCCTCTACGGTTCTCTTTGAGGCAAATATTCTAGCTGTGTTGTCTGAAGTTTTGTCAGCTATTTTTGCTGAAGTGATGCAAGGGAAACCTGAATTCACAGACCATTTGACACATAAGCTGAAGCACCACCCTGGACAAATTGAGGCTGCTGCTATTATGGAGCATATTTTGGATGGAAGTTCCTACATGAAAGTGGCTACGAAGTTGCATGAGATTGATCCATTGCAAAAGCCTAAACAAGATCGATATGCCCTTAGAACTTCACCACAATGGCTTGGCCCTTTGATTGAAGTGATTCGTTTCTCAACCAAGTCGGTTGAAAGAGAGATTAACTCTGTCAATGACAACCCCTTGATTGATGTTTCAAGGAATAAGGCTTTGCATGGTGGTAATTTTCAAGGCACCCCTATTGGAGTCTCGATGGACAACACACGTTTGGCTCTTGCCTCAATTGGAAAACTCATGTTTGCTCAATTCTCTGAGCTTGTCAATGATTTTTACAATAATGGCTTACCTTCAAATCTCTCTGCTAGTAGAAATCCCAGCTTGGATTATGGTTTCAAGGGAGCTGAAATTGCCATGGCTTCTTATTGTTCTGAACTACAATATCTTGCAAATCCAGTGACAAACCATGTTCAAAGTGCTGAGCAACACAACCAAGATGTGAACTCATTGGGCTTGATTTCAGCTAGAAAAACAAATGAAGCTGTTGAGATCCTTAAGCTCATGTCTTCCACATACTTGATTGCACTTTGCCAAGCAATTGATTTGAGGCATTTGGAGGAGAATTTGAAAAACTCAGTTAAGAGCACTGTAAGCCAAGTTTGCAAGAAGACTCTTACCACGAATTTCAATGGAGAACTCCATCCTTCAAGATTTTGTGAAAAGGATTTGCTTAAAGTTGTTGATAGGGAGTATGTGTTTGCCTATGTTGATGACCCTTGCAGTGCTACATATCCATTGATTCAAAACCTTAGGCAAGTGCTTGTGGATCATGCATTAGTAAATGGAGACAATGAGAAGGATCTAAACACATCAATCTTCCACAAGATTGCAGCCTTTGAGAATGAGTTAAAGGCTCTCTTACCAAAGGAGGTTGAAACTACAAGGGCTGCATATGAGAGTGGAAATCCAACAATTCTAAACAAGATTAACGAATGCAGATCTTACCCGCTATACAAGTTTGTGAGAGAGGAGTTGGGGACTCAGTTGCTAACTGGAGAAAAGGTTCGGTCACCAGGTGAGGAATGTGACAAACTATTCACTGCAATGTGCCAGGGTAAAATTATTGACCCTCTTTTGGAATGCCTTGGAGAGTGGAATGGTGCTCCTCTTCCAATTTGTTAATTTAACAAAATTGTCACTTTAAAATTATTATTTTTTCGTATCTTTGCAATTGCAATGATATGATTTGGTTTGTCAAGCTTTTAATAAACCTATATAGGAAGATTCATTTAGTTTCCTTGATGTTGAAAATAAATTGTATTATACTTCGTTAGTTCTATTTTGTAAGCAACCAAAAACATAATTATGCAAATTAAAAGATGGTGCTCACTACAGGTGCTTTGATTTTTTAAAACAATAGGTATTTTGCCCTTATAGTTTGACTTTTATTTATAGTTAAATTCCACTATGACAATTAGAATAGTTTAATAATTAAAGGTTAAATCAGATGAATATAATACAAGGTTAAGAATTTTTACAAAAGGGTTTTAAAAAAGAAACACAAACTTTTTGGTTTAGGTATTTATAAAAATGAATGGTGAAAATGTACTACAACAAAATTTGAGTTGTTTGCCCAAGCTTTAATTTGGGAGCAAACTATATAATATTTGAAACACTAAGGAGCATCACATTATATTTTACCTATAACACACTTTCCCTTTAAAAGCATAACATAAAGTCATTATTGTAGACAAAGTAAAAATAAACAATGAGAAGGTATGGAGAATGAAACTTCTTGATATTTCGTTGAATCTCAACTAGATTTCGAGTTACAAGAATTCCAAAATTTTTACAACAACCCTAGCTATCGTCCTAAACTTACATACCAAAAAAATTCATTACAATTATATATTATGTTTGATCCTAAATATAAGACCTTTTGGAGAAAAAATTTTATATAAGACTATTTACAAAGTTCAATAAGCAATTATTAGTTTTTTCATTATCTATCCTTATAATAAATGAAAGGATAGTAGGTACAATTAATACATTCGTTGAAAATTTCGACTTTAAACAATGGTAAATTTGGTATATTATACTATTTTTTTATAAAACAAGGTATTAAATAAGGTTGTTAATAATTTTCTTAATCCATATAAATTAGATGAAAATTCATATAAAAAGAACCAGAGTTAATATTAGATCTCAGTTACACAACATATATAAGTTCATAATAAGTCATATCATCGAAGCTAAGTAACTCTCTCACTCTCTCTGTTGTTCTCTCAAAAATGATGTTTTTCACCATCATAATAGCAAAACATTATAGGGATCAATTTATAAATACAGATAGGAATCAAGATTTGCATCAGGAACTGAATAACTGATTTTCCCGCCAAAACTAGAAAAAAACTAACTAACTTATGACTTAACCAATTAACTGATTCAAGGAATGACAGTTTGAAACTGATTTTTCGAGTCATTAATCTTCACAAATTCGATGTTAAAACTAATATATGGGCTAAATTGACTAATTATGATTGAATTTATAAATTAATCTTTCAATTTTATAATTGTTAGAGAATCTAATTTGATGACGAAAATCTATCAATAACTTAATTAATAATACATGAGTAATTTTTAAATGCTTAATTTTTCAAAGACTAATTTTTATTAATTTAAATCCTTAAAAGATGTTTTCTAAGTCTTTTAAATCTTTCAAAGTCTAATTTGATATCGAAACTATAATAAGCAGTAAATTAATTGCTGTTGAATTTTTATAACATAATAAATTAATAATTGGATGATTAATTTGCACAATGGTTAATTTCGGATGGATTAATTTGGTATTAATTTAAGAATCTTTAAGAACTAAGTTTATTAATTAATTAATATGTTGGGGCTAATTTGATGATAAAACCAACACATGGACTAAATTAGTTATGTATGAATTTATATTATAAAGTAATTAAATTTATAAACTAATTTTTAAGTTGTCTAAATCTTTTAGAGACTAATTTAATTTCATATCAAAACCATAACAAGAACTAAATTAGTTATAAGTGAATTTAAAAAGTAATTTTTCGATATTATAATTCTTAGAGAAACTTATTTAATGACAAAATTTTATCAATGAATAAATTAATAATACATGTTCCACCATGCGTTTGTCATGGTAGATCTGGCCTCCAATCTGGTCTCCGGCGCGGTGGTTGGACATCTCCGGCCACTCACCTGGCGGTGAGGGGGTACCTGCGAGCACTCCGACGATCAAGTCAATTGTGTCTTAAGCAGGAATTCTCAGATTTAGACTTATGATATGCGTACCAAATGAAGACTAATCATACGTATTTATAGTGTAAACAAGGTCACCAAGTCAAACCTGTCACTATCACAATTCCGTGAATTGCGGCGGTGATTACGGATCTGTAACGGTCCTCACGTGGGGGTGATGTCCTCTGAGCCTTAAGTCGAGTAACCATGTCGTGTACCCACGACATGGAACCGATGGCTTGGGCCACCCACGTGAGACCTGCACGTGTCCTTCCCGCGGGTTAGGTCCATAACAGTTGCCCCCAAGTCTTCGGTATGTCGTTTGGCATGCCGTTGACTTACGACTTTGAGCCATCCTGGTGACACATTGTCCTCCTAAGTCGCTGCTGTTTCGACTTTTGTTTGTCAGTTTAGGCCTTGGCACGTGTCTCTATGGTATTGGTCCTGACCCTTCGTGGACCGCGCCCATCATCATTTAGTGACGTCAGGCCTGTGCGCATTAGTTGCACCCCACGCCGTCACTTCTTCTTCACGTTTCATCTCCCCTTTCTCTCTCTATAAGTACTCCCTTTCTTAACCTTAAACTCTTCCCTGCTCTTCAAGTTTTTCTCTTCATAGAAGCTTTCTTCTTCCTTTTCTTGCTGTCAACTCCGTCTTGCTGTCTTCCAGCTTTCCTCGGTCTTTTTCGCTTCACCATTTCCAGGTACCTTCTTCATTCCCTATTTGTTTTTTCTGTGTGTTTTCTTTCTTTTTTGATCTTCCAAAGAATGTCTACTCCGAACAGACCTACTAACTTTCCCCCAAAAGAAAGCCTTTCTGGGGAAGTTGGTTATTTCATTGGTTCCCCATCTGGACTTGAACCGTGCGACGGTAGTGATCATCACATTCCCACTCCCCCTTCAGTTTCTGGTTCTGATTCTGACCCAGAACCTTTATTTGAAGCCTTTGGGGAGATCACTCCTGGAAATCCCCTTCTCAGGGGCTCCATTTTCTGAATCTGTCGCCCCCGTACCCTTAAGGTACGGAATGGGTAAATATGATTATGATGAGTCATCTGAGGATAGTGACGATACTGTAACGTCCATCTTGCATCCTCTTGCCCCCTTGTTAATTTGTTCTTCGTCTGAAACTTCTAGTTTTAATTCTTCTAATAATTCATCTAAATCTTCTGATTTAAATTCGTCTGACCCTCTTTTTGTCCCTCCTGTTTCTGTTTTAGAACCGATGTCGGCTTCGCCTTCCATGTCGGGTTCAGAGTCACCTTCGACTTCAGCCCCTGCCCAGGCTGTCCGTCGGCCTTCCAAGAGTAAGGCTTTAGAACGCCGCCGACAGAAAATCCATAACTGGTACGATCCTCCAAAGGAAGCCGCCAAGATTGAGGTCTCTAAGAAGCTTAGGGGTATACGGGATGTACGGAGAATGTACTGGATTCACCATGATATTCTCCAGGTCCCATCTGGTCTTAACACGACATTAAAATTCCATGTCGCTGATGTGGAATTCCAAGATGCAATGCACTTTCCTAGGGCAACCCCTAAAGATGTTCCTTCAGGTCCAGTCACCCTGTACAAGGCGGAACGTGTGGATCCTAATGAAAGGATTGGGTCCCGTCCCCGCCAAGGAGCTCCCGACTTCCTTATGGTCTATGACTGCTTCTTTCGTCTGGTTCGTCTTCGCTTTCCTTTCTCGGCCTTCCAAGTCGAAATTCTCAACCGACTTGATGTTGCTCCTTCGCAAGTTCACCCCAACGCCTGGGGTTTTATCAACGCCTTCGAAATATTCTGCTGGGCCAACAATTGGGAGAGCTCCAGCAACCTTTTCTTGTACCTTTTTGCCCCCTATCACCTCTCCGACTTTGGATTCATCTCCTTCCGCCAAAGGAAAGATCACTTTTTCTTCCAACTTTATGAAGATTCCTTTCCGCCCTTCAAAGACGCCTATTTTAAGGTTTCATATACGGGAGATGAATTCCCCTTTTGGACTGGCCCCACGTCTTGCCCCTATTTCCACTCTACTGGTCGTACGAGCATTACCTTCGGGAGACAAAGTCGTTTGTTACTGATGGAGCCTCCCTGCTCGACTCTGATCATGCTGTGATCGCTGGGCTTTGGGAATTCACTGGCAAGCATGGGCTTATCAGATGTAAAGTCGTGGTCCAAGGTCGCCGTATCAGTCGTGCTGATACCATGGGTAATGTCGTTCTGGATAACTTATTATTGCTTTACAAAGCTCATGTTGCTTTCTTTTCCATTCTTTCACATGTTGCTAATCCTGCCATCTTTTTTCTTTTCAGCTGCCATCATGACTGGATATGCCCAACTAATGAAGAAAACAGGTAGCATGACCAAGAAAGGGAAAAAGAAGGAGAGTCTCGCTTAGAACCTGGTGCGCGAACTTTCCATAGATCACGGGGTTCAATCCCCTGGCGCATCTCTAGATCCGAACGTCACATCTGAAGACGTCGCGGTTGCTTCGCCTGAAGTCCAAGCCATGAAGAAGAGGAAACTCATTCTCCGGGATCGCCAGAAGTCCCCAATCCCTAATTCCCAAGAGTTGGAGACGACTCGTGCTGCTTCTCATAACGAGATATCTATCTCAGATGATGAAGAAATTGAAACGGTTGGAGAGGCTCTCCACCGGAAGAGAGGTTAGTGCTAAGCATCTTTTTATTCTATGTATGATGTTACTTATTCAAGATTATATTGGGTTTTACCATTGTCATCATTTACTTCTTTTATTCCATATAGGAGGTGCCCCTGCACTCCCTGCCACGGGATCATCTTCTTCATCCCAATGGGAAGGCTTTCAAGCCTCCATTGTCTCCTTCCATCATGGGGAATTCTTCAAGGATCTCCCTCGTTCTGCATTGAAGGTATTTCCCCTTTTCCTTGCCATATATCTTTCTCCTTTCTTCTTCTTTTGAGTTTGTACATGAAACTAACGTCGCTGCTTATCTTGCAGGCTAATGTCGGGGAAGCTCTTGGGTGGATGTCTCGCCAATCCGCTCTTCTGAAACATTTTCACGAAGAGTTGGACAGACCCAGTCCCGTAGCCGACCTAGAAAAGAAACTGCAGGTTACCAAGGCTGCTGCTGAGAAGCAAATTCAGGCTCTTTCTAGAGAGCGGGATTTATTGAAGGCTTCTCAGGTCGAACTGAAGAACGAGATTGCCGTAGCTGCTTCCCAATTCGACCAGCTAAAGTTAGAAAGTGTTAAACTTTCTGATGAGAAGAAGGAAGCACAAGTCTCTCTCGCCAAGGCTTTGGAACAAGGGGCTTCTTTGTCGGAGGAAGCCAAGCTGCTATCCCGAGTTCGGGATCAACGGCAGACTAACAAGGCGGCTTTGGAGGTCGCCAATGACAAGCTGAAGGCTGAGGTCCGGGAGCAGAGTCGCGTGATCTCCGCTGGTGGTTACATGGCCTTTGCTAGCTGCTTGAAGCAAGTGGAGTATCTCAATCCCAGGGTCTCGCTTTCTTTCAAGGGGATGCATCCCCTCCACGGGGTGGAAGGGGGGAAACTGGTGGATTATGACCACGACCCTCCTTCCGAAGTCGACTTGAATGATCTCGAGCTGGAGGCTTTTGATCCTCATGCTGATTATGCATTGTCGCCAACTCCAGCTGCAGATGAGAATGTCACCCGCTCTAAGCCTTGAAATTTATTTTGTAATACTTAGCTTTATTTTTGTTATTTTTGTTTTAATGAACGATGTACTGACATGCTGGTCAGATTTATCTCTGTAATGGTTGACTATTAATGACATTTCTCTGCTTGCTTATATTCATGACGACTTTTACATCGTAGCTATTAACTTAACTTTTTCAACACTACATTTCCACACGTCGTGATTTTTGCAAGTTGCAACTTAAGCTTCATACCCCTGGCTGATTAAACTTTAGCCTCTTGAAATATTTAAATTTCATAACTAAATCATATGAGCATGTCGGTTTTGCTGGGATCTTCGATCCTAATGAAGTACTTCAAGGCCGGTAGCCCGTTTGAGGCATGTCGCCCTATTGGGATTTTTGATCCTGATGAAGTACTTCAAGGGCCTATGGCCTGTTTGGGCGGGTCGCCTTAGTGGGATCTTAGATCCTGATGAAGTACTTCAGTGGCCTATTTTCGCCTTAGTGGGATCTTAAATCCTGGTGAAGTACTTCAAGGCCAATGGCCTATTTTGGGCGGGTCGCCTTAGTGGGATCTTAGATCCTGGTGAAGTACTTCAAGGCCAGTGGCCTATTTTGGGTGGGTCGCCTTAGTGGAATCTTAGATCCTGATGAAGTACTTCAAGGCCAATGGCCTATTTTGGGCGGGTCGCCTTAGTGGGATCTTAGATCCTGGTGAAGTACTTCAAGGCCTGTGGCCTACCTCGTTGGTGCATGTCGCCTTTTTAGGATATCCTTTTATACGCTTGCTGAGTCGTGGTAATTGTATATCTGCAACTGAAATCTTAAACTTTGACAAAAATTTGTTTTTATTTCATATGTCGTTGGGTTACAAAACCTGGGGCCTCATTAAAACCTTCAAGGTAAAACCCTCCTTAGGGAAAAAACCCGAGAAGGAAAAAGAGTACCCCTTACAGAAATTGTACATTAAGACTAAAATGCAACAAATTTAAGCGTAAACAAATCGGATACCTTCTAGCTATAATACCTTCTCAGATCCGCGGCATTGAAAGTTCTAGGCAATTCTCTTCCTTGCAGAGTCTCCAAGGCATATGCACCTTTTCTTGTACTTCTGATTACCCGATATGGGCCTTCCCAATTTGATGCGAGCTTTCCATCTTTTGCATTCTTCAGCCCTATACTGGTCCTTCTAAGAACAAGGTCGCCTATTATGAATTCACGTTTCACGACTTTAGCATTGTATCGTTGAGCAACTCATTGTTTCCTCGACATCTCAGTTAGTCAAGCCAACTCCCGGACTTCATCTACAAAGTCAAGTTCTTCTCTTAAAAGTGCGTCATTATTTGGCGGGGTATACATGACTCTCCAAGAGGGTTCGCCGATTTCAACCGGGATTATTGCATTTCCATATACGAGCCGAAAATGAGTTTCTCCTGTTGTAGTTTGCGGGGTGGTTCTGTAACTCCATAATACCTGATAGAGATTATCTGACCAGGCTCCTTTGGCGCTTTCAAGTCGTTTCCTTAGGCCATTTAGGATCACTTTATTGGCGGCTTCAGCCTGACCATTTGTTTGGGGATGCTCTACACTTGAACAATGATGTCGGATTTGCAATCCTTGGAGGAGATCCTTGAATGGGCTTCCAGTGAATTGAGTCCCGTTATCAGTAACGATCGCCGCCGGGATTCCAAAGCGGCATATAATTGTTTTGAAGGTGAAAGACTCCACTCTTGCAGACGTAATTGTTGCGAGAGGTTCAGCTTCGATCCATTTCGTGAAATAGTCTACTGCGACTAAGAGATGTTTCAACTGTCCCGTGGCTTTGTGAAAAGGTCCCAGGATGTCCATTCTCCAAGTGTGGAATGGCCATGGCGCGGATAGCGTGTGCAACTCTTCCGGCAGGATATGAGGGATGTTGGCATGTCGTTGGCATTGCTCACATTTTTTAATGTGATTAATAGCATCCTCTTGCATAGTTGGCCAGAAGTAACCCACTCTCAACGCCTTCCTGGCTAAAGATTTAGCCCCGATATGATGCCCACAACTTCCTTCATGGATCTCGGCCAGCACATACCCGACTTCCTCTGGGCCAATGCATTTCAGAAGTGGAACCGAAACTCCCTTTCTGAACAGGTGGCCTTCAACCATTGTGAACCTCGTTGCCTTTTTAATAACCTTCTGCGACTCTTTATCATCCTCAGGAGTGATCCCTCTCTCAATATAATCTATCAAGGGGGTCCTCCAATCTACTTCCTACACCTGCAAGGTCAAACTAGGATAGGGGATTACCTCTTCCACCACGGAGTGGTAGTTTGAAATCTTCTTCGTGCTGGCGAGTTTCAAAAGGAGATCAGCTCTCACATTCTCTTCTCTAAGTATATGTCGGATTTCAATTTAGAGAATCCCACTAGAGCATCTCGTACTTTGGCGAGATATTTCTGCATGATGGGCTCTTTTGCCTGATATTCTCCCTTAATCTGGGATACCACCAACTTTGAATCCGAGCAGACAGTTATCGCGTTTGCTCCTAATTCCTTGGTCATCCGTATTCTCGCAAGGCAGGCTTCGTATTCTGCCTGATTGTTAGATGTCGGGAAGTCAAATCTTAATGAATACTCCACTGCCAATCCCTCCGAGTTTTCCAGTATCACCCCGGCGCCACATCCCTTAATGTTCGAGGAGCCATCGACATATATTGTCCATTCCCCGGGAAGGTTCTCTCCGAGATGTGTCATTTCGGCAAGGAAGTCGGCAAGCACCTGTGCTTTAATTGCTAGCAGTGGTTCATACGATATGTCATACTGAGTTAACTCAATCGCCCAAGACATCATCCTCCCTGCTAAGTCTGGTTTGTGTAAGATTTGTCGTATTGGTTGATTGGTCCTGACTAGGACGGGGTAGCATTTGAAATATGGGCGTAACTTCCTTGAAGCCACCAGTAATGAAAAAGCTACTTTTTCAAGTCGCTGATAATTCAACTCAGCTCCATGCAAGACTTTAGAAACAAAGTAGATTGGGAACTAATCTTTACCTTATTCTCTTATTAATACACCACTCACGGCCTCATCCGCCACCGCGAGGTAGAGTATCAAGGTGTCCCCCGCCATCGGCTTTTTCAAGACAGGGGGATATGCCAGGGAGGTTTTGAGCTCTTGGAACGCGGCTTCACATTCTTGCGTCCATTCAAATGAGTCTTGTTTCTTCAAGGCTTTAAACATGGGAAGGCAACGCTTTGCCGAGATTGGGAGGAAACGAGATAAGGCTGCGACTCTCCCCGTGAGTTGTTGTACGTCCTTGACCGTCTTGGGGCTAGACATGTCGAGAATTGCCCGACATTTATCTGGGTTTGCTTCGATGCCACGATTTGTGAGCATAAATCCCAGAAACTTGCTTGCTTCCACACCAAATGTGCATTTCAGAGGGTTAAGTCGTAAATTGAATTGCCTTAGACGTTGTAAAACGGATTCCAGGTCTTTTGATGGATCTTGATCATCTTTTGTTTTGACGATCATATCGTCGATATAGACTTTGACTTCCCTGCCTCTCATCTCGGCAAAGACTTTGTCCATCATCCTTTGGTATGTCGCTCCTGCATTCTTCAAACCAAAGGGCATCACATTATAACAAAATACCCCGAGATCAGTGATAAAGGCAGTCTTATCCTGATCTTCGGGAGCCATGGGAATTTGATTATAGCCAGAATAAGCATCCAGAAAAGAAAGATATTTATATCCCGCTGAGTTATCTACCAGCTTATCGATGCAGGGCAGCGGAAAAGGGTCCTTCAGGCAAGCTTTGTTAAGACCTGTGTAATCTGTACACATTCTCCACGTTCCATTGGCCTTTTTCACCATCACGACATTGGAGAGCCAATCAGAATACTGTACCTCGCGGATGAATCCCGCGTTTAATAACTCGTCAACCTGTTTTTCAATAGCTATCGTCTGCTCTTGGCCCATTCTCCTCTTTTTCTGGGCCAATGGTTTGGCTCCCTCCTTTATCGCGAGTCGGTGACAGCAGAACTCGGAATCTACACCCGGCATGTCCGAGGAGACCCATGCAAAAATATCCTTGTTATCCTGCAAAACTTTGATCATATTTTTCATAATATTAATGGGTAAGTTTTTCCCGACCTTGACTACCTGATCCGGTTGACTCCCGAGTTGTATTTCCACAGAATCACCTTCAGGTTCAAGCCGTTCGTGTTGTAACTCCCCTCTTGGACCAGGTCCGTCATCATTACGGAATCATCTCGCCTAACGAGCTTTTGTTTTCCTTTAATTTCTTTCTTCTGTGTCTCCTTTATTTTTTCCTGTTCCTGCACTGGCATAGTTTTCGTTATTTTAAGACTTTCTAAATAGTAAAGTTGTGCCTCAGGGCCTTTCCCTCGGATAGTGACGATGTCGCCTTTGTCACCAGGGAATTTCATCGCCATGTGCAAAGTTGAGATAACCGCTCCCAAAGCATTCAGAGTTGGTCTGCCTATAATGGCGTTATACGCTGACGGGCATTCTATGACGAGGAACTTAACCTCTATTGATCTGCTTCCGTCACGACCTGTAAAAGTTACCTTCAATTTTACATAGCCCTTGGGGGAAATAGTATCCCCTGTGAAGCCTATCAAATTTCCCTTGTGGGGGATTAGATCTTTATCTGTTAGGCCCAATTTTTGAAATAGGTCCCAAAACATAATGTCGGCTGAGCTCCCTTGATCAACGAATAACCTTTTTACTTCATACCCCGCCATCTTAGCCATGATAACCAGGGGGGCATTGGACCCGGCTCCATCTGTAGGCAGATCGTCTTCGGTAAATGTCAAAGTAATTCTTTTCATAGCCTTTACAGCCATGCAATGATCTTCTATATCCCGGGACCGTTTTCTCGACGGTTCTGACGATTCCCCCTGATCGTGACCTCCAACAATCACGTTGATGACCCCTTTCGAAGCCGCTTCTTCATGTCGCTGTGGACTCCTGGACCGGGATCTCTGTCGTTCATCTCACCCAGAATCCCGGTTCCTTGTACCCAGTTCACGTCTTCTGGGTGATGACGGGCTCCTCCCGCGGGATGTTCCTTCATCATTTTTCTGAACGAAGTGTTTCAACTTTCCTTGTCGTATCAACTTCTCAATGACATCTTTAAGGTGAATGCATTCGATAGTGTGATGCCCGTGGTCCTTATGATACAGACAAAATTTGTCCTTATTTTTTGCTTGTGACCTCATTGGAGGAGGTTAATCTTTGAGCTCGGAATACATGATCTCCTTATAGATACGAGATGGTGGCATGGTTAACGGGGCATAAGTTGAGTAAGCCCCTCTGGGTGGTCTCCCGTCCTTATCATACGTGTTTTCATTCTCCTTGGGTCTCCCACCGTAAGAATTTTTCTGTTTGTCTTTCTTTTCTCTTTCCTGCTTAGCGGCTTGATTATCTGCCTTATTATTTCGCACCCATTCTTCTATCTGGATCCACTTTTCAGCCCGCTTCTTCAGTTCCTCCATTGTTTTGGGCTTCTCCCCCGCTAAATCCTTGGCGAAACCTCCTGGCTTCAGCCCCTGCCTAAGGAAATACAACATCATATTAGGGGCGACATCACGTACCTCGATGGATTCCGCATTAAAGCGGATGATGAAGTCCCTCAATGGCTCATCAGATCTCTACTTTATCCGCTCGAGATGGTGTTCGGTTTTGAATTGTTGTTTGCTGCTTGTAAATTTTGAGACGAATTTATCCTTCAGTGCTTTCCATCCTGTGATGGATCCCGCCGGTAATGATGAAAACCATCTTCGAGCCGCGGCTTTCAAGGTCAAAGGGAACGCTCGGCATATAATGGGCTCCTTGGCCCCCTAGAAGATCATCGTCTGTTGGAAGATCTCCACATGATCTTGAGGATCAGCCGTCCCATCATACGGGTCGATTTGGACGGCGAACTTAAAGTTGGCCGGCATATCAAAGTTCATGATTGCTGGGGTGAAATGGTTATGACACCCTTCAATGCCCATGTCGTTTTCCGCCACCTGATCCAAGTCGGGTAGCTGGGGTTGGGCGATCGCGGGGTTGGTGCGTGGGATCTGGGGACCAACCATGGAGACCTGCCTCTCCATTTAGGAATTTTGCCCCTCTTGCTCATTCTCATGTCGTTGAGGGAGTTGTTGGCCCATCCCGAGGTTGACCAGAATGGCCTGAAATTCCTCTTGCTGCTTCTTCCAAGCTTCTTGTTTGCCTGCAAGCACAAGAGATTTTCTTGCCATACACTCATGCAAGATCGTTAATGGAACAGGATTTAGGAGGATGATAAAGAAATTATGTATTCATAGAGGAATATATTCACAATTATTACAGAAAAATCAAAGAATGCAATTATCCGATCAACTAATTGGTGAAAAGTCATAATCCACCGGTTAATCGGTTAGAAATGGCTTTTGCGCCGATTAATTGACCGAAATTCACCTTGACTACCAGCAAAAACGGATATGCTAGGAGAAAGAGGCTGAGTTCTTGATTCCGGTGATGTTCTTCCTGCAAAATTACCAGAAAAACCAGATAAAGGAGGAAATAAGAGACAATTTACGATCGGAGAAGTACAATATCTTCCCCACAGACGGTGCCAATGTTCCACCATGCGCTTGTCATGGCGGATCTGACCTCCAATCTGGTCTCCGGCGCGGTGGTTGGACATCTCCGGCCACTCACCTGGCGGTGAGGGGGTACCTGCAAGCACTCTGACGATCAAGTCAATTGTGTGTCTTAAGCATGAATTCTCAGATTTAGAGTTATGATATGCGTACCAAATGAAGACTAATCATACGTATTTATAGTGTAAACAAGGTCACCAAAGTCAAACCTGTCACTATCACACTTCTGTGAATTGCGGCGGTGGTTACGGATCTGTAACGGTCCTCACGTGGGGGTGATGTCCTCTGAGCCTTATGTCGGGTGACCTTGTCGTGTACCCACGACATGGAACCGACGGCTTGGGCCACCCACGTGAGACCTGCACGTGTCCTTCCCGCGAGTTAGGTCCATAACAATACATAAAATGTTCGGTTCAACGAGTGACAGGTTTGACTATTGGTGACCTTGTTTACGGATCAGTAACTCATCGGTTGAACTAAATACCCAATCACTCAATCACTTAGTATCTCGATCTTCGAGTCAATTATCAAACCGAATTTTATAACTATGCTTTTTGTGCATCCACGAACACTATTCTAATAAATTAGAAATATCCCTCCGACCTCCGTTGACTATATCTTCCTGCGTTATCTATTCACATGGACTACTTGTATATTTTTCTCCACGTACGTTGAAAATTTCCTAACACTTACCAATATGTAATTTTATTATTTATATGCTTCTTATGTAGCTTCATCATTTTGTTCTTGGTCCGTGCTGTTTGGTCAACAATGATCAGCTAAATTCTTAATAATTTCTGTAAATTAAACTTAATAAAACTAATAAATTAAGTGCATAGATCCAAATCATTCGTAAACTTTCTTATTTTTGATGACTCAAGTCTTTGTGGAATTAGTTACGATGGAGTCAAAGTTGAAGCACTATATAGTAAGCAAAGGCTTGAATAAAATAAGGGAATTGAAGGCCTTGACATATGGCCCCTAAAATATTGAAGAGCTTGTGTAGATTAATATATATAAGAGACACTTTCGTGTAACCGTTTTTAAAATATTTAACATTTTTAGATTTTTTTTTTTCCACTTAGTTCATTAGAACCTTACTGTGTGCATATATTGAAAATATTTTGTTAAAAGAGATAAACTGTTGCATTTTTTCATTATTGATGCAGAAGCTTCATGAACGATAATAGAAGAGATGCACATGAACACACAAAAAAAACTGTATTGATTGAATTTGGAAAAGATTACAACGATGATGATAAACTGGTTTACAGAAGGGGATATATAGCAAAACTAACTAAGAGAAAAGATAAGGTTGAATGTGGATAACAAAAAACTAAAAATAACGACTTCATATCAGGGACCATCTTGCAAGGAATGCAAGGATTACTTAACAAAACTAAAGACTATTGTGAACTTCTAATATTTGTTGTTTAGCCCTTTCTTTATTGTTAAGAGTTGCTGCTGCTTGCTGTTGATGCTGCTTGCTGGTTCCTTCTTCCTGCATTATGCTTCCTTCTTCTTCCTTCAACAGCCCCCCACAAGCTGGAATGTATACGTCTTTCATTCCAAGCTTGATTTTCGCGTCTTCAAAGGGTCCTCGAGCAAGGCTTTTCGTGAAAATATCAGCTACTTGTGAGTCACTTCTTATGGCTATGAGCTGGACCATTCCTTTTTCGACCGCATCTCTAACAATGTGGTAGTCTAACTCTATATGTTTGGTTCTCTCATGAAATACTGGGTTGTTTCCAATGTACACAACGGATTGATTGTCACAGTAGAGAGGAATAGGTAGATTTGGTTTGATGTGGAAGTCCTTGAACAGCTTTAACAGCCATTTAATTTCACAAGTCCCATGAGCAAGGGCTCTATATTCGGATTTTGAAGATGATTTCGATGGTGTCTGTTGTTTCTTACTTTTCCAAGACACCAGAGATGAACCTGCGAAGAAACAATACCCTGTAGTGGATTTTCTTGAGTCAACACATCCTCCCCAATCTGCATCAGTGAAGCCACGCAAGGATAGATCGCGTTCAGCTGGGAAGAAAAGGCCTTTTCCTGGTGATTTCTTCACAAACTTGAGAATCTTCATTGCTCCTTGGTAATGGATATCTGTTGGTTTCTGCATAAACTGACTTAAATGGTTTACTGCATAACATATATTCGGTCTGTTGTGTGTCAGATACAAAAGTCTCCCTATGAGCCTCCTAAAGCTTTCTGGATCTTCCATGGTTGTTCCTTGATCTTTGCTGTACTTCATCTTGTTATCAATTGGGGTGTTACATGGCTTGGCATCCATGAGTCCTGCATCCTTTAGAATGTCAATTGCATACTTTCTCTGATTGAGGTTTATTCCTTTGCTTGTTCTGGCCAGCTCCATGCCTAGAAAGTATTTGGCATTTCCTAAATCCTTGATGCTGAATTCCTTGTCCAGCTGCTGCTTTATCTCCTTGATTTCACTATGATCATTTCCGGCTAATAGAAGATCATCTACATAAACCAAAATGAAGGTTAATGAGTTTTGGTTCTCTTTTGAAAACAAGGAATAATCAGATTTGGATTGCACATATCCAAAACTAATAAGAAAAGAACTGAGTCTATGATTCCACTCCCTGCGGACCTGCTTCAATCCATATAGAGATTTTCTGAGCTGGCAAATATTAGACGTGTCTTGCACATCTAGTCCTTGAGGAAGTGTCATGTACACTTCTTCTTTTAGTTCTCCATGAAGGAAAGTCGTATTGATATCTAGCTGTTGAAGAATCCATCCCTTTGCTGCTACCAAGGTCAGAAGTATCCTCACGGTTGACATTCTAACAACGGGGCTAAAAGTCTCTGTGTAGTCCAGCTCTTGAGTTTGTGTGAACCCTCTTGCTACTAGGCGAGCTTTGTGTCTTTCTAGGCTTCCATCTACCTTTCTTTTGGTTTTGAACACCCACTTGCAAGTTACTGCTTTCTTGTTGGGAGGTAATTTCGTTAATTCCCATGTCTTGTTCTTCTTGTGTAGTTTCTGCATCAAATGTCAAAGTTAGACAAAAATGTTTATAAGAGTTAGACAACCTGTCATACCCTATGTAATCACTCATAGGGTACTTGATTTTCTCATTGTTGTTCTAGCTTTGGGCAATGTTTGCAGTATTTGTGTTGCTGTTGCTGCCTCCTTCTCCTGTTAAGCTCCACTCATAGTCTTTCAAATGTCCAGGTGGTTTCTTCTATCTGGTGGACTGCCTCCTTTCTTATGCATCACCTTGGGTTTGGTTACTGATATTTGCCTGTCTTTGATCTGGTATATCATGATCTTCTGCCCTGTCTCCTTCTTCTGTTTCTTCTAGATATTGACTTCTGAATCCTGTCAGGACCTCATCTTGAAGAGTGTTGGACATTCCTGCATTCTTTTCTTGCTTGTCTATAAAAGGAAAAACATTTTCATAGAATTTGATATTCCTACTAAGAAAGATTTCCCTGTTGCTTAGATCAAAGAGGATAATCCCTTTTACTCCTTGTTTGTAACCTAAGAACATGCATTTCCTAGCTCTACTATCTAGTTTCTTCCTATTCCTAGTCAAGGTAGAGGCATAGCAGAGACAACCAAAACACCTATGATCAGAGATGTTAGCAATTTTATTATGCAGAATATGATAAGATGACACATTTTTGGACCTTTCACTTGGTAACCTGTTGATGAGAAAGATTGCATGTGACACAGCATAGGTCTACAAGATCTTAGGGATGTTTGATTGATGCATAAGAGCCCTTGTCACAGACAAGATATGCTGATGCTTCCTTTCCACCCTTCCATTTTGTTCAGGACATTCTACACATGTTGTCTAATGTATTATTCCCTTTAAGGCATAGTAATATGTTAATGCAAACTCAGGTCCATTGTCAGTTCTAATGCATTTAATAACAGTTTTATACTGAGTTTCAATCAGGCTAACAAAAGACATAACCAAGTTAGATGTTTCAGCTTTGGTTTTCATGAAGAAAACCTATGTATGTTTGCTGTGATCATCCACAACAGTGAGAAAATATCTATGTCCAAGAATAGAAGGAATGGAAAGAGGTCCCCAAATGTCAAAGTGAACAAGATCAAAAACAGAAACAGCAACATTATCACATGAATTATAAGGATTTATCTTTTGTTTAGAAACATGACAAACATCACAAGGCATAAAGCTTTTATTTCCATCAATGTAAGAGTAATACTATTTCATTTTGTTCATCCTTTCTAAACAAGGATGACCCAACCTAACATGCCAAATGTTATTTTTTTCTACATTTACAGAATTCACAACAGAAGAAGAAGAAATGTTAATAGATCCATCTAAAGCATATAGTCCATTCTTCACACTAGCAGCACCAATCTTCCTCAATGTAAGTTGATCCTGCACAAGACAATCACTCTTAGTAAACATTAACTGACATAGAAGATCTGCAGTCAATTTGGAAACAGCAATAAGGTTATATTTGAAGTTAGGGATAAATAGAACATCATTTAAATAAAAATCCTTAGAGAAAATTATGGTTCTAGCCATAGTAGCCTTGACATAATCTCCATTAGGTAACTTAACAGATAGAGGCCTTATTTTCTTGATGGATTGAAAGCTTTTGGAGGAGTGACAGACATGATCTGTTGCTCCTGTGTCTATGATTCATCATGAAGCCTTATAATTAAGCAGCAAGGTCCTAACCTTTCCTTGAGTTTCTTTAACCTGCTGATTGGACTTACTGGACATTTGTTTGGATGCATTCCCTTTGGTCATTATCTGATTTATGCTATGGCCAGAATTTCCTGATGATTGTTGCAATATTGCTATGATTGCTTTCTTCTGTTCAAGTGAAAGCTCCAGAGTAGGCTCATCAGTAGTGACTGCTCCCTCCTGAGAATTTGAGTCATCCTCACTGTCCCAAGTACTGTCTTCATCAGCAACACAGTTATTAGCAGAACTATTTTTCTTAAGATGTGCAGGGAATCCATGTTTCCTGTAACATGTTTTTGCAATATGACCAATTCTCCCACAATATGTGCAAGATTTATTGGAATAGCTCCCACTCTTTGAGTTCTTGTTCTGTCCCAGATTCTGATCTTTGTATTTTCCTTTTGGCTTCTTCTTTTCTTGAAGACTGGTGTTAAGCAAAACCTTAGACTCATCTGCATCTTGATTCATTTGCCTCTCTTGCTGACTTAAGAGATTAAAGGCTGTCTCGATATTAGGCAGCGGATTCATCATCATAATATGGGATCTCACATTTGCAAACGACTCATTGAGCCCTCTCAAGAACATAATGACATAGTCATTTTCTTTCTAGGCCATGATCGTGGGAATAAGAGTGCAAGAACATGTCACAGCGCACACGCACTGTGGTGTGGGCCTGAAACTCTCCAATTCAAGCCAAAGATTTTCCATACGCGTAAAATATTCAGAAACAATTTGTTCTCCTTGATGGAGATTGTATAATTCTCCTTGTATTGCAGCATTTCTGAAAGCATCTGCTTGATGGAACTTCCTCCTCAGATTCTCCCAAATCTCTTTCGCCGTATCCAACCAAATCACACTCTTAGATATGGAAGGGTTCAGAGTTTGATTGATCCAAGCTATGACTAAGGAATTGTACCTATCCCATGCCTCAAAGGTAGCATCATCATCTTTCGACTTAGGAAGGTTTCCGTTGATAAACTGGAGTTTATTCTTGATCTTTAGAGCAACGCACATAGCTCTAGACCAAGCGTGATAATTGGGCCCGTTGAGAACTACTGGAATTAAAGGAGTTTCAGGATTCTCATTAGGGTGAATGAACAGAGGACTTGATGAATCAACGGTAGTCTTCGCCATTGTTGTAAAAAACTGTCAATCAAAAACCCAGAAGAACAGAGCACGAGCGGACAAAGAAAAGAGATGAAAAGAAAAGGAGAAAAGAAAAAAACGAGGAGGAAAGAAGATAAACATATTAACCAAGGATCTTCATTTAACCATGGCTCGAGATACCATGTTGCATTTTCTCATTGTTGATGCGGAAGCTTCATGAACGATAATGGAAGAGATGCACATGAACACAAAAAAAAAACTGTATTGATTGAATTTGGAAAAGATTACAGCAATGATGATAAACTGGTTTACAGAAGGGGATATATAGCAAAACTAACTAAGGGAAAAGATAAGGTTGAATGTGGATAACAGAACAACATAAAACTGAAAATAACGACTTCCTATCAGGATTACTTAACAAAACTAAAGACTATTGTGAACTTCTAATATTTGTTGTTGAGTCCTTTCTTTATTGTTAAGAGTTGCTGCTGCTTGTTGTTGATGCTGCTTGCTGGTTCCTTCTTCCTGCATTTTGCTTCCTTCTCCTTCCTTCAACTAAACTACAATTTGTTACTCCCTAAAATTTAAAAGGGATGAATCAATTGGCCTTTAACGTACCAAAGAATATGTCTACCCAAAAAAACAATGTGAAATTATGAATTTAGTTTATAAACATTTAACTTATTTTTGTTTTTGTCCTTCTACAAAAAAAGACGCTTGTTAAAAATATTTTATTTTTAGTCATTACTATTAAAGATATTTTTATTTTTAGTAATAATTTGTGTGTGCTGAATATTAATTATATTATAAATATTTTTTTATTCACATTAATTGAATTAATTATAGTATGCTCAACATGATCGGTAGAGATACCGAGAATAAAATCCGTTTAGATTACAACATAATATTAACGTGTGTCTCATATGAAAGCCTAGCTTTGGGCACAATGGAAAGCCTAGCGGGCGGTTCAATAAATCGGCTTGTAGAGGGGTCATGGTCCCCAACACATTAAACCGTCATTTAGTTGCATACTACTTCACATTCGGAGTTAGGCATCTCGGTTCGGGGACTAAAGTGATTTAGTTAAGGAAGACCACAACACCACTATATTTCTCTAACACTCATTTGTCTCTATATTGTCGATGACATCATGAGCCAATGAGAAGATATCAATTGTTTGTGATGTTCGTGACCAATATAATAAGGCTTTCTCTGCATCTCGTGGTTATGATCGTTAAAAGTACAGATAATTCTAAACTCTATTTCTATAACTCTAATGCAACGGTCTCCTTTTTTTTATTGGTTTTACTACTTGGTTTAAGTAAATCCCAACAAGTGGTAGATTATAGAGTCTTTCGACATTTTAATATTTTGTTCGGAAAAGATTTCATAAAGTTTTTTTTAAAGGAATAAGTTGGAATCCTGTTTGAAGTTTGTGTTGTTAGGTTACAGAGTCTTTTAGGGTGTTACCTTTCTTTAGATGTTTTCTTTGAAATAATTAATTGCAAACCACATTTCATACTGTTTTTAGAAATCTTTTGAAATTTTCCATGCAAAATTTTTTGTGTTTTCTCCCTTTCGTTCAAACGTTATCAATATTTATTAGAGAGAAGAATATAGCTATCTTTTATTCCAAATTAATTGCTTTCTGTTTTATTAATAACTAAATAATTATTCGGCTGTTAGGAGTTAGTTATTCAACTGTTCTAAATTCTGTTGTAACTGATTATGTTCAACAACGGCTATTATAACAGATTCAGATTTAATCTTAGCCTAGCAAATCTATAAATAGGATTTATCTCTCTATTTTGAATATCTTTTTCAGTTTTCAGAATATATTCAATAGAATATAAAATATTCTGTTTCTCCGCCTTTGGTTTCCTTTTCGTTATATGGTATCATCGAGCCTAAGGAATCTTTCGTCTTCGTTTTTTCGTCTTTCATCTCCATCGATGGCATCTGCGTTAGCTTCCAATACTTTCTCTTAAAAAAATTCATGCAAATTAGATGATAAAAATTTTCTATCATGGCAGCGGTCAATATGATCTTGCGCGGCCATCAACTTCCATCCTGTGTCGTAAACCCAAAAATTCCCCTCAAATACCTCTTTGAAGCAGATCGCGACTCCGATTCTGTCAACCATGATTTCTTTGATTGGGATCGCCAAGATTCTCTGGTGCTCTCATGGCTACTCTCCACTCTATTTGACTCAATTCTTGCTCAAGTTGTTACATGTAGACACTCCTATTAGGTGTGAGATTCTATTCACTCTTACTTTCACTTCCTCACAAGAGTCAAATCTACTCGGCTGAGACTAGAGTTGTGAACTCTGAAAAAGAGATCTAGGTCATGTTCTGAATATCTGCAGAGCTGTGAACCATGGTTATTGTTTATTTTTCAAAAGCTCTCTCACAGAGTTTATAAAATTAAGTGATTATTTTTTTAACCTAAAGTTTATATTGAGTTTTCAGTGTAGCTAAGAGTTTTAGATTATTAGATATGAAAGATTTTCCCTTCACTGGTATATATAACTACCTAAGGGGCTGTTTGTTTCAAGGTTTAGAAAAAATATTCCTGAGAATGTACTTGGAAATGGGAGATTCCCATGTTTGTTTCAAGATTTAAAAAAAAGATTTACGGGCAACATTTATTCCCAAGAATATTTTTCCTTTGTATTTTCTGTAATCTCCATTTCCGTGGTAAAAGGTGAGTAAGTTATTTTCCCATGGGAATATAGCTAGTTATTTTATATTTTACTCGTAACTACCACTTTTTTATTTTTCATTTTTGGATTTTTCATTTAAAATTCAAAAAGTGTTCCTAATGATGTTAATTTTATCAAACACTCTCTTATAAAATGCTCAAAAATACACATTTTTAGAAATATATACAAATTATGAAAAATAAGATGCCTGAAAATATTTTTTATTCCTCGAAGCTAACGCCCTCTAAATTATCAATGTTAGGTATCTAATTCATTATTTATATATATATATATATATATATATATATATATATATTCTTAATCTACATAATAACATTACATTACTGTTCTTTTACTAGTTATCTTTTATTTTTTTATTGATTAAATAATTAAAATAAATAAATAATATTATATGCAATAAAAATATTTTCATTTTATTACATGTAACATTATTATAAATCAAATAGATTTTAAATTTTATTGAAATTTTTTCAAAAATTCCTAGGAACAAAAACTAAAAACCAAATAACTTGTTTAAAATGTCTGGGAATAAACATTACTGGAAATATATTCCTCGCAATAAGATACCCGGGAATGTATTTTCAAACCTTGAATTCGTGATTTTTCACTCTTTCTCTTCTTTATAAAATCGTTCACTTCTTCTTCAATTAATTTCTTCATCACTTGCACTTAAAAAATCTTTCACTTCTTCTTCTATTAATTTCTTGTTCATCCAATCACTCCATAACAACACCACCACACACTTCACAACTCATCCACCTCTGACGACTTCCGGTAAAGCTCCAACTCTAGTGACCTCCAACTTTGATGACCTTCTTCTTCATCTTCTTCTCCTCCCTCTCCTCTTCTTCTTTCTTCTTCTATCTATCTTTCTTCTTCAGTGACTGTTTTTATCGTCGCTATAGATTGTCGTGCAAGCAACAAAATCAACACGTATTGTAGAGTCGTCTTTTACCGTCGCTAGGTAACGACAGTAAAAGCTGTCGCTAATGCTTAGTAACTCAAAAAATAGCAATGGCTTGACCTCTGTCCCTTGCTCATCGCTAACTCCTTTTTAGCGATGGTTTTAGGCAACTCAGCAACGTTTTGGCCCTCACTATTTTTTTTCATTCTTGTAGTGGCTTGGTAGTTTTGGATTTTGTTTTGATTAAAATCACTTTTCACCAAAGCTAAAAATAATTACTTCCTTTAGATGGTTTCTATTGTCGTGTATTAATAATTTTAACCATTAGTATTTATCTCAGTTTGTGTTTTTTGTTTTTTATTTTACTAAAATATAAGCTAAATAAATCTTACATTTAACTATTTTTATTGGTATTAGTATTTCATTTAAAAATACATTATAATAGGGCTTGAGGAAGTACTGTAAAACTAGTACCATTAATGTAACCAAATGAATAAAGTAATAGTATCATTAACAACTAATAATATACTAATAGTCTACATGGTCATGTACCAAATCTTTTAAGACTTAAGAATTGGAGTCTAGGATTAAGTACGTGTGTATATACCAAAGAAACGCTAATAATATACCGTCATACATAAGAAAAAACGGATTATAAGTTTGAATTTAGGATGACAAGCTTGATCACAAGTGAGACCCTTTAACATATGTATTTGAGTTGTTGCTACTGGCACTGTTAACTTAAGCATCACCAACTACCTCATTTTGTTTGGTCCAATTTAGACGAAAGCACATGCAGCTACCAAGAAGGTGTTCCCAAAATGCCACGTTGCAAGATCGTAGCCGCAAGATTAGATGTGGCAATCTCACGGTCGCAATTAATTTTCAACCAACCCCCTTTCGTCTTTCGTTGCTTCTGCACACCTACTTAAACAAGCGTTCTATTCTTTAATTTTCTCTATAAAAGCCCAATCACTCTTCCCATAGTCCTTCAGGAATTCCACAAATATAAAAAATTAAATATTAAGATTTCCTCTCCCTCTACACGTGATCATTTCAAAATCCACTTTTCTCATTTGCAATAATTCTCAGTTTCTTTCAATCATTGCAATGGAATCAAGCAAATTGAGCAATGGAATTAATGGCAACAACAACCTGTGCTTGAAAGGGAATAATAATGTGAATCATGACCCCTTGAATTGGGGCGTGGCGGCGGAGTCGTTGAAAGGGAGCCACCTGGACGAAGTGAAACGCATGGTGGCGGAGTACCGGAAGCCGGTGGTGCGGCTGGGCGGGGAAACGCTGACGATAGCCCAAGTGGCGGCAGTGGCGGGGCAAGCGGAGAGAGTGGTGGTGGAGCTGGCGGAGGCGGCGAGGGAAGGGGTAAAGGCGAGCAATGAATGGGTATTGGAAGGAATGAAAAAAGGAACAGACAGTTACGGAGTAACCACTGGCTTTGGTTCAACTTCTCATCGCCGAACCAATCAAGGCGGTGCCTTACAAAAAGAACTCATCAGGTAATTAAAATGTTTCTATAGTATATCATCCTAACTAATCATCTTCCAATTTTGACTTAAATTGTTTCCATTCCATTCTTTACCAAAATAATCGTTTTCTAAATTTTTCACATTAGGAAATTGAATTTAAATGTATACCGAAATTTATTTTTTTATTCTACAATTCAAAATAATAAATCTTACGCATTATCAGATAATTAAATAAATCTTACAGCAATTTCTTTAAATTTATTGATTTTCCATTTTCTTATTTCTATTATATTGTAATAGTAACGATTTACTGTATAAATTAGGGTCTCGCTAACAAAGGCCTTGAGGGCACTTGTTAAGGTTACTACTATTAGCAAATTAATCATAGGTGCATATTTTTTCATTTCTCAAGACTAACAAAAGCTACAATTTCCAATAATATTTTACCACATTTGACTCTTTAAAAATCGCTCTTAGGACACTTGTTAGCATTTTCCTATAAATTATTACAGAATATCCGCAGCATGTATGTTTTCTATGTGAAGCACTATGTTTATCATTAATTTAAACAAAACCTCCTAAAACTAATTCTCTATTGTTCTCTTTCAGATTTTTGAACGCGGGTATATTTGGCAATGGTACGGAGTCATGCCACACACTTTCACACTCTACTACTAGAGCAGCTATGCTAGTGAGGATAAACACCCTTTTGCAAGGGTACTCAGGCATTAGATTTGAAATCTTAGAAGCCATCACAAAGTTGCTTAACAACAACATCACCCCATCTTTACCACTTCGTGGCACGATTACAGCTTCAGGGGATCTTGTCCCTCTTTCTTATATTGCTGGTTTGCTAACTGGCAGGCCAAACTCCAAAGCTGTAGGACCCTCCGGAGAAGTTCTTAATGCTAAACAAGCGTTTCAAATGGCTGGCATCAATTCCGAGTTCTTTGAATTGCAACCAAAGGAAGGCCTCGCCCTTGTTAATGGCACAGCCGTTGGTTCTGCCTTAGCCTCTACGGTTCTCTTTGAGGCAAATATTCTAGCTGTGTTGTCTGAAGTTTTGTCAGCTATTTTTGCTGAAGTGATGCAAGGGAAACCTGAATTCACAGACCATTTGACACATAAGCTGAAGCACCACCCTGGACAAATTGAGGCTGCTGCTATTATGGAGCATATTTTGGATGGAAGTTCCTACATGAAAGTGGCTACGAAGTTGCATGAGATTGATCCATTGCAAAAGCCTAAACAAGATCGATATGCCCTTAGAACTTCACCACAATGGCTTGGCCCTTTGATTGAAGTGATTCGTTTCTCAACCAAGTCGGTTGAAAGAGAGATTAACTCTGTCAATGACAACCCCTTGATTGATGTTTCAAGGAATAAGGCTTTGCATGGTGGTAATTTTCAAGGCACCCCTATTGGAGTCTCGATGGACAACACACGTTTGGCTCTTGCCTCAATTGGAAAACTCATGTTTGCTCAATTCTCTGAGCTTGTCAATGATTTTTACAATAATGGCTTACCTTCAAATCTCTCTGCTAGTAGAAATCCCAGCTTGGATTATGGTTTCAAGGGAGCTGAAATTGCCATGGCTTCTTATTGTTCTGAACTACAATATCTTGCAAATCCAGTGACAAACCATGTTCAAAGTGCTGAGCAACACAACCAAGATGTGAACTCATTGGGCTTGATTTCAGCTAGAAAAACAAATGAAGCTGTTGAGATCCTTAAGCTCATGTCTTCCACATACTTGATTGCACTTTGCCAAGCAATTGATTTGAGGCATTTGGAGGAGAATTTGAAAAACTCAGTTAAGAGCACTGTAAGCCAAGTTTGCAAGAAGACTCTTACCACGAATTTCAATGGAGAACTCCATCCTTCAAGATTTTGTGAAAAGGATTTGCTTAAAGTTGTTGATAGGGAGTATGTGTTTGCCTATGTTGATGACCCTTGCAGTGCTACATATCCATTGATTCAAAACCTTAGGCAAGTGCTTGTGGATCATGCATTAGTAAATGGAGACAATGAGAAGGATCTAAACACATCAATCTTCCACAAGATTGCAGCCTTTGAGAATGAGTTAAAGGCTCTCTTACCAAAGGAGGTTGAAACTACAAGGGCTGCATATGAGAGTGGAAATCCAACAATTCTAAACAAGATTAACGAATGCAGATCTTACCCGCTATACAAGTTTGTGAGAGAGGAGTTGGGGACTCAGTTGCTAACTGGAGAAAAGGTTCGGTCACCAGGTGAGGAATGTGACAAACTATTCACTGCAATGTGCCAGGGTAAAATTATTGACCCTCTTTTGGAATGCCTTGGAGAGTGGAATGGTGCTCCTCTTCCAATTTGTTAATTTAACAAAATTGTCACTTTAAAATTATTATTTTTTCGTATCTTTGCAATTGCAATGATATCATTTGGTTTGTCAAGCTTTTAATAAACCTATATAGGAAGATTCATTTAGTTTCCTTGATGTTGAAAATAAATTGTATTATACTTCGTTAGTTCTATTTTGTAAGCAACCAAAAACATAATTATGCAAATTAAAAGATGGTGCTCACTACAGGTGCTTTGATTTTTTAAAACAATAGGTATTTTGCCCTTATAGTTTGACTTTTATTTATAGTTAAATTCCACTATGACAATTAGAATAGTTTAATAATTAAAGGTTAAATCAGATGAATATAATACAAGGTTAAGAATTTTTACAAAAGGGTTTTAAAAAAGAAACACAAACTTTTTGGTTTAGGTATTTATAAAAATGAATGGTGAAAATGTACTACAACAAAATTTGAGTTGTTTGCCCAAGCTTTAATTTGGGAGCAAACTATATAATATTTGAAACACTAAGGAGCATCACATTATATTTTACCTATAACACACTTTCCCTTTAAAAGCATAACATAAAGTCATTATTGTAGACAAAGTAAAAATAAACAATGAGAAGGTATGGAGAATGAAACTTCTTGATATTTCGTTGAATCTCAACTAGATTTCGAGTTACAAGAATTCCAAAATTTTTACAACAACCCTAGCTATCGTCCTAAACTTACATACCAAAAAAATTCATTACAATTATATATTATGTTTGATCCTAAATATAAGACCTTTTGGAGAAAAAATTTTATATAAGACTATTTACAAAGTTCAATAAGCAATTATTAGTTTTTTCATTATCTATCCTTATAATAAATGAAAGGATAGTAGGTACAATTAATACATTCGTTGAAAATTTCGACTTTAAACAATGGTAAATTTGGTATATTATACTATTTTTTTATAAAACAAGGTATTAAATAAGGTTGTTAATAATTTTTTTAATCCATATAAATTAGATGAAAATTCATATAAAAAGAACCAGAGTTAATATTAGATCTCAGTTACACAACATATATAAGTTCATAATAAGTCATATCATCGAAGCTAAGTAACTCTCTCACTCTCTCTGTTGTTCTCTCAAAAATGATGTTTTTCACCATCATAATAGCAAAACATTATAGGGATCAATTTATAAATACAGATAGGAATCAAGATTTGCATCAGGAACTGAATAACTGATTTTCCCGCCAAAACTAGAAAAAAACTAACTAACTTATGACTTAACCAATTAACTGATTCAAGGAATGACAGTTTGAAACTGATTTTTCGAGTCATTAATCTTCACAAATTCGATGTTAAAACTAATATATGGGCTAAATTGACTAATTATGATTGAATTTATAAATTAATCTTTCAATTTTATAATTGTTAGAGAATCTAATTTGATGACGAAAATCTATCAATAACTTAATTAATAATACATGAGTAATTTTTAAATGCTTAATTTTTCAAAGACTAATTTTTATTAATTTAAATCCTTAAAAGATGTTTTCTAAGTCTTTTAAATCTTTCAAAGTCTAATTTGATATCGAAACTATAATAAGCAGTAAATTAATTGCTGTTGAATTTTTATAACATAATAAATTAATAATTGGATGATTAATTTGCACAATGGTTAATTTCGGATGGATTAATTTGGTATTAATTTAAGAATCTTTAAGAACTAAGTTTATTAATTAATTAATATGTTGGGGCTAATTTGATGATAAAACCAACACATGGACTAAATTAGTTATGTATGAATTTATATTATAAAGTAATTAAATTTATAAACTAATTTTTAAGTTGTCTAAATCTTTTAGAGACTAATTTAATTTCATATCAAAACCATAACAAGAACTAAATTAGTTATAAGTGAATTTAAAAAGTAATTTTTCGATATTATAATTCTTAGAGAAACTTATTTAATGACAAAATTTTATCAATGAATAAATTAATAATACATTATGCGTTTGTCATGGTAGATCTGGCCTCCAATCTGGTCTCCGGCGCGGTGGTTGGACATCTCCGGCCACTCACCTGGCGGTGAGGGGGTACCTGCGAGCACTCCGACGATCAAGTCAATTGTGTCTTAAGCAGAATTCTCAGATTTAGACTTATGATATGCGTACCAAATGAAGACTAATCATACGTATTTATAGTGTAAACAAGGTCACCAAGTCAAACCTGTCACTATCACAATTCCGTGAATTGCGGCGGTGATTACGGATCTGTAACGGTCCCTCACGTGGGGGTGATGTCCTCTGAGCCTTAAGTCGAGTAACCATGTCGTGTACCCACGACATGGAACCTGATGGCTTGGGGCCCCCCCCCCACGTGAGACCTGCACGTGTCCTTCCCGCGGGTTAGGTCCATAACAGTTGCCCCCAAGTCTTCGGTATGTTCGTTTGGCATGCCGTTGACTTACGACTTTGAGCCATCCTGGTGACACATTGTCCTCCTAAGTCGCTGCTGTTTCGACTTTTGTTTGTCAGTTTAGGCCTGGCACGTGTCCTCTATGGTATTGGTCCTGACCCTTCGTGGACCGCGCCCATCATCATTTAGTGACGTCAGGCCTGTGCGCATTAGTTGCACCACGCCGTCACTTCTCTTCACGTTTCATCTCCCCTTTCTCTCTCTATAAGTACTCCTTTCTTACCTTTAAACTCTTCCCTGCTCTTCAAGTTTTTCTCTTCTAGAAGCTTTCTTCTTCCTTTTCTTGCTGTCAACTCCGTCTTGCTGTCTTCCAGCTTTCCTCGGTCTTTTTCGCTTCACCATTTCCAGGTACCTTCTTCATTCCCTAATTTGTTTTTTTTCTGTGTGTTTTCTTTCTTTTTGATCTTCCAAGAATGTCTACTCCGAAACAGACCTACTAACTTTCCCCAAAAGAAAGCCTTTCTGGGGAAGTTGGTTATTTCATTGGTTCCCCATCTGGACTTGAACCGTGCGACGGTAGTGATCATCACATTCCCACTCCCCCTTCAGTTTCTGGTTTCTGATTCTGACCCAGAACCCTTTATTTGAAGCCTTTGGGGAGATCACTCCTGGAAATCCCCCTTCTCAGGGGCTCCATTTTCTGAATCTGTCGCCCCCGTACCCTTAAGGTACGGAATGGGTAAATATGATTATGATGAGTCCATCTGAGGATAGTGACGATACTGTAACGTCCATCTTGCATCCTCTTGCCCCCTTGTTAATTTGTTCTTCAGTCTGAAACTTCTAGTTTTAATTCTTCTAATAATTCATCTAAATCTTCTGATTTAAATTCGTCTGACCCTCTTTTTGTCCCTCCTGTTGTCTGTTTTAGAACCGATGTCGGCTTCGCCTTCCATGTCGGGTTCAGAGTCACCTTCGACTTCAGCCCCTGCCCAGGCTGTCCGTCGGCCTTCCAAGAGTAAGGCTTTAGAACGCCGCCGACAGAAAATCCATAACTGGTACGATCCTCCAAAGGAAGCCGCCAAGATTGAGGTCTCTAAGAAGCTTAGGGGTATACGGGATGTACGGAGAATGTACTGGATTCACCATGATATTCTCCAGGTCCCATCTGGTCTTAACACGACATTAAAATTCCATGTCGCTGATGTGGAATTCCAAGATGCAATGCACTTTCCTAGGGCAACCCCTAAGATGTTCCTTCAGGTCCAGTCACCCTGTACAAGGCGGAACGTGTGGATCCTAATGAAAGGATTGGGTCCCGTCCCGCCAAGGAGGTCCCGACTTCCTTATGGTCTATGACTGCTTCTTTCGTCTGGTTCGTCTTCGCTTTCCTTTCTCGGCCTTCCAAGTCGAAATTCTCACCGACTTGATGTTGCCTCTTCGCAAGTTCACCCCAACGCCTGGGGGTTTTATCAACGCCTTCGAAATATTCTGCTGGGCCAACAATTGGGAGAGCTCCAGCAACCTTTTCTTGTACCTTTTTGCCCCCTATCACCTCTCCGACTTTGGATTCATCTCCTTCCGCCAAAGGAAAGATCACTTTTTCTTCCAACTTTATGAAGATTCCTTTCCGCCCTTCAAAGACGCCTATTTTAAGGTTTCATATACGGGAGATGAATTCCCCTTTTGGACTGGCCCCACGTCTTGCCCCTATTTCCACTCTACTGGTCGTACGAGCATTACCTTCGGGAGACAAAGTCGTTTGTTACTGATGGAGCCTCCCTGCTCGACTCTGATCATGCTGTGATCGCTGGGCTTTGGGAATTCACTGGCAAGCATGGGCTTATCAGATGTAAAGTCGTGGTCCAAGGTCGCCGTATCAGTCGTGCTGATACCATGGGTAATGTCGTTCTGGATAACTTATTATTGCTTTACAAAGCTCATGTTGCTTTCTTTTCCATTCTTTCACATGTTGCTAATCCTGCCATCTTTTTTCTTTTCAGCTGCCATCATGACTGGATATGCCCAACTAATGAAGAAAACAGGTAGCATGACCAAGAAAGGGAAAAAGAAGGAGAGTCTCGCTTAGAACCTGGTGCGCGAACTTTCCATAGATCACGGGGTTCAATCCCCTGGCGCATCTCTAGATCCGAACGTCACATCTGAAGACGTCGCGGTTGCTTCGCCTGAAGTCCAAGCCATGAAGAAGAGGAAACTCATTCTCCGGGATCGCCAGAAGTCCCCAATCCCTAATTCCCAAGAGTTGGAGACGACTCGTGCTGCTTCTCATAACGAGATATCTATCTCAGATGATGAAGAAATTGAAACGGTTGGAGAGGCTCTCCACCGGAAGAGAGGTTAGTGCTAAGCATCTTTTTATTCTATGTATGATGTTACTTATTCAAGATTATATTGGGTTTTACCATTGTCATCATTTACTTCTTTTATTCCATATAGGAGGTGCCCCTGCACTCCCTGCCACGGGATCATCTTCTTCATCCCAATGGGAAGGCTTTCAAGCCTCCATTGTCTCCTTCCATCATGGGGAATTCTTCAAGGATCTCCCTCGTTCTGCATTGAAGGTATTTCCCCTTTTCCTTGCCATATATCTTTCTCCTTTCTTCTTCTTTTGAGTTTGTACATGAAACTAACGTCGCTGCTTATCTTGCAGGCTAATGTCGGGGAAGCTCTTGGGTGGATGTCTCGCCAATCCGCTCTTCTGAAACATTTTCACGAAGAGTTGGACAGACCCAGTCCCGTAGCCGACCTAGAAAAGAAACTGCAGGTTACCAAGGCTGCTGCTGAGAAGCAAATTCAGGCTCTTTCTAGAGAGCGGGATTTATTGAAGGCTTCTCAGGTCGAACTGAAGAACGAGATTGCCGTAGCTGCTTCCCAATTCGACCAGCTAAAGTTAGAAAGTGTTAAACTTTCTGATGAGAAGAAGGAAGCACAAGTCTCTCTCGCCAAGGCTTTGGAACAAGGGGCTTCTTTGTCGGAGGAAGCCAAGCTGCTATCCCGAGTTCGGGATCAACGGCAGACTAACAAGGCGGCTTTGGAGGTCGCCAATGACAAGCTGAAGGCTGAGGTCCGGGAGCAGAGTCGCGTGATCTCCGCTGGTGGTTACATGGCCTTTGCTAGCTGCTTGAAGCAAGTGGAGTATCTCAATCCCAGGGTCTCGCTTTCTTTCAAGGGGATGCATCCCCTCCACGGGGTGGAAGGGGGGAAACTGGTGGATTATGACCACGACCCTCCTTCCGAAGTCGACTTGAATGATCTCGAGCTGGAGGCTTTTGATCCTCATGCTGATTATGCATTGTCGCCAACTCCAGCTGCAGATGAGAATGTCACCCGCTCTAAGCCTTGAAATTTATTTTGTAATACTTAGCTTTATTTTTGTTATTTTTGTTTTAATGAACGATGTACTGACATGCTGGCCAGATTTATCTCTGTAATGGTTGACTATTAATGACATTTCTCTGCTTGCTTATATTCATGACGACTTTTACATCGTAGCTATTAACTTAACTTTTTCAACACTACATTTCCACACGTCGTGATTTTTGCAAGTTGCAACTTAAGCTTCATACCCCTGGCTGATTAAACTTTAGCCTCTTGAAATATTTAAATTTCATAACTAAATCATAGGAGCATGTCGGTTTTGCTGGGATCTTCGATCCTAATGAAGTACTTCAAGGCCGGTAGCCCGTTTGAGGCATGTCGCCCTATTGGGATTTTTGATCCTGATGAAGTACTTCAAGGGCCTATGGCCTGTTTGGGCGGGTCGCCTTAGTGGGATCTTAGATCCTGATGAAGTACTTCAGTGGCCTATTTTCGCCTTTGTGGGATCTTAAATCCTGGTGAAGTACTTCAAGGCCAATGGCCTATTTTGGGCGGGTCGCCTTAGTGGGATCTTAGATCCTGGTGAAGTACTTCAAGGCCAGTGGCCTATTTTGGGTGGGTCGCCTTAGTGGAATCTTAGATCCTGATGAAGTACTTCAAGGCCAATGGCCTATTTTGGGCGGGTCGCCTTAGTGGGATCTTAGATCCTGGTGAAGTACTTCAAGGCCTGTGGCCTACCTCGTTGGTGCATGTCGCCTTTTTAGGATATCCTTTTATACGCTTGCTGAGTCGTGGTAATTGTATATCTGCAACTGAAATCTTAAACTTTGACAAAAATTTGTTTTTATTTCATATGTCGTTGGGTTACAAAACCTGGGGCCTCATTAAAACCTTCAAGGTAAAACCCTCCTTAGGGAAAAAACCCGAGAAGGAAAAAGAGTACCCCTTACAGAAATTGTACATTAAGACTAAAATGCAACAAATTTAAGCGTAAACAAATCGGATACCTTCTAGCTATAATACCTTCTCAGATCCGCGGCATTGAAAGTTCTAGGCAATTCTCTTCCTTGCAGAGTCTCCAAGGCATATGCACCTTTTCTTGTACTTCTGATTACCCGATATGGGCCTTCCCAATTTGATGCGAGCTTTCCATCTTTTGCATTCTTCAGCCCTATACTGGTCCTTCTAAGAACAAGGTCGCCTATTATGAATTCACGTTTCACGACTTTAGCATTGTATCGTTGAGCAACTCATTGTTTCCTCGACATCTCAGTTAGTCAAGCCAACTCCCGGACTTCATCTACAAAGTCAAGTTCTTCTCTTAAAAGTGCGTCATTATTTGGCGGGGTATACATGACTCTCCAAGAGGGTTCGCCGATTTCAACCGGGATTATTGCATTTCCATATACGAGCCGAAAATGAGTTTCTCCTGTTGTAGTTTGCGGGGTGGTTCTGTAACTCCATAATACCTGATAGAGATTATCTGACCAGGCTCCTTTGGCGCTTTCAAGTCGTTTCCTTAGGCCATTTAGGATCACTTTATTGGCGGCTTCAGCCTGACCATTTGTTTGGGGATGCTCTACACTTGAACAATGATGTCGGATTTGCAATCCTTGGAGGAGATCCTTGAATGGGCTTCCAGTGAATTGAGTCCCGTTATCAGTAACGATCGCCGCCGGGATTCCAAAGCGGCATATAATTGTTTTGAAGGTGAAAGACTCCACTCTTGCAGACGTAATTGTTGCGAGAGGTTCAGCTTCGATCCATTTCGTGAAATAGTCTACTGCGACTAAGAGATGTTTCAACTGTCCCGTGGCTTTGTGAAAAGGTCCCAGGATGTCCATTCTCCAAGTGTGGAATGGCCATGGCGCGGATAGCGTGTGCAACTCTTCCGGCAGGATATGAGGGATGTTGGCATGTCGTTGGCATTGCTCACATTTTTTAATGTGATTAATAGCATCCTCTTGCATAGTTGGCCAGAAGTAACCCACTCTCAACGCCTTCCTGGCTAAAGATTTAGCCCCGATATGATGCCCACAACTTCCTTCATGGATCTCGGCCAGCACATACCCGACTTCCTCTGGGCCAATGCATTTCAGAAGTGGAACCGAAACTCCCTTTCTGAACAGGTGGCCTTCAACCATTGTGAACCTCGTTGCCTTTTTAATAACCTTCTGCGACTCTTTATCATCCTCAGGAGTGATCCCTCTCTCAATATAATCTATCAAGGGGGTCCTCCAATCTACTTCCTACACCTGCAAGGTCAAACTAGGATAGGGGATTACCTCTTCCACCACGGAGTGGTAGTTTGAAATCTTCTTCGTGCTGGCGAGTTTCAAAAGGAGATCAGCTCTCACATTCTCTTCTCTAAGTATATGTCGGATTTCAATTTAGAGAATCCCACTAGAGCATCTCGTACTTTGGCGAGATATTTCTGCATGATGGGCTCTTTTGCCTGATATTCTCCCTTAATCTGGGATACCACCAACTTTGAATCCGAGCAGACAGTTATCGCGTTTGCTCCTAATTCCTTGGTCATCCGTATTCTCGCAAGGCAGGCTTCGTATTCTGCCTGATTGTTAGATGTCGGGAAGTCAAATCTTAATGAATACTCCACTGCCAATCCCTCCGAGTTTTCCAGTATCACCCCGGCGCCACATCCCTTAATGTTCGAGGAGCCATCGACATATATTGTCCATTCCCCGGGAAGGTTCTCTCCGAGATGTGTCATTTCGGCAAGGAAGTCGGCAAGCACCTGTGCTTTAATTGCTAGCAGTGGTTCATACGATATGTCATACTGAGTTAACTCAATCGCCCAAGACATCATCCTCCCTGCTAAGTCTGGTTTGTGTAAGATTTGTCGTATTGGTTGATTGGTCCTGACTAGGACGGGGTAGCATTTGAAATATGGGCGTAACTTCCTTGAAGCCACCAGTAATGAAAAAGCTACTTTTTCAAGTCGCTGATAATTCAACTCAGCTCCATGCAAGACTTTAGAAACAAAGTAGATTGGGAACTAATCTTTACCTTATTCTCTTATTAATACACCACTCACGGCCTCATCCGCCACCGCGAGGTAGAGTATCAAGGTGTCCCCCGCCATCGGCTTTTTCAAGACAGGGGGATATGCCAGGGAGGTTTTGAGCTCTTGGAACGCGGCTTCACATTCTTGCGTCCATTCAAATGAGTCTTGTTTCTTCAAGGCTTTAAACATGGGAAGGCAACGCTTTGCCGAGATTGGGAGGAAACGAGATAAGGCTGCGACTCTCCCCGTGAGTTGTTGTACGTCCTTGACCGTCTTGGGGCTAGACATGTCGAGAATTGCCCGACATTTATCTGGGTTTGCTTCGATGCCACGATTTGTGAGCATAAATCCCAGAAACTTGCTTGCTTCCACACCAAATGTGCATTTCAGAGGGTTAAGTCGTAAATTGAATTGCCTTAGACGTTGTAAAACGGATTCCAGGTCTTTTGATGGATCTTGATCATCTTTTGTTTTGACGATCATATCGTCGATATAGACTTTGACTTCCCTGCCTCTCATCTCGGCAAAGACTTTGTCCATCATCCTTTGGTATGTCGCTCCTGCATTCTTCAAACCAAAGGGCATCACATTATAACAAAATACCCCGAGATCAGTGATAAAGGCAGTCTTATCCTGATCTTCGGGAGCCATGGGAATTTGATTATAGCCAGAATAAGCATCCAGAAAAGAAAGATATTTATATCCCGCTGAGTTATCTACCAGCTTATCGATGCAGGGCAGCGGAAAAGGGTCCTTCAGGCAAGCTTTGTTAAGACCTGTGTAATCTGTACACATTCTCCACGTTCCATTGGCCTTTTTCACCATCACGACATTGGAGAGCCAATCAGAATACTGTACCTCGCGGATGAATCCCGCGTTTAATAACTCGTCAACCTGTTTTTCAATAGCTATCGTCTGCTCTTGGCCCATTCTCCTCTTTTTCTGGGCCAATGGTTTGGCTCCCTCCTTTATCGCGAGTCGGTGACAGCAGAACTCGGAATCTACACCCGGCATGTCCGAGGAGACCCATGCAAAAATATCCTTGTTATCCTGCAAAACTTTGATCATATTTTTCATAATATTAATGGGTAAGTTTTTCCCGACCTTGACTACCTGATCCGGTTGACTCCCGAGTTGTATTTCCACAGAATCACCTTCAGGTTCAAGCCGTTCGTGTTGTAACTCCCCTCTTGGACCAGGTCCGTCATCATTACGGAATCATCTCGCCTAACGAGCTTTTGTTTTCCTTTAATTTCTTTCTTCTGTGTCTCCTTTATTTTTTCCTGTTCCTGCACTGGCATAGTTTTCGTTATTTTAAGACTTTCTAAATAGTAAAGTTGTGCCTCAGGGCCTTTCCCTCGGATAGTGACGATGTCGCCTTTGTCACCAGGGAATTTCATCGCCATGTGCAAAGTTGAGATAACCGCTCCCAAAGCATTCAGAGTTGGTCTGCCTATAATGGCGTTATACGCTGACGGGCATTCTATGACGAGGAACTTAACCTCTATTGATCTGCTTCCGTCACGACCTGTAAAAGTTACCTTCAATTTTACATAGCCCTTGGGGGAAATAGTATCCCCTGTGAAGCCTATCAAATTTCCCTTGTGGGGGATTAGATCTTTATCTGTTAGGCCCAATTTTTGAAATAGGTCCCAAAACATAATGTCGGCTGAGCTCCCTTGATCAACGAATAACCTTTTTACTTCATACCCCGCCATCTTAGCCATGATAACCAGGGGGGCATTGGACCCGGCTCCATCTGTAGGCAGATCGTCTTCGGTAAATGTCAAAGTAATTCTTTTCATAGCCTTTACAGCCATGCAATGATCTTCTATATCCCGGGACCGTTTTCTCGACGGTTCTGACGATTCCCCCTGATCGTGACCTCCAACAATCACGTTGATGACCCCTTTCGAAGCCGCTTCTTCATGTCGCTGTGGACTCCTGGACCGGGATCTCTGTCGTTCATCTCACCCAGAATCCTGGTTCCTTGTACCCAGTTCACGTCTTCTGGGTGATGACGGGCTCCTCCCGCGGGATGTTCCTTCATCATTTTTCTGAACGAAGTGTTTCAACTTTCCTTGTCGTATCAACTTCTCAATGACATCTTTAAGGTGAATGCATTCGATAGTGTGATGCCCGTGGTCCTTATGATACAGACAAAATTTGTCCTTATTTTTTGCTTGTGACCTCATTGGAGGAGGTTAATCTTTGAGCTCGGAATACATGATCTCCTTATAGATACGAGATGGTGGCATGGTTAACGGGGCATAAGTTGAGTAAGCCCCTCTGGGTGGTCTCCCGTCCTTATCATACGTGTTTTCATTCTCCTTGGGTCTCCCACCGTAAGAATTTTTCTGTTTGTCTTTCTTTTCTCTTTCCTGCTTAGCGGCTTGATTATCTGCCTTATTATTTCGCACCCATTCTTCTATCTGGATCCACTTTTCAGCCCGCTTCTTCAGTTCCTCCATTGTTTTGGGCTTCTCCCCCGCTAAATCCTTGGCGAAACCTCCTGGCTTCAGCCCCTGCCTAAGGAAATACAACATCATATTAGGGGCGACATCACGTACCTCGATGGATTCCGCATTAAAGCGGATGATGAAGTCCCTCAATGGCTCATCAGATCTCTACTTTATCCGCTCGAGATGGTGTTCGGTTTTGAATTGTTGTTTGCTGCTTGTAAATTTTGAGACGAATTTATCCTTCAGTGCTTTCCATCCTGTGATGGATCCCGCCGGTAATGATGAAAACCATCTTCGAGCCGCGGCTTTCAAGGTCAAAGGGAACGCTCGGCATATAATGGGCTCCTTGGCCCCCTAGAAGATCATCGTCTGTTGGAAGATCTCCACATGATCTTGAGGATCAGCCGTCCCATCATACGGGTCGATTTGGACGGCGAACTTAAAGTTGGCCGGCATATCAAAGTTCATGATTGCTGGGGTGAAATGGTTATGACACCCTTCAATGCCCATGTCGTTTTCCGCCACCTGATCCAAGTCGGGTAGCTGGGGTTGGGCGATCGCGGGGTTGGTGCGTGGGATCTGGGGACCAACCATGGAGACCTGCCTCTCCATTTAGGAATTTTGCCCCTCTTGCTCATTCTCATGTCGTTGAGGGAGTTGTTGGCCCATCCCGAGGTTGACCAGAATGGCCTGAAATTCCTCTTGCTGCTTCTTCCAAGCTTCTTGTTTGCCTGCAAGCACAAGAGATTTTCTTGCCATACACTCATGCAAGATCGTTAATGGAACAGGATTTAGGAGGATGATAAAGAAATTATGTATTCATAGAGGAATATATTCACAATTATTACAGAAAAATCAAAGAATGCAATTATCCGATCAACTAATTGGTGAAAAGTCATAATCCACCGGTTAATCGGTTAGAAATGGCTTTTGCGCCGATTAATTGACCGAAATTCACCTTGACTACCAGCAAAAACGGATATGCTAGGAGAAAGAGGCTGAGTTCTTGATTCCGGTGATGTTCTTCCTGCAAAATTACCAGAAAAACCAGATAAAGGAGGAAATAAGAGACAATTTACGATCGGAGAAGTACAATATCTTCCCCACAGACGGTGCCAATGTTCCACCATGCGCTTGTCATGGCGGATCTGACCTCCAATCTGGTCTCCGGCGCGGTGGTTGGACATCTCCGGCCACTCACCTGGCGGTGAGGGGGTACCTGCAAGCACTCTGACGATCAAGTCAATTGTGTGTCTTAAGCATGAATTCTCAGATTTAGAGTTATGATATGCGTACCAAATGAAGACTAATCATACGTATTTATAGTGTAAACAAGGTCACCAAAGTCAAACCTGTCACTATCACACTTCTGTGAATTGCGGCGGTGGTTACGGATCTGTAACGGTCCTCACGTGGGGGTGATGTCCTCTGAGCCTTATGTCGGGTGACCTTGTCGTGTACCCACGACATGGAACCGACGGCTTGGGCCACCCACGTGAGACCTGCACGTGTCCTTCCCGCGAGTTAGGTCCATAACAATACATAAAATGTTCGGTTCAACGAGTGACAGGTTTGACTATTGGTGACCTTGTTTACGGATCAGTAACTCATCGGTTGAACTAAATACCCAATCACTCAATCACTTAGTATCTCGATCTTCGAGTCAATTATCAAACCGAATTTTATAACTATGCTTTTTGTGCATCCACGAACACTATTCTAATAAATTAGAAATATCCCTCCGACCTCCGTTGACTATATCTTCCTGCGTTATCTATTCACATGGACTACTTGTATATTTTTCTCCACGTACGTTGAAAATTTCCTAACACTTACCAATATGTAATTTTATTATTTATATGCTTCTTATGTAGCTTCATCATTTTGTTCTTGGTCCGTGCTGTTTGGTCAACAATGATCAGCTAAATTCTTAATAATTTCTGTAAATTAAACTTAATAAAACTAATAAATTAAGTGCATAGATCCAAATCATTCGTAAACTTTCTTATTTTTGATGACTCAAGTCTTTGTGGAATTAGTTACGATGGAGTCAAAGTTGAAGCACTATATAGTAAGCAAAGGCTTGAATAAAATAAGGGAATTGAAGGCCTTGACATATGGCCCCTAAAATATTGAAGAGCTTGTGTAGATTAATATATATAAGAGACACTTTCGTGTAACCGTTTTTAAAATATTTAACATTTTTAGATTTTTTTTTTTCCACTTAGTTCATTAGAACCTTACTGTGTGCATATATTGAAAATATTTTGTTAAAAGAGATAAACTGTTGCATTTTTTCATTATTGATGCAGAAGCTTCATGAACGATAATAGAAGAGATGCACATGAACACACAAAAAAAACTGTATTGATTGAATTTGGAAAAGATTACAACGATGATGATAAACTGGTTTACAGAAGGGGATATATAGCAAAACTAACTAAGAGAAAAGATAAGGTTGAATGTGGATAACAAAAAACTAAAAATAACGACTTCATATCAGGGACCATCTTGCAAGGAATGCAAGGATTACTTAACAAAACTAAAGACTATTGTGAACTTCTAATATTTGTTGTTTAGCCCTTTCTTTATTGTTAAGAGTTGCTGCTGCTTGCTGTTGATGCTGCTTGCTGGTTCCTTCTTCCTGCATTATGCTTCCTTCTTCTTCCTTCAACAGCCCCCCACAAGCTGGAATGTATACGTCTTTCATTCCAAGCTTGATTTTCGCGTCTTCAAAGGGTCCTCGAGCAAGGCTTTTCGTGAAAATATCAGCTACTTGTGAGTCACTTCTTATGGCTATGAGCTGGACCATTCCTTTTTCGACCGCATCTCTAACAATGTGGTAGTCTAACTCTATATGTTTGGTTCTCTCATGAAATACTGGGTTGTTTCCAATGTACACAACGGATTGATTGTCACAGTAGAGAGGAATAGGTAGATTTGGTTTGATGTGGAAGTCCTTGAACAGCTTTAACAGCCATTTAATTTCACAAGTCCCATGAGCAAGGGCTCTATATTCGGATTTTGAAGATGATTTCGATGGTGTCTGTTGTTTCTTACTTTTCCAAGACACCAGAGATGAACCTGCGAAGAAACAATACCCTGTAGTGGATTTTCTTGAGTCAACACATCCTCCCCAATCTGCATCAGTGAAGCCACGCAAGGATAGATCGCGTTCAGCTGGGAAGAAAAGGCCTTTTCCTGGTGATTTCTTCACAAACTTGAGAATCTTCATTGCTCCTTGGTAATGGATATCTGTTGGTTTCTGCATAAACTGACTTAAATGGTTTACTGCATAACATATATTCGGTCTGTTGTGTGTCAGATACAAAAGTCTCCCTATGAGCCTCCTAAAGCTTTCTGGATCTTCCATGGTTGTTCCTTGATCTTTGCTGTACTTCATCTTGTTATCAATTGGGGTGTTACATGGCTTGGCATCCATGAGTCCTGCATCCTTTAGAATGTCAATTGCATACTTTCTCTGATTGAGGTTTATTCCTTTGCTTGTTCTGGCCAGCTCCATGCCTAGAAAGTATTTGGCATTTCCTAAATCCTTGATGCTGAATTCCTTGTCCAGCTGCTGCTTTATCTCCTTGATTTCACTATGATCATTTCCGGCTAATAGAAGATCATCTACATAAACCAAAATGAAGGTTAATGAGTTTTGGTTCTCTTTTGAAAACAAGGAATAATCAGATTTGGATTGCACATATCCAAAACTAATAAGAAAAGAACTGAGTCTATGATTCCACTCCCTGCTGACCTGCTTCAATCCATATAGAGATTTTCTGAGCTGGCAAATATTAGACGTGTCTTGCACATCCAGTCCTTGAGGAAGTGTCATGTACACTTCTTCTTTTAGTTCTCCATGAAGGAAAGTCGTATTGATATCTAGCTGTTGAAGAATCCATCCCTTTGCTGCTACCAAGGTCAGAAGTATCCTCACGGTTGACATTCTAACAACGGGGCTAAAAGTCTCTGTGTAGTCCAGCTCTTGAGTTTGTGTGAACCCTCTTGCTACTAGGCGAGCTTTGTGTCTTTCTAGGCTTCCATCTACCTTTCTTTTGGTTTTGAACACCCACTTGCAAGTTACTGCTTTCTTGTTGGGAGGTAATTTCGTTAATTCCCATGTCTTGTTCTTCTTGTGTAGTTTCTGCATCAAATGTCAAAGTTAGACAAAAATGTTTATAAGAGTTAGACAACCTATCATACCCTATGTAATCACTCATAGGGTACTTGATTTTCTCATTGTTGTTCTAGCTTTGGGCAATGTTTGCAGTATTTGTGTTGCTGTTGCTGCCTCCTTCTCCTGTTAAGCTCCACTCATAGTCTTTCAAATGTCCAGGTGGTTTCTTCTATCTGGTGGACTGCCTCCTTTCTTATGCATCACCTTGGGTTTGGTTACTGATATTTGCCTGTCTTTGATCTGGTATATCATGATCTTCTGCCCTGTCTCCTTCTTCTGTTTCTTCTAGATATTGACTTCTGAATCCTGTCAGGACCTCATCTTGAAGAGTGTTGGACATTCCTGCATTCTTTTCTTGCTTGTCTATAAAAGGAAAAACATTTTCATAGAATTTGATATTCCTACTAAGAAAGATTTCCCTGTTGCTTAGATCAAAGAGGATAATCCCTTTTACTCCTTGTTTGTAACCTAAGAACATGCATTTCCTAGCTCTACTATCTAGTTTCTTCCTATTCCTAGTCAAGGTAGAGGCATAGCAGAGACAACCAAAACACCTATGATCAGAGATGTTAGCAATTTTATTATGCAGAATATGATAAGATGACACATTTTTGGACCTTTCACTTGGTAACCTGTTGATGAGAAAGATTGCATGTGACACAGCATAGGTCTACAAGATCTTAGGGATGTTTGATTGATGCATAAGAGCCCTTGTCACAGACAAGATATGCTGATGCTTCCTTTCCACCCTTCCATTTTGTTCAGGACATTCTACACATGCTGTCTAATGTATTATTCCCTTTAAGGCATAGTAATATGTTAATGCAAACTCAGGTCCATTGTCAGTTCTAATGCATTTAATAACAGTTTTATACTGAGTTTCAATCAGGCTAACAAAAGACATAACCAAGTTAGATGTTTCAGCTTTGGTTTTCATGAAGAAAACCTATGTATGTTTGCTGTGATCATCCACAACAGTGAGAAAATATCTATGTCCAAGAATAGAAGGAATGGAAAGAGGTCCCCAAATGTCAAAGTGAACAAGATCAAAAACAGAAACAGCAACATTATCACATGAATTATAAGGATTTATCTTTTGTTTAGAAACATGACAAACATCACAAGGCATAAAGCTTTTATTTCCATCAATGTAAGAGTAATACTATTTCATTTTGTTCATCCTTTCTAAACAAGGATGACCCAACCTAACATGCCAAATGTTATTTTTTTCTACATTTACAGAATTCACAACAGAAGAAGAAGAAATGTTAATAGATCCATCTAAAGCATATAGTCCATTCTTCACACTAGCAGCACCAATCTTCCTCAATGTAAGTTGATCCTGCACAAGACAATCACTCTTAGTAAACATTAACTGACATAGAAGATCTGCAGTCAATTTGGAAACAGCAATAAGGTTATATTTGAAGTTAGGGATAAATAGAACATCATTTAAATAAAAATCCTTAGAGAAAATTATGGTTCTAGCCATAGTAGCCTTGACATAATCTCCATTAGGTAACTTAACAGATAGAGGCCTTATTTTCTTGATGGATTGAAAGCTTTTGGAGGAGTGACAGACATGATCTGTTGCTCCTGTGTCTATGATTCATCATGAAGCCTTATAATTAAGCAGCAAGGTCCTAACCTTTCCTTGAGTTTCTTTAACCTGCTGATTGGACTTACTGGACATTTGTTTGGATGCATTCCCTTTGGTCATTATCTGATTTATGCTATGGCCAGAATTTCCTGATGATTGTTGCAATATTGCTATGATTGCTTTCTTCTGTTCAAGTGAAAGCTCCAGAGTAGGCTCATCAGTAGTGACTGCTCCCTCCTGAGAATTTGAGTCATCCTCACTGTCCCAAGTACTGTCTTCATCAGCAACACAGTTATTAGCAGAACTATTTTTCTTAAGATGTGCAGGGAATCCATGTTTCCTGTAACATGTTTTTGCAATATGACCAATTCTCCCACAATATGTGCAAGATTTATTGGAATAGCTCCCACTCTTTGAGTTCTTGTTCTGTCCCAGATTCTGATCTTTGTATTTTCCTTTTGGCTTCTTCTTTTCTTGAAGACTGGTGTTAAGCAAAACCTTAGACTCATCTGCATCTTGATTCATTTGCCTCTCTTGCTGACTTAAGAGATTAAAGGCTGTCTCGATATTAGGCAGCGGATTCATCATCATAATATGGGATCTCACATTTGCAAACGACTCATTGAGCCCTCTCAAGAACATAATGACATAGTCATTTTCTTTCTAGGCCATGATCGTGGGAATAAGAGTGCAAGAACATGTCACAGCGCACACGCACTGTGGTGTGGGCCTGAAACTCTCCAATTCAAGCCAAAGATTTTCCATACGCGTAAAATATTCAGAAACAATTTGTTCTCCTTGATGGAGATTGTATAATTCTCCTTGTATTGCAGCATTTCTGAAAGCATCTGCTTGATGGAACTTCCTCCTCAGATTCTCCCAAATCTCTTTCGCCGTATCCAACCAAATCACACTCTTAGATATGGAAGGGTTCAGAGTTTGATTGATCCAAGCTATGACTAAGGAATTGTACCTATCCCATGCCTCAAAGGTAGCATCATCATCTTTCGACTTAGGAAGGTTTCCGTTGATAAACTGGAGTTTATTCTTGATCTTTAGAGCAACGCACATAGCTCTAGACCAAGCGTGATAATTGGGCCCGTTGAGAACTACTGGAATTAAAGGAGTTTCAGGATTCTCATTAGGGTGAATGAACAGAGGACTTGATGAATCAACGGTAGTCTTCGCCATTGTTGTAAAAAACTGTCAATCAAAAACCCAGAAGAACAGAGCACGAGCGGACAAAGAAAAGAGATGAAAAGAAAAGGAGAAAAGAAAAAAACGAGGAGGAAAGAAGATAAACATATTAACCAAGGATCTTCATTTAACCATGGCTCGAGATACCATGTTGCATTTTCTCATTGTTGATGCGGAAGCTTCATGAACGATAATGGAAGAGATGCACATGAACACAAAAAAAAAACTGTATTGATTGAATTTGGAAAAGATTACAGCAATGATGATAAACTGGTTTACAGAAGGGGATATATAGCAAAACTAACTAAGGGAAAAGATAAGGTTGAATGTGGATAACAGAACAACATAAAACTGAAAATAACGACTTCCTATCAGGGACCATCTTGCAAGGAATGCAAGGATTACTTAACAAAACTAAAGACTATTGTGAACTTCTAATATTTGTTGTTGAGTCCTTTCTTTATTGTTAAGAGTTGCTGCTGCTTGTTGTTGATGCTGCTTGCTGGTTCCTTCTTCCTGCATTTTGCTTCCTTCTCCTTCCTTCAACTAAACTACAATTTGTTACTCCCTAAAATTTAAAAGGGATGAATCAATTGGCCTTTAACGTACCAAAGAATATGTCTACCCAAAAAAACAATGTGAAATTATGAATTTAGTTTATAAACATTTAACTTATTTTTGTTTTTGTCCTTCTACAAAAAAAGACGCTTGTTAAAAATATTTTATTTTTAGTCATTACTATTAAAGATATTTTTATTTTTAGTAATAATTTGTGTGTGCTGAATATTAATTATATTATAAATATTTTTTTATTCACATTAATTGAATTAATTATAGTATGCTCAACATGATCGGTAGAGATACCGAGAATAAAATCCGTTTAGATTACAACATAATATTAACGTGTGTCTCATATGAAAGCCTAGCTTTGGGCACAATGGAAAGCCTAGCGGGCGGTTCAATAAATCGGCTTGTAGAGGGGTCATGGTCCCCAACACATTAAACCGTCATTTAGTTGCATACTACTTCACATTCGGAGTTAGGCATCTCGGTTCGGGGACTAAAGTGATTTAGTTAAGGAAGACCACAACACCACTATATTTCTCTAACACTCATTTGTCTCTATATTGTCGATGACATCATGAGCCAATGAGAAGATATCAATTGTTTGTGATGTTCGTGACCAATATAATAAGGCTTTCTCTGCATCTCGTGGTTATGATCGTTAAAAGTACAGATAATTCTAAACTCTATTTCTATAACTCTAATGCAACGGTCTCCTTTTTTTTATTGGTTTTACTACTTGGTTTAAGTAAATCCCAACAAGTGGTAGATTATAGAGTCTTTCGACATTTTAATATTTTGTTCGGAAAAGATTTCATAAAGTTTTTTTTAAAGGAATAAGTTGGAATCCTGTTTGAAGTTTGTGTTGTTAGGTTACAGAGTCTTTTAGGGTGTTACCTTTCTTTAGATGTTTTCTTTGAAATAATTAATTGCAAACCACATTTCATACTGTTTTTAGAAATCTTTTGAAATTTTCCATGCAAAATTTTTTGTGTTTTCTCCCTTTCGTTCAAACGTTATCAATATTTATTAGAGAGAAGAATATAGCTATCTTTTATTCCAAATTAATTGCTTTCTGTTTTATTAATAACTAAATAATTATTCGGCTGTTAGGAGTTAGTTATTCAACTGTTCTAAATTCTGTTGTAACTGATTATGTTCAACAACGGCTATTATAACAGATTCAGATTTAATCTTAGCCTAGCAAATCTATAAATAGGATTTATCTCTCTATTTTGAATATCTTTTTCAGTTTTCAGAATATATTCAATAGAATATAAAATATTCTGTTTCTCCGCCTTTGGTTTCCTTTTCGTTATATGGTATCATCGAGCCTAAGGAATCTTTCGTCTTCGTTTTTTCGTCTTTCATCTCCATCGATGGCATCTGCGTTAGCTTCCAATACTTTCTCTTAAAAAAATTCATGCAAATTAGATGATAAAAATTTTCTATCATGGCAGCGGTCAATATGATCTTGCGCGGCCATCAACTTCCATCCTGTGTCGTAAACCCAAAAATTCCCCTCAAATACCTCTTTGAAGCAGATCGCGACTCCGATTCTGTCAACCATGATTTCTTTGATTGGGATCGCCAAGATTCTCTGGTGCTCTCATGGCTACTCTCCACTCTATTTGACTCAATTCTTGCTCAAGTTGTTACATGTAGACACTCCTATTAGGTGTGAGATTCTATTCACTCTTACTTTCACTTCCTCACAAGAGTCAAATCTACTCGGCTGAGACTAGAGTTGTGAACTCTGAAAAAGAGATCTAGGTCATGTTCTGAATATCTGCAGAGCTGTGAACCATGGTTATTGTTTATTTTTCAAAAGCTCTCTCACAGAGTTTATAAAATTAAGTGATTATTTTTTTAACCTAAAGTTTATATTGAGTTTTCAGTGTAGCTAAGAGTTTTAGATTATTAGATATGAAAGATTTTCCCTTCACTGGTATATATAACTACCTAAGGGGCTGTTTGTTTCAAGGTTTAGAAAAAATATTCCTGAGAATGTACTTGGAAATGGGAGATTCCCATGTTTGTTTCAAGATTTAAAAAAAAGATTTACGGGCAACATTTATTCCCAAGAATATTTTTCCTTTGTATTTTCTGTAATCTCCATTTCCGTGGTAAAAGGTGAGTAAGTTATTTTCCCATGGGAATATAGCTAGTTATTTTATATTTTACTCGTAACTACCACTTTTTTATTTTTCATTTTTGGATTTTTCATTTAAAATTCAAAAAGTGTTCCTAATGATGTTAATTTTATCAAACACTCTCTTATAAAATGCTCAAAAATACACATTTTTAGAAATATATACAAATTATGAAAAATAAGATGCCTGAAAATATTTTTTATTCCTCGAAGCTAACGCCCTCTAAATTATCAATGTTAGGTATCTAATTCATTATTTATATATATATATATATATATATATATATATTCTTAATCTACATAATAACATTACATTACTGTTCTTTTACTAGTTATCTTTTATTTTTTTATTGATTAAATAATTAAAATAAATAAATAATATTATATGCAATAAAAATATTTTCATTTTATTACATGTAACATTATTATAAATCAAATAGATTTTAAATTTTATTGAAATTTTTTCAAAAATTCCTAGGAACAAAAACTAAAAACCAAATAACTTGTTTAAAATGTCTGGGAATAAACATTACTGGAAATATATTCCTCGCAATAAGATACCCGGGAATGTATTTTCAAACCTTGAATTCGTGATTTTTCACTCTTTCTCTTCTTTATAAAATCGTTCACTTCTTCTTCAATTAATTTCTTCATCACTTGCACTTAAAAAATCTTTCACTTCTTCTTCTATTAATTTCTTGTTCATCCAATCACTCCATAACAACACCACCACACACTTCACAACTCATCCACCTCTGACGACTTCCGGTAAAGCTCCAACTCTAGTGACCTCCAACTTTGATGACCTTCTTCTTCATCTTCTTCTCCTCCCTCTCCTCTTCTTCTTTCTTCTTCTATCTATCTTTCTTCTTCAGTGACTGTTTTTATCGTCGCTATAGATTGTCGTGCAAGCAACAAAATCAACACGTATTGTAGAGTCGTCTTTTACCGTCGCTAGGTAACGACAGTAAAAGCTGTCGCTAATGCTTAGTAACTCAAAAAATAGCAATGGCTTGACCTCTGTCCCTTGCTCATCGCTAACTCCTTTTTAGCGATGGTTTTAGGCAACTCAGCAACGTTTTGGCCCTCACTATTTTTTTTCATTCTTGTAGTGGCTTGGTAGTTTTGGATTTTGTTTTGATTAAAATCACTTTTCACCAAAGCTAAAAATAATTACTTCCTTTAGATGGTTTCTATTGTCGTGTATTAATAATTTTAACCATTAGTATTTATCTCAGTTTGTGTTTTTTGTTTTTTATTTTACTAAAATATAAGCTAAATAAATCTTACATTTAACTATTTTTATTGGTATTAGTATTTCATTTAAAAATACATTATAATAGGGCTTGAGGAAGTACTGTAAAACTAGTACCATTAATGTAACCAAATGAATAAAGTAATAGTATCATTAACAACTAATAATATACTAATAGTCTACATGGTCATGTACCAAATCTTTTAAGACTTAAGAATTGGAGTCTAGGATTAAGTACGTGTGTATATACCAAAGAAACGCTAATAATATACCGTCATACATAAGAAAAAACGGATTATAAGTTTGAATTTAGGATGACAAGCTTGATCACAAGTGAGACCCTTTAACATATGTATTTGAGTTGTTGCTACTGGCACTGTTAACTTAAGCATCACCAACTACCTCATTTTGTTTGGTCCAATTTAGACGAAAGCACATGCAGCTACCAAGAAGGTGTTCCCAAAATGCCACGTTGCAAGATCGTAGCCGCAAGATTAGATGTGGCAATCTCACGGTCGCAATTAATTTTCAACCAACCCCCTTTCGTCTTTCGTTGCTTCTGCACACCTACTTAAACAAGCGTTCTATTCTTTAATTTTCTCTATAAAAGCCCAATCACTCTTCCCATAGTCCTTCAGGAATTCCACAAATATAAAAAATTAAATATTAAGATTTCCTCTCCCTCTACACGTGATCATTTCAAAATCCACTTTTCTCATTTGCAATAATTCTCAGTTTCTTTCAATCATTGCAATGGAATCAAGCAAATTGAGCAATGGAATTAATGGCAACAACAACCTGTGCTTGAAAGGGAATAATAATGTGAATCATGACCCCTTGAATTGGGGCGTGGCGGCGGAGTCGTTGAAAGGGAGCCACCTGGACGAAGTGAAACGCATGGTGGCGGAGTACCGGAAGCCGGTGGTGCGGCTGGGCGGGGAAACGCTGACGATAGCCCAAGTGGCGGCAGTGGCGGGGCAAGCGGAGAGAGTGGTGGTGGAGCTGGCGGAGGCGGCGAGGGAAGGGGTAAAGGCGAGCAATGAATGGGTATTGGAAGGAATGAAAAAAGGAACAGACAGTTACGGAGTAACCACTGGCTTTGGTTCAACTTCTCATCGCCGAACCAATCAAGGCGGTGCCTTACAAAAAGAACTCATCAGGTAATTAAAATGTTTCTATAGTATATCATCCTAACTAATCATCTTCCAATTTTGACTTAAATTGTTTCCATTCCATTCTTTACCAAAATAATCGTTTTCTAAATTTTTCACATTAGGAAATTGAATTTAAATGTATACCGAAATTTATTTTTTTATTCTACAATTCAAAATAATAAATCTTACGCATTATCAGATAATTAAATAAATCTTACAGCAATTTCTTTAAATTTATTGATTTTCCATTTTCTTATTTCTATTATATTGTAATAGTAACGATTTACTGTATAAATTAGGGTCTCGCTAACAAAGGCCTTGAGGGCACTTGTTAAGGTTACTACTATTAGCAAATTAATCATAGGTGCATATTTTTTCATTTCTCAAGACTAACAAAAGCTACAATTTCCAATAATATTTTACCACATTTGACTCTTTAAAAATCGCTCTTAGGACACTTGTTAGCATTTTCCTATAAATTATTACAGAATATCCGCAGCATGTATGTTTTCTATGTGAAGCACTATGTTTATCATTAATTTAAACAAAACCTCCTAAAACTAATTCTCTATTGTTCTCTTTCAGATTTTTGAACGCGGGTATATTTGGCAATGGTACGGAGTCATGCCACACACTTTCACACTCTACTACTAGAGCAGCTATGCTAGTGAGGATAAACACCCTTTTGCAAGGGTACTCAGGCATTAGATTTGAAATCTTAGAAGCCATCACAAAGTTGCTTAACAACAACATCACCCCATCTTTACCACTTCGTGGCACGATTACAGCTTCAGGGGATCTTGTCCCTCTTTCTTATATTGCTGGTTTGCTAACTGGCAGGCCAAACTCCAAAGCTGTAGGACCCTCCGGAGAAGTTCTTAATGCTAAACAAGCGTTTCAAATGGCTGGCATCAATTCCGAGTTCTTTGAATTGCAACCAAAGGAAGGCCTCGCCCTTGTTAATGGCACAGCCGTTGGTTCTGCCTTAGCCTCTACGGTTCTCTTTGAGGCAAATATTCTAGCTGTGTTGTCTGAAGTTTTGTCAGCTATTTTTGCTGAAGTGATGCAAGGGAAACCTGAATTCACAGACCATTTGACACATAAGCTGAAGCACCACCCTGGACAAATTGAGGCTGCTGCTATTATGGAGCATATTTTGGATGGAAGTTCCTACATGAAAGTGGCTACGAAGTTGCATGAGATTGATCCATTGCAAAAGCCTAAACAAGATCGATATGCCCTTAGAACTTCACCACAATGGCTTGGCCCTTTGATTGAAGTGATTCGTTTCTCAACCAAGTCGGTTGAAAGAGAGATTAACTCTGTCAATGACAACCCCTTGATTGATGTTTCAAGGAATAAGGCTTTGCATGGTGGTAATTTTCAAGGCACCCCTATTGGAGTCTCGATGGACAACACACGTTTGGCTCTTGCCTCAATTGGAAAACTCATGTTTGCTCAATTCTCTGAGCTTGTCAATGATTTTTACAATAATGGCTTACCTTCAAATCTCTCTGCTAGTAGAAATCCCAGCTTGGATTATGGTTTCAAGGGAGCTGAAATTGCCATGGCTTCTTATTGTTCTGAACTACAATATCTTGCAAATCCAGTGACAAACCATGTTCAAAGTGCTGAGCAACACAACCAAGATGTGAACTCATTGGGCTTGATTTCAGCTAGAAAAACAAATGAAGCTGTTGAGATCCTTAAGCTCATGTCTTCCACATACTTGATTGCACTTTGCCAAGCAATTGATTTGAGGCATTTGGAGGAGAATTTGAAAAACTCAGTTAAGAGCACTGTAAGCCAAGTTTGCAAGAAGACTCTTACCACGAATTTCAATGGAGAACTCCATCCTTCAAGATTTTGTGAAAAGGATTTGCTTAAAGTTGTTGATAGGGAGTATGTGTTTGCCTATGTTGATGACCCTTGCAGTGCTACATATCCATTGATTCAAAACCTTAGGCAAGTGCTTGTGGATCATGCATTAGTAAATGGAGACAATGAGAAGGATCTAAACACATCAATCTTCCACAAGATTGCAGCCTTTGAGAATGAGTTAAAGGCTCTCTTACCAAAGGAGGTTGAAACTACAAGGGCTGCATATGAGAGTGGAAATCCAACAATTCTAAACAAGATTAACGAATGCAGATCTTACCCGCTATACAAGTTTGTGAGAGAGGAGTTGGGGACTCAGTTGCTAACTGGAGAAAAGGTTCGGTCACCAGGTGAGGAATGTGACAAACTATTCACTGCAATGTGCCAGGGTAAAATTATTGACCCTCTTTTGGAATGCCTTGGAGAGTGGAATGGTGCTCCTCTTCCAATTTGTTAATTTAACAAAATTGTCACTTTAAAATTATTATTTTTTCGTATCTTTGCAATTGCAATGATATCATTTGGTTTGTCAAGCTTTTAATAAACCTATATAGGAAGATTCATTTAGTTTCCTTGATGTTGAAAATAAATTGTATTATACTTCGTTAGTTCTATTTTGTAAGCAACCAAAAACATAATTATGCAAATTAAAAGATGGTGCTCACTACAGGTGCTTTGATTTTTTAAAACAATAGGTATTTTGCCCTTATAGTTTGACTTTTATTTATAGTTAAATTCCACTATGACAATTAGAATAGTTTAATAATTAAAGGTTAAATCAGATGAATATAATACAAGGTTAAGAATTTTTACAAAAGGGTTTTAAAAAAGAAACACAAACTTTTTGGTTTAGGTATTTATAAAAATGAATGGTGAAAATGTACTACAACAAAATTTGAGTTGTTTGCCCAAGCTTTAATTTGGGAGCAAACTATATAATATTTGAAACACTAAGGAGCATCACATTATATTTTACCTATAACACACTTTCCCTTTAAAAGCATAACATAAAGTCATTATTGTAGACAAAGTAAAAATAAACAATGAGAAGGTATGGAGAATGAAACTTCTTGATATTTCGTTGAATCTCAACTAGATTTCGAGTTACAAGAATTCCAAAATTTTTACAACAACCCTAGCTATCGTCCTAAACTTACATACCAAAAAAATTCATTACAATTATATATTATGTTTGATCCTAAATATAAGACCTTTTGGAGAAAAAATTTTATATAAGACTATTTACAAAGTTCAATAAGCAATTATTAGTTTTTTCATTATCTATCCTTATAATAAATGAAAGGATAGTAGGTACAATTAATACATTCGTTGAAAATTTCGACTTTAAACAATGGTAAATTTGGTATATTATACTATTTTTTTATAAAACAAGGTATTAAATAAGGTTGTTAATAATTTTCTTAATCCATATAAATTAGATGAAAATTCATATAAAAAGAACCAGAGTTAATATTAGATCTCAGTTACACAACATATATAAGTTCATAATAAGTCATATCATCGAAGCTAAGTAACTCTCTCACTCTCTCTGTTGTTCTCTCAAAAATGATGTTTTTCACCATCATAATAGCAAAACATTATAGGGATCAATTTATAAATACAGATAGGAATCAAGATTTGCATCAGGAACTGAATAACTGATTTTCCCGCCAAAACTAGAAAAAAACTAACTAACTTATGACTTAACCAATTAACTGATTCAAGGAATGACAGTTTGAAACTGATTTTTCGAGTCATTAATCTTCACAAATTCGATGTTAAAACTAATATATGGGCTAAATTGACTAATTATGATTGAATTTATAAATTAATCTTTCAATTTTATAATTGTTAGAGAATCTAATTTGATGACGAAAATCTATCAATAACTTAATTAATAATACATGAGTAATTTTTAAATGCTTAATTTTTCAAAGACTAATTTTTATTAATTTAAATCCTTAAAAGATGTTTTCTAAGTCTTTTAAATCTTTCAAAGTCTAATTTGATATCGAAACTATAATAAGCAGTAAATTAATTGCTGTTGAATTTTTATAACATAATAAATTAATAATTGGATGATTAATTTGCACAATGGTTAATTTCGGATGGATTAATTTGGTATTAATTTAAGAATCTTTAAGAACTAAGTTTATTAATTAATTAATATGTTGGGGCTAATTTGATGATAAAACCAACACATGGACTAAATTAGTTATGTATGAATTTATATTATAAAGTAATTAAATTTATAAACTAATTTTTAAGTTGTCTAAATCTTTTAGAGACTAATTTAATTTCATATCAAAACCATAACAAGAACTAAATTAGTTATAAGTGAATTTAAAAAGTAATTTTTCGATATTATAATTCTTAGAGAAACTTATTTAATGACAAAATTTTATCAATGAATAAATTAATAATACATGTTCCACCATGCGTTTGTCATGGTAGATCTGGCCTCCAATCTGGTCTCCGGCGCGGTGGTTGGACATCTCCGGCCACTCACCTGGCGGTGAGGGGGTACCTGCGAGCACTCCGACGATCAAGTCAATTGTGTCTTAAGCAGGAATTCTCAGATTTAGACTTATGATATGCGTACCAAATGAAGACTAATCATACGTATTTATAGTGTAAACAAGGTCACCAAGTCAAACCTGTCACTATCACAATTCCGTGAATTGCGGCGGTGATTACGGATCTGTAACGGTCCTCACGTGGGGGTGATGTCCTCTGAGCCTTAAGTCGAGTAACCATGTCGTGTACCCACGACATGGAACCGATGGCTTGGGCCACCCACGTGAGACCTGCACGTGTCCTTCCCGCGGGTTAGGTCCATAACAGTTGCCCCCAAGTCTTCGGTATGTCGTTTGGCATGCCGTTGACTTACGACTTTGAGCCATCCTGGTGACACATTGTCCTCCTAAGTCGCTGCTGTTTCGACTTTTGTTTGTCAGTTTAGGCCTTGGCACGTGTCTCTATGGTATTGGTCCTGACCCTTCGTGGACCGCGCCCATCATCATTTAGTGACGTCAGGCCTGTGCGCATTAGTTGCACCCCACGCCGTCACTTCTTCTTCACGTTTCATCTCCCCTTTCTCTCTCTATAAGTACTCCCTTTCTTAACCTTAAACTCTTCCCTGCTCTTCAAGTTTTTCTCTTCATAGAAGCTTTCTTCTTCCTTTTCTTGCTGTCAACTCCGTCTTGCTGTCTTCCAGCTTTCCTCGGTCTTTTTCGCTTCACCATTTCCAGGTACCTTCTTCATTCCCTATTTGTTTTTTCTGTGTGTTTTCTTTCTTTTTTGATCTTCCAAAGAATGTCTACTCCGAACAGACCTACTAACTTTCCCCCAAAAGAAAGCCTTTCTGGGGAAGTTGGTTATTTCATTGGTTCCCCATCTGGACTTGAACCGTGCGACGGTAGTGATCATCACATTCCCACTCCCCCTTCAGTTTCTGGTTCTGATTCTGACCCAGAACCTTTATTTGAAGCCTTTGGGGAGATCACTCCTGGAAATCCCCTTCTCAGGGGCTCCATTTTCTGAATCTGTCGCCCCCGTACCCTTAAGGTACGGAATGGGTAAATATGATTATGATGAGTCATCTGAGGATAGTGACGATACTGTAACGTCCATCTTGCATCCTCTTGCCCCCTTGTTAATTTGTTCTTCGTCTGAAACTTCTAGTTTTAATTCTTCTAATAATTCATCTAAATCTTCTGATTTAAATTCGTCTGACCCTCTTTTTGTCCCTCCTGTTTCTGTTTTAGAACCGATGTCGGCTTCGCCTTCCATGTCGGGTTCAGAGTCACCTTCGACTTCAGCCCCTGCCCAGGCTGTCCGTCGGCCTTCCAAGAGTAAGGCTTTAGAACGCCGCCGACAGAAAATCCATAACTGGTACGATCCTCCAAAGGAAGCCGCCAAGATTGAGGTCTCTAAGAAGCTTAGGGGTATACGGGATGTACGGAGAATGTACTGGATTCACCATGATATTCTCCAGGTCCCATCTGGTCTTAACACGACATTAAAATTCCATGTCGCTGATGTGGAATTCCAAGATGCAATGCACTTTCCTAGGGCAACCCCTAAAGATGTTCCTTCAGGTCCAGTCACCCTGTACAAGGCGGAACGTGTGGATCCTAATGAAAGGATTGGGTCCCGTCCCCGCCAAGGAGGTCCCGACTTCCTTATGGTCTATGACTGCTTCTTTCGTCTGGTTCGTCTTCGCTTTCCTTTCTCGGCCTTCCAAGTCGAAATTCTCAACCGACTTGATGTTGCTCCTTCGCAAGTTCACCCCAACGCCTGGGGTTTTATCAACGCCTTCGAAATATTCTGCTGGGCCAACAATTGGGAGAGCTCCAGCAACCTTTTCTTGTACCTTTTTGCCCCCTATCACCTCTCCGACTTTGGATTCATCTCCTTCCGCCAAAGGAAAGATCACTTTTTCTTCCAACTTTATGAAGATTCCTTTCCGCCCTTCAAAGACGCCTATTTTAAGGTTTCATATACGGGAGATGAATTCCCCTTTTGGACTGGCCCCACGTCTTGCCCCTATTTCCACTCTACTGGTCGTACGAGCATTACCTTCGGGAGACAAAGTCGTTTGTTACTGATGGAGCCTCCCTGCTCGACTCTGATCATGCTGTGATCGCTGGGCTTTGGGAATTCACTGGCAAGCATGGGCTTATCAGATGTAAAGTCGTGGTCCAAGGTCGCCGTATCAGTCGTGCTGATACCATGGGTAATGTCGTTCTGGATAACTTATTATTGCTTTACAAAGCTCATGTTGCTTTCTTTTCCATTCTTTCACATGTTGCTAATCCTGCCATCTTTTTTCTTTTCAGCTGCCATCATGACTGGATATGCCCAACTAATGAAGAAAACAGGTAGCATGACCAAGAAAGGGAAAAAGAAGGAGAGTCTCGCTTAGAACCTGGTGCGCGAACTTTCCATAGATCACGGGGTTCAATCCCCTGGCGCATCTCTAGATCCGAACGTCACATCTGAAGACGTCGCGGTTGCTTCGCCTGAAGTCCAAGCCATGAAGAAGAGGAAACTCATTCTCCGGGATCGCCAGAAGTCCCCAATCCCTAATTCCCAAGAGTTGGAGACGACTCGTGCTGCTTCTCATAACGAGATATCTATCTCAGATGATGAAGAAATTGAAACGGTTGGAGAGGCTCTCCACCGGAAGAGAGGTTAGTGCTAAGCATCTTTTTATTCTATGTATGATGTTACTTATTCAAGATTATATTGGGTTTTACCATTGTCATCATTTACTTCTTTTATTCCATATAGGAGGTGCCCCTGCACTCCCTGCCACGGGATCATCTTCTTCATCCCAATGGGAAGGCTTTCAAGCCTCCATTGTCTCCTTCCATCATGGGGAATTCTTCAAGGATCTCCCTCGTTCTGCATTGAAGGTATTTCCCCTTTTCCTTGCCATATATCTTTCTCCTTTCTTCTTCTTTTGAGTTTGTACATGAAACTAACGTCGCTGCTTATCTTGCAGGCTAATGTCGGGGAAGCTCTTGGGTGGATGTCTCGCCAATCCGCTCTTCTGAAACATTTTCACGAAGAGTTGGACAGACCCAGTCCCGTAGCCGACCTAGAAAAGAAACTGCAGGTTACCAAGGCTGCTGCTGAGAAGCAAATTCAGGCTCTTTCTAGAGAGCGGGATTTATTGAAGGCTTCTCAGGTCGAACTGAAGAACGAGATTGCCGTAGCTGCTTCCCAATTCGACCAGCTAAAGTTAGAAAGTGTTAAACTTTCTGATGAGAAGAAGGAAGCACAAGTCTCTCTCGCCAAGGCTTTGGAACAAGGGGCTTCTTTGTCGGAGGAAGCCAAGCTGCTATCCCGAGTTCGGGATCAACGGCAGACTAACAAGGCGGCTTTGGAGGTCGCCAATGACAAGCTGAAGGCTGAGGTCCGGGAGCAGAGTCGCGTGATCTCCGCTGGTGGTTACATGGCCTTTGCTAGCTGCTTGAAGCAAGTGGAGTATCTCAATCCCAGGGTCTCGCTTTCTTTCAAGGGGATGCATCCCCTCCACGGGGTGGAAGGGGGGAAACTGGTGGATTATGACCACGACCCTCCTTCCGAAGTCGACTTGAATGATCTCGAGCTGGAGGCTTTTGATCCTCATGCTGATTATGCATTGTCGCCAACTCCAGCTGCAGATGAGAATGTCACCCGCTCTAAGCCTTGAAATTTATTTTGTAATACTTAGCTTTATTTTTGTTATTTTTGTTTTAATGAACGATGTACTGACATGCTGGCCAGATTTATCTCTGTAATGGTTGACTATTAATGACATTTCTCTGCTTGCTTATATTCATGACGACTTTTACATCGTAGCTATTAACTTAACTTTTTCAACACTACATTTCCACACGTCGTGATTTTTGCAAGTTGCAACTTAAGCTTCATACCCCTGGCTGATTAAACTTTAGCCTCTTGAAATATTTAAATTTCATAACTAAATCATAGGAGCATGTCGGTTTTGCTGGGATCTTCGATCCTAATGAAGTACTTCAAGGCCGGTAGCCCGTTTGAGGCATGTCGCCCTATTGGGATTTTTGATCCTGATGAAGTACTTCAAGGGCCTATGGCCTGTTTGGGCGGGTCGCCTTAGTGGGATCTTAGATCCTGATGAAGTACTTCAGTGGCCTATTTTCGCCTTTGTGGGATCTTAAATCCTGGTGAAGTACTTCAAGGCCAATGGCCTATTTTGGGCGGGTCGCCTTAGTGGGATCTTAGATCCTGGTGAAGTACTTCAAGGCCAGTGGCCTATTTTGGGTGGGTCGCCTTAGTGGAATCTTAGATCCTGATGAAGTACTTCAAGGCCAATGGCCTATTTTGGGCGGGTCGCCTTAGTGGGATCTTAGATCCTGGTGAAGTACTTCAAGGCCTGTGGCCTACCTCGTTGGTGCATGTCGCCTTTTTAGGATATCCTTTTATACGCTTGCTGAGTCGTGGTAATTGTATATCTGCAACTGAAATCTTAAACTTTGACAAAAATTTGTTTTTATTTCATATGTCGTTGGGTTACAAAACCTGGGGCCTCATTAAAACCTTCAAGGTAAAACCCTCCTTAGGGAAAAAACCCGAGAAGGAAAAAGAGTACCCCTTACAGAAATTGTACATTAAGACTAAAATGCAACAAATTTAAGCGTAAACAAATCGGATACCTTCTAGCTATAATACCTTCTCAGATCCGCGGCATTGAAAGTTCTAGGCAATTCTCTTCCTTGCAGAGTCTCCAAGGCATATGCACCTTTTCTTGTACTTCTGATTACCCGATATGGGCCTTCCCAATTTGATGCGAGCTTTCCATCTTTTGCATTCTTCAGCCCTATACTGGTCCTTCTAAGAACAAGGTCGCCTATTATGAATTCACGTTTCACGACTTTAGCATTGTATCGTTGAGCAACTCATTGTTTCCTCGACATCTCAGTTAGTCAAGCCAACTCCCGGACTTCATCTACAAAGTCAAGTTCTTCTCTTAAAAGTGCGTCATTATTTGGCGGGGTATACATGACTCTCCAAGAGGGTTCGCCGATTTCAACCGGGATTATTGCATTTCCATATACGAGCCGAAAATGAGTTTCTCCTGTTGTAGTTTGCGGGGTGGTTCTGTAACTCCATAATACCTGATAGAGATTATCTGACCAGGCTCCTTTGGCGCTTTCAAGTCGTTTCCTTAGGCCATTTAGGATCACTTTATTGGCGGCTTCAGCCTGACCATTTGTTTGGGGATGCTCTACACTTGAACAATGATGTCGGATTTGCAATCCTTGGAGGAGATCCTTGAATGGGCTTCCAGTGAATTGAGTCCCGTTATCAGTAACGATCGCCGCCGGGATTCCAAAGCGGCATATAATTGTTTTGAAGGTGAAAGACTCCACTCTTGCAGACGTAATTGTTGCGAGAGGTTCAGCTTCGATCCATTTCGTGAAATAGTCTACTGCGACTAAGAGATGTTTCAACTGTCCCGTGGCTTTGTGAAAAGGTCCCAGGATGTCCATTCTCCAAGTGTGGAATGGCCATGGCGCGGATAGCGTGTGCAACTCTTCCGGCAGGATATGAGGGATGTTGGCATGTCGTTGGCATTGCTCACATTTTTTAATGTGATTAATAGCATCCTCTTGCATAGTTGGCCAGAAGTAACCCACTCTCAACGCCTTCCTGGCTAAAGATTTAGCCCCGATATGATGCCCACAACTTCCTTCATGGATCTCGGCCAGCACATACCCGACTTCCTCTGGGCCAATGCATTTCAGAAGTGGAACCGAAACTCCCTTTCTGAACAGGTGGCCTTCAACCATTGTGAACCTCGTTGCCTTTTTAATAACCTTCTGCGACTCTTTATCATCCTCAGGAGTGATCCCTCTCTCAATATAATCTATCAAGGGGGTCCTCCAATCTACTTCCTACACCTGCAAGGTCAAACTAGGATAGGGGATTACCTCTTCCACCACGGAGTGGTAGTTTGAAATCTTCTTCGTGCTGGCGAGTTTCAAAAGGAGATCAGCTCTCACATTCTCTTCTCTAAGTATATGTCGGATTTCAATTTAGAGAATCCCACTAGAGCATCTCGTACTTTGGCGAGATATTTCTGCATGATGGGCTCTTTTGCCTGATATTCTCCCTTAATCTGGGATACCACCAACTTTGAATCCGAGCAGACAGTTATCGCGTTTGCTCCTAATTCCTTGGTCATCCGTATTCTCGCAAGGCAGGCTTCGTATTCTGCCTGATTGTTAGATGTCGGGAAGTCAAATCTTAATGAATACTCCACTGCCAATCCCTCCGAGTTTTCCAGTATCACCCCGGCGCCACATCCCTTAATGTTCGAGGAGCCATCGACATATATTGTCCATTCCCCGGGAAGGTTCTCTCCGAGATGTGTCATTTCGGCAAGGAAGTCGGCAAGCACCTGTGCTTTAATTGCTAGCAGTGGTTCATACGATATGTCATACTGAGTTAACTCAATCGCCCAAGACATCATCCTCCCTGCTAAGTCTGGTTTGTGTAAGATTTGTCGTATTGGTTGATTGGTCCTGACTAGGACGGGGTAGCATTTGAAATATGGGCGTAACTTCCTTGAAGCCACCAGTAATGAAAAAGCTACTTTTTCAAGTCGCTGATAATTCAACTCAGCTCCATGCAAGACTTTAGAAACAAAGTAGATTGGGAACTAATCTTTACCTTATTCTCTTATTAATACACCACTCACGGCCTCATCCGCCACCGCGAGGTAGAGTATCAAGGTGTCCCCCGCCATCGGCTTTTTCAAGACAGGGGGATATGCCAGGGAGGTTTTGAGCTCTTGGAACGCGGCTTCACATTCTTGCGTCCATTCAAATGAGTCTTGTTTCTTCAAGGCTTTAAACATGGGAAGGCAACGCTTTGCCGAGATTGGGAGGAAACGAGATAAGGCTGCGACTCTCCCCGTGAGTTGTTGTACGTCCTTGACCGTCTTGGGGCTAGACATGTCGAGAATTGCCCGACATTTATCTGGGTTTGCTTCGATGCCACGATTTGTGAGCATAAATCCCAGAAACTTGCTTGCTTCCACACCAAATGTGCATTTCAGAGGGTTAAGTCGTAAATTGAATTGCCTTAGACGTTGTAAAACGGATTCCAGGTCTTTTGATGGATCTTGATCATCTTTTGTTTTGACGATCATATCGTCGATATAGACTTTGACTTCCCTGCCTCTCATCTCGGCAAAGACTTTGTCCATCATCCTTTGGTATGTCGCTCCTGCATTCTTCAAACCAAAGGGCATCACATTATAACAAAATACCCCGAGATCAGTGATAAAGGCAGTCTTATCCTGATCTTCGGGAGCCATGGGAATTTGATTATAGCCAGAATAAGCATCCAGAAAAGAAAGATATTTATATCCCGCTGAGTTATCTACCAGCTTATCGATGCAGGGCAGCGGAAAAGGGTCCTTCAGGCAAGCTTTGTTAAGACCTGTGTAATCTGTACACATTCTCCACGTTCCATTGGCCTTTTTCACCATCACGACATTGGAGAGCCAATCAGAATACTGTACCTCGCGGATGAATCCCGCGTTTAATAACTCGTCAACCTGTTTTTCAATAGCTATCGTCTGCTCTTGGCCCATTCTCCTCTTTTTCTGGGCCAATGGTTTGGCTCCCTCCTTTATCGCGAGTCGGTGACAGCAGAACTCGGAATCTACACCCGGCATGTCCGAGGAGACCCATGCAAAAATATCCTTGTTATCCTGCAAAACTTTGATCATATTTTTCATAATATTAATGGGTAAGTTTTTCCCGACCTTGACTACCTGATCCGGTTGACTCCCGAGTTGTATTTCCACAGAATCACCTTCAGGTTCAAGCCGTTCGTGTTGTAACTCCCCTCTTGGACCAGGTCCGTCATCATTACGGAATCATCTCGCCTAACGAGCTTTTGTTTTCCTTTAATTTCTTTCTTCTGTGTCTCCTTTATTTTTTCCTGTTCCTGCACTGGCATAGTTTTCGTTATTTTAAGACTTTCTAAATAGTAAAGTTGTGCCTCAGGGCCTTTCCCTCGGATAGTGACGATGTCGCCTTTGTCACCAGGGAATTTCATCGCCATGTGCAAAGTTGAGATAACCGCTCCCAAAGCATTCAGAGTTGGTCTGCCTATAATGGCGTTATACGCTGACGGGCATTCTATGACGAGGAACTTAACCTCTATTGATCTGCTTCCGTCACGACCTGTAAAAGTTACCTTCAATTTTACATAGCCCTTGGGGGAAATAGTATCCCCTGTGAAGCCTATCAAATTTCCCTTGTGGGGGATTAGATCTTTATCTGTTAGGCCCAATTTTTGAAATAGGTCCCAAAACATAATGTCGGCTGAGCTCCCTTGATCAACGAATAACCTTTTTACTTCATACCCCGCCATCTTAGCCATGATAACCAGGGGGGCATTGGACCCGGCTCCATCTGTAGGCAGATCGTCTTCGGTAAATGTCAAAGTAATTCTTTTCATAGCCTTTACAGCCATGCAATGATCTTCTATATCCCGGGACCGTTTTCTCGACGGTTCTGACGATTCCCCCTGATCGTGACCTCCAACAATCACGTTGATGACCCCTTTCGAAGCCGCTTCTTCATGTCGCTGTGGACTCCTGGACCGGGATCTCTGTCGTTCATCTCACCCAGAATCCTGGTTCCTTGTACCCAGTTCACGTCTTCTGGGTGATGACGGGCTCCTCCCGCGGGATGTTCCTTCATCATTTTTCTGAACGAAGTGTTTCAACTTTCCTTGTCGTATCAACTTCTCAATGACATCTTTAAGGTGAATGCATTCGATAGTGTGATGCCCGTGGTCCTTATGATACAGACAAAATTTGTCCTTATTTTTTGCTTGTGACCTCATTGGAGGAGGTTAATCTTTGAGCTCGGAATACATGATCTCCTTATAGATACGAGATGGTGGCATGGTTAACGGGGCATAAGTTGAGTAAGCCCCTCTGGGTGGTCTCCCGTCCTTATCATACGTGTTTTCATTCTCCTTGGGTCTCCCACCGTAAGAATTTTTCTGTTTGTCTTTCTTTTCTCTTTCCTGCTTAGCGGCTTGATTATCTGCCTTATTATTTCGCACCCATTCTTCTATCTGGATCCACTTTTCAGCCCGCTTCTTCAGTTCCTCCATTGTTTTGGGCTTCTCCCCCGCTAAATCCTTGGCGAAACCTCCTGGCTTCAGCCCCTGCCTAAGGAAATACAACATCATATTAGGGGCGACATCACGTACCTCGATGGATTCCGCATTAAAGCGGATGATGAAGTCCCTCAATGGCTCATCAGATCTCTACTTTATCCGCTCGAGATGGTGTTCGGTTTTGAATTGTTGTTTGCTGCTTGTAAATTTTGAGACGAATTTATCCTTCAGTGCTTTCCATCCTGTGATGGATCCCGCCGGTAATGATGAAAACCATCTTCGAGCCGCGGCTTTCAAGGTCAAAGGGAACGCTCGGCATATAATGGGCTCCTTGGCCCCCTAGAAGATCATCGTCTGTTGGAAGATCTCCACATGATCTTGAGGATCAGCCGTCCCATCATACGGGTCGATTTGGACGGCGAACTTAAAGTTGGCCGGCATATCAAAGTTCATGATTGCTGGGGTGAAATGGTTATGACACCCTTCAATGCCCATGTCGTTTTCCGCCACCTGATCCAAGTCGGGTAGCTGGGGTTGGGCGATCGCGGGGTTGGTGCGTGGGATCTGGGGACCAACCATGGAGACCTGCCTCTCCATTTAGGAATTTTGCCCCTCTTGCTCATTCTCATGTCGTTGAGGGAGTTGTTGGCCCATCCCGAGGTTGACCAGAATGGCCTGAAATTCCTCTTGCTGCTTCTTCCAAGCTTCTTGTTTGCCTGCAAGCACAAGAGATTTTCTTGCCATACACTCATGCAAGATCGTTAATGGAACAGGATTTAGGAGGATGATAAAGAAATTATGTATTCATAGAGGAATATATTCACAATTATTACAGAAAAATCAAAGAATGCAATTATCCGATCAACTAATTGGTGAAAAGTCATAATCCACCGGTTAATCGGTTAGAAATGGCTTTTGCGCCGATTAATTGACCGAAATTCACCTTGACTACCAGCAAAAACGGATATGCTAGGAGAAAGAGGCTGAGTTCTTGATTCCGGTGATGTTCTTCCTGCAAAATTACCAGAAAAACCAGATAAAGGAGGAAATAAGAGACAATTTACGATCGGAGAAGTACAATATCTTCCCCACAGACGGTGCCAATGTTCCACCATGCGCTTGTCATGGCGGATCTGACCTCCAATCTGGTCTCCGGCGCGGTGGTTGGACATCTCCGGCCACTCACCTGGCGGTGAGGGGGTACCTGCAAGCACTCTGACGATCAAGTCAATTGTGTGTCTTAAGCATGAATTCTCAGATTTAGAGTTATGATATGCGTACCAAATGAAGACTAATCATACGTATTTATAGTGTAAACAAGGTCACCAAAGTCAAACCTGTCACTATCACACTTCTGTGAATTGCGGCGGTGGTTACGGATCTGTAACGGTCCTCACGTGGGGGTGATGTCCTCTGAGCCTTATGTCGGGTGACCTTGTCGTGTACCCACGACATGGAACCGACGGCTTGGGCCACCCACGTGAGACCTGCACGTGTCCTTCCCGCGAGTTAGGTCCATAACAATACATAAAATGTTCGGTTCAACGAGTGACAGGTTTGACTATTGGTGACCTTGTTTACGGATCAGTAACTCATCGGTTGAACTAAATACCCAATCACTCAATCACTTAGTATCTCGATCTTCGAGTCAATTATCAAACCGAATTTTATAACTATGCTTTTTGTGCATCCACGAACACTATTCTAATAAATTAGAAATATCCCTCCGACCTCCGTTGACTATATCTTCCTGCGTTATCTATTCACATGGACTACTTGTATATTTTTCTCCACGTACGTTGAAAATTTCCTAACACTTACCAATATGTAATTTTATTATTTATATGCTTCTTATGTAGCTTCATCATTTTGTTCTTGGTCCGTGCTGTTTGGTCAACAATGATCAGCTAAATTCTTAATAATTTCTGTAAATTAAACTTAATAAAACTAATAAATTAAGTGCATAGATCCAAATCATTCGTAAACTTTCTTATTTTTGATGACTCAAGTCTTTGTGGAATTAGTTACGATGGAGTCAAAGTTGAAGCACTATATAGTAAGCAAAGGCTTGAATAAAATAAGGGAATTGAAGGCCTTGACATATGGCCCCTAAAATATTGAAGAGCTTGTGTAGATTAATATATATAAGAGACACTTTCGTGTAACCGTTTTTAAAATATTTAACATTTTTAGATTTTTTTTTTTCCACTTAGTTCATTAGAACCTTACTGTGTGCATATATTGAAAATATTTTGTTAAAAGAGATAAACTGTTGCATTTTTTCATTATTGATGCAGAAGCTTCATGAACGATAATAGAAGAGATGCACATGAACACACAAAAAAAACTGTATTGATTGAATTTGGAAAAGATTACAACGATGATGATAAACTGGTTTACAGAAGGGGATATATAGCAAAACTAACTAAGAGAAAAGATAAGGTTGAATGTGGATAACAAAAAACTAAAAATAACGACTTCATATCAGGGACCATCTTGCAAGGAATGCAAGGATTACTTAACAAAACTAAAGACTATTGTGAACTTCTAATATTTGTTGTTTAGCCCTTTCTTTATTGTTAAGAGTTGCTGCTGCTTGCTGTTGATGCTGCTTGCTGGTTCCTTCTTCCTGCATTATGCTTCCTTCTTCTTCCTTCAACAGCCCCCCACAAGCTGGAATGTATACGTCTTTCATTCCAAGCTTGATTTTCGCGTCTTCAAAGGGTCCTCGAGCAAGGCTTTTCGTGAAAATATCAGCTACTTGTGAGTCACTTCTTATGGCTATGAGCTGGACCATTCCTTTTTCGACCGCATCTCTAACAATGTGGTAGTCTAACTCTATATGTTTGGTTCTCTCATGAAATACTGGGTTGTTTCCAATGTACACAACGGATTGATTGTCACAGTAGAGAGGAATAGGTAGATTTGGTTTGATGTGGAAGTCCTTGAACAGCTTTAACAGCCATTTAATTTCACAAGTCCCATGAGCAAGGGCTCTATATTCGGATTTTGAAGATGATTTCGATGGTGTCTGTTGTTTCTTACTTTTCCAAGACACCAGAGATGAACCTGCGAAGAAACAATACCCTGTAGTGGATTTTCTTGAGTCAACACATCCTCCCCAATCTGCATCAGTGAAGCCACGCAAGGATAGATCGCGTTCAGCTGGGAAGAAAAGGCCTTTTCCTGGTGATTTCTTCACAAACTTGAGAATCTTCATTGCTCCTTGGTAATGGATATCTGTTGGTTTCTGCATAAACTGACTTAAATGGTTTACTGCATAACATATATTCGGTCTGTTGTGTGTCAGATACAAAAGTCTCCCTATGAGCCTCCTAAAGCTTTCTGGATCTTCCATGGTTGTTCCTTGATCTTTGCTGTACTTCATCTTGTTATCAATTGGGGTGTTACATGGCTTGGCATCCATGAGTCCTGCATCCTTTAGAATGTCAATTGCATACTTTCTCTGATTGAGGTTTATTCCTTTGCTTGTTCTGGCCAGCTCCATGCCTAGAAAGTATTTGGCATTTCCTAAATCCTTGATGCTGAATTCCTTGTCCAGCTGCTGCTTTATCTCCTTGATTTCACTATGATCATTTCCGGCTAATAGAAGATCATCTACATAAACCAAAATGAAGGTTAATGAGTTTTGGTTCTCTTTTGAAAACAAGGAATAATCAGATTTGGATTGCACATATCCAAAACTAATAAGAAAAGAACTGAGTCTATGATTCCACTCCCTGCTGACCTGCTTCAATCCATATAGAGATTTTCTGAGCTGGCAAATATTAGACGTGTCTTGCACATCCAGTCCTTGAGGAAGTGTCATGTACACTTCTTCTTTTAGTTCTCCATGAAGGAAAGTCGTATTGATATCTAGCTGTTGAAGAATCCATCCCTTTGCTGCTACCAAGGTCAGAAGTATCCTCACGGTTGACATTCTAACAACGGGGCTAAAAGTCTCTGTGTAGTCCAGCTCTTGAGTTTGTGTGAACCCTCTTGCTACTAGGCGAGCTTTGTGTCTTTCTAGGCTTCCATCTACCTTTCTTTTGGTTTTGAACACCCACTTGCAAGTTACTGCTTTCTTGTTGGGAGGTAATTTCGTTAATTCCCATGTCTTGTTCTTCTTGTGTAGTTTCTGCATCAAATGTCAAAGTTAGACAAAAATGTTTATAAGAGTTAGACAACCTGTCATACCCTATGTAATCACTCATAGGGTACTTGATTTTCTCATTGTTGTTCTAGCTTTGGGCAATGTTTGCAGTATTTGTGTTGCTGTTGCTGCCTCCTTCTCCTGTTAAGCTCCACTCATAGTCTTTCAAATGTCCAGGTGGTTTCTTCTATCTGGTGGACTGCCTCCTTTCTTATGCATCACCTTGGGTTTGGTTACTGATATTTGCCTGTCTTTGATCTGGTATATCATGATCTTCTGCCCTGTCTCCTTCTTCTGTTTCTTCTAGATATTGACTTCTGAATCCTGTCAGGACCTCATCTTGAAGAGTGTTGGACATTCCTGCATTCTTTTCTTGCTTGTCTATAAAAGGAAAAACATTTTCATAGAATTTGATATTCCTACTAAGAAAGATTTCCCTGTTGCTTAGATCAAAGAGGATAATCCCTTTTACTCCTTGTTTGTAACCTAAGAACATGCATTTCCTAGCTCTACTATCTAGTTTCTTCCTATTCCTAGTCAAGGTAGAGGCATAGCAGAGACAACCAAAACACCTATGATCAGAGATGTTAGCAATTTTATTATGCAGAATATGATAAGATGACACATTTTTGGACCTTTCACTTGGTAACCTGTTGATGAGAAAGATTGCATGTGACACAGCATAGGTCTACAAGATCTTAGGGATGTTTGATTGATGCATAAGAGCCCTTGTCACAGACAAGATATGCTGATGCTTCCTTTCCACCCTTCCATTTTGTTCAGGACATTCTACACATGCTGTCTAATGTATTATTCCCTTTAAGGCATAGTAATATGTTAATGCAAACTCAGGTCCATTGTCAGTTCTAATGCATTTAATAACAGTTTTATACTGAGTTTCAATCAGGCTAACAAAAGACATAACCAAGTTAGATGTTTCAGCTTTGGTTTTCATGAAGAAAACCTATGTATGTTTGCTGTGATCATCCACAACAGTGAGAAAATATCTATGTCCAAGAATAGAAGGAATGGAAAGAGGTCCCCAAATGTCAAAGTGAACAAGATCAAAAACAGAAACAGCAACATTATCACATGAATTATAAGGATTTATCTTTTGTTTAGAAACATGACAAACATCACAAGGCATAAAGCTTTTATTTCCATCAATGTAAGAGTAATACTATTTCATTTTGTTCATCCTTTCTAAACAAGGATGACCCAACCTAACATGCCAAATGTTATTTTTTTCTACATTTACAGAATTCACAACAGAAGAAGAAGAAATGTTAATAGATCCATCTAAAGCATATAGTCCATTCTTCACACTAGCAGCACCAATCTTCCTCAATGTAAGTTGATCCTGCACAAGACAATCACTCTTAGTAAACATTAACTGACATAGAAGATCTGCAGTCAATTTGGAAACAGCAATAAGGTTATATTTGAAGTTAGGGATAAATAGAACATCATTTAAATAAAAATCCTTAGAGAAAATTATGGTTCTAGCCATAGTAGCCTTGACATAATCTCCATTAGGTAACTTAACAGATAGAGGCCTTATTTTCTTGATGGATTGAAAGCTTTTGGAGGAGTGACAGACATGATCTGTTGCTCCTGTGTCTATGATTCATCATGAAGCCTTATAATTAAGCAGCAAGGTCCTAACCTTTCCTTGAGTTTCTTTAACCTGCTGATTGGACTTACTGGACATTTGTTTGGATGCATTCCCTTTGGTCATTATCTGATTTATGCTATGGCCAGAATTTCCTGATGATTGTTGCAATATTGCTATGATTGCTTTCTTCTGTTCAAGTGAAAGCTCCAGAGTAGGCTCATCAGTAGTGACTGCTCCCTCCTGAGAATTTGAGTCATCCTCACTGTCCCAAGTACTGTCTTCATCAGCAACACAGTTATTAGCAGAACTATTTTTCTTAAGATGTGCAGGGAATCCATGTTTCCTGTAACATGTTTTTGCAATATGACCAATTCTCCCACAATATGTGCAAGATTTATTGGAATAGCTCCCACTCTTTGAGTTCTTGTTCTGTCCCAGATTCTGATCTTTGTATTTTCCTTTTGGCTTCTTCTTTTCTTGAAGACTGGTGTTAAGCAAAACCTTAGACTCATCTGCATCTTGATTCATTTGCCTCTCTTGCTGACTTAAGAGATTAAAGGCTGTCTCGATATTAGGCAGCGGATTCATCATCATAATATGGGATCTCACATTTGCAAACGACTCATTGAGCCCTCTCAAGAACATAATGACATAGTCATTTTCTTTCTAGGCCATGATCGTGGGAATAAGAGTGCAAGAACATGTCACAGCGCACACGCACTGTGGTGTGGGCCTGAAACTCTCCAATTCAAGCCAAAGATTTTCCATACGCGTAAAATATTCAGAAACAATTTGTTCTCCTTGATGGAGATTGTATAATTCTCCTTGTATTGCAGCATTTCTGAAAGCATCTGCTTGATGGAACTTCCTCCTCAGATTCTCCCAAATCTCTTTCGCCGTATCCAACCAAATCACACTCTTAGATATGGAAGGGTTCAGAGTTTGATTGATCCAAGCTATGACTAAGGAATTGTACCTATCCCATGCCTCAAAGGTAGCATCATCATCTTTCGACTTAGGAAGGTTTCCGTTGATAAACTGGAGTTTATTCTTGATCTTTAGAGCAACGCACATAGCTCTAGACCAAGCGTGATAATTGGGCCCGTTGAGAACTACTGGAATTAAAGGAGTTTCAGGATTCTCATTAGGGTGAATGAACAGAGGACTTGATGAATCAACGGTAGTCTTCGCCATTGTTGTAAAAAACTGTCAATCAAAAACCCAGAAGAACAGAGCACGAGCGGACAAAGAAAAGAGATGAAAAGAAAAGGAGAAAAGAAAAAAACGAGGAGGAAAGAAGATAAACATATTAACCAAGGATCTTCATTTAACCATGGCTCGAGATACCATGTTGCATTTTCTCATTGTTGATGCGGAAGCTTCATGAACGATAATGGAAGAGATGCACATGAACACAAAAAAAAAACTGTATTGATTGAATTTGGAAAAGATTACAGCAATGATGATAAACTGGTTTACAGAAGGGGATATATAGCAAAACTAACTAAGGGAAAAGATAAGGTTGAATGTGGATAACAGAACAACATAAAACTGAAAATAACGACTTCCTATCAGGGACCATCTTGCAAGGAATGCAAGGATTACTTAACAAAACTAAAGACTATTGTGAACTTCTAATATTTGTTGTTGAGTCCTTTCTTTATTGTTAAGAGTTGCTGCTGCTTGTTGTTGATGCTGCTTGCTGGTTCCTTCTTCCTGCATTTTGCTTCCTTCTCCTTCCTTCAACTAAACTACAATTTGTTACTCCCTAAAATTTAAAAGGGATGAATCAATTGGCCTTTAACGTACCAAAGAATATGTCTACCCAAAAAAACAATGTGAAATTATGAATTTAGTTTATAAACATTTAACTTATTTTTGTTTTTGTCCTTCTACAAAAAAAGACGCTTGTTAAAAATATTTTATTTTTAGTCATTACTATTAAAGATATTTTTATTTTTAGTAATAATTTGTGTGTGCTGAATATTAATTATATTATAAATATTTTTTTATTCACATTAATTGAATTAATTATAGTATGCTCAACATGATCGGTAGAGATACCGAGAATAAAATCCGTTTAGATTACAACATAATATTAACGTGTGTCTCATATGAAAGCCTAGCTTTGGGCACAATGGAAAGCCTAGCGGGCGGTTCAATAAATCGGCTTGTAGAGGGGTCATGGTCCCCAACACATTAAACCGTCATTTAGTTGCATACTACTTCACATTCGGAGTTAGGCATCTCGGTTCGGGGACTAAAGTGATTTAGTTAAGGAAGACCACAACACCACTATATTTCTCTAACACTCATTTGTCTCTATATTGTCGATGACATCATGAGCCAATGAGAAGATATCAATTGTTTGTGATGTTCGTGACCAATATAATAAGGCTTTCTCTGCATCTCGTGGTTATGATCGTTAAAAGTACAGATAATTCTAAACTCTATTTCTATAACTCTAATGCAACGGTCTCCTTTTTTTTATTGGTTTTACTACTTGGTTTAAGTAAATCCCAACAAGTGGTAGATTATAGAGTCTTTCGACATTTTAATATTTTGTTCGGAAAAGATTTCATAAAGTTTTTTTTAAAGGAATAAGTTGGAATCCTGTTTGAAGTTTGTGTTGTTAGGTTACAGAGTCTTTTAGGGTGTTACCTTTCTTTAGATGTTTTCTTTGAAATAATTAATTGCAAACCACATTTCATACTGTTTTTAGAAATCTTTTGAAATTTTCCATGCAAAATTTTTTGTGTTTTCTCCCTTTCGTTCAAACGTTATCAATATTTATTAGAGAGAAGAATATAGCTATCTTTTATTCCAAATTAATTGCTTTCTGTTTTATTAATAACTAAATAATTATTCGGCTGTTAGGAGTTAGTTATTCAACTGTTCTAAATTCTGTTGTAACTGATTATGTTCAACAACGGCTATTATAACAGATTCAGATTTAATCTTAGCCTAGCAAATCTATAAATAGGATTTATCTCTCTATTTTGAATATCTTTTTCAGTTTTCAGAATATATTCAATAGAATATAAAATATTCTGTTTCTCCGCCTTTGGTTTCCTTTTCGTTATATGGTATCATCGAGCCTAAGGAATCTTTCGTCTTCGTTTTTTCGTCTTTCATCTCCATCGATGGCATCTGCGTTAGCTTCCAATACTTTCTCTTAAAAAAATTCATGCAAATTAGATGATAAAAATTTTCTATCATGGCAGCGGTCAATATGATCTTGCGCGGCCATCAACTTCCATCCTGTGTCGTAAACCCAAAAATTCCCCTCAAATACCTCTTTGAAGCAGATCGCGACTCCGATTCTGTCAACCATGATTTCTTTGATTGGGATCGCCAAGATTCTCTGGTGCTCTCATGGCTACTCTCCACTCTATTTGACTCAATTCTTGCTCAAGTTGTTACATGTAGACACTCCTATTAGGTGTGAGATTCTATTCACTCTTACTTTCACTTCCTCACAAGAGTCAAATCTACTCGGCTGAGACTAGAGTTGTGAACTCTGAAAAAGAGATCTAGGTCATGTTCTGAATATCTGCAGAGCTGTGAACCACGGTTATTGTTTATTTTTCAAAAGCTCTCTCACAGAGTTTATAAAAATAAGTGATTATTTTTTTAACCTAAAGTTTATATTGAGTTTTCAGTGTAGCTAAGAGTTTTAGATTATTAGATATGAAAGATTTTCCCTTCACTGGTATATATAACTACCTAAGGGGCTGTTTGTTTCAAGGTTTAGAAAAAATATTCCTGAGAATGTACTTGGAAATGTGAGATTCCCATGTTTGTTTCAAGATTTAAAAAAAAGATTTACGGGCAACATTTATTCCCAAGAATATTTTTCCTTTGTATTTTCTGTAATCTCCATTTCCGTGGTAAAAGGTGAGTAAGTTATTTTCCCATGGGAATATAGCTAGTTATTTTATATTTTACTCGTAACTACCACTTTTTTATTTTTCATTTTTGGATTTTTCATTTAAAATTCAAAAAGTGTTCCTAATGATGTTAATTTTATCAAACACTCTCTTATAAAATGCTCAAAAATACACATTTTTAGAAATATATACAAATTATGAAAAATAAGATGCCTGAAAATATTTTTTATTCCTCGAAGCTAACGCCCTCTAAATTATCAATGTTAGGTATCTAATTCATTATTTATATATATATATATATATATATATATATATTCTTAATCTACATAATAACATTACATTACTGTTCTTTTACTAGTTATCTTTTATTTTTTTATTGATTAAATAATTAAAATAAATAAATAATATTATATGCAATAAAAATATTTTCATTTTATTACATGTAACATTATTATAAATCAAATAGATTTTAAATTTTATTGAAATTTTTTCAAAAATTCCTAGGAACAAAAACTAAAAACCAAATAACTTGTTTAAAATGTCTGGGAATAAACATTACTGGAAATATATTCCTCGCAATAAGATACCCGGGAATGTATTTTCAAACCTTGAATTCGTGATTTTTCACTCTTTCTCTTCTTTATAAAATCGTTCACTTCTTCTTCAATTAATTTCTTCATCACTTGCACTTAAAAAATCTTTCACTTCTTCTTCTATTAATTTCTTGTTCATCCAATCACTCCATAACAACACCACCACACACTTCACAACTCATCCACCTCTGACGACTTCCGGTAAAGCTCCAACTCTAGTGACCTCCAACTTTGATGACCTTCTTCTTCATCTTCTTCTCCTCCCTCTCCTCTTCTTCTTTCTTCTTCTATCTATCTTTCTTCTTCAGTGACTGTTTTTATCGTCGCTATAGATTGTCGTGCAAGCAACAAAATCAACACGTATTGTAGAGTCGTCTTTTACCGTCGCTAGGTAACGACAGTAAAAGCTGTCGCTAATGCTTAGTAACTCAAAAAATAGCAATGGCTTGACCTCTGTCCCTTGCTCATCGCTAACTCCTTTTTAGCGATGGTTTTAGGCAACTCAGCAACGTTTTGGCCCTCACTATTTTTTTTCATTCTTGTAGTGGCTTGGTAGTTTTGGATTTTGTTTTGATTAAAATCACTTTTCACCAAAGCTAAAAATAATTACTTCCTTTAGATGGTTTCTATTGTCGTGTATTAATAATTTTAACCATTAGTATTTATCTCAGTTTGTGTTTTTTGTTTTTTATTTTACTAAAATATAAGCTAAATAAATCTTACATTTAACTATTTTTATTGGTATTAGTATTTCATTTAAAAATACATTATAATAGGGCTTGAGGAAGTACTGTAAAACTAGTACCATTAATGTAACCAAATGAATAAAGTAATAGTATCATTAACAACTAATAATATACTAATAGTCTACATGGTCATGTACCAAATCTTTTAAGACTTAAGAATTGGAGTCTAGGATTAAGTACGTGTGTATATACCAAAGAAACGCTAATAATATACCGTCATACATAAGAAAAAACGGATTATAAGTTTGAATTTAGGATGACAAGCTTGATCACAAGTGAGACCCTTTAACATATGTATTTGAGTTGTTGCTACTGGCACTGTTAACTTAAGCATCACCAACTACCTCATTTTGTTTGGTCCAATTTAGACGAAAGCACATGCAGCTACCAAGAAGGTGTTCCCAAAATGCCACGTTGCAAGATCGTAGCCGCAAGATTAGATGTGGCAATCTCACGGTCGCAATTAATTTTCAACCAACCCCCTTTCGTCTTTCGTTGCTTCTGCACACCTACTTAAACAAGCGTTCTATTCTTTAATTTTCTCTATAAAAGCCCAATCACTCTTCCCATAGTCCTTCAGGAATTCCACAAATATAAAAAATTAAATATTAAGATTTCCTCTCCCTCTACACGTGATCATTTCAAAATCCACTTTTCTCATTTGCAATAATTCTCAGTTTCTTTCAATCATTGCAATGGAATCAAGCAAATTGAGCAATGGAATTAATGGCAACAACAACCTGTGCTTGAAAGGGAATAATAATGTGAATCATGACCCCTTGAATTGGGGCGTGGCGGCGGAGTCGTTGAAAGGGAGCCACCTGGACGAAGTGAAACGCATGGTGGCGGAGTACCGGAAGCCGGTGGTGCGGCTGGGCGGGGAAACGCTGACGATAGCCCAAGTGGCGGCAGTGGCGGGGCAAGCGGAGAGAGTGGTGGTGGAGCTGGCGGAGGCGGCGAGGGAAGGGGTAAAGGCGAGCAATGAATGGGTATTGGAAGGAATGAAAAAAGGAACAGACAGTTACGGAGTAACCACTGGCTTTGGTTCAACTTCTCATCGCCGAACCAATCAAGGCGGTGCCTTACAAAAAGAACTCATCAGGTAATTAAAATGTTTCTATAGTATATCATCCTAACTAATCATCTTCCAATTTTGACTTAAATTGTTTCCATTCCATTCTTTACCAAAATAATCGTTTTCTAAATTTTTCACATTAGGAAATTGAATTTAAATGTATACCGAAATTTATTTTTTTATTCTACAATTCAAAATAATAAATCTTACGCATTATCAGATAATTAAATAAATCTTACAGCAATTTCTTTAAATTTATTGATTTTCCATTTTCTTATTTCTATTATATTGTAATAGTAACGATTTACTGTATAAATTAGGGTCTCGCTAACAAAGGCCTTGAGGGCACTTGTTAAGGTTACTACTATTAGCAAATTAATCATAGGTGCATATTTTTTCATTTCTCAAGACTAACAAAAGCTACAATTTCCAATAATATTTTACCACATTTGACTCTTTAAAAATCGCTCTTAGGACACTTGTTAGCATTTTCCTATAAATTATTACAGAATATCCGCAGCATGTATGTTTTCTATGTGAAGCACTATGTTTATCATTAATTTAAACAAAACCTCCTAAAACTAATTCTCTATTGTTCTCTTTCAGATTTTTGAACGCGGGTATATTTGGCAATGGTACGGAGTCATGCCACACACTTTCACACTCTACTACTAGAGCAGCTATGCTAGTGAGGATAAACACCCTTTTGCAAGGGTACTCAGGCATTAGATTTGAAATCTTAGAAGCCATCACAAAGTTGCTTAACAACAACATCACCCCATCTTTACCACTTCGTGGCACGATTACAGCTTCAGGGGATCTTGTCCCTCTTTCTTATATTGCTGGTTTGCTAACTGGCAGGCCAAACTCCAAAGCTGTAGGACCCTCCGGAGAAGTTCTTAATGCTAAACAAGCGTTTCAAATGGCTGGCATCAATTCCGAGTTCTTTGAATTGCAACCAAAGGAAGGCCTCGCCCTTGTTAATGGCACAGCCGTTGGTTCTGCCTTAGCCTCTACGGTTCTCTTTGAGGCAAATATTCTAGCTGTGTTGTCTGAAGTTTTGTCAGCTATTTTTGCTGAAGTGATGCAAGGGAAACCTGAATTCACAGACCATTTGACACATAAGCTGAAGCACCACCCTGGACAAATTGAGGCTGCTGCTATTATGGAGCATATTTTGGATGGAAGTTCCTACATGAAAGTGGCTACGAAGTTGCATGAGATTGATCCATTGCAAAAGCCTAAACAAGATCGATATGCCCTTAGAACTTCACCACAATGGCTTGGCCCTTTGATTGAAGTGATTCGTTTCTCAACCAAGTCGGTTGAAAGAGAGATTAACTCTGTCAATGACAACCCCTTGATTGATGTTTCAAGGAATAAGGCTTTGCATGGTGGTAATTTTCAAGGCACCCCTATTGGAGTCTCGATGGACAACACACGTTTGGCTCTTGCCTCAATTGGAAAACTCATGTTTGCTCAATTCTCTGAGCTTGTCAATGATTTTTACAATAATGGCTTACCTTCAAATCTCTCTGCTAGTAGAAATCCCAGCTTGGATTATGGTTTCAAGGGAGCTGAAATTGCCATGGCTTCTTATTGTTCTGAACTACAATATCTTGCAAATCCAGTGACAAACCATGTTCAAAGTGCTGAGCAACACAACCAAGATGTGAACTCATTGGGCTTGATTTCAGCTAGAAAAACAAATGAAGCTGTTGAGATCCTTAAGCTCATGTCTTCCACATACTTGATTGCACTTTGCCAAGCAATTGATTTGAGGCATTTGGAGGAGAATTTGAAAAACTCAGTTAAGAGCACTGTAAGCCAAGTTTGCAAGAAGACTCTTACCACGAATTTCAATGGAGAACTCCATCCTTCAAGATTTTGTGAAAAGGATTTGCTTAAAGTTGTTGATAGGGAGTATGTGTTTGCCTATGTTGATGACCCTTGCAGTGCTACATATCCATTGATTCAAAACCTTAGGCAAGTGCTTATGGATCATGCATTAGTAAATGGAGACAATGAGAAGGATCTAAACACATCAATCTTCCACAAGATTGCAGCCTTTGAGAATGAGTTAAAGGCTCTCTTACCAAAGGAGGTTGAAACTACAAGGGCTGCATATGAGAGTGGAAATCCAACAATTCTAAACAAGATTAACGAATGCAGATCTTACCCGCTATACAAGTTTGTGAGAGAGGAGTTGGGGACTCAGTTGCTAACTGGAGAAAAGGTTCGGTCACCAGGTGAGGAATGTGACAAACTATTCACTGCAATGTGCCAGGGTAAAATTATTGACCCTCTTTTGGAATGCCTTGGAGAGTGGAATGGTGCTCCTCTTCCAATTTGTTAATTTAACAAAATTGTCACTTTAAAATTATTATTTTTTCGTATCTTTGCAATTGCAATGATATCATTTGGTTTGTCAAGCTTTTAATAAACCTATATAGGAAGATTCATTTAGTTTCCTTGATGTTGAAAATAAATTGTATTATACTTCGTTAGTTCTATTTTGTAAGCAACCAAAAACATAATTATGCAAATTAAAAGATGGTGCTCACTACAGGTGCTTTGATTTTTTAAAACAATAGGTATTTTGCCCTTATAGTTTGACTTTTATTTATAGTTAAATTCCACTATGACAATTAGAATAGTTTAATAATTAAAGGTTAAATCAGATGAATATAATACAAGGTTAAGAATTTTTACAAAAGGGTTTTAAAAAAGAAACACAAACTTTTTGGTTTAGGTATTTATAAAAATGAATGGTGAAAATGTACTACAACAAAATTTGAGTTGTTTGCCCAAGCTTTAATTTGGGAGCAAACTATATAATATTTGAAACACTAAGGAGCATCACATTATATTTTACCTATAACACACTTTCCCTTTAAAAGCATAACATAAAGTCATTATTGTAGACAAAGTAAAAATAAACAATGAGAAGGTATGGAGAATGAAACTTCTTGATATTTCGTTGAATCTCAACTAGATTTCGAGTTACAAGAATTCCAAAATTTTTACAACAACCCTAGCTATCGTCCTAAACTTACATACCAAAAAAATTCATTACAATTATATATTATGTTTGATCCTAAATATAAGACCTTTTGGAGAAAAAATTTTATATAAGACTATTTACAAAGTTCAATAAGCAATTATTAGTTTTTTCATTATCTATCCTTATAATAAATGAAAGGATAGTAGGTACAATTAATACATTATAGGGATCAATTTAAACAATGGTAAATTTGGTATATTATACTATTTTTTTATAAAACAAGGTATTAAATAAGGTTGTTAATAATTTTCTTAATCCATATAAATTAGATGAAAATTCATATAAAAAGAACCAGAGTTAATATTAGATCTCAGTTACACAACATATATAAGTTCATAATAAGTCATATCATCGAAGCTAAGTAACTCTCTCACTCTCTCTGTTGTTCTCTCAAAAATGATGTTTTTCACCATCATAATAGCAAAACATTATAGGGATCAATTTATAAATACAGATAGGAATCAAGATTTGCATCAGGAACTGAATAACTGATTTTCCCGCCAAAACTAGAAAAAAACTAACTAACTTATGACTTAACCAATTAACTGATTCAAGGAATGACAGTTTGAAACTGATTTTTCGAGTCATTAATCTTCACAAATTCGATGTTAAAACTAATATATGGGCTAAATTGACTAATTATGATTGAATTTATAAATTAATCTTTCAATTTTATAATTGTTAGAGAATCTAATTTGATGACGAAAATCTATCAATAACTTAATTAATAATACATGAGTAATTTTTAAATGCTTAATTTTTCAAAGACTAATTTTTATTAATTTAAATCCTTAAAAGATGTTTTCTAAGTCTTTTAAATCTTTCAAAGTCTAATTTGATATCGAAACTATAATAAGCAGTAAATTAATTGCTGTTGAATTTTTATAACATAATAAATTAATAATTGGATGATTAATTTGCACAATGGTTAATTTCGGATGGATTAATTTGGTATTAATTTAAGAATCTTTAAGAACTAAGTTTATTAATTAATTAATATGTTGGGGCTAATTTGATGATAAAACCAACACATGGACTAAATTAGTTATGTATGAATTTATATTATAAAGTAATTAAATTTATAAACTAATTTTTAAGTTGTCTAAATCTTTTAGAGACTAATTTAATTTCATATCAAAACCATAACAAGAACTAAATTAGTTATAAGTGAATTTAAAAAGTAATTTTTCGATATTATAATTCTTAGAGAAACTTATTTAATGACAAAATTTTATCAATGAATAAATTAATAATACATGTTCCACCATGCGTTTGTCATGGTAGATCTGGCCTCCAATCTGGTCTCCGGCGCGGTGGTTGGACATCTCCGGCCACTCACCTGGCGGTGAGGGGGTACCTGCGAGCACTCCGACGATCAAGTCAATTGTGTCTTAAGCAGGAATTCTCAGATTTAGACTTATGATATGCGTACCAAATGAAGACTAATCATACGTATTTATAGTGTAAACAAGGTCACCAAGTCAAACCTGTCACTATCACAATTCCGTGAATTGCGGCGGTGATTACGGATCTGTAACGGTCCTCACGTGGGGGTGATGTCCTCTGAGCCTTAAGTCGAGTAACCATGTCGTGTACCCACGACATGGAACCGATGGCTTGGGCCACCCACGTGAGACCTGCACGTGTCCTTCCCGCGGGTTAGGTCCATAACAGTTGCCCCCAAGTCTTCGGTATGTCGTTTGGCATGCCGTTGACTTACGACTTTGAGCCATCCTGGTGACACATTGTCCTCCTAAGTCGCTGCTGTTTCGACTTTTGTTTGTCAGTTTAGGCCTTGGCACGTGTCTCTATGGTATTGGTCCTGACCCTTCGTGGACCGCGCCCATCATCATTTAGTGACGTCAGGCCTGTGCGCATTAGTTGCACCCCACGCCGTCACTTCTTCTTCACGTTTCATCTCCCCTTTCTCTCTCTATAAGTACTCCCTTTCTTAACCTTAAACTCTTCCCTGCTCTTCAAGTTTTTCTCTTCATAGAAGCTTTCTTCTTCCTTTTCTTGCTGTCAACTCCGTCTTGCTGTCTTCCAGCTTTCCTCGGTCTTTTTCGCTTCACCATTTCCAGGTACCTTCTTCATTCCCTATTTGTTTTTTCTGTGTGTTTTCTTTCTTTTTTGATCTTCCAAAGAATGTCTACTCCGAACAGACCTACTAACTTTCCCCCAAAAGAAAGCCTTTCTGGGGAAGTTGGTTATTTCATTGGTTCCCCATCTGGACTTGAACCGTGCGACGGTAGTGATCATCACATTCCCACTCCCCCTTCAGTTTCTGGTTCTGATTCTGACCCAGAACCTTTATTTGAAGCCTTTGGGGAGATCACTCCTGGAAATCCCCTTCTCAGGGGCTCCATTTTCTGAATCTGTCGCCCCCGTACCCTTAAGGTACGGAATGGGTAAATATGATTATGATGAGTCATCTGAGGATAGTGACGATACTGTAACGTCCATCTTGCATCCTCTTGCCCCCTTGTTAATTTGTTCTTCGTCTGAAACTTCTAGTTTTAATTCTTCTAATAATTCATCTAAATCTTCTGATTTAAATTCGTCTGACCCTCTTTTTGTCCCTCCTGTTTCTGTTTTAGAACCGATGTCGGCTTCGCCTTCCATGTCGGGTTCAGAGTCACCTTCGACTTCAGCCCCTGCCCAGGCTGTCCGTTGGCCTTCCAAGAGTAAGGCTTTAGAACGCCGCCGACAGAAAATCCATAACTGGTACGATCCTCCAAAGGAAGCCGCCAAGATTGAGGTCTCTAAGAAGCTTAGGGGTATACGGGATGTACGGAGAATGTACTGGATTCACCATGATATTCTCCAGGTCCCATCTGGTCTTAACACGACATTAAAATTCCACGTCGCTGATGTGGAATTCCAAGATGCAATGCACTTTCCTAGGGCAACCCCTAAAGATGTTCCTTCAGGTCCAGTCACCCTGTACAAGGCGGAACGTGTGGATCCTAATGAAAGGATTGGGTCCCGTCCCCGCCAAGGAGGTCCCGACTTCCTTATGGTCTATGACTGCTTCTTTCGTCTGGTTCGTCTTCGCTTTCCTTTCTCGGCCTTCCAAGTCGAAATTCTCAACCGACTTGATGTTGCTCCTTCGCAAGTTCACCCCAACGCCTGGGGTTTTATCAACGCCTTCGAAATATTCTGCTGGGCCAACAATTGGGAGAGCTCCAGCAACCTTTTCTTGTACCTTTTTGCCCCCTATCACCTCTCCGACTTTGGATTCATCTCCTTCCGCCAAAGGAAAGATCACTTTTTCTTCCAACTTTATGAAGATTCCTTTCCGCCCTTCAAAGACGCCTATTTTAAGGTTTCATATACGGGAGATGAATTCCCCTTTTGGACTGGCCCCACGTCTTGCCCCTATTTCCACTCTACTGGTCGTACGAGCATTACCTTCGGGAGACAAAGTCGTTTGTTACTGATGGAGCCTCCCTGCTCGACTCTGATCATGCTGTGATCGCTGGGCTTTGGGAATTCACTGGCAAGCATGGGCTTATCAGATGTAAAGTCGTGGTCCAAGGTCGCCGTATCAGTCGTGCTGATACCATGGGTAATGTCGTTCTGGATAACTTATTATTGCTTTACAAAGCTCATGTTGCTTTCTTTTCCATTCTTTCACATGTTGCTAATCCTGCCATCTTTTTTCTTTTCAGCTGCCATCATGACTGGATATGCCCAACTAATGAAGAAAACAGGTAGCATGACCAAGAAAGGGAAAAAGAAGGAGAGTCTCGCTTAGAACCTGGTGCGCGAACTTTCCATAGATCACGGGGTTCAATCCCCTGGCGCATCTCTAGATCCGAACGTCACATCTGAAGACGTCGCGGTTGCTTCGCCTGAAGTCCAAGCCATGAAGAAGAGGAAACTCATTCTCCGGGATCGCCAGAAGTCCCCAATCCCTAATTCCCAAGAGTTGGAGACGACTCGTGCTGCTTCTCATAACGAGATATCTATCTCAGATGATGAAGAAATTGAAACGGTTGGAGAGGCTCTCCACCGGAAGAGAGGTTAGTGCTAAGCATCTTTTTATTCTATGTATGATGTTACTTATTCAAGATTATATTGGGTTTTACCATTGTCATCATTTACTTCTTTTATTCCATATAGGAGGTGCCCCTGCACTCCCTGCCACGGGATCATCTTCTTCATCCCAATGGGAAGGCTTTCAAGCCTCCATTGTCTCCTTCCATCATGGGGAATTCTTCAAGGATCTCCCTCGTTCTGCATTGAAGGTATTTCCCCTTTTCCTTGCCATATATCTTTCTCCTTTCTTCTTCTTTTGAGTTTGTACATGAAACTAACGTCGCTGCTTATCTTGCAGGCTAATGTCGGGGAAGCTCTTGGGTGGATGTCTCGCCAATCCGCTCTTCTGAAACATTTTCACGAAGAGTTGGACAGACCCAGTCCCGTAGCCGACCTAGAAAAGAAACTGCAGGTTACCAAGGCTGCTGCTGAGAAGCAAATTCAGGCTCTTTCTAGAGAGCGGGATTTATTGAAGGCTTCTCAGGTCGAACTGAAGAACGAGATTGCCGTAGCTGCTTCCCAATTCGACCAGCTAAAGTTAGAAAGTGTTAAACTTTCTGATGAGAAGAAGGAAGCACAAGTCTCTCTCGCCAAGGCTTTGGAACAAGGGGCTTCTTTGTCGGAGGAAGCCAAGCTGCTATCCCGAGTTCGGGATCAACGGCAGACTAACAAGGCGGCTTTGGAGGTCGCCAATGACAAGCTGAAGGCTGAGGTCCGGGAGCAGAGTCGCGTGATCTCCGCTGGTGGTTACATGGCCTTTGCTAGCTGCTTGAAGCAAGTGGAGTATCTCAATCCCAGGGTCTCGCTTTCTTTCAAGGGGATGCATCCCTTCCACGGGGTGGAAGGGGGGAAACTGGTGGATTATGACCACGACCCTCCTTCCGAAGTCGACTTGAATGATCTCGAGCTGGAGGCTTTTGATCCTCATGCTGATTATGCATTGTCGCCAACTCCAGCTGCAGATGAGAATGTCACCCGCTCTAAGCCTTGAAATTTATTTTGTAATACTTAGCTTTATTTTTGTTATTTTTGTTTTAATGAACGATGTACTGACATGCTGGCCAGATTTATCTCTGTAATGGTTGACTATTAATGACATTTCTCTGCTTGCTTATATTCATGACGACTTTTACATCGTAGCTATTAACTTAACTTTTTCAACACTACATTTCCACACGTCGTGATTTTTGCAAGTTGCAACTTAAGCTTCATACCCCTGGCTGATTAAACTTTAGCTTCTTGAAATATTTAAATTTCATAACTAAATCATAGGAGCATGTCGGTTTTGCTGGGATCTTCGATCCTAATGAAGTACTTCAAGGCCGGTAGCCCGTTTGAGGCATGTCGCCCTATTGGGATTTTTGATCCTGATGAAGTACTTCAAGGGCCTATGGCCTGTTTGGGCGGGTCGCCTTAGTGGGATCTTAGATCCTGATGAAGTACTTCAGTGGCCTATTTTCGCCTTTGTGGGATCTTAAATCCTGGTGAAGTACTTCAAGGCCAATGGCCTATTTTGGGCGGGTCGCCTTAGTGGGATCTTAGATCCTGGTGAAGTACTTCAAGGCCAGTGGCCTATTTTGGGTGGGTCGCCTTAGTGGAATCTTAGATCCTGATGAAGTACTTCAAGGCCAATGGCCTATTTTGGGCGGGTCGCCTTAGTGGGATCTTAGATCCTGGTGAAGTACTTCAAGGCCTGTGGCCTACCTCGTTGGTGCATGTCGCCTTTTTAGGATATCCTTTTATACGCTTGCTGAGTCGTGGTAATTGTATATCTGCAACTGAAATCTTAAACTTTGACAAAAATTTGTTTTTATTTCATATGTCGTTGGGTTACAAAACCTGGGGCCTCATTAAAACCTTCAAGGTAAAACCCTCCTTAGGGAAAAAACCCGAGAAGGAAAAAGAGTACCCCTTACAGAAATTGTACATTAAGACTAAAATGCAACAAATTTAAGCGTAAACAAATCGGATACCTTCTAGCTATAATACCTTCTCAGATCCGCGGCATTGAAAGTTCTAGGCAATTCTCTTCCTTGCAGAGTCTCCAAGGCATATGCACCTTTTCTTGTACTTCTGATTACCCGATATGGGCCTTCCCAATTTGATGCGAGCTTTCCATCTTTTGCATTCTTCAGCCCTATACTGGTCCTTCTAAGAACAAGGTCGCCTATTATGAATTCACGTTTCACGACTTTAGCATTGTATCGTTGAGCAACTCATTGTTTCCTCGACATCTCAGTTAGTCAAGCCAACTCCCGGACTTCATCTACAAAGTCAAGTTCTTCTCTTAAAAGTGCGTCATTATTTGGCGGGGTATACATGACTCTCCAAGAGGGTTCGCCGATTTCAACCGGGATTATTGCATTTCCATATACGAGCCGAAAATGAGTTTCTCCTGTTGTAGTTTGCGGGGTGGTTCTGTAACTCCATAATACCTGATAGAGATTATCTGACCAGGCTCCTTTGGCGCTTTCAAGTCGTTTCCTTAGGCCATTTAGGATCACTTTATTGGCGGCTTCAGCCTGACCATTTGTTTGGGGATGCTCTACACTTGAACAATGATGTCGGATTTGCAATCCTTGGAGGAGATCCTTGAATGGGCTTCCAGTGAATTGAGTCCCGTTATCAGTAACGATCGCCGCCGGGATTCCAAAGCGGCATATAATTGTTTTGAAGGTGAAAGACTCCACTCTTGCAGACGTAATTGTTGCGAGAGGTTCAGCTTCGATCCATTTCGTGAAATAGTCTACTGCGACTAAGAGATGTTTCAACTGTCCCGTGGCTTTGTGAAAAGGTCCCAGGATGTCCATTCTCCAAGTGTGGAATGGCCATGGCGCGGATAGCGTGTGCAACTCTTCCGGCAGGATATGAGGGATGTTGGCATGTCGTTGGCATTGCTCACATTTTTTAATGTGATTAATAGCATCCTCTTGCATAGTTGGCCAGAAGTAACCCACTCTCAACGCCTTCCTGGCTAAAGATTTAGCCCCGATATGATGCCCACAACTTCCTTCATGGATCTCGGCCAGCACATACCCGACTTCCTCTGGGCCAATGCATTTCAGAAGTGGAACCGAAACTCCCTTTCTGAACAGGTGGCCTTCAACCATTGTGAACCTCGTTGCCTTTTTAATAACCTTCTGCGACTCTTTATCATCCTCAGGAGTGATCCCTCTCTCAATATAATCTATCAAGGGGGTCCTCCAATCTACTTCCTACACCTGCAAGGTCAAACTAGGATAGGGGATTACCTCTTCCACCACGGAGTGGTAGTTTGAAATCTTCTTCGTGCTGGCGAGTTTCAAAAGGAGATCAGCTCTCACATTCTCTTCTCTAAGTATATGTCGGATTTCAATTTAGAGAATCCCACTAGAGCATCTCGTACTTTGGCGAGATATTTCTGCATGATGGGCTCTTTTGCCTGATATTCTCCCTTAATCTGGGATACCACCAACTTTGAATCCGAGCAGACAGTTATCGCGTTTGCTCCTAATTCCTTGGTCATCCGTATTCTCGCAAGGCAGGCTTCGTATTCTGCCTGATTGTTAGATGTCGGGAAGTCAAATCTTAATGAATACTCCACTGCCAATCCCTCCGAGTTTTCCAGTATCACCCCGGCGCCACATCCCTTAATGTTCGAGGAGCCATCGACATATATTGTCCATTCCCCGGGAAGGTTCTCTCCGAGATGTGTCATTTCGGCAAGGAAGTCGGCAAGCACCTGTGCTTTAATTGCTAGCAGTGGTTCATACGATATGTCATACTGAGTTAACTCAATCGCCCAAGACATCATCCTCCCTGCTAAGTCTGGTTTGTGTAAGATTTGTCGTATTGGTTGATTGGTCCTGACTAGGACGGGGTAGCATTTGAAATATGGGCGTAACTTCCTTGAAGCCACCAGTAATGAAAAAGCTACTTTTTCAAGTCGCTGATAATTCAACTCAGCTCCATGCAAGACTTTAGAAACAAAGTAGATTGGGAACTAATCTTTACCTTATTCTCTTATTAATACACCACTCACGGCCTCATCCGCCACCGCGAGGTAGAGTATCAAGGTGTCCCCCGCCATCGGCTTTTTCAAGACAGGGGGATATGCCAGGGAGGTTTTGAGCTCTTGGAACGCGGCTTCACATTCTTGCGTCCATTCAAATGAGTCTTGTTTCTTCAAGGCTTTAAACATGGGAAGGCAACGCTTTGCCGAGATTGGGAGGAAACGAGATAAGGCTGCGACTCTCCCCGTGAGTTGTTGTACGTCCTTGACCGTCTTGGGGCTAGACATGTCGAGAATTGCCCGACATTTATCTGGGTTTGCTTCGATGCCACGATTTGTGAGCATAAATCCCAGAAACTTGCTTGCTTCCACACCAAATGTGCATTTCAGAGGGTTAAGTCGTAAATTGAATTGCCTTAGACGTTGTAAAACGGATTCCAGGTCTTTTGATGGATCTTGATCATCTTTTGTTTTGACGATCATATCGTCGATATAGACTTTGACTTCCCTGCCTCTCATCTCGGCAAAGACTTTGTCCATCATCCTTTGGTATGTCGCTCCTGCATTCTTCAAACCAAAGGGCATCACATTATAACAAAATACCCCGAGATCAGTGATAAAGGCAGTCTTATCCTGATCTTCGGGAGCCATGGGAATTTGATTATAGCCAGAATAAGCATCCAGAAAAGAAAGATATTTATATCCCGCTGAGTTATCTACCAGCTTATCGATGCAGGGCAGCGGAAAAGGGTCCTTCAGGCAAGCTTTGTTAAGACCTGTGTAATCTGTACACATTCTCCACGTTCCATTGGCCTTTTTCACCATCACGACATTGGAGAGCCAATCAGAATACTGTACCTCGCGGATGAATCCCGCGTTTAATAACTCGTCAACCTGTTTTTCAATAGCTATCGTCTGCTCTTGGCCCATTCTCCTCTTTTTCTGGGCCAATGGTTTGGCTCCCTCCTTTATCGCGAGTCGGTGACAGCAGAACTCGGAATCTACACCCGGCATGTCCGAGGAGACCCATGCAAAAATATCCTTGTTATCCTGCAAAACTTTGATCATATTTTTCATAATATTAATGGGTAAGTTTTTCCCGACCTTGACTACCTGATCCGGTTGACTCCCGAGTTGTATTTCCACAGAATCACCTTCAGGTTCAAGCCGTTCGTGTTGTAACTCCCCTCTTGGACCAGGTCCGTCATCATTACGGAATCATCTCGCCTAACGAGCTTTTGTTTTCCTTTAATTTCTTTCTTCTGTGTCTCCTTTATTTTTTCCTGTTCCTGCACTGGCATAGTTTTCGTTATTTTAAGACTTTCTAAATAGTAAAGTTGTGCCTCAGGGCCTTTCCCTCGGATAGTGACGATGTCGCCTTTGTCACCAGGGAATTTCATCGCCATGTGCAAAGTTGAGATAACCGCTCCCAAAGCATTCAGAGTTGGTCTGCCTATAATGGCGTTATACGCTGACGGGCATTCTATGACGAGGAACTTAACCTCTATTGATCTGCTTCCGTCACGACCTGTAAAAGTTACCTTCAATTTTACATAGCCCTTGGGGGAAATAGTATCCCCTGTGAAGCCTATCAAATTTCCCTTGTGGGGGATTAGATCTTTATCTGTTAGGCCCAATTTTTGAAATAGGTCCCAAAACATAATGTCGGCTGAGCTCCCTTGATCAACGAATAACCTTTTTACTTCATACCCCGCCATCTTAGCCATGATAACCAGGGGGGCATTGGACCCGGCTCCATCTGTAGGCAGATCGTCTTCGGTAAATGTCAAAGTAATTCTTTTCATAGCCTTTACAGCCATGCAATGATCTTCTATATCCCGGGACCGTTTTCTCGACGGTTCTGACGATTCCCCCTGATCGTGACCTCCAACAATCACGTTGATGACCCCTTTCGAAGCCGCTTCTTCATGTCGCTGTGGACTCCTGGACCGGGATCTCTGTCGTTCATCTCACCCAGAATCCCGGTTCCTTGTACCCAGTTCACGTCTTCTGGGTGATGACGGGCTCCTCCCGCGGGATGTTCCTTCATCATTTTTCTGAACGAAGTGTTTCAACTTTCCTTGTCGTATCAACTTCTCAATGACATCTTTAAGGTGAATGCATTCGATAGTGTGATGCCCGTGGTCCTTATGATACAGACAAAATTTGTCCTTATTTTTTGCTTGTGACCTCATTGGAGGAGGTTAATCTTTGAGCTCGGAATACATGATCTCCTTATAGATACGAGATGGTGGCATGGTTAACGGGGCATAAGTTGAGTAAGCCCCTCTGGGTGGTCTCCCGTCCTTATCATACGTGTTTTCATTCTCCTTGGGTCTCCCACCGTAAGAATTTTTTTGTTTGTCTTTCTTTTCTCTTTCCTGCTTAGCGGCTTGATTATCTGCCTTATTATTTCGCACCCATTCTTCTATCTGGATCCACTTTTCAGCCCGCTTCTTCAGTTCCTCCATTGTTTTGGGCTTCTCCCCCGCTAAATCCTTGGCGAAACCTCCTGGCTTCAGCCCCTGCCTAAGGAAATACAACATCATATTAGGGGCGACATCACGTACCTCGATGGATTCCGCATTAAAGCGGATGATGAAGTCCCTCAATGGCTCATCAGATCTCTACTTTATCCGCTCGAGATGGTGTTCGGTTTTGAATTGTTGTTTGCTGCTTGTAAATTTTGAGACGAATTTATCCTTCAGTGCTTTCCATCCTGTGATGGATCCCGCCGGTAATGATGAAAACCATCTTCGAGCCGCGGCTTTCAAGGTCAAAGGGAACGCTCGGCATATAATGGGCTCCTTGGCCCCCTAGAAGATCATCGTCTGTTGGAAGATCTCCACATGATCTTGAGGATCAGCCGTCCCATCATACGGGTCGATTTGGACGGCGAACTTAAAGTTGGCCGGCATATCAAAGTTCATGATTGCTGGGGTGAAATGGTTATGACACCCTTCAATGCCCATGTCGTTTTCCGCCACCTGATCCAAGTCGGGTAGCTGGGGTTGGGCGATCGCGGGGTTGGTGCGTGGGATCTGGGGACCAACCATGGAGACCTGCCTCTCCATTTAGGAATTTTGCCCCTCTTGCTCATTCTCATGTCGTTGAGGGAGTTGTTGGCCCATCCCGAGGTTGACCAGAATGGCCTGAAATTCCTCTTGCTGCTTCTTCCAAGCTTCTTGTTTGCCTGCAAGCACAAGAGATTTTCTTGCCATACACTCATGCAAGATCGTTAATGGAACAGGATTTAGGAGGATGATAAAGAAATTATGTATTCATAGAGGAATATATTCACAATTATTACAGAAAAATCAAAGAATGCAATTATCCGATCAACTAATTGGTGAAAAGTCATAATCCACCGGTTAATCGGTTAGAAATGGCTTTTGCGCCGATTAATTGACCGAAATTCACCTTGACTACCAGCAAAAACGGATATGCTAGGAGAAAGAGGCTGAGTTCTTGATTCCGGTGATGTTCTTCCTGCAAAATTACCAGAAAAACCAGATAAAGGAGGAAATAAGAGACAATTTACGATCGGAGAAGTACAATATCTTCCCCACAGACGGTGCCAATGTTCCACCATGCGCTTGTCATGGCGGATCTGACCTCCAATCTGGTCTCCGGCGCGGTGGTTGGACATCTCCGGCCACTCACCTGGCGGTGAGGGGGTACCTGCAAGCACTCTGACGATCAAGTCAATTGTGTGTCTTAAGCATGAATTCTCAGATTTAGAGTTATGATATGCGTACCAAATGAAGACTAATCATACGTATTTATAGTGTAAACAAGGTCACCAAAGTCAAACCTGTCACTATCACACTTCTGTGAATTGCGGCGGTGGTTACGGATCTGTAACGGTCCTCACGTGGGGGTGATGTCCTCTGAGCCTTATGTCGGGTGACCTTGTCGTGTACCCACGACATGGAACCGACGGCTTGGGCCACCCACGTGAGACCTGCACGTGTCCTTCCCGCGAGTTAGGTCCATAACAATACATAAAATGTTCGGTTCAACGAGTGACAGGTTTGACTATTGGTGACCTTGTTTACGGATCAGTAACTCATCGGTTGAACTAAATACCCAATCACTCAATCACTTAGTATCTCGATCTTCGAGTCAATTATCAAACCGAATTTTATAACTATGCTTTTTGTGCATCCACGAACACTATTCTAATAAATTAGAAATATCCCTCCGACCTCCGTTGACTATATCTTCCTGCGTTATCTATTCACATGGACTACTTGTATATTTTTCTCCACGTACGTTGAAAATTTCCTAACACTTACCAATATGTAATTTTATTATTTATATGCTTCTTATGTAGCTTCATCATTTTGTTCTTGGTCCGTGCTGTTTGGTCAACAATGATCAGCTAAATTCTTAATAATTTCTGTAAATTAAACTTAATAAAACTAATAAATTAAGTGCATAGATCCAAATCATTCGTAAACTTTCTTATTTTTGATGACTCAAGTCTTTGTGGAATTAGTTACGATGGAGTCAAAGTTGAAGCACTATATAGTAAGCAAAGGCTTGAATAAAATAAGGGAATTGAAGGCCTTGACATATGGCCCCTAAAATATTGAAGAGCTTGTGTAGATTAATATATATAAGAGACACTTTCGTGTAACCGTTTTTAAAATATTTAACATTTTTAGATTTTTTTTTTTCCACTTAGTTCATTAGAACCTTACTGTGTGCATATATTGAAAATATTTTGTTAAAAGAGATAAACTGTTGCATTTTTTCATTATTGATGCAGAAGCTTCATGAACGATAATAGAAGAGATGCACATGAACACACAAAAAAAACTGTATTGATTGAATTTGGAAAAGATTACAACGATGATGATAAACTGGTTTACAGAAGGGGATATATAGCAAAACTAACTAAGAGAAAAGATAAGGTTGAATGTGGATAACAAAAAACTAAAAATAACGACTTCATATCAGGGACCATCTTGCAAGGAATGCAAGGATTACTTAACAAAACTAAAGACTATTGTGAACTTCTAATATTTGTTGTTTAGCCCTTTCTTTATTGTTAAGAGTTGCTGCTGCTTGCTGTTGATGCTGCTTGCTGGTTCCTTCTTCCTGCATTATGCTTCCTTCTTCTTCCTTCAACAGCCCCCCACAAGCTGGAATGTATACGTCTTTCATTCCAAGCTTGATTTTCGCGTCTTCAAAGGGTCCTCGAGCAAGGCTTTTCGTGAAAATATCAGCTACTTGTGAGTCACTTCTTATGGCTATGAGCTGGACCATTCCTTTTTCGACCGCATCTCTAACAATGTGGTAGTCTAACTCTATATGTTTGGTTCTCTCATGAAATACTGGGTTGTTTCCAATGTACACAACGGATTGATTGTCACAGTAGAGAGGAATAGGTAGATTTGGTTTGATGTGGAAGTCCTTGAACAGCTTTAACAGCCATTTAATTTCACAAGTCCCATGAGCAAGGGCTCTATATTCGGATTTTGAAGATGATTTCGATGGTGTCTGTTGTTTCTTACTTTTCCAAGACACCAGAGATGAACCTGCGAAGAAACAATACCCTGTAGTGGATTTTCTTGAGTCAACACATCCTCCCCAATCTGCATCAGTGAAGCCACGCAAGGATAGATCGCGTTCAGCTGGGAAGAAAAGGCCTTTTCCTGGTGATTTCTTCACAAACTTGAGAATCTTCATTGCTCCTTGGTAATGGATATCTGTTGGTTTCTGCATAAACTGACTTAAATGGTTTACTGCATAACATATATTCGGTCTGTTGTGTGTCAGATACAAAAGTCTCCCTATGAGCCTCCTAAAGCTTTCTGGATCTTCCATGGTTGTTCCTTGATCTTTGCTGTACTTCATCTTGTTATCAATTGGGGTGTTACATGGCTTGGCATCCATGAGTCCTGCATCCTTTAGAATGTCAATTGCATACTTTCTCTGATTGAGGTTTATTCCTTTGCTTGTTCTGGCCAGCTCCATGCCTAGAAAGTATTTGGCATTTCCTAAATCCTTGATGCTGAATTCCTTGTCCAGCTGCTGCTTTATCTCCTTGATTTCACTATGATCATTTCCGGCTAATAGAAGATCATCTACATAAACCAAAATGAAGGTTAATGAGTTTTGGTTCTCTTTTGAAAACAAGGAATAATCAGATTTGGATTGCACATATCCAAAACTAATAAGAAAAGAACTGAGTCTATGATTCCACTCCCTGCTGACCTGCTTCAATCCATATAGAGATTTTCTGAGCTGGCAAATATTAGACGTGTCTTGCACATCCAGTCCTTGAGGAAGTGTCATGTACACTTCTTCTTTTAGTTCTCCATGAAGGAAAGTCGTATTGATATCTAGCTGTTGAAGAATCCATCCCTTTGCTGCTACCAAGGTCAGAAGTATCCTCACGGTTGACATTCTAACAACGGGGCTAAAAGTCTCTGTGTAGTCCAGCTCTTGAGTTTGTGTGAACCCTCTTGCTACTAGGCGAGCTTTGTGTCTTTCTAGGCTTCCATCTACCTTTCTTTTGGTTTTGAACACCCACTTGCAAGTTACTGCTTTCTTGTTGGGAGGTAATTTCGTTAATTCCCATGTCTTGTTCTTCTTGTGTAGTTTCTGCATCAAATGTCAAAGTTAGACAAAAATGTTTATAAGAGTTAGACAACCTGTCATACCCTATGTAATCACTCATAGGGTACTTGATTTTCTCATTGTTGTTCTAGCTTTGGGCAATGTTTGCAGTATTTGTGTTGCTGTTGCTGCCTCCTTCTCCTGTTAAGCTCCACTCATAGTCTTTCAAATGTCCAGGTGGTTTCTTCTATCTGGTGGACTGCCTCCTTTCTTATGCATCACCTTGGGTTTGGTTACTGATATTTGCCTGTCTTTGATCTGGTATATCATGATCTTCTGCCCTGTCTCCTTCTTCTGTTTCTTCTAGATATTGACTTCTGAATCCTGTCAGGACCTCATCTTGAAGAGTGTTGGACATTCCTGCATTCTTTTCTTGCTTGTCTATAAAAGGAAAAACATTTTCATAGAATTTGATATTCCTACTAAGAAAGATTTCCCTGTTGCTTAGATCAAAGAGGATAATCCCTTTTACTCCTTGTTTGTAACCTAAGAACATGCATTTCCTAGCTCTACTATCTAGTTTCTTCCTATTCCTAGTCAAGGTAGAGGCATAGCAGAGACAACCAAAACACCTATGATCAGAGATGTTAGCAATTTTATTATGCAGAATATGATAAGATGACACATTTTTGGACCTTTCACTTGGTAACCTGTTGATGAGAAAGATTGCATGTGACACAGCATAGGTCTACAAGATCTTAGGGATGTTTGATTGATGCATAAGAGCCCTTGTCACAGACAAGATATGCTGATGCTTCCTTTCCACCCTTCCATTTTGTTCAGGACATTCTACACATGCTGTCTAATGTATTATTCCCTTTAAGGCATAGTAATATGTTAATGCAAACTCAGGTCCATTGTCAGTTCTAATGCATTTAATAACAGTTTTATACTGAGTTTCAATCAGGCTAACAAAAGACATAACCAAGTTAGATGTTTCAGCTTTGGTTTTCATGAAGAAAACCTATGTATGTTTGCTGTGATCATCCACAACAGTGAGAAAATATCTATGTCCAAGAATAGAAGGAATGGAAAGAGGTCCCCAAATGTCAAAGTGAACAAGATCAAAAACAGAAACAGCAACATTATCACATGAATTATAAGGATTTATCTTTTGTTTAGAAACATGACAAACATCACAAGGCATAAAGCTTTTATTTCCATCAATGTAAGAGTAATACTATTTCATTTTGTTCATCCTTTCTAAACAAGGATGACCCAACCTAACATGCCAAATGTTATTTTTTTCTACATTTACAGAATTCACAACAGAAGAAGAAGAAATGTTAATAGATCCATCTAAAGCATATAGTCCATTCTTCACACTAGCAGCACCAATCTTCCTCAATGTAAGTTGATCCTGCACAAGACAATCACTCTTAGTAAACATTAACTGACATAGAAGATCTGCAGTCAATTTGGAAACAGCAATAAGGTTATATTTGAAGTTAGGGATAAATAGAACATCATTTAAATAAAAATCCTTAGAGAAAATTATGGTTCTAGCCATAGTAGCCTTGACATAATCTCCATTAGGTAACTTAACAGATAGAGGCCTTATTTTCTTGATGGATTGAAAGCTTTTGGAGGAGTGACAGACATGATCTGTTGCTCCTGTGTCTATGATTCATCATGAAGCCTTATAATTAAGCAGCAAGGTCCTAACCTTTCCTTGAGTTTCTTTAACCTGCTGATTGGACTTACTGGACATTTGTTTGGATGCATTCCCTTTGGTCATTATCTGATTTATGCTATGGCCAGAATTTCCTGATGATTGTTGCAATATTGCTATGATTGCTTTCTTCTGTTCAAGTGAAAGCTCCAGAGTAGGCTCATCAGTAGTGACTGCTCCCTCCTGAGAATTTGAGTCATCCTCACTGTCCCAAGTACTGTCTTCATCAGCAACACAGTTATTAGCAGAACTATTTTTCTTAAGATGTGCAGGGAATCCATGTTTCCTGTAACATGTTTTTGCAATATGACCAATTCTCCCACAATATGTGCAAGATTTATTGGAATAGCTCCCACTCTTTGAGTTCTTGTTCTGTCCCAGATTCTGATCTTTGTATTTTCCTTTTGGCTTCTTCTTTTCTTGAAGACTGGTGTTAAGCAAAACCTTAGACTCATCTGCATCTTGATTCATTTGCCTCTCTTGCTGACTTAAGAGATTAAAGGCTGTCTCGATATTAGGCAGCGGATTCATCATCATAATATGGGATCTCACATTTGCAAACGACTCATTGAGCCCTCTCAAGAACATAATGACATAGTCATTTTCTTTCTAGGCCATGATCGTGGGAATAAGAGTGCAAGAACATGTCACAGCGCACACGCACTGTGGTGTGGGCCTGAAACTCTCCAATTCAAGCCAAAGATTTTCCATACGCGTAAAATATTCAGAAACAATTTGTTCTCCTTGATGGAGATTGTATAATTCTCCTTGTATTGCAGCATTTCTGAAAGCATCTGCTTGATGGAACTTCCTCCTCAGATTCTCCCAAATCTCTTTCGCCGTATCCAACCAAATCACACTCTTAGATATGGAAGGGTTCAGAGTTTGATTGATCCAAGCTATGACTAAGGAATTGTACCTATCCCATGCCTCAAAGGTAGCATCATCATCTTTCGACTTAGGAAGGTTTCCGTTGATAAACTGGAGTTTATTCTTGATCTTTAGAGCAACGCACATAGCTCTAGACCAAGCGTGATAATTGGGCCCGTTGAGAACTACTGGAATTAAAGGAGTTTCAGGATTCTCATTAGGGTGAATGAACAGAGGACTTGATGAATCAACGGTAGTCTTCGCCATTGTTGTAAAAAACTGTCAATCAAAAACCCAGAAGAACAGAGCACGAGCGGACAAAGAAAAGAGATGAAAAGAAAAGGAGAAAAGAAAAAAACGAGGAGGAAAGAAGATAAACATATTAACCAAGGATCTTCATTTAACCATGGCTCGAGATACCATGTTGCATTTTCTCATTGTTGATGCGGAAGCTTCATGAACGATAATGGAAGAGATGCACATGAACACAAAAAAAAAACTGTATTGATTGAATTTGGAAAAGATTACAGCAATGATGATAAACTGGTTTACAGAAGGGGATATATAGCAAAACTAACTAAGGGAAAAGATAAGGTTGAATGTGGATAACAGAACAACATAAAACTGAAAATAACGACTTCCTATCAGGGACCATCTTGCAAGGAATGCAAGGATTACTTAACAAAACTAAAGACTATTGTGAACTTCTAATATTTGTTGTTGAGTCCTTTCTTTATTGTTAAGAGTTGCTGCTGCTTGTTGTTGATGCTGCTTGCTGGTTCCTTCTTCCTGCATTTTGCTTCCTTCTCCTTCCTTCAACTAAACTACAATTTGTTACTCCCTAAAATTTAAAAGGGATGAATCAATTGGCCTTTAACGTACCAAAGAATATGTCTACCCAAAAAAACAATGTGAAATTATGAATTTAGTTTATAAACATTTAACTTATTTTTGTTTTTGTCCTTCTACAAAAAAAGACGCTTGTTAAAAATATTTTATTTTTAGTCATTACTATTAAAGATATTTTTATTTTTAGTAATAATTTGTGTGTGCTGAATATTAATTATATTATAAATATTTTTTTATTCACATTAATTGAATTAATTATAGTATGCTCAACATGATCGGTAGAGATACCGAGAATAAAATCCGTTTAGATTACAACATAATATTAACGTGTGTCTCATATGAAAGCCTAGCTTTGGGCACAATGGAAAGCCTAGCGGGCGGTTCAATAAATCGGCTTGTAGAGGGGTCATGGTCCCCAACACATTAAACCGTCATTTAGTTGCATACTACTTCACATTCGGAGTTAGGCATCTCGGTTCGGGGACTAAAGTGATTTAGTTAAGGAAGACCACAACACCACTATATTTCTCTAACACTCATTTGTCTCTATATTGTCGATGACATCATGAGCCAATGAGAAGATATCAATTGTTTGTGATGTTCGTGACCAATATAATAAGGCTTTCTCTGCATCTCGTGGTTATGATCGTTAAAAGTACAGATAATTCTAAACTCTATTTCTATAACTCTAATGCAACGGTCTCCTTTTTTTTATTGGTTTTACTACTTGGTTTAAGTAAATCCCAACAAGTGGTAGATTATAGAGTCTTTCGACATTTTAATATTTTGTTCGGAAAAGATTTCATAAAGTTTTTTTTAAAGGAATAAGTTGGAATCCTGTTTGAAGTTTGTGTTGTTAGGTTACAGAGTCTTTTAGGGTGTTACCTTTCTTTAGATGTTTTCTTTGAAATAATTAATTGCAAACCACATTTCATACTGTTTTTAGAAATCTTTTGAAATTTTCCATGCAAAATTTTTTGTGTTTTCTCCCTTTCGTTCAAACGTTATCAATATTTATTAGAGAGAAGAATATAGCTATCTTTTATTCCAAATTAATTGCTTTCTGTTTTATTAATAACTAAATAATTATTCGGCTGTTAGGAGTTAGTTATTCAACTGTTCTAAATTCTGTTGTAACTGATTATGTTCAACAACGGCTATTATAACAGATTCAGATTTAATCTTAGCCTAGCAAATCTATAAATAGGATTTATCTCTCTATTTTGAATATCTTTTTCAGTTTTCAGAATATATTCAATAGAATATAAAATATTCTGTTTCTCCGCCTTTGGTTTCCTTTTCGTTATATGGTATCATCGAGCCTAAGGAATCTTTCGTCTTCGTTTTTTCGTCTTTCATCTCCATCGATGGCATCTGCGTTAGCTTCCAATACTTTCTCTTAAAAAAATTCATGCAAATTAGATGATAAAAATTTTCTATCATGGCAGCGGTCAATATGATCTTGCGCGCCCATCAACTTCCATCCTGTGTCGTAAACCCAAAAATTCCCCTCAAATACCTCTTTGAAGCAGATCGCGACTCCGATTCTGTCAACCATGATTTCTTTGATTGGGATCGCCAAGATTCTCTGGTGCTCTCATGGCTACTCTCCACTCTATTTGACTCAATTCTTGCTCAAGTTGTTACATGTAGACACTCCTATTAGGTGTGAGATTCTATTCACTCTTACTTTCACTTCCTCACAAGAGTCAAATCTACTCGGCTGAGACTAGAGTTGTGAACTCTGAAAAAGAGATCTAGGTCATGTTCTGAATATCTGCAGAGCTGTGAACCACGGTTATTGTTTATTTTTCAAAAGCTCTCTCACAGAGTTTATAAAAATAAGTGATTATTTTTTTAACCTAAAGTTTATATTGAGTTTTCAGTGTAGCTAAGAGTTTTAGATTATTAGATATGAAAGATTTTCCCTTCACTGGTATATATAACTACCTAAGGGGCTGTTTGTTTCAAGGTTTAGAAAAAATATTCCTGAGAATGTACTTGGAAATGTGAGATTCCCATGTTTGTTTCAAGATTTAAAAAAAAGATTTACGGGCAACATTTATTCCCAAGAATATTTTTCCTTTGTATTTTCTGTAATCTCCATTTCCGTGGTAAAAGGTGAGTAAGTTATTTTCCCATGGGAATATAGCTAGTTATTTTATATTTTACTCGTAACTACCACTTTTTTATTTTTCATTTTTGGATTTTTCATTTAAAATTCAAAAAGTGTTCCTAATGATGTTAATTTTATCAAACACTCTCTTATAAAATGCTCAAAAATACACATTTTTAGAAATATATACAAATTATGAAAAATAAGATGCCTGAAAATATTTTTTATTCCTCGAAGCTAACGCCCTCTAAATTATCAATGTTAGGTATCTAATTCATTATTTATATATATATATATATATTCTTAATCTACATAATAACATTACATTACTGTTCTTTTACTAGTTATCTTTTATTTTTTTATTGATTAAATAATTAAAATAAATAAATAATATTATATGCAATAAAAATATTTTCATTTTATTACATGTAACATTATTATAAATCAAATAGATTTTAAATTTTATTGAAATTTTTTCAAAAATTCCTAGGAACAAAAACTAAAAACCAAATAACTTGTTTAAAATGTCTGGGAATAAACATTACTAGAAATATATTCCTCGCAATAAGATACCCGGGAATGTATTTTCAAACCTTGAATTCGTGATTTTTCACTCTTTCTCTTCTTTATAAAATCGTTCACTTCTTCTTCAATTAATTTCTTCATCACTTGCACTTAAAAAATCTTTCACTTCTTCTTCTATTAATTTCTTGTTCATCCAATCACTCCATAACAACACCACCACACACTTCACAACTCATCCACCTCTGACGACTTCGGTAAAGCTCCAACTCTAGTGACCTCCAACTTTGATGACCTTCTTCTTCATCTTCTTCTCCTCCCTCTCCTCTTCTTCTTTCTTCTTCTATCTATCTTTCTTCTTCAGTGACTATTTTTATCGTCGCTATAGATTGTCGTGCAAGCAACAAAATCAACACGTATTGTAGAGTCGTCTTTTACCGTCGCTAGGTAACGACAGTAAAAGCTGTCGCTAATGCTTAGTAACTCAAAAAATAGCAATGGCTTGACCTCTGTCCCTTGCTCATCGCTAACTCCTTTTTAGCGATGGTTTTAGGCAACTCAGCAACGTTTTGGCCCTCACTATTTTTTTTCATTCTTGTAGTGGCTTGGTAGTTTTGGATTTTGTTTTGATTAAAATCACTTTTCACCAAAGCTAAAAATAATTACTTCCTTTAGATGGTTTCTATTGTCGTGTATTAATAATTTTAACCATTAGTATTTATCTCAGTTTGTGTTTTTTGTTTTTTATTTTACTAAAATATAATCTAAATAAATCTTACATTTAACTATTTTTATTGGTATTAGTATTTCATTTAAAAATACATTATAATAGGGCTTGAGGAAGTACTGTAAAACTAGTACCATTAATGTAACCAAATGAATAAAGTAATAGTATCATTAACAACTAATAATATACTAATAGTCTACATGGTCATGTACCAAATCTTTTAAGACTTAAGAATTGGAGTCTAGGATTAAGTACGTGTGTATATACCAAAGAAACGCTAATAATATACCGTCATACATAAGAAAAAACGGATTATAAGTTTGAATTTAGGATGACAAGCTTGATCACAAGTGAGACCCTTTAACATATGTATTTGAGTTGTTGCTACTGGCACTGTTAACTTAAGCATCACCAACTACCTCATTTTGTTTGGTCCAATTTAGACGAAAGCACATGCAGCTACCAAGAAGGTGTTCCCAAAATGCCACGTTGCAAGATCGTAGCCGCAAGATTAGATGTGGCAATCTCACGGTCGCAATTAATTTTCAACCAACCCCCTTTCGTCTTTCGTTGCTTCTGCACACCTACTTAAACAAGCGTTCTATTCTTTAATTTTCTCTATAAAAGCCCAATCACTCTTCCCATAGTCCTTCAGGAATTCCACAAATATAAAAAATTAAATATTAAGATTTCCTCTCCCTCTACACGTGATCATTTCAAAATCCACTTTTCTCATTTGCAATAATTCTCAGTTTCTTTCAATCATTGCAATGGAATCAAGCAAATTGAGCAATGGAATTAATGGCAACAACAACCTGTGCTTGAAAGGGAATAATAATGTGAATCATGACCCCTTGAATTGGGGCGTGGCGGCGGAGTCGTTGAAAGGGAGCCACCTGGACGAAGTGAAACGCATGGTGGCGGAGTACCGGAAGCCGGTGGTGCGGCTGGGCGGGGAAACGCTGACGATAGCCCAAGTGGCGGCAGTGGCGGGGCAAGCGGAGAGAGTGGTGGTGGAGCTGGCGGAGGCGGCGAGGGAAGGGGTAAAGGCGAGCAATGAATGGGTATTGGAAGGAATGAAAAAAGGAACAGACAGTTACGGAGTAACCACTGGCTTTGGTTCAACTTCTCATCGCCGAACCAATCAAGGCGGTGCCTTACAAAAAGAACTCATCAGGTAATTAAAATGTTTCTATAGTATATCATCCTAACTAATCATCTTCCAATTTTGACTTAAATTGTTTCCATTCCATTCTTTACCAAAATAATCGTTTTCTAAATTTTTCACATTAGGAAATTGAATTTAAATGTATACCGAAATTTATTTTTTTATTCTACAATTCAAAATAATAAATCTTACGCATTATCAGATAATTAAATAAATCTTACAGCAATTTCTTTAAATTTATTGATTTTCCATTTTCTTATTTCTATTATATTGTAATAGTAACGATTTACTGTATAAATTAGGGTCTCGCTAACAAAGGCCTTGAGGGCACTTGTTAAGGTTACTACTATTAGCAAATTAATCATAGGTGCATATTTTTTCATTTCTCAAGACTAACAAAAGCTACAATTTCCAATAATATTTTACCACATTTGACTCTTTAAAAATCGCTCTTAGGACACTTGTTAGCATTTTCCTATAAATTATTACAGAATATCCGCAGCATGTATGTTTTCTATGTGAAGCACTATGTTTATCATTAATTTAAACAAAACCTCCTAAAACTAATTCTCTATTGTTCTCTTTCAGATTTTTGAACGCGGGTATATTTGGCAATGGTACGGAGTCATGCCACACACTTTCACACTCTACTACTAGAGCAGCTATGCTAGTGAGGATAAACACCCTTTTGCAAGGGTACTCAGGCATTAGATTTGAAATCTTAGAAGCCATCACAAAGTTGCTTAACAACAACATCACCCCATCTTTACCACTTCGTGGCACGATTACAGCTTCAGGGGATCTTGTCCCTCTTTCTTATATTGCTGGTTTGCTAACTGGCAGGCCAAACTCCAAAGCTGTAGGACCCTCCGGAGAAGTTCTTAATGCTAAACAAGCGTTTCAAATGGCTGGCATCAATTCCGAGTTCTTTGAATTGCAACCAAAGGAAGGCCTCGCCCTTGTTAATGGCACAGCCGTTGGTTCTGCCTTAGCCTCTACGGTTCTCTTTGAGGCAAATATTCTAGCTGTGTTGTCTGAAGTTTTGTCAGCTATTTTTGCTGAAGTGATGCAAGGGAAACCTGAATTCACAGACCATTTGACACATAAGCTGAAGCACCACCCTGGACAAATTGAGGCTGCTGCTATTATGGAGCATATTTTGGATGGAAGTTCCTACATGAAAGTGGCTACGAAGTTGCATGAGATTGATCCATTGCAAAAGCCTAAACAAGATCGATATGCCCTTAGAACTTCACCACAATGGCTTGGCCCTTTGATTGAAGTGATTCGTTTCTCAACCAAGTCGGTTGAAAGAGAGATTAACTCTGTCAATGACAACCCCTTGATTGATGTTTCAAGGAATAAGGCTTTGCATGGTGGTAATTTTCAAGGCACCCCTATTGGAGTCTCGATGGACAACACACGTTTGGCTCTTGCCTCAATTGGAAAACTCATGTTTGCTCAATTCTCTGAGCTTGTCAATGATTTTTACAATAATGGCTTACCTTCAAATCTCTCTGCTAGTAGAAATCCCAGCTTGGATTATGGTTTCAAGGGAGCTGAAATTGCCATGGCTTCTTATTGTTCTGAACTACAATATCTTGCAAATCCAGTGACAAACCATGTTCAAAGTGCTGAGCAACACAACCAAGATGTGAACTCATTGGGCTTGATTTCAGCTAGAAAAACAAATGAAGCTGTTGAGATCCTTAAGCTCATGTCTTCCACATACTTGATTGCACTTTGCCAAGCAATTGATTTGAGGCATTTGGAGGAGAATTTGAAAAACTCAGTTAAGAGCACTGTAAGCCAAGTTTGCAAGAAGACTCTTACCACGAATTTCAATGGAGAACTCCATCCTTCAAGATTTTGTGAAAAGGATTTGCTTAAAGTTGTTGATAGGGAGTATGTGTTTGCCTATGTTGATGACCCTTGCAGTGCTACATATCCATTGATTCAAAACCTTAGGCAAGTGCTTGTGGATCATGCATTAGTAAATGGAGACAATGAGAAGGATCTAAACACATCAATCTTCCACAAGATTGCAGCCTTTGAGAATGAGTTAAAGGCTCTCTTACCAAAGGAGGTTGAAACTACAAGGGCTGCATATGAGAGTGGAAATCCAACAATTCTAAACAAGATTAACGAATGCAGATCTTACCCGCTATACAAGTTTGTGAGAGAGGAGTTGGGGACTCAGTTGCTAACTGGAGAAAAGGTTCGGTCACCAGGTGAGGAATGTGACAAACTATTCACTGCAATGTGCCAGGGTAAAATTATTGACCCTCTTTTGGAATGCCTTGGAGAGTGGAATGGTGCTCCTCTTCCAATTTGTTAATTTAACAAAATTGTCACTTTAAAATTATTATTTTTTCGTATCTTTGCAATTGCAATGATATCATTTGGTTTGTCAAGCTTTTAATAAACCTATATAGGAAGATTCATTTAGTTTCCTTGATGTTGAAAATAAATTGTATTATACTTCGTTAGTTCTATTTTGTAAGCAACCAAAAACATAATTATGCAAATTAAAAGATGGTGCTCACTACAGGTGCTTTGATTTTTTAAAACAATAGGTATTTTGCCCTTATAGTTTGACTTTTATTTATAGTTAAATTCCACTATGACAATTAGAATAGTTTAATAATTAAAGGTTAAATCAGATGAATATAATACAAGGTTAAGAATTTTTACAAAAGGGTTTTAAAAAAGAAACACAAACTTTTTGGTTTAGGTATTTATAAAAATGAATGGTGAAAATGTACTACAACAAAATTTGAGTTGTTTGCCCAAGCTTTAATTTGGGAGCAAACTATATAATATTTGAAACACTAAGGAGCATCACATTATATTTTACCTATAACACACTTTCCCTTTAAAAGCATAACATAAAGTCATTATTGTAGACAAAGTAAAAATAAACAATGAGAAGGTATGGAGAATGAAACTTCTTGATATTTCGTTGAATCTCAACTAGATTTCGAGTTACAAGAATTCCAAAATTTTTACAACAACCCTAGCTATCGTCCTAAACTTACATACCAAAAAAATTCATTACAATTATATATTATGTTTGATCCTAAATATAAGACCTTTTGGAGAAAAAATTTTATATAAGACTATTTACAAAGTTCAATAAGCAATTATTAGTTTTTTCATTATCTATCCTTATAATAAATGAAAGGATAGTAGGTACAATTAATACATTATAGGGATCAATTTAAACAATGGTAAATTTGGTATATTATACTATTTTTTTATAAAACAAGGTATTAAATAAGGTTGTTAATAATTTTCTTAATCCATATAAATTAGATGAAAATTCATATAAAAAGAACCAGAGTTAATATTAGATCTCAGTTACACAACATATATAAGTTCATAATAAGTCATATCATCGAAGCTAAGTAACTCTCTCACTCTCTCTGTTGTTCTCTCAAAAATGATGTTTTTCACCATCATAATAGCAAAACATTATAGGGATCAATTTATAAATACAGATAGGAATCAAGATTTGCATCAGGAACTGAATAACTGATTTTCCCGCCAAAACTAGAAAAAAACTAACTAACTTATGACTTAACCAATTAACTGATTCAAGGAATGACAGTTTGAAACTGATTTTTCGAGTCATTAATCTTCACAAATTCGATGTTAAAACTAATATATGGGCTAAATTGACTAATTATGATTGAATTTATAAATTAATCTTTCAATTTTATAATTGTTAGAGAATCTAATTTGATGACGAAAATCTATCAATAACTTAATTAATAATACATGAGTAATTTTTAAATGCTTAATTTTTCAAAGACTAATTTTTATTAATTTAAATCCTTAAAAGATGTTTTCTAAGTCTTTTAAATCTTTCAAAGTCTAATTTGATATCGAAACTATAATAAGCAGTAAATTAATTGCTGTTGAATTTTTATAACATAATAAATTAATAATTGGATGATTAATTTGCACAATGGTTAATTTCGGATGGATTAATTTGGTATTAATTTAAGAATCTTTAAGAACTAAGTTTATTAATTAATTAATATGTTGGGGCTAATTTGATGATAAAACCAACACATGGACTAAATTAGTTATGTATGAATTTATATTATAAAGTAATTAAATTTATAAACTAATTTTTAAGTTGTCTAAATCTTTTAGAGACTAATTTAATTTCATATCAAAACCATAACAAGAACTAAATTAGTTATAAGTGAATTTAAAAAGTAATTTTTCGATATTATAATTCTTAGAGAAACTTATTTAATGACAAAATTTTATCAATGAATAAATTAATAATACATGTTCCACCATGCGTTTGTCATGGTAGATCTGGCCTCCAATCTGGTCTCCGGCGCGGTGGTTGGACATCTCCGGCCACTCACCTGGCGGTGAGGGGGTACCTGCGAGCACTCCGACGATCAAGTCAATTGTGTCTTAAGCAGGAATTCTCAGATTTAGACTTATGATATGCGTACCAAATGAAGACTAATCATACGTATTTATAGTGTAAACAAGGTCACCAAGTCAAACCTGTCACTATCACAATTCCGTGAATTGCGGCGGTGATTACGGATCTGTAACGGTCCTCACGTGGGGGTGATGTCCTCTGAGCCTTAAGTTGAGTAACCATGTCGTGTACCCACGACATGGAACCGATGGCTTGGGCCACCCACGTGAGACCTGCACGTGTCCTTCCCGCGGGTTAGGTCCATAACAGTTGCCCCCAAGTCTTCGGTATGTCGTTTGGCATGCCGTTGACTTACGACTTTGAGCCATCCTGGTGACACATTGTCCTCCTAAGTCGCTGCTGTTTCGACTTTTGTTTGTCAGTTTAGGCCTTGGCACGTGTCTCTATGGTATTGGTCCTGACCCTTCGTGGACCGCGCCCATCATCATTTAGTGACGTCAGGCCTGTGCGCATTAGTTGCACCCCACGCCGTCACTTCTTCTTCACGTTTCATCTCCCCTTTCTCTCTCTATAAGTACTCCCTTTCTTAACCTTAAACTCTTCCCTGCTCTTCAAGTTTTTCTCTTCATAGAAGCTTTCTTCTTCCTTTTCTTGCTGTCAACTCCGTCTTGCTGTCTTCCAGCTTTCCTCGGTCTTTTTCGCTTCACCATTTCCAGGTACCTTCTTCATTCCCTATTTGTTTTTTCTGTGTGTTTTCTTTCTTTTTTGATCTTCCAAAGAATGTCTACTCCGAACAGACCTACTAACTTTCCCCCAAAAGAAAGCCTTTCTGGGGAAGTTGGTTATTTCATTGGTTCCCCATCTGGACTTGAACCGTGCGACGGTAGTGATCATCACATTCCCACTCCCCCTTCAGTTTCTGGTTCTGATTCTGACCCAGAACCTTTATTTGAAGCCTTTGGGGAGATCACTCCTGGAAATCCCCTTCTCAGGGGCTCCATTTTCTGAATCTGTCGCCCCCGTACCCTTAAGGTACGGAATGGGTAAATATGATTATGATGAGTCATCTGAGGATAGTGACGATACTGTAACGTCCATCTTGCATCCTCTTGCCCCCTTGTTAATTTGTTCTTCGTCTGAAACTTCTAGTTTTAATTCTTCTAATAATTCATCTAAATCTTCTGATTTAAATTCGTCTGACCCTCTTTTTGTCCCTCCTGTTTCTGTTTTAGAACCGATGTCGGCTTCGCCTTCCATGTCGGGTTCAGAGTCACCTTCGACTTCAGCCCCTGCCCAGGCTGTCCGTCGGCCTTCCAAGAGTAAGGCTTTAGAACGCCGCCGACAGAAAATCCATAACTGGTACGATCCTCCAAAGGAAGCCGCCAAGATTGAGGTCTCTAAGAAGCTTAGGGGTATACGGGATGTACGGAGAATGTACTGGATTCACCATGATATTCTCCAGGTCCCATCTGGTCTTAACACGACATTAAAATTCCATGTCGCTGATGTGGAATTCCAAGATGCAATGCACTTTCCTAGGGCAACCCCTAAAGATGTTCCTTCAGGTCCAGTCACCCTGTACAAGGCGGAACGTGTGGATCCTAATGAAAGGATTGGGTCCCGTCCCCGCCAAGGAGCTCCCGACTTCCTTATGGTCTATGACTGCTTCTTTCGTCTGGTTCGTCTTCGCTTTCCTTTCTCGGCCTTCCAAGTCGAAATTCTCAACCGACTTGATGTTGCTCCTTCGCAAGTTCACCCCAACGCCTGGGGTTTTATCAACGCCTTCGAAATATTCTGCTGGGCCAACAATTGGGAGAGCTCCAGCAACCTTTTCTTGTACCTTTTTGCCCCCTATCACCTCTCCGACTTTGGATTCATCTCCTTCCGCCAAAGGAAAGATCACTTTTTCTTCCAACTTTATGAAGATTCCTTTCCGCCCTTCAAAGACGCCTATTTTAAGGTTTCATATACGGGAGATGAATTCCCCTTTTGGACTGGCCCCACGTCTTGCCCCTATTTCCACTCTACTGGTCGTACGAGCATTACCTTCGGGAGACAAAGTCGTTTGTTACTGATGGAGCCTCCCTGCTCGACTCTGATCATGCTGTGATCGCTGGGCTTTGGGAATTCACTGGCAAGCATGGGCTTATCAGATGTAAAGTCGTGGTCCAAGGTCGCCGTATCAGTCGTGCTGATACCATGGGTAATGTCGTTCTGGATAACTTATTATTGCTTTACAAAGCTCATGTTGCTTTCTTTTCCATTCTTTCACATGTTGCTAATCCTGCCATCTTTTTTCTTTTTAGCTGCCATCATGACTGGATATGCCCAACTAATGAAGAAAACAGGTAGCATGACCAAGAAAGGGAAAAAGAAGGAGAGTCTCGCCTAGAACCTGGTGCGCGAACTTTCCATAGATCACGGGGTTCAATCCCCTGGCGCATCTCTAGATCCGAACGTCACATCTGAAGACGTCGCGGTTGCTTCGCCTGAAGTCCAAGCCATGAAGAAGAGGAAACTCATTCTCCGGGATCGCCAGAAGTCCCCAATCCCTAATTCCCAAGAGTTGGAGACGACTCGTGCTGCTTCTCATAACGAGATATCTATCTCGGATGATGAAGAAATTGAAACGGTTGGAGAGGCTCTCCACCGGAAGAGAGGTTAGTGCTAAGCATCTTTTTATTCTATGTATGATGTTACTTATTCAAGATTATATTGGGTTTTACCATTGTCATCATTTACTTCTTTTATTCCATATAGGAGGTGCCCCTGCACTCCCTGCCACGGGATCATCTTCTTCATCCCAATGGGAAGGCTTTCAAGCCTCCATTGTCTCCTTCCATCATGGGGAATTCTTCAAGGATCTCCCTCGTTCTGCATTGAAGGTATTTCCCCTTTTCCTTGCCATATATCTTTCTCCTTTCTTCTTCTTTTGAGTTTGTACATGAAACTAACGTCGCTGCTTATCTTGCAGGCTAATGTCGGGGAAGCTCTTGGGTGGATGTCTCGCCAATCCGCTCTTCTGAAACATTTTCACGAAGAGTTGGACAGACCCAGTCCCGTAGCCGACCTAGAAAAGAAACTGCAGGTTACCAAGGCTGCTGCTGAGAAGCAAATTCAGGCTCTTTCTAGAGAGCGGGATTTATTGAAGGCTTCTCAGGTCGAACTGAAGAACGAGATTGCCGTAGCTGCTTCCCAATTCGACCAGCTAAAGTTAGAAAGTGTTAAACTTTCTGATGAGAAGAAGGAAGCACAAGTCTCTCTCGCCAAGGCTTTGGAACAAGGGGCTTCTTTGTCGGAGGAAGCCAAGCTGCTATCCCGAGTTCGGGATCAACGGCAGACTAACAAGGCGGCTTTGGAGGTCGCCAATGACAAGCTGAAGGCTGAGGTCCGGGAGCAGAGTCGCGTGATCTCCGCTGGTGGTTACATGGCCTTTGCTAGCTGCTTGAAGCAAGTGGAGTATCTCAATCCCAGGGTCTCGCTTTCTTTCAAGGGGATGCATCCCCTCCACGGGGTGGAAGGGGGGAAACTGGTGGATTATGACCACGACCCTCCTTCCGAAGTCGACTTGAATGATCTCGAGCTGGAGGCTTTTGATCCTCATGCTGATTATGCATTGTCGCCAACTCCAGCTGCAGATGAGAATGTCACCCGCTCTGAGCCTTGAAATTTATTTTGTAATACTTAGCTTTATTTTTGTTATTTTTGTTTTAATGAACGATGTACTGACATGCTGGGCAGATTTATCTCTGTAATGGTTGACTATTAATGACATTTCTCTGCTTGCTTATATTCATGACGACTTTTACATCGTAGCTATTAACTTAACTTTTTCAACACTACATTTCCACACGTCGTGATTTTTGCAAGTTGCAACTTAAGCTTCATACCCCTGGCTGATTAAACTTTAGCCTCTTGAAATATTTAAATTTCATAACTAAATCATAGGAGCATGTCGGTTTTGCTGGGATCTTCGATCCTAATGAAGTACTTCAAGGCCGGTAGCCCGTTTGAGGCATGTCGCCCTATTGGGATTTTTGATCCTGATGAAGTACTTCAAGGGCCTATGGCCTGTTTGGGCAGGTCGCCTTAGTGGGATCTTAGATCCTGATGAAGTACTTCAGTGGCCTATTTTCGCCTTAGTGGGATCTTAAATCCTGGTGAAGTACTTCAAGGCCAATGGCCTATTTTGGGCGGGTCGCCTTAGTGGGATCTTAGATCCTGGTGAAGTACTTCAAGGCCAGTGGCCTATTTTGGGTGGGTCGCCTTAGTGGAATCTTAGATCCTGATGAAGTACTTCAAGGCCAATGGCCTATTTTGGGCGGGTCGCCTTAGTGGGATCTTAGATCCTGGTGAAGTACTTCAAGGCCTGTGGCCTACCTCGTTGGTGCATGTCGCCTTTTTAGGATATCCTTTTATACGCTTGCTGAGTCGTGGTAATTGTATATCTGCAACTGAAATCTTAAACTTTGACAAAAATTTGTTTTTATTTCATATGTCGTTGGGTTACAAAACCTGGGGCCTCATTAAAACCTTCAAGGTAAAACCCTCCTTAGGGAAAAAACCCGAGAAGGAAAAAGAGTACCCCTTACAGAAATTGTACATTAAGACTAAAATGCAACAAATTTAAGCGTAAACAAATCGGATACCTTCTAGCTATAATACCTTCTCAGATCCGCGGCATTGAAAGTTCTAGGCAATTCTCTTCCTTGCAGAGTCTCCAAGGCATATGCACCTTTTCTTGTACTTCTGATTACCCGATATGGGCCTTCCCAATTTGATGCGAGCTTTCCATCTTTTGCATTCTTCAGCCCTATACTGGTCCTTCTAAGAACAAGGTCGCCTATTATGAATTCACGTTTCACGACTTTAGCATTGTATCGTTGAGCAACTCATTGTTTCCTCGACATCTCAGTTAGTCAAGCCAACTCCCGGACTTCATCTACAAAGTCAAGTTCTTCTCTTAAAAGTGCGTCATTATTTGGCGGGGTATACATGACTCTCCAAGAGGGTTCGCCGATTTCAACCGGGATTATTGCATTTCCATATACGAGCCGAAAATGAGTTTCTCCTGTTGTAGTTTGCGGGGTGGTTCTGTAACTCCATAATACCTGATAGAGATTATCTGACCAGGCTCCTTTGGCGCTTTCAAGTCGTTTCCTTAGGCCATTTAGGATCACTTTATTGGCGGCTTCAGCCTGACCATTTGTTTGGGGATGCTCTACACTTGAACAATGATGTCGGATTTGCAATCCTTGGAGGAGATCCTTGAATGGGCTTCCAGTGAATTGAGTCCCGTTATCAGTAACGATCGCCGCCGGGATTCCAAAGCGGCATATAATTGTTTTGAAGGTGAAAGACTCCACTCTTACAGACGTAATTGTTGCGAGAGGTTCAGCTTCGATCCATTTCGTGAAATAGTCTACTGCGACTAAGAGATGTTTCAACTGTCCCGTGGCTTTGTGAAAAGGTCCCAGGATGTCCATTCTCCAAGTGTGGAATGGCCATGGCGCGGATAGCGTGTGCAACTCTTCCGGCAGGATATGAGGGATGTTGGCATGTCGTTGGCATTGCTCACATTTTTTAATGTGATTAATAGCATCCTCTTGCATAGTTGGCCAGAAGTAACCCACTCTCAACGCCTTCCTGGCTAAAGATTTAGCCACGATATGATGCCCACAACTTCCTTCATGGATCTCGGCCAGCACATACCCGACTTCCTCTGGGCCAATGCATTTCAGAAGTGGAACCGAAACTCCCTTTCTGAACAGGTGGCCTTCAACCATTGTGAACCTCGTTGCCTTTTTAATAACCTTCTGCGACTCTTTATCATCCTCAGGAGTGATCCCTCTCTCAATATAATCTATCAAGGGGGTCCTCCAATCTACTTCCTACACCTGCAAGGTCAAACTAGGATAGGGGATTACCTCTTCCACCACGGAGTGGTAGTTTGAAATCTTCTTCGTGCTGGCGAGTTTCAAAAGGAGATCAGCTCTCACATTCTCTTCTCTAAGTATATGTCGGATTTCAATTTAGAGAATCCCACTAGAGCATCTCGTACTTTGGCGAGATATTTCTGCATGATGGGCTCTTTTGCCTGATATTCTCCCTTAATCTGGGATACCACCAACTTTGAATCCGAGCAGACAGTTATCGCGTTTGCTCCTAATTCCTTGGTCATCCGTATTCTCGCAAGGCAGGCTTCGTATTCTGCCTGATTGTTAGATGTCGGGAAGTCAAATCTTAATGAATACTCCACTGCCAATCCCTCCGAGTTTTCCAGTATCACCCCGGCGCCACATCCCTTAATGTTCGAGGAGCCATCGACATATATTGTCCATTCCCCGGGAAGGTTCTCTCCGAGATGTGTCATTTCGGCAAGGAAGTCGGCAAGCACCTGTGCTTTAATTGCTAGCAGTGGTTCATACGATATGTCATACTGAGTTAACTCAATCGCCCAAGACATCATCCTCCCTGCTAAGTCTGGTTTGTGTAAGATTTGTCGTATTGGTTGATTGGTCCTGACTAGGACGGGGTAGCATTTGAAATATGGGCGTAACTTCCTTGAAGCCACCAATAATGAAAAAGCTACTTTTTCAAGTCGCTGATAATTCAACTCAGCTCCATGCAAGACTTTAGAAACAAAGTAGATTGGGAACTAATCTTTACCTTATTCTCTTATTAATACACCACTCACGGCCTCATCCGCCACCGCGAGGTAGAGTATCAAGGTGTCCCCCGCCATCGGCTTTTTCAAGACAGGGGGATATGCCAGGGAGGTTTTGAGCTCTTGGAACGCGGCTTCACATTCTTGCGTCCATTCAAATGAGTCTTGTTTCTTCAAGGCTTTAAACATGGGAAGGAAACGCTTTGCCGAGATTGGGAGGAAACGAGATAAGGCTGCGACTCTCCCCGTGAGTTGTTGTACGTCCTTGACCGTCTTGGGGCTAGACATGTCGAGAATTGCCCGACATTTATCTGGGTTTGCTTCGATGCCACGATTTGTGAGCATAAATCCCAGAAACTTGCTTGCTTCCACACCAAATGTGCATTTCAGAGGGTTAAGTCGTAAATTGAATTGCCTTAGACGTTGTAAAACGGATTCCAGGTCTTTTGATGGATCTTGATCATCTTTTGTTTTGACGATCATATCGTCGATATAGACTTTGACTTCCCTGCCTCTCATCTCGGCAAAGACTTTGTCCATCATCCTTTGGTATGTCGCTCCTGCATTCTTCAAACCAAAGGGCATCACATTATAACAAAATACCCCGAGATCAGTGATAAAGGCAGTCTTATCCTGATCTTCGGGAGCCATGGGAATTTGATTATAGCCAGAATAAGCATCCAGAAAAGAAAGATATTTATATCCCGCTGAGTTATCTACCAGCTTATCGATGCAGGGCAGCGGAAAAGGGTCCTTCAGGCAAGCTTTGTTAAGACCTGTGTAATCTGTACACATTCTCCACGTTCCATTGGCCTTTTTCACCATCACGACATTGGAGAGCCAATCAGAATACTGTACCTCGCGGATGAATCCCGCGTTTAATAACTCGTCAACCTGTTTTTCAATAGCTATCGTCTGCTCTTGGCCCATTCTCCTCTTTTTCTGGGCCAATGGTTTGGCTCCCTCCTTTATCGCGAGTCGGTGACAGCAGAACTCGGAATCTACACCCGGCATGTCCGAGGAGACCCATGCAAAAATATCCTTGTTATCCTGCAAAACTTTGATCATATTTTTCATAATATTAATGGGTAAGTTTTTCCCGACCTTGACTACCTGATCCGGTTGACTCCCGAGTTGTATTTCCACAGAATCACCTTCAGGTTCAAGCCGTTCGTGTTGTAACTCCCCTCTTGGACCAGGTCCGTCATCATTACGGAATCATCTCGCCTAACGAGCTTTTGTTTTCCTTTAATTTCTTTCTTCTGTGTCTCCTTTATTTTTTCCTGTTCCTGCACTGGCATAGTTTTCGTTATTTTAAGACTTTCTAAATAGTAAAGTTGTGCCTCAGGGCCTTTCCCTCGGATAGTGACGATGTCGCCTTTGTCACCAGGGAATTTCATCGCCATGTGCAAAGTTGAGATAACCGCTCCCAAAGCATTCAGAGTTGGTCTGCCTATAATGGCGTTATACGCTGACGGGCATTCTATGACGAGGAACTTAACCTCTATTGATCTGCTTCCGTCACGACCTGTAAAAGTTACCTTCAATTTTACATAGCCCTTGGGGGAAATAGTATCCCCTGTGAAGCCTATCAAATTTCCCTTGTGGGGGATTAGATCTTTATCTGTTAGGCCCAATTTTTGAAATAGGTCCCAAAACATAATGTCGGCTGAGCTCCCTTGATCAACGAATAACCTTTTTACTTCATACCCCGCCATCTTAGCCATGATAACCAGGGGGGCATTGGACCCGGCTCCATCTGTAGGCAGATCGTCTTCGGTAAATGTCAAAGTAATTCTTTTCATAGCCTTTACAGCCATGCAATGATCTTCTATATCCCGGGACCGTTTTCTCGACGGTTCTGACGATTCCCCCTGATCGTGACCTCCAACAATCACGTTGATGACCCCTTTCGAAGCCGCTTCTTCATGTCGCTGTGGACTCCTGGACCGGGATCTCTGTCGTTCATCTCACCCAGAATCCCGGTTCCTTGTACCCAGTTCACGTCTTCTGGGTGATGACGGGCTCCTCCCGCGGGATGTTCCTTCATCATTTTTCTGAACGAAGTGTTTCAACTTTCCCTGTCGTATCAACTTCTCAATGACATCTTTAAGGTGAATGCATTCGATACTGTGATGCCCGTGGTCCTTATGATACAGACAAAATTTGTCCTTATTTTTTGCTTGTGACCTCATTGGAGGAGGTTAATCTTTGAGCTCGGAATACATGATCTCCTTATAGATACGAGATGGTGGCATGGTTAACGGGGCATAAGTTGAGTAAGCCCCTCTGGGTGGTCTCCCGTCCTTATCATACGTGTTTTCATTCTCCTTGGGTCTCCCACCGTAAGAATTTTTCTGTTTGTCTTTCTTTTCTCTTTCCTGCTTAGCGGCTTGATTATCTGCCTTATTATTTCGCACCCATTCTTCTATCTGGATCCACTTTTCAGCCCGCTTCTTCAGTTCCTCCATTGTTTTGGGCTTCTCCCCCGCTAAATCCTTGGCGAAACCTCCTGGCTTCAGCCCCTGCCTAAGGAAATACAACATCATATTAGGGGCGACATCACGTACCTCGATGGATTCCGCATTAAAGCGGATGATGAAGTCCCTCAATGGCTCATCAGATCTCTACTTTATCCGCTCGAGATGGTGTTCGGTTTTAAATTGTTGTTTGCTGCTTGTAAATTTTGAGACGAATTTATCCTTCAGTGCTTTCCATCCTGTGATGGATCCCGCCGGTAATGATGAAAACCATCTTCGAGCCGCGGCTTTCAAGGTCAAAGGGAACGCTCGGCATATAATGGGCTCCTTGGCCCCCTAGAAGATCATCGTCTGTTGGAAGATCTCCACATGATCTTGAGGATCAGCCGTCCCATCATACGGGTCGATTTGGACGGCGAACTTAAAGTTGGCCGGCATATCAAAGTTCATGATTGCTGGGGTGAAATGGTTATGACACCCTTCAATGCCCATGTCGTTTTCCGCCACCTGATCCAAGTCGGGTAGCTGGGGTTGGGCGATCGCGGGGTTGGTGCGTGGGATCTGGGGACCAACCATGGAGACCTGCCTCTCCATTTAGGAATTTTGCCCCTCTTGCTCATTCTCATGTCGTTGAGGGAGTTGTTGGCCCATCCCGAGGTTGACCAGAATGGCCTGAAATTCCTCTTGCTGCTTCTTCCAAGCTTCTTGTTTGCCTGCAAGCACAAGAGATTTTCTTGCCATACACTCATGCAAGATCGTTAATGGAACAGGATTTAGGAGGATGATAAAGAAATTATGTATTCATAGAGGAATATATTCACAATTATTACAGAAAAATCAAAGAATGCAATTATCCGATCAACTAATTGGTGAAAAGTCATAATCCACCGGTTAATCGGTTAGAAATGGCTTTTGCGCCGATTAATTGACCGAAATTCACCTTGACTACCAGCAAAAACGGATATGCTAGGAGAAAGAGGCTGAGTTCTTGATTCCGGTGATGTTCTTCCTGCAAAATTACCAGAAAAACCAGATAAAGGAGGAAATAAGAGACAATTTACGATCGGAGAAGTACAATATCTTCCCCACAGACGGTGCCAATGTTCCACCATGCGCTTGTCATGGCGGATCTGACCTCCAATCTGGTCTCCGGCGCGGTGGTTGGACATCTCCGGCCACTCACCTGGCGGTGAGGGGGTACCTGCAAGCACTCTGACGATCAAGTCAATTGTGTGTCTTAAGCATGAATTCTCAGATTTAGAGTTATGATATGCGTACCAAATGAAGACTAATCATACGTATTTATAGTGTAAACAAGGTCACCAAAGTCAAACCTGTCACTATCACACTTCTGTGAATTGCGGCGGTGGTTACGGATCTGTAACGGTCCTCACGTGGGGGTGATGTCCTCTGAGCCTTATGTCGGGTGACCTTGTCGTGTACCCACGACATGGAACCGACGGCTTGGGCCACCCACGTGAGACCTGCACGTGTCCTTCCCGCGAGTTAGGTCCATAACAATACATAAAATGTTCGGCTCAACGAGTGACAGGTTTGACTATTGGTGACCTTGTTTACGGATCAGTAACTCATCGGTTGAACTAAATACCCAATCACTCAATCACTTAGTATCTCGATCTTCGAGTCAATTATCAAACCGAATTTTATAACTATGCTTTTTGTGCATCCACGAACACTATTCTAATAAATTAGAAATATCCCTCCGACCTCCGTTGACTATATCTTCCTGCGTTATCTATTCACATGGACTACTTGTATATTTTTCTCCACGTACGTTGAAAATTTCCTAACACTTACCAATATGTAATTTTATTATTTATATGCTTCTTATGTAGCTTCATCATTTTGTTCTTGGTCCGTGCTGTTTGGTCAACAATGATCAGCTAAATTCTTAATAATTTCTGTAAATTAAACTTAATAAAACTAATAAATTAAGTGCATAGATCCAAATCATTCGTAAACTTTCTTATTTTTGATGACTCAAGTCTTTGTGGAATTAGTTACGATGGAGTCAAAGTTGAAGCACTATATAGTAAGCAAAGGCTTGAATAAAATAAGGGAATTGAAGGCCTTGACATATGGCCCCTAAAATATTGAAGAGCTTGTGTAGATTAATATATATAAGAGACACTTTCGTGTAACCGTTTTTAAAATATTTAACATTTTTAGATTTTTTTTTTTCCACTTAGTTCATTAGAACCTTACTGTGTGCATATATTGAAAATATTTTGTTAAAAGAGATAAACTGTTGCATTTTTTCATTATTGATGCAGAAGCTTCATGAACGATAATAGAAGAGATGCACATGAACACACAAAAAAAACTGTATTGATTGAATTTGGAAAAGATTACAACGATGATGATAAACTGGTTTACAGAAGGGGATATATAGCAAAACTAACTAAGAGAAAAGATAAGGTTGAATGTGGATAACAAAAAACTAAAAATAACGACTTCATATCAGGGACCATCTTGCAAGGAATGCAAGGATTACTTAACAAAACTAAAGACTATTGTGAACTTCTAATATTTGTTGTTTAGCCCTTTCTTTATTGTTAAGAGTTGCTGCTGCTTGCTGTTGCTGCTGCTTGCTGGTTCCTTCTTCCTGCATTATGCTTCCTTCTTCTTCCTTCAACAGCCCCCCACAAGCTGGAATGTATACGTCTTTCATTCCAAGCTTGATTTTCGCGTCTTCAAAGGGTCCTCGAGCAAGGCTTTTCGTGAAAATATCAGCTACTTGTGAGTCACTTCTTATGGCTATGAGCTGGACCATTCCTTTTTCGACCGCATCTCTAACAATGTGGTAGTCTAACTCTATATGTTTGGTTCTCTCATGAAATACTGGGTTGTTTCCAATGTACACAACGGATTGATTGTCACAGTAGAGAGGAATAGGTAGATTTGGTTTGATGTGGAAGTCCTTGAACAGCTTTAACAGCCATTTAATTTCACAAGTCCCATGAGCAAGGGCTCTATATTCGGATTTTGAAGATGATTTCGATGGTGTCTGTTGTTTCTTACTTTTCCAAGACACCAGAGATGAACCTGCGAAGAAACAATACCCTGTAGTGGATTTTCTTGAGTCAACACATCCTCCCCAATCTGCATCAGTGAAGCCACGCAAGGATAGATCGCGTTCAGCTGGGAAGAAAAGGCCTTTTCCTGGTGATTTCTTCACAAACTTGAGAATCTTCATTGCTCCTTGGTAATGGATATCTGTTGGTTTCTGCATAAACTGACTTAAATGGTTTACTGCATAACATATATTCGGTCTGTTGTGTGTTAGATACAAAAGTCTCCCTATGAGCCTCCTAAAGCTTTCTGGATCTTCCATGGTTGTTCCTTGATCTTTGCTGTACTTCATCTTGTTATCAATTGGGGTGTTACATGGCTTGGCATCCATGAGTCCTGCATCCTTTAGAATGTCAATTGCATACTTTCTCTGATTGAGGTTTATTCCTTTGCTTGTTCTGGCCAGCTCCATGCCTAGAAAGTATTTGGCATTTCCTAAATCCTTGATGCTGAATTCCTTGTCCAGCTGCTGCTTTATCTCCTTGATTTCACTATGATCATTTCCGGCTAATAGAAGATCATCTACATAAACCAAAATGAAGGTTAATGAGTTTTGGTTCTCTTTTGAAAACAAGGAATAATCAGATTTGGATTGCACATATCCAAAACTAATAAGAAAAGAACTGAGTCTATGATTCCACTCCCTGCTGACCTGCTTCAATCCATATAGAGATTTTCTGAGCTGGCAAATATTAGACATGTCTTGCACATCCAGTCCTTGAGGAAGTGTCATGTACACTTCTTCTTTTAGTTCTCCATGAAGGAAAGTCGTATTGATATCTAGCTGTTGAAGAATCCATCCCTTTGCTGCTACCAAGGTCAGAAGTATCCTCACGGTTGACATTCTAACAACGGGGCTAAAAGTCTCTGTGTAGTCCAGCTCTTGAGTTTGTGTGAACCCTCTTGCTACTAGGCGAGCTTTGTGTCTTTCTAGGCTTCCATCTACCTTTCTTTTGGTTTTGAACACCCACTTGCAAGTTACTGCTTTCTTGTTGGGAGGTAATTTCGTTAATTCCCATGTCTTGTTCTTCTTGTGTAGTTTCTGCATCAAATGTCAAAGTTAGACAAAAATGTTTATAAGAGTTAGACAACCTGTCATACCCTATGTAATCACTCATAGGGTACTTGATTTTCTCATTGTTGTTCTAGCTTTGGGCAATGTTTGCAGTATTTGTGTTGCTGTTGCTGCCTCCTTCTCCTGTTAAGCTCCACTCATAGTCTTTCAAATGTCCAGGTGGTTTCTTCTATCTGGTGGACTGCCTCCTTTCTTATGCATCACCTTGGGTTTGGTTACTGATATTTGCCTGTCTTTGATCTGGTATATCATGATCTTCTGCCCTGTCTCCTTCTTCTGTTTCTTCTAGATATTGACTTCTGAATCCTGTCAGGACCTCATCTTGAAGAGTGTTGGACATTCCTGCATTCTTTTCTTGCTTGTCTATAAAAGGAAAAACATTTTCATAGAATTTGATATTCCTACTAAGAAAGATTTCCCTGTTGCTTAGATCAAAGAGGATAATCCCTTTTACTCCTTGTTTGTAACCTAAGAACATGCATTTCCTAGCTCTACTATCTAGTTTCTTCCTATTCCTAGTCAAGGTAGAGGCATAGCAGAGACAACCAAAACACCTATGATCAGAGATGTTAGCAATTTTATTATGCAGAATATGATAAGATGACACATTTTTGGACCTTTCACTTGGTAACCTGTTGATGAGAAAGATTGCATGTGACACAGCATAGGTCTACAAGATCTTAGGGATGTTTGATTGATGCATAAGAGCCCTTGTCACAGACAAGATATGCTGATGCTTCCTTTCCACCCTTCCATTTTGTTCAGGACATTCTACACATGTTGTCTAATGTATTATTCCCTTTAAGGCATAGTAATATGTTAATGCAAACTCAGGTCCATTGTCAGTTCTAATGCATTTAATAACAGTTTTATACTGAGTTTCAATCAGGCTAACAAAAGACATAACCAAGTTAGATGTTTCAGCTTTGGTTTTCATGAAGAAAACCTATGTATGTTTGCTGTGATCATCCACAACAGTGAGAAAATATCTATGTCCAAGAATAGAAGGAATGGAAAGAGGTCCCCAAATGTCAAAGTGAACAAGATCAAAAACAGAAACAGCAACATTATCACATGAATTATAAGGATTTATCTTTTGTTTAGAAACATGACAAACATCACAAGGCATAAAGCTTTTATTTCCATCAATGTAAGAGTAATACTATTTCATTTTGTTCATCCTTTCTAAACAAGGATGACCCAACCTAACATGCCAAATGTTATTTTTTTCTACATTTACAGAATTCACAACAGAAGAAGAAGAAATGTTAATAGATCCATCTAAAGCATATAGTCCATTCTTTACACTAGCAGCACCAATCTTCCTCAATGTAAGTTGATCCTGCACAAGACAATCACTCTTAGTAAACATTAACTGACATAGAAGATCTGCAGTCAATTTGGAAACAGCAATAAGGTTATATTTGAAGTTAGGGATAAATAGAACATCATTTAAATAAAAATCCTTAGAGAAAATTATGGTTCTAGCCATAGTAGCCTTGACATAATCTCCATTAGGTAACTTAACAGATAGAGGCCTTATTTTCTTGATGGATTGAAAGCTTTTGGAGGAGTGACAGACATGATCTGTTGCTCCTGTGTCTATGATTCATCATGAAGCCTTATAATTAAGCAGCAAGGTCCTAACCTTTCCTTGAGTTTCTTTAACCTGCTGATTGGACTTACTGGACATTTGTTTGGATGCATTCCCTTTGGTCATTATCTGATTTATGCTATGGCCAGAATTTCCTGATGATTGTTGCAATATTGCTATGATTGCTTTCTTCTGTTCAAGTGAAAGCTCCAGAGTAGGCTCATCAGTAGTGACTGCTCCCTCCTGAGAATTTGAGTCATCCTCACTGTCCCAAGTACTGTCTTCATCAGCAACACAGTTATTAGCAGAACTATTTTTCTTAAGATGTGCAGGGAATCCATGTTTCCTGTAACATGTTTTTGCAATATGACCAATTCTCCCACAATATGTGCAAGATTTATTGGAATAGCTCCCACTCTTTGAGTTCTTGTTCTGTCCCAGATTCTGATCTTTGTATTTTCCTTTTGGCTTCTTCTTTTCTTGAAGACTGGTGTTAAGCAAAACCTTAGACTCATCTGCATCTTGATTCATTTGCCTCTCTTGCTGACTTAAGAGATTAAAGGCTGTCTCGATATTAGGCAGCGGATTCATCATCATAATATGGGATCTCACATTTGCAAACGACTCATTGAGCCCTCTCAAGAACATAATGACATAGTCATTTTCTTTCTAGGCCATGATCGTGGGAATAAGAGTGCAAGAACATGTCACAGCGCACACGCACTGTGGTGTGGGCCTGAAACTCTCCAATTCAAGCCAAAGATTTTCCATACGCGTAAAATATTCAGAAACAATTTGTTCTCCTTGATGGAGATTGTATAATTCTCCTTGTATTGCAGCATTTCTGAAAGCATCTGCTTGATGGAACTTCCTCCTCAGATTCTCCCAAATCTCTTTCGCCGTATCCAACCAAATCACACTCTTAGATATGGAAGGGTTCAGAGTTTGATTGATCCAAGCTATGACTAAGGAATTGTACCTATCCCATGCCTCAAAGGTAGCATCATCATCTTTCGACTTAGGAAGGTTTCCGTTGATAAACTGGAGTTTATTCTTGATCTTTAGAGCAACGCACATAGCTCTAGACCAAGCGTGATAATTGGGCCCGTTGAGAACTACTGGAATTAAAGGAGTTTCAGGATTCTCATTAGGGTGAATGAACAGAGGACTTGATGAATCAACGGTAGTCTTCGCCATTGTTGTAAAAAACTGTCAATCAAAAACCCAGAAGAACAGAGCACGAGCGGACAAAGAAAAGAGATGAAAAGAAAAGGAGAAAAGAAAAAAACGAGGAGGAAAGAAGATAAACATATTAACCAAGGATCTTCATTTAACCATGGCTCGAGATACCATGTTGCATTTTCTCATTGTTGATGCGGAAGCTTCATGAACGATAATGGAAGAGATGCACATGAACACAAAAAAAAAACTGTATTGATTGAATTTGGAAAAGATTACAGCAATGATGATAAACTGGTTTACAGAAGGGGATATATAGCAAAACTAACTAAGGGAAAAGATAAGGTTGAATGTGGATAACAGAACAACATAAAACTGAAAATAACGACTTCCTATCAGGGACCATCTTGCAAGGAATGCAAGGATTACTTAACAAAACTAAAGACTATTGTGAACTTCTAATATTTGTTGTTGAGTCCTTTCTTTATTGTTAAGAGTTGCTGCTGCTTGTTGTTGATGCTGCTTGCTGGTTCCTTCTTCCTGCATTTTGCTTCCTTCTCCTTCCTTCAACTAAACTACAATTTGTTACTCCCTAAAATTTAAAAGGGATGAATCAATTGGCCTTTAACGTACCAAAGAATATGTCTACCCAAAAAAACAATGTGAAATTATGAATTTAGTTTATAAACATTTAACTTATTTTTGTTTTTGTCCTTCTACAAAAAAAGACGCTTGTTAAAAATATTTTATTTTTAGTCATTACTATTAAAGATATTTTTATTTTTAGTAATAATTTGTGTGTGCTGAATATTAATTATATTATAAATATTTTTTTATTCACATTAATTGAATTAATTATAGTATGCTCAACATGATCGGTAGAGATACCGAGAATAAAATCCGTTTAGATTACAACATAATATTAACGTGTGTCTCATATGAAAGCCTAGCTTTGGGCACAATGGAAAGCCTAGCGGGCGGTTCAATAAATCGGCTTGTAGAGGGGTCATGGTCCCCAACACATTAAACCGTCATTTAGTTGCATACTACTTCACATTCGGAGTTAGGCATCTCGGTTCGGGGACTAAAGTGATTTAGTTAAGGAAGACCACAACACCACTATATTTCTCTAACACTCATTTGTCTCTATATTGTCGATGACATCATGAGCCAATGAGAAGATATCAATTGTTTGTGATGTTCGTGACCAATATAATAAGGCTTTCTCTGCATGTCGTGGTTATGATCGTTAAAAGTACAGATAATTCTAAACTCTATTTCTATAACTCTAATGCAACGGTCTCCTTTTTTTTATTGGTTTTACTACTTGGTTTAAGTAAATCCCAACAAGTGGTAGATTATAGAGTCTTTCGACATTTTAATATTTTGTTCGGAAAAGATTTCATAAAGTTTTTTTTAAAGGAATAAGTTGGAATCCTGTTTGAAGTTTGTGTTGTTAGGTTACAGAGTCTTTTAGGGTGTTACCTTTCTTTAGATGTTTTCTTTGAAATAATTAATTGCAAACCACATTTCATACTGTTTTTAGAAATCTTTTGAAATTTTCCATGCAAAATTTTTTGTGTTTTCTCCCTTTCGTTCAAACGTTATCAATATTTATTAGAGAGAAGAATATAGCTATCTTTTATTCCAAATTAATTGCTTTCTGTTTTATTAATAACTAAATAATTATTCGGCTGTTAGGAGTTAGTTATTCAACTGTTCTAAATTCTGTTGTAACTGATTATGTTCAACAACGGCTATTATAACAGATTCAGATTTAATCTTAGCCTAGCAAATCTATAAATAGGATTTATCTCTCTATTTTGAATATCTTTTTCAGTTTTCAGAATATATTCAATAGAATATAAAATATTCTGTTTCTCCGCCTTTGGTTTCCTTTTCGTTATATGGTATCATCGAGCCTAAGGAATCTTTCGTCTTCGTTTTTTCGTCTTTCATCTCCATCGATGGCATCTGCGTTAGCTTCCAATACTTTCTCTTAAAAAAATTCATGCAAATTAGATGATAAAAATTTTCTATCATGGCAGCGGTCAATATGATCTTGCGCGCCCATCAACTTCCATCCTGTGTCGTAAACCCAAAAATTCCCCTCAAATACCTCTTTGAAGCAGATCGCGACTCCGATTCTGTCAACCATGATTTCTTTGATTGGGATCGCCAAGATTCTCTGGTGCTCTCATGGCTACTCTCCACTCTATTTGACTCAATTCTTGCTCAAGTTGTTACATGTAGACACTCCTATTAGGTGTGAGATTCTATTCACTCTTACTTTCACTTCCTCACAAGAGTCAAATCTACTCGGCTGAGACTAGAGTTGTGAACTCTGAAAAAGAGATCTAGGTCATGTTCTGAATATCTGCAGAGCTGTGAACCACGGTTATTGTTTATTTTTCAAAAGCTCTCTCACAGAGTTTATAAAAATAAGTGATTATTTTTTTAACCTAAAGTTTATATTGAGTTTTCAGTGTAGCTAAGAGTTTTAGATTATTAGATATGAAAGATTTTCCCTTCACTGGTATATATAACTACCTAAGGGGCTGTTTGTTTCAAGGTTTAGAAAAAATATTCCTGAGAATGTACTTGGAAATGTGAGATTCCCATGTTTGTTTCAAGATTTAAAAAAAAGATTTACGGGCAACATTTACTCGTAACTACCACTTTTTTATTTTTCATTTTTGGATTTTTCATTTAAAATTCAAAAAGTGTTCCTAATGATGTTAATTTTATCAAACACTCTCTTATAAAATGCTCAAAAATACACATTTTTAGAAATATATACAAATTATGAAAAATAAGATGCCTGAAAATATTTTTTATTCCTCGAAGCTAACGCCCTCTAAATTATCAATGTTAGGTATCTAATTCATTATTTATATATATATATATATATATATATATATATATATATATATATATATTCTTAATCTACATAATAACATTACATTACTGTTCTTTTACTAGTTATCTTTTATTTTTTTATTGATTAAATAATTAAAATAAATAAATAATATTATATGCAATAAAAATATTTTCATTTTATTACATGTAACATTATTATAAATCAAATAGATTTTAAATTTTATTGAAATTTTTTCAAAAATTCCTAGGAACAAAAACTAAAAACCAAATAACTTGTTTAAAATGTCTGGGAATAAACATTACTGGAAATATATTCCTCGCAATAAGATACCCGGGAATGTATTTTCAAACCTTGAATTCGTGATTTTTCACTCTTTCTCTTCTTTATAAAATCGTTCACTTCTTCTTCAATTAATTTCTTCATCACTTGCACTTAAAAAATCTTTCACTTCTTCTTCTATTAATTTCTTGTTCATCCAATCACTCCATAACAACACCACCACACACTTCACAACTCATCCACCTCTGACGACTTCCGGTAAAGCTCCAACTCTAGTGACCTCCAACTTTGATGACCTTCTTCTTCATCTTCTTCTCCTCCCTCTCCTCTTCTTCTTTCTTCTTCTATCTATCTTTCTTCTTCAGTGACTGTTTTTATCGTCGCTATAGATTGTCGTGCAAGCAACAAAATCAACACGTATTGTAGAGTCGTCTTTTACCGTCGCTAGGTAACGACAGTAAAAGCTGTCGCTAATGCTTAGTAACTCAAAAAATAGCAATGGCTTGACCTCTGTCCCTTGCTCATCGCTAACTCCTTTTTAGCGATGGTTTTAGGCAACTCAGCAACGTTTTGGCCCTCACTATTTTTTTTCATTCTTGTAGTGGCTTGGTAGTTTTGGATTTTGTTTTGATTAAAATCACTTTTCACCAAAGCTAAAAATAATTACTTCCTTTAGATGGTTTCTATTGTCGTGTATTAATAATTTTAACCATTAGTATTTATCTCAGTTTGTGTTTTTTGTTTTTTATTTTACTAAAATATAAGCTAAATAAATCTTACATTTAACTATTTTTATTGGTATTAGTATTTCATTTAAAAATACATTATAATAGGGCTTGAGGAAGTACTGTAAAACTAGTACCATTAATGTAACCAAATGAATAAAGTAATAGTATCATTAACAACTAATAATATACTAATAGTCTACATGGTCATGTACCAAATCTTTTAAGACTTAAGAATTGGAGTCTAGGATTAAGTACGTGTGTATATACCAAAGAAACGCTAATAATATACCGTCATACATAAGAAAAAACGGATTATAAGTTTGAATTTAGGATGACAAGCTTGATCACAAGTGAGACCCTTTAACATATGTATTTGAGTTGTTGCTACTGGCACTGTTAACTTAAGCATCACCAACTACCTCATTTTGTTTGGTCCAATTTAGACGAAAGCACATGCAGCTACCAAGAAGGTGTTCCCAAAATGCCACGTTGCAAGATCGTAGCCGCAAGATTAGATGTGGCAATCTCACGGTCGCAATTAATTTTCAACCAACCCCCTTTCGTCTTTCGTTGCTTCTGCACACCTACTTAAACAAGCGTTCTATTCTTTAATTTTCTCTATAAAAGCCCAATCACTCTTCCCATAGTCCTTCAGGAATTCCACAAATATAAAAAATTAAATATTAAGATTTCCTCTCCCTCTACACGTGATCATTTCAAAATCCACTTTTCTCATTTGCAATAATTCTCAGTTTCTTTCAATCATTGCAATGGAATCAAGCAAATTGAGCAATGGAATTAATGGCAACAACAACCTGTGCTTGAAAGGGAATAATAATGTGAATCATGACCCCTTGAATTGGGGCGTGGCGGCGGAGTCGTTGAAAGGGAGCCACCTGGACGAAGTGAAACGCATGGTGGCGGAGTACCGGAAGCCGGTGGTGCGGCTGGGCGGGGAAACGCTGACGATAGCCCAAGTGGCGGCAGTGGCGGGGCAAGCGGAGAGAGTGGTGGTGGAGCTGGCGGAGGCGGCGAGGGAAGGGGTAAAGGCGAGCAATGAATGGGTATTGGAAGGAATGAAAAAAGGAACAGACAGTTACGGAGTAACCACTGGCTTTGGTTCAACTTCTCATCGCCGAACCAATCAAGGCGGTGCCTTACAAAAAGAACTCATCAGGTAATTAAAATGTTTCTATAGTATATCATCCTAACTAATCATCTTCCAATTTTGACTTAAATTGTTTCCATTCCATTCTTTACCAAAATAATCGTTTTCTAAATTTTTCACATTAGGAAATTGAATTTAAATGTATACCGAAATTTATTTTTTTATTCTACAATTCAAAATAATAAATCTTACGCATTATCAGATAATTAAATAAATCTTACAGCAATTTCTTTAAATTTATTGATTTTCCATTTTCTTATTTCTATTATATTGTAATAGTAACGATTTACTGTATAAATTAGGGTCTCGCTAACAAAGGCCTTGAGGGCACTTGTTAAGGTTACTACTATTAGCAAATTAATCATAGGTGCATATTTTTTCATTTCTCAAGACTAACAAAAGCTACAATTTCCAATAATATTTTACCACATTTGACTCTTTAAAAATCGCTCTTAGGACACTTGTTAGCATTTTCCTATAAATTATTACAGAATATCCGCAGCATGTATGTTTTCTATGTGAAGCACTATGTTTATCATTAATTTAAACAAAACCTCCTAAAACTAATTCTCTATTGTTCTCTTTCAGATTTTTGAACGCGGGTATATTTGGCAATGGTACGGAGTCATGCCACACACTTTCACACTCTACTACTAGAGCAGCTATGCTAGTGAGGATAAACACCCTTTTGCAAGGGTACTCAGGCATTAGATTTGAAATCTTAGAAGCCATCACAAAGTTGCTTAACAACAACATCACCCCATCTTTACCACTTCGTGGCACGATTACAGCTTCAGGGGATCTTGTCCCTCTTTCTTATATTGCTGGTTTGCTAACTGGCAGGCCAAACTCCAAAGCTGTAGGACCCTCCGGAGAAGTTCTTAATGCTAAACAAGCGTTTCAAATGGCTGGCATCAATTCCGAGTTCTTTGAATTGCAACCAAAGGAAGGCCTCGCCCTTGTTAATGGCACAGCCGTTGGTTCTGCCTTAGCCTCTACAGTTCTCTTTGAGGCAAATATTCTAGCTGTGTTGTCTGAAGTTTTGTCAGCTATTTTTGCTGAAGTGATGCAAGGGAAACCTGAATTCACAGACCATTTGACACATAAGCTGAAGCACCACCCTGGACAAATTGAGGCTGCTGCTATTATGGAGCATATTTTGGATGGAAGTTCCTACATGAAAGTGGCTACGAAGTTGCATGAGATTGATCCATTGCAAAAGCCTAAACAAGATCGATATGCCCTTAGAACTTCACCACAATGGCTTGGCCCTTTGATTGAAGTGATTCGTTTCTCAACCAAGTCGGTTGAAAGAGAGATTAACTCTGTCAATGACAACCCCTTGATTGATGTTTCAAGGAATAAGGCTTTGCATGGTGGTAATTTTCAAGGCACCCCTATTGGAGTCTCGATGGACAACACACGTTTGGCTCTTGCCTCAATTGGAAAACTCATGTTTGCTCAATTCTCTGAGCTTGTCAATGATTTTTACAATAATGGCTTACCTTCAAATCTCTCTGCTAGTAGAAATCCCAGCTTGGATTATGGTTTCAAGGGAGCTGAAATTGCCATGGCTTCTTATTGTTCTGAACTACAATATCTTGCAAATCCAGTGACAAACCATGTTCAAAGTGCTGAGCAACACAACCAAGATGTGAACTCATTGGGCTTGATTTCAGCTAGAAAAACAAATGAAGCTGTTGAGATCCTTAAGCTCATGTCTTCCACATACTTGATTGCACTTTGCCAAGCAATTGATTTGAGGCATTTGGAGGAGAATTTGAAAAACTCAGTTAAGAGCACTGTAAGCCAAGTTTGCAAGAAGACTCTTACCACGAATTTCAATGGAGAACTCCATCCTTCAAGATTTTGTGAAAAGGATTTGCTTAAAGTTGTTGATAGGGAGTATGTGTTTGCCTATGTTGATGACCCTTGCAGTGCTACATATCCATTGATTCAAAACCTTAGGCAAGTGCTTGTGGATCATGCATTAGTAAATGGAGACAATGAGAAGGATCTAAACACATCAATCTTCCACAAGATTGCAGCCTTTGAGAATGAGTTAAAGGCTCTCTTGCCAAAGGAAGTTGAAACTATAAGGGCCGCATATGAGAGTGGTAATCCAGCAATTCCAAACAAGATTAACGAATGCAGATCTTACCCGTTGTACAAGTTTGTGAGAGAGGAATTGAGGACTCAATTGTTAACCGGAGAAAAGGTTAGGTCACCAGGTGAGGAGTGTGACAAACTATTCACTGCAATGTGCCAGGGTAAAATTATTGACCCTCTTTTGGAATGCCTTAGAGAGTGGAATGGTGCTCCTCTTCCGATCTGTTAATTTAACTACATTGTACCTTTAAAATTAATATTTTCTTTGTATCTTTGCAATTGCAATGATTTCATTTGGTTTGTCAAGATTTCAACAAACCTATATAAGAAAATTCATTTCAGCTTCCTCGATATTGAAAATAAATCATATTTTACTCTTTTTTGTTCCTTTTTGTAACCATCTAAAAACATAATTATAATTATGTAGATTAAGAAATGGTGCTCACAACAAGTAAATGCTTTATTTTTTTTAAAGAAAAGGTATTTTGCTCTTCTAATTTGACCTTTATAGCCAAATTTCACAATGGCAATTAGAATAGTTCAATAATTAAAAGTTAAATCCGAAAAGTATAACACAAGGTTATGAAATTTTACAAAAAGGTTTATGAAAAGGAATACAAATTTTTGTTTTAAGTGTTTATAAAAAAATGGTGAAAATCTACTAACAAAATTTGAGTTGTTTCCTAAGAGCATGCACAATAGTTCCTTAATAAATGTGTGCTTCATAATTTTTAATTAATATTATCATGGTCTCACAAGTACACATGACTTTTTCAACTCAAACACAAAAAACACTACAATATAATGGTAGTGCTTCCCAAACACACTTCATAAGGGTCTCGCACGGACCCAACAAATTAACTGCCTCATTTATCATTTCTTTTATTACTATTCAAAAATCCTTATTTGTTTTGATTATACTTGTTATATAAATTTAATTTTAATTGCAAAATATTAATTAAAAACGTAAAAAAAAATAACTATAAATAAAAAAAATTATATTATTTAACGACTAGTTTGAATTAAAATATATTTAAATTAACATAAATTGACATTGATAAACAAATTTCATTACACAGAAATTAAAATTAACCACAAAAGAAAAATGGCATAAATTATATTATAAAACGGAAAGAAAAATGACATTGATGTTATAAGCATGTGATCCATACGCCAACATACGAATAGCAGTGGTGCATTTTTGAAGTGGTAAAAGACCCATTATTCCAGCTACATCAAGCCTCTAGTGAAAATAATCACCATGATTGCTGAGGGCTTCCATAATGCAGAGAAATACATTCTTTCGCATTCGAAACCTTTTACGAAATTTTGTTTCAATGTAAACAGGATGTTCAGCGAAGTAGTCGTTGAAAAATCGTTAATGACATTCTTCACGATTGGGCTCTATAAAAGATTTCGTGTGTTGAGGTCGAGTAGAATTTTGCCTTCGGCATCTTTGTCTTCTCTCTCTTCCATAGTATTATTGAAATACAAATCCATTATAAGGTTGTCTTCCTCATCAGTGTTAGATTCAGTGGAATTGGAATTCATTTATGTTGAACTTGTAATTTTGGCGGGGAGAAGACAGTTGAACAAATGATTGTTTGAAGTTTTTCATCAAATGTAAAACTATATATAAAGTAGAACATACCAGCTAGTTTGAACATAGCGGCTATTTTGACCATAACGGCTAGTTTGAACATAACGACTATTTTGACCATAACGACTAGTTTGACAATAACGGCTAGTTTTGACCATAACGGATAGTTTTGAACATAACGGTTAGTTTTAAATTTATTATACCTTTACAATCATGTTAAAATACTAAATAGAAAAGAATAAAATTAATAGAAAAATAAATTAATCATATCATACATTAAAATAAGTTAACATCGATTACATTAATACTATGCCAAGATTACATAATAAATTAAAATAAGTTAACATCTATTACATTTGCCAAGATTACAAAATAAATTAAATTAAGTTATCACCTATTACATTAATACTATGTCAAGATTACGAAATAAATTAAAATATGTTACTCGATTCCATATTTTTTCTTAATTTTTTGAATAAAAAAATTATGGACCTTAAGTTGGTCCTTAGTCATGCCAGATGTTTCCTTGTACAGTTTGTCCATGTCATTTTTCTCTTCTTGTAGTCTTATTTCTTCCTCCCTTAACTTGTTGGATTTTTCCCGAGCCATTGTAAATCGGTCAAGCAAAGCCACTTTTGCAATTTCTGTCTTGTCTGCTTCGTCGTTGCCGTCTAAAGAAGTTTGTCCTCCTTTTCCCTTTCCCTTTGTCTTTGCAGCTTTTCGTTCCATTGGGCGAGCCATGATAGGCGTTTCCGCATTGTACGCGCTCGTTGGCGTTTACGGATTAGAAGAAGATGAGTATTCTCCAGATGCATTCATTTTTGTCCTCTTTGATGAAGATTGTGTTGAATATTGACCAGTCCACTTTGCTTTGTCCCTCAATAACTCCCAACAATGCATTAGAGTGAACGGTTTCTTGTCTCCATCACTCTTGTATATCTCACATGACACATCAATACTATCTTTCTTCGTTGTTCCACTTTGCTTCATACTATATTCACTATTGTAGCATCCACAAAACATTTGAACAACATCCACTAATTTTTCGACCATAAACCACAATACTCATCATATCTCTCATCGATCCTATTCCAAAATTTTGATCTTTTTTTGCTCCGTTCCCACTTTTGGATCTACTGAAACGTTCAGCCACTTTTGACAAATTAGGATGTCTTCCGGATCTGTGAACGTTGCCGCTTTTTTTTTTGGATTCTCTAGGGTTGTGTTGTCTTTCGATTCAAGATTAATATTTTCCAAACCATCTTGTGTACAAAATAATGGGACTTGAGATTCAACATTTTGATCTCTTGAATGTTGGTAATCTTCACTAGGAGGAAGTTGATAATTTTGAGATGGAGGAGGGGTAGTTTTGGCCTGGAAAAAAGTGAGAAATTTTGGCTCGGAATAGATGGAAACTTTTGGCCCGATATATATTGGAAATTTAAAATTTTCCCAAGAATAGGTTGAAAATTAAAATTTTGGCTAGGAATGGGTTGAGAATTAAAGTTTTGGCCAGAAATAAGTTGGGAAATAAAATTTTGGCCAAGAATAGGTTGAGAATTTTGGCCATAATTAGATTAGAAATTTTGTGGGTAATAATAAAAGGATTGAAATTATTTTGATTTGAATCCATTGACAAAGAAATTTTTTGTGGAAAATAATCAAGCAAGAAGAAGTGAAGATTTAAGCTAGTTTAATTACAATTTCATCTCCAACAACATATTTATAACACTCCAAAATGTATCTATTTATGTGCATCAAATTGTTACCGTTTACAAGACAGAACGGTAAGAATTGTGATTGACATTCATACATAACGATAACAATTTTAAATAATGGCATGATTTTCTTTTCATTTTTTCTTGTTAAAAATGTAAAAAAAAAAAAAAACCCACTTCCTCTTCTCTTTCAATTGCACATGCCACTCTTCCAATTCCAAACCCTCTTCTCTTGTCTTGACTCTTCTCTTCTCCTCTACATGACAAGCTTCCTCTTCTTACTCTTCTCTTCTATGGCCGCCACCACCATCGTCTCACCTTCTTGTCTCCATGGCAAGTGTGCTTGGGGTGAAGCACATCTTTAAAGCACACCATTGCACATGCTCTAGAGCTTTGATACCAAATTATGTAATACTTGGAACACTAAGGAGCACCACATTATATTTTACCTGTAACACACTTTTCCTTAGCTTTAAAGAATAACAAAAAGTAATTATCCTAAACAACGTAAATATAAACAGTGAGAAGGTGAGGATATAATGGAACTTCTTGATATTTCGTTGAATCTCGACTAAATTTCGTGTTACAAACTTTCGAAAATCTTTATATACTCTCTTAATAACTTTTGACCATACTAAATCATTATGAAAATCACTACAAGAAAAATTAGTTTTAACAGTGATTATTTTTAGATTTATCGGCGGTTAAAACTTACACTAAGGGATTTACTGGTGATTTGTAAAACCGCCACTAATTGGTCCGCCACTGACGTATTTCGGCGGTTTTGGTGAACCAGGGGTACTCTTACTAAAAACCGCAGGTCTCGAACACTGGACCAAAAAGATTAAGGCGCACTCTTTTACCACTACACCAAGACCATTTATATATTATTATTGTACATTAACTTGTTTATATTATAAATTTTCTAAGCAGCTGCGGTTTTGGTAACCATTAAAAAACATCTACTCTAAAATTGTGATTTTTTGTAGTGTATATATGTCTACACTCAATTCTCTATACCTAATGCAGTTAATAAAATGGGCTCCCCATGAGAAGTTTGAATATGAGCTATAAGTTCAAACCTTAATGTACCAAATTAAAAAGAATAATTATTACATGATATGCCTCAAAACAACAATATTAAAATTGTCAGTTTTTTAGTGCATAATATTTTGCTTTATTCGATGATGAAGGATAAAAAGAAACGAATTAGAAATATCCTTCCGTTGGCCTTCGTTATCTATTCACATGGACTACTTGTATATTTTGCTCTAAAATACCGATTTTTGGCCAACTAAATTTAGTTAATTATTTGGTCAATCTAATATAATAATAATATATATATTTTTTCTGCATTTTTTTAAATAAAAAAATCTAATATATTATTATTTTAACTCAATTGGCCAAAACCTAGCCAATTGAGAAAAACTTTATCCTTTTCTCCACATTGAAAATTTCCTAACACTTAGCACTATATAATTTTATTATGGTTTTTTTAATTTATGCCCATAAGCATAAGTTAACAATGATTATCTTGAATTTTTTAATGGTCGGATTTAATTCTTTTTTTATACCCTATGCGCAGCCACTAAATTCCTCACCACCTACTACTTAATAACTTTCTTTTGCGTGAATTTTTTTTGTTACTAATTATTGTTAACTTATGTCTTATGAACACAAATTAAAAAACCCTTTTATTATTTTTCTCAACTCAGGCGTCCCTAGAGTGAACTCAGCTCAGGAGCTAAAGCGCGGTAACCACATTCACACGCATCACGGCGGTAGATCCGCGATAAGTCCTCATTTGGCATTTAAGATTAGAGATTTGCTTGTTTAGAATAATGTACCTAGACACTAAGAGTAATTAAGAAGAATACTGCTCGTATAAATAGCCCTTATTCTTCAGTTTGTACTTTTATACTCACGATAAAAATCAAATTAAAGTTCTTATTAGCATTTAGACAATAGAACACTAGTAGAATTTGGAACCGGAAGCTTTGATAAATAATATGTTTTCTTTTTGCCGGGACCATATATATGTTTCTCAGATAAATTATTAATAATTTCTGTAAACTTAATAAAATTAATAAATTAAGTGAATATGTCCATTATGGCGTTGTACTTAGTCCAAGTAATTCGTAACCTTTCTTATTTCTGATGACTCAAGTCTTTGTGGAATTAGTTCCGATAGAGTCAAAGTTGAAGCACTATATAGTAAGCAAAGGTAGGCTTGAAAAAAGTAAGAGAAGGCCTTGCTTGTGTCTTAGTTTTTATTATTTAATTTGATTTGATTTTAGTTTATATACGTACTCCTTTTGGTCCTTTTTATAAGCATCTAATAAAAAAAAACATTTGTGTTTATTAAGAAAATAAAATAATTAATACATTGATTTTCAAAAGATTTATACACTTTTCTCAAATTATTTCTATTCTTTTTTTTTCATTGCATTAATTTTACTAAACTAACATTTTAAAAATTTATTGGCTAAAATACACATTTAGTCCTTTATGTTTTGCTGAAATTCTATTTTGGTCCTTTATGTTTATTTTGTCTCAATTTGGTCCTTTACGTTTGTTTTTTGGATCAATATTAGACTCTTCTTTGAATTTGTTAGTCTAAGTGAACAGAACTGCATACGTGACACCTATATGGAATTAACGGCGTTAGTTGTCATCCCTTTTTGGACAAAAACGACACTGTTTTGAATTTTTTTCTTAAGCGTGTCTCCGTTAGTCTAAGTTAACTGAACTGTATACACTTAAGGAAAAAATTCAATAGGGTGTCGTTTTAGTCTGGAAAGGGATGAAAACTAATGCCGTTAATGCCATGTAGGTGTCACGTATGCAGTTCGGTTAACTAGACTAACAGATTCAAAGAAGAGTCTAATGTTGGTCCAAAAAACAAACGTAAAGGACCAAATTGAGACAAAATAAACATAAAGGACCAAAATAAGACTTCGGCAAAACATAAAAGACCAAATATGTATTTTAACCAAAATTAAATAATTATAATGAGTAGACATGAAAAATAGTAATAATTGCTTTTAAAAATTTATAGAGAGTCTAATATTAAAGACCATTAATAATGTCTGAGAATGGTCTTATAATAAGGATCGAAAGAAATAATAACCTTTTTTGTTTTAGTCTATGTACAATGATAAACATTTTGACAACATGTCCTTATATACTTGTGATCATTTAGAGATTAAAACATAAAAAATTAAATGAAGTTCAGATCCAGACCCAAATGAAAAACACTGAGTATAGGAATGAGAATAAAATAATTGGGACAAAATTAAAAATATTACAACATGTAAAAACCAAAATAAAATGTATTTTAGTCTAAAGATCAACATGAAAAGTAAGTGACATTTATCGACACTAAGTTCTTAATTTAGCGAAACTTCACTTTCCCATCTTGATTTAAAATTAGACGCATACACACTTAATAACAGAGCCCTGACACACTTGTTAGATAGCTAGATTCTTAAAATACATGCAAACAATGGTTCACTACAAGAACAACTCTTTTTAGCATAGACCAAAAGCCGACACTAAAAAGATAAAAGCGGTCACTACCTACCAATTAGCATTGGTCTTGTGTCGGTGTCGTGGCCGACGCAACAAAGCTCGATGAACACTATTTGTCGAATAACAATGTTTGTTCAATTTGCTTTTAGTTATCTTATACTATTGTGGGTTCCTTTCTAGTCTAAGTATTTGGATTATTAATACCACCAAGTTTGTTTTGTAGCATTAGCTACATATATATAAAGAAAGTGGGTTAGCTCAAAAACTCAGTGCTTGAATTTTTTGTATTATCCAAATGGTGCCAATAGTTATCAATTATTTCAGGTTTATAAAGAAAGTCACGGCATATTTGTAAATGACATAACTTTGTGAAGAGTTTCACAAAAGTTTTATTTATTATATAAATGTTGGACTAGTTGGTCTAAACTCGGCTTACTCCAAGGAACTCAAGCCTCTTCGGTTAGAGCCTTAAGACTTGTGGGACTAGTGGACCAGTCGGTCTCAACTCGGACCTTATAATGGAAGCTTGACCTGGATTTATAAGGGAAATGGTGAGGGAAACCCCACATCACGGCGAAGAATCCACAATGCACCAATCAACATTCAGGAGCTTGCATCTGCATATTGACATTTGAAGGTTCTAGTTCATCTTCATGGTCTAACACAGAAATAGGCATTGTCTTCCTCCTGTAGCTATCATCATCAACAAAACTCCAACCCCATGCATTTTTCTTATCAAACTTCATATCCCTGCTAAGTATTTGCTCGATCTGACACCAAATGTGCACTTTAAGGGATTCAAACGCATGTTATGACTTCAGAGTTGTGAAAATATTTGATTAAGTCCTTCCACATGATCCTCCTCAGCCTTGGTCTTAACCACCATGTCGTCCACATATACTTCAAAAATTTTCAAAGGTGCTCCCTGAATACCCTATTGATTAAACGCTGGTATGTAGCTTCGGCATTTTTCAAGCCAAATGGCATGACTTTGTATAAAAAATTCAATGTATCACCAATGAAAGCCATTTTCTCCTTGTTTACCCAGTTCATCTTGATTTGATTGTACCCTGAGTACGCGTCCATAAAAGATAGAAACTGGTATCCAGAAGTACGGTCAACTAGCTGATAAATATTGGACAACAAGTATGAATCCTTGGGACATGTTTTGTTCAGGCCAGTATAGCTGTGCACATGCTCCACTTCCCATTTGCTTTCTTGATGAGGACCACGTTCACCAACCAAGTAATATATTGAATATCTTGGATGAAAGGTACCTTCAATAGAGACTTGGTTTCAACTCTCACCGCCTGTCGTCTTTCTTCTCCCATCATCCTCTTTTTTTGACTCACTGGCTTTGCCCTTGAATCCACAATGAGATTGTGACATAAAAAATTAGGATCTAACCCCAGCATGTCAGCTGGAGTCCAAGCGAATAAGTCAGCATTAAGTTTTTAGAAAGCAGTTAGTTTAAATTCTTGCTCTTCTGAGAGCTAAGTACTTGTCTTGATAGTGTGGGTAGGGTCTGAATCTAGAAGGATGGACTTCAACTCCCTGACTAGCTGTGGCCTTCTTTCAATGAAATCTCCCCATGGATCCAAATCTATGGATGGCTGTGAGAAAATTTGATGCACCTGAGTAGTAGGTAGGTATGGTGATCTGATGACTCTTAGTCTCTCATTGTAACACTTCCACATTGTCTTATGATCCCCCTAAAAGGCTCCTAGTCGGGTTTCTAAAATTGGGTATTTCATCATCAAATGAGGGGTTTAGACTACTGCCACTAACATGTTTAATGAAGGCCGGCCAATGATGACGTTGTAAGAGCTTGGAGCATTGACCACAAATTATCGAACATTGACCTGGTTGATAGAATCTCCTTCACTAGATGATTTAAGCAGATCAGTATATCCCCTCACATTCACCTGCTCTCCAGCAAAACCCACCAAAGCTCCAACATAGCTACTTAACAAAGACTCTGACAACCCTAGCTTCTAGAATGTGGTAAAAAATGTCTGCCGAACTTCCTTGATCGAAAATTACTCGTCTAATAGTCAATCTGACTATTTTCACATATATAACTATAGGGTCGTCCCATTAAAGGAACATCCATGGAAATCGTTAGTAGTAAAAGAGATAACTATGTGGTGCACATTACCTGACCTGCCTTTAGTCATGTTAACGCTCATAACTTCGTCAAATGTCGCTTTCTTGCAGAGCTCGTCTCTCCTTCCCCAGCAAAACCACCTGCAATCATATCGATTACGCGATATGTCGGCCGATCTCGACTGTGCCCATGCCTTTGACAGTGTGGAGGATTCGTGACCGACTTCGCCTGTCCCATCTGTCTTCCAACACATTTTCTTGCAAATAGTCATCTCGTATCAATTGCTTGATATAATCCTTCAAATGTCTACATTCCAGTGATATGTCCAAACAAGCGATGATACTCATAACGTTGAGACCGATCCACCTCAGGATATGGAGGGATGGAATTTGGGAGTGGCCTATTGATTCCTATATTATTTACTTCAAAAAATATTTGGTCCCTTCTTGTGTTCAGCGCCATGTAGAGATTCCTTATTGTATCAGTATTTTCTGACCTCCTGCTTTGGTGGTCGAGGAGGCTAAGCTACAATTTTCCCTGGAGGTGGATGTGTTGCCGCATTTAAGTTTTCTTTCTTAGCAGCACAAGCCTCTTCTGTTGCTATCCAATCTTCTTCCTTCTACCTGAAATGAGCTAAATCTACAATATTCCTCCTTTTTTATATGCTAATAAAACTTGCTTACCTGAAAGCCTAATATCAGTTGGTTCTTGATGACTATCGGGTTCAAATTATCCACAACAATTAACTCTTGATCATACATGTTTAGGTAATCCTTCAAGGATTTATTGGCTCCTTGCTTGATGTTTCCCAAATCCTCTTATGACCGTTTCTTAAGAAATCTGAAGGAGAAATAGACCACAAAGAGTTCCCCGAGTTGCCTGAAACTATATATGGATCTTGTAGAGAGTCTTGTTAAACCATTTATTTTCCTTTTTTGAACATCATAGCTGCTATCGCCCAGTATCCCAGCATAAGCGAATTATAATAGTTTGCGTGCTCCTGAAGATCTCCCTCTCTGTCATACACTACTGTTAAAGGTGGCTTAACGTTGGAGAGTTGAAACCAAGTCTCTATTGAAGGTACCTTTCATCCAAGATATTCAATATATTACTTGGTTGGTGAACGTGGTCCTCATCAAGAAAGCAAATGGGAAGTGGAGCATGTGCACAGCTATACTGGCCTGAACAAAACATGTCCCAAGGATTCATACTTGTTGTCCAATATTTATCAGCTAGTTGACCGTACTTCTGGATACCAGTTTCTATCTTTTATGGACGCGTACTCAGGGTACAATCAAATCAAGATGAACTGGGTAAACGAGGAGAAAATGGCTTTCATTGGTGATACATTGAATTTTTTATACAAAGTCATGCCATTTGGCTTGAAAAATGCCGAAGCTACATACCAGCGTTTAATCAATAGGGTATTCAGGGAGCACCTTTGAAAATTTTTGAAGTATATGTGGACGACATGGTGGTTAAGACCAAGGCTGAGGAGGATCATGTGGAAGGACTTAATCAAATATTTTCACAACTCTGAAGTCATAACATGCGTTTGAATCCCTTAAAGTGCACATTTGGTGTCAGATCGAGCAAATACTTAGCAGGGATATGAAGTTTGATAAGAAAAATGCATGGGGTTGGAGTTTTGTTGATGATGATAGCTACAGGAGGAAGACAATGCCTATTTCTGTGTTAGACCATGAAGATGAACTAGAACCTTCAAATGTCAATATGCAGATGCAAGTTAGTGATGTCATGACAAGACCAAGCAGAAGCAGAACTAAATCTATTAGATTGAATGAATATGATGTTTTCTCTAATGACATAATTACTGATGATGGTAACTTGATGCAGTTAGCATTTCTTGCAGATACAGAACCACTTCCTGTATTAGAAGCAATGGAAGATCAGAAATGGGTAGATGCAATGAAGGAAGAAATCCAAGCTATACAAAAGAATAATACATGAGAGTTAGTAGGATTGCCAAAGAAGAAGAGACCAATTAAAGTCAAGTGGGTCTACAAGATTAAGATGAGACCCGATGAAAGTGTTGCCAAATTCAAGGCAAGATTGGTGGCCAAGGGATTCCTACAGAGGGAAGGACTTGACTTCACATAAGTATTTGCCCCTGTAGCTAGATTAGTGACAATCGGGACGGTTATGACACTAGCTAGTGTCAAAAAGTGGGTCATGCACCAAATGGATATAAAATACATTTTTGAGTGGTCCATTGGAAGAGGAATTTTATGTGACTCAACCACCTGGGTTTGAGAGTCAAGATGGTAGTAACAAATTCTATAGATTGAAAAAATCTTTGTATGGATAGAGGCAAGAACCGCGGGCATGGAACAAGAGGATTGATCAGTTTTTTATTCAGCTGGGATTCTTCAAGTGTTGTGTTTAGTATGGAGTCTATTCCAAGGAAATCAAAGGAGATATTTTAATCATCTGCTTAAATATTGATGATTTGCATATTACAAGAAGTTGTAGCAACAAAGTTAATGATTTCAAGGAGAAAATGAAAGGATTCGATATGACAGATCTTAGAGCCTTGTCCTATTTCCTTGGGATGGAGTTCTAAGACACGAGTAAAGGACTACTGCTACACTAGAAGTAATATGCAGAAAAGGTAATTGAGAGATTCAATATGAAGAACTATAATGCCCCGGTTACTCCATGTCAAATAAACTTGAAGTTGGTCCATGATAAAAGTGAAAAATCTATAGATCCTACTCTCTTTAAATAGATGGTAGGAAGTCTAAGGTTCTTGTGTTGCACTAGACCAGATATAACCTTTGCTGTTGGAATTATTAGTAGGTTTATGGAGGATCCAAAGGTATCTCACTTTGCAGCATCCAAGAGGATATTAAGATAGATAAGGGGCACATCAGATTATGGTATCCTACTGAAAAAATGCTAATAGACAAGAATGCATTGAGGTAGTGGGTTACTCAGACTCAGATTATCGAGGAGACAGGGGTGACAGGAAGAGTACTTCCGCATATGTGTTTCTAATGGAACAAGCAACAATCTCATGGTGTTCCAAAAACACAACCAATTGTTGCATTATCTTCTTGTGAGGCAGATTATATCTCTGGAGCCTATGCAGCGTGTCAGGCTAAATGGTTGAGATCATTGCTGAAGTAGATTCAAGTTCGAGGAGAAGAGCATGGTGATTGGCAATAAATCTGCTATCAACCTTGCGAGGAATCCAATAGCACATGGAAGGAGCAAGTAAATTTACACACAATTTCATTTCCTCATAGATGAAGTCAACAAAAAGAGAGTGCAACTGGAATATTGCACGTCGCAGGCTCAGCTAGTAGACATATTAACCAAGCCATTGCAGATTTAGAGGTTCATAGAACTCAAAAAAGAATTGAACATAATCTCGATTGCAGAATTGAAGGAAATGTGTTAAGTGTCAGTTGCTGAATTAAAGGGTGTGTGTTGGTTGTATTAGTTATAGGGAGGTTGGGATTGGCACCACCCAGATTGGGTTGGGCACCATCCCAACCTAAAAGAAAAGACATCATTGACCCCTAAAATCCGGATGAATGAGTTCGGAAAATGTAAAAATAAGTTCCCTCCATCAAATTTATCTCCCCACACCATCCATCGAAGCACCATCAGTTCCGGATGAAAGCGTCTGAAATTCTGTAAAAAAGGTTCTGAACTTCAGTCTTTTTCGGATGAATGAGTCCGGAAATTTTCAAATTAGGTCTCCCCCCATCCTCTGAAATTTCGCGACAACCAGTGATCACCATTTCCTATTTCCAGTGATTTGGAGCAGTTGATCACCGTCACTCTGATCTCCTTCTCAATCTGGTCACTCTCTGTCTCTCGCTTCATCCTCTCGGTACGTTCTTCCTCTAGCTCCATTTCTGTGTTCCATTTCTGTCTCTATTCCTTTCTGTTCCTCTCTGATCCTTTCTGCTCCTTTTTCGTATTATGGTGTAGTTGATGACGATGAACTAATTACGGACATAGGGGTCCGGTAATGAGTTACGGACGTAGGAGTCCGGGAAAGGATTACGGATGTAGGCGTCCGGTAAATACTTACAGACGTAGGAGTCCGGATAATGTTACGGACGAGTGGATCCGGAAAATGCGAAATCGGGTTAAAAGAACAGTGCGTTACTACCCTGTAAGTGTGATCGTGGGTGTTCCTGTGTCTGTTCAATATACAGAATCATTTTGTACGACTATGAAACAGAGGATACGAGGATAATGGGTGTTCCTGTGTCTGTTCAATATACAGAATCATTTTGTTTCTTAAGCATGATTTATTATTTAATATGACTTGGTTTAGGAACTAAATTGATATACAATTAGTCCTTTCTAAATCTTCTTTTTTTTATTTTTTTTCCATTCATAGGCCTAAGTGTTATGAAACACAGACACTTTAATTTAAGGGTTGTACTCGATCATGTTGGATATGTGAAATGTGTATCTAGGAATGTGTGCATGTGTAGCTAGGTAGCGTACATGTTAATGTAAGGAAAGTGTGAGGGAATGTTTGTGAGTGAGGGAGAGAGAATATGTATGTATGTATTGTATATGATTGATAAAAAGCAGAATAGTAGGTAGATGAGATGATTTTAGAAAAAGTGAAATTTGAGTTTGATTTCTTTTCAAAAAAGCTAAGAGGTAGAGCTGTGTTGTGGGGATGTGTTATGTTGGCGATCGAACGTTCAGATAGATCATAGATAGATACTAACAACGTTGTAGTTAGTTAGAGGAAGAAAGAAGCGATCAAAGGAGAAAAGAAATAAAAAGAAAAGAATTATTGTTGTGCTGCAATGCCATATTATTCATTACTTAAAATGAATTATTGTAGCAACATAAAATGACACTTATTAAGATTTTTTTCTTTAAAAATTTCAATTAGTTTTAAATAAAATAAAAATATAAAGAAAAATGAATAATTTTCACCATAAGATAGTAACTTACAAGAGCTTTAAAAGCTGGCTTGTGAGCAGCTATTTCATATATACAACATCCTGACAATAAAATTATAAACAATGTCAATTACAATTGAAAATACACCGTATTACAGGGAAAAAGAAAGGAAAATTAAGCCTAGTTGATCTCATGAGTATAGAACAAATCTATCTTACCCAAAGACCAGATATCTAACTTAGAGCCATAGGGGATATCAACAAGAAGCTCTGGGCACATATTACTTGGAGTTCCCACAACCTAAGTGTAGTAAAAGAACAAATTGAAAGAGAACAAGTAAAACACAATTGAATTTTGGATCTCTATTTTCAATCAAGTTTAAATTAGTATTGTAAAGCACAAATAAATTTATTGCTAAAAATTGTTTCCTAATTCTAAATTTTTCTGGAGTTTCGTTTACTCCACTAGGATCTAGAAGAAAGAGAAATTTGACTATTTATATATTGGTCATCTTTTAATCCTTAACTTTGTATTACTTTACTTTAATTCTTATTTGTTAAAAAAAAAAAAACTATTCACATTATTCTTCAATAATAGTCGTAAAAAAGACTAGTACAAAAGATTAATAATAATAATCTTTAGTAAATATGTTTACCAATCCTTGTTTATATTATTGTAAATTTAAATTTATAATAGTTGTAGTTTATTTATTCTTATGTATTTATACACTGATTATTGTGCTTTGTATTACAGTTATGGCCCACACTGGAGGAGCAGTTGAGGATGATGGTTCCGCTCACCCACCTGAGGTCCGTATTCGACCGACTATGTCGAACCGTCGACGACGTGCGGGACAGGATGTACCTGAGGATCCCGTTGCGCCAGCACCTGAGGTTGCTGTTGCAGGAGAGGCTGGTTCATCACATGCAGCACCGCGTGACCATGCTGATGTCTTTCCTGGTGGTCCAGAGGATACGTCATTGCTTACCAAATTCAAGGACCATGTTGCTACAGATGTATGGGTTGGCAAGGTAATCCTATGCTATAATTATAGTTTTGAATTGGTTTTCAAATAATTTGTTACTACTTATTATCTAAATATTATTTTAATTCTAATATCCATTTATGTGATGTTAATAACAATTATAATTAAAATAATTATCCATTTTAGTTTTTTATATAATAAATTTGAAATGATTTGACCTTTAATATTTTAATAAATTTATATAATGGCTATTTAAATTTTTAAAAGAATTGTTTCCATTTTAGGTCTAAATACCAAAAATAAATATAATTTTGCTAACTCGAGTTTAACAAATGCAGGAGCGTGGGGCTTTAAAGCCCGTATCTCATGGGTCGACGGTTGGAGATTTTTTGTTAGCGAACCAAGAGGTTCGTGCCATTTTGGACAGGTCTGGGCTTAAATCTTTGGAGTCATGTTTCCATAGGACCATAGATCGTGCCGCTTTATCAGCATTTGTTGAGCGTTGGCATTCAGAGACATGCTCCTTTCATCTGCCATTTGGAGAAATGACTATCACGCTTGACGACGTGAAGTCATTAATGGGTCTGAGTATTTCTGGGGAGCTTGTGTCACAGACGAAGATGTCAAAGTCAACTGCTATTTTGCTTATGGAGGAGTTACTTGGGGTCTCTCGAGTAGAGGCTACAGATGAGGTGAAAGCTACTCGATCAGCTCATGCTCGTTTTAGCTTTTTGGAGAGGGTGTATAATGAGAAGATAGCAGTAGGGAGTATTAATGAGGCGGCTAGGGCTTTTCTGCTTTGGTTGGTTGGCAACACTATCTTCACGGACAAGAGTTTTACCTCTGTTCGTGTGGATTATTTGATGCTCTTTCGTGACTTAGATACCATCTCTCGCTATACATGGGGTACTTTGGCCTTAGTCTATCTGTATGATAAGTTGACTAAGGCTACGAAGACCAAGACGAAGCAATTGGCTGGTACAACGACATTATTTCAAGTATGTTTGGATGCGTAAAATTTGTTTACTTGAAATTGATTTTATCGATTTGAAAACGATATAGCGTTATTGCTAACTTATGTTTTTTATTGTCAGGCATGGATTTTGGAATACTTTTCTGGTTTTGTGGAGGTTGATATAGATGAGGAGTATACTGATGACTTTCCTGTAGCCATGAGGTGGATGCCACACACATCTAAGGTGAAGATTGATGGTTTTCATCGACGGTTGGATCGTATGAGGGCTGAGGATGTATGATGGACACCTTATGCAGCGCGGCGTGCACACCTCCCCTTTGATGATCGTGCTTTATTTGCGGGTTATCTTAGTTGTGGGGACCTCATATACCGATACTTGCCTGAGCGAGTGATGAGGCAATTCGGTTATGTGCAGTATATCCCAAGGTCACCACATGATCTACCGTTTCTTGCGATACCTGAGGAGATTTTTGAGCATAGGAAGCATTGGGAGGAGTACATTATACAGCAGGACGAGCGTGGATCGCCCGTCAATCCAGCATGGCTGTGTCATGCAGACTATCTCCCTTGGTTCCATAGGGTTTCTCACCCATATGTTGATCCAAATGAGGCAGCTCGGTTGACACGTTTACAACCAATGCCAGTGCCACAACCAGAGCCACAGCCACAGCCCGAGGATGTAGATCGACGTGAGCACCGTGCTGACCAGAGATTTCAGAGGATTGCAAACATGTTGAATGAAGTGTTGCAGTCTGGTGAGCTAGATGAGGGTTCACATGCTTATGAGTTGGTGTCTCAGGCTTGGTCCATTGCTTGTGGTGGCCCAGACAATGTGGCACATTATGTGCCCAGGAGGCGGAGGAGGACTGATCGAGCACCCTTGGAGTGATGTTTATCTCATGTTTATTATTTAGATATCTAGCTACATTTAGTAGGAAGACTGGTTACATGTCATGTCATATTGTGATTTATTTAGTGATTACATTGTGTGATTACTTCTATTTTGGTTTATTTAATGATTTATGTTTATCTGGCTATATTTACTTCAAATTTTATCTATCTTTAATGATATTTTAAAAATCAATCAACAACCTTGTATTTAAAATTAGAAGTCGCATAAAAATATATGATACAATGAAATTAATATTGGTCCTAAAAAAGTTCCTAAAACATGAATGGTAAGCAAGAAGAAAATGTGACAAAACCCTACCCTTAATACCCTATCCACTAGAGTCATGAGAAGTATGACTAGTTAAATATAAAATAATATAATTTAGACTAACTATACGTGAGCTCAATCAGATTCAAGGTCATGTACAACATCATCTGAACCTCTTTTTGATTTTAAAAATCTCATAAATGCGGGCATACAAGGAAGATAAGGCAACTCCCATGGACGGGCTTGTTCCAGACAATGTTTGTCCCATCCTAAAATAGTTGGTGGTATCGGGCATCCTTCTTTTAGAAACACATACATAACAAAACATCATAGATGGTTACCTTCACGATACTCAAAATTAAATATAACTACTTAAATTGTTAATAAATAGTTGAGTAGCTTACCTGTACAAAATGATTTTTGTTAACAAATCCAATGGTAAACATGCGAGGCCTTGATTGTGTTGTAGACTTTAGTGGAAAAAATGTAGCAGATCCAATATAAGCCAATGAGACCAGAACTACGTTGTACCTTGAAGCTATCACATGACCCAAGTTTGGTAATGTCATCCATTTGTCATATCCCACAGGGGTATTCTTTTCCACAATTAAAGAGTCCAATAGTTCTTTATAACGCTCTTTGCTCCCCCATAATCTTAGATACATGTCACGATTATGAGTTATTTCCACTCGTAAATCATTACAAACTTGAGCCCAACAACCTTCTCCATGTCTGAGCCAAGCTGAAATTACCCTGTAACCACAGTTGCCATCCATTTCCACATCAACAATATCCTCAATCCACTCATGGAGCCCAGAAGGAAATTGAGATAAGTACGGTAAATCATCAGCTCGTTTACGCTTAGAACAGGAAGATTGTGAAGGAGGTGTGGGCAGCACTTCTCGTGGGGCAAATTTGTCAACCAATGCATCTATATGCTCCTAATATGAAGGATCACGCTTCAATGATTTCTCTCGCTTCAAAGCTGCTCCTTTCAATGCTCCCTTTGTCTTTATCTTCTCTGGAGGTGGACACATTGATGTACTATCCGGAAAAGCAAATTCATGAAGTTTAGCCTTAAAGATAATCTTCGCCTGTTTGTCAAGTTCAGCAAATCAACGATAGATAGCATCAATTTCATTCTTAGTTGAGATGTCACATGTCCCATCTTCAGGTGTCTTAGCAAAATATAACTTTGACCAGTGTGCATGCACTAATCGCAAAGGAATGCATCCTAAAAGTGAAGAAGTTTCTCTAGCTAGTTCACATGCACAAGGGAGACCATGGGTACTTCGCAGCTCACAACCACATACAGATTTGTCTACACCAACATATTGGACGCGTTTGCACTCATCATATATCATACTCAAAGCACCTCTAGACACAAAACCACGCAAATTGTCGTAGAGTTTGTTGTTGTACAAGTGCCCCATCACAACTTGACTGTGCTCAAATGATTTATGTATCTCATTATATTGTAGTTTAATCAGATTGTTGATGCTATTCCAACAGGTGCACAGGTCACCATGACTATCTTACAGTAGCCTTTTCAACTTCCCATGCGTACTCTCGACCCTGCAAAATATCATTCATAGTCACTAAGTAAAACTCCATATAAAATCACTAAGTTAACACTTAAGTTATAATGCTTATCAAAAAAAAAAAACACTTAAGTTATAATGAGATATAGGTTTATATATATGTTAGTTGTGGTATTCCCTAAATGCATCACATTGTGTATCCATGCCTCACAAACTAATCCTTATGGGGAATCAACCATGTATCCTGGACATATTGAACAAATTTTTTTAAATCTTGGCAGCATTCCTCAAATAAGGCAACTCGGCTTACATATTCTTCTTCGGTTGCTGCATCTACAATATCAAGCCAAAGTTCCATAACCTTGTCACACTCTTTCACATCTTTCAATTGCTTCCTACACATGGCCCTGACATTTTTGTTAATGTGAAACTGACAAAGCAAATGTCGAGACCTTGGGAAAACCTCATTCACAACGTTCAATAGTGCAATATCTCTTTCAGTGACTATGGCAACTAGCGTCTCTTCTTCGAACAACTCTTTAAACCTTTCTAATGCCCATTTAAAGTTGTCAGTACGCTCATTCTCCAAATAAGCACAAGCAGCCGAAAATGTAAGATCAGTAGAGGACACACCATTAATCTCAAGGTAATCGATATCTATTTGTCTTGTAAGTAGAGTCTATCAGAAAAACAATAGGAAATGTGTTAATCAATTTGAGTGCTTCAGGATGAGCCCAAAATAAGTCTTTCACAACCTTGGTATCTTCATGCTTTCTATAAGAATACACATAGTTGTCATTTACCAACAAGTTCATCAGATGTTGCATTTCCGTTCTCGGCCCTTTGACAGAATGGCGATATTTCTTTCATTCGTTGTATATAGTGTTAATAGTACTTAGATTACATGGGTTATGATCTTTAACTGTCAACATGATCTTTTGTGGCTTCACATCATTCTTCGTCATATCTGCAACTAATGTCCTCTCCTGTTCCGTCAGCCGACCAACAAATGCATGTCCAATCAACGTATCAGCTTTTTTGTGATTGTGAAACCCACAAATAATGGTTAGCTTCCATCCCGGACCCTTTTGAAAGGGTCGTCCTCTATGTTTGAAAGGACATTCGCATTTCCTTGTTCCTGTGGCCTTGACCTTAAGTTCATTCTTGTACGCTTTATACTTTCCACTCCTTTCACAACCCAATGTGACGAATGGCTTCCTTCCGAGACCACCATTATATGACCTCAAGATGACAACAACAAATCCAATAGCTTTCCCGACACCTCGAGTCCAATTGACCAACACATCTCAATCAGAAAAGATCTGGAAAAATCAAGTTGATTATGATTAAATAAGTAAACACGTTAACATTATAATGTTAGCAAAAAAAGAATATTCACTCAGTACCTCATTAGTTGTGAACGCATCGGTATAGTCAACTGGTTTTTCTCCAGACATGACAATATGAAATACCTAATTAAACAATAAAAAGATATATAAGTTAATAAGATATAATATATTATCTAAACAATAATAATAATATCTTATATAAATTTAAGAAATTATATACTAATTTTCTCATTCTATTCAATCCACACACACTTATATTTCTAAATTGCCTCTAAATTTAGAACAAAAAACACCATAAATAATTTTCAATTTTTAAATTACTTCATTCGTTTAAAAGTCGGATGAATAATAATCTTACTTTTCTTTCTCTAATATATGGACGTTATAGTTCGAAAAGGTAAAAATATAAATAAATAAAACCCTCTAGAAAAGGTAATAATTTAACTAATGTTCTCTACTGTATTAATAGAAAAGTGATGTAAGAATTTCCATTATATTTTTCTAATTGTACAAATTATAAAATATTTAAATTGAGAAGAATACATTACAACTTATTCCTACAAAATATAAACTATTAATAGATAACAACACATTCCAACCAATCCCAAAAAATATAAACTATAGATAGATAAGAACACATTGTATAAATTCCTATCAAATTCACACTAGTAACTAATCCCAACATAAAAATACTAAAAAATTCAAATACGCACAAAATCACAAATATCCTTGATCATGAGACATTTAATTATGACTATAAATAAGAAACAAATCCTAAAAAATACATAAGTAGAACACGAAGAGACTAACCTGAGTACGTGGAAAAAAATAGTATTTGTAGACTATGAGGTTGAAGAATGATGTTTCTTCAAATAAAAGGATCCCTTCTTTATAGAAAGGGATATCCAACTTATAAAGGATTGATTTTCAAAACAAATCTTTTTTAAATTCGTTTTTTTTAAAGTATTCCGGATAGAAGGATCCCTTATTTATAGAAACTGATATCCAGCCTATAAGAGATTGATTTTCAAAACAAATCTTTTTTAAATTCGTTTTTTTAAAAGTATTCCAGATAAAAACATGTCTTATTTATAGAAACTGATATTGATTGATTTTAAAAACAAATCTTTTTTAAATTCGTTTTTTTTTTAAGTTTTCCAGATAGAATACCCCTTATTTATAGAAAACGATAGGGATTGATTTTCAAAACCAATCTTTTCTCTTTTGTATATTTTTTAAAAAGTTATTCGGACGAATACGTCCGTATTTTGTTTAGCCCATATCCGGACATGTATGTCCGTATTTTGTTTTGACGTATCCGGACCTTTGTGTCCGTAATAGGTGGCTGAATTAATGTATTTTCAGACATGGACGTCTGTAAAGTCCTTGGAGGGGTGGTGCACCATGTTTAATTTTTTCCGGACACTAACGTCCAAAAAAGCGCTATTTTGTCCAAAAATTTTGGCTGGAATGGTGCCCGACCCAATCTGGGTAGCGCCAATCCCAACCTCCTAATTATAGTTCATCATTATCAACTAGGCCCAATTGTGTTGTAATGAGTTAAATGGCCCAATAAATGTAGCTAGTAGTTCTGATTCAGCTTTTTGTTAAACATAACATAAACATATATATTAAATGATCAACTAAGGAATATACAATTTTTGCTCTACAATCTTATTTCCTTCCCCTATCATACTCGATCTCTAACATATTATTGTTGTAATGGGTTAAGAGTATCCAAAATACTCTTCCTAAATAAAATCTCTACATCGTTTAAATAAAAGAAAAATAGCTACATACTTTATTAGGTATAACAAGATATTTTTATGAGAACTCTGGACTCTAATTAACTAACTAACACTATTATCTCTAATAATATATTTTATTTCGAAAAATAATTAAAAAATAATTTGAGAGTATAAAATGAAACGTTATACAAATCTTGAAAGATTTTTCTATTTGCAATTTCTTTTCTTTTTTCCGGTCAAAATCATTGATAAGTTAAAAAAAATTATATATTGTTCATTTCCAAAATTAATTAAAAAAAAATTGAGTGTATAATATAAGATAAATAAAATGGAAAGTTTTAGAATTTTTGAAGGATTTTTTTCTATTTGAATTTTTTCCTTTTCTGCCGTCAAAGTCATTGATAAGTTGAAATGATTTGTTTATTCATTTCCTAAAAAGTAATTTGATAATATAAAATAAAATAAATAAATTGAAAATTTATACAAATCTTGAAGGGTTTTTTCTTTTTGCATTCTTTCATTTTTGTGGTCAAAGCCATTGATACAACAATGGAAGCTTTCAATTTTAGTTAATGGTTCATGAGTGAATTTTTGAATATTGACTTAAGAGGGTGAGAATTTTCACATGGAATAAAAAAGGAAAAAAGATAAATGTGGTGGAGGAAGAGGAAAGCACCACTTGTTATAGTTATACCATATTAGTATATTATGCTAGGCCAATATAAATTGAGAAGCATACGGTGCAATTCGCACAACAATTTGATTCAAATGAGAATTGTGAAACACAAACATGTCCGAATCGAAAAATAGGGAGTGGGGAGAAATCCTCATCCGGGTTAGAAAAACCTAAATCATATTTGTAACTTGATGACATGCTCTTAAACTATCCTATAGATTCCACCAATGCTGCGGTGCCGCAAGGACTAGGCTTGGGAGTTGGTCAAATGGATAACTTGTTGAAGAGGAAGATGGGGAGGCCTATGATGTACAAACCCAATGCCAACGGGGCATCAGACATGATTATTACCCTTACCTTCTTCCAACTCCTCCACCTGCGACCATCGCGAATAGATCTTTATCTGTTGTGACGCTTCGTCTACATGCGGTTGTTGCTGGATTAGTGACTTATGAGGCTGGTCAATGTCCTACCAACTGTCGCAAGAATCCAAGTCCTCAAAAAAGACAGAAGATGTGCTCCCTTAATTAGGATTAGGATCATCAGATGATAGTGCCTTTGTTATCCGTCAATGTATTAGCATGTGTATGATGATCATGAGATGATAGTATCTTTAATGAAAAATTATAGTAAGAACCTCATGAATATCACATTCAGCGTTGTTACTTTGATTATTTGTCGAGTTTAATGTGTCATTAGTGTTTATGGGTACAATTTACACCTTTATGTAGTAGTGATATACCTTTAAATTGTTATGCAGTAGTGATATACCAAACACTATTCTTAACTACATGTTTGTGGTGGTTTCAGTCGACTACCTTTAAATTGTTAAATCAATTTTATGATTCGGCAAAAGTGTTACTGTGTTTAAAGAGATAGAACACCAAGATAAAAATCCTCGAGTTCCAAAGATAAATACACTAGTGCAACTCCATATCCAATAGCTATCATTGTGTGTTTAATACTCCCTTCCTTATTTATTGTAAGTGTTAACCAAAAAATAATTATTTTTTGTCGAATAGAATTGTGGTCAAAGCATGAACCCAAGGCAAAGTTCAAATATGAATGACAAAAAGTTAACAGATTAAATCAATCTTGGACGCAATTAGTAAAGGGTCACATACAAGGAAAACTGAACAACCATGACTCAGTTGATTCTAATAGTAGGGCGAAAAGCAGCAAATTAGAAGGAACTACCGACATAGTGGAAGGTTACTTTGTTCTCTCATTGGTTGCTTGTAGTCGGCGTGGTACCACTTACTCCCTCCAACCGGGATGTTTTCCTCTTCTCTATTTCTCGCCTCCTCACGGGAACCGCGGAGATCCTCGCGGATTTAGAAAATTTTAAAAATTCCTAAAAAGTATAAAAATATGAAACACAAACCGAAAAAGAAAGAACTGGTGCAAGAGTCGGAGCAAACAATGCAACAATGGGAATTATGCAATAGCAAGAATGATCATGATAAGCAAGAACGATGTGTAGGCCGAGACTGATCCAGGAATGACTTGAGGGGGGCGAAAAATTAAAAATCAACTTATAAATTTCTTAATATAAAACAAAAGAAAGGCAAAAAAAATATTTTTTTGATAGTTCAAATAAATACTTACATACGAAATGCAAATATTATACTTAATAAAATTAAACTCTTATTAACCAATAAGTACTTGTGTAAATATAAAAGTCGTGATTAAAAATTAAGAAATCAGAAAAAACAATAAAAAAACAAGAAACAAAATATTAAACGTAGAAAGAATTTATTATTGTTAGCATAGAAAGCTTTTTAATAATAATTTTTAATATTATTTAATAATAATTTATCATGGAATCTAAATATCATCTTTTCAAAATAAAACTTTTTAGTTTTATTTAATAAATATATAATATCATACTATATATATATATATGTATTTTTTCATTAAAAAAATACTATATATTTTTTTTTCAAAATATTATATATCGAAATAATGCAAATATATTCTTTTGATGTAACACTAAATAAAAATATAAGTATAAGAAAAAAAAATAACATAGGAAAAAAAGAAAAAAAATACTGTAAAAGAAATGACATCAAAAGTGAAAGAATAGACTACATGAACAGGAACCAAGAGCAGTATTAATAATAAGTAAAAGTAAATCATATTATTATTTTAATATATAAATGATTACATTAACCTATCAATTATATATACATTTGTCATATTAATTAAATTTAATAAGAGTATTTATGTAATTTTATAAATACACCCGGGGATGTAGGGACCCTGTGGGCCGGGGAGCATGGTCCCTATCTCCGTCCGAGGGGAAACTTTTGTCTCCATCCCCATCTTAGCTGAGACGATCCCCAAATCCGGGTGGTGATGATTGTCACGCCTGCACTTAGGAGTAGTTATAGAATAATGAGTGTGCATGTATATCTTTTATTTGCATTTTCCTTAGTGTAACATTCGACTAAATTAATTATTGCACTCTCGAACTATTGTCTGTGAGTAATTTGATCTTTACGTTGAATTTCTTTCAACAAATCTTACACTACACTTGTAAACCATCACTTTGAGTTGTTTGATTTTTACTAAATTTAAAAGCTCGTTTTGAATGTAATATCCATGCTTGTATACTGATACTTGTGTTTTGATTATTGTCAATATATGAAGTTTTCTAATTTTCAAAGATTGTGGAGTTGTTTACCAATATTTACAAAGGATTTGTTTGTTTATTGATGAACATTGGTAAATCAGCTATTTAATTTATTATTGCTTAATTTGGAGATTGTTTGGCATATAAACATAACATTTACTTGACACTTTGAACTATTTTAACACACTAGACGTTGTAACACGTGACACCTGAGACTCCACAAAAGGAATAGGAATTTCATTCCTCGAATTGAGATCAAGAATTTTGCTCTTCGATCGGGTTATTACTAAAAATATGAGCAAACAATAAGAATCTAGAAGGACAATTGTGCGTTATTAAGAATATATGTAAGTGAGTAATTATTTTATTGATTTTCAAAAAAATTATATAATTTTCTAAAATTACCCCTCTTTTATCATTGCATGAATTATATTTCACTATCACTTTTAAAAGCTCATTATTTATAAAGCATAGACAAAAAAAAAATAATATTAAATGCTGTTAAAAATTTGTAGAGGATATTATATAAAGAGATACTAGTAATGTCTAAAAAATACCTTATAACGGCTACGATCTTGCAACGTGGCATTAATTTGGCAACATCTTGGTAGCTGCATGTGCTGTAGTCTAAATTGGACCGAACAAAATGAGGTAGTTGGTGATGCTGAACAGTGCTACTAGCAACAACTCTAATGCAAACGTTAAGGGGTCTTTACTTAGTCAAGATTGTCATCCTAATTATAAACTAATTAGTGCATATGTTTTTTTTTTCCTTCTTACAAGGAAAAATTGGGCAAAATAAATTTCAACAGAAATTTTTAAATGAGAAACTTTTTTTTTTTAATAAAGGAAAGTTTTAAAAATATAAGTCATAAATTTGATTCTTACTTTTTTTTTTACTTGCCTAGCATAAAATGAAGGGCTTGTTGACCACAATAATGCAATATTTTATTTTATTTACTAAAATAATGTAGAAAATAAACAATTTACCAATAGGTATTTTGACTAAAAAATAGTCAAACTTTGTCTTTTTGTTTTTTCGTCTTTTTTGCTTTTTGTCTTTTTGCTTTACGTCTTTTTACTTTTCGTCTTTTTGCTTCTTGAATTCCTCAATTATCTATTTTGGGTCTTTCGACACTGCAATAACCCTTTCCTATGCAGGAATAACTTGATTTTTAGTTGTTGTGTCAATCTTTAGATTTTTCAGTTTAGCGTTTATCTCCTCAAACGCAACTACAAGATCTGAAGACTGATGTTTTGCAACTATTAAATTAAGTTTTTCATGCAACCCAATTAATAACTCAATAATAGTGTTATTCTGTTTTGTTATAAAACTTATAGCAATATTTGTAGGACTTTTAATAAATCCTTCTGCCGGTGACAAAATCTGAGTGGTACTATCAAGTGCTTTTCGATAGTCTTGATTTTGTTTGGTCATGCTAAGAATGTAGATATTTTGATATCTACGCGCTGTATTAGAGATTCGAGAGTCTGCACTCTTTCCTCTAATTCTATTGCTAGTTGAACAGTTTCTTATTCAAACTTTTTGGGTTCTTGTTCTATTCTTATTAATAGATCCTCTATATCTTTCTTTGTTGGCAACTTAGAAAGATATGGCTTATCAGATTTAAATATTAAAGAATCAACTTTGTCGGTTAATTCTTTAATTGTTGTTTTACAAAAAGTGATTTTTCTGCTTAGAGGTTCTAAGCCTTGTAAAGATGATTCAATTAGAGAGATTTTCTCTTTCTGTTGTTGGTACAAGTTGAGAAAAGACTTAAAGACTAAAGAATTATTATCTTTTTCAGATTGCAAATTATATAAAATAGTGTACGAAATATCTGAAATACAATTAAGTTGAGCAAACACAGATGACAAAGAGTTATGTTGATTTCCTGCAATATGATACGTATGTTTGAAATCTTTTTTATTATCATAAAAACATACTAGATTAACATGATCAGTTGTTTCTCCTTATATTTCTTGGGAATTCTAAATCTAAGTAATCAAGTCTACCCCTTTCAGTCATTATTTATCCTGTAGTTACCTATCCATCAGGTGAAAACATCGTTTCCAACATGGTCTTACCTCCTTGCCATGGTACTAAGATTGCCTTCGCTAGCTTTCGGCTATACAGGACTCATAATGTTTGAAATTGGTTTTAATGATTCATAAGAAATGAGTATGGAACCACTTATCATATTAATTATATCATGCTTTTATGATAACAAAAATAAGATCAAATATAGCTCATACTAACAGTACTCTCAACATAATAAGTTTAGTTCGTCATACCAGGCTTGCTCTGATACCAAAGATAGGTAAGTGCAGAGGAAAATGAATCAATACCTTTCTCTTCTCTAAATTTCCTGTACTCAGAATAGCGCAAGAAAAAGATAGTAGCGGAAGGTAGAAGGCGCAAGGATCAAATAGAAATGATTTATTTAGAGAAGTAAGTGGTTGTGCTGAACCAGGTGTGTTTTCAGACTAACCATTGTACTCCTTTTATATGCAAACATAGACACACGGACTTGAAATCTGGACTTGAAACTAAAAATAAAAATACAATAATTGAGGTAAGTGGGGCACATCTTTTCTGAAAGTAGATGCTTTCAGTAGTGATTGAAGGCCACACTTGTACAAACTTTAAACAAAAACCATACACGTAGAAAGACAACAGTAAAAAGATAAGGAGAAGAGGATTCATTCCTTATCTGAAAGCTTTGCTATTTGTCGTCTTTTGCTAACAGTGCTGTTTAATGTCATTGCTTACGTCATTGATGACTCAGCTTTCCATGAGGTCTTCCAGCTCAGCCATCAGGTCTTCTTTTTCATTCAGATTAGGTGTTTCAGATGTTGAGAGTAGATCCCAAAAGCTGTTAAGATCTGGATGTGGTTGTGTGAGAGGTGCCCAAATTCTTCATTGTTGATGTTTTTCCAAGTAGTTGGAATTTATTTCCGAGATCATGAGGAAAGTTGATATAGATTCTTTCTTCTCGGACATCTTAATTATCTGGTTCATAATACAGAATTGAATCCGTCAAGAACATACTGGAGAATTCTGTGAACACTCTAATAACCAAATGATGTTGTGCAAGAATAAATTTTTCTTGTATCATCTTTGGAGATAATGAGTAAACTCCAAGTCTAATCGGGGGCCTTGGCCTTAGGTCTGTCTGATTACAATAGGAATTAATAATCTTTTGTGCCTTTGGACAAAGAAAATCTGGTGCTGAACGAAACATTAGATAATGAACAAGACCATAATGAAAACATTATGAAATTATGGCTTCATCAATTCTATCTACACTAGTAACCCTGAGTAGCACTGGTGAGGGTTGTAGAGGGTATTCATTATCGAAATATTCTGAGTATTGAACAAAGGTAAAATGAGGATAGGGTAGACGAGCTTCTTTCCTACTTTGCTGCAGAAACATTTGCATCCCGATGAGGTCTGCATCTAAGCTAGATTCAGCCTTTTGAAGGATGTCCTGTTGGACTTCTAGAGGACGATCTTGTAGAAAACTTCTTTTAAATCTTTGAATCTAGGTTCATCATCCAGCTCCACTTGTCAAAGGGAATGGCTTTAACTTCTTGCATGGTATTAATCATATATTCCGCTCTGTTAAGTTCTTCTTCCAATTCTCTAATTATTTGTGAGAATTGTCTAACTTCTCTTTCTCTACCTGCTCTCATTCTGGAACACATTCTCCTTTCATGGTCTAGATTCTTTCTCAAGACTAGATTTGAAATTTGTTCAAACTCTTGTTCTGGTCCTCGTTTCAAAGTTTCAATGAAAAAATCTGCTTCCTGTTTAGAAAGTGTTTCTGTTGAAGATTTTAGGAAATAATCTTCTGCTTCTTTAATGGCATCTTCTAAAGAAAAGAAACCTTTAAAGATTGGTTTTGAAGACTTTCCTACAGCCCTCATGAGAGAACCATAGCTTCTGTAGAGCCCCAATTTTTCTCCTTGAAACCGAACATAAACCTTTTTATGTGGTTTTTCCATATCATTGGGGCTCGTTTTTGAGAAATAATAATTAAGTACATTCAAAGCATTTAATTTTGTTGTTGGTGTACTTGCTCGATGAAGAGCAGTTAACAACACCTGCTGCTCCTTTAGAATAGGGCATCCATGTAATGGTTTAAACTGTTGAGGATGATCCTCAGGTAAAATAGGGAGTTGCTATGAACCAAACTGAAGCGTTGGATATCCTTCAATTGCTGAGGCCGGTTTCTTGCCTTTGTCTTGTCCTACCATCATTAAAAAATAGGATTGATTAGAATTAATTTAGACAACAAATCCGCTGCATGATTATCTTTACCAGAAATATGTTCAATTTTCATATCAACACCTGTTCTACAAACATTATCAATAAAATTTACCCATCTATTTTTAGAAAGCCGGTTGGTGTTCATGTTATGATAAAATTTTACTATGGCTTGACGATCAGTTCTTAATGTAAATTCCTTTTTATCTAAGAGAAAGATTTTGAATTTTTCGAAAGCAAATATACAGGCCATTATTTCGGCATCAATGGTGGATATATTGGTTTTATAAGTTCCTGATGCAATCCTGGCTATTTTCTCTTCAGATATTCTTGAATCCTTATTAGGTTTCCATTTAAGAATGGCACCCCATCCTTGTAAGGATCCATCTGTTTGGATAATAATGTAACTATCCTTAGGAAGGAAATCAAGTGGAGGAAGATTCTTAATAGAATCTTTAATTTTCCTGATGATTTTCCAATCCTGATTGTTAAATCTTCTCTCACCATGTAGAGAACATTTATTTTATAAACTACCAGTGAGTTTGCTTAAGTTAGGGATATAATTTCTTGCATAATTTAAGATCCCTAAGAATTGTTGTAAACCTTTCAATGTTTCGAGATTTTGTTCTTCAAATTCTAGGATTTTCTTGACAATATGGGGTTGAAGTTCAACCTTTCCATTTCTAATTTGTAGTCCTAAGAATTCAATTCTTGTAACACCAATTTTTAACTTATTTTTGATAAAAAAATCCTTCATTTTCACGTATTTCAAAAAATATTGAAAGGTGTTTAAGGTGTTGTATGTGAGATGTCTTCAGAAAATACAAGGATATCATCCATGTATGCTATTATGAAATTATCATGCTTGTGAAAAATGTTGTCCATTTTTCTTTGAAATACTGCTGGTGCATTCTTTAAGCCAAATGGCATAACAAGCCATTCAAACTGTCCTTCTGGGCAAAAGAATGCGGTCCATGGAATGGACTCTTCTTCCATTATTACTTGGTGAAATCCAGATTTTAAATCAAATTTGGAATATACCATTTTATCTCGAATTTTTAATAGCAAGTAATCAATATCTGGAAGAGAATATTGATGCTTATGAGTGTTGTCATTGAGTCACTAATAATTATAAACCATTCTTGATTTACCTCTTCTTTCCTTTCCGTCAATGACTTCTGTTCCTGATAGAACAAGGAAAGCAGTTGTTCGATGCTTAGAATTTGATTTTCTAATAACACCTAAGTTAAGGCGGTTTTGGATGTGAGTCCTATACTCCTTCTGCTGTTCTGGTGATGGAATTATGGGCTTGTCTTGTATTATCAAGTTTGGGTTGATAATTTCTAAGTTACAAAGGATCTTATTTTTCTTCCCGTGTTTTAGTGGATTTTCACCTATATACTGTAATTGTTCCAACCTATTCAGGACCGGCATAATTTGTTGTTCAAAATGTGTCATTGATCCTAGGTCATACAAGTACAATTCTCTGTTTAGTACCTCAATTTCCTCACTTGTGGGTACTAGTTCTAATTCTTCTGTTATTACCTCTGAGACATTACAAGAAGCATAGGGGGATGCTTGGATTGTATCAGCCTTTTTGGAAAGCTTTACGATTTCTGCTTCTATTTGTATACCTCCTTTGAAGTTATAGATGAAAGACATTCCAATGATTAATTGAATTTTTCTTTCTGCAAATTCTCCTATCCTTAAGGGGATAATGTAAGTGTAGGGCATGAGATATTCTTCTTTGTTGAAGATTATCTTACCATTGCTTAATCTATGATTAGTTGTTTCTGATCCTCCTAGACCATTTACTATCATAGGTTTGTCTGTTGGTTTCCAACACTTCTTAGGAAATGCTTCAGTGTCTATGAAACAACGGCTTGCTCCCGTGTCAATTATTGCTTGTAACATTGTCTTTTGTCCTTATATTGTTACTATAACACTGCAATTTAAGAGATTATTCTGTAGAGCTGCATGTCTTTGTATTGAAGCACAAATTTCATCATCACAATCTTCTAAAATGGGTTCTATGTTTTCGAGACATATCTTCTTCTTCCCGGCATTTTTTGCGAAATTTGGGCTCTGCTACTCTTGTAAGGCTGCTTCAAGGGCAAACACTCTATCTTGTAAAACCTGTATTTGTTGTTGTAAGTCAAGTATGTACTTGGCTTGTTCCTGAACTAAAACAGAAAGGTTTGTTTTGTTCTTTGGAATTTCCATCTTAGGTTTAATAGGGATAAGTTTAGGATTCGCTGAGCGTCTAGGATACATACTATTAGACTGCATGTATCACAGTGCGCACTGTTACTATCTGGAGTCAAGAGACGACAGATGTGACATTTTCTATGTTTTTCATCTTGTTTTAGATTAAATTGCCATTGATGTGAACAATCCTGTTGTTCTTTAGAGAGCACATATGGTGTTCTCCAGGCTGGTTGTGTTACCATCATCATAAAGGATGACTGGTCTTCGAAAAGGTTTATGAAATCATTTCGAGCTTATTCTTCTTCAAGATCTTCGTATGAAAAAATGTCTGAATGTGCTGGATCTTCGTCTTCATCAACACTCATTATGTCCCAATCTTGAGATAACTCAAGTTCTTGGTAGACCGCAAGACGTTCTCTGTTGACTCTTCCTGATCTACATTGCTTTGCAAAATGTCCTACTTCTCCACAAATGTAAGACTTGCATTTAGTGTTTCCTGATTTTTTAGTTTTGAATTTACGGACATTATTCTTGTGAGGAGTTCCTTTATAGTTAGTCACTCTCCTGAGTGGTCATTTGGGGCGAAAATGACTTCTATAAAATCCTGGGACATCTATGTTTTTACAAAATGAAAAATTCTTTGCTTGTCTATTGATTTCATTTTGTTGACAAAGCTGTTAAAGTACGTCGAATACGAACTTCTTTCTGGGTGCTATCCCAACTGTTTGGTTAGGATATGCTTGATTCCATAATTCTATCATTTTGGAACCAAAAGGCGGGGGAAGTTTTCTAAAAAACTTCTCAGAAATTTCTAGTTGTAGGTATATCCTACCAGTCTTAGCTGCCAATTCCTCATACTGCGCTGCATATTCAGCAAAATCCTTCGTATCATTAATCGTCAGTTGTTCTAGTTTTAGTAAAGCTTGATCTTGCATTTGGGTGTGTCCTCTATATTCATCATATCCAAGGATCATTTGTCTTACTTGTGTAGTCAGGTTGATAGTATCATTGGCTAGATTTACTAACTGTTGATACTCATCAGGGTAAGCAGCTCTCCATGATTGGAAAGTTAATTTTTCTGTTGGTCCTAAAAGGTTTCAAAGTATAGAACCTTGTCATATATTTCTACAAACTGTAGGGATGCTAAATGAGTTATAGTGGCAGATTCCCATGTTCTGATGTTGTCTTCCCATTTTGCAATGTTTACTGGTAAAACCAGTACAACTCCTTCTCTAGATTTTACAGATGTTAATTCTATAGGATTAAGATCTAAGGGTCTTCCAATAGGTGTTACTGTGTTAGTGGTCCACTGGTTTATTGAAGGGATGCTATTGTTTTTCCTGCTCTTGGCCCAAAAGTAGGTTGTCATGTGGTTCTTGTTTGGGGGACTGAGTTACTACTTTCTCCATCCATAAACAAGTATTCATGCTTAGTAGGTTTCTTCTTGGGATATGGTAGATAATCATCCTCAACTTCTAAAATAAGACATACTTCTTGCTGTTCAAAGGATGGATTACAAAATTCATCCTCTTCATCAAATCTAGGGGGTTTACTATAGTCTACTGGCTCACTTATTGATTCACATCTATATTCTTGGAAATACCATGGTTGAGTTTCCATAAACTCCTCATAGGATATTCCTTCATCCCAATCTGTAGTAATTACTAGTGCTGTCGAGATTCTTTCAATCTCTTCATCATCTTCATTTGATTCTATCTGAGGTCGAGACTCGTAGTCGCATAATCGAATGCTAAAACTATTTCGCCTCATACAAGATACTACCTTAGTTGGAACCTTCACAGTTTCCTTTTTTGACATAGTTATTGTCCATTCCTCTTAATTAAGAAGATTTGGATCAAAATCTTTTCCTGGGATAGCTCTTATCCCTTTAGATCCTAGAAATTCAGCTATGTGATCTGTTTGGACGTTGAAATTTGGGGCAGCATAATTGCTTAGTCCTGCTGTTACAGCTTTAATGAGAATTAAGTTTGCTTCTCCAGCTGTCATGCTTTCATAACCTTTGGTTTTTACAGTGATCGTTACATGATTACAAAAATCAGATAATGAAACCCTATAATTCTTAGGAATAATGTAAACTAATTCATGATTTTCATGCATGTCTACTTCCATTGTCCCTATGACTGCTTTTGTAAGATCGTCACCAAACCTTGTATCTATTAGGATGACTAAGACCTTAGCTCCTATATGTTCTCTGTGTAATCCGTAGATTCCTAAAAGAACAGCTCCTAAATGGATAGTTTTGTAACCTGCTGCCATCAACTTTCTTTTTTATTCTAAGTTTATTAGACTTAGATTCTTCTATTCATTACCAACACACAATATTGCTTCTTCACTATAATGTTGATAATATTCATGTTTATTCTCAAAACATTTATGAGAATATAATACTTTAGCGGGAAGTATTTCTGCTTTTCCATGCCTTGCACGTTCTAGCTGTTGTTCCGGGTTAACAAGCTGTACCATTTCCATGGGCTTGCGTTTTCGGAATATATTTTCTACTTTCTTGTATATACTGTAAGGTCTAATAACATTCCTGTTATTCATAGTTGGGCTTCTAAGGGAACTACTCCTCCCTAGAGAACTAGAACTCATTTTGAACAAACTAAATAAAAAATTAATTTTATTTAGAAAAAGACAATCGAGAAAAGACGAAATTATGAAAATGCGTCAGAGAAACTCAAAGTGAGTTTGAGGCTTTGACAAATTTTAGGATTTTGACTAAAAGAAAATGCCTACTTTAGTAAATAGTTAATTTTCTATATTTTTTAGGTAAATAAAAATAAAACTTATATTATTATGGTAGAAATGCCTAAATGAAGGAACCTACGTTCTATAATTATATTAATGGAGACCAACTAAGACCGCTATCGTAATCAAATAAACTTGAGAGAGAAGAGCGGAAGCATACCTGAATCCATGTCGCTAGTAGAGAATGTGTGATTGAAACCGCTGTGGAAATAACTTGATTATGATCTCTACAAAGTCGGAGTCGGGGTCTTCTGACTGTCAACACATATGGGTACCGAATGTTGTCAACCTTCATAGACCGAATAGGTCAAGTGTAGCTGTTGGAGTCATAACCTACTGCTTATAGAGTGTCATTATCAGGGACCACACATGTTATAAATGTCGGAACCAATGTCCTTATGTTCCTAGAGAAAATGCGATGTAAATATCTCAAAACACATTTTTCCATTCTCTCGTTGACCTCTTGGTTCAACTTGACGAGGTTGTTGAGTTTGACTCTAATGTTTTGTTAAGTGTCAAATTTAAATATATTTCATTTTTCTAAGAAAATTAATTTTACTATTTATTACTTTTTTTTATTTTACCATTTTTCTAATAAAAGTATAAATTTCAGGGGGTAAATGTAATTTTGAAAACTGGAGGGAGGTATGTGTAATATGAGCAAACCTCAGGGAAGGTTGGTGTAATTATTATTTTTTTTTTAAATTGTAGATAAAGTATCATTGAGTTAAAGAGTCAAAGTTCTTAATATAACGGGGAAAAGTGTTCTTAAGCTAAATTAAAAGGAGTTAAAATGTTAATCACTATTTGTCTCCTTTCCTGGATGGCTACTACCGTACTTTTCTTAAGGGCTACTACACAAATTTATAAGTGACAACAAAATATAAGTGACAGGTCAGCCACCCCTATTGAACGCTGACCTCTCCCCAATCTTTTCTCTAACCCATCCGTTGACTGGTTAAAACGAAACAAATATAAGACCAAATTTATATCAGGCGCGGAAAGAAACAGGTTCGCTGTGGCTGCCTATTAGGATTCATTAAAGGTAGTTGCCACCTACTACTACTTGCATTGCCGTTAAAGTATAGTGTGCTCGTATGGCAAGAGGGATTGTTTATGAAGTATAGGCACTTCTTTTAATTGTCGTGTCGTTGTGTATGACATATATTTGATTTTGATACTTTTCCACATTTGTTTGATATGTTTCTAATATCTTTTTAGTAGTGTTTAATAAAAAATTATTTTTTATTGACTCAACACTTCAAGCTGACACCTGTATTTGACTCGACACTTCTGAGTCAACACTTGTATGTAGCTCGACACTTCTGAGATGTTTTTTCTTAGTTTTCCAAAGACTATGTTATTCGATGAGGAATGTTAAGAAAATGGCGACATGACTTAAATTAAAACATCTCTTCAAAGTTTATTGTGATAAGGCTTAATATTTCTTTTTTGTTAATACATATTATGGTAGATGTTAGGCAAGATGTGAAGTATAAATGGTAGCAAGGGCATAATGTTTACACTATGATGACAAATCATGATATTTATTTGTGAGACTCATTTTATTATCAAATTAAACCTTAAATTTAACAATCTATTTTAAAAGATTAAAGATAAATATTTTGTTCATCAATTTATAATTTTTTTTATGCTTAGTATAATTTTACATTTATAATTTTTTAAATATTTATATATGAGCGGTGTACCATTATCCTAAATTTAGAATATTATTAACTTGTCGTGATGTCCCTATCATGATGTGTATCAGAGTCGGTGCATCATAGGGGTTTGCCATCTCATCCCCGGTTAAGAACGGACAGATTTTGATTTCGGTAAGTAACAAAAATTTAAATCTAATTCTTCTTTTTTAGGAGTTACAATTCATTCATCTTCGTTAGAGTTGGAATTTACACCCTTAATAGTGTGTTTTTTTAATATTTTATTAATACCCTATCTTTCTCTTATCTTTTTTTTTTTAGGTTCATAAAAAAAACAATAGTTAAAAATTGAACTTGAATACTCACACATATACCGTCGCTAAACAAATTAAAATAAAAAAAAATTAGCGACGGATTTTACTGTTGCTAAATTTTTTTTTAAAAAATAGCAACTTTTACCGTCGCTAAAATAAATTAAAAATAAAAAAATAGCGACGACTTTTACCATTGCTAAAAGATATTAAAAATAAAAAAATTAGCGATAGCTTTTACTGTCGCTAAATTTTTTTTTAGAAAAAACTAGTGACGGCTTTTACAGTCACTAAAAAAATTAAAATAAATACAAAAATTAAAAAATAGAAAAATCCCAACGGCATTTACCATCGCTAAAAAAATTAAAGAAAATAAAAAAAATTTAGCGACAGCTTTTACCGTCGCTAAAAAAATAAAAAAAACTAGCGACAACTTTTACTATCACTAAAAAAGTTAAAATAAATAAAAAAATAAAATAATCCTTCCTTATTTGCGACAGCCTAGATCGTCGTTAATTTGCCGCAAAAATTATTACAATAATTAATAAAAAAACACCATTATATCGACGATAAAAGTCGTCGCTAATTTAGCGACAGCCGAGACTGTCATTATTTTGCCGCAAAAAAAAAAAAAAACTCCCTCCAATTTAGCAACGGCAAAAGCCGTCGTTAAATTAGAGACGGTCTAGGCCGTTGCTAATTGTTAATATACCGTCGCAACTTAGCAACGATGTCAAGTCGTTGCTATTTTTACGTAACTAAATTGCCACATTCTTGTGACAACAAAAGAGACATAGCCACACTACTTCGCATATAAGTATTATGTGTCTAAAGATCAATATAGTAATTGATCACATTATTAATAGGTTTGAGTATTGTTAATAGATCATAATATTAACCTATCATTTTTCACAAAACAAAAATCGCAGTGACTGCAACTCATCACAAGGAAAAATCTAACATTTTTTTTCACTAGGGCATAATCAAATGTGTAGTACATAACTAACTTAAATAAATAATTATTTTAAAATTGATTCTTGGGTTAATAAGAAGTTATGGCAACAAACATATTGATCCCTAGATACAACACCTAATTAAGACACCATGAAACAAAAAATCGATGCAATATAATATTGTGATGGGAACTATTTCCCTTATTGATGCAACACCTTCAATGAATACAATTAGCATTGGCTTTGTCGACCGGTCATCAATGTAGAGTGTAACGAAAAAAAGACATGCCAATGCCGACCACACAATTACTCTCTACGTTAACCCTTCATTTCTCTCATATGCTTAAAAGCCAGAGAAAACACATAGTTTAATACAACCATCATGTCTCAACTCCAAAATACCACATCAATTTCTTAGTAGAGACCCAGTGATCATTCCTAGAATTTGGCTGGTATCTGTAGGTTAGAGTGCAATCTCAAGAGAGGGGGGAGAGTTTAATTGAGACTATTAAAATTCTCCCTGTTCTAAAATACTTCAGACTGAATCTGAGTGATGAATCTCAAGTGTTGAACTTAGATCTTAGATTCTTGTACTTTGCAAGAAATAAAACATATTAGCAATAATTATCTGAACAAAGAGATAATTTAGATATTAACTTAAAGCAGCAAAATCTAGGTTTATATTTTGAAGTAAATTGAATGAACCAAGAAAGGTTACAAATATGAGTGTTTTAAATAAAGGTGTTAAAAAAGAGGAACTTCTATTTGACTTTAGATTTCAGTTTATCACTGAATCTGTTTTGTCATTTTGAAGAGATGCCAGTCTTAGGATTTGATTTTGAGTTCTTTCATTTTGAATTCTTGTTCTTATTGATGTCTTGTTCACTTCTATTATGAGTCATTCCAGTCTGTAGTCTTCTTCAACCATTTTGATGTCTTATGAGCAATGTGCGACTTTATAACATTCTTCTGAGCTAGATGTCTTCATTGGATAGTTCAGATTTGGATCTGAACTTCTATCTAATGTGAATCTAAGCTAATTGGTACAGTCAGATTTGGATTCTAACGCCGGATCGTCTTCTCTTCTATTCTTTAGAGATCCAATCTTGGTTCTCTTCTCATTCTTCAATGTTGTGATCTTTGATTTGCAATGCTCAAGTAAAAAGATTAGATACCAAGGTATCTCAGATTGACTTAAATTTCACTATGTCAGATTTGGCCTAATTCAGCGCAACAAACGCCAGCGGTTGACATGGAACCGTTGGCAAAAGGTTGAAATTAATTAATAATAATAATAATAATATGTATGCCCGTGGTTAATAAAGGAAGTGTTGCCATAGAAATTTTAATTTTTTTTTTGAAAAGTAAACTACCAACGCAAGCGGTTAGTAAAGGAAGCGCTGGTATAGGGTAAAGTTTTTTTTGGAAAAAAAGGAAAATAACAACGCCACCGGTTATTAAAGGAAGCGCTTGCATAGGCTTAAATCCCAAATTGCAAAATTTTTCTATGTACGTAAAACCAAAATCCCTAAGTTACATTTTTACCAAACCCTTACTGTTCATTCACCTCTGTCACTCAGCACCGTCACTCTGCAACCTCGCCGTCACGGAACCTCACCGCTGCTAGCTTGCCACCTCCGTCTTCCTTTCTCCTTCTTCGTCTTCTTCTTTCACACTCTCTTCTCACAGGTTTGAACCCTAATGTCGTTGTTCTCACTCCCATACTCAAATTGAACAATCGAAGCATGCTGATTGTTGCACATCGCATGATTTTCGTTTCACTCTTACTACTTTCTGTATAAATGCATATATTACTATCATTGATTATTGATTGATTTATTGAATTGAAGGAACCGAAAACAGTTACAAAGAAGCTTTCCTCTGTGTGCGATTCCTATACCGCTAAGAAGCCTTCTTCTGCGTGCTCACGGGTATCCTTGTCACTCTTTGCTCTTTCTTTTTGTTCTATAGATTCCTCACTCATTAACACCCTAGTTATGGAAATTCTTTTTGCATTGTTTCATTCTGAAATGTGATTCAGTTGAGTGTTCTGTTTTGAGAAGGGTTGTGAATTTTGAGATTGTTATTGAAAGTATGACATTCTCTTTGATATAAAAGAAAGCAAGAATTTTTCTTTGTTTGAATTGATCCTGTTGGAAAAATAGGGAGATTCTACGTCAATTAGTATTATTTAGATGCAATATATTAGTAAATTGTGAATGTTGTAATAAAAAGGAAGAAACGTGGGATGATGATAACGAAATGAATTAAGTTACTGTGATCTGGACTTGAATTATGAAACTATATCACTCACACACACAGAGAATGACTTCATCAAAAAGAACAAGAAGTGAACAAAAAAAAAATTGAAAAGGGTAATAATAATTGAGCAACTTAAACAGGGAAATGAGATATATGCTTAAGTATAGTTTTTTTATTAGAGTCCTGATTTTTGTACTCAATGTACTCATTGGTTACGAACGTGGAAAAAAGTTGTTACATTAATTATTTTTTTATTACAGTGTATATTGGTTACGCAAGTTGAAAAAAGTGATTAGATTAGTTATTTTTTTCGTTATAGTGTCTTTTCGATTTGGTGGTTACACGTGTACAAATATGTAATTACAACATAAAAATAAAAATTCAACGAAATTTTTACGTGTGTAACCAGATATTTTAACGTAATCATAAGTATAAAGTGAGTACAAAAACTGTGAGTACGAAAATCTTTTTTCTTTTTATTAACATTTATCAAAGGTGCAGCAACTCTTTGGCGATCCTTTAAGTGCAAAACTAGCTGTGATTAAAGGAAAAAGGGTGCAAAATATACAACTTTATGTAAATTCAGAAACATCGCTTCATTACTTATACAATGAATTCTACCATATTGCATTGAAAGCATTTTATCATTCATTGAACAGTGTGATAAACTGGCAACTCATATGATATGAGACACATATATTGGAAGTAAAAGAAAAAGCACATATAGATATTTTAAAAACTCTATCTAGAGATTGAGAGGATACAAAGTGTTTGAAAAAGAAACTGAACATTATATCAATATATATTAGGAGCAGGGTACGCACCTTAGTTTCCAAAATGCTAGCACAAAATTTGTGTCACAATCAACATCCTGAAATATGAATTTATCATGAGTGAAGAACGAAGTATATTATTTAAGAAAACGTGGTAATACTTTCTAAGGGATAAATCCTTTTAGTAGTAATTAGATCCAAAGAATGACCAAAAGAAATTATATGGACAATAATAAGAAGAATGCTGGTCAACCTTCAAACTCTAGCCAAGAGAGTCCAATGTGATGTGTCTAGTGTTTAAATTGAAAGACTCTCGAAATTAAGCAGCTATTAGGATTTTTCAATTTATTGGAGTAAAAGAAGGTAGGAACTTAACATGTCAAAGAGAAATATGAGCATAAAATCAAAAGACAAATAAATCTCTTTTAAAGGTTTACACCCCATAACAAACAGGTAAGAAACAACTCAAAGAATATGCTGTATAGTGTAGGTTAGAAACTAACACAGTTGGAAAGGGTCATTACCTTTAAAATTTCAAGCTTCTGTCATTCAAAGTTTCAGATCCCAGTTTCAAGAATAGGCCACACTGAGACAACTTAAACTGATAAATATTTTCCAAATTGACCTACAAATTTGGTTTGATACAATGCTTTTGGCATCTCTAAATTCTAAAACTTGATCATTTTTTCCATTTAACTATGGAACATCCAAAGCCCAAAAACAAAAAAGGTTATCCTAGATGCTAAAGGCCTGTTTACTCTATATTTTCATTTTATGTTTTCATTCTTTGTTTTTATAAGTAACTACAATACAAACTTCAATTAACTACCCTGGGTGCACTTAAAATGTTCCTTCCTTGACTGAGTCCTAGCACTATGCATGTGTTATTTGTTTGCTATCATAAGATTAAACTGTCAAATGAATGAATACTACTACGTACCACTATAGCTAGATTTTTTTCTTTTAATTTCGGGTCAGAAATGTAAGTAGTACTAAGCTAGTAATAGTTTAATTTAAAAAATGTCATAAATAATGACTAATAAGTTGTAGTAATTATCAAAAAAATAAAAAAGACTAATAATGCAAATTTTGGCATAACGCATCTAAATGTTGCACCTTTATTTATGAGAGGCTATTTGGCTTCTTTAAATTTTAATATGTTTAATTAATCAGAGTGCTTAACTATTTAATTTAATTAAGATATCACTGAATGAACTTATGAGTTACCTTGAGTAATTTATGAGTTACCTTTATTTATAATTCATGTGTTTAACTATTTGTGATTGAAGATATTGTTTTACAAATTGTCTTAATTAGGTTAACGTTGTTTATAAAGTAGATCACGAACATAGATCGAAAGTGAATGTCTGCTAACCGTTTGTCTAGGGAATATCTTAATGGGGTGGATGATTTTATTAGATTTGCAATTGACAACACCGATGATCCTAATAGGATTATTTGTCCTTGTAAGTAACACTGGATCTCTCTAATTATTTATAGAAAAGTAATTGATTGTTAACTGTTTTTAGCTAATACCTTTGTTTTGATAGAGCTATATCCATGTATCGGCAACAAATCGGAGCACCGGCCTTGAAAAAAGCCTCTAAGTGGATAAAAATCAAGGCATTTATATAAATTAAACGACTAACCAAGTAAATATTTGGCTATTAAAATAAATTTTCTTAAGTTATCTTCTTATTCTTATTATTTGACTATGTTAGTGTCCAAGGCAACCCAATACTTTTGAATGTGGATATTATGTTGCGCGCTTTATGAGGGACATTATTTCACATAATGTGACCACTATTCCCATTGAGGTAAGTCGAAAAGTACAGTATATCCTTTAAATTTAATGAAGTCAATTATATATTGACGGAGATGAAATACTAATTTTAACTTAACCTTTAATTTCAAGAGTTCATATTGAAGAAGTGGTCGAGGAGTGGGCAAACTACATAATCAATAGTTGCACGTGACTACCGTACTATATTATGAGTTTACTAGCTAGGTTGACTTAGCTTGTTGCAACTTCCGTTATTTCGATGTTATGTGACTTAGTTTTTTGTGCTAACCTTTATTAATGTTGATTTAGGGTTTTAGTAATTATGATAATTGATTTAGGATTTAGGATTTAATATGGTTGTTCTAAAATTCAGGTTTAATTTTTGTATATGAATTAGCAGGGGAAAGAAGAATTTTTTAAAAAAAAAAAGAAAAAAGCTTTGCCCGCGGTTCCTTCTATAACCGTTGGCATAGGCTAAATTGAAAAGATGTTTGCCAATGCTTGTTGCTTTCAGCGCTGCGAAAGGTTATGGCCAACACCAGCTTTGTTTAACTGTTGCCATAGGATACGCAACAAAAAAAAATAGTAACAATGCCAAGCAATTCCGTGTTGAGCGCTGCCTTAGGCTTTGAATCTACGCCAGCACATCAAATGGCAGCGTTTAGTAAGCACTGCCGTTGTTATTTTTAAGTGCTGGCGTAGCTATTTTCTGGCATAGTGTTTTTATAGCATGTGATGTGTTTGTTATCATTAAAATAGATACTAATTAGAGGATTTTGACTCAATCAGTATGTACCCAAAAGACCAATATGAAAGCAGTGCATGGCCTAGTGCATACCTAAGCATATCACGAAGACTTGATTCAATGTCTGCTAACCGTTTGGATTAAGTACAATATAATGCAATGGTTCTTTTCAGTTAATTAATTTATAAGTTTTGTTAAGTTTTAAAAAATCAAGAATTTCGCTGATCTTTGTTGACCACCAACAGCACGGAGTAGACGGATCAATTGATTAAGAGAATGAAGCTACCTAAGAAACATCTAGGCAAAATCATATTTTTGGTCATTTTTAATTTTTTGTCCTAATTCATTTTGATTCCTTAACTTTTTTTATCAGTTTTAGTTCCATAACTTTTATTTTGGATTCAATTTGGTTCCTACCGTTACATCTTTCAAGGACGTTAAAGGATCAAAAACCATTTCCGGAGAGACCAAATTGAATCCAAAATAAAAGTTAAGGAACTAAAACAGATCAAAATAAAGTTGAGAGACCAAACTGAATTAGCATAAAGAGTTAAGAAACCAAAAGTATCATTTTGCCAAATATATATATATGGTTGCCGGCGAAAATAACATATAAATCATATAATTAAATATTGCTCAGTATTAGGAAATTTTCAATGTGGAGAAAAATATACAAGTAGTCCATGTGATTAGATAACAAAGGAAGATATAGTCAAGGAAGGATTTTTAATTTCTATTTCATTTCTTCCTATCCTTCGTTGAATATAATAAAGCAAAATGTAATGCACTAAAAACCTGAAATAGTTTATTGTTGTTTCGGGGCATATGATATAATATTATTTGGTACATCAGTACTGATGTTTAGGTTTGAATCTTAAACGTCATACTTTTATTATTTTCTAACTTCTCAGATCGCAAGCTCATTTTAATTACTTGGTTATACAGAATTGAGTGTACATACTACATAACAAGATATATATAGACAAAGTAGTCATACTAATTTAGTGTGGTGAAAATAAATTGAGGGAGTAATAAAGACTGAGACTTTCATTAAAGTGAAATTCCATAGCGTATGTGTTGATGGAAAAAGATGGCTTTACATGAAGAAAAATAGCTTATATAGTGTAGCCAACCAAATCAACTAATTACTAGTAACTAAATGTTATTTAGTGTCTTTACGATACTTTTTAAGGAGTTAAATATAATAAAAAATTATTAAAAAATATAATTTTTTTTTATTTTCAAGAAACGAAATAATATACACTTATGATTATTTTTCTAATTATAGTAACTATAATAACTATTTAGCAATATTCTTATTTCTAAGTAGCTAATTCTAGTCAAGAGCTTGTAGCTCAAATGGCACAAGGAAAAGTTCTTGGAGGTTGAGGGGAGGGGTTCAATCCCCGATAGGAAGATTTAAGAGTAGTGTATTGTGAGAGTGTATGTATTTGGCCGATAAAAAAAAACTAGCTAATTCTAACTATAATAATATCTAAGGAACAATCAGATCTTTATCAGTCCCCACAAGTTGAAGGTTTTCACACTTCTAGTCGGGGTCAATCCAACCAATTTCGAGGTTTGAAGCAAATTTTGGTAATGAATTTTTTTTTATTTTAAATAATGAAGAACAAATATTTTGAAGTTATTAATTAACATCGCCCTTTTAAATACTTCAACATTTTATTTAATGGATAGAGATACTTTATGAAAAAAAAAGTCTTTTATATCATAAAATATTTTAATATTTTTAAAATAGAAATATATAAAAATGGTACCTAAATATGTTATATGTATTTTTCTAGGACTTAAAGCACGAACTTGATGGTCTTACCCTTAAGCTACCCCTACTTCTTCTAACTCTGATGAACAATTACAAACACATTTGAATGTGCAACAAGCTACCTTTCTTAAATTTGAAAACTATGAAGATAGATATTAGGAAGAAATAGAGTGGAAAAAGAGACATGACAATTTTAGATGAAATAACAAGCTTATAAAAAATCACCATGATAACAACTAATTTTATGGATAAGATCCAAACTTAGTAATTTTTACATTAAGATACTACTGTTTGGCACAACTTATAAATAAGATGCTTAAAGAAAAATTATAACTTGTTTGGCAATTTTATTTTTTTCTTAAAAAAGAAAATTGAACGGCGAGCGGCGGGCGAGAAAGGGTGGTGGAGGGTGGCTGCAGGCGGTGGCAGTGGCGGTGGCGGTGGCAGGGTGTTACGAATTTATTGTTCCCAGTTTTCAAATAATTTTTTTTATACAAAGCATATTTTGCTAAAATTGAATTGAAGTGATTTTTATCTTAATTTTAAATCTATTTTTAGTCATTTCCAAAACAACCAAAAGAAATTTCTTAAGGGTTTTAATTTTGAAAACATTAATTAATTAATTATCCTCTCTCTTCATTTAGAATATACTCCCCCTCGCCATATGTTATGTTGTTTATGATTTTTATACACAGATTAAGAAAACAATAACTATATCATGTATTTTTTTACCTTTGAGACTATCATATCCTTATTAATTCCTCATAAATACAATAGGTCAATAAGTGAGATTATAAATTAACACGTGTATATAATTATTTGTATGGACCAAATAATGTTGAATGATTATTTGTATGGGTTTGTTGTTTGTTAGTGGAAAGCATATTCCGCTCACTGGGTTTCTGGTTGTATGATCTGGCCGATATTTGCATGTGTTTGTTGTTTGTTAGTAGAGAATAGAGCTCAAAAGGTTTCTGATTTTGTGATCTTAGGTATAAGTATATATTGCTTTGTTGTGTATAATGTTTTTGAATTGCTAGTTATGGAATTACAGATTTTTTAACTTTGGGAAATGTCCATATATTAGGTGTTATGCTGCTGAAATTTTTCGAAGTTTATAAAGTACCATGTAATTATCGCAGAACATGGATCGTAGCTGGATGTATGAAAGGTTGAATTTAGCTCGGAATTAATTGAAACCTTATTTTATTCGAGGAGTAGACGCGTTTGTTGAGATGGCTATGAACTCTAATTACTATTTATCAAAGAGAAGGATTAGATGTCTGTGTGTGAAGTGTGAAAACACGAAACTGTTAGATGGCCCTATTGTGAAGACTCCCTTGTACAAACATTGATTTAAGCCTAAGTATTGATTTGGACAAAACATGGTGAAGAGAGGCCGATAGTCACTGACTTAGGAGGTGATTCGAGCAATACTGTAGACTGGGATGATGATAGTAATCAGTTTGACATGATGCATCAACTAGTAGCTGATGCATTTGGGCCATTTGTTTATGACACATCTAATAGGATCAACAAGATAGTAAAAGTGGAGGAGCCGTTGAACCCTAAATTTTAAAGATTTTATGATATGTTGATGGCAGATAACAAACCAATTTATAAAGGGTGTTTCGAATCTACCTTGTCTCTTTTAGTTAAATTGTTGGCTGATAGATATAATTGGAAGGTTCCTCAAAAGTGTGTAGATTATTTTGCGCAGATGCTCATCGATGTAGCCCTTTCAAAAGAGCATGTGCCGAAGAACTGTTTCCAAGCAACTAAGTTAGCTTCTAAATTGGGAATGAAAGCTGAGGTGATTGATTCTTGTTAGGACGACCACATGTTGTTCTATAAGAAAGATAGTAATTTAACTACATGCAAGTTTTGTAATAAGTCCAGGTTTAAAGCTAAAAGACATGGGGTGGGTAGGTTTAACAATGCTCATGTGAAGAGAATGTTTTATATTCCTATAACTCCATGGTTGAAATGATTATACGCGTCAACTAAAACTGCAAATCAAATGAGATGGCATCATGAGGATAAGAGGGTTGATGGTGTTCTCTATCATCCATCTGATGGGGAAGCATGGAAGCACTTCAATTACTGTTATCCTGGTTTTGCTGATGAGCCAAGAAATGTGAGACTCAGCCTCTGCGCGGATGGGTTTACACCGTACCTTCAAGCATTAGCACACTAGTACTCATGTTTGTCTGTAATCATCGTGCCTTACAATTTTCCTGATGAATTGTGCATGACCAAACCCTACATGTTCTGGAATTGTTTAATTCCTAGTCCAAAGAATCTCACTTCAAGAATATATGTGTATTCGCAACCATTGATTAACAAACTTCAACAGTTGTGGAGTCATAGTTGTGGAGTCATGGTGCACTGACATATGATATATCCACAAAAAAGAATTTCATAATGAGGGCTTGTTTAATATGGACTATTAATGATTTTCCTGCATATTGGATTTTATCTGGATGGAACACAAATGGTAAGTTAGCTTGTCCTTATTGTATGGATGACATAAATGCCTTCTAGTTAAAATTTGGAAAAAAATATTGCTGGTTTGATTGTCATCATCGATTCTTGCCGCCTAATCATTCATTTAGAAGGAGCAAAAAGACTTTTAGAAAGGACATATTTGAGAAGAAGCATCCGCCACTCATTTTGGACAGAGAACTTGTATAGCAGTTTGTGAAAATTTACCTAAGGTAACCGAGTTAGGTCCTACTAGGCTGGTGGGATTTGGGTCCCATCATAATTGGACTAAAAGGATTATTTTTTGGGATCTTTCGTGTTGGAAAGATAATTTGTTGAGGCATAACTTAGATGTCATGCATATAAAAAAAATCTTTGACAATGTCTTCATTACCGTTATGAATGTAAAAGATAAAACAAAAGATAATGAGAAGGCAAGGATGGATATACAGAGAAAGTGTAAACATGGGGACTTGGAATTGGTTCCATTAGAAAATGGGAAGATGGGATGCCAAAGGCAAATTATTCATTGACGTCAAACAATGCAAAATTAGTTTGTAAGTGGGTAAAGGAGTTGAAAATGACAGATGGTTATACATCAAATCTAGCTCGGTGCGTTGATGTTAAGAGGGGTTCTATGAATGAGATGAAAAGTCAAGATTGTGTTGTTTTCATGTAGAATCTGCTCTTGATTGCATTCCGTTCACTACCCGATGAGGTGTGAAAACCGTTGACTGAGATCAGCCAATTTTTCAAGGATATTTGTTGCAATTCACTAAAACTTAGTGATTTGGATATAATGAAAGAGACTATTCCAATTATTTTTTGCAAGTTAGAAAGAGTTTTTCCACTCGGGTTTTTTGATTCAATGGAACATCTTCTAATTCACTTACCTAGAGAAGCACGATTAGGCACTATCGATGGATGTATCCATTTGAAAGGTATAAAAAATCATTGTATCCTATTTATTTACTTTCTTTAGATAAGTATTAATTAATTGTATACACCGAAATTTTCTAAAACTTTCAAAACTAGCATAGGATGGTGGCACGTAAATAGGGTCGTGACCCAAAAAGCCAGAGTCGAAGGATCTATCAGCACCGACTATCTTGGGCGTGAGATTACTTATTTTTATTCTCACTATTTTAAGACTTTAAATTTAGTCTCAAGTTCTGGTTTGAGAAATGACCCAGAAAATGAAAGTGTACCAAGTAGTTCATTGTCAATATATAAGAATTACGGTCATCCAAGTGGGCAGTGTCAAGGTCATCGTTGGCTGAACAACGAGAAATATAATGTTGCCCGTGTGCATATACTTATCTATTTTGTAGAAGTGAAGCCGTATTTGGAGTAAGTGATACTTTCATATACGAAATAAGTCACATGATATTGAATTTCTTAATGCGTATTGATCAATATTTTCTTTTTTGCAACATGTTCTTAACAATGAATGAAGATGGTGAACGTTGTATGCATGTAGAGTTTCCCGATTGGTTTAAGTCATATGTAAGTGTTTAATAACCCTTGTGCATACCAAGTAATTGAAAAGAAACTTAAGTTTTACACATTATTTTGTTTTACAGGTTTATGATGATCAAAATGGAGCCACAAATAGAGAATTAAGGGCATCGACTTGGGGTCCTAAGTCAAAAGTTTCGTTATGGAACATGCATGTGGTTCATCAATGGATATAAGTTTCACATAAAAGTTTGTAGTCAAGAAAAAAAACAACCAATTACGATGTATGCATAAAAGGTGCTATACAAGGTGGTGAAGATGATTTTTATGGCTTCATTGAGCATATATATGAGTTTGAATATACTAGATTGTTGAAGATTCCTTTTTCTATTGTCAATGGTATGATCTAACAAGTAGAGACATAAGGGTCCATTAGCAATATAACATAGTGCAGATTAACAAGCGTAAATAATATCGATATTATGATCCTTTTGTTATTGCTCAAAAAGCAAGACATGTTTACTTTGTAGATTATCCTGATATGTGTAAGGACTTGCGTGATTGGTGTGTCGCATATGATTTAAAGCCAAGAGGCTATGTAGAGGTAGATGAAATTATTCAGGAAACACAAGCAGATGAATCACCTTTTCAGGCTGATAAATCTTTTGTTCCTATGGTGGAGATTGAGATGGTAAGTGGCTTGGCTGATGAAACTGTTCAAGGTTGGGATCGCGAGGTTGATCTGATACCTGAACTTGAACCTGTGGGTGCACCTAGTGTCATGTTTGAAGAACTTGAACAAGATACCAATGATGATGATGAGAGTGAAATGCGTGTTGGGGAGGAACATGAGAATACCGAAAATGATGATGACGACGACTGGGGTCAACAAGACATTGATTATATTGGGTTTATTATTACGTTAGGACATTTACTATATTGTATTCTTGTTATTTTAATTAGTATATGTAGTATATATTTAATGTCTTTTAGTTTACTTATTAACTTATATTTTGTTGAGCAAATGTCTTCGCAGAGGAGTGGGAAGGCATAACTTGTGGATGAGCTTATTAACAATAGAGGTGACAAAGGTAGAGCGAGGATTATACATGGCAGAACCATACATATTGAGGTTGATCGACAGCGCCGCCAGGCTACAAGATCACAGCAACCCGTGAGGGTACCACAGCCATGTCGACCATCACAAGACTTAGGTTCTCATCAGCCTACAAGGATAACACACCCAACATTCTTGATAGGGATCACGATGATTCCAACCCCTAGATTGCCGCCTTCACAGTATTTTAATCAGCATCATAGTCATCGAAATTTTGATCAGCATCATGAGGGACAGTCATAGTGCAGTGTACATCTAAAGGAGTTAGCTCCCGATGTTGAGGTTGATCCTTACGTGGAGGATGTGGAGAGGGATGAGGTGATGGCCAAGGAGATGGCAGATCATGAGATGCTAGCTTCTGACCCCCGTGGAGAGCTAGCAAAGTATGTGCATTGGTCCCTTGAAATCAGTGGTCGTGAGATAGTAATTGGAAGTATTTTTTAGAGTGGCAAGATGGAAGGTAAGTTAGACATATAATTAATTTCATTTTGTTTTTTTTAAATGTTCATTATTCCAATATGCTATCTAATAACATCTGTTTTTGATTAAACCCTCAAATTAGTCCCTGAGATTTTAAAAACCTCAAAATAGTCTCTGACTTTGCAAACGACATGCATTTTAGTCCTTTTACCTATTAAAGGACAATTAAAAAACTAAATAGAAAATGACTAAAATGAATGGTTTTTGCAAAGTTAGGAACTAATTTGAGATTTTCATAATCTCAGGGACTAATCTGCATAACACCTACCATCTCAGGGACTAATTTGGGGGTTTACTCATATGTTTTTTGTTATCATCTTAGTAGGTATCCTTCTCAGCCTGGTGTAGAGACACTTATGACTTCTATTAAGTCTCAGTTTAGAGACCCATGGCCTACTTGGAGATTGGTCCCTGGAGAAACCCGCAACCATTGGTGGAAGGAATTTCAGGTATAAATTGAGGATTTAATTACATGTATGTGTGTTAGAAAATTAAAGTTTGATTTTTGTTATTAAGAACAACTATTTCATTAATATGTTAATAATGGATAAGTGTAGTTGGGATCCCCGCTTCACAACTTGAATGCGAAAGTATTTTGAGCACAAAGGTTTGAAGTGGTTTAAAGATATGATGAACAAGGTGAGGCTTGATTATGCCAAGAAAGGCAAACTACCAAAATGGTGTCCGAATAGTATATGGAATCAGTTGCTTGCACATTGGGGCACACCAAACTATAAAGAGATCTTGGAATAGGAACAGAAGAACAGGGTTTCTTTGAAGGGCGGAGTATTACATACTTCTGGCCACGTCCCTCATTCTGAGATAGCACTACAGGTGATATGTATTAAGATTTTAAAGTTGATTTATTTACTTTATGTATACTTAATGGAATTGCCTTTACATATTATACTATATACTATGTTTGGTAATTGCCAGGGCACAAGCTCAAGGAAAGTTAGTGGATATTGACCAACTCTTTCGTGCCACTCATCAGACACCAAATAGGGAATAGGTTGATACACGCTCCAAGGAAACCTTTGTATCTGGATTTATTATTTGAATTTTTAAATTGATTACATATTAAATTCTTTGTCAATTACTATGCGATATGTGTTATGTTTTTTTTTTCAGACTCAGTTTGGTATCAATTATGAGAAGAATAAGGCGGACACCCAGTTTGAACAATCATAGCAAGCTGAAAGGGAGGTAGGGCAACCGCTTGGAGAGAAACAATTGGAGGCATGAACGTGCCCATCTTTATGGTACAAGGTATTTGTTTCCTCATTTTTCATGTGGGGCATTTAAAAGATACTACTCCTCTCAGGTTACTTCATCATTGACTAATAGTGGATCGACATCTTCAGATGCATTCATGGATGAGTTGCATAGGGAGCATGAGGCTCGGCAGAGGGAAAGTGAGGCCAACCAAAGGGAGATTCAAAATCTACGTGAGAGCCAATTAGACATGCTAAAGAATATGAATCAAATGATGGAGTGGTTTCATTCCATGAATGGACCTCATCCCTAACATCCTGGCATCGATTCATCAATGAGGCATCCTGCGCATCTAGATTATGTAGAGGATGATGAAGAGAATTATTCACCCTCACGTACAATTATTCACCCTCACGCTTTGTACGTTAGGCACTCTTGATTGAAGTAGGGATTTTATTGACATTATTTTAGTTTTCATATGACTACTTATCGAGATTATGTTTATGATTTATGTTAACAATTATTTGAATTTTGTGTATTATTGTATTGTTAGTTTTTATAAGTACTTATTTAATTTATGCTTTTATTTGTGTATTGTATTTATTTCTTAATAATTATATAGTTTTTTAAAGATTATCCATGTTTAGTAAGAACAAAAACTTAATGCTGACAAAAAAATATTTTTTAAAAAAATTAGCTACCTCTTAGGCCGTCACAACTGTGGTGCCAAAAAAGAAGACTGCACCGAAAAGCAATTAGCAACAAAAATAACGGTGGCAAAGTTGCAACCACATTTTCTATCGCAAATTTGTGACCTCAGTTTTCGTCGCAACAAAAATTTAGATATGACCCAGAAGTGGCACAAAAAAAATCAAATAGCTACCGTAATAGCGGTGGCAAGGCAAAGTAGCCACCGCATTTTCCGTCGCAAATTTGCGACCGCATTTCTGTCGTAGAAGTGCGATAGCATTTTCTGTCGCAAATTAGTGATGGTCTTTTCCATCGCAAATATTAGTGACACCAGGTTTTGCGATGACTCAATGGCCATCGTTGGACCGTCGCAAAGCCTTCATTAGCGATGGTTTTTACTTTTTTGCCGCTGTTTTTTTATTGGCTATGTTGAAGCATTCTTGTAGTGCATGAACTGTGGAGTCTTCAACCTAGGATCTCGGGTGTTGTTTCATGAAAAGTAAAACTAAGTACCTCAATTGTTATTTCTAGTGTTCTACTTTTAGTTCTGATAAGGGTTGTGACGATGTACTTTTATTATATTTTATTTCATTAAGATAGGTGTTCATCCTGTTCCTTGGGTCGGATTAGTATAGACTTGACCCCATATACTATATATTTCTCCCCCCGGTTCGATGGGTTTGTTTTTGTACGGAAATTTAGGGTGATATGGTTATTGTAAACATTTTGAAAAGTTTGCAACCTGAAATCTAGTTGAGGTTCAACAAAATATCAAGAAGTTTCGATCTCGTCACCTTCTCATTGTTTATTTTTATATTCTTTACGATAATTACTTATGTTATGCTTTTAAAGGAAAACTGTGTGTCATGAAAATATAGTGTGATGCTCCAAAGTATTTCAAATAATACTATATAGTTTTTTCCCAAAGCTTTGGGAAACAACTCAAATTCTACTACAGTAAATTATTGCCATTCCTTTTAATAAACACCTAAAACAAAAAAAAAATGTGTTTCTATTTATAATTTCTTTTGAAAATATTCATAACCTTGTATTATATTTTTTGATTTAACCTTTAACTATTGAACTATTCTAATTGACGTAGTGAAATGTTGCTATAAATAAAGATAAAATTCGAAAGGCGACATACAATTTGTTTTTTAAAAAAAATCCAAGCATTTACTTGTTTTGAGCACCATTTCTTAATCTGCATAATTATGTTTTTGGATGCTTACAAAAAGGTACAAAGGGACTGAACAAAAAAAAAGTACAAAGGGAGTATAATACAATTTATTTTCAACATCGAGGAAACGAAATGAATCTTCCTATATAGGTTTGCTAAAAGCTTGACAAACCAATTGACATCATTGCAATTGCAAAGATACAAAGAAAACATTAATTCCAAAGTGGTAATCTAGTTAAATTAACAAATCGGAAGAGGAGCACCATTCCACTCATCAAGGCATTCTAAAAGAGGGTCAATAATTTTACCCTGGCACATTGCAGTGAACAGTTTGTCACACTCCTCACCTGGTGACCTAACCTTTTCTCCTGTTAGCAATTGAGTTCCCAACTCCTCTCTTACAAACTTATACAGCGGATAAGATCTGCATTCATTAATCTTGTTTGGAATCGATGGATTTCCACTCTCATATGTAGCCCTTGTAGTTTCAACCTCCTTTGGTAAAAGAACCTTTAACTCATTCTCAAAGGTTGCAATCTTTTGAAAGATTGATGTGTTTAGGTCCTTCTCATTGTCTCCATTAGCTAATGCATGATCCACAAGCACTTGCCTGAGGTTTTGAATCAATGGATATGTAGCACTGCAAGGGTCATCAACGTAGGCAAATACATACTCCCTATCAACAACTTTTAGCAAATCCTTTTCACAAAATCTTGAAGAATGGAGTTCTCCATTGAAATTCGTGGTGAGAGTCTTTTTGCAAACTTGGCTTACGGTGCTCTTAACTGAGTTTTTCAAATTCTCCTCCAAATGCCTCAAATCAATTGCTTGGCAAAGTGCAATCAAGTATGTGGAGGACATGAGCTTAAGGATCTCAATAGCTTCATTTGTTTTTCTAGCCGAAATCAAGCCTAATGAGTTGACATCTTGGTTGTGTTGCTCAGCACTTTGGACATGGTTTGTCACTGGGTTTGCAAGATATTGTAGTTCAGAACAATAAGAAGCCATGGCAATTTCAGCTCCCTTGAAACCGTAATCTAAGCTAGGATTTCTACTAGCAGAGAGATTTGAAGGCAAGCCATTATTGTAAAAATCATTGACAAGCTCAGAAAATTGAGCAAACATGAGTTTCCCGATTGAGGCAAGAGCCAAACGTGTGTTGTCCATAGAAACTCCAATAGGGGTTCCTTGGAAATTACCACCATGCAAGGCCTTATTCCTTGAAACATCAATCAAGGGATTATCATTAACAGAGTTAATCTCTCTTTCAACTGACTTTGTTGAGAAACGAATCACTTCAATCAAAGGGCCAAGCCATTGTGGTGAAGTTCTAAGGGCATATCGATCTTGTTTAGGCTTTTGCAATGGATCAATCTCATGCAACTTCTTTGCCACTTTCATGTAGGAACTTCCATCCAAAATATGCTCCATAATAGCAGCAGCCTCAATTTGACCGGGGTGATGCTTCAGCTTATGTGTCAAATGATCTGTGAATTCAGGTTTCCCTTGCATCACTTCAGCAAAAATAGCTGACAAAACTTCAGACAACACAGCTAGAATATTTGCCTCAAAGAGAACCGTAGAGGCTAAGGCAGAACCAACGGCTGTGCCATTAACAAGGGCAAGGCCTTCCTTTGGTTGCAATTCAAAGAACTCAGAGTTGATGCCAGCCATTTGAAAAGCTTGTTTAGCATTAAGCACTTCTCCAGAGGGTCCTACGGCTTTGGAGTTGGGTCTGCCAGTTAGCAAACCAGCAATATAAGAAAGAGGGACAAGATCCCCTGAAGCTGTGATTGTGCCACGAAGCGGTAAAGATGGGGTGATGTTGTTGTTAAGCAGCTTTGTAATGGCTTCTAAGATTTCAAATCTAATACCTGAGTACCCTTGCAAAAGGGTGTTTATCCTTACGAGCATGGCTGCTCTAGTAGTAGAGTGTGGAAGTGTATAGCACGAGTCTGTACCAATGCCAAATATTCCTGCGTTCAAAAATCTGAAAGAGAAGAATAGAGGATAGAGTTAGGAGATTTTGTTTAAAATTGGTAATCATAAGCTTAGTGCTTCACATAAAAAACATACATGGCCTGCTAATGTTCTGTAATAATATGTAAAATATTATTAATACAATATAAAAGAATTAAGAAAATTGGGAATCAATAAATGTAAAGAAAACAATGTAAGATTTATTTAATTTTTTGATATTGCGTAAGATTTATTATTTTGAATTTTGGAATGGAAAAAATTAATTTCAGTATACAATAAGTAACTTTTATGTATATTAAGTGTGTGTATGGTTTTTTTAGTTTTTTTAAAATCAATTTCCCGATGAGAAAAATTAAGAAAATGATTATTTATTTCAAAATAACTTTTAACATTCAACGTATATTAAATCGTCATATTTACATTGAAAATCACATTTAATTTAATGTTTTAGTAACAACATTTAATTTAATATGACAAATAGTATATACTACTCCCTCTCGTCCTATATATAGGTCACCTTCTAGAAGAAATGTTTCAGTAACAACATTTAATTAATGATGAATGAGAAAGAGAATAAAATAAAAAAGAGAAAGATATATTAATTTTAAAAGTATTTACTAGCACATTTAAGTTGAGGGTATAGTTGGAAAAAATCTCTTTTTATTGACAAATTTAATTAGTTAACTACTATTTTTTGATTTTGTTGATTCGGTTAAAAGTGACTTATATATAGGACCACACTTTAAGATAAAATAAACCAAATTTAATTTTTATTTTATATTATTTATTTGATATAGAATGGAATGAAAAATATTTTAGTCAAACTTGCTATGGAATAATGACATGGTAGTTTGAGTTAGTTAGTTAATTACCTTATGAGTTCTTTCTGTAAGGCACCGCCTTGATTGGTTCGACGATGAGAAGTGGAACCGAAACCAGTGGTTACTCCGTAACTGTCTGTTCCTTTCTTCATTCCTTCTAACACCCATTCATTGCTCGCCTTTACCCCTTCCCTCGCCGCCTCCGCCAGCTCCACCACCACTCTCTCCGCTTGCTCCGCCACTGCCGCCACTTGGGCTATCGTCAGCGTTTCCCCGCCCAGCCGCACCACCGGCTTCCGGTACTCCGCCACCATACGTTTCACTTCATCCAGGTGGCTCCCCTTCAGCGACTCCGCAGCCACGCCCCAATTCAAGGGGTCATGATTCACATTATTCCCTTTCAAGCATATGTTGTTGCCATTAATCCCATTGCTCAAATTGCTTGTTTCCATTGCAATGATTGAAAGAAACAGAGAATTATTGCAAAGGAGAAAAGTGGATTTTGAAATGATCACGTGTAGAGGGAGAGGAAATCTTAATCTTTAATTTTTGATATTTGTGGAATTCCTGAAGGACTATGGGAAGAGTGATTGGGCTTTTATAGAGAAAATTAAAGAATATAACGCTTGTTTAGGTAGGTGTGCAGAAGCAACGAAAGACGAAAGGGGGTTGGTTGGAAATTAATTGCGACCGTGAGATTGCCACAACTTATCTAACGGCTACGATCTTGCAACGTGGCATATTTTGGGAACATCTTCTTGGTAGCTGCATGTGCTGTCGTATAAATTGGACAGTGCCGATAGCAACAACTGTAATGCAAACTCTAATGGGTCTTACTTATGGTCAAGCTTGTCATCCTAAATTCTAAACTTATAATAATAATCCTTTTTTTTTTCCTATGCATGATGATACAATACTTGTTAATCACACTTATTAAATTCAAACGTTAATGGGTCTTAACTACTTGGTCAACCTTGTCATCCTAAATTTAAATTAATTAGTGCATATGTTCATTTTTTTTTTCTTCTCTTCTTTTTATGACCAGAAATTGAGCCAAATAAATTTTAAGAAAAAATTATAAATAAAAAAAGAGTTTTTTATTAAAAGGAATTTCTAAAATTATAAGCTACAAATTTAATTTTTCACTTCTACAAAATTAAAAGCACATAAAATAATTTGTTAATTTATGAAACAAATAATTTTTCATTTATATGTTGCTTATAAGTTAAAAAAAAAAATTGCCAAATAACTTTCAATTATTTTTTAAAAAACTCTTATTCATAACTTTAAATTAAAAGTGATTTTTAATTTTAAAAAAAATGATTAAACGAAGCCTAACGTAGTTTTACTGGTTATACCACTTCTTTTTCTCAAAGCATGACGGTATATTATTTATTCAATAAAGATTTTTAGCCAATTTTTTTTGGTCAACTATTGCCCAATCCTAATATTTTAATATTATTTTTTATCAACATTCTTCACAATTATTTTTCAATTATTTTTATTCAAAACACTAAATAATATTAAAATATTGGGGTTTGCCAATAGTTGACAAAAAAAAATTGGATAAAAATCTTTATTGTAATTCGGCTAGTTACAATAATTCCAGATTTAGGTACAATGGACCATATTTGCGTTTGTTTAACTGATGCTCATAGATACCAAAAACTTTTGTTGCCTGGGTTGTGCTTTGAGGCATGGTTGGTTTCATGTTGAGTAGAAATTATAGATATAAATTTATTTTTTTTTATTAACCAAACACACATCTCTATACTACATTATTCTTAAATTTATTTCTAAATTTTTTCATCGGGGATTGAACCCCTTCCCTCAAGCTCCAAGAGCTACATTACCTAACTTGGTTACTAACTTTCTAATTTAATAGATAAGGATGTTTTTGGCATGCTGCTCTGACACATAGGGTGCGTTTGATGCATGAACAAGACAGTACAAGTAATACAGCATAATACAACTTTTATGAGTCACAGCACAACCTTTTGTGTTGTGTATTGTTTCATACTCAATACACATAACAAGAAGCGCAACATAAATTTTACAACAATATCCTTTATGTTATATATTATTAATTTCACTTTAATTTTTCTAAGAAAATAATATTTTAATATTTTAATATTTTAGAAATATTTTATTATTTTATTATTTATTATAAAATTAAAACTTCATATTTTAATAAATTACTACATAATATATTTTATGTGATATAATAATTATATTAAATAAAATAAAAAATTATTATTAAAAAATATTTTTAACTCTTTATTTTTTAATATTTATATTTATCATTAAAGTTATTTTATTATTAATACGTTATTTTAATTAATTAATTATATATATATATCACGTTAACCAGTAAATATGCAAAAGTGAAAAAAAAATAACGTAAACATTGATTTAAAAAAAATAATCCAACATACATAAACTACCTTAGGTAAGTGGGGAAAGTGGGGGAGGTAGTTACACCACTGAATAAAGATAGAATGTTAGTTTTGGCTTTTCCTAATTTGTGCATGGAACAAGAAACTTGTCCCTTAGTTTAGTGGGGTACAAAAAAGTGGCTATTTGTGCTGTCCAATTACTCAAATATTGTGTTATCTAACCCATAATTCGTGGATAGCCTATGAAGAACGAGCAAAGAGGTTATAGATCAGAGTTGGATAGATCAGAGATTTGGCTTTTGTAACTTCTTGAGAGAACTTAGATTTTGAACTCAGATTGTGATGTTCCTGAGGATTTGAGTGAAATCTGCTTGATGATTTGAGTGTTTGCCATTTGTCTCTCAATCCTCCACTTGGTTTAGCTAGTTTCTTTGTTTATATGCCCATTGGATCAGTGTTATTTTTTTGAATGTTATAGTGATCTTCAGATTCAAATGTGTTCTAGTTGGAAACAATGTCTTCACACTTCTGTTTTGATTAATCTAAGTTGCTTCTTTGTATATGGCGGTGAAGTATAAATCATCTGTTCTGATAGATCTAAGTTATAGCTTTTGATATAGGGGTAAGCATTTGATGCAATAGTGTAGTTTCAGATTTATTTCAGAGTGGTATGATGTCTTCTATTGGAAATAAGTCTTATATCGTCTGCCTCACTCTTTGTGGTGCGGTTTAAATACCTGATAGGTTACTCCTCATATTATTAATTGGTTTTGTGATAGAACCATAACACACCTTCAAGTATTTTTTATGCAAACTAAAGATCTTACTAATATTTTCTACACACTCATGTAAAAAGGTTAGATACTAAGGTATCTCATATTGACTCAAAAGTATTTACCAAAAAGACCAATATGAAAGTATTGTATGGCCCGATGCATACCTAAGCATACATAAGACTCCCGAAAGCACTCCTAAAAGGTTTAACTGTTGTGGTGAAGAAAATATTTTTGATACAAATTATTTAGATGATGACAAAATGACTTTAGAGATCACTAATCAATTGCCTCACTAAACATGTATCAAGAAATGGTTAGGACAAAACAATAGAAAATGGATAGTAACATCAAGAAGCAGATGGAGGAAGAAAGAGAATATGTCATATTCCAGATAGCCTCTCAATGATGATGAATGTGAAGAATTCAAAGAAGTCAAGCATATAGGGAAATCATAAACTTGGAAGAATAGGATAAAAATTTTACACCTTATACCAAATTATGGAAAAGAAAGGGGGAAACTAAAGGAAAGAAAAGTTAAACTTAAAGCAAAATAGGACATCTATTAAAGAAAATGAATTACAAAAGAAGTGAAAACTTTACATGACCAAGGATCACAACACAAAGAAAGAAGATTGTCAAACAATAACTTGCTAAAATATCACTTGTTACAATCTTCTACATTATTGTTTGAATGAAAAGGAAGCAAATGAAAGAAGAAGATAAGGAATCTCTACAAAGAAGGACATTACTTACTATTATAGAAGATTTATTTCTTTTAGGAACTTGGCCCCTAAAAGACACATCTCCCAAAATCTCCAACATACATATCGTTTATTGGACTTCAAGTTCATGCCTTTCTAGTGGGAAAAGTCACATGTCACCACTATTAGAAGAAACAAGCCCAAACATTCAAATATGCTTTGGTGGCAAATTCAAACAAATACATCCAATCGTCACAATGACTACCCACCAAAGAGGATATGAATAGGAGGAAGACCAAAGCTCCTACAAACATTCGGAGGCTAAGGATCTGGGAAATATTTGTTTAAATTAGTTTAGGTCTTAGCCTTATCCTTTGCTCCCTATAGTTATAACTGCGTTTCAATGTCCTATCTCTTCTTGTAAGAAGATATGTGACTTAAGATTACACACATAAAAATTTGTAGTTATAAATCCACACTTCTCTGTGTTAAGTTATTGCAGGATCTAGGGCTCTAATTTAATTTTGATGTACGTTCTAGACTAAAATATAAGTTGTCTATTATTTGACATGGACGATCTAGATCAGCTTGAAATGGCTTGAAAAATACTACTTAGAGATCTAAGGAGGTTGCTAAACCAAATACTTTTTTTATAAAGAGACCTGATCGAGGAGGCTCTCAAAGAAAATCCTTTTTTGCATTACAAAAATGCCTTGGAGGCATATTAGTATAAAACCCATAAAGAAGTCTTGTGGAGACTGTAGAGGATAATACCACCATGGAGGCCTAGAGTGATTGAGATGAAGAATACTCGAAAATGTAGAAACTCCTAAAAAAATACCATTATTAAGACCTGGAGAGGCTTGATGGAAAAATACTCGGTAAGGAAGCCTCGAGAGGCTCAAAAGAATAATACTTGGAGAAGCCTAGAGAGACTCATTAAGGATGACACTCAATGTCCAATGAAGCTTAGAGTCTCATATAGAGAATACTCGGTTGTATAAGCTTGGAAAGGCTTGAGAAAAAATACTTGGTTATTATGCTTGGAGAGATTGAGTGAATATTACTTTGTGCGGGAAGCTTGGAGAGGTTCGTAAAGAGAATACTCATGTAGTTGATCCTGGAGATGATCTAAAAGATACTTACCCTAGAGAAGATGTAAAAGATACTTGGATTGATTATGGAGAGGATGTAAAAGATACTTGACTAATTCTGTAGAGGATCTAAATTAAAGATACTTGGCGAATCCTAACGAGAATTGAAAAGAAACTTTTTTTAGACATCTAGAGAGGCTTGTAAAAAGGATACTTGTAGAAGTCTAAGAGGGTGGGTTAAATAAAACTACAATTAAAAGGCCTGTAGTGATTGTATAAAAGAATATCCTAAGGAGCCTACGAAGAATAATACCTATTATATGAGGCTATAGAGGTGGACTGAATAATTTTTGTGATGATTTAATGAAGAAAATCTCACTTGATGAGAGGGGACTTGACATAATCTATTTTAGGGATGAACTAGTATAAATATCTTGTGTCAATGTCTCTATCTCTTAACTCTTTTATTTACATATTAAATAAGTTATATCTTGTTTGTTGTCGGTCAAATTTTTTTAATTAGATATAAGTCTTATATATGAATAATCTAAGGTTTTAATTAGTATAAAATAGTGATTTTTAAGATAACAAACCACAATGTTAGTTATTCTTATACTTAACTCTCGTTGTACTAACATAAATTCCTTGTTATAAAAGTTATTTGTTTCTTTATGAATTTTATTGAATTTTGCCATTATCAAAAGTCTTTTTTTAGTAGAGTTATAATTTGGACCGTTGTTTTACTATAAGAATTTTTCATATTAATTACGTAAAAATTTGTAGTTAATTTATAGCAATTTGGTAACAAAAATAGAATAGTTATGAAATCAACCGGACTCTGCTATCACAGAGAGGATAGAGCCAAGCCAAGAGAATGGACCATAAGTGTAGGACACCACAATACAACCAATATTTAAATACAACCAAATTCCTTAAGACAATATATGCATTAATCAATCCACTTATAAACTCTCTAGCTTGCTCCTAACTATCCAATATGGGACTTTGATTCATTATGGACTTCATATATAATTAGTAGCTAATTTAGTAATTAATCGGTAGCTATATTTGGTAGCTAGTTAGTAGCTAATTTAGTAGCTAATTTAGTAGCTAATTTGGTGGCAAATTTAGTAGCTAATTAGTGACCAATAAAACTAGCTAGGAAATTTTATTTAGTAACTATTTAGATACATGTTAGCTATGATATTCTTTAGTAGCTATATTTCGTAGCTAATTAGAAGCTAATTTGATAGCTAATTAGTATTAGCTACGGAATTTTTTTTAGTAGCTAATCTGTAGCTATTTAGATATAAATTAGTTATGAATAGAAATCTGTAACTACATTTTATAGCTAATATTAAATTTTCTTGTAGTATTTTAATATTTGAATAATCTATATATCTATAAATTATGTCAAGTTTTGTTAGTAAGTATCTAGATATCTAATTTGAATTGATATTAAATCGAGTTCAGAAAGTGGTTTTTTTGTTGAATTAAGAATTTGTTGTCTTTAAATGTCACTTATTTTTCGTGTAGGTCTCTATACTAAAAAAATGGTTTTATTATTCTCTATAAATTTTAATATTTATATTTTAGTTCCTATTATTTAATTTTCATTCCTACACTCTAACTTTAATTTTATGTTTTATTTGTATAAAAGGACTTGTATGTTGTCAAAACATTTATCCTTATTTAGGGAACAAAATAAAAAGCATTGTTATGAATATAGATTAAAATCAAATTAAATGATAGAGACTAACACATAAATGTTGGTATATGTATGGATCAATACGAAGCATCTTTTAAATATAAGGATCAAATTAAAACAAAAATAAGTTTTAGGTATACATATATATTCTTTAACAAGATTTTTAGGTATACATATATATTCTTTAAACGACCAAATGATTCATCCCTTTTAAGTTTTAGGGAGTACCAAATTTTAGTTTATATCTTTTAACAAGTTTTCTACATATGCACACTGCACAGTAAGATCCTTAGAAACTAATTAAAAAAATCTTAAAATGTTAAAATATTGTAAAAACAGCTATTGATATGAAAGTGTCTCTAATAATATTAATCTCAAGCTCTTAAATATTTTATGGAGCCAATATATGTCAAGGTCTTCCCTTTCTACGGTGCTTCAACTTTTTTTCTTTTTTTTATAGGTTAGAATATATCCACGTAAATTTGAATCGAGGACCTACTGAAATTAATTTCACGAACGAAGACTTGAGTCTTCAGAAATAAGAAAGGTTACGATTACGAATGACTTGGATTATGAATAAAGATTTTCGTACTCACGTTTTTGTACTCACCTTATACTCATGGTTACGTACGTTAAAATATCTGGTTACACACGTAAAAGTTTTGTTGAATTTTTATTTCTACGTTATAACCATATATTTCTACATGTGTAACTACCAAATCCAAAAAAACAATGTAACCAAAAAATAACTAATGTAACCCTTTTTTTCAATATACGTAACCAATAAATATATTGAGTATCAGAACTCATTGGATTAAGTACAATAAAATGCAATGGATCTTTGTTGACCAGCAGCACTGAGCAATATATTAACTGAATTCAATATACTCACCTTACTTTTTGTTTATTGTCATTTAGAATAAATTATTTTAATAGTATTTATTTTTAATTAGTTTGATTCTATTGATTAAAAAATATTTTTAATTAAAAAAAAAACTAAAGAGGTGTGGTAGCAATAAACAAAAATTAATTGTCTCAGTCATATAGTTCAGTTTGTGAGGATATGAGAACATGCGTGTATAGATATGAAGTACGATTTCAATCGCTGTACTTTGCTGTAAAAAAAAAACAAAAATTAACTTGCAATAATCTCTCTCATTAAATATTGCTCATTGTTAGGAAATTTTCAATGTGGAGAAAAATATACAAGCAGTCCACGTGAATAGATAATAACGGAAGATATTGTCAGGGAAGGATATTTTTAATTAATTTCTTTCTGTCGTTCGTCCAATAAAGCAAAATATGATTAAAAAAAATTAAATATTTTTTTATAGACAAATACACATTCACATATTCTAAACTTTCAATCTTCAAACCTTAAGACTTAGCCACCCTTTAACCCGACTTATTTTGTACTTATCCTTTTACTTTTAAGTAAACACTGGACTAAACAAAAATATTAATAAACTCATAAAATTTTAAGTGGCATTTCTTTTTAACGAAGAAAATAAAAAAAGTTTTAAAATAAGCCCTAAATAGAAGTTTTTGCTTATTTTTCAACCTTTTATTTTCATTCAACATCCATCAACCATAGTCATGACCAGACTGTCACCTGCCACCCCCACCCGCAGGACCGCCGCCCGCTGCGGTCTTCCGCCGCCAAACCGCCGCCAGTCAACAATTTTTTTTGAAAAATATTAAAATATAAAAAATATATACTACTTTTATTATTATAAATAAAAAATTTTAAAGTAAGTGTCTTATATTAAAATTTTAAAAAAAATTATTAAACAGTTTATAATTTTTTTAAGTCTTTTATTTTTAGCTTTAACTTAAAAATAACTTTTAAAAAAATAAACTGGATTAAACCATATCTTAATATATCACCAAATAAATTAAAGCTCTCGGTATAAAAACATTAATATTTTATTGTTGTTTCGGGGCATATCATGTATAAAATTTTTTGGTAACCTATGTTTAGGTTTGAACTTAAACGTCATACTTATTTTCTAACTTCTCATATAGCTAGCTCATTTTAATTGCTTGGTTATACAGAATTGAGTGTAGATAACTAGATATATAGACAAGGTAGTCATATTCACCAAAAAAACAAATTCACCAAAAAAAATACAAAGTAGTAATACTAATTTAGTGTGGTCCAAAGTTATTGGGAGAGTAATAAAGACGGAGACTTTCATAAAAATTAAAGAAAAATGCTAAATTTTGTTATTAAATTTTTTGTTAATTTGATTTTGATAATTATCATTTATTATTTTAAAAAGTAAATGTTTAATAAAAGATAGATAATAATTATCAGAATTAAATTGATTGAAGAATTTACTCGGAGCATATACCATTTCTCAAGTAAAATTCCACAGTGTATTGATGGAAAAAGATCGCTTTACATGAAAAAAAATTTGAGGCTATTGCCACTTCTTTTAATCTATAATAATATAAAAAAATTAATTATTTAATTTTATTGGTTAAAGAATATATTCTTTATATTAAAAGTAACTAAAAAAAAGTGATAATAGATTAAAAAAAAAGAATGGTAATTAATAGCCCCACCCAAAACAACAAGAGCTTATGTAGGGCTAGCCAATCAAACTAACTAATTATACCTAGACAACTTTTAATGAGTCAAATATAATAAAAATTATTAAAAAATATAGTTTTTTTTTTATTTTTAAAAGATCAAATAATATGCACTTAATATTATTTTCTTTAATTCTATAACCATAATAATTGTCCTAAAAGCATTTTTAGCAAGACCCTTATTTCTAACTACCTAATTCTAACTATAATAATATCTAATGAACAATCAGATCTTTATGAGCCCCCCGAGTTGAAGATTTCCACACTTCTAATCAGGTTCAATCCAACCAATTTTAAAGTTAAAACTAATTTTTGTATTTTCAAATAATAAATAATAAATATTTTAGAATTATTAACAAACATCAACCTATAAAATACTTATACATTTTATTTAAAAGATTGAGATATTTTATGAAAAAGAAAAATACTTTTATATCTTAAAATATTTTAATATTTTAAAATAAAAATACATAGAAGTGACATCTAAATATATTAAAAACATATACATCTTTTTGAAACTTAAAGTACGGACTTAATGATCTTACCCTTGGACCAACCCTGCATCTAGCTCTAATGAACAATTACAAACACATTTTAATGTGCAACAAGCTAGCTTTCTTAAATTTGAAAATTATGAAAAAATAGATATTAAGAAGAAATAGGGTTAAAATAGCGACATAACATTTTTCAAGAAATAATAAGCTTATAAAATATCAGAACAATAACAACTAATTTTATGGATAAGATCAATCTAAACTTAGTAATTTTCACGTTAAGATATAAAGATTAAAGATGACAAAATAAGCTGGGTTTAATAGGCTGACCCGTCGACCCACCAAAATAGATTGGTTGGGCAAAAAAATTTGGCCCGTCAACTCATGTGGCTTGTTCCACCTAACTTGCGTCTGCCAAGCTACAAAGGGGTCGGGTCAAGTTGGCCAGCTGAGTTGTTTTTTTTTTGTAAGCTAATGGAATTGGAGTTCTTAAAAAAAAATTTGATTATGCCTAATAGAAAAAGGGTCCAAACCATACAAAAAGACAAAAATGTATAAAAAAAATAACCTTAGGCCTATAGTTCAAAATAATAAAAAAATTGAAGTTTATTAAACATAAAAGAAAAGCAAAAAAACACCAAATTTTCTTGAAAAAAAACTGATATCTTATGTATTTTCTTGAAAAACAAAAAGCTTATGTCATTTGCATGCTATAAAAAGCAAAACTTTTAAAAAAAATGTTTAGATTTTTTTTTTAATTAGTCAAAGCCCGCCTAATTTTTAAACCAGCAGACTAGGGCAAAGTGAGCCCGTAAAATCTTGGTAGGCTGACCCAGCACAGTTGGACCATTTTTTTTGGCGAATTAAGCATACTGCTGGCAAAACGGGCTAGGCTAGCCCGCTTTGCCACCCTTATCTAAGACCCTATTGGGGTTTGTTCTCAATTTTCAAATAAAAATTTGTAAACAATGCATGTTGTGCTAAAATGGATTTGAATTGATTATTATCTCTATTTTAAATTTATTTTAAGTTATTTGCAAATTCCAAAACAATCAAAAGAAGTTACTTAAGGGTTTTAATTCTTAAAACACTAATTAATGCTGTTGATTATATTCTCTTCTTTATTTAGTATATATACCCTCTTTTTTATATTATAAGACATTTTTTAGACATTATTACTATTTTGTAATATAGATTATTTAACCTATACAGCCTTGTCCAGGATAGCACCTAATAAATACACTACGGAACTAAATCTTTATTAAGTTTTGAATCTTGCTAAACCATATCCTTAAAACACTGGTCAAAGTTACTAGAATTAAAAAAAAATAATCATAAGGGCACATTGTTGTATTTCCAATCTAATAATCATTTTGTCTTTTGAAAATATAAAAAGTTGTATTTCCAATCAATTTTTACTACATTTAACTACTTAAAAAGTGCCCTAAGAGCACTATATAGCATTTGCTAACGATGGCAAAACGGGCTCAGCTCGGCTCATCTTTCCCGCCACACAGTTGGCTCGCCATGACTATACAGGCATATATTCTTCGGCTTGCCATGTACTTGGCCCGTTTAGCACACCAAAATTGAAAAACACAGTTTTATATAAAAAAAGAGTTTTTCAAATAAAAAAGGTGTTTTTATTTTTTAAAAAAAATATTACTAAAAAAATATATTTTCATAAAAAGTATAATTTTTAATTGTATTTATTTTATTTTGAGATTTTAAACAATCTTTACATAAATAAAAAGGTGTGTTTTTATTTAAAAAAGGAAAAACGAGCTGGTGGGCTAGCCTGTCCCAACCTTTCGTTGGCCTTTGTAGGATTCAGGGCTGTATCAAGTAATTTTTGGGCCTTAGACGAAAATTAATATTAAGTTTTGGATTTTATTTTATTTTCCTGACTTTTTAAGCTGCAAAATTTTTTTATTAAAGTTTTATAATCAAGTAATTCTAAAATTTAAATTTGAATAGATAAAATGGCTAATTAATCCATTTAATATGTCTTGTAACATGTTTGATCTCAAGTATAATTTAATTAGTTTCAATTTTTGGAAGCGATTGCAACAATTACAGATAATATTTAATAATTTTCTATAAGTAATGTATGCATTTAGAAAAGAACCTAATAATTTTATATATTTTATAATTTATATTTTTAATGGTGTGTTAATTTCATTTGTTAATACTTCTTTCAATACTTTTAATTCTAAAAATAAATCAAGACCATCAATATCAGATTGCACATCAAAACAAAATCTTTTCAAGATTGATGCAATATCTTTTCAATTCATCTTTGCTTAATATTTTAAATTTCTTTGAATGAAACAAAAAATCAAACGTATTTTTGTACTCTAAAAATGGTTTAAATCGACTCTCACTAGAAGTAATACATTGGTCTAATATATACAAAAATATTTAAGAAGAAAAGATTCTGATTGAGGTATAAAAGTGTGACGGTTGAGTTGTACAAGTCAGGGAAATCGAGAGTAAGTGAAAAGATGGAAAAAGTGAGATATAAAACATATATGATTGAGCCTTATAAAATATTAGATCGTACATTAAAATTTAATATCTTTTTATATTTTTTTATCGGCCAAACACACACATCGCCACACTCTTTTGGTAGGGCTGGACTATTTTGTATTTTTCAACATCTCTGGTGCTTTAATATATTTCTGTTTGTTTAGCCGATAAAAATATCTCTTTTTATATTAATAATATTATTGAAAAAATTGGTGTCTTGCATTAAAAGTAAATTTTTTTTTATAAATTTTTTTTTATATTGATAGTATTATTAAAAAAAATTGGGACCTTACATTAAAAATTAATATTTTTTATACTAATAGTATTATTCAAGTTTTTTTGGGCCATGTAAATTTTGTGGCCTAGGTGACAGCCTTACTTAGAGGTGAAAATGAGCCAAGCCAAGCATCTAAAATTTAGGCTCAAGTTTGACTCATTTATTTAAATGAGCCAAATTATAAGCTTGAGTTTGACTTAATAAGAAAAAAAGAAGCTTCAGCTTGACTTGTTTAGCTTGTTTATTTAATTAATTTTTTATTAATAATTCCTCTTAATTTAAGTTTATTGATTTTATATTTAATAAATAATTTAGTATTCTAATTTAATAAGCTAAAAAATTTACATTATATATATATATTAATTATTAATTTATATAAAGGAATAAAGATCATACCTTTTATATACTAGCTTATTACTATTATTTTTATTACTTTATATATATATATATATATATATATATATATATATATATATATATGAGCCACTCACGAGTCTTTAATGTCAAACTTATAAAACTTGAATTTGGCTCATTAAAATATTTTAGCTTAACTTAAAGCTTAACCTAACGAGCTTTATTAGCGAGCATTTAACAAGTTTCAGTATTTCATGAATAGTTCGGTTCATTTCCACCTCTAACCTCACTTACCTAATCAAACATGCGACCTTGCTTGGGTTGACAGACTAAGTGGGATGGACTAAGTGGGCTAACGAGTTCTTTTATTGATCCCAACCCATCAACTAAAAGGCAGGTTGGCAAATTTGCCCGCCGAGTCAAGCCCGTTTTGCCACCCTAACATTAGCCTTAAGTTATTTATCATGATTTTTCTAAAACGTCAAATTTTCTCTTCCTTCAATATTACTTCATTTCTCTCTCTTCCCATGATACATTTTCAACTTCCAACCCAAATTTTTCCTTTCGAGCACAAGTTCACTCATGTGTTCTGCCTTCTACTTTTGTTTTACACTGTACAAGACCAAAATAAAGTTCACAAGACATTGCAAATTATCAAAACTTATAGTTTTTCATACCAAAAATATTTTTTTTATTAAAAAGTTCAATTTGAGTTGACGAACTCATAAGTTATAGACGCATCAAATAAAAATATTTGTATAATATTTAAAACCTTTCTAATTAAATATAAAATAACTCTATATAAGAATGTTATATTTATTTTATTTTAGTATGAAGTAAATTTATTTCATTGTCATATTAATTCTATTTGAACAACATACTAATTCAATTCCAATTACAGTATCATGTCAAATTCATTTCATTGTCATGTCAATTCTATTTTAACATCATTCTATTTCATGTTAAAAATAAAGTAATACTAATTCAATGCCAGTATCATATTTAACGTGTCTAGTGCTAAAATATCTAGTTACGTATGTAGCAGTTTTGTTGAATTTTTATTTTTACGTTGTAGCCACATATTTCTACACATGTAACCACCAAATCCGAAAAATACTGTAACAAAAAAAAATAACTAATATAACCATTTTTTCAACGTACGTAACTAATGAATACATTGAATATGTTGAGTACAAAAATCAGAATTCATATTTTTAAACTTAACCATGGTCATCCAGGTGAACATCATCTTCACGCACAAAAATATTATATCCGCACAAAAAGTAATTGATATTCATATTTAAATAATTGATCAGAGCCGAGAACAAGTTTTAAAATGCACTCTTGCAATTTCAATATAGTAGGTTAAACAAAAAATCGGATTTAAATTTTGCTTTCCTTCTTTCTTCCTTTTTTTTCAATAGTTGAGATAGCATGATTTTGTATTTTGTGGTAACTTTGTGACCACTCATCCTTTACCAATTCTTTTTCTGGTTGTTTTCTCACTACTACATATGCGGCCTTTAGCATCACCAAGTAAGAAAGAGTGAGTTTCTCTCCTCATAGGCACATGGACTACTTACGACTTTTTAAGTCATAAATGGGATAAATTGTGTATAAATATCTCTCTTTATAGTATGGTACATAAAATATTTGTAGTAAATCTTTCCCGTTTCCTAATTTTTTTACATAAAAGTTCGAGCAAGTAGACAATGTTTACAAAATGAGTTATATTTGCTTCGGATAACATTAAATCCTTATATTTTCAACAAAAGTACAACAGCAAACTACCTATATCGAGAAATGAGCTTTCAGGCCGTTGGATGTAACATTCATTGAATATCAGCATAGAGACCAGTATAAGTATAACTTGTTAAATGACTGACTTGCATTCAAATTTCATCCAATCTTGTTTCTCTGTGTATATTTCCAAATAAATCAGATGTATTTCAAACGTTTATACATGAAATAAAAGCAACTGAACAAGTTAATATCCCAAAATTTTATTTTTTATGTGAAAAACCTCACCTTAATTCAATATAATTAAAAGGAGATTTAGCTAGTTTAACTTCAAGGAACGCATGCCAATATAGGCGAGTCCTCTATCGGTTAGGTTTTCACAGATTCCTAAACAACTCAAAACATCAAAAAAAAAATGGAAATAAGACCATAGAAAAAAAATGCAAGTATATTAGTTGATGTGATAGTTAATAAAATTGTGAAGGAGTAGGGCCAGAAGTAAACCTTCATCATCAATTTCATTATTTGGAGATATGTATCTCATTTTTCATGTAGGGGAGGATCCAACTTCTACTTCTCCCAAACTTCTAAGGCGACTTCCGGTGGATCGAGCTCGCAAAACATCGCGGAGTCTTTGTGGCTTCAGGTGAAGATAGATGAGTTACAACGCGTTCATGAAGAGGAGTTAAATAAAGTCCGCGAGGATTTGACGCTAGAGATGCAGTGAAACATGGAGATTATGATGCAGCGTATTCAAGCCAGGGAGTCTCGTATTAGGTTACATAACGAGTCACCATCTAGACCACTTCATCCTCATCCATAATGACGAGTATAATGATCAGATGTCATCGATTGTCCTACAGTCCAGCCCTCCCGCCGTCTTCAATCTTAGTTTGATGTTATTAACTTTGTTATGTATGAATACTTTATTTTTGTACTTCTATTGCTTGTTTTTTATTTTATTTAGTTTGATTCTATTAACGTTGTTATGTATAAATACTTTATATTGTTAAAAAATTTATTTGTTGTTGGATTCGTTTTAATATGAATTTCTATTAATTTGATGTTTTTTTATTATGGATTTTATAGATTGGGATTATTTTGTTAAATATCTAGGTTTTTTGTGAAAATGATATTATATAAATAATAAATTAAAAAAAAAATTAAAATTTGCAGAGGCTATGACCCTCGCTAATATGCGTAGGCAATATTTAGCGCGAAGCAGTTTGCGGGGGCTCTGGCCCTCACTAATATGCGCGGGCAATATTTGGCGCAAAGTAATTTGGGGGGCTTTGACCGTCGCTAATTAGCGGGGGCTATTCTCTCAGGTATCTGGTTGCTTTTTTTGCGTTATTAGCGAATGCTTGGCCCCTGCTAATTAGCGAGGACCATTTAGCCGTCGCTAATTTTTAGCATCGCGGGTTTTTGCAATGGCCTGATAGCCATCGCTTGGCCGCCGCTAAATGTAAATTTTTGAGGGATTTTGCCTCATTAGCGAAGGCTTTGACCCCCGCTAAAAGCTGTCTTCCTTGTTTTGGGTTAAGCTACTCGACATAACGACATTTCTCTCCCATGAAGACAAACACTTCTCGGGAAACTAGTGTAGATGACTCCATTATAAAAGAAATAATATTTTGCGTACAACTCTCATTTTGTACAAATATTTTAATATTTTCTGTCACCACAAAAAATTGGAATCAGAAGGGAACTTAATGGATGTTAATGGAGGAAAGTTACGAAGAAGAAAGAAAGAAAGCACCTCTCTTTCAAAATTGCGAAAAAATTCCAATTTTCTTTCTCATCTGAAACTCACCCCACACTTCCCCTTTTCTTCTTCTCTTTTTGCCCCCGCCGCGCGAATCAATTGTGCTCTCCCCACCGCCACACCTACCACCCTCACCTGCACTCTCCCTCTCGCCACCGTCGTCAACCCTCACCTGCACTTTCCCTCTCGCAGCGCCGACAACCCGCACCCGACGACGATGGACCCCGCACCCTTCAAAAGAGCATGTGCCAAAGAACTGTTACCAAGCAATTAAGTTGGCTTCGAATTTAGGAATGAAAGTTGAGGCGATTGATTGTTGTGAGGACGGATGCATGTTGTTCCATAAAGAAGATAACAATTTAACTACATTCAAGCTTTGTAATAAGTCGAAGTTTGAAGCTAAAAGGCATGGGTTGGATAGGTTTAAAAATCTACCTGTGAAGAGAATATTTTATTTTTCTATAACTCCAAGGTTGAAATGATTATATGCATAAACTAAAACTGCAAGTCAAATGAGATGACATCATGAGAATAAGAGTGTTGATGGTGTTCTCCGTCATCCATTTGATGGGGAAGCAAGGAAGCACTTCAATGACTGTTATCCTGATTTTGCTGATGAGCCGATAAATGTGAGAGTCGATCTTTACACGGATGAGTTTACACTGTACAATGAAGCATCAACACACCCGTACTCATAATGGTATGTAATCATGGTGTCTTACAATCTTCCTCCTGAATTGTGCATGACCAAACCTTACGTGTTCCTGAATTGTCTCATCCCTAGTCCAAATAATCCCACTGCAAGAATAGAAGTGTATTTCTAACCACTGATCGATGAACTTCAACAGTTGTGGAGTCATAGTGCGTTGACATATGATATGTCCACAAAGAATTAAATAATGAGGGTTTGTTTAAGGTGGATTATTAATGATTTTCTTGCATATGTGATGTTATTTGGATGGAGTACACACGGTAAGTTAGCTTGTCCTTATTGTATGGATGACACAAATGCATTCTGGTTAAAATTTTGAAAAAAACATTATTGGTTTGATTGTCATCGTCGATTCTTGCCACCTAATCATTCATTTAAAAGGAGCAAAAATACTTTTTATAAAGGACATAGTTGAGAAGAAGCATCTGCCAGCCATTTCGGACGGAGAACTTGTATGGCAATTTGTGAAAGATTTTCCTAAGGTAACCGAGTCAAGTTCTACTAGGCTGGCGGGACTTGGGTCCCTTAATAATTGGGCTTAAAGGAGAATTTTTCAAGATCTTTCATATTGGAAAGAAAATTTATTGAGGCACAACTTATATGTCATGCATATCAAAAAGAATTTCTTTGACAATGTCTTCAATACCGTTATGAATGTAAAAGATAAAACAAAAGACGATGAGAAGGTAAGAATGGATATACAGAGAGAGTGTAAACGTGGGGACTTATAATTGGTTCCATTACAAAATGGGAAGATGGACATGCCAAAGGCAAAGTATTCGTTGACATCAAAAGATGCAAAATAAGTTTGTAAGTGGGTAAATGAGTTGAAAATGTCAGATGGTTATGCATCAAATCTAGCTTGGGCATGTAGAGGTAGATGGAATTATTCAGGAAACACAAGCAAATGAATCACCTTTTTAGGCTGATGAATCAATTGTTCCTGTGGTGGAGATTGAGATGGTAGGTAGCTTGGCTGATAAAACTGTTCAAGGTTGGGATCGCGAGGTTGATCTGAAGCCTGAACCTGAACCTATGGGTGAATCTAGTGTCTTGTTTGAAGAACTTGAAATAGATACCAATGACAATGATGAGAGTGAACGTGAGAACACCAACAATGATGGTGATGACTACTGGTGTCAACAAATTGATTAAATCCGCTTTATTATTGTATGCTTGTTAGTTTATTTAGTATATGTAGTTTACATATATTAATATCTTTTAATTTACTTATTCAACAATATATTTTGTTGAACATATATCTTCAGCACAGAGGAGTCGGAAGGTGCAACTTGTGGATGAGCACACTAGCGGTAGTTGTGGCAAAGGTAGAGCGAGGATGATACGTGGCGGAACCATGCAAACTTAGGTTGATCGATAGCACCGCCAGGCTACTAGATGGCCCCCGAGGGTACCGCGACAATGTTAACCATCACAGGACTCGGGTTCACATAAACTTGCGAGGATACCGCGCCCATAGACCGCTTCAGGCCCAGTATCCCCGAAAGGATCACGAAGATTCCAACCCATGGATTGCCGCCTTCACAGTATTCTGATGAGCTTCTTAGTCACCACAATTTTGATCAACATCACGAGGGACAGTCATCGCGTAGTGTACATCTAGAGGAGTTAGCTCCCGATGATGAGGTTGATCCTTATGTGGAGGATGTGGAAAGGGGTGAGATGATGGCCGAGGAGATGGCAGAGTAAGAGGCGCTAATTTCTAACCTCCGTGGAGAGCTATCAAAGTATGTGAATGCGGTCCCACAAAGCCTATGGCCGCGAGACAGTACTGGGAAGTATTTTCTAGAGTTTCAAGAAGGAGGGTAAGTTAGACATATATTTAATTTCATTTTTTTAAAAATGTTCATTATTAAAATATGTTATCTAATAAGATATGTTTTTTTGTTATTAACTAAGGTGGTATCCTTCTCAGTCTGGTGTAGAGATACTTATGAATTCTATCAAGTCCCAATTCAGAGACCCATGGTCTACTTGGAGATCGGTCTCTAAAGAAACTCGTAACCATTGGTGAAAAGAATTTCAAGTATAAATTGAGAATTGAATTACATGTATGTGTGTTAACAAATTAAAGTTTAAGTTTTGTTATTAAGAACAACTCCTTCATTAAAATGTTATTACAAGATAAGTGCAGTTGGGATCCCCGCTTCACAACTCAAATGCGAAAGCATTTTGAGCATAAGGGTTCGGAGCGGTTTAGAGATATGATGAACAAGGCGAGTGTAGATAGTACAAGGAGATCCAAGATAGTACAAGGAGATCCAAGAACAGACAAAGAAAAATAGGGCTTCTTCGAAAGGTGGAGTATTACATACTTCTGGCTACGTCTCTCATTGCGAGATAGCACTGCAAGCAGTATGTATTAAGATTTTAAAGTTGACTCTTTTACTTTATGTATACTTAATTGAATTGCTTTTAAATTGATTACTTGTTAAATGTTAATTACTATTTGATATATTTTATGTGTTATGTTTTTTTTCAAACTCGGTTTGGTGTCAATTATATGAAGAAGGCGGCTACCCAGTTTCACACGCTTTCTTCTGAACAATCACAGTAGGCTGAAAGGGAGGCTAGGGCAACCACTTGGATAGAAACAGTTGGTGGAATGACTCGTTGTTGTCTTTATGGTACAGGGGATCTCACTACTAAAACGTGCGTGATTAGCTACCAAATAGTATCGATGCCTAAAATCGTGGCAAAATAGAAATAGATAATTACAATTTGCCACCAACATATTCGTCTCTAAATTAGAGACGAAAATAACCGTCCCTAATGGCTGGATATTTACGGGATAAAATTTAATTTAATAATAATTTGAATTTAGCGACGGAAATATGAGTCTCTAAAGTTGCGACGAATACATGCGTCCCTAACTCTTGGGGTAAGTATTTTTTTCGAAAAAATTATTTATTGTTCCAGGTTTGTGACGGATAAATAGGTCTTTAAATTAGCAACGGAGAAATGGGTCTCTAAACGTCAGTGTTTTGCCACACATTGAAAGCAGAGAAAAAGGAAAGAAAAAATAGAGAGGCCCCTTACACCTCCTCCGTGCTCTCCTCTTCATTCTCTTCTTCTCTGATCCATATACACCTCCTCTGGCGTCTTCTTCTCCAGCAACGGCGGTGGCCCTTCACACCTCCTCCAGTTCTCTCGCTCACTCTCCACAACGTCTCAAGCTCCTCTCTCCGCCGTAGACAAACGCACCATCTCCACGAGCTCTCTCTTTCCAGCAACGGTAGGTTTTTATTTCTATGTTTCATGTTTTTTAGTTGATTTTAGTAGCTAATGGTGTTGCTTTGGTGTTTTTCTTGGGCTCTATCATTGTTTCTCTTCATTAATTTGCTTGGTGTTTTAGTAGGTCTCTCTCCCAAGAGCATTTTTTGATAGTTAATTTTATTTGTATATGAAGAAAGCACTTATATTTATAGGGACTAATATGATATCATGAGCAAATAAATTTTGTACTGCTATTATAATTGTGCTAATGTTGAGTTTTGTCAATTAATTTCATTTAGAGAATCCACTTTGCTTTAATTAAGATATATGGAACATATAATCAGTTACGATGGGAGATAAAAATTAAAATGTTGTGGATGGTAAATTAGAGACGAATAATTGGGTGGCAGATTAGAGATAGATAAGTGAGTGACAAATTAGAGATGGATATGTGGGTGGCAAATTTGAGACGGATAAATGAGTGGAAAATTAGAGACGGATTAGTGGGTAGCAAATTAGAGATGGATTTTTCGGTCTCTAATATTAACGACGCCTCTATTTGCGACGGATTCGCGTCCATCGCTAATCCGTCGCAAATGCAACTTTTTCCATGGATTTTGCATTTTTGCCACCAATATTTCGGTCTCTAATAGAGAGCATTCTTATAGTGTCTGTCTTCTCATTTTTAACGTGGGGCATTTGAAGGATACTACTCCTCTCAGGTTCCTTAATCTGCATCATCGCTTAGTGGTGGATCTTCATCATCTTCTGATGGAGTGCAGTGAGTCATAGATGAGTTGTAGAGGGAGTGTGAGGCCTTGCTAGAGGGAAAGTGAGGCCCACCAGAGAGAGATTCAATATCTATGTGAGAAACAGGTAAACATGGAGAAGAATATGAATAAGATGCTATATTGGTTTAATTTAATGAATGGACCTTAGTCCTAATAGCCTGGCAACGATTCATCTAGGAGGCAGCCTGCGCATCCAGATTATGTTGAGGATAATTAGGACAACTTTTCTTCGTCACGCTTTGTACGTTAGACCCTCTTGATCAAACTATGAATTTTCTTGACATTATTTTAGTTTTCATATGACTATTTATGGAGATTATGTTTATGTTTTATTTTAACTGTTATTTGAATTTGGTGTATTATTGTATAGTTAATTTTTATAAATACTTATTTAATTTATGCTTTTATTGGTGTATTGTAAGTATTTCTTAATTATTATATAGTTTTTTTAAAATTTATCCAGGTTTTGTAAGAACAAAATGTTAATGCTGACAAAAAAAATATATTTTATGAAAAAATTATTAGCCACGGTCTAGACTGTCGCAACTTTGATGCAGAAAAAAAAATTTGCGCCAAAATAATTAGCCACAAAATAAAATTGGCAAAGTTGCCACACCCTGTACCATCGCAAATTTGTGACGGCATATTCTGTCGCGAAAACAATTTAGAGATGGCCAAGATGGCGCCAAATAAAAAATACTAGTGCTAAAAAAAGTTAGCCACATAAGTAACCGTAACAAAAGTTCTCACAACATTTTATGTCCCAAATTTACGACAGTAATTACCTGCAAAAAAAATTTAGACAAACTAAAAGTTGCGCCAAAAAAAAAATCCATTAACCTCGGAGAAGTTACACTCTAGTTAAAACTAAAATTAAAAGTATAATTTACTACTAAACAAACAACTATATATGACCCATCTAATAGAAAATTCATGATACATTTTTTATTATTTAGGTCACACTTCAACTTTATAGTATACATACATTATTAACTAATTTCTTTTTTTTTTTGGAAACCATACATTATTAACTAATTAAATATGAATATTTCTCAAATCTCAACCCATGCCATGAATAACCAATGGGGTTACATTATATATAGGCCTGTGGTCATTTGGGTTGGGCTTGAGGTGGAGGAGCAGGTGGCCCAAATTGTTGACATGATGATTGTTGTCGACCCCTGGACCTACCAAACAAGTAACATGCCAATGCCAATATCAATATGAACAATATTAATGGCAACGATACCACAAAAACGAACCCCATTCTCAGCTCTCTCAACTTTACTCTTCGTTTTTTTTTTTACCTACACACCATGGAACTTTCATTAATGCTCAGAATTCCAAAGTCACAACAGCGAAATAAATACATATAAATTCGCAACAATTAATTTTCCGAACTAAAAAGTGAAACAGCACTGAATTGAAACAAGATTGATTGATAGACGAATAGATCCGAGATAATTTTTATTAGCCACGAATGATAAGTAAATAATTAATTAAGAAACTATGAAGAAATCGGAATTTTATTACGGTACGGTGGCGATTCCAGATAGATTTCAATTACTAGGGATTTTTGGGAGGAAAATAAATAAATTAAAAATTTGATGAAGAGAAGATAGCAATTGAATTAAGAAAATAGAAATTGTTGATTGCGTACCTGTTAGAGATGATGTTTTAGTGAAAATTTGATGAAGCAAAGAATCTTTAATTTTAGATCAAAGAAGCAAAGAAAGATTGAAAGGAAGAATAGAAAAGATTGGATCTGATTATTATGTGAATAAAGTTATAAAGCTGGTAGAACGGCAGTGATAGCTAGAAACCCCGTTTGTAGGTAAGACGTATTACACGTGTTGCCACTGTATTCTGACACGTGGAAGTGTATAAACTCGATCTTTCACACTGTTAGCATTTCTTGTGAAAATAAAAAATTGATTATATTATGTATAATTATTCATACCATGAACATCGCTTCCTTAAGAATTTAGTTGATTGATGGTTATTAATTAAAGTATGCAATAACCTAGATGGTCATGTACGAAACCTGTAAGAGAGTTAGAGGTCAAGATATTTATCTCTCTTTCATTCTCTTTCGTTTTAGTCAAATTGAATTTGAGATATCCAAATCACATCAGACTCTACCTCTCTCTCTCACCTTCTTTTCTTTAATTAATAGTCTCTTTTCTTCTCCACACACAGATACGTCACACTACTTCATTCCCCTCCTTTTATTCTTGTTTTTTTATTATTTCATTTTTTTCTCTCCTTCTCACAATCACCACAGAACACAGCACACTCATTTTCTGCCTCTTCTTCCCACAAAATGGCGTCACTTTCCAACAACATACACAAACTCAGCACCTTTCTCTTCTCTCCCCTCTCAATTTCAATTTCATTTTTTGATGAACCTCACACAACAGACTAGACCATCTCTCCCTCTCATTGTTTTATTTATTTATTTAGTTATTTATTTATTTATTGTGTTCTCTATTGTTTCTTTGTGTTAGGGTTAAGCTTGGGCCCAAACCATTTTTGCTGCTTACACCCTCTTGGTTTTTTGTTTTGTTGATTTTTTATTCTGCTGGATGCAAGTTTTGTATGTCTTTGTTGTCTCATATGATATTTGAGGTGGAAGGGATTAGCACCATCTTTATTAAGAGTGACATCATCATTTTTTAATATACAGATTTATGATTTTTATGTATAAAGAGATGGTGGGACTTCCAAAGTTAGGTGGTGTCAATCCCTCTCACCAATATTTGGTTGTTTGTTACAGGTTGCTTTTTTATTGGGCCGAAACCCAATGTTAAAGGAGTTTTTTTTTGTTTTAGGCTGGGTTTCCCTTTTATGTTGGGCCTCTGTCTAGTTCGGTTCTTTTTCTTGTTTTTTGGCTGAGATTCTTTTTTGGGTGGTTATTGCTATTTTTTGCTGAGATCCGGTTTTTTTTGTTGTGACCCAGTCTTTGGTTGCTATTGTTTTTATTTTATTTTAGGCTGCGACCTAGTTTATATTTTTATTATTTTTTTATCCCCTAAGGGCTTAAGCCTAATCCTCGTATCCACATTTTATTTATTTTCTTGCTTTATTTTATGGGGTGAGAAAGAGAGCTTAACTTAAATAAAATAAATACACTCACCTCTAATTAATTGAATTCTTTTTAAAATCGGAATATTTTGACTGCACTGTCAGTTTATCCTAACTCTCAAAATATTTGGGGTGTACACTTTAGTAGTTTCAAAGTCTTCAAAATCCTTTTTTTTTTCTAACAATTAAAATCAATCCAAACACGTATTCATTTTCAACTTAAAACTATGTAACTTTCATTTCTCCATTTTAGGTGGAGATACGTAGGAGCAAGCTAAACCTGTCAGGCTATAATTAATTTTTATTTTTTTCACTTTTGTAAATATCATCTGTTTCTCTTCTTTTATTTATTTTCATTGTTGTTTATTTTATTAGGGGTAAAGTAAATATTTTTAAAGTTATTTTAGTTTGCATAATTAACATAGGGTAATTGTTTTTTAGACTGGTGTATCGAGGGTGTAGTGGGGTTAAGTCTCCACCATTTCCCGTGCATAATCAGATTCCTGAACATGATCTCTCTCAAAAGTTTCAGTTTTCTTTTCAAAAATGATTGTCCAATTTTTCTTTTAAAATTTGATGGCGACTCCGTTTTTTCAGTCGTTTAATGTCTCGACGCCCTCTCAAGACGTTGTGACACTTTAATTAAGATTTTTTTATAGTTATGATAGATTTTTTTATTGTTAGTATTATAGAAAGAATACCAGTTGAAAAAGCAAACATCTTTATTCTTACAAAATTTGTCTTTCATTCTAATAATAGGATATAATAATTAAGAAAGAAAAAGTTAGAAATATATATGTTAAAAAAGAATTAAGACTAATTATAAAATTAAGAATATTAATTAATGTATTATTTTTTACTAGTAGAATTTTTTTAAAAGATATTTTGATTACTAGTATGATATTGTTAAAATTAAATATATTTTTAATCACTTACCCAATATTTATCTGTGCCTTGAGTCAGCCCTGCTTTTCTCTTTCTCTTTTCAGAAATGGCCCTCAGCTGACAACAAGGCTCTTTGAATTTTCAGCCAAAGAAAGTCCCTCTTAAGCTGAGCAAAAATAGCCCAAATATTTTTCTTGTTTTTGAAGAAGTTCCAAAACAAAACCTGCCAAAAAAAGCCCATTTCGTTTTTTTCCTCTTCTTTAGAGGAAAGTTGTATACCAGACCTGCCAATATAACTGCTGTGCCATTTTGGCCATTTGCACCACCTCAACAAAAAAAATCTGATTTTTCCAAAAATACAGGTTTTTGTCTTATTAAACATATTAAAAAAAAGTTCCGGACAAAATATGATGTTCACACTTGTCAATTAAGTTGATCTATGATGACCTCTGGCACTACTTCAGTCTTCTACATGAATATTTGTTTTACTAGTCCATGGTTCAAGTCTAAGTGCATTCAACTATTTGATTATTTCCCTTTTTGTACAGCAAAAAAGTTGAGAACCATGTCGCACATTGTATTCCTTTAATAATGACAACTTGTAGTAAATCTTTAATTTCGTCCAACATAAACTTCTTTTTCGAAGTGTCCAATGACAGTGCTGTTGGGATCAACGATCTTGCTAAGGTTATCGTCCATAAGTTCGGAACTTGCTCCCTGTTGGAACCAATGATCTTTGTTTGACCCTGTATCATTTGGCCGACATGGCATTGGAGCCGAGTTGGGCTAAGTGCTGACTGCTAAGATGTATTTCGCTAGGATGCAACTATGAAGCTTACAAGTACTAATCGAGATGTTTTTGTCGAGATAGGATGGTGCATGTCTGAAGTTTAGTCTATAACAATGTAGCCTTGTAAGTCAACAAGCTGCTTTAAGCAAATTGTCATATTTGGTTATTCATGTCGTATCTAATAAATGTCAGTCTATATATTCTTGTTGTGGATAGTCGTGTGGGTTTTTGCCTATGTCTTTAACTTTCATCTAATAAAATTGTATTTCCATATATGAACTCTTGAACCCAAATTGGAGACATGCCAAATGAAGGAGCTTCGAGGTCTCCTCGAGGGAACTAGTCCTTCAGGAATTGTGTTAAGACACTTCAATTCTTAAAATATCGATAGTAAATCATAATATGAGACTTTCTATGAGTTTAAATGTTTATGTATTATTTATTTTTTATGTTTACCTTTTATTATTAATGACCTATTTTAAAAAGGTAGTAAAATACAACTAATACAATAATAAAAAAGAATCAGAATAAATTTAGAATATTATATGAATTTTTAAAAACTAATACATTATTTCATGTTTTCTTAATATGGATAATAATTATCTTAAAAGAACCTTATAATATGAAACCGAGAGTAGGTCCATGTATTATTATTGTTTATCTTACTCATCATTTTATTGTTAATTTTTTTTTATCTCTTTCTTTGTTTTTTTTATCTTATTACCTTTATTATTATTTTTTATTTTTCTCTCTTCGGATCTTTTTTATTTTTTGTTATATTTTTCTTCCTATATGTACACCCCCTATATTTATAATTTTTGTTGGTCAAAATATTTTTCAGGAAACTATATAGGGATATTTGAATCCTTATTGTACATACTTGTTAGAGTTGTGTAGTCTAATTTTTAAAATCTCACATCGCTTAATTTATAAAACTCGTGTTATTAGTGCTATATGAAAAGACACCTTGCAAGTTTTTAAGCGCAAGAAATAAAATCTTCTCTTAGTATAGCTATGGACATAGGTACATATACTGGAGTCCATTTGATTTGCTAAATTTTACAGTACAACACAGCACACAAATTTGTTAGTTCCCGGTTTAATTCAAAAAAATGACCAAAAGCACAAAAGTGAAGTTACTAGATAGCACAAAAGGAAAATTTTTGTACCACACTGAACTTTTTGTCCTATAGCACAACTATCTAAAAATATGAAATATCCTTATTTTCTCCCACTATTGAATTACCACCTTACTCCACTTTCTCTCACTCAACTTACAATCTGTAAATATCAAGCCATATATATATATATATATATATATTATTTTTGAGTGGAAAATAATCATAATTATTTTGATAATAATTAATAAAATCATATTTTTTTATGTAAAATAATAATATGTAATATAAAGAGTATTATTGTTAAATTTGCATTGCATTTTTTGTTCCGTGTGTAACATCCCAAAAATCCCTAAATAGACCTAGGACTCTAGGGATTTAGTTGCAAATGGAAAAGAAAAGAGGAAAGAGGATCAGTTACAAGTAGAGAGGTCAAAAGAGGGATTAAAATGACTTGTATATTCGAATATGGACTGTGCATATTCGAATATGAACAATGATATTCGAGTATGGACTTTTCATATTTGAATATGAAGTCTGATATTCGAATATGGAAAGATGATATTCGAATATGGAAGTGTGGAATTGAATACAGAAGTCTCATATTCAAATATATATTCGAATATGGACCCCTAAGTCTATAAATAGGGGACTTGGCCTTCACATTTCACCATTTCCCTCTCACTCACTCTACACACTTCAAAATACCTTGCCAAACCTCTGTCACAAAGCAACAACACTTCACAATTCTCCAACTCAACATCTTTTCTTATAAACACACTTCTTGACTAAAAGGTTCCAAGGAGTTAGATTCATACTCGGAGACTGCAAGTGCAAAGAAAGGGAGTTGGAGACTGAGATTAGAGTTGAAGGAGAAAAGGATTCTGGAAGATTCAAGGTAACCCTAAAAACCCCAAACCAAGAAAATGTTAGGAACATGTGTTAGGGACTTAGAATAATGTGTTAGAGATTGTTTGCTTTAGAATATGTGTATGCTTGAGAATTGTATGTTATATGTGAACAATGTTTGTGTGGATTAAACATGCTAGTTTATAATGCATGATTAGGAATGGAATTGAAAATATGAATGATAATGAAGATCATAGAGATGTATGAATAAGATATTCCAGATTATAATGTGACAAAATGTGGACTTAACCTTTGATTGAAGTCAATATGTTTTAGGAAAACAAGTTCAAGAGTTAGTATATTCAAATATAGGTTCGAATGTGGAAGGCCATGTTCGAATAGATATTTGAATATAACATTTCTGTCACATAATATTCGAATATGAGATGTTTGTATTCGAATATGGGATTATTGGAATTCTTTTTTGAATGAGATGAAATGAATATGATGTTTGATGCATGAGAACATGTTATGTGAAATCAAACAAAAAGGAAAATGTGGAAATGTTTTCCCCATCAACAGTGGTTGAGTAAGAGGGTTAAGTTCCCCCGGAAGTAGACCGGGTAAGAGGACAAGCATAAAAAGAGGAAAATGTAGGGTTATTCCGAAAGGGGCAGATAACTTGAAGTGCTAGGCTATCCCGAAAACGAGGTAGATAGTATAGTGAAAATGGGATATCTCGAAACGGGTAGATAGTCCCTGGGCTAGCCCTAGAGAGGGTTGGTAGCTCGGCATTAGGATCCTGGTAGGACGCTTGCCAAGACCATGATGATGATGAGCTCAACTGTGCATTCACTATCATGCACCAATGATGGATTCGCTGTGCACGAGGTTTCCCGTTAAAAGAGGGAAGAAAAAAAATGGAAAATGATCATGGTATGCATATATATATATATATATATATATAATGTTTTGAATTTCGCTGTTCTGTTAAAAAAAAATACTGATCCTAAAATCTAGGTGTTACACGGTGCATCAGTTATCAAACACTAAACAATATAATTAGTTGTGTTGTGCTTTGTTGACTTGTATTGTGCTGTATCACTTGTACAGTCCAATCCTCGCATCAAACGCACTCTATGTGTCAAACCATGTAAAATAGTTGTGTTTTCTCTATTTCTTTCTCTTATTGCTTGATGCCTAATAGTACTATCACACTCAGCATCATATCGAATGTACCACTTTCCATTTTGATATCAATCAGCCACATTTCAAATTTGATCCACCATCATCCATTCTAAATACTACCCCCAGTATTACATATAAAAAATATAGTTAGTTCTATGGTAAGTAAGAAACTTCAGAGATGTACGATACCTCACTCAAGACAACCATCAGATTTATTATTTTTTTATTGAACAGTTCAGATTGGAGAAAGGATAACGGTATAGCCGGTTACCTTCCCAACCTCTCCTCCGCCACCCACCCCACCTCCGGCCATCGTCAGCTTCTCCTCCAGCTACTAGAAGACCCACACACCACCACAATAAATCAAATAGCACCACCACCATTGCCAATCATCTCCTAATCACCATCAATCCCACCTCCAGCCACCATCAGCACCTCCTCTAGCCACCCATCTACCTTTGAAACCTTACATTGTCTCTATTATACTTCTCTTTATTCTATGAACCTCAACACGGAGGAAGGGGTTCCAGACGACGATGTCGTCAGCAACGTTGGAGAGGCAGAGGAGGTTGTTGCAAGAGCCGAGGAGGGAGATGCGGTTGCTGTAGCACATAAGAGGGTGATTGAGGAGGAAATGAGCTTGTAGTGAATGGAAATTGAACTGGTAGAGGACGGAATCAATGCGGAAGAGGAGGGAGAGGTTGGTGTGGTGGTGGAGGGAGTGGGAGAGGTGGAGGGAGATGAAGTGGCGACTATCGATGAGGGAGCGCCATGATTTGGAGGTTGAACCGAAACGGAGGAAGGAAGGGGCGGTGTGGGTTTTCCTTTTTCTTCCTCGGATCTCTGCCGATCTAGATATGTGTAGGGGAGGAGGAGGGTGGGGGCGATGGTAAAGTGAGAAGGAGGGAGGAGGCGGTGAAGGGGATCAAAGGAGGAGGGTGGGGGTGGTGAGAAAGAGAAAGGGAAAGAGGACACCGGGAAGGTGGAGTCGACAAGGGAGAGGAGGATGGTGGTGGCAGCGAAGTTGGAATGGTGGAGAGAGAGGTGGATGATGGAGACGGAGAGGAGGTGGCCGAAAATGGAGGAGGCGGGGAGGGGAAGGGGTGGCCAAAGTGCAATGCACACAATTATTTTTTAAAAAAAAGATAAATCTCCTCTAATAGCGACAGCTAGGACTATTACTACAATGGGCACAATTATTTTTTTTAAAAAAGAAAAATCTCTTCTAATAGTGACGACTTAGACTGTCGCTAAATTAGCCTATACACCCATGACTTTATTTCTCTCTTGTATACATCTCTACATCTCAGATATATTAAAGGGTGGTGATTTAAAGCGTTGCGTAATGCATTTTAAGGCAACGATTTTATAGCCATTAAAATGACCAGTGTTGTCATAAGTTAAGAATGTTGTAGTGTAAAATTAATTTGGATGACAAAAAGAGGATTAAAGAGTTTAATGGGGGGCAACATGAGATTTTTACCTTTTCAATATAGTTTTCCACTTAGTTGCTTTAGTTATAATATAAATATAGATTAAACTGTTAAGAAGTCTCATATAAGTTATATGATAACTATAGAGTATCTAAGGGAGTGTTTGTTTCAAGGTGTAGAAAAACATTCTTGAGAATGTATATTTGGGAATGTAAAATTCTTATGTTTGTTTCAATTAAGGTTTAAAATAAGTTCTTGGGGATCACTCATTCCTGGGAATATTTTAATTTCTTTTGTATTTTTAATAATCTTCATTCTCATGGTGAAAGGTGGGTAAGTTACTTTCCCATAGAAATATAGGTAATTATTTTATAATATTACATGTAACATTATTGTAAATCAAATAGATTTATAATTTTATTAAAATTTTTTCAAAAGATTCTTAAGAATAAAAACAAAAAACCAAACAACTTGTTTAATATTCCTGATAATAAAATACTCGAAAATATATTTTCAAACCTCTTATTTTAAGAATTAATTTTTAAACGTGAGTTAAACTCAAACTCAAATTTAATACGTTAATTACTCTATTATTATTGGACGTTGAATCACGAATCGGGTTGTCTCATTTGATATATTCGTGTGGTGAATGGTGATAATAGAAAATGGTGCATATGTATTCAATTTAGTGTTAAAAGTGTTGAACTTCCTCTTAAAGTAAAGTACGAGACTAAGAAGCTAAGCTTATATGATTTATAATTTCAATCATGGTTTCTTATTGATTAATACGTGTTTAACTTATTCACATCATCTAATTGAAGGTAATTTTTAAATATTACAAACAAACCCTTAATATTAAGATATTTTTTTGAAATTTAAACACATATTTTTAAACTATTATACAAACTTCATTAATCTCTTTTCTTCCTACTCACGTCTTACCCAAACTACACTCTCTTCATATATCAAATCAATTCATTTTTCTATATTATTTTATATAATATTTTATCTATTTAATTCTTATACTTATATATTTTACTGATAATTATATATTTTAACATATATATTATTGTCTATTTGAATATTTTTTGCTAACATTGTCTATTTGAATTAATTTATACTATATATTTAATTTGTATATCATTTATGTTATTTTTGTTATATACTAAATTAATTATAAATTTTAATTTTTTTACTAGTTCAAGAAAAACTTGGTCATTTTATATTATTATCTATTTCTCTCTTTTCTTATTTTTAGTTAATCCTAACAAAGGAATGAAATACACAATTTCTTTCTTCTATATTTTTCTCCAACTAAATAGCACTTCATTTCTTTCCTATTTTAACTCTTCCTCTGTTCTTTAATTTCTTACTCTTTTTTTTATTTCTTTCTCTCGTATTTCTTCACTCAGTCAAACAAAATGTAAAATAGTAAATGCTCTTTCTTATTGGATATTTTTTAATTTAAATGCCGTTAACTCATATTTTATATCTTGTATATATCACAAGTTTTTTTTAAAAAAAAGACAAAATAAAGTCGGTAAGAAAATAAAAACTTAATAAATGTATTTAGAAAAACTTATATATTATTCTGACTTCAAATGACATAAATTTACACAAGTAGCTTGCTTATGTAGCCTCCGTAAGTGTTGTTGATGGCTTGGAATTTGCTCCATATTCTATTTGTTTATTCCTGTTTGTTGATTATTTTTTTGGGTTCTTATCTTGCCGGGGTGCCTCCTATTTTTTACGCCCCTAATGTAATTTTTTTTTTTTTTGCTGTTTGGATATCTACTTTAGCACTTTTTGTGGTCTTAGTTTTTATTAATATATTTATTTTGGTTGATAAAAAAATGAAATAAATTTATATATTTTTTCAGAAATAACTTATATAATTTAGACTCTAATTTTAAAAAAAATTATTTTTTATTATTATAATTTTATATCAAATGTCTTGAACTTTTTAATTATAATTCAAAACAATAATTTTATAAATGGGCTAACATGCAAGATCAACTTTATAAATGATTTTAAAAACATATATAAGTTTTATTTAAATGAACTAATCCGCTAGACTTTAAGTTTTAAATAAATAGGCTAACTCGTTAGATCCACCGTCTATGGCTTTCTCTAAACACTTCATCAGTCACTTTTCTCTCAATTTGCAACTTATCCAAGCCTTTCCCATCTCTTGTATAAACCAATTCAATTTTTATATATTTAGTTTAACTCTTATAATAATTTAATTTTAAAAAACATATATTCTTTTCTATTTGAATTAATGTATATTATTTAAATTATAATAAGTTTATATCATTCTCTCTGTTTATCTCTACTCTCATTTTAATTCGATTAAACAAAAGAATAAAAATAAATTTTAGATAGACAAAGTTAAACTCAAGTTAGTGCACTAAATGAAAGGCATCAAAAACCCACCATGTCAAACTAGCGCTTTAACAATTCTCATCTAAGAAAAATATATGATATAATAGATCAACTATAGTGCTTAACTAACAAATTGTGTATTCAAATGGAAATACCATCATATTAAATAAAGTACATATATCTTATACGTTTATATTTAGTAAAATAATTTTATTATGATTTTAAAATGTAATAGTATATAAAATATTTACACGTATATATATTATATGTAATATTTAGAAAAAAATTGTTATTTAATTATTTTAAAAAAAAGTATCGTGTGAGATATGAATTGTTTGTGGCCTAATGGACGACTAATTGGGTTTTTTCATAATAAAAAAATTATTAAATTTATTGAATTTTTTTTTCATATTTTTAGAGATACAAAATTATTTGCAGTATAAAGGTAGTGAAGTCAATTCCTATTTAACATTTGTTTTTTCAAAATGTTATAAAAAAAATCAAGTCAAATCTATTTAATATTTGAAAGTTGAGATATATGCAAGATATAAAATATGAGTTAACTTAAATTTAAAAAAAAAATTCTAATAGGAAAGAGTATTTAAAATACCCTTTCACATTTCGTTTGACTGAGTGAAAAAATAGGAGAGAAAGAAATATGAAAGAGTATAAGAAATTAAAAACGGTGGAAGAGTTCAAATAGAAAAGAAATGAAGTGTTATTTAGTTAGAGAAAAATATAAAAGAAAGAAATTATGTACGTAATTTTATTCCTTTGTTTGGATTATTTAGAAATAAGAAAAGACAGAAATAGATAATAATATACAATGACAAAGTTTTTCCTGAATTAGTAAAAAGTTAAAACTTATAATTAATTTAGTATATATAAAAATAGCATAAAATGATATACAAATTAAATAGACAAGAATATATATATATTTTAAAATAAATAATTATAAGCATTAAATAGATAAAATATAATATAAAAAAATAGAAAATTTAATTAATTTAATATTTGGAGGGAGGGTAGCTTGGGTAAAATGTGTTTATAATAGTTTAAAAATGTGTTTAAATTTCAAAAAAATGTTGTTTTAATATTAGGGGTTTGTTTGCAATATTTAAAAATTAACTTCAATTAAATGATGTGGACAAGTTAAACACATGTCGATCAATAAGAAGAATAACATAAAGGAACAAATTTATTCCTTATTTTGAAGGAACACCGGAGAAACCATATTTCAATTAAACATTGTACCTTCAATTGAATCATTCACCCAAACTATTGTTAATTTTTTGGTAATTATTTCTACCATACTTTAGTACCCTGACTCTAACAATTTGAGTTTGGGTCTAACTCACTTCTAAAAACTAGCTTATAAAATAATGATGATTATACCCTTATAAACTCAATAATAGCTATATTATTAGCCGATGTGAGACTTTGACACTCAATCACGACATAGACTTTTATTGTTGTGGACTAAGATCTTTGTTTAAGTACCTGGTTCAGGTTTAATTAGGAACGAAATCCTAACTTTATTTACATATTATAATAAGTATCACTATTAATTATTAAGGTACGCATTCTATATTGCTTGCTTTTCATCTAGACCTCACACTGACTTAAGCATTGGAGTCTCTCACCCCGCCTTCATCGGAGTGCCAATGGAACATTTGGAGACTGATTCTTCATGTGAACTCTAGCTACATCATCTCCTAGTTAGGTATCTCTATTCTATATTGTGTTCTTTGGATTATTTTGGAACGCAACACTTGTATACATAATACATTATTCAAAGCGTGAAATTTGATATTTGATAAACTGACAAAAGCATCAAACCCGAAATTTAGGAAGAAATATAGTTATACGTTGCAGCGATTCAAATTGGGTGGAATTCACATGATGAAGAGAACAATGAGTGACATATTCGTGCCGCCCAATTAAACATGTCAATTAATTAGTGATTACTCGTAAATTCAACATTAAACCATAAGGAGACAGAAAACGACCACTATTATATTTTTCAGTATCTTCACCAAAAAAACATACAACAAACATTACGATTTCCTTTAACTTTCGGCAACGATTTGTTCAAATTGTCGCAGCAGTTTAAGGAAAAAGCATGTATGGATGAGAAAAAAAAAAAAAAAAAAAAACCAAAACCCGGTCGTTCACTTCTTATTATTATTAATTTTTTTTTCTGAACCAAGGGTATCCTCTTCTCAATAGTCAAAGACTAATCTCCTCGAGACGTAGAGAGCACTGAAGTGGGCTTTGTCTCTCCCAACAAAATTTTCTCTATATACACCGCCAGAATTCGAACTCCTATCAGAATACTTAAAAGACTCTGCTATCTGTCAACTATGCGAGACTTTATTCGTTATTATTAATTTATTTCACTTATACGTTTACTTGACAAATTAATTAATTCTGTCTTTAAGCAATTAAGACAAGGCCTCGACAAGTAGCATGTTAAAGTATTATTCACATTTTGGTATGCGTGAAGTCAAAATTAAAGGTGGAGTTTCAATATAAGTAAAATCTAGTAGTGTGACTTCCTTACTGTGTAAGAAAGACCTTATATATAGAATTATTTATAAAAAAAAAGAAGACCTTAGAAATCGGATTATCTTCCGCGCTGGATCATTCAGTTAATGGAAAAAAACACTAGATTGCATGTGATTTAATTATTTTTGGGTGTTAGTTAAATTTTTTGTTTTGCAGGACATAAAATAACTAAATCATATGCGGTCTAGTATTTTTTTCATCAGCTGGACGATCCAGCACCGAAGAGGATCCAAATCACAAGACCTTATCACTACAAAAAAATTGTCATTTACTAACGCTTTGTTTTTATTTCCATTGGATTAGCCACCATTAGTATAGACTTTGTCTAACGGAACTAATCCGTTAATATAGGTTGATAATATCTATAATAACGAATAAATTCATAATTACTAATAAATAAATATGTTAGTAAAACAACTTATATATACTATCGCTTTATATATGATTAATATATCAAATATTTATAATAACAGATTTATTTGTTAGTAATTATTAATTTTTTTGTTAGTATAAATATTATCAACATATACTAACTAATTAATTCTATTAAATAATATATACTGACGGTGGCTAATCCAACGACGAAAGTCAACATAAAATGTTAGTGAATAATAATTTTTTTTAGTGTATGTATAGTTTTTCATTTTGTTCTTATCGGTCAATTTGTCACTTTCTAAAAGTAACGCGTTTTCTTGGGTCTACGAAGTATCTTTGAAAATTAGACTAATGTGTGCAAAATGAGGGGTAGAGGTTTCTAGCGACGGTTTTGGTTAGAATGTGACAGTTTTAGTAGTTATTACATCACTTTCGTATTGTGTTTTCTAGATTAGGCACCATATCAGACAATTAATATTTACTATGTACCATTGTCATTCAAAAGTATAGGTGGTGGATCCACATTATAGTCTTTGAGGGCAATCACCCCCACAAGCATGTTTCTTTTTCTTTTTTTAAGAAAGAATAATAATTCCTTGATTGAGGAAAAAAAAAATCTAAACATCATTGATTACAAACACTTGTAATTTGTAGTAATGTAATATATGTATATACTTGGTACAGAATTTACCTCATAGCTATAGATAATTCTTAATTTTCCCTATTTTAAATTGAGTTTAATTAATTCACAGCAGAGACTAAGAAAAGTAATTAATGTTTTTGTTTTTATAAAAATTATCATGCAATTTTCTTTTATAATTTTATTGAACTTTAAAATCATTAATTACTTTTAAAGAATAATTAATTATTCAATATATGATAAATTTGTAAAATAATAAATAAACATGAGTATAATAGCACTGTGCCAAAAAATTGCTATTAAACTGCACTTACGCTAGCAGTTATTTAAAGAACTGCTACAAAAAATACCATGGAACACTAATACTAGCGGTTCAATATACAACTATTAGTATTATTGACGCTACTTTAATATATGTATGTGATCCTTGCACAAGCAGTACACAACCGCTAACCTGGTAATTTTTTTATCCCCTACAATAGAGGTTATAATGACAATCATTGCTGTAGGGTTATCATTTTCAAATTCAAATAAAATAAAGAACTAAAACCCTCTTCTTCGTTGAAATGCTTCCTCGCGCCCTAAGTTCCTAACCCATGTTCCTCACTCTTGCAAAAAAGCTCGCCCTAAGCCCCTCTTCATCACAATCCCAAAAGCTCGTCGCACGCCTCGTCCTCGTTGTTGCATGCCTCTGGTTTGCTTTCTTTGTTGCCACCGACATGGTGTCCTCGCTCCTCCTCTGTTTTGCGTTCAAGGAACTTGAGGTAAGAATCCAACATTGTATTTGGCCTTTTGTTGCCAATTTTAAGCTTTTTTATGTTAGTTTGTTACTCGAATGTTTGTGTCACTGTGAAATGAATTCTCATTTTTTTTTTAATTTTACAACCATCTGTTTTAATTTGCATTCCATTTTTCGTGGTATTGTAATGAGTATGATTATTTGCTCAGATTATGTCAACATATAGGATTATTTCAATGTAACCTCTTGTATTTGTATCTTTCTTTGTTTCCTTTATGGTTGTTGTTGAGGCCTCTAGGTAGTATAGGATACCTTTAGTTATGTTAGTTATTTGTATAAACTTTGTTTTCTTAATCACAAGTGGGGCTCACAAATCACAAATCAGAATAGGATAACAAATTAAAGGTAGGGGTGTGTGTGAGAATGATTCAAGTGTTCACAACATATGTTGAAGTTTGACATAAAAATCTTAGCTTAATTGCACTTTTGGTCCCTTAAGTTTGTATTTTTTGCGATTTTATTCTCCTAAGTTTCAATCTTATGATTTTAGTCCTCAAAGGCTCACGCTGGATTTAGGCATGCTCACGCTCTAGTTCCCGAGAGCTATTTCCATCCAAGCATTGTCAACTTCCTCTTGAGCGTGGGCACCCTCAAAATAGGTGTAATTCCTTCATGAATGGGCGTGGGCACCCTTGGATTAGGTGGTTTCTTGCTTAGTTCACTTTTCTTCAAGCTTTATGGCTCTTTCCTTGTTTGGTTCTTCAATCATCTCCAACTCTTGATCCTAGAATGTTAACAAATCAACAAAACAAGATCAAAAACTAGGAATTTATTAAGAATACACTACAAAACTAAAAGGTCATCCTAAACCAAAGCATTCCAACAAATGAGCAATTTCCTATAGTTTTCATGCTTCAAAACACTAAACTACACTAAAAACAAGGTGAAAATAACCCCTAAAACATAGATAAGTTTACACTTATCACAACCCCAAACTTATCTTTTGCTTGTCCCCAAGCAAATACAAAATCAAACCAAGGGGCAAAACAATTAGCATAGCATCCATCCTAAGCTTCATTCAAGACTCCTCAAGCACCTATACAACTTAAAATCATGCATGTATCTCCATAGAAAAATACACACTCCCTCATATCATCAAAGCACAAGTTGACAAGATATGAAACAAAGCAATCAACTAGGAATGTGGCACAAGTCATGTAGAAAAGCAATGCATCAACAATCCTCACAAGAATAAAGTGTATGTCACTCATCACTCAAGTGTTTAGTCTTAGAATCAATGCACTCAAATCAATTATGTGAGGTGTGTGATCTTCAAATTTGAGATTGCCCTCTAAGTCTCCACCACTAGAATTCACATGCATAGAAAAAATCAAGAGGTCTTCGTATGGTTGTAATGGGGCTTAGGTAGGGTAGGTAGAATATTAAAGGGTACTAGCTAAACCACATACACACATGAACAATGGAATGCTTGGAATCCTAGACTCTATATGCAAAATTTTGATAGAATGGATACAAGAGATGGAAAAAAGGAAAACAACAATGCAAAACACAAAGACAATACTAGAGTACCAACTCTTATTTATTTATTTTCTTAACTCTTTTCTAAACTTTCCTTTTCACTTTGATTCTTTTTCTTTATTTTTCTCAAAAATTTTCTTTTTCACCATTTTGAGTATGCCTTTTTTTTGAGTCTTTTTTTCTTTTCTTTTGAACTTATTCTTTGTTTTACTTTCTTTCTTTTCTTTGTAGCTTTGCCTTTGTTGGTACCTAGTGTCACAAGATGGAACACAAGATGGGACACACGTGGATATTTAAGTGAAAAATGCAAGATGAATGAATGAATGCATGCATGATGGTCTAACCTAACACAAACACCTAAACAACCTCAACACAAAGTGTTGCATACCCCAAACTTAGAATTTTGACTTGTCCTCAAGTCATGATCACAATGCACCCTACACCAAAGATAGTAGAATCAACATCCAAGCGAAAACAATTGGGACCCAAAACTTAGGGAACTGGCCGGTTCGCTAAGCAAAAACAACCAAAAACTTAGAAGAAAACTCTACCCCAAGTGCACAACCAATGCTCTATGTGTATACAAGGTAGGGACAATTGGTTTTTCATTTTCTTGGCTTGTAATGAGCTAAATATCAAGAAATAAAGGGCAAATCAAGGCTCAAAGGGGCTAGTAATAGATAGTGTAAGGGGAAAGACTTTATTTGGCTCAAGGTTAAAAAAAAGAAAGTGCCTCTATCATGTTAATCCTAGCATGTGAATAGCCATCTTAACCAAGGGAAAAATTAAACCCAAGAGGACACCTCCACATAATGAACACTCATGATAAGAAAAGAGTCTCAAAATTCTCACCTAGGTTGCATGATTGTAACACATTGCTAATCCACATGAAACATGCCACAAGCCTAGTAATTCTCACTAAAGCACATACTTATCAACAAACACTTGTCAAACATATCAAGAGCATGCAAACTATCAAATGGAGATTATATCTCAATTTTAAGAGCCTAGGTCACAAAATTCATCTTTACTAGAAACAAGAATTGATGCTATGCCACTTCACAATCACTTAGAAACAATTAACAAGTCTAGAAATCCATTAAATAACCAATCTAACCAAAGATTTAGAAAAGAAGGGTTAAGAAGAACTCCCTTTGAGGATCACTTCCAAGCATCTTTGAGGTTTGCCACAAGGGTCCATTATACAATGCTTTTAGAGTTACACACCAAAGCTACAAAACAACAAACACAAGACACAAACATATACAAAAGATACAAACTACAAAAAAACAAGAGAAACAAGAAAAATTACAATTTATTCAAACAACTACTAGCTACTACTACTAGTACCATCCACCATTCATGTAGTCAGCATCATCCTCTTCCTCTTCCACATCATCTTCCTCTTCCACCACCTTCTCCTTCCCTTTAGAACTACCGGACCCATACTCATAGAAACGTTGGCCCGGGTGTACTCTTCTTGCATAAATGGGGTAGGAGAACCCTTTTCCATGTTAATTCCTTACTTGGCACCCACCACCCTCCAAAATGGTTCTAAGAACACATTTCTCATCATAAGAGCTTTCATCTCCCTATCATTTGCATGGTCTACTTCCATCTTATGGTTCATGACATTGAGCTTCTCATCCATTGAGAGTGTCTCAAAGTCCCTAGTCAAACAAGCCGCGACCGTAGGTGATACATCAAAGTAAGCGGTTGTAGGATGATCTACCGTGAGTCTTGAAGATGAGATAAGAAGTGGTCGCCCATGATATTGGCTCCCATAAAAGTTGAAAACATACCTATAGAAAAAGGATTTATCAATGGGACCATATCCCTTGGCATCCTTTAGCTCTCTTGGTTCAATCCTTACTCCTTGCGAATCACATAGGCGTGTGATGACGATCTTGTAATTTAAGGAGGCGGTTGTCCTCCTACAATCGAGGATCTCGGTGCTTATTGTCAACCCCACATCAATGGGCAGCTGATTCATCAATGCATAAGTACATAGAAGCCTCTTCTTAGTGATCGTATTAGAATGCTTAATGGGAATGAGCACCTCTTGGACTAGTGAGCACTATAACTTTGCTTCGGGAGTAAAGTACTTCTTATCCATGTGCTTGGCTAATTCATTTTGGGCATCCATGGTCCATTCACCTTGACCATTGCAAAGAACTTTGTTGATCTCCTCCATGTCTAGCATCCAATGCATTAGCTTCTCCAACTCACATGTAGTGTGAGGTGCCATAGGGGTGTTGAGAATTTCATTAATAACATGGGGATGGAAGGATATTTCATTACCTCAAACATCTCAAGTGTACTTCTCAATGGGGTCATCGTCATTGATCTTGAGATTGGAATAGAATTCCATCACAAGCTCCTCATATGCTGGACCCTCCAAAGAGCATAAAGTCTTCCATTTTCTCCTATTGAGAGCATTGTAAACCGTTAGCAAACATCATTGGTATCCCTCTCTCCCGTGATGTTAGGAAAGCAACCATCCTCCGTCAGGATAAATTTCCTTTCCTTTAGAACTCTCCTCTTAGACATTGAGCCCTTGAAGATAGCTTCGTTCTCTTCCGTTCGAAACCGGTGATGGTCAAACCTTGGCCTTGTCTTGTTGTTTGAGGGCCTTTGGTTTGTGTTGGGTGCTTTTGGGACTTTTGGATTTCTAGCCGCTCTCATACTATCGGTAGCCTTGAACCTCTTGCTGGATGCTTTTCCTTCCATTTCCTAAGAAAAAAGAAGGTCATCTCAAGGAAAGTTTCAGTGAAGTGTTGATGTGGGTGCTCAAACAAGTGCCACAAAAGTCTATAAACCACATGACTTGTGAACATGCATTCAAAGCACATGTTCATGTTTTGTTCATTGGGGACTTTTGACAAACACCTAGTGTGCATAGATCAAGTTCATGAATCAACACTTCATTCTCACACATCAAGCATCCAATCTCTCAAATATAGCAAGTAGAATATCAATCAACACTTTAATTCCACATTGATGCAACGAATTACTTAAGAACATCAAGATTCATCAATTTTCCCAAAAACCCCAAAATCCCCAAAATCATGAAATCAAGACTCAAATCTCCCATAATTAAGTGTATCAAGCTCATACAAGTAAAGATAATCACAAATGAACTCATAAATGCATGAGAAATGAAGAGATTCAAGTGTTACCTTTGGGTCTTGAAGTTGGGTATTCACCAATTCAAGTGAGAATCAAGATGAACCAAGTGAAGATTAGTGTAATAAATGAGGAATTAGTGAAATGTAGAAGAAGAATGTGTAGAATATTGAGTGAAATTGCTTGATTTGAAGAGGATTGAGAGTGTGGGTGTTAGAAGATAAGAAAATATGAGAAATGAAAAATGGGTATGAGTGAGAAGGTGCATTTATAGGGTGCTCACGCGTGGGAGGGCTTTTGGCTACGCTAAGTAGCGCGTGCCCACGCCAATTTTGGGCGTGCCCATGCGTGAGTTGATGTGCAATGCTTCCAAAAAAAATTGCCCACGCCCTAATGGCGTGCTCACGCGTGGGGAGGGCTGCCTTGCTTCAATGAGGGTGTGTGTTCACGCCATTTTTGGGCGTGCCCACACGTGATTGATGGTGTAATGCAGCCCAAAAATGTTGTCCATGCCCTAATGGCGTGCTCACCCTCGGATTAGGCCTCAAATTGCTTGATTTAACTGTGTCAAAGTAAGTTTACCTAGCACTTACTTTTTCATTGATTGTTTGGCTTTTAACACCTGCACCTTAAACTCAATCTATCCAAAGAGTTAAGTGTTCAAATCAAGACATAGATGCTAGGAATGGTACTTTTCTTTATTCTCTTTTTTTTTTCTTTCTTTTCTTTTAAAAGCAAATGAAATAAATGAAACAATGAATGAAACAACACAGGTTGCCTCCCGGAAGCGCTTTGTTTAACGTCACTTAGCTTGACGCATATGTCACCTTATGGAGGTTTGAAGCCATGGCCAAAGGATCCGTCAAAGTTATTAACAAAAGTTTGGCTTCCTTTGCCATGTGTCAATCCCATGGGTGATCTACAAGAATATCCAATGGTTTTCTCAAAATTTTTCACCAAATTTATGGGCTTCCAATCATGTTGGGGCCTTTCCACACAAGCAACATGCTTGCCAACACACTTGCTCTCCACAAGGGGAGAGTAATGTTCGTTTTTCACTTTCTCAATTTCCTTCCCACAACCCATCAGTCTTTCTCTTAACTCGTCCAACAATCTTTCCTCTAACTTTCCACCTATAGAATTGTGGAAAATGACCGGTAAAGTGCAACTTGCATCCATAAAGACGCAATGAAAGTTAGAGAATTGTTATGGCCCGGGATTAGTACAACCCGGTACCTATACAAATGTCGTCGGAACTTTATTAATTATAACCCGCCAAATGGGTAGCAGGGCGCCGAGCGGGATACACGTAACAATATGGATTCATCGGTGCGCCTCCAACATGATAACCAGGCCCAGAACGATACAGGTTTAACCCTAATAACTCAATATAAATAACCACATGCATACTCCATGCAAGGTACGTTCTCATCTAATACATCACAAATAACCTAATCCCATATTGACTTGGGTGTTGGAGTGTTTGCAGGTAGCCACACTGCCGCGGAGGAACCTTTTCACCCTACCAGGCCTCATCCCAGATTCCTCAGGTACGATCACAACATTGGCGCCGTCTGTGGGGAACAGGACAAAAAGTTGTGTTCTCTTCATTATCAGAGACTATAACGATCCAGAACTTGAAGATCTGGGGGATGGCCAGCAAGGTGAAGGATCTAATCAGCAACCGGAGCAGCAACCGTCCTTTAACTTAGAAATAGAATTCCTTAAGCTCCAGAAACTGGTGCAAGCGCAGGTGAAGGAGATTGAAACGTTGAAGAAACGAGAATAGATTCGGCTAGGAAAGGAGAAGATGGCAGAAGCAGGCCCTGCGCAAGAGGTTGAGAAACAGCCTCAACGCGTTCGGAGAAACGGCGAAGAGGGGCAACAGAATATCCCTGATAATCCGGAGATTGATGGCAATCCGGATCCGCGTAACGCGGAGCGACAGTTGGAGATCAAGGCTAACCACCGGAAAGAAGATGCAGCCCAGCAAGATTTACGGGCGGCATCACGGATAGGTGGTGCCAACCCGCCACCAGCACACCCGGTCGGCCCACAAGAACGCATAGCGGAGAACATCCCAGAGTTTGGCTACATTGACAACCCGTTCACCCCATGGATCATGTCTCACGCATTACCCCATGGATTCCAGTTCGCCAAACAGCTAAAAGAATATAACGGGACTAAAGACCCGACCCTGCATGTGAGCACATTTGAAAGAGCCATGTATTTCCAGGGGGTCAACAAGGCCATTGTATGCCGGGCATTCCCTTTGACTTTATCAGAAGTAGCAAGCCGTTGGTTTTCCGACCTGCCACCGCAGTCTATCAACAATTGGAAGACTCTTACAGATAAGTTTGTCTTACATTTTACTAGTAGTAAAAGACAGTTTAAGTCTGAATTTCATTTAGAGACAATTAAACAAATGAAAGACGAATCTTTAAGAGAATACATTACCCAGTTTAATAATGAGGTACTATAAGTTAGGAACGTTGAACCTAACTTAGTGTTGTATTTCTTTGTTAAAGGTCTAAAACCAAGCGCCTTTGCCAAAGCCCTGGTCGGCGAAAAGCCAACGTCCATGGACGATTTGAAGGCTAGAGCCGAGAAATGGATCAGAATTGAAGAATGGGAAAGGGCTCAGGCAGCTCAAGCCACTAAGAAAGACGACAAAGGGAAGAACCAACAAAACCCTCAAGCACGGGGAAAGGAGGAAAAGGCTCAAGACAAGCCGTTAAAGGGTCCCCGAGGAATGTTCAATACTTACACTCCATTGACCGTATCTTCAGCCACGGTGTACAAGGAGGTGATGAATTCGGAGATTAGAGATAGGCCTCCCTCTCTCAGGAACCCAGGATGGTTCCAGAACCGATATTGTCATTATCACAGAGACAAAGGGCATTCGACAAACGAATGCGTTCAGCTGAGAGATGCCATTGAAAAACTAATTCGCCAGGGAAGGTTGGGAATTATACTCAAGAGTCCAACGATAGAAGAGGCCGCAGGCAAAGCCCCAATCCCCGGGAGTGTCGACCGAGGTCACCGCAAGCCAACCGACATCCGATGCCTGAAACCCGGAATAGATCCCGGAGTCCTAGGCGCAACCAGGGATGCCCACAAAGGGGGGTGATACAAGTTATAGCAGGGGGAATCAGCTGGAAGGGATTGGTAGATAAAAACGAACTCGTGACACCAGGGACTCATGTTCACAGATAACCCGGGTAAAAAACCCGGTTTTATCCTTTTCTGAAGATGATTTACCTCAGGAGCAGGTCAGGGACAATGAGCCTCTGGTGATAGCCGCAAGTATGGCGGGATTTGAAGTCCACCGTATCTTCTTAGACCAAGGAAGTTCAGCGGACATTATGTTCTAGAGCTTGTTTGACAAGCTAGGCCTGGGGACCAAAGACCTAACTCCCCATAAAGGTAGCTTGATCGGTTTCACTGGAGACACTGTCATGCCAAAGGGATATGTCGATCTAAAAGTCTCATTCGGGCAAAAGCCGGACATCAAGACGTTAATGATCAAATTCATCGTCGTGGATTGCCCCTCGGCCTATAACGCCATACTGGGCCGCCCAACGTTGAATCACTTGGGCGCGATTGTCTCAACTGTACATTTGGCTATGAAGTTCCCTGGAGAAAAGGGATCCGTCATTACGGTAAGAGGAAAAGGCAATGACGCTAGGCGATGCTACCAAGAGAGCCTGAAAATTATGAAAACACCCACACAACCCGTTGAGGCTCCTGAAGGAAAAGGTAAGAAGAAGATGGAGCGCAGGGATTCGACGCAAGGGGCGGAGGTAATGATAACAAATCTTGATCCCCGCGCCGATTTTGAAGAACAGAGGCCTCAACCAGAGGGAGAACAGATTTTGGTCCAAATCGGCCAGGATACAGATCAAACGGTGAAAGTAGGAGCAAATTTGCCCCCACCCATCAGGGGGCGACTTATTGAGCTTCTCAAAAGAAATATCGATTTATTTGCTTGGGTCTCATCTGATATGCCGGGAGTAAAGCCAGAACTTGCATGCCATTGTTTGTCTATCAAGCCGGGATGCAAACCGGTAGCTCAGAAAAAACGAAAGATGGGGCCCGAGAGGACAGAAGCCATTGAGAAACAGGTCAAGGAGCTCCTAGAAGCAGGGTTTATCCGGGAAATACGCTACGCGGAATGGCTTTCAAATGTCGTAATGGTGAAAAAAACAAATAGGAAGTGGCGAATGTGTACAGATTACACGGACTTGAATAAAGCTTGCCCGAAAGACCCCTTCCCATTACCATGCATTGACAAGTTGGTAGACAATTCGGCGGGATATAGGTATCTATCCTTTATGGACGCTTATTTGGGGTACAATCAGATACCGATGTATCCCGATGATCAGGAGAAAACCGCCTTCATCACCGACATGGGGGTATACTGTTACAACATGATGCCATTCGGTCTGAAGAATGCTGGCGCAACTTACCAAAGAATGATGAGTAAAGTCTTTAAGGAACAAATTGGCCGGGTCTTGGAAGTCTACATTGACGATATGATAGTCAAAACTCCAGAACTTGGGGATCCAGTGGCAGACTTGGAGGAAACCTTCGGCCAGATACGCAGGTATGATCTCAGATTAAATTCAAATAAATGTACTTTTGGCGTAGAAGCCGGTAAATTTTTGGGATTTATGTTAACTAACCGGGGGATTGAGGTCAACCCGGACAAGTGTAGTGCTGTTCTAAAAATGCAGAGTCCTAGAACCGTGAAAGAAGTTCAGCAATTGACGGGAAGAATAGCAGCGTTAACCAGTTTCTTGCCGGCCTCCGCTAAAAGATGCTTGCCTTTCTTCAAGACGCTTCGTAGCAAGAAGAACTTTGAATGAAATGCAGATTGTGAGCAAGCTTTTCAAGAGCTAAAGGGAGTTTTAGCCTCGCCTCCAGTATTATCAAAACCGGATCCCGGCCAAAACTTGTATGTATACTTGGCGGTATCTGATGAAGCAGTAAGCGCCGTTCTGATCAAGGAGGATTCCCGGTCTCAGAGTCCAATATACTTCGTTTCCAAAGCCTTGCAGGGATCGGAGGTAAATTATCAAAGGTTAGAAAAAGTGGCGTACTCTTTATTATTAGCATCAAGACGCCTACGTTCATATTTCCAATGCCACCCTTTCACGGTTCGCACTAATCAACCAATAAGGCAAGTCCTGCACAAACCAGATCTCGTCGGAAGAATGATGGCTTGGGCAATTGAGCTTTCACAATATGACATCACTTATGAGCCATGGCAAGCAATAAAAGCTCAGGTCTTAGCAGAGTTCGTAGCCGAAATGACTCATCCCGGGGGCCAGAATCAAGGATCTTGGACGATATATGTAGATGGTTCCTCAAATGTTAAAGGATCCGGAGCCGGGATACTCATTGAAAATGATCAGGGAGTAGTGATTGAATATTCCCTTAAATTCGAGTTCCCGACTTCAAACAATTAAGCCGAGTACGAAGCATGCCTGGCAGGAATAAGAGCAGCCAAGGAATTGGGAGCCACAGCAGTAACACTATGTTCAGATTCACAGTTGGTAGTATCCCAAATCAGAGGAGATTACCGGCAAAAGAACCATTGATGCAGAAGTATCTTGCCTTGGTCAAAGAGAACTTAGTGGGATTCTCAAGATTTGAGATCAAACATGTCCCACGTTCAGAAAACAGTAGAGCAGATTTGTTATCTAAACTGGCAAGTACAAAGTCGGCCTCGGTCCTACGCTCAGTAATAGAAGAGATCATCACGACACCCGGGGCAATTCTCCAGGTAGAAAGCGAAGATTGGAGAACTCCGTTGAAGAGTTATATCGCCAAAGGGATACTGCCCCAAGATCAGAAGGAAGCTAAACGGATCGTCAAGAAATCAACCAGATATGTTGTAATTGAAGGTCATCTCTTCAGAAAGGGGCTGTCCACCCCGTTACTCAAATGCATCGGACCTACTGAAGTCTGATATATACTAGCAGAAGTACACGAAGGCAGTTGTGGACACCATCTTAGCGGGAAATCGTTAGCAAGGAAGTCTTTGCGGGCGGGATATTTTTGGCCCACAATTAATTCAGATTCAGCGGAATATGTTAAAAAATGTCAGAAGTGTTAAGAACACAGTCCCCTCACTCACATTCCCGCCGAAAATCTGCACAGTATTTCAACACCTTCGCCTTTTCATACGTGGGGCTTGGATCTCCTGGGACCATTCACACCCGCGGCAAGTCAGTTAAAGCATTTAATTGTTGCTGTTGATTATTATACCAAATGGATTGAATTGGAACCACTGGCCAGTATAGCGTCTATAAAAATACAAAACTTTGTTTTCAAACAAATTATATGCCGTTTCGGTATCCCAGCAGAGATCATCTGTGATAATGGGACTCAATTCACAGATAAGGAATTTCGAGAAATGTTAGCAGGAATCCATATCAAACAGTATTTTGCCAGTGTGGAGCATCCCCAGTCTAATGGCCAGGCGGAATCAGCGAACAAGGTCATTTTAAATGGCCTAAGAAAGAGATTTGAGAAAGCCGGAGCAAGTTGGACAGAAAATTTATACCAAGTGCTTTGGAGTTACAGAACTACAATCCACAGTACTACCGGGGAAACTCCGTTCAGAATGGTGTATGGATCAGATGTAGTTATCCCGGTAGAGATCGGCCAACCGTCTTGGCAAGTGATGTATCCCGCCGAGAACAATGAACAGTTACTTCGAGAAGATTCGGATATGATAGATGAAGCGTGAGAAGTCGCCAGGATTTGAGAATTGTCAAGAAAACAACAGATAGCACAGAGATATAACCTCAAGGTAGTTAAACGAAATTTTCAGGTAGGGGATTTAGTCATGAGAAGAGCCAGCATTGGCAATCGAAACGCTAAAGATGGCAAGCTTAAGGCGAATTGGGAAGGTCCATACCGGGTGAAGCGAGCAAATGAGAAGGGAGCCTACCACCTAGAAACTTTGAAAAGTAAAGAGTTACCAAGAACATTGAATGTCACTGATCTACGGCGGTATTATAGTTAAATAAGCATGTAACTTTGATTATGTAATAAGGGGTACTCTTTTTCCTGCAGCAGGTTTTATCCCTAAGGAGGGTTTTTCTGCTGGAGGTTTTAACGAGGCCCCAACTGTCAATTCCCATGCAATAAATTGATTTATTTGACATTTCCATCATTACTATTTTGTGTTCAATAAAGCACAGGAACCATAACAACATCCCAGAAGATATACAACGCGACATTAAACGGCTTACAGAGCCGAAGGTCAAGGTCCCTTCAAAGAAGGTGATAAAGGCCATAACGACATTAAAACGGCTTATAAAGCCGAAGGCCAAGGTCTCTTCAAAGAAGATGATAAAGGCCATGACGACATAAAAACGGCTTATACAGCCGAAGGCCAAGGTCCCTTCAAAGAAGGTGATAAAGGCCATAACGACATTACAACGGCTTATAAAGCCGAAGGCCAAGGTCTCTTCAAAGAAGATGATAAAGGCCATGACGACATTAAACGGCTTATCAAACTAAAGACCAAGGTCCCTCCAAAGAAGGCGACAAAGGTCAAGGTCATCCCGACATCATAACTCAAAAAGTACTTAGAAAATAAATGATAAGCGCAAATTGGACTTCAGCAAATGGATAGTTAGAAATATGTCAAAATTACAAGCCAGAGGCCACAAAACGAAAATTGAAAAAAGTTCAAAATACAAAAAGGAAATACAAAGCATTAAGCTCCCGTCCCGACATCCTCCACGATTGGAGCGGCTTCACCCTCTTCGGCCGGAGGAGGAGAGTCACAGTTAAAAGGCTCCAATTTCCCGGGATCCAGCAAAACAGGATTTTGATGATCATGGAAGTCCCAGAACTGGCCATCTTTCACGCCGTGGAATGGATCCAGGCCGTGAAGGTTGAGCTCCACCCCGGGATTCAGAAAGATGATAGATCGGACAGCTTCACGATAAGCGTCAAATCCCGCTTCCTTGAGCTCGCTTATCATCTCGTCATCTTTCACCTCCAGGGTGTTTTGTAGCTCAACCACTTGGGCTTTAAGATGAATCACTTCTCCAGCCGATTCCTTTAGTTTGGCGGCATTAACATCCGCTTTGCTCTTCTCGGCCTTCAGCAGGTCATCCTTCTCCGCCAAAACCCGATCCTTCTTCTCCATCTCTGCCCGAAGGGATGCAAGCTGACCCTCCAGAAGGCTGGTACTTTCTTTGGATTTCTTCAGAAGAGTCTCCTTCAGCTCAATCTCGTCTTGAGCATCGGAGCTCCCCCTTAAGTCGAGATACCTCCTCGGAATGGTCTACCTCTTCTTGGACGGAATGGAGCAGGGATAAACCCATGGACATCCAACCCATGAGGGATTGAACTTGTCCCTACAATAAAAGAAAAATCACAAGTTAGTACACTAAAACGGAAGCTTCAAACGAGATGAAAACATAAGGAGGTATAGTACCTTCCGGGTCTCAGCACTACCCTGCTGAAAGAAATCCTCATGCCTAAAATGGATACTAGGAGGTTGAAAGCCCTCCCAGACTTGAGGTTGGTGGGAAACCAACGGGATCAGAGGCATGGGAGATTCGTCTCCAACCGGCACCGACTCAGCTGCACACAAACAATCCACCAATACAAAATAAAAACCTCTTGACGAAGAAAGCATACAGAAGAGGAGACACAACAAGAAAAAGTAATTCTTACCCTGGGTAATCCGGGTTCTCTTTGTTGGACGAGTCTCCCCTCTTTTCTTAACAACCAATACCGCCGGAACCCTTCCCGCTGTAGGCGGATCCTGGGTAGCAGATGCTGCCTTAATTCCTCCACCGGCATTGCTCCCGGCCGCTGCACCAGCTACATCTTGAGAATGGGTACTAAGCGGGTTAACCTTGGCTTTCCCCTTGGCATCCTTGGCGGCTTTGGCATCAAAGCGAGCGGAAAATTTGGTCATGATCTCGGCTGCCAAATAAAAAGAAAACAAAAAGAATGTCAAACCACCCGTTAAAAAAGTCAAAATTAAAAAAGGTCAAAGAGGTAAAGCCAATACATAAACAAGCAGCGGGACTAGCACGAGAAGACCCAAGTACATCACGGCAATGGATGGCCATCCCTTGGCTAGTGACGAAGTCGTGTAAGTTTCTAAAAGTCTTCTCATCATCATCATCAAGAAAACCGCACTCTAACTCATCGCAAGTAAACGACTTGGAGTAATGTTCAGCCGACCAATAAAGGGGAAAAAGCAGTTCACGATCAGCCCTTTCCCAGAAAGCAACAAAATCATCATCCCGGGTTGTCACCTTCACAAATAGATCACGGCACGCCTTAACTGAATCATCCCACGGGATAAACATCTGAGTGACATTTTTTTGGTGTCGGAGAAATACCGAAGACCACACGGAAGATCCCCGATATGGACCAAATAAATATAAAAACAAGCTAGAGGAGTATTTTCACTCGTTAGCCCAGCAAAAGACTTCAAAGGCTTGCAAAAAGGCCCAACCGTTGGGATGGAGCTGAGAAGGGGCGAGATGAAGATTATGAAGAACTTCTATCTGAAGGTCAGAAAAAGGAAAGCGAATGTGGAGTTGATCAAATAAGGCGGTATATGCCATAAAAAATGCTTTGCTTCCATCAGCAGCATAGGAGCAAATCCGCTCATCTTCTCCGGGGATCTCTAGTTGATAATCCATAGCGGGATCCGAGGTATAGGAATTGTGGGTGAATTGGGACCAAAATAAAAACACTTTTTCCACTTTGTCTCCGCGAGCTCTAGTTCCTCAGGAGAAGAGATGGAACTAGGTTGGCTAAGCCAGGTAGAAGGGACCCATAGCAAATTTCGGATGCCTCTAATCCCAAACCACTCTGTCCTCATGGTTTAAAGATTAAAATTAGCTCCAGACGGGCCGGCTTGCCCCCCTCGTCCCCCTTGCACGTCAGTAACTTTGGTAGTTCGGCGGCGGGATTTCTTTGGCACCATATCTACAAGGTTAGAAGGATAACAGTTAGAGCCCGAGTATGGCAGACTGGGGGGAGGAGAGGAAGAAGGTTGGTACGCTAGATCAGATTCAGAATCTACAGAATTTGTCATAGACGATGACAGACCATCCACGCCCTCTACATTATCCCCGGGATCAAGATGGAGAAATTGACTTCTCACTAGTTTATACCTGGGAAGGGATTCTTCTCTGGACGAACTAAGGGATCTTCCTGGAGATTCCCTAATCGCTTTTACATATACCGGAGGTTCAGGATTTAGAACTCTAGAGGGGTCATTCACAGTCTAGGTAAAAGACTCTCCACTCTCATAACTTTGAGGTGAATAAGCCCAAATAAAATGTGGCTCAGAGAAATGAAGATTATTGACAGAACACATACCTCTTACGAGGTCGTAATTTGGAGGCTTGGTAGGATTTTTGATTCCCTTGGCGTAAGCCATAAGGGCTTTAGTGTCACAGGAATCAGAAGAAGAGCTGCTGGAAATGACAATGATTTGCTCACCCATGGAAGGAAAGAACCACACTAGAGAAAATCATACAGAGGACCTAAGTAAAACCCAAAAAACAATCCATACCCCCACCGAAGAAGAGAATAGACAAAAGGAGCAAGAAAGGATCAGGGGGAAGGAAAGAAATACCTGAATGCAGCAGAAGAAGCACGCAGAGAGAGTTGAAGAGTAGTCCCTTCTTCACGAAAAAGGAGACCTCAAAAGGGGAAGAATGGCAGCGAAGGTAGGAAAGCAGGAGACTATGCTAAATTTTCTTTCTCTGTAAACTGAAATAGGAAAAGAAAGCGCAGCAGATAGCAGAAATGACGAAGGCATAGTAACCGTCCCTTCGCATTAATAAGCGAGTGGCTCAAGAAATCCTTCAATCATAACGCACGACCCCCCATAAAGGCGTGTGAGCACACGTTCTTCGAAGAAGATCAACCATGCACACCTTAAGACGACATAGAAGTATGAAGATTAAGACGACACACGTTAAATGCAATTCGCCGACTTCACACGGGAGAAGCCGACGACTTGGGGGGCAACTGTTATGGCCCGGGATTAGTACAACCCGGTACCTATACAAATGTCGTCGGAACTTTATTAATTATAACCCGCCGAATGGGTAGCAGGGCACCGAGCGGGATACACGTAACAATATGGATTCATTGGTGGGCCTCCAACATGATAACCAGGCCCAGAACAATACAGGTTTAACCCTAATAACTCAATATAAATAACCACATGCATACTCCATGCAAGGTACGTTCTCATTTAATACATCACAAATAACCTAATCCCATATTGACTTGGGCGTTGGAGTGTTTGCAGGTGGCCACACCGCCGCGGAGGAACCTTTTCACCCTACCAGGCCTCATCCCAGATTCCTCAGGTACGATCACAACAAGAATGATTGTTGAGGTGTGCTAAAAGAGTTTTCACAAGCAGCCTTTCCAACCTTGTAGGACTTGTTATGTGGAAGTTTCTCTTTTGGAGAGGTTTTAGATCCCTCATTGGCCATGCACTTACTCTTCTTATGACTCACTTCATTCTTTCTCTTTGGTTTTTCACCAAAAGAGCTTTTGATCTTTGAAGCTGAGTCATGATTGATTTTGTTCAGTTCTTGAGCCAATGAGGTATCCACAACCTCTACTTCATACAAGAAGAGTTATCATTATTGTTTTTCCATGATTCAAGAACTTTAAATGTTACCTTCTCTTCTTGCACTCTTAGCATCAACTCACCTCCTTCCACATCGATTAGAGCGCGTCCCGTTGCAAGGAAAAGCCTTCCTAGTATGATTGGGACCTCTTCACTAGCCTCCATGTCCATTACAATGAAGTCAGCTGGGAATATGAACTTTGGTACCTTCACCAACAAGTCCTCTACTACCCCATAGGGGCGTCTTATTGATCTATCCGCCATTTGCAATGTGACCATTGTTGGCTTGACTTCACTCACCCAAAGCTTCTTCAAGAGGGAAAGGGGCATTAGATTAATACTTGCTCCAAGATCACACAATGCCTTCCCCATATGCACTCCCCCAATCTCACAAAGAATAGTGAAAGAACCCGGATCTTTGAGTTTTTGAGGAAGCTTCTTTTGGAGGATTGCACTCACCTCCTCAGTTAAAGGGATCGTTTCATCCTCTTTTAGCTTCCTTTTTCTTGCAAGGAGGTCTTTCATAAACTTGGTATATAGTGGAATTTGGTCTAGGGCCTCCGCAAAAGGCAAATTAATTCTCAAATTCCTAAAAACATCTAGCAATTGGGAAAACTGTTTTTCATTGTCCTTCTTGATGAGCCTTTGGGGAAAAGGAATCATAGCCTTCACATATGGGGAGAGACCCTCATAGTCTACCGACTCTTCTAAGAGTTGCTTCTTTGTTTTCTTGGGTGGAAGATCCTTGGGATCATCACACCCAATTTTAATGGTGTAAGCTTCCCCATAGTCATTTAGGTCCATGTCTAGGCATTTGTTCCCACATGGATTTCTTTTGGGTGGTGCTTCCTCCTCCACCTTTTGTTCTTCAATTTTTGGTGGTGGATGCAAGTCATCATTGCCACTATTCAAGATTATTACATGACATTGTTCCTTGGGGTTCACTATGGTATCACTAGGAAATTTACCTTGTTGCCTTTCCGAAAGGTGTTTTGAAAGTTGACCCATTTGAGTCTCAAGATTTTTAATGGATGCATCATGGTTTTTCAATGTTGAGTTAGTCTCACTCATATATGCATCAGTCCTTTGCATGAAGGCAAGAAGGATATTCTCAAGATTTGGAGAGAGTCCTTGGGTTGGTTGAGTTTGTGGTACTTGTGGTTTTTGTGTTATGGGCCGTGTGTTGGTTTTGAAAGATGAATTTTGGTTGTAAGAGGTGGATGGTTGAGTATATTGTGGTTGGGAAGTGAATTGTGGTTGATTTTATGGGAATGGAGGTTGATTTTTTTGGAATGGATGTGTGTCGGGCTTCAAATAGTTGTTACTTTTGTAGGATAAATTAGGATAGTTCCTCAAGTGTGGATGGTATGTGTTGTGTTGGGGGAAATAAGAAGATTTTTGTTGTTTCCCATGTAGTTGACCTGCTCCTCACTAGCAGTCCCAATATTGGCACAAAACTCGTTTTGGTGGTTGCCACCACAAAAGTCACATTGGGGGGTTTGTGCTTGAGAAGCTCCAAGTTGGACTGCTTGTAATTGCATGGTGAGGGTCTCTATTTGTTGGGATAGGAGCTTATTTTGGGCTAGAACTGCATCTTGAGTGCTCAACTCCATAACACCTCTTCTTCCTCCATACAAATCACCGAAGGCTTCATCTTCGTTGGCATTATTTCAATAAGTTCCCTTGCTTCTTCAGCTCCTTTTTTCTTAAGGATCCACCGGCTGAAGCATTTAGAAATCTCCTAGCATTGCGGCTTAGACCATTGAAGAATATATGTATTTGTTGAAGGTCCGTAAAGCCGTGATGTGGACATTTCCGAAGGAGTGCATTAAACTTCTTCCAAGCTGTACCAAAGGAATCACCATCCCTTTGTTTAAAGCAAGAGATCTCCGCCCTATATTGATCATACTTGAACGGAGGGAAGAGTTGAGCTAGGAACTTGGCAACTAGATCCTCCCATGTGGTTATGCTTCCAGTGGGTTGGCTTTGAAGCCAATTAAGAGCTTCATCTTTAAGTGAAAAGGGAAACAATCTCAGTCGGATGACCGCATCCGAGACTCCATTTATCTTTATAGTTCCACAGATTTGAAGGAACTTATATGTGTCGGTTGGGATCATCTTCCTCTCTTCCTCCAAATTGCTCACCGCTTACTAATTGGGTGAGAGCTGGCTTTATTTCAAAGCTATTGGCTGCAATGTTTGGAGGATTGATGAAAGAACCGCAACCGTCTACTAGAGGGGCTGTAAGATCCTCTAGTGTCATACGCCTTGGTGGTAGTTTGTTTGCCATTGGTGCCTCTTGTTCAACAATCACTTCTTCTTGTACCAAAATTGGTTGCTCTTCCACAACCTTCTCTTGAGAAGAACAAGTAGCTTGTTGTTCAAGGGTTGCTTTGAATTTGTGCACCTTATATTTTGCTTTGTTATCCTTTGTTTGCTTTCGGTTGCTCCTCAAAGTCTTCTCTAACTCTGGATCAAAATCAAATTCGATTTCCTTGCCTTGCATAAAAGCTTAGCAAGGGGTAAGAGCACACAAAAACAGAACAAATTCAAGCAAATAGAAAAAATGAAACAGAAAATAACAAAAAGATAAATATGAACCATGGGAAGTGATGTGTCCAATCTAGTGATCGCCTCAGGAACTATTGATATCTATTAATAGTCCCCGGCAACGGCACCATAAACTTGATAGCGTTTTGCGATGCTTTAGCAAGTGCACTAGTTCGTTTAATGAGATAGAAGGTGAATAGGGTATCGTCTCCACAGGGACTATGTTTAAGAGTATCTAATCCCCGAGACTCTCACTATTTGGACAATTGAAAACATGTTTTGAGAGTGATTATGCATGAGTTATACAGCAAGTAATGAAAATAAGGTAAAGAATCAAGAAAAGGAGAGGTTAGGGTCATGGTTCATTTGATCCTTCCCATATGTAATTATCCATTGAGTTTCATTCAAGTCCAATCTCATCCAGTGAAGGTAATAATCCACAATTTTAGACTAAGTCTGTTCCTAGATTATTAGCCCCTTTGTTCTAGCTAAAAACCCCTAATTCCTAAGGCCAATTTTAGAGAAAACAAGAAAGAAGTGGATTTTCACAAAACCTCACAACCTACAAGTTCTATTCCTAGAATCATGCAAGATTATGGTGAATTATAACAGTTCCAATACAATTACCAATTTTCCAATTGCCTAATTGCATCTAGATCAAAATCCCTATTGATTAATCCAAGTGTAGCACTCACGTCGGAGGCAATCCCACCAAAATTGAATATAATCAACAGAGAACAAGCATTAAGAGAAGAAGTAATCACTCAATCTATAAGAAAGAACAATGAATTTCAACTCAGATTCAATTTACATAGTTTGGGATCAAAATCTCCAATTCCCTAACCATAGAGATCTAGCCTAACATAATAGAGAAGAGAGAAGAGAGAAAAACCAAAGAATAGGAGGAATCCATAAGATCTTCAAAGTCTTGTTTCCACAAATCCTTTTCAGAGCTCAAGAGCACTCCAAGAACGGGGAGAAGTGAGAAGAAGGAGGAGAATCGCGCTAAAAACAGAGAAATGACCCAAGGATTCCAAAAAATAACTAACTAACAGCTATATATATCAGGGGCAGCGCGTGCTCACGTAGGATTTGGGCGTGCTGACGCTGCCTTGCTTGATGCCGTCTCCCCTTCTGCTTCAAAGGAGCGCATGCCCATGTTGGATTTGGGCGTGCTCACGCGCTACCAGTTGCTTCACATCCTCTAGGGCGTGTGCTCACGCTGGGTTTGGGCGTGCTCACGCTCTAGTTCCCGAGAGCTATTTCCATCTAACCATTGGCAACTTCCTCTTGAGCGTAGGTACCCTTGGATTGGGTGGTTTCTAGCTTAGTTTACTTCTCTTCAAGTTTTATGGCTCTTTCCTTGCTTGGTTCTTCAATAATCTCCAACTATTGATCCTATAATGTCAACAAATAAACAAAACAAGGATCAAAAAGTGAGAATTTTTTAAGAAAACACTACAAAACTAAAAGGTCTATCCTAAACCAAAGCATTCCAACAAATGAACAATTTCTCATAGTTTTCATGCTTCAAAACACTAAACTACACTAAAAACAAGGTAAAAATAACCCCTAAAACATAGATAAGTAGACACTTATCGACATGCCAATCTGAGATTGATCAACAACTGGTATATAAGCCTATGCACTTGTTCCTTAGCATTTCTTTTATCTATATTATATGGACGTGTGAATCAATTAGAACTAGATTGAATGCATATCTGAAATGCTATCTAGTTTATGAAATGCTAGCTTGATTTTTTTGGGTTTTATTTGTGTGGATGTTGATATGAATTTATGTATAATAGCACGAAAATTATTTACAAGAAGAAAAAAAAAATAGTACTGAGAGAAAAAGTGAATGTAATTTTTTTTTTCTTTTGAAATAAAATACTTACAAAGGCAATTGTAAGGAAAATCATTATTGTAGGTGTCACTTATACTAGCAGTTGTTTGATAAAAACATTGTTGTAAATTACTCCTGGTACTTTTTAAAAGACATTATTTAAAAGGTTTTCATGGTCCTTTTTATAAGATATTTTGTAGTTTTCGTAATACATTTATTGCTTTTTTTCTTCTTTTAATTCCATTAAACGTATTGACTATTTCAACTCTTTAATTATAATTGGGTAACACATTCTTTAGTGAAGGATAAAAATGGTATGTCATACACTTTGTGAGAAAACCAATTAAAGTTAACTAAACTCAACTACTTTTCTTGATATGTGTAATTCGAAAGAAAACGTCTTATAAATAAGACCGGAGGAAATAGTATTTAGTAGTAGTTGTCAAAAAAAAAAAAATCGCTGTTATATCCTACCCTATACTAGCAATTTTTTGTGAAACCACTACCATAAGTTAACTTTTAGTAGCGGTTAACAACCGCTGTCATAAACCTTTATGCCTTTAGCAGCAAATTTAGAGGCAGCGATTTGAAATCATTACTCTATGCTTAAAATAACTGCTGATGTAAAACTTTTCTTGTGGAGTGAACAAAAATGGCAAGGTTTATATATGGGGATTATTAACTTTATCAGCAATATTCATGATTAAGACACTCAAGGAAACATTATTTATATATATATATATATTTATATATATATATATATATATTCCATTTTTTCAAAAAAAAAAAAGACAGAGCATTGTCGGTTAAAAGAAAACGATTAAAAGGACCACAAAAAGAAGAGATAATTCTTGACATATATAATTTAGACTACTGCATTTGAACAATACAAAAGAAAGCCAAAATTTCTGTACATGTTGAAACATGCAGATAAGATCTTTTGATATTGATATCTTTCTTGTCCTTCATACAATAGAGTAACCAAAAATTTCTGTACATGATTTAACAAATTATTTATGTTTAGATTTTCATCATATAGAGTAACCAAAAATTAACTTTTCATCTCATGCACTAGGACAAGATCAGTCTAAGCTTGTGTTTGGTTTTATGGAAATATGATGGAAAGAACTAGCTAGGAAGGAAAGAATTTGTATGGAAAAAAAGAAATTTTATTGTTTTGTTGAGACATGAAAAAGAAAGGAAATTAAGAAAAACAAGAAAGTGGGTCCCACAAATTTAAAATGACAATAAAAGTAAAATTTTGGAGGGAAAAACATGATAAATAATTTAGGATAAGTCACATTTTTCTAAGCTAAGGGTAAAATAGATATTTTATTCTTATTCATTTTCTTTCCTACCAAATTTCTTTCTATTTTCCATTAAAACAAAAACACGAAATTTCCTTATATTTTCTTTCATACTTCCTTTCTCTTTCTTTACTTTCTCTCATAATTCTTTCCACTCAATTTTTCTCCTTATTCAAACAAAGCATAAGGCCCAAATGGTAAAAGTAAGAATTTTGGATCCCACAAATATTTTAACAAAAATTCCCATATATAGATTTTTATTATTATTGTATATTAATAAAAAAATTAACTATAATGAATTTGAATAATATACTAAATATAAATAAATTTAAAAGTAATTATAAATATTAGTAAAAAAATTATACACGAATTTATATATACTTAATTGCATAAGTAGAATTTGATTTTTTTTCCTAATGAGAATATGTTGTGTATTTTTTGTTTGTTAGGTATCCTCTAACCGCTACTATGAGGATGTAAAAGACTAACAAAAATATTTTTTGGCCAACCAAAATCTGGCTAACTATTGGTCAACCAGTTAAAATATTATTTTTTTTCTCACATACCTTATATTTTTTAAATTAAAAATCTAAAATATTATTATTTTACCTAAATTGGTCAAAAGTTGATCAATTTGAATTGGCTGAAAATCACAACCGAAAGACTAAGTGTGTGTTTGGTTTAGCGTTCATAGAATTGATTTTGGATTAACGTGATTTTATAGAATTGATTTCGTGTAAAATTGATTTTAAAGTAACGTGATTTATGTTTGGGGATTTTTATCTCAAAATCAAGTTTAGAGTAAAAATACAGTGTGAATTTTCCAACTCAATGTGAAAGCAAGTCTAACCTTGCTTCAGCCAAAATCAATTTTGGCAGCCCAAAATCAATTTTAACTTTTTTCTCAACGCAAAAACAAACAGCTAATTTATCAATCAAAATCGATTTTGACTCTGCAAAATCAATTCTGCTCCAACCCAACAATTTTCCAAACATGCACTAATGCATTTTTGTAAAGACAAGTTTGCTATCCTATAATATTCTCTCGATAATGTGACATTATCAGTTGATGCATTATTTTTTTTGGTTTACAAAAAAATTTAACAACAGTAGGGATCAAATCCTATACCACATACTCGCACACACATATCTTTGTCAGCTGTACTGATCTTACAGAACATGCATCACTTTTATTGTATACAAAAAACGTCAATTTAATTTAAAGTACCCTTGATAGTTGATAGTAGTTTAGTGGGAGTTGTACGGATAAAGTGAAAGTAAATGGTTTAATTTTACTAGGTAAAAAACTCTCTCACCCCTTTCTTTTGAAAAATAAATAAATTTGCTGATAAAAATAAATTAATTCAAACTTTAATTTACTCAAGAGAATCTAGACACAGAAAAGATAATCACAACGAAAATTGTGAATGTAATGTCTGTTCTTTTAACTTGACAAAACATAAAGCAAATTTTGTAACTAAAATATAAAACATAAAAGCCATAGTACCTAACATAACAATAAAATATTGTTTGAAAGGTGCTTTCACTAAGTAGTGGTTACAACTTATAAGATGCCAATATTTGCCAAAACTAGCATTGCAAAACAGAGAGTCAACCTTTTAGGCTATAGTCAATAGCCAATACTTGTTCTTTAATTTAGATAAATTGACTGATAGGCTATAGTCAATAGTCAACCTATTTTACTTTCTATTTCATTGGTTAAAGTAAAGATGAATAATAATCTTTTTGGATAGAATATTGGAATAGACTAAAATGTACTTTTGTAAAAGTTAAAATCTTTAATTTTTGATAAAAATGTTTTCAAATTTATGTAAAATGTATTTTTAATACTATAAAATCCTATAAAATGTACTACTAGATTACTTTTATCACCACTTAGTGTTTATTTGGTTAAAATTTGAGATATATCTTTATAAATTAAAATTAGTAAGTGAATCTTTAACTTCATTTTTGAGATTACACGTATCATTCAATTTAGTTCACATTGTGACCCACTTTTAAAGATGTCTAGTATTATTATTATGATCAGTATTTTATAAAAGCAAGTATTATTGTGATCGAATTTATAAAGTTAATGACTTGTTTTATCAACCAATTTTTTTCACTTCTCATTAGGGGCAGGGGTGATGGAGTTTTTTTTTTTTTTCACCTAATAGGGTTCGAAGCATATATCTTCTCCTTATAATAATTTTGTAGTATTCCCACTAGGCTACAAAGTCAATGTGTAAAAGTTAATTTCGATAAAGTCAAGAAGTAAAGTAAACAATTATATAATTTTAGAGACCATTTTGATTCTAACGCATTTGTATTGTCATCTGTTATTCACTAAAATATAATTGATCTTTAGTAACGTTTGAAAAATGTTATCAAATGTTAAAACATATTACTTTATACATTCGCAACATTTTTGCACGTTGTTTATAAAGGCCATGTTGCAACATTGAAAGAATGTTATCAAATCATTAAAAAAGAAATAAATATGTCATTTATTCTTTCACTTTGTAGGATTTGTTCGTATTCATCCTTAACCATTTTGAGAGTGTTAAAGTCCCTAAAATTGCGCTCTACGATACAATTCAGTCCCTGCCATTAATTTATAATTAAAAATGTTAACTTTTAGGACTAAATTGAATATTTTCAAAAAATTCATAGACTAAATTGAATTTTTAATAAAAAATAGAAACAAAAGGACCTATATAAATCCAATTTAAAATTTTATTGACCAAAAAATTAGGGGCTTAAAATGCACTATGCACCAAAGTTATGGACCAATATGAATCGTAATAGCAAAGACTAAAATGCATCAAAAAATAAAAAATGGGAGTCTATTTGCATTGCCAACAATATAAAAGACTAATGTAAACAAACCTTACAAAGTCCAAAACTAATATGTCACACCACTTCATAAAATCTATGTTACTCAGGGAGTGTCTAATACAATAGACAAAAATGCAGTAACAATATTCTCTCCCAAAATTAATTAATTACTCCATGTTGTAGTGTGTCATGTAAACCTTGTTGAAGGGCATTAATGAAAGTAACATTTCACATTTCACATTTCACATTTTACATTTTACGTTTTACATTTCAGTTAACAATGATAAAAGTCTTAAACAAACGGCAGTCAAATATCTTTTTATTTCAAGGCTAAAAGGAGAGGGAAAAGAAGAAGCTTATGATGGGAATTCATTTATTCAACTCATTATTTTGTCAACTCTTCCTTTATTTTACTTTATTTTGCTAGAAAAAAATTACTAAAGAGATGACATCTCTAATTTTATTAGACAATATGCTAATAGTTTGTTGGAGTTATTAACAAAGGCTTAATCAGAAGTAGTTTTAATTATTAAGTCATAGTTACTGATCAACTAACTCTTAGACAATACGAAATCTCTTCGACAAGAGTTGTTCAGCCAAAAACATTTTAGTAATATAAGACAATTCAAACTCACAAAATAAAAAAGTGAAATTTTTTTCGAGTTCTAACCATGTTACCACTTCTTTTTTACTTTGTTACATGATGATGAAGACATGTTCTTTTTTCTTTCTAAAGCTAATTCAAGTAGTAGTAACAACTTGGAAAGGAATCACCAAATCAAAGGGGTTATACACTTATGACCTCGATTGGAGCATATATATATATATATATAATATAATATAATATAATATTCCTTTTACTTGCTATTTGCAATGCCATAATGTTTCTTTCAACTTTGAACATCATTTTCAAAGGAACACATCAAAATTGATGACTACACAACCACTCAAAAGGTTCAGGAGATATCTTGGAACCAATAGCCCAAATGGTACAAACAAGTTCTTTCTTTCAATTCAACTACCGGCAATTGTTGGATGAGACTTGGGACCAAAGATGGCCATCATAGTGTCTTCAATTGCATGTGCTACTTGACCCTCTTTTTCTCTTTCTTTAATTCCCATTTTGCCCTTGAAAACACATGGCGCTGTCCCATTTGCTAGCACATCAAAGACCTGTTTAATTCAGTTTTATTATACAGGTCAAATTAATAGTTTGATCCTGTAACTTTTTTTTTTTGTTTTGATTTGGTCGTGTAATTATGAAATGTTTCAATTTGGTTCTGTAATTTATTTTTCTGTTTTGATTTGGTCCTATAGTTATTAAACGTTCCAACTTGGTCTTATAACATATTTTCCTGTTTCGATTTGATCCTGTAACTTATTTTTCCTCTAACAATTCCGCCCTTTCTATCGAGACCAAATTCAAATAAAAACAAAAAGTTACACGACCAAATCGAAACAGAAAAATAAGTTACATGACCAAATCGAAATAGAAAAATAAGTTACAGGGCTAAGTTGGAACATTTAATAATTACAAGACCAAATCGAAACAGAAAAATAAGTTACAAGACTAAGTTATTAATTTAGCCTTTTTAGTTTTCATAAAACAATTCTCAAAAACCGTTTTGCATAAAAGAGAAAGGAATTTTGAGTGTAAGTTAGTATGCAAATTTAGAAAACTAAAACAAGTTTAAGATATTTTAAAATTTTAGTTTTTAAAAATTAAAAAACATATATGATTTTTGAAAACTGTTTTTAAAAATTATTCTGTCAAATAATATTTTTAATTTTCTGTTTTTAAAAACAAAAAACTGTTTTATAAAACAATTAACAAACAAGTCCCAAGGTTCCTACAAACAAACATAAGTTTCATTGTGCAAATTAGTAGAATGGCTAAGTTTGCGTTTGGATTAAAATTCACATAATTAAGTCCACATTAACTTATTAACTTATGTTCTTTTTTGAAGTAAATTGGGTTAAAAGGGTTTATTGCAACTTAATTTATGTGTGAATATTTGTATTTATTTAAAATTTTATTTGATCTTAGTTAAAATTTACTCTATTGGAATTCAAAAATTACTTTTGATAAACACCAATTCACGTTTATTTCCATGTACTAAACTGACAAAATTAGACAATCAAACATGATGGCATAATGCTATACACAAATCAAAATGTGTTGAGTGAGTTAAATTGAAAATCAAACATACTCAATTTAACTTTCTTTCCCTTTCATATTTATATTTTCACCTAAAAGTCCATCATTTCAAAGAAAGAAAAAGTTTCAAACACGGCTAGTATCATTTTAATTGAGACGATCACCTAAATTTTTGAGAGTGTCGTGGTTTCTCCATAGAGTCCTTAAATTGCAATTTTGAAAACATATTTTATTTTGCAAAGAAGTGTCAATCTATTATTGCATCGCGGAATTCACTGCCAAGATCTTCCATCCAACGAGCACGGGTTTCAGCACAACATTGTATACAATTACATTTTCGGAGGGCATCAGGATACAATTAACTACAATTTGTGCTTGGCAAAGATCCACAGGCATTGCATTCCGATTTAGGGTTCCATCAAAATATCAACGATTCATAAGATTTCTAATGAGCAAAGTGTCATCAACTATAGATTCCAGTTTGAGAATTCCGCAATAAGAGTGGGAGAAATTCAATAGGGACCACTTTGCAATATTCAAAATTTATAAATAACCAACTCTACTTAAGGGATCAAACTTCACATACCACCATAAACAACACTATCATTATAAGGTCAATAATGTAAAAGCTAGATCAACTCAAACTTAGTTTTGTCGATGAAAATCGAAACTCAGACACATACACTAGTATAATCCTTTCATTATTGTACTCTTCTACTCAAGAATTGGCCCCTGCCACACCCCTTATTGCTTAATGCACCTTGCTGTTTGGGTCAGTCTAATGTCTGTGCTGTCTTCAACTATCTACCACTTTTAGAACTCAAAAACCAGTTTCTACAAGACATGCCATGAACATTTATGTCTCATAATTGGGCCCATTATTAATTATTAACACTTATCATCATTTAAAGTTGGACCCTAGATATAGTTCTGTAACTTAACCCCAACATCAAGTTTATCTATTAATAATTAATTCTAAGTGGTTCTGTCATTTGAGTCACATACTTGTCTCTAGCCAAATAGCACATTAGGTTAAGGTATCAAGTTAAGTCTTTTATAGGTTAAGATTATACCTGTCTTAAAATATATAAATTTTAATGATGTTTATTGTATAAACTAAATTTTTGAACTGTTTTAAATTTAAACCCAAATTTAAAGCGTGACCACTTTTCATATGGTACACGCACAAAAACATGTGTTAAATTGTTGAGTTAATCAATTAAAAATTAACTATCTTTTAATATATATCTTGAGAATGTATCAAATAAGAACACTTGTTATTGTGAGAGTTGAGAGGAGTGAATCTCAGCTATTGAATTTTATTATGAATACCTAAGATTGAATATGCAAAAGTCATGTGACAATTTAAAAAAATCACGTACTTTTTTTAAAAAAAATTGTCTTTTAATCTCAACTATTCATGAAATAACCTAATAATCGTGATTCACTCCTCTCAACTCTCATCCTAACAAGTGCTCTTAATAAATATGTCTCATATTTATATATGGGTTGAGTTCAAGTGACATTAAGCTATCAAAGTTAGTAAATAACACTGCACATAACTTTTTATAAAAAATGAATTTCGTCAATTGAAAGTTTACATGATGTAGATCAATTATGCAAAAATTCATACAATTTGAAAACTATTTGATACGTTATCGGGGTGTTTTACTTGAACGTCTGATACATTATTTAAAATAGAAGTAAATTTTTTTCCTTAGATTACATACTTACAAATTTTCAAATGATATGAATTTTTACATAATTGATCTATATCATATAAAATTTCAATTAAATAGTTGAATCGTTAAAATGAGTTATACACCATGCGCGGTGTCATTGAACTAACCCTCTATATATATAAAAAAAAATAAAAACGTGATAATTTTCATGCTATAAATTATTTTTTAATACTAAATTAGACGCAAACTCAAATTTTATAAGCACCGAATTTGAAAAGTAATACTTGACATTGAATAACTAGTTTTAGAAGGGGGTACTTACAAAATGAAGAAAAATCAGAGTTTGACAAGGTGATTCCCATAACTTAAGGTAAATTCCCATAATTTACACAAGAAATTAAAAAGGGTATGAAGAAAAAAAAAGCAAAGACACAATAAGGATAGTTTAAAATAAAAATAGATTAATTAATTGTTGCATGCATTTAGCAAAATTATGTATGGTCTCATATCTTTCTTCCGTACACATGAAGTAAGCTGCTACCTTGAAATGTCATAATCTTGAGGGTAAGTGAGTTGCTGTTCCATCTGCCAGCTCAACTTTGAAGCAACACTCTCATGACAAGGAACATAATCCTGTCAATTGATAATTACCACAATAAATTAATTAATTTAAATATAATTTTTTTCTTCTACCATTTACATTTTGCTCTGTTTTCTTTTTAATCACTTTATATAACATATAACATGAAATAAAGTATTTTTTTATATAGGTTAAAGTGTATTCGCAAGAGTTCGATCAGAGAACCTACTACTTAAAGCAATACTCCTCAACTATTCGGTCAATCCGTTGAATGCGAAATAAAGCATTTTTTGTCATGTAGATAATTACAGCTAACAAAGATATATATGTATAAGTGTGTGATACAGAGTTCAATTCCGAGTATCATTAAAAAAATGATTATTACTATGAATATCACACTAATTTCTAAGCACACTATACATAAAACAAAAATTAATATTTAAGTATGTAACAAAATATAAGTTAAATTTTTGTTTTGCTGACTTTTTTAACTATTAAAAGTTAAGTTTTGAGTCCCCGATTTGAATTATTGTCAAAAGTATTCTGTCAAAGAAAATGTTTATTTATGTCACTTTAACTTCCAGAACTATAGAATTTCTCCTCCATGGCTTTAACCATACAAAAAAAATTAATTTCAAAGTGAATATGTAAAAATAAGTGTAGTGCTCGTACTCCCAACCGATAATAAAAGTCGAATATTTTAGTCCTTCACATTATACTAATTTTTTTAATGTCCTTTGATAAGACTTACTAAAATATTTATATTTATGATTTTATAAAATTATGGACTAATTTTACAAAGAATTTTTTAAAATTTGAGTGATTAAAACATTGGACTTTAAAATTTTGAGAACTAATTTGAACTTTCTAGTGAAATTAAAGAAAATTATTTCCAATAGGGCAATTAATTGCTTCACAAAGTAAGAATCAAATTGAAAAGGAAACCTTGCAAGTCATTTTTAAATGTCAATATCCTCTGTTTTTTTTTTTTTCTAGCAACAAGATGAAAAGACATAATAATTAATGTATAATTGTATATTATATTATTATTAAATTACCTCTAATTTCTTGACTAATTCTTTTGCTGTTGGTGCTGATACAATTATGTGTCGAGCATTAGGACTAATAAATCCTTCTTCCACAGCTTTGTCAATAAATGAAAGCAACGAATTAAAGTATCCATCAACATTTACTAATCCCACCTACAATTTTTTAATGTTAATTAAGCATTATTAGGGACATTAATTATTTGATAAATTAAATAATAATAATATAAATTCAAAGAAAAATTCGTGGGAGAAGTAAATTACTGGTTTGTCATGAATCCCAAGTTGTGCCCAAGTTATGACTTCAAGAAGCTCCTCTAGAGTTCCATATCCACCTGCGCGTGACTTGCATGAGTTTTTTTTTTCAGGAAATTGAGAAGAAAATTATCAGAGAAACAGAGTTAAATAATTTTAATTCAACAATCTTAATTATACTGCCTCATACCCTGGTAGTAGAACAGGGGAGATGAATTTTCACTGAATAATCAGAAATCTCTATTTTAATTTTCTTTTTGTTTTTTTCTCTCTTTTAAACAATTGTATCTTTTAATTGTTTTGGATTTGAATAAATAATTTAATCAAGTACTTATACGATCTTAGAGCATGTTTAGATTAATTTTGATTAATTGCAAAAATAAGCTGTAAAAAAAATTAATTACTTGAGACATAATCGATTTTTGTTTGGATATGTTTGTTGTTAAAAGTAATTTTTAAGATAATTTTAAGCTGTAAAAAATAATTTTAAATTTTTTTTAAATAATATCCAATTTTTAGCTATAGGACAAAAGGCTTTTTTCACTTGTTAAAAAAATAATCAAAAGATTGTAAATAAAAAATACAATTATCCAACATACGTTATAAAAAAATCTTAATTCAAACACACTCTTAATTATAAGTATATGAGCTTAATTGAATAAATAACTGATTGTGAGCTGTGGTCATTAACTCACTTAGTCATGTACTAAATATTTAAGATTTGGAAGATCAATATTTTTAATTTTATTTTTAAAAATTTTGAAAAACAAAAAATAAAAACATAAAAGAAATAAGACCTAAATTATTATAAGCCTAAAGTAGTCTTATTTTTAAAATCCAGTAATGTGATGAGTTTGGTTTCACAAGTATGAAAACTTTGCTTCACACCTTTTCTTCATCATAAGAGGGACCCCAAGACAGAGTAAATGAAAACTTTGTCTCTGCATGCCTATTATCTCTCTTTCACTATTTTCATAATTAAATTAATTTGTTTATGCAAATAATTAATTAAATTAATTAATTAATTAGATGATAACAACTACCAGTTAAAATTGGTGTTCCAAAAAGGTGAAGTATTATTCTGCGTCAGGTGCAGGTTCTAGTTATAAACGTTACTATTTCGTGAAAGAAACTTTTCCCTTTATTTCCCTTTCCATTTCACATCAAAGGAAAGTTTGTTAGAATCACGTCACATTTGAAAATTGAAACCAAAGTAAAGAGAAAAAATTAAAAAAAAAAAATGGTATATTTCAATCTGGATCAAAACTATAGTTTTTCAGAATCACAGAAGCTGTAATTTTAGTCAAAAAAACACTATTAAGGGGTAAAGTAAACTAGGTACGTAAGGTCAACATCATCATGAGTTTATTAATATTTTAAAATTATTTAATTACACTTTTATTATAAAAAATAAAAGTAATTTTGAAGAAAATAATTTTTTTAATTTTTTTTTAAATTTGTGTTGAGATTTAAAATCACAACTACTAAAAAATACTTTTATAAACAACCAGGCTCTTACTTTGTGAGATTATATAATTTTTCAATTATATTTAACATAAGTTTTATTTTAGCAAGTTACTTTTATCTTTTTAATTTAATTTGATTTCTTGATATTTTTAAAAACTATTTAAATAGGCTCTTAATTTTTGGAAAAAAAAATCAATTTTTAATTTGCTCTCCATGACTACAATTTTTAAATAAAACTTAGAGACTGAATTGAATAATTTTAAACAAGCTAAGAAATTAAAATAAATTTAATATCAAGAATCAAACTAAACAAAAAAAAAAGGTAGAAGCTAAAATAATTTTTTTTAAAGTAAACAAAAAAAATATTTAAAAATCCATGCAATTTCATGCAAATAAACTCATCATTATATATGGAAAAAATTATACTCACTTCAATTTAAACTTTACTAAATTACCTGAAACCCTGTATAATTAAAAAATTACTCAAACTTTTTCTGAATATTAAAATCCAGGAAAAAACATTTATAATGCGGTACTAAAGTTGAAGAGAGATTTTAAGAGAAGTATATGTACAGTTATAAAATTTATCAAAGATCCATAACATATTTAAAATAAAATAAAATATTTAAAATATGCAAGAGTGCATATAATTAAATCAAAATTCAAGTGAATTGAGTGTAATTTTTCCTAATATATAAACTAGGTTGGAAGGGTTGCTACTTGTTGTTAAAATTAGAAAAATTCATAAATTGCTGTCATATCCTCACTGTCTCCACGCCATGCCTGAATGTTTACTAAGTGGAGGACTAGTCAGCAATCAGCATGATCCCATTACGTGTTGTGATTTCCAAATCACCCACACAAGGAACATCCATAATTAGGGGTCTTAAATAATTTTATAATCTTTTTCTAATTCCCACAAAATTTATACCAAGTGTCCAATGTACAAATTTAATTTGAATAAATGTATGGGTCACACTTTTTTTATGCTCTTATTTTTATTTAAATATTTTAATAATATTTAAATGTTGATATTTTAATTTTATTAATTGAAAAATATGTTTTTAAATTAAAAATTATTAAAATAAAGTGACAATAAATATTTTAGAGTGATAATAATTCCTTTTGAATTATATATTAACCTTAAAATTAAAATCAAAGAAGGTAGGTTAAATTTGATAGTAAACTTGATAGAAAGAAAAAATATATACAATATACAATATTAGTAACACCAGCAACATAGATCTGTCCCTCCTCGCAGGGGTCTATTGCCATTTTCAATGTAATCATCACTCTTACTAAATTATTTTTTATAATTTACCTGTTTATATATTTTAAATTTAATTTAAGGATAAGAAGTAAATTTTAAATTAAAATAAATATAATTTGAAGTAGTGATAATATCATAATAGGCACCGGAAACACCACAACTTGTAAGAGCATTAATCTAGGTTGAGATCCTCAAATTTTGTCCACTAAGATATTTTTCATGATTTTTAATAATATAATAAAAATATAAAATAATAGTTTAAATTTTAGATAAGGAAATGGAGAGAAAAAAAAATCAAGAGGATTCAGACCCATTAGTCCAGTAAGTGTGAGTGTTAGATACATGGTTCAATTCTTAGTATCATTAAATTTCTTTGTAAATTCAAAAAAAAAAGACCCATTAATTTTTTATTTTTTATTTGGTAATGGACCCATTAAACTTGGGTGACAATCCCAGGATTAGTTTAAAAAGTTTGGAAGCTTTATGAGACAAAAAAAATTCTATATAATATATAATAATATATAATAGATAATAATATAATAAAAGCAATATTCAAAATCACTAATCCTAGAAGAATCCCTTGGTGATATGGTAATTGCGACACGCTATAACTACAAATCTTGAAGCGTCTAAAGATATATAAAAAGAGAAACATAGAAATAAAAACAAAAAAAAAAGAGAGAGAAAAAAAAAATAAAAATTATGAAACTAAGTAATATTTGAAGGCTAACCTGGTAAGGCAATAAAAGCATCTGAATGCTTTGCCATCTCTGCTTTTCTTTGGTGCATATCTGCTACTGCTTTTACTTCTCCCACTGTTACACCAGTTAGCTGCAAAAACCACATCAATTCAAACAAATTAATTACTTAATTTCTAATTTCTATATTATTTTTTATGGTAATTACTTAATTTGTATTCTGTTTGACAGAAATATTGTTTATATTTTCAGCCTTAGGTGTTAAACATTCCCTAGAGAAACAGGGGAGGTAGAGTTGAGAGCAGTGCTGGTATATTCGTGGACAAGATTATTAAGACAAACATTATTGATCAAAAGAAAACAAATTTTAACAACAAAACTGTAAAATACCAACTTTTGAAATTGACAAAATGCTTATAAATTAAGAATTTACCATAAAAAAGAATATGAAATAGAATTGCAAGAAAAAGGGTTTAAACTTTATTTTCTGCAGACATACCTCTCGAGGCATGAGTGTCTTGGGAATAACTCTGCAAGAGACAATAACATGACAAAAATATAATGTCAATGGTGAAAATGACCAACAAAATAACACTGTGTTTAATTGTTTGGAAAAAAGAGAAAAAAAAATAGAAAAACTAAAAATTAAAAGAAATAAATAAAAAAAAAAATTGGTTACCCAATGACATGACGACCACCATCATGAACAGCTTGTGAAACTAAACCCATGAGACCAATGCTTCCACCTCCATAAACCAGATCGATGTTCCTTGAGACCTAAAATCCATCATTTCATAATATAATCATTATTTTTCTGCCTTGAAATACTAAATTGCAATAACCACAAAATGGTGGTTATCATTGTCTATGATATTAATTAAAAAACAAAAACAAAATGGCATTAATAATGAATTATTGACCATTTGGAAGAAAACAACCACATCCCACATGAGACTACATAATTTTTTTTGACTGTATGAAATGCAAAACTGAAGCATAGCAGGAAAAATGAGCACAATAATACATATCTAAAGCTTTATATTGCGGTTACAGATAAGTTGTTGCAGATATCGTATTGCACGAATTTTTTTTTTTTAAAGGTTAAAGTGCGTTCACAGGGATTTGAATTGAGGACCTGTTCAGGTCTCATCAGTCATTCGACCAACCTGTTATACAAAGTTAAATGCAACGTTTTAAATTATAGTTGTAATCAAGTTGCAGTGACAATTGCATTACATTAAATGCGATTAAATGTGGTCAAAAACAATCATTACGGACTACAATTATAATTGGACGTAATTTTCGTAACCTTCAAAACCTTTATATTTTCGAAGGTTTTCAGTGCATTGTTGCTTTTCTAACCTAAATTTAAAACTACCAAGAGAATATCAAGAGAACTAACAGAGTAATACACATCTAAAGCTTCAAATTGCTATCACGATTGCATTGTGATTATAATCGCGCCACATTAAACGTAATTAATGCAGGTCCAAAACCTTGAGCGGAGTGGAGCCAGATTACTCAAGACAATGAACATATCTAATTCTAAATACATTAGAGAAAATTCTACACTTCATGAACAAAAACAGTAAACAAGAAAAACAGAAAATCTTAGGTATTTTGAGGATTAAAAACCAAATTGCAGAGAAAAAGCATAAAAAGTAGGAAAATGTGAAAAATTGAAGAGAGTACAAACCAATTCATTGCCAAGTTGAATAGCAGCATCTTGATAGCTACTCTTCTTGCCAGGACTACTCCCACAAAACACACAAATCCTCTTAAACTTTGAATTCTTCATCTCACTTCGTGTCTCCATTATTACACAGTTACTTCTAATTTTCCACCTACCTTACCTAGTTAGTTATACTTAACTTTCACAGCTTTTATAACGTTTTTTTTTTTCTCTCTCTCTCTCAAACAAACAAAAGAAAAGAAAAGAAAATAATCTCCTTCCAAAATCTCACTAATTAATCTTGTTGACACTATATATCTGTCTCTACTTGTTTCCAAACTCTCAAGAAAAAAAAAAAATATATAACAAGTAGCAAAATAGTGTGAGAGATTGCTTTGGTGCTACTCTTTCAAGAATTGATGCCTCTTTATATAAACTCGCTGCTGTTGGTCTTCGCACGTGATTGCCTTAGCACGCGTCTACTACTGTTCTTGTGGTCCCCACCTTAAATTACGCTCCCAAACCAAACAGCTTCTTTTGTTAATTTTTTTTTTATTAAGTAGAAATCCAACAAGACTTAAACATGTTTTTACACACAAAATTACTTTTTAATTATTTGTTGTGGAACATAGTAGAATTTTAAAAGTTTGGAAGTCTATACTTGGTTTGGAGACTTGCTAAGTGTTTTATGTACTGATTAAAGTTCACATTTAAGGGGTAAAGGAGCATAAGAGAGGCATGGGTTTATATTTGTGAGAATGAGTCTTCAATTTTGGTTTTAATTTTTTAGGTTTTATTAGAATATGGACTTGGGCCTCGTAGTCTTTATTATTGTCCATGCTTCTAGTTGTTGCATCGTCTAACTTTGTCTACTCTCTTGTCTCTTATTGGACCAAATGCTTCAGGGAAGGACCAATTCGCAATAGCTACCATGGAGCACCCTCTTCTATATATATATATATATATATATCTGCATCCTTTATTTCGCAAAACACTCATTAACTCAAAGTCCTCTCTTCTCTCTCATACATTTTTCTTATTGTTACTTGGTTATGAGATTTGTTCTTTGTTAGTTTCGATAAGGATTTTCATGGCAGAAAATCTTGTTTAATCCTTGGGGAATTTAATATTGGAACTGAATAATGACTCGAGACAGTGTGTGATCACGCAAAGGCTACATTGGCGTTTATCCAATGGCATTATTCCATTAATCTCAAGGAATGATTGCGATTGAGAATAACGATGTCAACACCAACACTATTGTCACTAGCAACCCCACGTAGTCAACCACTGCTAATCCTGATTCCATCATTTTTTTTGCGCCTTTGACTGGGCACCACACGAAGCCATTCCTCGATTTCTCAAAAATTGAAGTGTTTGGAGGACCAAATTTTTTAAGGTAGCAAGAATGCATGTACTCAATATTGGACTTGCATGGAATTGTATCTTCCTCACTGATCCTAGATCCACGTCTAGGATCAGTGATTCAAAGCTAATGAACTTTGGTCACATGCCAAATTGCGACCAAGGTATGTAGTCACACAATTATTAGCACCTTGTCTAATGAATTGTTCGATATGTATTGCTCTTATAAAGAAGCTAAAGACATTGGGAAGGGCTCTCAAGTACATGGTTGATGATGTCAGAAAGCAAAAGTTTGTCATAGGGAACTACTATATGTGGAAGATGCCCGACTATAAAGACATACACTCCCAGATCAACGATAGAATGAATTTGTCGCGGACATTAGCTCTTAAAGGGGGAACAATGTCAACTACATTGAGTAGAACCAGAAGCTCTATGTAGTACTTTAGCCATGAGGTTTTTCCACCAAATGAAATAGTCTTTTAAGTTAAACCATTAATACATATTCAATCACTATTTATAGGCTATTTACAAATATCAAACCTCTACTTTCAAGCAATGCACACTTCTTGAACTCAACCTTATCTTCTAGGTTGAATTTATTTTCGAATATTAAAATCTTTTTTATTGGAGTCTTTTGCTTTGTTCGATTTTCTTGTAATATGAATCTCAAGAGGTCATCTAAATTATGCTTCTCGTAGCTAAATGCACTACTTAATATTCCCAAAATCCTTCATGAAAAAGGAAAATTGCTTGTGTGGCTCTTTTAGACAATAAATGAATTTAAAAGGAAATAACATCCATGCATAGTATATGCCCGACATCAAGAAGTTACAATACTGGCATCAAGATCATGAACATATTTCTTTAATAGTATAAAACGAGTTCCATCCGCCAATAGTAAAAGGGAAGAAAACAAGAAAAGCACCAATTAATATGAACAAAAAAAAAAGAGGAATAACAAGAACATATTTCTAATTGATAGGAATATAAATTAGCTAGATTGAATTGCTTAGCTTTTTGCAAGTCACACCCTCCCAATTTCACCCTAAAACTTGGGGCTCTATTAAAGCATTTGGAATGTTTTATTGGGCCAAAGATTGACGTTTTTCTTCTAAACTCTCCCACTACCTATTTTCTCCCTACCATACTCATGGTAAAGCTTGGGTATCACTCCGGCAAAGGCATTCAACACCCCTTTTTACCAGCTTCAAGGAGTCTTCCAAATCCTTATAGAACTCTCTTTTTAATTATTTGTTGTGAAACATAGTAGTATATTTTAAAAGTTTGGAAGTCTATGCTTGGTTTGGAGACTTGATAAGTGTTTATGTACTAAAGTTCATATTGAAGGGGTAAAGGAGCATAAGAGAGGCATGGGCTCATATTTGTGAGAATGGGTCTCCAAAGATAAAATCAATTGAAAATCGTTCAATTTGGACCCTTGTTTGCATGATAAATGAGCCTTAAAAGTTTTTTTTCAGTTTGGTTTTAATTTTATGGGCCTTATCAGAATATGGACTTGGCCTTGTAGTCTTTGCAATCGTCCATGCTTCTAGTCGTTGCACCATCCAACTTTGTCTTTTTTCCCACCTCTTATTGGACCATTTGCCTCAGGAAAGACCGACTTGCAATAGCTACCATGGCGAACCCTCTTCTATATATACCCATATCCTTCACTTCGCAAAACACACCTTAACTCAAAGTCTTCTCTTCTCTCTTATACATTTTTCTTATTGTTCCTTTTTTACGAGATTTATTTTTTGTTAGTTCCGATAATGATTTTCATCGTAGAAAATCTTGTTTAATCCTTTGGGAATTTCATATTAAAATTGAAATATGCCTTTTTCCCTCGTCGCCCACTGCTAATCCTGTTTTCGTCATTTTTTTTTTTGCGTCTGTGTATTACATGAAGTTATTCCTCATTTCTCAAAAGTTGAAGTGTTTGGAGGACCAAGTTTTTTTAAGGTAGCAAGAATGCGTGTAATCAATATTAGACATGCATGGAGTTGTATCTTCCCTCACTGATCCTAGACCCACGCCTGATTTTGATTCAATGCTAATGGAACTTTGGTCACATGCCAACAAGGTATGTAGTCACACGAATATTAGCACCTTGTCTAATGAATTTTTCGATATGTACTGCTCTTATAAAGAAGCCAAAGACATTGGGGATTCTATGGCTCTCAAATATTGTTGAAGATGTCGAAAAGCAAAAGTTTGTCATATGGAACTATTATAAGTGTAAGATGCCTGACGATAAAGACATACATTCCCAAATCAACGATAGAGTAAAGTTGCCATGGACATTAGCCCTTAAAGGGAGGGAACAATGTCAATTACATTGAGTAGAACCATAAGCTCAATGTAGTACTTAACCCATGAGATTTTTCCACCTAATGAGCTAGTATTTTAAGTTAAACCTTTAATACATATTCAATCACTATTTATAGGCTATTTACAAATATCATACCTCTACTTTCTAGCAATGCACACCTCTTGAAACAAAACCCTATCTTCAAGGTTGAAATCTTTTTCAAATATTAAAATCTTCTTTATTGGAATCTTTTGCTTTGTTCGATTTTCTTGCAATATGAATATCAGGAGGTCATCTAAATTATGCTTCTCATAGCTAAATGCACTACTTAATATTTCCAAAATCCTTCGTGAAAAAGGAAAATTGCTTGTGTAGCTCTTTTAGACCATAAATAATTTCAAAGGAAATAACATCTATGCATGGTATGTGCTCGAAATCAAGAGGCTGCAATACTAGCATCACGATCATGAACATATTTCTCTAATCGTGTAAAATGAGTTCCATCTGCCAATAGTAAAAGGGGAGAAAACAATAAAAGCACCAATTAGTATGAACCAAAAAAAGAAGAGGAATAACAAGAACATATTTCTAATTCATAGGAATATGAATTAGCTAGATTTATAGGAATAATAAGAAAGAACTATCACTTTAAAGACCGATGTGGTCCAATCCTTTAATAGGATCACAATCATAAAAGATATAATTAATGTACCAAGAAGAAGGTGTGAGTGATGATCTTCTCTGTGCTCCAAAAAGACTTGCGTTGCATCAAAACAATGTTGGGGGTGTACTAGTAAAGACTCTAATTCTCAAGTCAATGACTATATTAGGGTTTTAGTATCGTAGTAATGTTACTTACCTTAGATGCTTTGAATTTGTGGTATTTATACAAGAGTAGGGTTTAGTGCATGCAAGCTACATGCTTAATAGATTTGGACTCTAGGCCTGATTCTAAGGAGGCCCAACCTCTATTGAATGATGACGGATGTCATTATGAAATCTTGTCTTTGTTACTGCTGAGATGATATAATTGGTCGATTACATGATATGGGGACCAATATATCGGTCCACAATAGTTGTCCCCCCAAGGCGGTTAGTTACTTCAAGTAAATCATTGACTTCTAAAGTAGACATCTTAGAAATAATAGCTCGGTCGAGGAAAGGAAACACCATCAATGATCATGTCGTGTTAAAGCTTTGTTTTTTTAATATTTTTCCGTTTGAATTTAAAATATTTCTACCCTCACTCTCAACCATTTTTCTACAACTTCCATCTTCCCTCTTCTTCTACTCTTGTTTTTTTCTGAACTTCACTCAAGAACTCACATTTCTTTAGTTTCTCTTGCAGTTCCTTAGATTTTATTGCATTTTGGATCTATTCCATCCTTGACATCTCCGCTGAAACTATTCTCACCATCTGCCCTCAGGTAATCTTCTCCTTTAATTCTTATTTTAATTATTTTTATTGTTGTCATTTCTCTTCTTCTTTTTGCACTCGCATATCGCCCTTCTATAAATTCTTTTTTCTTTAAACATAATCATTAGTCCATTATGGGTGTCTTGTTTAAAACCCCTGAACCCTAGATCCTTCTTTCATGGGTGACAACATCATCGAAGTGCCTAGCAATTATAGTAGTGTCTCCTCTTGTGATTTTCCCCAATTTCAAAATTTTCAAAATTTAAACCCTCAATTTGTGTTTGGAAAATCCCCAACACTATTAACTTCTTGTTTCTCTTTAGGCTGTGTGCCAAGTGCATCAACTGAATTTTTAGAACCATCACATGCTTTCTGTTACGCTGCTTCCTTCACTGAAAGTGGAAAATTCATAACTCAAATTGTCGATATTGCAGCATACGATTTAATTTGCAAAGTTGAGGTTTGCCAAATCCAAGATTCTCTCCCATTTCCAGGTTACTCTAATTTTGAAGAAACTTCAGCTCCCATGGAGCCCCTTAACTCAGAATCTCGGGAACCTTCCATTCATGATGAACTTCCTAACCACAAGGAAACTTCAACTAATAAGGTCCTTTCAAACACTAATAGTGTGATTGCAAATACCTGTTAAGTCCTTTTTCCTCTTTTTTCTCCATCTGCTTCCTTGGATTATGAATTTGATTCCCTTTATGTTCGTCTTGTTTCCTATGTAGAAATGTCACTGCCCAAACTTGGAGGAGCTTCAATACCAAACAATAAGAAAGAGGCTCCTAAGAATAGATAACGTAAGAAATATGCCCTTAATTCGAATAAGTTAGGAGATGATTTTCACGAGATGATTGAAGTTCCAACGGAGTAGGCTGGGATCAAGAATATTGAAGATACACTATGGGTGGCTCCCAAAATCTTAGATACAACTTCTTCTATCCGTAGTGGCTCTCAGGTTTCTAAAGCCAAAGAGACCTTCCGAGATAGTTGTCACCTACGCCCAATAGTAGTGGAAGAGGGTGGGTTTTAAAAAAACCTTTGGAAAATTACCGAGTTATCCATGTCGATTTAGATGAAAGAATATGCACGTTGGCCTCCCCAAGAGATCTCTTTTGTCTCATGATGTATAAGCCGATTTTTGAAAGGGTCTGTGTTCATTTCCCTTTTTTACGACTTCTAGATCGAAGTGCTTAGCTTTCTGCAAGTCACACCCTCCCAATTGCACCCTAACATTTTGGGGCTCTATTTAAGCATTTGGAATGTTTTGTTGGGCCAAAGATTGGTGTTTTTCTTCACAACTCTCCCACTACCTATTTTCCCCTACCATACTCATGGTAAAGCTTGGGTATCACTCTCACAAAGGCATTCAACACCCCTTTTTACCATTTTCGAGGAGTCTTCTAAATCCTCAAAGGACTCTTATTTTAAAATTTTGTCGAAGAGCGAGAAGTATCCTTTTTGGAAAGATGACAAGAGTAAAGCACTTTTCCCTTATAATGGAATCGAGACCATTACAATCTTTCACCAAATATTTTTGAAATTGAATATGGATTCCTCTTGGATGAGGATCACGCCACCTTCACCGCCATGAAGGTATTTGTTGCAGCAACTTGCTATACCATCCACTGTAAAGATGTAGTTGAAGCTCCTTGTGTTGATTTTCGAGTTTGTCTCAATAACCATGTGGATTGACTCATCCTAGAAATTTTCCTTTTTATAACTTACTATTTATGCTTCATAAATATCCTTCAACTACATTTTTTTTCAACCAACTTTCCAAAGTAAAGAGAAATAACAAATCTTCAAGGACCCAACCTTCTCTGGCTGTAGATTTAGTCAGAGTACTCGCCAGCAAACTTTCTATGGTAGTGACCTCCAAGCCATCTAGTCCCAAAATCCATTGTACTATTGCTTCTCAAGGAAATCTTCCGTCACTTCCCCCGCAAACTCAAGAGTAGGAAGAGCTTGTATAAGAGGAAGCCTAGCTACAAGTGCAAAATTGCCATCACACTGATTATGGAAAAAGCAAAGGTATCAACCAAAATTTTTTCCTCATCTTGGAGGCATTTCTGAATGCCAGTTTTAATGGATTCTAACATTTAACTCTCATATCAATGCCTTAGTAGGTTATGTTTCTCATCTGGCCATCTCGTCGTAACCTATCATGGATTAGTATGCTCCTCCCACAAAGATCTAGGAAGGCTTCAAATCTCCAACCATCAAGTTTTGCCACGATGGACTTTCATAGGAAAAGATCACTAAACTTACCAGGCATGTCTATATTCAAATTTCTTTTTATTTAACTCTATCAAACATTCCTCCTTTGACATTTCTAACCTATTCTGGATTTGTTTTAATTTCAGGCTTATTGTGACGAGCTCAGGGTGTGGATGTCAATGGGCTTAGCTTTTGAAAAGGACATGCGATATGAGGTTGAATCATCCTGTTCCATCGCTAACCTTGAGAAAGAGGTTTTCACTCTGAAGAATTCCCTTGAAGGAAAAACAATATCCTGAAACCAAATGAATGTTGAAGAATCTCGACTTTGAAAAGAATAAAAGACTGCTAAGAAGTCCATTGCTGAACTTGAAGAACAATTTGTTGAGATATAGAAAGATCTCCACAAGGTAGAAGCTAAAGTTCGCGGGATAAGGAAGATAAATCTTGACATGGAGTCTTAAGTTTATAAGCTTGACTATGATGCCACTAGTCTTAATGCTGCCAACAAGGAATTCACCCTGGAAAAGGGATACCTTAGGGATGATCTTTAGAAGGTAAAAGAAGAATGAGATCGCTGGAAAAAAGGAATGCTCTACCCTCGAAAAAATGTTTGAGGAAGCTGGTGACGTTGGCTTCCGGAGATGTGTACAGAAAATACTTTTTTGGAATCCCAAGATATCCCTCAACCTAAAAGGTGTTCATCCTTTGCATACTATCCAAAAAGGACAGTTGTACACTTTACTGACCTTTCTAACCCTATCGCGATTGACCTTAACAACCTAAATTCAGGGGCCTTTGATTGTTCAACTATTCCTCCTCAAGATCTTGCTAAAAAAAAAGTTGACCCTTCTCAAGTCGTTCAACTTGAAGTTGCTGAAGGCATGGAAAAAAATTTGTTTATCTTTTCTCTTGGTTGTATATTTTCTTTTCCACCCCCTTTGTCTGAGTTCTCAAAGGAGGGGGGGTCTTCCCTTGATCTCAGTGTGCATCACTTTGCATTATACTTTTACTGAGGGCATAACCAGAGGGATATAATTGTTAAAGGCCCCTCTTGGAGATTTTCCAAACTTATCAAAATTTCTATTATGTTTTTAACAATAAGAATTCTATTGGGGAGCCTTACTGTTTTCCCCTTTATTCGCCGAGTTTTACTCCTTTCTGGTTCTCTTCCATTCTTCATTTCTTATCCACTTATCAACATGTTTCTTGAGGTACTCCATTGATGTTTGTTTGTCGCCAGACAAGTGCTTTGCAAAGCCTCCGAGATATATACCTTTATTTAAAATATACAAAACCCTATTTGACTCTTCATCATTTACTTCCAAAGCTTCATTTTTAAAATGTGTAATATATGCCTTTAAGGGCTCATCTCTACATTGTTTAATCATATGAAGGTGAAATTCATATTTAAATTTTTGCTTGCTATTAGTAAAGTGAAAAAGAAATTTATCTCTTAGGGTTTTCCACTCGCCGATTGAATTTTTTGGCATGTTGGTGAATCAACGTCTTCCTGCTAATGTTAGGTTTAATGAGAATAGACGAAGTCAATATGTTCTTTGATTCCTTGAAAAGCTATATTGTGCTCAAAGGATTCTATATGTTGCGCAGGATCTTTGGATCCATCATAATCATTTATAGTGGTCGTGAAAACATAAAACCAGGCAATAAATCATAAGACAAAGTTCGAAGGGTGAAAGGCATATTACAATACCCAAAAGCCACGTAATTCTCCTCAACTTTCTCTGCCTCCGGTTGAGCTACCGGTAATTGTTGCCAGTTTATTGGGGGAACTACTCTCTCAATTCTAGACACAACTCTTTCCATATTAGCATCACGGTTAGGGTTAATGTTTGCTCCTTGACCTACATTAGGGTTAGCTTGCTTCTGATTTTGCACCAAACTCTTAATCAACTAGCCCTATTCTCCAACCATCTTCCTCAACTAGTGAAGTTCATCTTCCACCGTCGCGCGTGCCCTTCAAAAACCTTAAGATGAACCAAAGGTTGTGCTGCCGCTTGTCTTGAGTTATTTCATTTTGAAGCCCTAGGATCACCTTAGTTCTGGATACTTTTGTCCTAATTGTCATTGTAGTTCTTTCTTATAGTGCTTGTCATTGTAAGAGATGCAAGAAAACTATTTTATAGAATTCCCATACACGACGCCAATGATGTGATCCAATTCTCCAATAGGACTACGACCATAAAAGATATAACATACCAGGAAGAAGGAGTGAGTGAAGATCTTCTCTGTGCTCCAAAAGGCCTTGTGTTGCACCATAACAATGGTGGGAGTGTACCTGCAAAGACTCTAATGTTTAATTTAATGACTATATTAGGGTTTTAGTATTGTAGTAATGTTACATACCTTAGATGTTTTGCATGTGAGGTACTTATACCAAAGTCTCTTGAGTTTAGTGATTGTTATGGTACATGCTTAATAGATCTAGACTCTAGGCCCAATTCCAGAGAGACCCGACCTCTATTGAATGATGTTGCATGTCATCATGCAATCTCATCTTAATTACTGCTAAGAAGATATAATTAATTGAGATTACGATTAACATGACAAAATATTACTAAGACCAATATATTGGTCCACAACAACTACTAGGTAGTATCTTAAAGAAAAAATCACTAAATCTAAAACTATTGTTTCATTTGTCTATCAATACCATTCTACCCTTCACTGTTTATATGCTATTTACAAATATCAAGCCCTTACTCCCTAACAGAATGTGATTCAAAATTTTCTTTCCATTTTATTTGGTAATTTTTTATTTGAATCCTATTTTCTTTAATTTTTTGGTTAATAACATTTTTTTTAAAAAAAAAGACAGTAATAAAAATATGAAACCGAATGATGTAACTCAATCCAAATTGATCAGGTTTATTAATCATTCAACCCAATTGATTTTCCAATCCAAACTTAAATTATATTAATCTATCCTTTCAGATATTTCTCCCCCACCCCAATAATCAACTTGATTAATCCCTAAACGTAATTACCCTTAATTAGACATATACCCATAAAAAACTTCATTCCAAATACGGCAAAAATGTTATATCGACAGCTACACAATAGCATAATTTTTTGATAGCAAATGATATTTGATGCCCTAAGGGTACTATTTAAGGACTTAAATATAGTAAAAATATATTGGAATATGTAGTTTTTTTATTCTCGAAAGACGGAACAATATGCTCTTATAATTATTTTTCTAATTCTAGTAACTTTATCTAGTACTCTTAGGGCACTATATATCAAGATTTTTTTTATTGTTGAACCTAATTATATTATACAAACATTGGACTGTGCAATGAAATTAAAGTATGTGTTTCGAAATAGGACATGTGTTCGTTTTTATGTGTTAGTGATTATGAAGAGGGACCAAATTAAAACTACGTGGTTCCAATTCTAAAAGGGTCTTTGGAGTACTATTGACACGAGTCCCTTATCTCTATTTTCAATGGGATTTATTTAATTTAATTTCTTTTTTATATTTCATGAGTAGAATCATATTGAATTCCACCACGTGAAATTTAATTTATTTGATCCTGCTTTGGCATCATAGAATAATAATATAATGTTGCATCTCACATAGATTTTACTTACAATATATAAGTGAAAAATTATGTATAAATATACAAATAATTTTATAATCATTGATTTATTATTAAAAATTATAAAATATCATTTCGATTATCCCATACTGCATTCTGAGCCATTGAATTTGTATAAAAAAAATGTGGCTTTTTTCATGATAAAAGCCACTACATCTGACATATTATTATAAGTTTAAAATTCTATTTGTTCTTTCGAACAAGGTAGATGTAACTTTTTATTTTTATATAAATACTCTCTAAATTTAAAGATTTTATTTTATTTTTAAAATTTTTTTCACCAAAACTATTTGTCAGTCGATTGTCAATGACTAATTATTCAAAGTGTAAAGATTATTAAAACGAGTTTTGCCTTATTCCAACAAAATCTTTTTTTTTGTGTACGACTATGACTTAAACTCCTATCAATTTACTTAAGGACCCAACAAAATTATACCTATATATCTATATCAACTATCTAGAGTATATATCATACTTGCATCTTAAGTATGAAAACAAAAAAGAAATTAAAATTTTATCATGGACGTAATGTGAGTCTTGAGACCTATATATAATGTATATGTGATAAAAAAAAAAAAAAAGCCTTTTCTTATCTAAGGAAATAATTAATTAAGTTGTCATGGTTTAGTCACGAGTCATAGTAATAGTAGTGTCAATTATGAGCAACATTTTCATATTACTTCCCCGTTAAAGCCCTTACACTTGTTCTGCTTTGTATTGGTTCTTATAATTCTTAGCCAGAACCAAAAGTACTAACTGCAAAAGTTGATTTAGCGATAAGGTCCCGTTAAGATTTTAGGAGCGACGATCCATAAAATTTTATCTATGTCAAATTCTCGGAAGCCAATACCAACTATGCAGTACAAATGAGATTAATTTCATTCTAAAGGTGAGAAAATCCGTAATTATACCAAAGAAAAAATCAAAAGTACTAACTTTTGAAGAATGATATATACACAAGAGGGTCTTATCCATAATAGGATAATTACATCAACAAAGAAAATGATGATTCATCCATAACTTTCCAACCAACTAGAATAACGATGCTTAACTAATGAGAACACATCCTCTTTCTAACGACCATATAAAAAATACTTTTTATTTAAAAAAAAAAACATAATTCTTCACTTGAAAAGAATAGGCAAATTGAAGTGTGGGGAACTCAATGTCTTTGCTTTACCCTAACATGCATGGCCACAAATAAAGCCATTTAGTTTCTCTCTACTTAACTGATAATGTACAGAAGATAATTATAATTATTTTATTTGATTATCTATTATATTTTAATCTCAGATAATTGTCTCAAACTATTTCATTATCATATTATCAAGTCATCTTAATTGTTTATTTTATGTTTAATAGGTGCACAAGATATGAAACTCATTAGAAAAGGCAAATTAATTAAAAAGAAAGAATGGCATATGGATCTTGTCATTCGATAGTTTAAATTAGTTTCACTTCCTAAAATGGAAATAAAGAGGATCACCGTTAAGAAGGGAAGTTAAAAACAATAAAAAAAAAGGCATCTCTTTATTTCAGAGTAAGTGTTAATATATTTACAGTGTTTAATAATTCTAACTAAACATCGAATTTCGTCAATAATATACCCTTTGAATTAGAAGTTCGAACTAGAGAATTACTATTCAAAGTTTTTTTTCCATGCCACTAAACCAACTTATTGGATGAATCATAAGATATTATTATGATGATAATGTATATCAAATTTTTTTTTTAAATCAAATATCTCTAGATATGTGGTCTAGTAGGTGATATTTACATAAGTTTTAAAATGTCTTGTATTCATTAAATTGAAGTTGATCGATGAAATATGAATAAGTTTTCAAATGATATGAAATTTTGTATAGTTGTCCTTATACTATAAACTTTTAATTCAACAGTTAAATTAGTGAAATTCGATATCGGTATGAAGTTATTAAATGGAGTAAGTCGTCTAACAGAGTATACGGATCCCTCCTTATGAAGAAGTTTGAATCAATGATTTAGTCTCTATATGTGTTTTTTTATTTTTGTCTTAGCTTTTATACATAAAATTAAAATTCTCTTTTTAGTCTCTGCACATGTTTTTTTTTTAGGGATTAGTCCTTGTTTTCTTGCTGATGGCATTAGTCCTTGTCTTAGTTGGCTAACAGAACTTCATCTAACCATACAACGGTCGATAGAGTGTTGATAATGTTTGTTTTAACCTCTATACATGTATTGATAATTCGTTTTAGTCTTTATACATTCATTAATTTTTCATTTTAGTTCTTGTACATATATTCGCCTTTTGTATTAATCTCCGTAAAATCTATTTCCAACGTGCCACGTCAGCAAGGACGCAAACTGTGAGAAAACAGAGGGACTAAAAACACAAATGAAGACAAGTGTAGAGACTAAATTTTTTTTTTTTACTTATAGGAATTAAAAAAAAAATGTATAGAGCCTAGATAGTGAACTTGAAATAAAAAATCGCTATAAAAAGAAAATGAGAGGATAGATGCTAGATACAATTAATTAATTCACATGATCATGGGCACCCATGACGAATTTTCCCACTTGTTTTTATTGCAAACTTTGTTTTACATACTTAGCAATAGTTATGGGAAATAGGCAAATAGCAGAGGTTATTCATATGGTCCTTCAGTAAGTGATATTGGCATATTTATTATTTAATTGATGATTGGAAAAAATAAATTAAAAAAAAAAAAAAACATTAGTGAGTAGTGTGTAATATAATTCAACTTCCCTTATTCGACACACATGTTGTGAGCATAGGAAACATTAGAGTTTTAATGTCACACGCTCCTTTGCATTCTCCATATCTTCTTTCCCTCAATTCTTTAGCATCATGTCCCCTAACCCCATTCTTTGTCTCTCTCACTTATTTCACATAGCTCAAAAAGATCCGTGACTTTTAATTTAAACCAATCTTAATTTCTCAATAAATTAAAATTATTTGATAATTCCTTATATTTTCAAATTATAATATGTCCTAAGTAAAGATTTTAAATTGCAGTCACATTATGATCATAATTGCAAAAAAGGAGTTGTAACTAAATAATTTTGTGTATTGTGTTGTTGATTGATCACGAGAATTTGCATTTGCGTGCGTGTATATATATATATATAGCCTCATAAGATGAATAACCACTAACTATCTTTTTAATAGTGCGTTAACTTACAACAATTAACTAACATAATCGTTACCAAATGCAGTATCTCTAATATCACCACTAAAACTTACTGGGGTGGAGATTGCTATGAGCACTTCTTGTTCTCATAGTTTTATCATTAAATTTTCTTTGGCTTAAAAAAAAAAAATTATTGGGGTGGAGGACCTACATTAAGTTGGGGTCTATGTTCTAAGAATGTAGAAGATGTTGGAGCTTTAGTCAAACAAGCTAATTAGTATGCTATTTGATTCGTTATATATATCCTCATAAGATGATTAACCACTAACAATCTTTTGAGTAAAGCGCGATAACTTACCGTTATTGACTCACTTGATCGTTATTAGATGTAGTATCTCTAATATCGCCGCTAAAACTTATTGCGGTAGATCAGAAGACCTACATTGAGTTGAGGTCTATGTTCTTGGAATGTAGAAGATGTTGGAACTTTAGTCAAACAAGCTAATTAGTATATGTTATTTGATTCATGATGGTAGATGCTTGTTTATGATCTCTCCTCAAGGCATTTTCTCTCTTATAAACCATAGATCAAGCATGAAATGTTAGGTCTTGATATAGAGAACTAAATTGGCTAAGTAGCATCACACCTTAATTGTCACATCAAATGAGAAGAGGTTTAGTGGAGGAAATTCCAAATTCTGGTTGAATGTACATAATTTAAGTGATTAAGGGTGCTAAGTTGTGAAACTTAGCCTCGATTCTTAAGTGTGAGACCACTCTTTGGTTTGTGGATAACCAAGAAAATATGTTTGATCTCGAAAAAACACAAAATCCTAACGTGATAGTATGTTAGAGAAATAGGATTGACTGATACTTGAGATTTTGTTTGATAGAAAAATAGTTTCATTCAAAACCACATTTCTTGCCACATCTATCTTACCTAATTGAGTTATGCATTTATATCCCATGTGACAAGGACTATAACGAATGAAAGCACGGTGCTCTATCCTAAAATCCATTTTGTGTGTTGTATTAGTGTCTGTTTGGATAGAAGTGGATTCACGTTAACGTGGATCCACTTCAACGCTACTTTTTGTTGCGTTCATTAGATCTGCCTTGGCTTATGTGCCAAATTTATCTCAACCATTCATTTGTCTATCTTAACGTGATTTGACGTGATCCGACGCCAATCCAAACACACATTAAGATGAGGAAAGCATGCACATCCAAAAATCCTAAAAATATAATGTTTACACTAATTAGAAATATAGATGTACTATTGTGATATGATCCAAAATGGGCAACTTCATTTTTATGTTTTAATAAATAAATCCCTAAAATAAATGACAAAAAAATGGTTTCAAGGATCAATTTCCAAGAACAAGGACAAGTTTTAAAGAAAGAAGTCTAAGATGGTGAAGTGAATCAAGGCTCAACCTCTAGTCCAAAATGACGCCACCAACTAGAAGCTTTTTAATATTTTCTAAGTTTTAAAATAAGGCCCAATTATTTGTAAGTTGGTTGTCCAAAATTGTGTTTTGGATTGATAAACTAATGAGTTAATTTCTAGTTTTTGTTTAAATTGTAATAAGGTCCAAATGTGGTGACAATGAGATGATGTCATTAGGATGACATCATAATCATGTGCACCACTTAAAGGAAATATTAGTAGAACACTAGTGGAGCACTAGTTAGTCTTAGTGGAACATTTGTGAGTGAAAATAATAAAATGAGCACTAGTTGATTTTTGAGTGATTCAAGACACATCTTGACCTATCAAAGAATTTCCATCCTTTTGTGTGTTTAGCCTCCATAAGTGGTGTGATTCCACTTAAATCCTTTCCATCTCCTTTTCTTATATCCTAAAAACTCCATAAAAATAGAGAAAGAACATCATCCTTGCTGCCCAGATTTGAGCGCCCCAAAACAGCCACTAAATTCATCCTTTTTCCATCTTAATTCCATCATTTTTGTTATCAAATTTATTCCAGAATTTTCCTAGCTTTGAGTTACCTTCAATCCATCATTTTTCCACTAAAACAACCTTCCAAATTAGAGCCAATTTTGTCCAGAATTTCCTTTTCTAAATTCTTTCTTCAATCACTATTTTTATCTTCTCGAAGTTCATCTCCTTGAATCTTTAAAAGACCAGCGCATATTTTGCCCTTTTTTTCCTTTAATTTTACAACAAAAATCAACAACTCTTCCTTGTCCTTGAGGTGCGCTACATCCCTCAACTTTCTCCAAGGAATTTCCGACGATTCTATATATTCCTAGTCGGTCCATTTTCCACACCATTTGGTATGAGAGCTTCGGTTCTAGGAATTTCAAGATGACATCGGGAAAAGAATTGTTGATGCTTAGACAATCATCTAACCATCAATTGAAATCCAAAGAGAAAAGCCAAAGAGATAATATCTTTCAAACTAGATGTTTAATCAATGGTAATCCAACAGAAAACATCTTAAATCTACAAAAAGGGTGTTGAGATTCATAAAGAAGTCACTAGAAAAGGGAATTTTCTTCTTAGCAACTTTTGAAATAGATTTGAGATGGTTTGTTGACACAGATTAGGCTGCATGCCCAGATACAAGGATGTCTGTTACAGGTTTTGATTTCTACTTAGGATCATCCCTTGTATCTTGGTGGAGCAAGAAGCAGATGACAATCTCAAAATCTTCCTCGGAGGCTTAATATAGAGCTTTAATTCAAGCAACATGAGAAGGACAATGGCGGATATCTCTACTGAGAGACTTTGGCAAAGCGCCAAAGACTTCAATCCCTATATAATATGATAATCAATCAACTATCTATATACCTAAAAATCTAGTCTTCTATGAGAAGATTAAACACATTGAAATTGATTGCCATTTTCAAAGTGAGAATATTCAACTTGAAACTACTCATCTTATGCGTATATCATGTACTTTCCAAGTAATAGATATATTCACAAAGGCTTTAGCTTCTGGACCCTTTGAACGCCATTTAAGCAAGTTTGGAATGCAAGGCATAAGCCTTCTAACTTGAGGGGGATGTTGTTGGAGATACACCTATCTCAAACTTAGCCTCTTCTATCACTTCCCGTGATCCTCTCCTTGGTGCATCAAGCCTTTACATCCGTTGGATCCTCCACGTAGATCATCAAGCAATTTCTTTTGTTAGATATAGTTGCTGTAACTTCTCTGTATATAAGGAAGATTGGTATTCTCTCGTGAATAACTTTTTGTATCATTTTTACACTCAACAGAAATATAGATGTTTATTCTTTTATGAATCTGTGGATGCTTCTTCAACCTTTCATGGTTAGATACCTTTAATATCTATTATTGTTGGGAAAACCCACACGAGATGGATCGTTGGCAAGCACACACAAAATACACTACAAAATAGAATACACAAGATTTACGTGGTTCGACACCTCTTGTCTATGTTTACGAAAACGCTCTAACAAAGTATTTCACTATCTCAAAGAAAAGTTACAATATTTGTGTGTCACCCTACAAATCAAAGCATCTTACACTTAAATTACAAGGAATGATAATATCTACTTCCACCTCACAAGAAACACTCCACTTCTCAAGTCACTAACTCACACTTGATTGTGGATTCTTCACTCTTCTCTTGGATGTGTGTCATGCTTCTACTAAAAGCCCCTATATATAATAGTGGTGATAACTTCTACAAAATTAATACTCTCTCACAATTCTATGAACTATAAAAAGTCACACCTCTTCGAAGTTCATGAATTAATTCCATGCATTCTCTTCATCTATCTATTGAATCACTTTCATTCATTTTCACATTCATTTAACTATTAAAATTTATAACTCAATACTTATTTATTTTATTTGGAAATATTAATTGATATTTTCCAACAATTATTCATTAAATTAGAGTCGATTGATAAAGTATTAACAAGTTTTCAAATGATTTGAAATTTTGTATAATTAATTTATATACTAAGAACCTTCAATTCAACTGTTCAATTGAAAAAAACTAATGTACATATAAAGGTATTAAACTAAATAAATTGCTTAACACTTATCCTTAAAGTAAGTGAATTCCCTCTTATTAAAGAATGTCAAATTAACTATGAATACACCAAAAACAGCATCACTTAAACTTTTTTTTTTTTGACAATCATACTCAAATAAACTAGTCTCAATTTTAAAGCAAGATTTTGACAAGACCTAACTTTAAATACATATGTCAAAATTGAAAACACCCTAAACATCTTCAGAAATACACCACAATTATTTTATTGTTGGTTTGTACTGCTATGAATTGATTAATTGCTGACATTTTTGTCTGTATCTATTCAACCAGCATTACTGGAAACGAACTCGTGCATTCAAGCTAATGGTAACTTATTATATTAGTTTGAGTTAGAATCCCCAAAAAACCTTTCTGGCTCTGTTCTTGTTTAGCTTTATAAACACCTCTGTTTGTCTACTTCTTGCTCTTCCCCATGTTTAGATATCATAAACTCATCATCACTCTTTCTTAATGGCGGATTATATTCATGTGATGCTCTGCATGCTTGCACGCGCGTTTAAAACATGTTTTTGTGTGTTACTAAGTACTGGATATGTGTCTTGCATTTTTGGATAAACTGAGAGTATCTCTCGGCCGATAGCCGAAGACTAATCCCCTCGAAGGGTAGAGATTATCGAAGTGGGCTTTACCTCTACCAACAAAATCAATCTTCTATATACGCATCGCCAGGATTCGAACCCCTGTCAGAATGTTTAAAGGACCCAACTATCTGCCAACTTTGTCGAACTTTGAGCTTTGTTGGTGGATGTGTCTTGCATTGTTACCCTAATATAGTTATATGAATAGTGATTAACCATCACAAGACAAAAACAATAAAAAAATAATTAAGCCTCAAACTGTCAACCTGATTGTGGTAATATAGACAAAAAGACAGGAATTCAACGCATATATAGTACTTGGAATTTTCTAAAATTGTTACAACTCTTCGCCAGTTTTGAGAATTTTGCTCCTTTTGGTTTTGGAAAGGGTTAAAAATTGGGGGTGATTAATGGCTTAAGTAATTAATCAGCTAGTTAATCCAGGCAACTTGTTCCCGTTCAAAAAATTTAATTTGGTTATTTTTTGTTACAAAATTTGGGGTTATTTTTGGTTCTATAGTTGGGTTGCATTTTACTATTTTTCAACTTCATTTAATCAAATTGCGTGATAAATCATGCATTCTATAAATTGTCTCCAAATTCCAATATTTCTTTTAGAGAAAAATTACTCATTTGATTTGGAAATCATACTATAAATGAAATACCATATTCACTCAGGCTTGTTTCTCTCGCACAGTTAGAGTAAACATAATAATTTTTTTTAACGTATTAGCAAAATAATTCAAGCCTTCAGTAAAACCGCATACAGATACTCAGAATGTAACAACTGTCTACTTAAGTATAGCAGGCGCTTCACATATTTATACATGTAGTTGAGAGTTACTGCATAACATCCCCAAATTTCCGAAGTTAGGAGTTTAAAATTTCGAAATATCAAACTAGTCCCTAAGGGACCCTTTGAAATAAATTGGAATTTAGGGATAAAAGTTACAAGTTCTAGAAACATTGAAGGGAGGGACTACTTAGAAAGTATTAAATACTTAAGAAGGGGACCTAATAGCAAACTTTTATAAACTTTAGTTTTAATAAAAAAAAAATTCCCATCTCTTCTTCCCTCCTTACTATGCGTTATTCTCAGTCTTATTCATCCCCAAATATTCTTCTCCTTTTCTATGTCTAGGTTTTTTTCTTCTCTCTACCATCAAGCCACAAATTGATTACTAATCTCCATTTTCATGGTCTTTTTCTCATCTCCAAGCTCTTGAGCTTCAAGAAAACCTTAGGTAAGACCCATGCACCTTCATTCTCTTCTCCTTTGGCTCTACATTGGTCACGATCCAAATTGCTTATGAATCCTTCCACTCATCCATGGAGCCCATGAATTTGTGTCAATAAGGATCACTACTCACTTGGTAAATTGCAAATTTGTAGGAACCCAAATATGAGAAGTGGTGATTTATGGTTGGGGTTGAAAGGGCCTTTGAAGAAATTGGGGAAAAATTGAGACTTAGGTGTTCAACTAAAGGTAACTCACAAACCCCCCCCCCCCAAATTAGTGAAATTATGAATTAGATGATGGTATGAGGTTAGGTCTTGGACTTGATTATGTTAGATTGTAGGAATTTAGTTGCATGTGTTTTGTTCGAATTAGCTTGGAATATATCTTGTGTTTTGAAAAGTGAATTGAATATTGATGCTTGTTTGCTTGTAGACTCTTTGTATGACGATGAGTTTGGTTGTGCTTTTGTGGTAATGCATGTTGATTGTAGATCTTTGTGTGCATTACATGTTGAAATGAGGTCATATGGTGAATTGAAGTGAGAAGCAATGGGTGTGTGTGTGTGTGTTGGAGTTATGTTCCATGAATTAGGTGTTTGAGGTTTGCATGATTGAGGTCTTTGGAAATTGTTATGTTGAAATTGAATGCTTATGATATTGTATGCCCGAGAATGATATTGATGATGATGTGAATTTGATGGAATTGGACTTTGGTCATCCTTGTTAATTGATTTTGAATGACTTATAATGAACTATATGAAGTTGGTATGATTTTGGATGAATTGAGATGGAAGATAGGATTGAAATTGTGAAAGTTAATCAATTTCATTTTCCACTGTTTGGCTGAATCTGGCACAGTTTGGACTAAATATTTGACTTGGTTTTATTTGGATTCTGATTTCGTGGCCTCTTACAAAGTTGTAGTCAATTTTTTTAGCTTTGTAATGCCACAAGTTGCATCAAAATCCAAGTTGTATAGCTTGAATTATAGGCAAAATACTAAGAGCTGCTAATTTGGGTTTTTATCATGGACAGGTGCATTCAAGTGAAATTATCTACTACAATCAGATTGATTTAGATCTTTGGTTCTGAATAACAATTGTAGATAATTTCAAGTTATGTCCAAACTACCAACAGGATGCAGTGTTGTCGAAAAACAGCAGGTTTAGTTTTGGGCCAAATTTGTAGCAGTGAAAATTTTGCTGCAGTGAAAATTTTGCTGAAGCGAATTTGACGTGAAGATTCTGTGTGGAATTCGAGGCAGCGAAAATTTTGGCGGCATCGAGTTTAACTCAGAACAGAGACTTGATTCTAAGGCATAGAAAGGGTTGGGAATGAAATGATTAAGTGATTTTGGTGTTTATAATCATCCTAAACCATTTCTATGACTTAGGATGGAAATAAAATGCATGATTTGAATGTCCTTGCTATTGATTGAGATGTGATGAATGTTAAATGCATGGTAACAAGTGATGTAAATTGAAAAGAAGAATGCTTTCCCCCATCAACATTTGTTGAGTAAGTGGGTTGAGTTCCGCCGGAAGTAGACAAGGTAACCGGGCAAGCATAAAAAGAGAATAATTGGATGTTATTATCTAGATGGGTAATAACTCTTGCAGACCTCTAAGGGGTATTGACTCTTGTGGACCTTTAAAAGGGGAGAAAACAAAGAGAAATTTGGGGGCTGTTACAGAAAGGGGTAATAGTCCTTGCAAACCTCTACAGGAGGTGAGGCATGGACTTTGGCTAAGGACACTTGTCAGGGTTTGCAGAGAGCTCTAAAGTGCTATTGCCATGCACTTGGTGGATTCCCGCGTGCACCAAATTTTCGTTAAAAGAATGAAATGGAAAGAATAAACTACAATTAAGGAAAAACACAACATACATCTCATTCATAAAGTTTGTGATTGCATGCATTGATGGTGATTATGTATTGTGTGGACATGAATGTATATTAGGATTATATTTGGGGATGTTTTTCCAGCTAGACTGGCTGCAACTTTGTATATACTATTTTCAATTGCCAAGGGTTACTCAGTTATATGTCGTACATATAGCTGACGATTACATTGTTGCAGGTGACTAGAAGTCGGAGGACTACAGTGCGCGAAGACAACCATTAATAGTTAAATTGTGTATATCTCTAGGTAGTCAATCTCTCTTGTTTGTACATTTTAGCTACCTCTAAAGGGCTTATGCTCTCTCTAGCTTGTAATGGAATTTAAACCATTTTGGAATTGAACCTCTATAACTGTAAATAGTAGTAGTATGTACATTTACTTAAGTAAATATGAACAACTATGTAGCTAAGTAGCCAAATATGGTTAAATTTGTGATTTGAACTTGGATGTGAAAAAAAAATGATCTTTAAAAATTTAGGTGTTACAGTTACAGATACAAATAAAAGAAAAAGGTTTCTACTCTATGGTAGTTAAGTACACTAAAGCAAAATAGTGGGCGTGCTTCCTTTGCGTTCACAAAAGGCCCAATACGATAGATACTTATAACAATCCCTGCAACCTAAAACATTGCAACCGTGAGATATATAGAGTATATCCCACTAACCTACCAGAAAGGAACACTCCCAATGTTTCAGCCACCAAAGTGGAAAACGTTCACATTCACACACATCATTTCATGCATATATTCAGTTTAATCAAGTCACACAATTCATACGCATAAACAAGGGTTTTAAAACTCTCATATTGTTTTAAGACATGAGTCGGTCGACCTCGAATGTGCTGGCCAGGCACCGAAGAATTGAGCTCATCCTGGAACATGGAATCGTCCCCCACGAATCTCATAGTCAAAATTCATTCATCATAACAATTTATCCAGTGAAAGTTTCCTTATCATCCTTACAAGCAATATGATAAAGGTTTTATCACAAGAGAAAGTCACAAAAACGACTTAGTCACCTATAACCAAGACGTTTTTCACGAAAATAACCTTTCTAGTATTTCTACGTGTAGTACCATACATTCAATCACAATTGAAGTGCCTTTAGAGTGTATAATTGTATGAACAATCGTCAAAATAGGAAGTTTTAAGTGTTCAGGATTTTATAACTTTTAACAGCAGCAAAGGCAATTTCGATGTAGCCAAAGCAATTTCACTTTGGGAAACCATTTTCGGTGTAGCGAAAACATCACAGTTTGGATTCCAAATCCTTAGGCATTTTCGCTGTAGCAAAGTTGCCTTCGTTGTAGTGACTTTTCAATTTTCGCTGTAGCAAATTTTTAATTTTCACTGTAGCGAAGCAGGTTTCCCTGTAGCAAAATCTCCTCATTCCTGGCCCCTATTTCTGGGCATTTTTGTTGGAGCGAATTTCAATTCGTTGTAGCAAAAATGTCACGATTATGAAAAACGGGAAGAAAACCCTGTTTTCTCTTAAACCCAAAACCCATTTCAACACTTAAGGCTTCCTATCCCTATACATACCCAAGATACACTCAAATCACAAGGCACCAACACCAAGCATTTCCATGCAATAATCAAAGTTACGAAATTCAAGTATCAAGTTGCACTTTTCCAACCAACTTACAAGAATCAAGCTAAATCAATTTCCAATCTCACAAACAAAGCTTAAATTCTCTTAAGCCTAAACAATTTCACACCAAATAAGCAATACTTCACATTTGAACTACAACCAAATATCAATTACCAAATTCTCTCAATTTTCAACAACGCAAAATCAAGATCAACAAGAGAGTTGTGGTTACCTTGTTGCCAAAAGAGCTTCCTTGCTCTCCCTTTTTGTCAAGTTTCTCCTTCCTTTGATTCCTTCTCATTTCCCTTACCCTTGTCTAGATTTTTAGCTCCTAAACCAAAGTCAAGAAAGAAGGTGAGGAAAGAGGTTTTTGAGAAACCTTGTTGCATATAGCAAAGGTGGTCATTTTTAAGTGAGTAGGGGTGAGAGATGATGATTTTGTGAAGGAGATAGAAGGGAAAATGGTGTAATAGAGGAGATTTGAGAAGAAGAGGGGTTAGGGTTTGAGAGTGAATAAGAAATTGAAAATGTGAAAGTGATTGTATGTGTGTGCCTCATGTGAGTGAGAAGAAGATAGGGGAGTGAATGCTAAGGTGTAAGAAGGACATGGTAACTAGTCTGAGCCCTTTCAATTTTAGTAAAATTTGCCTTTAAGTCCCATGCCCCTTTTAAGTCTTCATAAAGGGTCTATTACTAATTTACTTAGGCCAAAGGACATTTATTTCTTTAGACAAATCTTAATAAAAATTTGGGATGTTACATTCCTCTCAACCTTACAGGAATTTTGCCTTGAAAATGAGAATTTACCTGGATACTTTTGTCCAACTATGCAAGAAGATGCAACAAAAAATGTCAAAAATTGTCAGAAGTGTCAAGAACATGCTTCAATCCCACATTTACCTTTAGAAGAGCTCCATAACTATTATACTCCATGGCCCTTTCACAGTGGGGGATGGACTTACTTAGACGTTTCCCTTAGGACTCAAAACAGTTAAAGTTCTTAGTGATGGTTGTTGTCTATTTAACTAAGTGGATTGAATCAGAGAAATTATGGAAGGTGTAAGGATAAAACATCATTCTTCAAGTGTTGAACACACCCAAACAAATGGCGATACTGAGGCACCAAATAAGGTAATCTTGAATGGGATCAAGAAGAGACTTGAAGATTGATCGAAGCCATATTCGGTCAAATAATAATAATAATAAAAGAAATGTAGTACTAGGAGCCAATCCTATATCATCTCCCAAAGACCATAAACTAAATTAAGATTCACACAAGTAAACACCCACTCAGGGGTGGGGGAGTTAGATGTCAAGTAGTAAGTATTAAATTTCAGAAGAAAATTAAATTGAAAAGGATTAAAAAGAGTGAGAGAAATAGGTTATTTTCCTAGTTCGTTTGCAAATAATTCCATTCTTGGTTACAAAAACGATTGTTTCTATTCCTACCAAGTCCTAGCTCAACTCAAATTAACTAAAAAAGCATTAATTAACCTGTGATTCTCTTACTTCTATTAAGAATAGAGATATTCATCAGGACTCTGAGTAAGAATCATCATACAACACTATAAAAAGGGGAAATCATTGATCTCACACATGATTACACATCTCGCATGCATCATCTAATTCCTAATCCATAGAATTAAGCAAACTATGAGAACGAGTTTAATTTCAAAAATGAAACCCTGAGTCATTAAGCATGAAATTAGAAAATGAATTTAAACCCAAATAAACGTGCAAGCTTTTCAGATTCGAACACAAAACTAAACTGAACAAACATACAACTCAGAAATATGTCCAAAACATAAACAAGCAAGCATGAAATTAGAAGATAAAGAACTTGAATAAAAACAGAAAATAAATTAAACCATAACCAAAAAGTTATTCAAAAGTGTGTAGCCTCCCATAACTAGAAGGATCAATAAAAACAAAAATTAGGAAAAATGAAGAAGAAAGAATGTTGGAGAGAGGAATCCCTGGAGTTAGGCGCTCAATTTATAGGTGTGCAAGAATAATAAATTCCAAATCCTAGTACGTCCAATTCCTACTTACATGAACTCTCCTTTCTTTTTTCTTTTTTTTTTCTAATCTTGCCTTATTTAACTAATTAACTATTATTTACTAAAAATCCTAATGTGATATTTTTCTAATTTAAACTAATAAAAATTTCCTAAATATCTAATGAGTTAATAATGGAAATTTAGTTAAATACATATAGTATATAAAAATCTTAACGTGATCCACTAGATATGCTGCTTTTCAATTTCTTCAAGTCCAATAATTATCTCTGATGCCCAATAATATCCTGAAAAATGATAGTAACTTAATTATGCTAATAAAATAAAATTTAATTCAATAAAGAATAATTAATCAATCTAATAAAAATATATCAAATTAAATTAGTTAGGCACCACCAACACATAATATTAGCCAAAATATAAGTATGAGAAAAATAAACCCAAACCCAAAAACCTTCATCAAAACTCACTCCCAACCCAGAAACCTTCATCTCCAACCTAGAAACTCATCTCCATCCCACAATCATTCCCAAAACTCATAAACCCATTCAATAAAATCCAGAAACCCATTTCAAATGGGAGAAAACAAATCAAAAATCTGGGCAGAAGAAGAGCAAATCGAAAACCTAAATCCCAAATCAAAAACCCAAATCCTCAAATCCAAAATCCAAATATGCAAATCATACAACCCCAACTCAAGAAGTAGAAGAGAATGACACTAATGGAAGCAGAAATCGATGAAGATAAGAATAAGAAAAAAAAGATCCCCAAATCTCCAAATCAAAAACTAAAATTCGCAAATTATACAAAGACAGCTCAAGAAGCAAAAGATCGAGAAGGGTTTTAATGGAAGTAAAACTCGATGGAAGATCAACTTAACAGTGAGAGAAAAGATTCGATGGAGAGATTGAGAGAGGTGTTTAGGGTTTTATTTTTTTGGGTTTTAAATTTAATTGGAAGAAGAAGAAGATGATGAATAGGGAGAAGAAGAAGGAGAAGAAGAAGAAAAAGGAGAAGAAGATAAGATGATGAAAAAGAAGAATGAAGAAGTAGGATGAAGAAGAGATTAACGAGAGAGAGAAGAGCATCAAAGGATCGAGAGAAATTTTTAATTTTTTTAATTTCATTTAATTTCTTTTTTATTTTAGTAATTTAATTTATTTATTAAATTATTAAAAAATATGACACATGGTCTAGTAAGAATCTGACACGTGTAAGCCGTTTATCACGTGAGCAAAAAAGTTAACGGATATAAACGGAAGGACTGAAACAGAACATGTCGAATAGCTTAAGGACAAAAAACGTACTTTTGAAATTTTAAGGACTAAAAACATATTCGAGAGAAAGTTTAGGGACTAAAATCATATTTAACCCTAATTTTAAATTAAAAAATATATAGCACATGAGTAAATAAAACATGCATATGTACTAGTCATGTAGCTCACTTGGTGAGAACATAGAGATATATTTGTGTAGATACAAAGTTCGATTCTTGATTACGTTGTACTACTTTTTTATAAAAAAAATAAATAAATCATGCATATGCGGTTCATTAAAGAATACAAGTATTTAAATAAAAGTCATAGTTAGTTAGCTAAAACAAAAGTAAATTAATTATTTAATTAACGTATCTTTTTTCTAAAAAAAGGTTAACACTTTGGAGAGAAAACAACACTTTGAAGGTGGCATGCACATGCAACGTAAGACATATAAACAAAATCTTTTATCTTTATGTTAAAACAATAGATTAAATCAATAATTAATAAGATTGAGAGTACCTATAGTCTATCTTCTTAGTTCTTAATTAATAATCACATTTAAAAATGAATCTCTTAAATTTGGATTTTGGGTCTAATTTATTTTAAAACTTTACATTTCTTAGTATAGTCTAGATATGGATCCTCATTCAGTACCCCTCCAGCTCAATCAAGTCCATTCATTGTGTTCTTTTTCTTTCATTGTACATGTAAAAAAAAAAAATCAATGATAAAAGATGTGTTTTCGTTGTCATGGCAAATGAGTTTGCAGGCAATCATAATTATGGGTGTGAGCTACATCATTACTGGTGGCGCTCATACTATAATAAATGTAGGTTTTGAATCTAACACATTTCCTAAAACTACCTCAAGGAAAAATTTGTCACACTTCTTATATTCACTTTTTTAACTATATTTCTAGTCGATACCTGAAACTTTCATCGTCCTCGTCATAACAAATAAAACATTTTCATCAGCATAAATATTTTTTGTAATAAAAAAAAAGTTTAAGGGTTAGTTTAGGTGGTCATAACTAATTAACTTCAAAATCTCCAACCATTTCATTGAGCATATAGTCATACTCTCATACTGAAGGAAGTGGGAGAGTGAAAGTGAAAAAGGTATAAGGAAAAGGAAAAATATAATAATGTTCTTTTTGGTCCATGAACTGTAGAGTAATAGACAAAAGAAATCTTGATTTGTATCCTTAACTACTCAATCTATCATTCAGTCACATGAAATCAATCCCTTTTCACAACACAACTTGAATAATTACGCTCCAAAAATGTGACTCTAAAGCAAAAACAAACTTTTATAAAAACATGATGGTTGACCCATAAATATGTATATCGAGTTCATGTTCTCAAGTTACTTAACATGTTAAGTACAAAAAAGAAACACTTAACAATTTGATAAATTTCACTTGAAATCTATAAATTTGTTATGTGTTTTTCTCTTAATTATGACATAGACTTGAGAGGATATCAGATCTCAATCCACATTTACCACATCGCGTTTCTATCTAGTTAGTTCTTCCGAATCTTACTTCACTACTTGATGAAACTCAACCGTCACAATAGTAATGCCTGTCTGGGTATTTGAACTTTTTCTTTTCAAAAATTGTTTTATTTTAGTAATTTCGGATCTTAATGTTTATTTCTTTAAAAATATTTTTTCGTAGTAAAAATGTAAGCAAACCGATGTATATTTGCATAGGAACAAGGTCAAAAAGCACCCAATTAAATGAAAAAATATAATTAATCAAAACAGCCATCATTTTTGTTATACTAATTATTAGTTAAGCTTAATAAAGACTTATAAGGAATGCCATAAAAAATAAAGACTTTTAAGCCAGAATATAATGCTTGCTTTAATTTATTTTTGGACAGGGCAGAAGAGGGTCCTTCCCTCAGCTCAGTTCCAACTTTACGAGACCAAGCATAAAAAACAGCAGAGAAAACTATAATGAGAAGTGTTTTTCGATCATGAATATTATTGTATTTTGGAAATTAACTCAGGAAAATAATAAAAAGGAAAGTTGTGAGAATTGATCACCTGGAACCAAAATCTCTCATTTAAAAGTTTAGGAACTAAATTCTCACAAAAAGAAAAATTACTTTTTGATCTGTCATGCGCTTTGGCATAACGGTCATGACCTCCGCTCTTGTCTCCGGCAGGGTGGTGTAACTTCTCCGGCTACTCACCTAGCGGTGAGGGTGGGGTACCTGCAAACACTCCGACGATCAAGTCAATGAGGGTTCTTAGAGAGAGTAGTTCTGGTATTAAGTGAGCATAACGTATCAAATAGAGATAAGTCACAGGTATTTATAGAGATTCATAAGCTACAAAAGTCAAACATGTTATTGTCACATCCCCGTAAATCACGACAGTAAGTACGGATCTATAATTAATCTCACTTGTGAAAAATGTGCATGTACCTCATGCTGGATATCCATGTCGTGGCTCACATGACATGAGGTCAATGACATGTCCCACTCATATGGGCCTAGCTCGGGCCTCACTCATAGGTTAGATCCATAACACTTTTTTTTATTTTCTTTGTTCTCTTTCTTTTCCTTTTACTACTTTTTCCTATTATCCGCTAATATTTCTTCATTCAAATTTAAATTTGCTTCGTCTAGGTAAAAGGGTGATTAACGTTTTTTTGTTTTCATTGGATTATTCACAGTAAGTATAGATTTTGTTTAACGAAACTAATCCATTTGGATAAGTTGATAATATTTATATTAACAGATAAATTCATAATTACTAACAAATAAATATGTTAGTACAAAATTAATATATATTATCGTTTTACATATTATTAATAATTTTTCATTAGTATATATATTATCAACTTATATTAATAAATTAATCCCGTTAAGATAAAGTCTATACGAAGTGTAATTAATTTAAATGAAGCCAAAATAAAGTATTATAGAAATTTTTGTGTGGTGATTAGTAATAATAATGAGTGCATCTGAATCTGCTGTTTCCTGTCTCGTTCAACGCTTATCATTATCCATCATTACAATCTTTACAAATTCATAATAACTACTACTACCTTTGCTTTTTTATATGAGCTATATCCTTTAACAAAATTCTCTTATAAGTTCTGTTAAGAGGGTGTTTGTTTTATGGATTAGGAAACCTTATTTTTGAAAATATATTTTTTGGAATATCATGGAAATGCTTTTAGGAATCTTGTTCAACGCTTATTATTATCCATCATTACAATCTTATAAATTCTTGGGAATATTTTAAAGAATTCCACGAAATGTTTAAAATATATATTTGATGAATAACATTGAGAATATAAGTTGTAGTTATTATCAAAATATTCTTGTAGTATTGTATCTTGTAAAAACTATTTCTTATAATATAATTAATTTTAAAAAACAAATAACATGTTGGAAGTCATACATCGGCCAGTGATATGATTATCATTGAATTTATAAGGGTGTGACAATCCTCATCCTATTTGGCGGTGACATAGGCCTAACTCAAATTGTAAGATAACATCAAGTTATTATTAAAAAATTTGCTTTGACTTTTTTTTATATGTTACTGAACAATTTTATTTAAAAATGGCGAAATAAATCAAAGGTTTACAAAATATATGTTACATTGTGACTTATTTAAAACAATAAAATGACAATATTTTTTAACCCATTTATAAAAGTCATAAAATGCCTAATGTCTAAGATGATAATAACAATATTATAAAGAATACCAAATCATCTAGAAGTATCCTATTAACACAAACACAAACAAATAACATTAACAAACAAAATTCCAGTAAATTTTCATACAAATATTTAAATAAAATATTATAAACTAATAATCTTAACAAGCTCCATTGTTGCAATAGAAAATTCCGGTAGTCTTAGTACAATTGTTTAAATAAAATATTAGAAAGTAATAATCTTAACAAGCTCCATTGCAGTATAAAATATTAGAAATTAATAGTCATAGAGCGAATTGCATGGAAATTTTAGGTGAGGTAATTATTAGGGTAATATTTAGACTTTACCAAAAATTTTGTCATTCAAGTCATTGGAACGTAGATAGCCACAATTTTTTTATAGGAATGAAAATCCATGGAAACATGATTGAAATGTAAATTCCTGGAAACAAAACTTACCTTGGAATGTCTTTTTTGTTACTTGCAACTAAATGTGGAAATGTTCATTCACAACCTTTCCCTACCTAACATTCCTAATAATGTTATTATAATTCGTGAAATAAACGCCGCCTAATACTTTATAGAATAAGTTTACTCACGTCATAAAAATATGACAAACAATTAATTCTGGTTTTAGTATATAGAAAGATTTATAAGAGGAAGTTGTAAGAAGATTTTGATTTATTCTTTCTATATATAAGACTCTCTTAAACAAACTATGCATATTAAGGACAAGTTTTTTTTTTTTTTTCTTTCTAACTATTATTCTCTTTATGGTAATGGATAAACAATTCATAATTAAAAATAATTACTTTTGAGTGAGCTAAATGAAGTAAAAAACTATTGAAAAATATGCTTTTCTATTTTTAGAAAGACAAAATTATGTGCACTTATAATTATTTTTCTAATTATAATAATCTTAACAAGTGTTTCAAGGGCATTGTTTAGTAAAGACTCTTTAAAAAATTTCATTATAAATTATTGTAGCATTTAATAATACAAATAAGGGGTTTGGTACTGGTTTTTAGAAGGAGTAGGTTAACAAACTATATTCTATGGGTGTATTTTAAAAAGGTAAGTTATAATTTGCTAAAATACTCCTTCTATACAATAAATTGGAGTACGTTAGCACTCATACTCCCACTTATTTTATAGAAGAAGAATTTTAGCAAGTTACACCCAGTGTGAGTATTTTAAAAAATTAAAGTATAACTTGATAACATATATACACCTTCTAAAAAGTAAGTGAGAGTACGTTAGCAAACCTCTACAAATAAATCTTCATAATAATTTTTAATATAAAAGCATTCTATTTATGGATTATTTATCGATTATCTTTTTTAGCGAAATCCTTAAAAATATATGTAACAACGGTTTTAGAAAGTTAACAAACTTATTTCAATCAATACATGTATTGTATCTAACTACCTCATCATATTGTAACAGTAGAAAAAAAATAATAATAATTACTTCTTAAACTTTGTAAATTTTTATTAAAGACTAATAAATTTTGTTTAGACTGTCTGTTTATTCAAAATTTTGGTAAATGCTCGAAGCAAAATTCTATATCTCAATTAGAGGATGGGAATAACATCCTTTAAGAAATCTCAAATACGTGTCAAATAACATTTAGTGCGTTGAAAATCAAGTATCAAAATCAAATAAGAGTAGTTTAAACCAATTTTAATCACACGGTCAAATTAATGAACAATGTATAATTATCAAAAGGTACCAATTCGTCTACAAGTAACGCTTTATAAGTACAAATGGTTAAAATATTTCAATATTTATGAGTTCCAACCTTTCAATCAAAGTCTCGTCTCCTATTTATAGATAGAGTGCGGATAGTTCGTGGGGTTTAGGACTGTCCCGCACAAGTCTGTGGGTTAAATGGGTCACCCGTTTAAATCCGCATCATAAATGGATTTAATTTTTTCAAGTCTAAGACCGTCCACAAAGTCCGCGGATATCCGCATAAACACATTTTCTACAAAAAAAACACCTTTTTTTTGCAGATTTTTTTTTGCCATTTTTTTTACTTTACACTACAATTTTACTTTAAAAAAGTACATAATATATTTTTTTACTTTATAATACTTTACTTTTAAAAAATTGCATAAAAGAGTTAGAAAACTTTCAAAAATATTAGACCCAACTTACTTATTTCAGCAAAAAATAAATTTAAAGCGGATATCCGCAGAATCAGGTTCACTTTATAAGTAAATGGTCAGGTTCACCTAAACCCACAATCTAAATGATCCTATTTTTTAAGTTCAAATCTGCCTAACCTATTTATCCGCGGACCGGTCTACGAACTCCGGTCCTTATACCCAGCTGTATTTACAGCCCAAGACTGAGCCATTAACCTCTCGGTTCACTACATTGTTCAGCCAATGAGAATCAAGCAACGATTTTCACTATGTTCTAGTCAAGGCCCTACTTTGACCTTAAAGGTCTATTCACTTGTTGTTGAATCTTGAGCACTCTTCTCAACCATTTCCACATTAATCTTATCTGTTGATTTTGAAAAGCAGACTTGATCTTTAAGAGGTTATTTAATTTGTATTTTTATTTTCTGTTTTTATTTTCGATTTTTATTCTGTTTTTTGTTTTGTAAAACTTTATAAAGGAAAAACTGAAAAATGTTGAAAATATGACATTTCTACAGATTTACACTAGCAACGAGAAAGATAGCATTCTCGTCTTTAAGAAACCATTTATATTGGCTTTTTTACTAAGCTGGTGTTTGTTCATCTCTTAATTCTTATCAAAGAAAGTATAATGGTTCATTAATTCATGCTTGAAACCAATGTTTGGCAGGGCACCTCTGTTTCATGTGTCCTAGATTTAGCAAACCTTAGTCTACATTTTAATCTATTTTCATATGTAAGGAACAAAGAGCCAAGGTTTAATTTTGAAGTTGCTTTTTTACTTTACAACAAGGAATACTGAACAAATATAAGATCCAATCTTTATTCTCTATATTATTTATCTTCATCTTGATATGCTTTGTATCTAATTACTATGCAAGTATATGTCTTTCTTTACAAATCCTTGTTTTCTTACACATTATAGATGAGATTTCATATATGTACATAGCAACATCAAACTAATATTTTACTTAGCAGGTGATAAACTTATAAAGTTATAAGGAAAATTTAGATTTTATGATAAACTTCACTTAGTATAGATAATTCATCACTTCATGAATTAATTTTATACTGATGTCATTGAATAGGGTACCCTGAAAAATGGAAAAGTTGTTGCAGTCAAAAAGTTAATTTTAGGAAAATCCAACAAGATGGAGGATGATTTTGAAAGTGAAGTAAAGCTTATAAGTAATGTTCATCATAGAAATCTGGTTAGACTTCTTTTATGATGTAGTAAAGGGCAAGAAAGAATCCTTGTCTATGAATACATGTCAAATAGAAGCCTTGACAAATTCCTATTTGGTAATACTCATGACTTATTCTCCAAAAGAAGCATTTTGTGAATCACTTTTCACTAAAACGAAAAGGTTTGTTTAGCGATTAACAACGTTGGTCGCTAAACCTGCTTACTTGATCCCTCTCGATCACTAAATATGTTAGCAATCGAATTAATAACCGAAATAATTAGTAATGCCATGTTCAGAACTAATTGCCTTGATTATTCGGTCTCTAAATTATCCACCATTGCTTAGTCTATTAAGTATTTGAATTTGCAAAACAGGTGAAAAGAAAGGTTCTCTTAAATGGTAGCAAAGGTATGAAATAATTTTGGGCACAGCAAGGGGATTAGCCTATCTACATGAGGAATTTCATGTTTCTATCATACATAGAGATATAAAAAGTGGTAATATCCTCTTGGATGATGAACTTTAGCCGAAAATTTCTGATTTTGGGTTGACAAGGCTTCTACTAGAGGAACGATTTCATCTTAGCACAAAATTTGCGAACATTGTAAGTCTAAATAAATATTCAGATTGAAAACTTTAGAACATAGAAAGTTCTGTCCCCACATGTTATGGTTGTTACTATCAGCACCACATGATTTTTTTGACGCATCAATTGCACTAATATTTTTTCTTTTTAAAATCGTGATTCGTTTGTATTGCAGAATTATCCGAAAATTTATTCTTGGATTTGGTAGTATTAAGTTATGAAAAGTATCACTACTAGATTCCAAAATGAATTTCTCACCCAAATTCTAGAACATGGTAGTATTAAGTTATCAACGTCACTATCAGATTCTAGAATCCGAACGAAACGTGTTTTTAAAACCTGAAATAGTTGCTTTTCTAATCAAACTCAGGAATAGTTGCTTATTTTTCAATTTCGAAGTGCCTGAATTTCATAAAAATAAACAAATTTTATTAGAGATTATTAGTTTGTTAGGGTTTAATTAATTGGTTACAGTTGGTTAGATTATTATGTTTGCCTTTTTTTTTCGGATAAACACTTAAATTAGTTCTCAAGATAAAATATTCTAATTTAAAGATTTTAAGAACCGTAAATTAGTCTTGAACTTTGCTAAACAAATAATGTTTTAGTCATTTTCTACAAAATGAATAGATATTATTTGGTAGTCAAAAGACTAAAATGTTCGTCATTTGGCAAAGTAAGTAATTAATTTAAGGTTTTTAAAATCTCAAAAAAGACTGAAATAACAAACTCTTTCAATCTTATGAACTAAATTAAAGATTTACTCATTTTCTCCTCTCATTCTTGTATATAACGCATACACTATTAAATCAATTTCAGATTTGTTTTCTTTTTATACCTTCTCTGTTTCTCCGTTTCCCCTTTGTCCTCTCAACAAGTATTTCTATAAAATAAACTAGACCATACATGCATGAAACATAGAAAAATTGTTAAAATAAGCCATTATATATGTTTCTAGAATAATCTATTATTCTGAACTTCTGAATAGAGGATACACAACACCAATTCACACCTATAGCTATGGAATTGTAGTCCTTGAAATCATAAGGTCAAGGGGAGATGCCTCTGCCTCAACTAGTTCCTCTGCATCCATTGCTACTATCTCCACTTCTATACCATCTCTTCATGATCACTTAATTATTAGTGGCTAAATTAGGAATTTGATCCTTGTATTTAAACCTCCTTTATTTTAACCTTTATATGTAATAATAAAAACTCTACTTTTTAGTCCCTATATGTAACATCCCAAAAATTGAGTTTTTATGTGGAGTTTAAAATCTCTATTGGCTTCTCAATCTTAATTGCAATCTAGTCCTTGTAGTTTATTCTATTTGGAATTAATTAGGTCTTTCTACTGAATTCTATATAATTAAGAACTTAGGTTTAATTTGTAATAAATAGCCTTGTGCTCACAATACCTATTCTACACCCACCCTCACTCAAACACTCACTCACTCTCATTTCTCTACAAGACCAACTCATCCTTTTCTCCCCACCTCACGCCCTCACTCCCTCTCACTCTTACAATTTTCCCAATTTCATTCCTCTCTTCTCCTAGGGCTCATCTTCCACCTCCAAGAATCAAGATCCTCTTCCTTAAATCCTCCATTGTCAAGACTTGGATCTTCAACCTCCAAGCTCCCACATTGCTTAAGTAAACACTTGTATCATTTTTCCCCTCTTCTTTAACTCCAATTTCTCTAAGAGCAAAGGATCCCCAAATCCTTCCATGCTCACATGCAACCCATGATTTGGGTCATTTTGGGTCACTAATGACTTGAGGTTTTCAAATCATAGGAAACTCAAGGGTAAATTGGTGATTGGAGAGCTAGGGCTTGGAAAGTTTTGAAGAAAGGGAAAATTTGTGAGTTTGAAGCTCAAATCAAGGTAACCCCAAACTCAAAACCCCAATTAGGGAAATATAGAAATTAATGACTTTATGATGTTAGGGTTTGAACTATTGTATGTTAGAACTAGGTTTGAACTCAACTTTGTTGATAAATTTGGTTTGAATGTTTGATTATGTGCATGATTGAAGTCTTAGGTATTGTTATATTGAAATTGAATGTTTATGATCTTGTATGTTATGAGAATGATCTTGATGATGATGTAAAATTGATGGAATTGAACTTTGATCATCCTTATGAATTGATTCTTGAGTGATTTGTATTGAATTAGATGAATTTGGCATGATTTGTGATGAATTGAGATGGAAGGTAGGATTGAAATTGTGAAAAGTTGATCAATACCATTTTCCCCTGTTTTGACTGAATCTTGGTACAGTTTGGACTAAATATTTGACTTGGTTTTATTTGGATTCTGATTTCGTGGCCTCTTACAAAGTTGTATTAACTTTTGTTAGCTTTATAATGCCACAAGTTTTATCAAAATCCAAGTTCTATAACTTGAGTTATAGGCAAAATACTACGAGCTGCCAAATTTGGGTTTTTATCATGGACGGGTTCATTCAAGGGAAATTATCTACTAGAATTAGATTGATTCAGATCTTTAGTCCTAAATAAAAGTGGTAGGTAGTTTCATTAGATTTCATTTGCCTCTGATTTCACCCAATTTGGAGGTCTACAACTTAAGTTATGGCCAAAATACCAATAGGGTGCAGTGTTGACGAAAAACTGAGGCTTCGTTCTGTGTCCAATTCGCGGCAACGAATTATATCGCGGAAGCAAGTATGACACAGAACATAGATCTCTTTCTTTACTTCCAAAATGCAATGTAATCTCTTGGGATCCATTTTTAGGGTTGGAATTGATAAAAATAGGTCCTAATGTTTTAAAAATCATGCATAGTGCCATGTAATTGTATTATTTATGAATGTGGATGGTTTGCCCTATTGTATGTGATATATATATATATATATATAAAGTAGAAATTGAATGGTTTTGCTATTGATTGAGTGGATATGCAATAGGGTCATGAAATGTTGTGATATGTGACATGGATGGCAAGTATTTTAATTGATGATTAATGAAATTGTAATATGATAAATGATGAACCTTGGAAAATGTTGGATGCATTTGATATGAGATTAATGTTTAATGTAATTGAGATGTGACGAATGATGAATGTGGAAACATGTTGAATGCAATTGAGATGAAGATGATTATTGAATGCATGATAACATGTAATGTGAAATGATAATGAATGAATCCCACCGGTAGTATAAGTAGACAAGCATGAAAATGAAATGTAGGGTCTCTCAGAGATGGGGTAAGATGGACTGAAGAAGTAGGGTCTCCCAGAAAATGGGATTAAGATGGCCCGAAGAAGTAGGGTCTCCTAGAAAATGGGATTAAGATGGCCTGAAAATTTAATGACTATCCCGAAAGAGGTTAAGATAGTCATAGGCTATCCCAAAAGGGGTTAAGATAGTCTGGCAGTGCCCCAAAGATTCAGGTAGGGACGCTTATTGGGGGTATCAGTGAGCTTAAATTATGCCTTTCTGCCATGGTACCTATGGTGGAGATGTAGTGCACTAGACTCCCATTAAAAGAGGAAAAGGAAATAAATGAAATGAAAAGTCATAAAGAAATATCATGGCATGCATAGATCCATAATCCCGTCATTTCATGCATTATTGTGAGTGTATTTGTATTGTATGTGTGAATATGCTTGGTGTGATTGTTAGGACCTTTATTTGGGGAGATTTTTTCACTTAGACTAGGTGCAATACTGGTTTAAATGTTTTTTGATAGACTGGGGGTTACTCGGTTATATGTTTTACATATAACTGATGGTTTTAATATTGCAGAAGATGGTGAAGCTCACGCAGCGGATGAGACAAGCCTTAGGATTTTCCTTAGAAGTAGCCATACACGGTGAAACTGAGTTTTATCTTCAAGTATTATCTATGGATTACAATTATCATTAATTAAAAAGGACTGTAATTATTATTATTTATTGTAAAGTAAACTTTAGCTTCCGCAATGTTTTTTAAAAAAAGCGGTCTAGAAAATAAGGTGTTACACTATATATAAAATTATCTATGGATTACACTATACAAGACTAGTTTAATGACCATAAAAAAGATTGATTCAGTGACCAAACTAGTAAAACTATTCCTAGTTAATATCATGTTGCAAGCCATTATGGTCGTTAATTTAGATGCCAATTGAATCGCTAACATATTTAATAATTGATTGAACAAATTTAGCAACTAATTACACTGGTTGCTAAAAATATTTTTTTAGTAAGTTCACGAGCATTCATATTTCACATTTTAGTAGGTTGATATGTTCGGCTAAAAAAAATCATCCACCAAACTTGAATCCAAAATCACACTGCAACTTTGTTTAGTTGCAGTTTTAATTTATTGCAAGTAACTTACCATCCATCCATCAATCTATTTATCTATATCTATATGTAAACTTCACTTGAAACTTGAACTTCATAATTACAATAAAAATGTATATATTACAAATTATTCCATATTTTTTAAATTATAATATTGTCTATTGAAAAAACGTGTATTCTTCATTCATATGAAATATTATATTTATAATGTAACAATTTATTTATTTTGCCTTCTCTTCTTCTTATAAGTGGAGTTGAGCTAAATACTTCTTTTTTTTTTGAAAAAAAAGATCTTCAAATAATAAGTAGTTTATTTTTACTTAAGCTCTAAAGTTATAAGTCAAATTATTGAGCTTTTGCTTCTCTTATTTTCAATTTTTTACTTACATGTGGCTTTTTAGTTAAGAATAGCTCTAAAATAATTTTTGAACAAACAACTTTTTACTTAAAAGCAGTTTATAAGCTAAAGAAAATAATGAAATTATATCAAACACATTTTCTTTTAAAATTCGTACTTATAGGTTTGGGTTAAAATTAGTTTTTAAGGTAGAAAAATATTATGTTTTGTGTTTCAATATTATTACAATACTAATAAAAATGTTATTTCACAAAAATATTATTTACAAGTTCGAGTATCTATTTATAGCTACTCTTCTAAGTATATGTTCGACCTAGATTATTTATTTATTTTGCCTTCTCACCTTCTTATAAGTGGAGTTGAGTCAAATGCTTTTTTTTAAGGAAAAAATAAAGTGCTCTTCAAATAATAAGCAGCTTATTTTTACTTAAGAAAAACTCGAAAAGTATAAGTAAAATTATTGAGCTTTTGCTTCTTTTATTTTAATTTTTTACATATAATAAGCTTTTTAGCAAAGAAAAGCTCTAAAATAATTTTTGAACAAACAACTTTTATCTTAAAGGCAGTTTCTAAGCTAAAGAAAATAACGAAATTATATCAAACACCTTTTCTTTTAAAATTCTTATTTACATGTTTGTGTTAAAATCAGCTTTTAAGGTTGAAAAATATTATTTGTTGCATTTCAATATTATTACAATACTAATAAAAATATTATTTCTTAAAAATATTATTTACAAGTTTGACTATTTATTGATATTTATTCAACTAAGTATATGTTTAACCCATTTTATTTATTTATTTTGCCTTTTCTTCTTATAAGTGGAGTGGAGCCAAATGTTTTTTTTTAAAAAAAAAAATAGCTCTTCAAATAATAAGTAGTATATTTTTACTTAAGAAAAGCTCTAAAATTATAAGTTAAATTATTGAACTTTTGCTTCTCTTATTTCTAGTTTTTTAGATATAAATGACTTTTTAGTGAAGAAAAGCTCTAAAATAATTTTTGAACAAACAACTTTTTACTCAAAAGCAAATTCAAAGCTAAAGACGGTAAAGAAATTATATCAAACACATTTTCTTTTAAAATTCTTATTTACTGGATTGGGTTAAAATTAGCTCTTACGATAGAAAAATATTATTTTTTGTGTTTTAATACTATTACAATACTAATAAAAATGTTATTTCTTAAATTTGTTGCTTATAGTGGAGTTTGAGAAATGGGAGTTATGGAGTTTTATTTGCTTATTTTAATTATCAAAACTTTTGATCTGTCTCAATTGAACTGTTCATTTTCTAAATAGGCTTATAGATTTCTCTTTTTCAAAATTAAATTTCAAAATTAAAATTCAGGAGTAGAAAAATATCAAAATAATAATAATAATAGTAAATAAATAAAGTATTAGAAGACAACCTGTGCACGGGTATGATTGCTAGTAAGTTGATAATCTTGACCCTGATCAATCACTTAAAGAGAAAAAGAAGAATATACGTGCCGCCACCATGATTTTTCAGTTATAGAAATAGAGTTTTCAATGCCATTGTGAAAAAGTATGCATCCAAACACCTAAAAATGAAGAGTACTTGTTAAGATGTGCATCCACGCACAAATAACTTATATATTGAAGTTAAGTGGTTAAGATACAATATCTTATATGATTAAAATCTTATCGCATAAGTACTTAAGTTATTTTTCCAAACTAAGCCAAAGAAGTGCAGGAAGTGTTAACCATTTATAATTAACAGAGTCAAAGTTGATCACACACTACTATAGCAAGGAAAAAATTAAAAGTCCTCATAAAAAGCAATCCTTTATCCCTACCAAATGAAAAAAAAAAGGAATCTTTTAAAAACTAATTAAAGCAAAACAGAAGCGAGAAAAAACTGCAAAAAGGATAAGTTCTATCAAACCATCTACAACATAAACTAGTTATATCCACAACAAACAAAATGCACTTCTTGTGTGCACTTTTTGTGAAGAGATAACCGTAACACAGCAATATTTGTGTGCACTAACTTTTTGTGCCTATCAATATTTCTATTTATTTGTCGATTAAAAAAAACATAAACTTTTAAAGAGAGCGGGTGAGAGATTGAATGGCTCATAGAAGCAACCGAGTCGGCGAAGAAGGCGGCGACAACAACGAGGTGATGGAGAGAGCGTTGGAGGGGAAGGTAGTGCCGCGATCGGAGAAGCAAGTGATGATGACGTGGAGGGCGTTGGTGGTGAGCTTTGATGTTCACCTTCATAGTGATGCACTTGAACCTAACAACCGGTATCGTTCTGTCATTGAATGTGTCAATTGGTATATTAGGATTCTTGTTGGTGAAACCATGGACAAAACTACTGGCTCAATTAGGAATTCTTCATCATCCATTCACTCCTCAAGAGAACACTCTCATCCAAACTTGTGTCATCGCTGCCACCGGCATTGCCATCACCGGTAATTATATAATTGATCTCTTCATGGATCGGAATTATGAATCTATAACCTTAGTCTTGTTCACTTTTGCCTTTTCATTCATGATATTTACTGTGAAAATAAGACCTTCTTTATCTCGAGTAGGTGGTTTTGGTGGCTACATTTTTGGAATGAGTTCTAGTATTGCAGATCATTCGCCACAAGGTAGCACTGCCCATGATATTAAGAACCCGAGTTTAGGGTGGATGATAGCATTTCTATTCGTCGTTAGTTTCCTTGGTCTATTTTTAGTGGCTCCATTTCGGAAGGTATACACTATTATACTTTTGGCATCAAGTAATACTCGTCAGTTCAAAGAAAATAGGTTGAATTAGTATTTTGGTTTCTATACAAATCATTATTTTTCGTTTTAGTCCATATACATAAAAACTATAGTTTTAGTCCATACATGTGTCTCTGATTGTGTTTTTGTCCATATACATAAAAACTCTAATTTTTGTCCATACATGCATCTCGATTGTGTTTTTGTCCATACAGTAGTATTCTGGTCCATGCCATTTTTCGGTAGCTTCACCACTATAGTTGCAACCTTCTGCACCGTTTTTCTCCACATTTGCGGCAACCATTTTCAACATTTTAGTCTCTTTCTCACTTTTCTAATCGCTGCCACCTGCCACCCATAAATAGTGGTGGAGCTACCAAAAAATGCCATTGACCAACGAAGATACTAAAATGCAAATAGAAATAGAAAACAAGTCTAGAAATTAAAATGAAAGTTTTTTTTACGTATAGAGACTAAAACAAAAAATAACGACATACATAGAGACCAAAAGATTTATTGAACCTATAAAATAATATAGTAATTGCATGTTTTTTTTTTTTACCCTACACCCCTCAAACCCCAACACTTCAAACAACCTGGATTCCTTTTGCATTGTACCACTTTGTATCTTTTTTCTTTTTTACAATCCAAAATTAAATGAATGTCCTATTACATGCAACATGCTTAGCTTACATGCTAATATTGCACATTGCATAGTTAATACATGTTAAATTTTAAAAATTGTTAAATAAATCCTCTATGTTACCGATAATGATTTCGGACTTTAGATTGACCTATCCAAATAGTATTGCAACAGCCCATCTCATCAATAGTTTTGATACAACAAAGGGTGCCAAACTAGATAAGTGAGGTTTAAATGTCAAGTTTCTTTTCCTTATTATGAGTTCAAAATTTAAATTAGATTCTCTCTTAATTTCCTTTTATAATTCTCTTTATTTTCAGGAATCAAGTATGTGTTTTCAGAGTGTTCTTCGTCTTAAACTTCTTGTGGAGTTTATTCCAATGGCTTTACATTCGTAATGGTTGCGGACTTGATTACCTTCCATTATTTGGTTTTAAAGTGCGTGAAAACAAGTACATGATGACTCACCTATTTTTCTTATTAAAAAAGAAATTACCTTACTCTCTAATCTCCAATGCTATGAAAGTTCAACTGCAACTAAAGGTTGAATCGGTTTATCTATATAAATTTATATAAAAACAAGCATTATTTGGTTGTCATATATATAAAACTTGCGTATGAATACATATATAAGTTCTGAACAAATATGATAAATCCACAACTACTATTAGCTCTCATAACCTATACAACTCTATTCAATCAAAACAAAATTCTTTTAGTAACATATATAAAAATGTTACTAAATTATTAAAAAATTGTTGTTTTTTTATATTTATAACATTTTTTACACATATTATATAAAGTTCATGTTGCTAAAGATGAATAATGTAGTAATTAATGTGCATATACATATTTAACTACGCAACAGGTTTTACATTGATCTTTCGCTTGCCAATGTGGGAATTGGAATGATTTGTCCGTATATAATAATAGCAATGATTTTGGGTGATAGTTTATACAACTTTATAAAAACTCTTGGTCACATTGTTTTTGTTTTGTATAACCAATGCGTTGATACATACTCATACTTGCCTCGTCTTTCAGTTCCATACGATAAGCGGCGTAAAACTGAAATGTTGTTCAATGATATGATTTTGGCATGGTTTGCTGTTATTGGTTATGTTACTATTGCAGTAATCTCTACGGTTATTCTTTCTCACATTTTTCCTCAGTTAAAGTGGTATTATATTGTTGTTATGTACATGATTGCACTAGCACTAGCATTTTGTAATGCCTATGGGTTAGATTCATTCCCGTTCCCATTGCAATAGCTATACCATTTTACCGTGGAAGTTATTTTGTTATTGATATGTGTATTGGCAGCTTGCATTTATGGCTTTGGCGGGCACTATGCAAGGATGATGCTGATGCATTTAAATTAGTTGTGGCATCTGGCATGATTTGTGGGCAAGTAGCCTGGACACTGCCTCGTCTATTCTTGGCTCTCATTAGAGTCAAGCCACCTTTTTGTACATCATTTGTGTGTTGTCCGGAATGTGCGCCTGTGTCTGCTCCATCACATCTTGATTGATCCACAATGCATGTCAATGTTTTATTTTATTTATTTTTCTTTTGAACATTTAATTTTGATTTGAGTATATGTAAAAATTAATGTCATTCCTAAGCAACAGTGACTTTCATATTTGCATGTAGTGTATGCAAAAATTATCAAAAATAGAATATACTAACCCAATAGTTAGCAAATTTGACATCAAATACGTTAACACTTAAGACTAGCTATCCACAAAATTTCAGAGCAAAATTCGCAACAAAATATATTTAAAACATACTAGACATTCTAACATATAACACAAAAAAATTAATACAGAGAGCAATGATTTAAAATGACCAAAAGGGACTTTTTAATCAACAATAACTTCCACAAAATTCTAAAACTTTAATTTCCTCATATACTCATATTTAACCATATCACAATTTAGTTAAGATTGAATTTTACAAGATCAAGCATATTAAACAAAAACAGAACAGAATAGAGAGTTAACCAAAACTAAGGGCCCATTTACTCTGCATTTTAATTGCTTATTGAAAAAAAACTCTTGCATTTTAATTTACTATTTTTGTGAGGAAGTGTAGTACATAATTATGACCTTTTATTCTCATTTTACTTTTTGTTTTTGAAAATTTGTATATAAAATTTTAAAAAATCAAAACAACAATAATTTATTTTTGTTTTTTTTTTATTGGCAATGATAGAGTGTATTAAAATAAGGTATAAGAAATACCAAAATTACAAAGATAGCACACACCAAAGACATCACCATCAGAATGGCAACATCAAGCTAAGTGAGTACCAAACAAAACTAATAAGAAAAAAGTATAAACCCCAGAGCTGCATAGTACAACGGCAACTAGAATAGGACCAAACCAACTCATAAATAAAATCACCCTACTAATTACGCACACACCACTAATAGCCACCCAAGACTAAGAAAAGATTCCTTAAATGTATCAATATTAGATAACAACCGATCCTCCAAAATGAGATACACCATTCTTCCTTTTGCCGGCAGAAAGAACACAATGCCTCAAACAGTGAAGTAATAACTCAGTTGGCGATCGGTTTAAAACCAACCTCCACAAAAAGAATTTGACTTTGGAGGTGACTGGTAACATCCATAATGCTGGTAACATAGGATGAGACTGCTCTCCTTGGATTGAGTTCAACCATTTTTAAGCTGAATGGATAGAGTAAACTCCTTTTTTATTTTCTATCCATAGCCAACTATCATTGTGACCCTGAAAAAAATGTTGCAGAAAAGTGCCTCCATATCCCTCATCATTCCAACCTCCCTTTGATACAATTTCCTCCTCCACACCCATAGAAATTCGTAGCTTAAACACTGGAAAGAAACAAAAACGAGATTTTTTTTTCTTTCCAAATTCCAATAGTTTTGGCAAAAATACATTTTTCGTTATTAACCTTTTGGGTTTGGTTCAACTGATTTTCTTTTGGTTCGTTTTCATTCTCAACCTTTTATTTTTGGTTCAAGTTAGTCATTCACATCATTATTCGGTCGTAATTTTGGTCACTAAATTCAAAATTTTCAATATAATAGTAATTGAATAGCGACGTTAAAGACTAATTTGAACCAAAAAGAAAAGGTAGAGAATAAAAATGAAAAAAAAAGTTGAGAACCAAATTAAATCAAATGTTTGATCATGACAGGTATTAATTTCCTCATCAGTTTGTCTTATATGCCTTCATTCCTAGGAAGCGTGAGTCTTTTGACCATTGCTTCAATATGAGAGGGGATAACAGTGTCAAAATAGGTTGCTTGGAGTATATTATATTATATAGGTAAAAAATAAAAGTAAACAAAGTTTTCTAATATATATTTTGATATACTTTTGACTTGATATTTGTTTTTGCATACATTATTAACAAAATAAAGCATTAAAAAAGGAGCATTCAAATTAAATGGAAAATGGTTATCCATTAACTAGGAAGATTATTATTAAATTTTATGCGGATAATAAATATGAGGCATGTAAATATAAATAGTACGTATATATAGGGAAATTAAATTATTCTGAGATTATATTATATTATTAATTAACTTGAAAAATAAATTAAAATATTCTCAGATGTAAGATAATCAATTAATTATATGGGACCAAAAGTTTTAACTTAAATGGCTATGTACTAAGTCATAAGGTTTAAGAGTAACATGTCCAAGGTTTGAACTTTGACAATAAAGATTTATAAGAGAATAGTTTAGTTTAGGGTGCGTGAGTAGTGGATGTTTAGAATTAAGTATAGGGTCTTAAAATATAATACCTAAGGACACTAGTTAAGATTAGTGAAAATATAACAAAAATCATAAAAACACATTAAATTTTATTTTAAATAATGCCGTAAGTATTGAATTCTTAAATAATGCCTAAGACACTAAATAAAGAAGTCAAGAAAATGGTCATAATGTTTTGAGCGACGCATATTTATCATTCCTCTCTTTATTTGCATTGAATTTGATAGACCATACATATTCACGTCTCCTTTCCATTTTGATACTCGGGACAGTAGCTCCATTTGCGAGAACAGGAAGGAATCACTTCCCATTCCTTTCAATTCATTTCTCCTTGGATTCTCTCCTTACTATCACTTTATTATTGATAAAAGTAAAGGAAAGAGTGTTCAAAAAGTTACTATATGCTCAAATCAGTGCAAGGCTCAAAGCAAGTAATTATCTGTTAAAATATCATATATATATATAACATAAAAATTAAAGTTACAATTAATGTAATACAAACAGATAAACTAACCGGGATAGTTTTAAATTTCGTGAGAACAGTATGAAAACCTTTTAAAAATGAAAGTTTAATTTAAAAATTTTAATAAAAATTTGATGTTTATTTAATTTTCTTGGATTGTTTTCTTTTTTCTTTTAAAAAAAAAGAAGATAATAGAGACGTTACAAGAACTACAATTTTAGAGACTGTATATGGGCAGAAACATACACAAGCTCGACCTATTGGAATGTAAACCGTAAGCTATATAGTCATTATATTTTATATAGCCAACTATTCTTAATTTAGGTTTTCTCCATGTTTAATACTCATCATAGTTTCTTAATCAATATAATATTATATATTTCGTGAATTTTGCATGTACAATTCATTTATTCAATTTAAAAAACTCATATATTCCAACTCAAATTTCTTATAAACAATTCATATGGGTTTCACACGTACACCATATATTAATTACCTCTTATTTTATTTTTTTAGTTTAAGTTTAAAATTCAAAAATTTTTAAATATTAAAAAAGTAGCAAATAAAAATATTAAATTCCTAAAAAATTAAATTTAAAAATAATGATTTTATAAATAGAAAAATGCCACATAACATAAAAAATCAACTTTATGTCATTTCATTTCATATATCATATATTTTTTTGAAAAAAGAAAATTTTAATCCAATATTACCGTTCTGATTCTGAATGTTTCATCACATCATTTTCTTTCTTTTTATTTTTTTAAATAAACAATAGATTTAACTGTGGAAAATACATCAAATTGTAATCCTATGATTAACAATGAGGGTATAACTACCTTGAAAAGCCAAACAACTCACAAAGCCACTCATCAAACCTCTCATCTTCCTCTTTGACAACCCTAACCGCGAGAAGCAAATCACCACAGCGACCTCACAAATCACCGCCATGACCTTACAAATCACCGCCATGACCTTACAAATCACCGCTGCAGCCTCACCTTCTTCTTCTCTCTTTCTTCAGCCTCGCTAAATACTCACCGCCGCGACCTCATCTTTTTCTTCTCTCTTCCTTCAACCTTGCAAAATACTCATCGCCACGACCTCACTCTGTCTCATTTTTCTCTATAAAAATTTTGAGCTCCCTCTGCTTCTCCGTTATTCCTCCGTGCATTCTTCCTCCTTCTTCGCCGCCACCGGCACCGGCACCTCCACTCACCATCGTCCTTCCTATTCTCTTTGGCCATCTCTGCCGCAAGTTCACTCACGCGTTCTGCCTCCTCGACCGCATAGCTTCAAATAGAACATTATACAAACATATCGAAGAAGGGAAAAATAGAAGAAAGGGGCGTGAGAGAGGAAACAGAGATGGAGATCCAAACAGTACGACACGAGAAGTGGAGATGAGCTTGAGGGTGTAAACGACAATAAGCCTGGCAAGGTTCGGGATTGTGCTTCTCCTGAAATGGGAGAAAGAGAGGTAGGGCTTCTCATCCGTTCCCAAATCAGCTTTTCAGACTCTTTCATGTCCCAAGGTTCTGTTTTTTTTCTTCTCTTAAATGTTAAATGTTAAATTTCTGGGTAATAGAAGCTGCGGAAGAAAGAAAGGGGTGTCGTGGGTTGGGAATGTAAATGCAGAGAGTGGCGAATCAGGGCTTTAAAAGCCCAGAATTGAGATTCTCAGTGCCAGGTCTTAAAGAGTAGTAAAGTAAACACACAGGCTTGAATTAGAGATCAATGCGTGGGGGATAAAAGTAAAACACAGGGAAGAAGATTAATTAGTGGGACACTTCGAAACAATTAAATTAAGCAAAATGAAGAAGAAAATAATGGAAGGGAAGAAGGGGGGGGGGTAAAGAGTGGAAGGAGAGAGAATGCAATAATAGAGGTGAATAGATAAATAGTAAATATATTTACTTTTTTATTTATGTTTACAATTTTTTTATTTTATTTTTCTATTTTAGCCAGTTAGAGACTTTGCAGGTAAGGCTCGAACATACTTGGTGTCAGAATTAATACATTAGACATGTGGATTATTAACTGTAGGCATTATATTTGTTATTTGTTGATTATTAGATATTTGAAAATTACAATCCATTTTTCTTTGTGCTTTTTGGTTTATGGTTGATGCACTGTAACAACTTAAAAATATGATATTGCGGTTTTTTAGATAAATCTTGGATTGATAGAAGCAGCGCTAATTGCAGGAGCTACGGATGTTGGTCTATCTATCCTCTCTTCAGTAAAAGCGTTAATTGCAGGACCTATGTATGTATGTGTATATCTTGAAGCCTTTGATTTGCCTTGCCTTGATTGTCATATAGGTTCTTTGATTTTACTCCATGCCTTTGTCATATTTGGTGATGGGAGCTTGAAGCTTCACTGCATGTTACTTTCTAAAGGACGTTATACTATATGATCAAGTTTTTGGGAACTTAAAATTTGCTTTGACTAATGTGAGTGTTATATTTTGGTGAGTTTTCTTATTGCAGTCAAAAAGAATAGAATGAAATGTATTGATAGATTTTTACTACTTTAAATATTTTGCTGATAGTGGACATTGATTTCACATGAACACAAAACCAGGAGTTTTTGTTTATTGTAATGTATCTTTTTACTTTAGTTGCAATACCATAATTTCTCATATTTGGATATTAAAATAAAAATGTGCGGTTTTAGTATTGATGAGTACCGGTATAGCTTTTCAAATTGTTACATATAATTTTTGTTTCATTAAGAAGCAAAGAAAATTGGTCTCGATTCTCACTGAAATCAACTTTGGCATTTAATCTCTTAATATGGATTATTTATTTTATATTGTGGATTATTTGTTCTGAATTTGTTTTCAAGAAGCTGTCAAGATAAAATATGGATTGATATTGTCAAATAAGTCTTCACTAATATCTAAGGTTACCTACTTTGTTATTTCTAGGGACTAAAATAGGTTATTTCCAAACATGAGGTACTAAGTGCGTCCATTTTGGAAAGGAGTGATTAAAACCAAACTTTTGCAAAAAATGATAGACTGAAAGCATTTTTAAACCTTCTGTTATTATACAAGCCCATCATTCATTTGACATCTTTCTGTTGTTTCTGTTTCTATATTTACTTATTAGAAGAATGAGAATCGGTTTCAGATTTCTGATACACTTTTCGTTGTTGTTGTTTCTAATTCAGAGCACTCTGCATTTCACAAGGTGAAAAACCAAGGCTTAGAGGAGTGAGATGAGTGGAAGTAGCATAAAGCACTCTTCAAATTGTAACGAAACTGAATTTGCACCTGATAGTGAGTGCATATCTGTTTGTGCTCTGTTTTTTTTTTTTTTTTTTTGTTGCACACTACAAATTAAAGAATACAAATAAGTTAGATATCCAGCAATATCTGTTTTGGTGCTTTTTTCATAAGCTAGATAGAGTGCTTTTCTTATCCAAATGCACCCTAAGCAATTACAGCCTAGGTCCTCTACAGGTGTTGCTACTGGCAATAGTTCAAAGTGGTCTATTCTGAAAGAAATGATAATTTAAAACCCAGAGTGGGATTTTCATGCAAGCAACCTTTTTCTGCAGGCAGAGGTTCGAATCAGGATGATATTACCAATGAAAACTAGAGATTTTGGATGCAACAATTGCATGGGACACTTATGTAGTCACAGCATGAAAATATCTCCAGGGTTGGTGGAAGGGAAAGATAACCAGAATCAATCCCCCAAAGATGGTTACAGCAGGTCAGTCAGGTTCATGTCTGCGATCACCTCTCTGAAAATTAATCGAAATTTATAAGTTTAACTGAGTTTTTTATGAGAAATTGTTGTATAAATAAACCTGATCATACATATCATTATATACTAATGCTCATGTGAATGCTTTTACACCTCTTAAGTACGTGGTAGTCTAAATTTATTACTTATATACTAATGCAATCATTTCAATGTGCACAGATAAAGCACAGCTTGCGTTACTGAAGAAAATAGCTCAACATTTGTCCAAAGAGATGTCACCGCAAAGTAAAACAATGATGAGGAAGCCATATAGTGCTGGCAGGTGGCAGCTCTTCATTTTTGTCAATTTTTAAGGTAATTTATATTTGAAGCTGTTTCTTCTATATCCTTTTAGGTTTATCTCAAGCTTACATTGAGGTAATCTCTTCTTGCATCATCCTGCTTGTGATTGCTTGCCATCCAGTTAAAAATTTATTGCAAGAGGCTCTCAGCCAACTGAGTTGGAATTTTTTAAAGTTTCCTTACAAGCTAACTTTTGAAGCCAATGCATGTAAAAGATAACTGTCATTTACAATTGCAGATATGTTAATTGTTTCTCCTCTGTTCTGTCAAAGGTTTTTCCTTTTCCCTCTATGTAATACTATTTCATTATTATGTTGTCATTCTAGACACTGCGCTGTATGCCCCGGAAAATAAAAAGCTGTTGTGCGACAGTCATCTGGCAATGCATATGCTATTACTGATTGCATTATAGTTGAAACATGCATACATTTTATGGTAGAATTTGAATTGGTGCTTATTCTATTTCAACCTTTTGTGTTCAGTGGATCACACCCGTTGTTTTGTGGAGAAAGAAAGCTCGTCAAAGCAAGTAAGTGATGGCAACATCTTTTCTAATTGCTCAAAATATGCGTTTAGCTGATGCAATTTTGTCTTTCTTATTAAGTGTGTGGTGGTTTACTTAAGTGAGAGCAAATTCAGATATAATTGTTACAACCATGTTACTCAAAAATAAGTTTACAGATGCAATCCCTTTAATTCAAGTGGCCTGTGCTGATAAGGCATATTTCTTGCATCAAAGTGTTAAACATTGGGGCAATTCTTGCGTGAGAACAGAGTCTATGGACACAGCCAATGAAGCTGCTAATAACATTAAAACAATTAAAACAATAATAGCAAAAGTTTCATAGTATACTTTATTTTTACTTTAATATCTTCTTCGCTTCTTATTGATCGTGCCTGTAGACTTGAAAAATCTGCCCACTAATCATTGGAAGGTCTAATTGCTATCCACATGTTTTCTCAACGGCTTATGTATAACATTATTGGCTGCTACTTAAAAATAAAACTTAAGAGAGAACATCATCAGAATATGAATAATAAAGTCATGCAAAACTAGAATCAGAGTCAATACATAATATGGCCGGAATTGAGAGGATCAGATAAAGTGATACAAAACTAAAGATAATTACTTATATCATAGTACATAATATAGGGAGCCAAGTATTCGTCAATCATGATAACTGCATTAAACTTGGATGCCATGCGGGCTGTTCCTTCAACTTCAACAGTTCAACTGAATCTTATAAATAAATATATCATTACCAGCTTTCTCTTTGTAATGCTGTTGTTGAGACATTGACAGCTGCTATTTTTGTTCTGCAATGGAAACCACTCTTTTGTTGGTGATCTTTTAGGTATTCTGTCGGCTATGAGTTATGGTCTATTTAAAGGTTAGGCAATGTAGTAGCTGTTTTTCTATTTTTACCAGATATAATCTATATGAATCTTGACCACTTCTTCTATCATTACTACTGCTGCAGTTCTCCTCATAAAGTCTTATGGTGAAGAAGGGGAAAGGGTTGATGTGCAAAAGCTCTTCGGGTATATTGGATTATTTACATTTGTGGCACTTTGGTGGCTTGGTAAGTTTTTGCACACCAGTGCTTCTGTCTGTAGTCACTCATCAATGTCAACTAATGAGGTTTCTAGAAAATTTGATGTTTTGTTGTCACACACTCCCCATTAAACTTTTGTTGGACGTTGTTATTTATTTAAACTCTAGATTGAAAAATATATATGTTGTTATATTCAACTGATTGGTAATTGTGTATTGTAGTTCCCTCAGTGTGGCCATTGATGGCATTAGTAATTGAACCCAAATTTACCATTCCTCACTCTGCTAAAATGGACGAAGTGGTTCTTGCCAACGGATTCGTTGGAAGCATACTATCATACTACTTTTGGAACATAAAATAACTTTTGTTAATTCACACCCACAGCTACTCAAAATCTTATGTTAAGAGTTTACTTGAGAAATGCAGGGCAGTGTGTGTTGTATGGACTACTCCCCTTGTAGCCACTTTGGGTATGTCACTCACAATTCCTCTTGCTATGGTGGCTGACATGGTGATCCATGGTCACCAATTATTCAGCAGTCTACATTCTTGGCTCTGCTCAGGTATTCTTACTTTGTTATATCTGAAAACTATCTACAACTTGGATGTTTGCTAAACATGTGTATGTATAGTTATACTTTCTTTGGTTAGTAACTTGGACCGGTGGTTTCATGTCTTTTAACATATTGTGGTTTGTGCAAAAACTAATCTACACTATCTTCATGTGGTTAGGGATTCTGCAAAGATTTCATTTTGCCTTTTTTTCTTTTCTCCTCTTCTCTTCCTCATCTTTCCATTTTTCTTCTGCCGTCACTTTCCCTCTCACTTTTCTCTCTCTAAAACCGCCCAGTTTCTTCTCACTCAATGTCTTCCGACAACGGCTACGCTGTCAGTAGTAGCTGCAACACAAGTAACTGAGATCTGGCGAAGGCACGTTAAAGGAATAAGTTGGTACAAACATTGATTCAAGTGGTAACGGTTCTGATAGATATTATAGCAAATTTTTCATTTTTACATTTAAAACCTTCCAATGAAAACTTATTTCTGGTTTGACTTTGTTAGGTTTCCTATTAGTAATTACATACAAGAGGTAAAAAAAAATTATGTATCCTTAAACATTTGAATGAGACATGCCTAATATTTATTAATGTGTGCATGAAGTAGTGTAGATGAATTACTATATCAGTACCCTTTGTAAATTGGAACTGGTGTTTGGGAATTATCTTGGAGTGACGACTGTCAGCCTAAAACACTATAAATATACGTAATTAGTCATAGTGTGAGTTTTGGATTCAAATATTGTGAAATAGTTATTAGTAATTTACTTATGTCATGATGTGTCTTAGTTACTAATTGTTGATCATTGCTGAAGGTTGTGTGTATGTGAGAAATAGAGAGGTATTCTTTCCCATAATGAAAATTTGAAACATATAAACTTTCTCAAGTTTTTTCTTTGTTGCAGGAGATCTCAAGGTTGAGGTATGAGTTGTGTCCACGTGTCATGAAGGAGAGGAAGTTTCAAAGGATATATTTTTTTTTATACTTATGAATAGTCGTATTGCACAATAAGTGATTTATCATGTTGCTTGTGGTTGTTTTCACATTAAATATTGTTCTTTTCCTTTGTCTTACTTGGATAACTTGGTTTATTTGGTTTTTATACTGCCAAAACTTTCAATTCATCAGTTGATCAAGACTTGGATGCTTTCCTTCTGGGAGATATGTAAAACAGTGATGCTACCAAGGTCCATTTTATGAATTTTATCTATTAAAATATGTAATTGTTTATTTTTGAAAACTACACTAATGGATTGCACATATGAGTTTGGTACATCTCTATTTGTAATTGGTATTAAAAAGTTTCAAGTCTCTTAATAATTCCAAAGAGATCAACCATTAAGAATAGTTTAAATGAGTTTGTTTAATTCTGTTATTCCTTCCTCCATAATTTTTTTAAACTTCCACACTATTGAGCCATTCCCTTTAACACTTCATCAATGTTTGCGTTGTAGTCTGGTTTGAATTCTTACTTTCTAAATTATTTCAGCAGTTTTTCTTCATTGAACTAAAGTTAAGATAACTAGACGAACTGCTATTTTTCTTCATCTTGATATTATTTTTTCATATCTCATCAAATTGAATTGCAATCTTTGCCAAATATTGTTGAGATTGATCCTGTTGCTATGGTAACAGTAATGCCAGAAAATACAATCGGGACACAAAGGCTCCTCAAATTGGAACTGAAGATTTGGAGAATATTTTTTTGTCAACCTCAAGCACAATCTATGGTACTGAATACTTTAATAACTACAATAGTGTCCCTATATGCTAATTACCCATTGTTAAGTTAAAATGTTTTTCTTTCCACTTTTATTTAATATTTATAATTTAAATTAAAATTATATTACAATTATAGCAAATATATAAGTGGAATCACGAATCAGATTTTAAAAAAATAAAATATTATACAGTTTACAAGTGGGGTCTGTGTTGGAATCATGTAAAAAAGTGCTTGGTAAGCACCTAATATTGAAATTTTTTGGGTGCTCAAATTGTATGAGTAATTCCACACTTAATAAGTAATATTAAATCTATTATTATGGTATTGTATTTTGAGTATTTACATTTACATACAATTTTCACAACAGTTTTTTCTTATTTATTTATTTCTTATATTCTAATTCTTATAGAATATATATTAATATAGATAATAAAAGAGTCAAAAAGTAGGCTTTCTTAAAAAGGTAAGAAAAAGACTTTTCCTTTCGTTAGAAATTTGTTTGGTTAAAATGTGAAGTCACTTTTTAATCTTCTCTTCTCTATTACAGTTGATTATTTGAGAATCAGCTTAAAGTTACTTCTAAAAAAAGCAAAAAAATGTATACTAATTTAAATTTTTAAGTAATGATCGTTAATAAATGTATACATATTCCACACACTCATTTAATACTATATTAAGTTTTAAATGACATTAATACGATTATAAAAATATACGTTTGACTAGCAATGAAAAAACGATCGTAATATAAACTGTTTGATGAATCGAGTTATGAATCCATAGGACACCCTCATTAAGTGAACACCTCATATGTGATACTTACCTAACATTACGTACTTATATAGTATTTGTAGACTTTTATTTGATTTGTGTTGAGTTTATACACAATAAAAATCGCTTGTGCACAGGCTCTAAAACTAGTTGAATTTGTAGAAAAATAAAACAACAATGAATGACCCTGCTGCAATACAAACACACAGTTCACTCACAATCAAGCACTTTTACTATCATGATTTTGAAGGGTGGAATTAACAAACTATCTTCCCTAAGAACAAGCCATTGACTTGGTACAAGGTAATCTTATTTGGTTTCAAGTTAATTGATTTGGAGTATATATACTTTTCTTAAGCTTATAGACTAGTAAATTCTCCCTGTCCTTCAAGCCCCTTATTGTATGACTCTAATTCGTCTTTATAGTCTTTAAGAGCTAGCTAGTTTTGGTAATTTTCTTCTAAATCTGTTTGTTGTTTGTATGTTTGTTTTTTTAGTTCACAGTAAGGAATTGCACAAGCTTGGTTTGAGATCCACCATGTTATGCTTTGAAAATATGAATTTGTCGGAAATTTTATTTCATTTCTCAATTCCTACGTGTTATCATTATTATTTCCTCCATCTCCGTCTTTATAGTTTGATGTTGTTTTGTTGTCTTCGTTGTATTGTGGCCTGTTGTTGCTGGTTTATAGGTGGGTTTGGAAGCTATATATTAGCAATGGGCAATGCTACAGCAGCCCAATGTGTGCCAGAAGCCAGAAGGAAAGGAGATATCAAGGATCCTAATCCGCTATGGATCATATTCTACCTACTTCCTATATGCGTCTTTGGAATGTTTGTGATGCGATTCAGAGAGGTAAATTATATAATAACTAATGTCTTTAAAGTAGTGTGTAGTACATATTATGCTGTTTCAGGGGTTTAATGATACTACTGTATAGGGAGTATTTATATTTGGGTGGTTAGTTTTGGGGAAATGGAGGGTTTATTATCACTCTCTATTTGGTATCCCTTCTCTTTATGCTTGTTCCTTGGGGTAAAGATCAGGGACTCCTTGTAATGGAGTTTTGGTGTCTTCACGGCAGTATAGAGAATACTGAGGTGTATTCTGTTCTGTGAGTACGTTTTGTGCTCTGCAGAATTTAATAGTTCACAAGTTACGTGGGTGCTTAACAATGACCATATAAAAGATTATTCATGACTTTCAAAAACTTTTGGAAGTTAATCTTATCTCTAGTACTTTGGCTCAATCATGTCTATTTCATAAATTAATTACGTTGTAAATTGGGGTTATGGTGCAAACTGACTCGCATAGGATGGAGAGTTGTTTGTGATTTTTTAGGATGTGCCAAATATGCAAAAATGGAGGTGGCCTTTGTGCTCTGTTTTAAATATATTAGAATCAAATCCACGCGTTGCGCGAATGATTAAATAAATATATTTTAAAATATTGAGACGTGTTGTATTAACTAGGTAATTTTTATAAGATTGTGTTTATTTGAGGATTCATTTGTATATATTTGTATTTGATTTTTTAAAAAATTGGCTCTTCATTTGATGATTTTGTATTCAAAATTATTATTTTTTCTTCTCAAATTACTTTTGAGAATCTAATCTTCTCGTGAGTGGCTTTAAGAGAAAATCCTATTCAAATGTTTACAAAGTCATTTCTTATCATGCACTACATTTGAAATTTAGGAAGACATACATTTGTGTAAAAAAATGATATAAGATATTCGTATTGTTGGATATAAAACTACGATAGAAATGATATAAGATGAATGCATAAAATAAAAATGGCAAAAATAGTATTTTGGCCGTGTTTGACTCATTTTAATTCTTTATCTTTTATTTTGGTCGTCAAGGAATTAGAGGTTAGAGATGAGTTTGGAGTTTATTGGGCGTGGAAAGGAGTAAATGAGACATTTCAATTAAAATGCAATCTGAGCCATTGGTTTAGATCTAACGGTTATTAATGAGTGTTCTCATTTCTCACCATAAGCTATTGTTCTCACTTGAAACACACCCTATATATATATATATTCTCTCAATTCTAAAATATTAGTCACTTAAGGGGATTTTACCTAAATTATGAAGAACGATTAATTTCTATAGAATTAACTGCATAGGTAAATTAAATTAATTATTCTCTAAGTTTTTCTATCTATTGCCCTAAGGGCAATGATTAAGCAACTCATAAATAGAAACTTTGTATTTAAAATAAATTGAAAATAATTTCGTAGCATTAAATACTCAACACTTTTCAACACCAAAACTTTATATATATAGATAGTATTAACTACTAGATTTTTCACTTGTATACGTTTATTTCAATAGTCCTACTCCTTGAGAATACAAGCTTGTGAAATTTATCTTTTATATTGTGCGTCATATGTTGAGTCAACGTCGTTGTTGGAAGTGGCCTATCTCAATAAACTCTGTTATCACCCGAGGACATAATCTTTTTAAGGAACCAAGTTCCCAGTGAGTGCCTGATGGTTTTCTTCATTTGTCTTGGTGCTATGATACTGTCAATAGGTCTTATGTTAAGTTAGATTTTTTCATCTCATATGGGGCAGACTTATCCCTCTCTTGATTTCCTCATAATCATATCCATATTGGTACTGAGTAATGTCTATGGATGCGGATTAAGAAAATGAGATCTAAGTGAAGTTTATGACTATCTAGCCATTTTGAAGTCGTACCGATATGTGGCACTATTATGGTGGCTGATTCCACTTTATAAGATATTATGAAAAAAGTCAAAACTTCCCATATTACTTTAACATCTACCTGGGCAATGCTATCTAGTCACCTTATCGAAAGTATGATGGTCCATTAGACCATTTTTTTGTGTTTTGGATATTTTTTAAAAGTAAAGAATGCCACATATCCCATGCGCTTTTATACAGGAGTATAGTTGCCGTGACAAGTAATTTGAAGCATGGACATGTCTTCTGAACCACAAATTTTCCTCGTGCATTGTATTTTAATGAGGAGCTATAACATTAAATGACATTCGAGATTATCACAGGACACATATATAAGTCAAACTTTTAGTTCCAATTTCAATTGCTGCAATTTAGCTTTGTATATGGAGCCGTTGACTTATTTTTTTGGCGGCATGATATGATGCGCTATCTTATTTTTGGTGTCCGTACTTAGGAGTTTGAACCGTGGGTAACTTCTGGACTATTTGCTGGGAAAGCGACATCTACGCTGATTGGTTGAACTTTATTCTGAGAGTGAATCCACATGCTTGTCGGTATTTTAACGATTAAGTCAGTCATTCCGACTTTCTCTGTTTCGCTCTAGGTTTGTCCTGTTAATCATTTATCATTGATTTGCCATTGACCTTAGTCGATATCGATGATAAATGACTGAACAAAATGGATTCAAATAGACAAACTCAAATGACTGACTTAATCTTAAAGTACTGGTCAGCTTGTGACTCCAGAATAGACAAAGTTGAACCAATCAACGTTAATGTCGCTTTCCCAGCAAATAGTTCTGAAGTTACCCATGGTTCAAACTAGCACGGATCAAAATAAGATAGCTTTCGAAGGTCTAAAATCATGTCGCCAACGAATAAGTCAATAGTAAAGTGTTGCTCCATATGCAAAGCTAATGTTGCAGCAATTGGAATTGGTACTGAAAGTTTGACCCATTTATTTGTGCTGTAATAATTTCGAATGTTATTCAGTGCTATAGCTCAATAGTATGCACAAGGGAAATGCGTTCGGAATGCGTTTAGAAGCAGTAAGAATATGTGTCCATGCTTCAAATTACTCACCACTGCTATCATATTCTTGTATAAAAGGGCATAAAGTATATGATATTCCTTATTTTCAAAAAAAAATCCAGAACACAAAAGATGACCCAATGGACCCATAAGGTGGCTACGCAGCATTGCGCCAGATGTTGAAGTAATATGGCAGCTTTGAGATTTTTTATAACATCTTGTGAGGTGGAAACAACCATCAGGTTAGTGCCACAGATCACCATTCTCGGTACGACGCAGCCCTGCACAAAAGACTACCAATCCAACTATTGAAAAAATGGCTAGATAGCCATAAACTTCACTTAGATCTCATTCTCATAATCCACCCCAATGTTATTACAAGTGCCAATATGGTATGATTATGAGGAAATTAAGAGAGGGATAATCTCACCCCATCTGACATGCAAAAATCCAACCTAATATAAGACATATTAACAGTATTACATCGGCAAGACAAATGAGAAAAATCACCACGAACTCACTAGAAGTTTGGTCCCTTGTCTCTCCTCGGGTGACAATTATGAGTCTATTGAGCTATGCCACTCCCAACCATAACATTGACTCAACATACACGTTTCATACGCTTGTATGCCCATCCCAAAAGTATGGCTATTGAAGTAAACACCTGCAAGTAAAAAATCTAGTAGATATTACTATATATATTAAAACAAAAACCTAAAATCATCTTGCATTTTACGCCAATCATTTTGCCACATCATATTAAATTAAACCAAATTAATGTATAAATAATTTAATTATATTATGTAATATAAGTTTGAATTATTTAATTATCTGAATATTTATTTTTGTAAATAGCATATATTAAATATAAATTCAAGTAATTTTTTTTTTAATAATTAAAACATGTTAAAATGGAATTGATTAGGAAAATTGTAGCTTTTCAACTAGCCAAATTTTATTGGACGATAGAAATATAAGGATTTCAAAATAAAAGTAATTATTTATACTTATTTTAAATTATAAGTATTCCACGAAAATTTTATGGTAAATTTACATTTAGTTTCACTTTCATGACCAAAAAATATAAATAATTAATCCATGCTCTATTTATACTTATGGATGTTACCAGTTGCCAACATGAATTTGAGGCAAAGAGGGGTTATTACCGTTTGAGGCATTGTGTTCTTTTTGCCAGCAAAAGCAAGAGGGTGTATCTCATTTATTTCTAAACTATCCTATTACTTCTATGCCATGGAAATAATGTTTGTCATGGTGAGAAATTCGTAGTGTTTTTTCAAACACTTTGGAGGACAGGTTGTTATCTAATATAGATACATTTAAGGAATCTTTTCTTGGGTGGCTATTAGTGGTGTATGCATAATTAGTAAGATGTTTTTATTTATGAGTTGGTTTGGTCCAGTACTAGTTTCTGTTGTATTATGCAGCTCTGGGTCTGTTTGTATTTTTTTTCTTTTTAGTTTTGTTTGGTACTCACTTGATGTTGCCATTTTGATAGTGGTTTTTGGTGTGTACTATCTTTGTAATTTTGGTATTTCTTATACCTTATTTTAATACACTCTATTATTGCCGATCAAAAAGAAACAAAAATAAATTATTGTTATTTTGGTTTTTTTTCAAAATTTTATATACAATTTTTCAAAAATAAAAAGTAACATGAGAATAAAAGGTGATAGTTATGTACTACACTTTCTCATAAAAATAGTAAATTCAAATGCAAAGTGTTTTTTTTTTTTTTCAATAAGCAATTAAAATGTAGAGTAAATAGGCCCTTACTTTTGGTTAACTCTTCCATTTTGTTTTTGTTTAATATGCTTGAGTTTGTAAAATTCAATCTTAACTAAACTGATATGATTAAATATGAGTATGGGGAAATTAAAGACATAGATTTTTTGAAGGCAAACAGTATTTTTGAATGGAAGAAGGGAGTATTTATAGGCAGCGAAGGAAGATGGAAAGCATGGAGAAAAAATAACGGCTCAGGGCGCATTAAATGCATGCGGGCTATACGTGACATAGATATGATGGGCGCGGCCCGCGAAGAGTCGAGCCCAATCCAAGGAAGACATGTGTCAGGTTGGAAATTGGCAAAGGAATCCAAGCGGCAACGACATGGCGTGTTGGAAAGTCGTTAAAGCATATCAGAAAAGTAAGTCAACGACATGTTGAGGTCATATCGTTGAATTGGGGGCAATTGTTATGAACCTAACACGTAAATGGGGCACGTGATGAACTCACGTGAGGAGGGTGTGCTGTTGGCATTATGTTGTGGACGACCATGACATGGTGACCCGACATGACGCACGAGACCCATCCTCCCCACGGATTAGTTATAGATCCGTACTTTGCGTCGTGATTCACGGAGATTGGACAACGACAAGTTTGATTTTTATGACCTCCATATCCTATAAATACCTAATGTTCACCTTTATTTGGTACGTTTTACTCATTCTAATACTCATATTCCACTCTCTTGGTGTTATTCCTGACTTGAGCTTCGGAGTGCTTGCAGGTACACCACCCTTACCACCAGGTAAGTGGCCGAAGGCGTTGAACCACCGTGCCGGAAGCCAAAGCGGAGGTCATGATCACCATGCCTGAGAGCATGATAAAAGAGCACAGAAGGTAAAGGAAAGGGACAAGGATGATTGAATAATTTTCACTATTGAATAATGGAGCAACGAATGAATATATACAGAGTCAAACATGTGACTGTCCTATGGATAAGAATAAAAGAATAAATGAGAAATAGTACAAGTATTTGTCATTGTCTACAACTAGCTATATTCTAGAGAATTCTAAAGTATATCTGTTATTGTGCATTTGTTCCATGCATAGAACTGTTCAAGCCCATTTGTGCATTGCTGTTGGGCTGAATTAGGCTTCAGGTCTTTTACCCCCCACAAGTTGGAGGTAGAAAAATGTTGATTAGCTCCAACTTGGATAAATTCTGGCAAAAAAGTTTTGGTGGAAGAGCCTTAGTGAAGATGTCAGCTAACTGATTTGAAGAGGAGACAGGAAGCAGCTTCATTAGGCCATGTTGTAATTTTTTGCGCACAAGATGACAGTCGATTTCTAGATGTTTTGTGCGCTCATGGAAATCCGGGTTTGTGGCAATGTGAATCGCGCTCTGGTTATCACAATATAGAACAGCTTGCCGACAATTTGGGATATGTAAATCTTTGAGAAGATAGGTGAGCCATTGAAGCTCACAGGTGGCTGAGGCAAGCGCCCAGTATTCAGCCTCCGAAGAGGAATGTGAGATAGTTGTTTGTTTCTTTGTACGCCAAGAAATTAAAGAGTTACTAAGGAAGAAGCAGTATCCTGTAACGGACCTCCTTGTATCGATGCAAGTTGCCCAGTCGGCGTCACTGAAACCAAGTAATTGAATTGGGGAATCACGCCTAAATAATAAACCTCTGCCAGGACTTCCCTTGAGATATCTGAGAACACGCATGGCGGCCCGGAGATGCATCGCTGTTGGTTGGGCCATAAACTGACTCAACTGTTGGGTGGCAAAGGTAATATCTGGTCTGGTGCTTGTGAGATATATGAGACAACCAACAAGACGTCGGTAGGATAATGGATCAGAGAGAGGCACAGCTGAATCTTGATGAAGCCGTAGAGGACTGTCCGGGGTATTATGTGGTTTAGAACCAGTCATGCCAGTATCTTTAAGAAGGTCGATGCAGTATTTTCTTTGGCATAAGGAAATCCCAGTAGCTAAATTAGCAACTTCAATGCCTAAAAAATACTTTAGGAGGCCAAGATCTTTAATGTGAAAGTGTGAACTGAGAGCACCCTTAATAAAAGAAATTTCAGAAGATGAATTCCCTGTTAAAATAATGTCATTTACATAAACCATTAGAGCAGTAAAACCAGAACGAGTAGCTTTGATAAATAAGCTGATCGGCATGAGCTTGTCTATATCCATAAGACAACAATAAGTGAGAAAGCTTTTCATACCATTTTCTACTTGCCTGTTTGAGGCCGTACAAAGATTTTAGCAAACGACAACCCTGAGAAGAACTAGAATTTGCAAGTCCCGGTGGGAGAAGCATGAAGACAGATTCAGTCAGGTCGCCATGGAGAAAGGCGTTGCTGACATCAAGTTGATGAAGCTGCCAGCGGTGGACAGTGGCCATCTTGACTATGGGAGAGAAAGTTTCAAAGTAGTCTAGTCCTTCGATTTGGGTGAAGCCCTTTGCGACCAAACGAGCTTTGTACCTTTCAACAGAGCCATCCGGGTGCCTTTTGATTTTGAAAACCCACTTACATCCGATAGGCCTGACACGGGGAGGAGTAGGAACAATCTCCCAGGTTTTGTTCTTCACAAGAGCATCAAGTTCAGATCTCACGGCTTCTCTCCAGCAAGGATGTTGAAGTGCTTCTTGATAACTGGCTGGTTCACTCTTAGAAGAAAGGGACATGAGATAATGATGGTGAGAGAGAGAAAGAGAAGAGTAACTAACCACTGATTCAAGAGGATGGAAGCACCTTTCGGATGCTTGGACAGTGACAGTATTGCAATCGTAGTCAGCCAAGGAAGGAGGTGGGTGACGGGGGCGAGTGCTTCTGCGAAGAGTGGGTGGAGGAGGATGTGGGGACGATGGGGAAGGGACGATGGTAGGTGAGTCGGTTTCAATTGGCGACGGAGGTGGTTCGGTAGGGGACCGGGGTGGAGAAGCCGCGATGGGTGACGGTGGGGAAGACGCTGCAGCAGAGGGATCCCTAGTGTGTGTGTCGTGGTTGGAAGAAGGGGAAGGTGAGGTGGGTCGGGTTTGAGAAAAAGGGTTAGTAGTGGTGTGAATAGGTGGTGGGACAAAAGAATTGGGCTCGTATAGATGTGGGTTAAAGGGAGGAGATTGAGTGGTGGGATTATTAGATTGAGGGTGGGATGGACCTGGTAAGTTTGTGTTGCTGTTGGGCTTGAAGGGAAAAAGATGTTCATGAAATAAAACATTTCTGGAGATAAAAATTTTGTTTGTTTCAATATCCAAAATGACATAGCCCTTGGTTCCATTCTGAAATCCTAAAAAAAACACCACATTTAGATCTAGGATTAAATTTGTGCTGATATGAGTGTATTGAGGCATAACAAAGACATCCAAATATTTTTAAGTTAGAAAAATCAGGTGGTTGGGTGTGCAATAATTCATAAGGGGTGTGATTAGAAATAATAGGTGAGGAATGCGGTTAATAAGATAAATAGCATGCTTGATGGCATATGACCAAAAACGAGTTGGGACGTGTGATTGAAAAAGAAGGGCCCTAGCAACATTAAGAATATGTTGATGTTTGCGTTCAACGCGAGCATTTTGTTGAGGTGTGGCAACGCAACTTGTTTGGTGGATGATGCCTTTAGACGAAAAGAAATCTTTTAGGAGAAATTCAGGCCCATTGTCTGAACGAATACATTTGATTTTTGTTTCAAATTGAGTTTCAATCAGAGCAACAAAATTTTGGATGTGGGATTGAACTTCTCCTTTGGATTTTAATAAGACTATCCATGTGTATCTACTAAAATCATCCACAATTGTTAAAAAATATTTATGACCATGAATGGAAGTCTTTGGTGAGGTTCCCGAGATATCCATATGCAATAAATGAAAAGGTTTGACAGCTCTAGAATTACTCAAAGAATAAGACAATTTCTTTTGTTTTGATAAATGACAAATATGACAATTTTCATTAAAATTTTTGGAAATAAAAGGAAATTGTTTGCTCAATCCATGGAGACGTTTATTGGATAGATGTCCTAATCTATAATGCCAAAGGGTGGGGTTGTGGTTGGACTTGGTTGTAGAAGTTTGGACAAATGAAGGAGTGGAGGGCGTGATTGTGTTGTTGATTGCCAAGTGATAAAGACCTTTAGTGAGTCTAGCTAGTCCAATCATCCAGAGGGATTTGTTAAACAGGAAACAAAAGAAATACCCAAATTTGAACCAGAACTAGTGGGTTGGTTGGGATCAGTTAATGAAAGAGGGACATAGTTATTGGGCTGAGTGGTGTCTTCTGAGCCCAAGTTACCAGAAAGCAAGAGAGTCATGAGATGCTGAAGTTGGGCCTTTGTGAAGTTAAGCCCAGGAGAGGAAGAACTCTCTCCCTTGTTAGGGTTAGACGCAGAGTGGGCAGTGATTGCCATAGGAGCGGTGGCAGCAGCAACATGAGCAGAGGCGGCGGTGTTGTCATTCCGGGGGTTGAATCGCGGTCGTCCTGGGTACCGTGGGTGACCAGGAGGATACCCATGCTTGGAGTAGGAAACATCCACGGTGTGGCCTGTGCGATGACGATAAGAACAGACCTTGGTTTGAGAGGAAGATCGACTGTTGTTACCGCCAGGGCCACCGGGACCTCCGGGACCGCCAGACGCAGCGGATTTGGTTTTGTTCATCACATCATTGATGAATAAGTTAGGTTCTGTAGGCAGAGTAGGAGAAGGAGCTTGCTGGCGTTCTTGCTGGATAATCATGGAGAAGATCCGGTTTATGGGAGGTAGAGGCTCCATGAGAAGGACTTGGGAACGAACGACTGCAAATTGGTCATCAAGGCCCTTAAGGAAGCGAATAGCAAAGTCCTGGGTGTGGTAAGTCTTGGCAGGACATGTGCAGATAGGAAAAGGGCGAAGGTTGTCTAGTTCTTCCCAAAGGGATTTGAGCCCCAGAGACAGGACGATTGTTCTGTTTGAAGGAGAAGATTTCCTCCTGAAGTTCAGCAATGCGAAGGAGGTCTCCCTGAGAAAAACGTTCACGCAAGTCTGTCCATATATCAATTGCTTTTTCAAGAAAAATGACACTCTGAGAAATAGATGGTGATAAGGAATTTAGGAGCCAGGACATAAGGAGCGTATTGCAACGTTCCCAGGCTAGAAACAGGGGATTAGTGATAGCTGGGACAGGGATGGAGCCAGAGATAAAACCCATCTTATTTTTGGAGATAAGGGCCATTTTGAAGGACCTGGACCAGGATTGGAAATTGTTGCCTGTGAGAGGTGGGGTTACCAAGACAGAGGTGGGACTTTCACTAGAGTGAATAAAGAATGGACTGGATGGATTTTGTGTGGGGTCGGTTACAATAGGAGTAGGTGTGGTTGGATTGTCCATAGGAGCTTCTATTGTAGGTGTGCTTGTCATTGCTGCAAGGCTGCTGATACCATAAAAGAGCACAGAAGGTAAAGGAAAGGGACAAGGATGATTGAATAATTTTCACTATTGAATAATGGAGCAACGAATGAATATATATAGAGTCATACATGTGACTGTCCTATGGATAAGAATAAAAGAATAAATGAGAAATAGTACAAGTATTTGTCATTGTCTACAGCTAGCTATATTTTAGAGAATTCTAAGGTATATCTGTTATTGTGCATTTGTTCCGTGCATAGAACTGTTCAGACCCATTTGTGCATTGCTGTTGGGCTGAATTAGGCTTCAAGTCTTTTACATAACGGATCAAAAATCACTCCTATTCATCATAAACTAATTTCAAAATCTAATTTTCACCATAAATATAACATAGATACCCTTTGAGAATTAAAAAAAAATTACACTCCTTTTTAAATGGACCCAATTACGAAATATTAGTAGAAATTCATGATGTTTGGATAAATTTTCAAAGAAAAAACTTTAAACATATGAAATTAGCTATTTTTCCTTATATGATATAAGAAAGATAAATCAAGCCTTATAATTTGTCACATGTTGTTTCCAAGTAATATCAAATTTTGAATATTAAAATAGATCAAATTTTCAAAAATAACAAATTGAAAGTAACATAGCTCAATATAGAAGCAATCACTTATTTATTTTAACTATAATGCAATAACTTTTTGTCAATTCTTACAAAAAGTTAAAATGAAGTAACATTTCATATTATACATAATTTACACTAATTTTTAAAAAATTAACCAAATTATTCTTATTTTCTCATCCGCACATAGTGCAGGCATGAGTCTAGTGTTCTAGAATTTGGGTGACAAATTGATTTTGGAATCTAGTAGTGATATCTTTCGTAACTTAATACTACCAAATTCAAGAATAAATTTTCGGCCAATTCTGGAATACAAACAAAGCACGATTTTCGGCCAATTTTTGGTTATTAATTCGATTGCTAACATATTTAGTGATCGAGAGGGATCAAGTAATCAGGTTTAGCGACCAATGTTGTTAATCGCTAAATGAACCTTTTTCTTTTTAGTGAAAAGTGATTCACAAAATGCTTCTTTTGGAGAATAAGTCATGAGTATTACCAAATTGGAATTTGTCAAGGCTGCTATTTGACATGTATTCATAGACAAGGATTCTTTCTTGCCCTTTACTGCAACATCCAAGAAGTCTAACCAGAGTTCTATGATGAACATTACTTATAAGCTTCACTTCACTTTCAAAATCATCCTCCATTTTGTTGGATTTTCCTAAAATAAACTTTTTGATTGCAACAACTTTTCCATTTTTCAGGGTACCCTATTCAATGACATCAATATAAAATTAATTCATGAAGTGATGAATTATCTATACTAAGTGAAGTTTATCATAAAAACTAAATTTTCCTTATAACTTTAAAAGGTTGTCAAAATCTTAATGCACTTCTGGGAAATATTTATTTGGAAATAATCATTTCCTATTTTAGATTTATTTTCAACGTATCATTACTTTTTCAAAACTCTCTCGAAAGTTGTAAAACATTAGCCATAATCTATAAAATTAAGTTGATCCAATTATGTAGTGCTCGTTTGAATAGGATTTTGGGAGGGTCCAAATACACTCCTTTGAATGCTACAATGTTTGGCTTCTCACATAATTGCTTTGAAATCTTTGTCAAAATGCATTTTGAGTTATGCAAAATTCTATTCAAATGGACCCGTTCTCGATTGACTTTTTTTCCTTTCATTTTTTTACACATAAAAATAAACTCTCTTACTCTACCAAAAGGACAAAATTAAATTCTCTCGTAATCAACTCAAGATACCTTGTATACATCACCAAAGCCTCCTTCTCCTAGTTTGTTTTGATCACTAAAATTTTTTGTTGCAGCTTTCAGATCATTGTACTTGTAGTTGACTGGACCTTCTAACTCAGTTGCTCCCAATATGTCACCTGCTAAGTAAAATATAAGTTTGATGTTGCTATGTACATATATGAAATCTCATCTATAATGTGTAAGAAAACAAGGATTTGTAAAGAAAGACATATAATTGCATAGTAATTGGATACAAAGCATAACAAGATTAAGAAAAATAGTATAGAGAATAAAGATTGGATCTTATATTTATTCAGTATTCCTTATTGTAAAGTAAAAAAGCGACTTCAAAATTTACCCTTGGCTCTTTGTTCATACATATGTAAAAAGATTAAAATGTAGACTAAGGTTTGCTAAATCTAGGACACATGAAACAGAGGTGCCCTGCCAAACATTGGTTTCAAGCATGAATTAATGAACTATTATACTTTCTTTGATAAGAATTAAGAGATGAACAAACTCCAAACATCATCAAATAGACTTTCCAAATAGTGTTAATTACCTCTATGAACCCTCTTGGGTTTTTGGGATCTTCTATGCAAGGCAAATAATGAAAGGAGGATCATCACAAGGACTGCACGTCCAACAACAACACCAATAATGCCCCCACTTCTTTCTTGAACCTCTTCCTTCAAGACATAAAATTTGTTAAAAGACTATGAATCAAGTCTCATATCGACTACGACTACCAGTGACAGACTTAGGACCCAGAGCCAGCGGGATCGACTTAATTAAAAGTTTAGAAAACAATTATAAAACTAAGAAAAAATAAAGTAAGATTTTTTAAAGGAATTTCGGGTGAGTTTTAACGCATATTTAGTGGCACATCAAATATAAAATTTATGTTTTGTGGGTTTAAAATCATTAAAGTAAAGGGTTCAAAATCATTAAAATAAGGGTTGCAAAAAATATATATACTCCATCTGTTCCTTACTGTAAGACGTTTTTAATTAATATTATATTTACCAATAAAGGTAGTTAACTTTAGTCAATATTATTGGTTTTCTAAAAAATTATATAACATACCAATTTCATTTCTCATTAAATATTATGCAAACCAATCACAATTGAAGAGTACAAATAGTCAATACATTTAATAAATGTAAATAAGAAAACAAGTAATAAATACTCCATAGAAACTATAAACCTCTTATAAAAAGGAACATTTAAATCTTCAAAAAAACATCTTATAAATAGGAACTGAGGAAGTATAAAAAACTCATAATATTACTAGTAAATTTCTTAAATTTAGGGGTACATTTGCACCCTTGACTGACATACTGGTCCGCCCTTGACGGGTAGAAATATGGTCATGATATGGTATATAATGACCGGAAGTCCCTCTTCTTATAAACTAGCCTTTAGGTACGAGTTAAACTCGAACCAAATCAATGAGAAGTTCACCTTAAATTCAACCTCAATTAAAGCCACACCAAATTTTCCTTCAAAAGTATCACATTTTTTTCATTTAGTCACTCATTTCTTGAAAATTTGGATTTAGTCTCAGCGTAAGTTCAAATGTCTACATTTAGCCTTGTCAAAACAAAAAAATGTCTACATTTAACCTTCATTTATCATTGATTTGCCATTGACTTCAGTAGATATTTGGTTTTAGTTTTCTATTAAAATGATTGCCATTGTAGTTAAAAAGCCCTATCAGGTCACCATTTGAGATTTATCTTTGATCATTCATGTGACAGTTCTTCTTGAGGGTTTTATCTTCTCAGTGTTGCTGGTTTTGGTTTTCACTTTGATTAATGACTCCATTGTTATGAGATGAGTTTGTTGGACCATAATTCACTGCTTTTCATGATACACTTGTTATGATTTGTTTGCTAAGGGACTCATTAAATTTGAGAAAACAGTAATAAGAGTATTAAATCACTGACTAACCATATCACTTATGAGAGGTATTAAAATTACAATAAAGCCTTGGAAAACAGAAAATGTTATGTTGTAAAACATGGTTTTCTTTCTGCAATTTTTGGTTTATTTAGCATAGGTGAGTTCTGTCGATGGTATGGGTGATTTGGTCGATTTGGAATCATAGAAAATTTGGTAAAAGGAGTTATTATTATATAAGAAGAATGAAAGAATCATAATTCAACGTAGCACTTGAGGAACTAATATAGCAGCACTTTTCAGTATAAATGCTCATCTGGTTTTACATTGCTAGCAGCAATATGATGTTTTTTTAAATTCATCACTGGGAAAATGAAATCCTCAAGAGATAAACACCGAATATATATTAATCAGATTACAAATCTGGGATAGATCAAATCAAGAAAACAAACTCTAGAAGGGTATCATGATGTTTATTTCACTTCACTTCAGTAATCCATTCTCTATCTGCACAACATACAAAAAATAAGGAACTAATAACTATAGAGATATCTCTCTTCCTACTACTCAATGATTAAATGTATGTCGGTTATAGAAAACATGCTAAAATAGCAATATAAAATAAAATTAAGTGGCCAAATATGAACTTCAAATAGCTAATTAAGCCAAAGTCAATGATGTGGAGTATAACTAAGTGCAAGATTACCATATCAAATTGATCCCTAAAACTGTTGTCTCAGAGATCAATAGATTCAGTACCATGTATGTGAATAACTGTCCCTTCCCACTAAACATTGAATAAGTTACCAGTACCAAAGAAAACAAAGGATGAATCACCTGTGTGAAGTTTGTGACTCATAATCCTCTTCTCATATCTGCTGTTGTTAAAGTTTTGCTGATATTTCCTAGTATTTGCTAAAAGCTGTTATTTCAGTTTCAACTGCTAGGATTTATCTTAGGCTCTTATGTATATAAGTTCCATCTTGTTTCCTTTTTTTTCCTTTTATGATGAATCAGAAAGAATTGAGAGAATAGAAAAGTTCCATTGAGCAAGAGGGTAGAGTGTGAGGTTTTCATATGTGTTGATCCTTGTAACAACTTTCAATTTCTGATTTTGGTTCATCATCAATAAAAGAACTCAAGCTGCATTGCCTGTCGATGTAGGCCATGATCAATGGCTGAACCACGTTAGTTAATTCTCTGGTGTTATTCTTCCTTGCTCTTTCTTCTCTTCTTTCTAAATTTGTTCTGATAAAGCTTGCTGATTATCAATTGTTTTTTCTTGCTTTCTTGATAACCAGTTCATAGTTAAATACTTGTATAAGCATTCTTGTGATTGTTCTTTGGTTTTGGATCTCCTTGGACTCACAACCTGAATCAACATTAACATGAAGATGCAGTTGTCAAACAGATTTGGATCATCTTTTGTACATGTTATAGTTCTGCAAGTGACTTATAGAATCAATCATGATGGTTTGCTTGCTTAGGAGTCTCGAGAATTTTGGCCGCATAATATGTATAAACTTCAATCCAGTGAGGTTTGTTATTTATATTTATGATTATGAAACTTACTGGATTGATCTAAAAAACAACATATTCTGGTAAATTTCTTTAGTTTATAAAGTTTATCAAAATAAGCCGAAATTAACTTATTGAAAAAGTATAAGGTATTTCTATATAAGCTCTTTCAAATGTCTTTTGGAGCTGAACTTGGTTGGTTTAACATCATGCACATGAATAGCCACACTTTATGTTTACTGGTTTCGCAAGGTTGCTTGCTTACAATGCAGTCACATAATCTGAGATACAATTGAAATAACAAGTAACATAGATAGAGAGATACAGTGTCGGAATTCCATAGGAAGAAGCTGCCATGTCCTGTTGATGGTGTTTTAGTGATTGCAACCTACACATTGAGGGCCAGATTAAAATTGATCGTTTCAGCTTAGTATTCTTGCCAGCAAGAAAACTCTACCAAAGCCAAACACAAGGATCAATTGTTACTCAACTCAATCAACTCCAAGTAGATTACTCAAGAACACATAAAGTTAATGAGTTAGATGGAATTTGGTCATGAAAAAACTTACTTTTAAAAGGATAAGTGCCATAAAACGAGATGGAAACAACCATACTTAGGCACTTATCACTTTTGTAATTTCTCCAAATATGTTATTAACTTAAAAGTCAATCGTTGGTCTCCAACTATAGACTTGAATCTTGTAATCTTGACCTTTTTCAAACCAATCAAAGTTGCTAAAATAAACCTTAACGTTATATTTATAGTAATTCTTCTTCATTATTTGAGTCATGTTATAGACATTTTGGGGTATAGTTCCTGAAATTTCATTATGGGCAAGATCCAAGTGAAAAAGCAAAGAGAGATCCAATAGCACCAGAGAAGGAATTTGAACCAATCCGCAACACAAGTAAAGGATGAGATATTCCTAGAGGCTAGAGTTGAAGGAATGGGACCACAGAACATGTTTGGGATACATCAAGGTACTGTAGATGTTCTAGTTGGCCCATCCAATCACCGTGCAAACCACTGAAACTCAGATTAAGATAGAAGAGGTCACTCTTGAGATTAAACAACCAGTTTGGTAACTTAGAGTTGAAACTATTGTAAGAAAGATCAAGAGTTGTGAGCCAAGTAAAATTCACAAACTTGAGAGGAGGGAGACTAAAGAGTAGTGTGTTTGATGACTTAAATGTCTGTTTACTTACTTCATATTTTCATTTGGTGTTTTCATTTTTTATTTTATGTTTGTGTTTAGTTCAAAGCTGAGAGGAGGGAGACTAAAGAGTAGTGTGTTAGTGTTTATTAGTTCACAAGGAAAGATGAGCAGGATTTACAAAACATTAAAAATAAATTATTGTTGTTTTGGTTTTTTTCAAAATTTTCTATAAAAATCTTCAAAAACAAAAAAATAAAATGAGAAAAAAAGGGAGTAAAGCACCACATAGATCCAACTTTACCATAAAAGTTCACATAGTTCTCTGACTTTCGCGTGAGTTTACTTAGGTCTTTGACTTTGTCGAGCATTGTTCAGTTATGTCCCTAACGTTAACTATCGTTTTAACACCGTTAACATAAGTTCAAATCAGTTCATGTGTTTGAATTAAAAGTTCAAATTAGTCCCTATGTTATGTATCAAAAGTTCAAATAAGTCCTTATATTTATTATTAAAAGTTCAAATCAGTCCCTATGTAACAGTGGTTGACGTTAGGGACCTAAGTGAACAACGTTGGATAAAGTCAGGGACCTAAGTGAACTCCCATAAAAGTCAAGGACCTAGATGAACTTTTGTTGTAAAGTTGTGAACCTACGTGGTAATCATTTCGAAAAAAAGGTGATAATTTTGTACTACACTTAATCATAAAAATAATAATGGTTTTGCTATTCATTGTCCTAAGGGGATATTTAAGCAACCCATTAATAGAAATTTTTCACTGAATGTAACTTTGAAAATGATTCCGTAGGATTAAATGATGAATATTTTTTAATACAAAATTTTTATAATAGGTTGCTTAACCATTGTCCTTAAGAACTTTTAATTAATGAAAAAGTAACCTCAAGATTGTTCAACAAAAATAGGTTGGATATCGGTTGAAAGTGAATTGATACAACTAAATAGGAAATCAAACAACAAAATGAATGATACATTATTTCAAATAAAATATAACATGTCCTATACCATGTTATACAACACTGACATATTCAACTTGTCATATACCATATTGAATAAAAGAATAATAAATCTTTAACAAATATTTTTCCTAAAAAAATAAAATAAAAATATATAAACAAGGTTGGCTCAAGGGCCAAACAACTAAAGCAAGGGTTTTAGGTCCTCAAATAACTTTTTTATAAACAAAATTAAAAGATATATTTATCTTTAACAATATATTGAATATAAATGAATATCATTTAAAATAAATTATATAGTAAAAAATAATACACTAATTGGTATACGTAATTGTATAATTAACCTTGATTCTTTTTTTAACATATATATTTAAAAGGCGCTAGGTAAAAAAATTGTTTTAGGTCTCCAAATATGGTGAGCCGTTCTTATTTATATTTGTATGTATGATAGAGCATTACAACATTTTTTTTTATCGTTGTCACGTTTCCTCCAACACAATTTCAAAAAAGGAGCATTTTCTGTCAAAGACTTAACATAACTATCTTATTTAATTTTCCATCAAAATATGGTACCAAATGATTGAGATACCTGAGCAAGGCCGTATTTAGTAATTTTAAGGCCTATGGTAAAAACTAAGATCAAGGCCAATGCACATATAGAGTTTTAGATTTTATTTATTTCTTATGACTTTTTGAGCTGCAAATTTTTGTAACTCAAACATTTTACTCTCAACAGGTAAGTGACATCTTTATCATGAATTTAAATCTGGTGTTCACAAATCATGTCCCACGAATAGAATATCGCCACGTCATTAAAAAATTCTATTAAAAAATTAAACATTAAAATTAAAGAAAATATTTTTGATAGTACAAGAAGTGGACAATATTCTCCATTATTACCTATGATAACTATCATTACCTATGAATAAAAAGGACATTAATAGTATAGCAGCTTTATTAGATTTCGTTGTATTGAAATCATTTTTGAAGAGTTAATTTTTTGTCACATATCAATGAGTAGTTTGTGAATTGGGTTGGCATTCAACTAAAATTTGGAAAGGCAAGATAATACGGGATAAAACCATTGAACAATGCATTGTTTGCTAAAAAATTATACATGTCCACCGATTGAATAAGGGAGGAAAGAAGCTTTGATTGACTTGAAATAAATGCTAAGGAAAGAAAAAGAGTTTTTTTAATGAGTTGCAATAAAAATCTTGAAATAAATATTTAAATATATCTTCATAGAAAATCAAAATTAAAAAAAAGTGAATAATAAAATTCCACGTAACATAAATGCCTCTTTTTCATTACTTTCATCACATCAATATAAAATATAAATATAAAATAAGCTAATAATTAGTTGAATGGACTTCAAATTTTATCAACTTAAAGCAAGTATATATATCATATCAATTATTGTATAATTCATACTAAACATTAATTTTGTCTTTATTTTTCAAAATTAAAAAATATTTTTTAAAAATTAATTATAATATTAAAATATAAAATAAGTTAATAATTGATTGTTGTTAATACTTTGAAACAGATTTATACAATATAAATATCACATCAATTTTCTTATTATATTTTTAGATTTTATTTTGATCAGGTTTTATTTTATGGTATTCACTTTTTAAATTAATTTCAAATCAAAAAATAATAATATGATAAAAGATAATGATTAAAAATAAAGTCAAACTATAAAAAATTTGCTACCACGAAGAAGATTAATTGATCTAAAAAAAATTAGAGACAAAGCGTGAGCATATGTAAAAAAAAAAAAAGAAGAAGAATTAAAAATAATAATAGAAAAGTAAAAAAAAAAAAGAGGAAGAAAGAGAATGTGAACAGTAGGGAAAATATAGATGAGATGAAAAAAAGACCGAAAAAAATTTGAGATAAAATAAAAAGTAAAATCTATAAATAACAATTTAATTTTTTTTAAAAGAAAAACATGTCTAGTCCTAGAACTGCCTATCAAAATAGCTTGCGGTTATAGACTTCTTTTCAACTTGATTTCATTTGATAAGATTGTAGCAGTACTATAAAAAAAGCATATAAAAATTTAGTAGAAGCAAATCGATTAGACTATTAGGTATTGGGTTGGAGAGAGAAAGGAAAAACAAAAAAACAAAAACAAAAACTTGTCACATCATTAGCAATTTAGCATTAATGAGTATCTTTGTATTTATTGAGAATTAATATAATTATTCACTTGCATTAAATGCTATCCAAAAATTGAAGAGCAACCTTAAATTCTTTTTAAAAAAAATTATATATTAAATGGACAAATAATTAACCAAAGCTACAATGGATTAAGGGTATGTTTGGGTTAATTTTTGGAAATTACCTGTGAAATAGAGTCGATACTCGATTGTTTGAAACATAATTAATTGTTGTTTGAATATATTTGCTGCGAGAAATAAGTTTTAAAGAGATTTTTAAACTTTTTAAAATAATATCCAATTTTTAATTAAAGAACAAGTTTTTTTTTATTAAAAGAATAATAAAAAACTTTTATAAGTTAAGAATCAAACAATTTAATATATGTCAATCTACTAATTACTCAAACATGTCTTAAAAGATAAATGGGTTTAAATTTAATTTGAAAGTACAACTTAAATTTTTTTATGCATCTAGTGGTATTCCATTTTCGACCAACAAATAACATTATTAAAAAGGTAAATTGCAATAACCGCCTTGAGGTTTTAGAGAATTGCACTCCACTCCAAATTTCACCAAAATTAGCATTCTATTCCATTTTTTTAACCGTTGACTGTTGATTGCTGACCTAGTTAATGTTTTTGTCGTTTTCATTTGTCACATCTACAAAGATGTCTATTTGTTAACTTTAAAAACTACTTTTAAGGCTGATGTAGCAAACTGACGAAGCAAAAACGTTAGTTAACTGCTATGCTGCTGACGTTTTTATCATACCAGTTTGTCACATATGAAAGTTTTAGACCCTCCATTTACATTAAAAATTATTTTTTAATACTTATATAATAGACTGACGGGCCAAAAATGCTAGTTAACTGACTAAAATGGAGTGGAATATTAATTTTGATAAAGTGCAATTTCTCCAAACCTCAATGGGAATTATTGCAATTTATCTATATTAAAATTACAAAAACAAACAAATTAAAAAACGTGAAAGAAAATGCATAAAATAACTCTTTTTCAATATTTGAACAAGGGGAATATGGATATCCTTCAAGTGTAACTTTCATTCCTAAGAAAAAGGTTTGTTTCTTCTAAATTGTAGGATGACTTGCAGCAGTAGCACAAACTGGCTAATGAAAAATCCTATGTGTGGTACCTATTGAAAAGATAGATAAAGAGAATTGAATAATTAAAGAGAATTTTTTTTCACTTGTCAACTCAAGAAGCCATCATGAATTTAATGAGATTAACTTTTATATTTTTTTTTTATTGTAATTTATTAAGATTTTTCTGTCTTTTTTTGAGATTGGTGTGTTCACTTCATTTCATTGTTTTCTAACATATTTTCATTAAATTAAATCTATTTAAATTTCTTTTTTTATATTATTTAAGTTTAATTGCAGTTTTGGTTTCTCTTATTTTAATTGTGTAATTTTAGTTTTCTGAATTTTAAATAAGTAATTTTGGTCCATTTTATTTCTAAAACATACGATTTTGATCTCTCTATAATTTTCCTTTCAATGTTATGTATATATTCGCTAATTTTTTGTATGAAGGGACGCGTTCCTAATCACAAGTTGCATTTACTAACAGAGATCATAAAAATAATGAGTAAATTTTAATTAAGAATTATAATTATACAATAAAATAATATTATGGTCTTTTAAAGATTAATTTGACATTAATTTAGTCCCTCAAATATTTTTTATTAAAAAATAATTCTTTAAATATTTTTTATGTCTATTTTAAGAAACTAACTTAATAGTATTTAAATATTTGAATATTAATTTAATGAAATAAGTCTTTAAGAGATAAAATTGTGGGTGACAGCGTTAGCTCTCATAATAGGTGTGTTTAACAAAATTTATATTTATATTTTTATCCTTACGAAAGACCAAACTACTTGTTACTCGTTCAATATCTTGTTCAACATCTAAAAGTTTAAAGAATAAAAGAGTGTAGAAATACAATAAATTAATTGAAAAGCATATAGAAACATATTCATCACCACATAATTAATACATCAATGAAAATTAATTGATATTTTACAATTTATGATAAAAAAAAAGTAATGATGGATCGTCCGAGAACAAATATTTTTTATATAATCATATCATTTTATTTAAAATCATTTCCAGGAGAAGATTGTTAAACAATTATGAGATTTGTTAACTATTCGACGAGCTTTGCTTTAATTTACCGTTTAAACCAAAACACAATGCAACGATATTTTCTTCTATTTACTTGGTACATGTATGAAATGATGAAAAATTTTCAAAAAGAATATTGCTATATCACATGTATGTTATTTTTTCAATTTAAGCACAACTTAAACTACCATGCGAAGTTCATAACTAATATTCTGTATAAGTTTCACACGTAAATACCTTATATTTATTATTTTATTTTAATTTTGAGATATTAGATAAAAAATTAAAATTTAGATAGTTATGAAATAGTAAATAATTAAAAAAAGAAATAATAAAAACTTTATTAAATTCATTTAATTTTATTGATCAAATTTTAAAAGTATATTTATTTTCTAAAAATGCCCACTTGTTTATAGGACCCTCTCTCAATTCACTATCACTTAGAATAGTTATTGAATGAGTAATTGGAAAAATACCCATTTATTAAAGTGAAAGTGGATAGTTTCTAATAGTTATTGCTTATTTTTAAAACAAAAAAAAAAGTTAGTAGTTTTTGTTTATATTTAGAATTAGAGGTAGTAGGACCCAATTATATTAACCTCAGCTCGATGATCAACTTGGTTGAGATACTGGGTTACTTATAAAACCAGATTAGTATATAAAATAGGCAAAATAGTATTTTTGGTCCCTTAACTCTTCGTACCGATTCACTTTAGTCTCTTCACTTTTTTCTTGATTCAATTTGGTCCCACAACTTATATTTTAGGCTCAATTTAGTCCCTGACGTTTCGTTAGTAAACTTAACGGACTTCCGTCATCTTTTAAATTAACTGTTGAGATTGTTTCAGATCAACGGCTCAGAATTAATCTGAAAATAATTTTTTGAAAAAAATAAAAATTAAATCGTGTTCTTCGTGTTCTTCTTCATCTTTTTTCATGTTCTTCTTCTTTGTTCACCTTCTTCATGCTCTTCTTCATCTTCTTCATGCTCTTCTTGTTCTTCCTCTTCTTGCTAGTACAACAACATGGAGGAATTTCATGTCACGTGCCCTCCCACTGAATTTTCCTCAATTATCAATTAATCAATCAATTCAATCACTTAAAAATGTCATTAAGAAGGAGCTTTATTTCCAAGCTCCAGCCAACGAGGCTCTTGATCATCGGAGTCATCGGCATCAAGCGTTTAGATTTTTACGAGGACTGTGTTTAGGTTTGCAGTTTGCATTTGTGCTTGGTTCTGTTTTTCTCCCTCCGGTTTAGCCTCCATTTCCATCCAGCACCCGTCCAATTGAAACCCCAAACAAGCTCCAGACTCCAAATTATGTAAAAGCATAAATGACATGCATTTGTCAATTAAAATCAGCTATGCCCTATGCCTATGATGGGTTAATTGCTTGTTTTTCATTGCAAGTTTTTAATTCATATTTTTCAATATATCAGGAGCGGTTTTAGGCTCATGGTGCCCAACCGCACAAGGCTCCCAAAAATATGAGGCTTTAAATATTAAATGATGTATTTTCACGGCCTACATAAACCCAAGAGGTGATGTTTAAAATTAAAACTCCTTACCATATACTCTACTTTATAATACTAATTATAAAGTGCATCATTTAATATTAAAGGTCGTGCAAATACATTATTTAATATTTGGGGCCCCATATTTTTAGGGACCTTGTGCAGTTGGGCACCTTGCATGGGCCCAAAACCGCCCCTGTATATACTATTACTTCTTCTCTTGAAAATAACAAAAATTATATTTTTTAAAAGTGGAGTTAAAATTCATGATAAAAGAGTTATAACCAACTGATACTATGGGTGCGTTTGATGTATGAACACGACAATACAATTAGTACAATACAGTACAACTTTTTTGAGGCACATCACAACTTTTTGTGTTGTGTATCGTTTGATACTCAAAAAATGCAGGGTCGTTTGTCTGCTTGGCTAGTCAAACATGGACTAGTTCATAGATCTTTGGGTTTCGATTGCCAAGGAATAGAAACTTTACAAATAAAGCCTGAGGATTGGCATAGTACAACATAAATTTTACAATAATATCTTTCATGTTATATATTATTAATTTTTCTAAGAAAATAATATTTTGATATTTTATAATTATTTTATTTTTATTATAAAATTAAAATTTCATATTTTAATAAATTACTACATAATATATTTTATGTGATATAGTAATTATAGTATATAAAAACAAAAATTACTTTAAAAAATATTTTTTACTCTTTATTTTTTAATATTTATATTTACTATTAAAGTTTATTTTATTATTAATATGTTATTTTAATTATATATATATATATATATATATATATATATGTGTGTGTGTGATGTTAACCCGTAAATATGCAGAAGTGACAAAAGAGTAATGTAAACATTGATTTAAAAAAAAATAATGCAACATAAACTACCTCAGGTAAGTGGGGAGGTAGTTACATTACTGAATAAAGATGCAAGATTAATTATGTTTTTTTTTAACTTGTGCATGAAACAAGAAATGTATCCCTTGATTTAGTGGATACAAAAAATTGGCTTTTTGTACTGTCTTGTCACTCAAATTCTGTGCGGTCTCTTGACAACTTTTTGAATCAAACACCGAACAAAGAGTTTTATCCTGTACTATAAAAATTAGCAAATCAAACTAACCCTATATATCATTTGCCTTATTTTTAAGGCCAAATTAATAGTTTGGTCCTGTAACTTATTTTTTTGTTTCGATTTGATCTTGTAACTATTAAATGTTTCAACTTGGTCCTGTAACTTATTTTTCTATTTTGATTTGGTCCTATAACTATTAAACGTTTCAACTTGGTCCTATAACATATCTTCCTGTTTCGATTTGATTTTGTAACTTATTTTTCATCCAACAAAAATTCGTCATTTCTATCGAGACCAAATTCAATCAAAAACAAAAAGTTATAGATTCCGTAATCCAAATAAAAGGATCCATAATGAAGAAATCAATCCGAATAAGAGAAAGAAGATGGTGCCACACCTCAAGGGAATGGGGGCAATCTCACAAAGTATGAAGAGTGTTTTCCATCCAAGAAGAACACCTCACACAGTTTGATGAAGATGCTAGGTTCTTGTGATGATGAACTTGATTAGTAAGCAAAGAATCATGGAACACCCGCCGTAAGAAAATTTTCATCTTTTTCTAGAATTTGAAGTTTCCAAATTGGTCCCCATAGATGCGCAGCAACTACCCAAATCTGTCTTTAGTGAGCCACTTATAAGCACTAGCAGTTGAATAAACACCATTTAAGGTTGCGAACCATCTTGAAGTGTCCTTCGATTGGCTATAACAAGGGATTAGCATATGATTTATCATTGCCTTTATATTATCAGAGACCAAAGTATACGAGACCAATGCCATTCTCCATCATTCCATAGATCACAAACCTCCATATTAATATTTGAAATGTTGGCATAATCAATCAGCTGGCATATAGGACCACGTTTAAAACAATAATCAAACTAAACTGAGACCCTCACCAAATCGAAATTCAAAGTCGTATTTCAATTTGTCCTTTGCCTTACAAACACTTCGTCAAATAATAGAATCCGACGGAGAGTAAGAAGCATTTAGGACATGATTACCACAAAGGTACTTATCGCAAAGCAATCGCACCCAGAGAGTCTTAGCATTATTAAGCATTTGCCATACTTGTTTTCCTAACAATACAATGTTACATTCCCTTGCAATACGTAAACCCAAACCACCTTGAAAAATTCTTTGGTCTAGAAACATTTCTCCATCCTACCAGATGTAGGCCCTTCCCATTAGCATGTTTCTAATGGTGGTAGTTTTGTTGTGTGCAACTTGGACTGTTGGATGGGAGTAGATGTTGATTTGGACGAAACAGTCTCAGGTCCAGTAATTTTCTCCTTACAAGCCCGCTTGCGCTGCCCATTATGTTCAATAGAATTTCCTTTGCGTTGATATGATTTGGTGACTTACTATTTTCACGGAAGTCTTCTTTAATTTGGATTGATTAGTCGAGAATCCATAATTGTAGTGCCAAGATTTTTTGTGCGGGTCATTATTCCCCTTTTTACGTTGGACCACAAGCCAATCACCATGCAACGTGATATCTTTTTGTAACCGCTTGTGTCTGCTGTGTGATTGGTGTCTCTGGAATAACAGATTTTATAATCGTCACGGGTGACGTAGTTCCACTTTCACTCTCATCATAGAACATCATGTTAAGATCAGGGAAGCGAGCCCACACCAACGTCTTCTCAATCTTTGTTGCCAATGGAATAAAATCAGGACTCCATGTCTGGACACTAAGATAATGGTCAAAGATCATCCAAGGACCACCAGACATGACCTTCAACCTATCGACCTCCAAATCAAACTTGACCATAAAGCAACCATAGCCAATATCTCGCAAGTCAAAGCCACCACTTGGTTTCCAAACGAATTTAAGCTTTTCTCTCATGACTTGAGATCCCAAGTTCTTAACAAGAAGTAACTTAACTATGAGTGCATCAACCCATAGCTCTATTAGCTGTTGTAAATACTCAGGCACAACATGAAACTTTGAAAGAACATGATTTCCTTTAACATATTTAACTGCCACAATCTTCTCATGCAGAAGATCACGTAAGACTCTACGTTGTGGGGGTGGCTTGCCAAGAACCTTATGTCTAAAAAAGATAGGTGGATGCTTTGTTGACAGAGCAGGTGATGAGCTGTCGGTGTCCGACGGTTTGTCATGCGGCGCGTGTGGTTGAGCTTGGGTGAAAATCCTACTAGAAAATTGGAACATGTTTGACATCGTATTCAAATGATTTATTACAGTGTCATAAAGATAGATAAACACAAAAATATAATAGATAAAAAAAAGAGGCAATTAAAGAGAAATTATTAAATTGTTAAGATTAGAATTGAAAAATAAAAATTAATAGTATCTTAAAATTATAAAATTGTAATTATTTGAAAACAAAAATTAAAGTATTAAAAAGTAAAAGAAAAAAGAAGGAAGGAATAGAAATTATTGTTAAAAGGGAAACAACTTGAATTTATTTTTTCATTTTAATAAAGTTAATTATATAGATATAATGTTCAAGTAGTTCAGTTGGTAAGTACATAAAAATATGCATATGTGAGTATACAGGTTCAATATCTGATTAATGTACTTTCATATATATATATATAAAAAAGTCAATTAAATATACTAGTAAATGTTGTCGGGCCTTTTATTAATGTTTGTTAAGGTCTTTTTTTGCTTCTCTCTACTTTTTTTAATTAGGTGACTGAAAAACATACTATATTTATATTAATAAGAATGTTGAAAGATGTTTAAATTTTAATCATATTTTTTAAAAATATTTTGTTCAAAAAAACAAAGTTACTTTAACGGTGTTTACGTTGACAATAGAAATTATGCAACAAAATTTAAAATTGAGTAAATCATCAAATAAGTCCTTAAAATTAGAGGTTAGTTATTTTAATTTTTGATATTTTAAAATACTTTAATTAATTATTAACTTTGTAAACTTTCAAGTATTGTAATTTTTTTTATTTTGATTTTAACTTAGTTTAGCGAGGAAATGAATTAAAATATATGTCATTAAGCAACTTTGATATTCTGTTAAATCAGCATACCCGATTACTTTTCAAACCCCTTATGGATAAAGTTTTGCTTTCACTATGACAAGCAAAAGTTTCTTTGAAGGTCTCTACTTTTTCTTGGCAGTACCTTTATGATCGGATCCCTTGCAAGGCAAACTTGGCAAGAAGAGGTGTTTTGTTTGACGCCGTAAACTGCAGCTTATGTATAGGGGTGGCAAAACGGGCCAGCCTGGCCCGTTTGGCCTGCGGCCCGCCTAGCCCGCCAAAAAGCGGGGCAGGCCAGCCCGGCTCGCCAAGACAATACGGGCTCGTTTTGCTAGCCCGGCCCGTCACTTTAAAAATTAGGCAGGCCAGCGCGCCGCATAATTAAAAAAATCTAAATTTGTCTTTTTATTTTATTTATTTTTACTTTTTGCACCATACAAAAAATTAATCTTTTATTATTTTTAACTATGGGCCTAACTTTTTTTATGTTTTTTTGTTTGGTATAGACACTTTTTTGTTTGGCCCTATCATTTTTTTTTATAAAAGAACTCACCCTCCACTTTTAACAAAAAAAAAAGTGTCACTAGCCCGGCGGGCTAGGCGGGGCGGGCTGCATAAGTGGACGGGCCAAAAATTCCAGCCTAGCCCGCTTATTTTTGGCGGGCCGGGCCGGGCCCATTTTGACATCCCTACTTATGTAATGTCGTGCCTGAGTCTTCGTCACATTTATTCCTTACATGTGATAGAGTTGTTAACTTATGATATCTGGTTTTAAAATGGTTCGGTGTCGAATCTACTCTTCATAATAATCCTAGATGCCAATACTTACAGTTTCGAGGCTTAATTTATTTGTTTACCTAAAAAGAAAAGGCAGTGTTGGTACTTTATATGGTTCTTAGTTATATGGGCCATTTGGATAACTTGCAATCATGTTTTTTTTAAAGACAACGGTTGGAGTTTAAATATGTATTGGAGATGGTAAAGGTCCATTCTTGACTTTGGATTAAGGCATCCTCGATAGCCTTTGGGTACTCGATGACCGAATGGTTTCTAGAATCTTTAGAATGCTTGATGCAATAATAAATTCATGTATTGTCATTTTGTGATAGGAGTAGTTTTGTGTTTGCTTGTTTCCGTTGAGATTGTAATGAGTTTGACTCTTGTTTTTTTTCTTGACTTTCATGTTGGTCTTGTCTTGTTAGCTCTTGGCTTGCCTTCATGATCTTTGTATCATTTCAAGAGTATTTTTTATATTCTTCGTTAATAATATACTTTAGTTTATCAAAAAAATTGTTTTTTTTTTGTTTAGTATTTAAAAATTTACATAATTAAAAAATGAAAATACTAAGATACTATTCCCTCCTATCTAGCTATCCTTATTATAAGAAATGAAAATAAATACTATCTATTTTTTTACATTTTAAGAAGTTAAAATATAGTAAAAAATTAATAAAAAATATATATTTTTTTGTATATTTTTAAAAGACAAAATAACATGCACTTAAAATTATTTTTTTAATTTTAATAACTTTAATAAATACTTTAAAGATATTATTTAAATTTAATAATTTCTTGGTTTTATATAAAAGATAAATTCGAATTACGAAAATAACTTTCATCGTATTTATTGTAAAATAAAAATTATAACAATAAATAAAAAATATATTAGAAATAGTGTGATGGACCGGATTTATGATATCTCGGTCATGTGTCACATGTCGTCCTAGGCATGATGAGATACAACCTTGAGGGTATCCCACCATGAAGACAGGATATAAATTGGCCCACAAGATGTAACGATGATCATGGGCTGGGTCGAGACAGAGTATTGATGGCCCATTAAGACCTACGATCAACCCTAATGCACCTAATATAAATACCCACCTAAGTGCGCCATACAAGATACGTATTATTTTAGTTATCACATAACAACCCTAATTCTAATACTGACTAGAGCGTCGGAGTCGTTGCAGGTGTACAATTACTTCCGCTAGAGCTTGGACACCGTGTCTTGAATTTACCGTTGGTTTAAAAAATCACAGACCTTGCTTGACCGTTATCCCAACCAAATACGATCACAACAAATAATAATATTAAATTAAATAAAAATAATTAAAATTTACTTATATTTTAAACTAAAAAACATTAAAAAAAATTACTTATATTCTACTACGGAGATACTACTAGTATTTACCAAAATACTACTAACATTATTTGTGATTCCTCGACGAAATAAAAACGGACAGCACGGCTCAGATAAAAAGGTGAAAGAGGTACGAGATATGGAGATATGATAAAAAATGAGGAATTGGTTGGTTAATTTTTCGTGGCTTGGTATGATATTTTGATGCCACGTGTTGAATTAGGGGCTAGGCTATGTCGGGTCCCTTTCCTTGGATTAAAGTAATTCCGCATTCCTCGGCTTTTAGCAGTGGCTTAGGATTAGGACTGAGTCGTTCACTTGCAAAGGCCCAAATGTATAAATGCCCTAGATAAAAATACTCTTTTCTATCTTTATTACTCTCTCCATTCTTAATTATAAACCTCTTAAAAAAATATCACACGTTAAAATAAAGCATTAATATTTTAAAAATATATTAGTATTTAAAAATTAATTATAAATATTTAATTTTACTCTTATTTAAAACTTATTTTCATTTTAAAATTAATTTCCTCTTCCTTCATTAATTATGGATAAAAAAAATCACAATAAATGTCTCAATTTCTTATGTTGAGAACTTATAAATAGAAATACTAACTTTTTTTACGGGCTTATATTTAGGAAAGGAGGGAGTATAAAGCATCTTTTAAATAAATTTGGTGATATTTTTATAAAATATTTTTTCATTTTTACAAAGTATTTATCAAGTTTTTTCTTATTTATCTTGGTAATTAAATATATTGACTTTTATTTTCTTTGATAAATAGTTTTTTTATGTGAAATAAAGGAATTACAAAAGATGAAAGAAAAGAAACAAAGAATTAGAAGTCTCTTAAGAACACAGTCCCAGACTTATGAGCTAAAAGAGTTAAAAAGACGAACTGAGGGCAATCCTCGAGAATTGTGAACTCTTCTGTCATATGAGCATCAGTTATCAACTCATTAATTCGCTTCCATACATTGATGAGAAAGGACCACAACTCAAGGTCTAGTCAAAAGATAGAATTTAAATCTAGTGTCCCCAAATCATGTCCCAAATCATATCCTACAAATAGAATATCGTCACGTTATTAAAAATTTTATTAGGAAATTAAGCATTTAAATTAAAGGGAATATTCTATTCGCAAAATTCTTGGTGTAGGCTCCGCTTTTTTTGGACATATTTAGAATTTCACATATTTTGATATTTGATAAATGTTCATACATATTTAAAATTTCAGCAACATTTATTTTGTCACAGCAACTTGCTACAGCTGGTTGGTAACCGTAACCTAGTATTAGCTCAGCTAAAACATAAATAACTTACCTTAAAACGAACCCTGTATCATAAGCAGCATCAAAAGCTTGACCTGACCCCTCCACTCCTGTAATGTACTTTAATTTCTCCCATATATGTGAATAGTAAAAAGTGTGATTATTCTGGCATGCATGGCAGGGCCACATTTCCCCCCTCTCTCAAAAGCATGTGACCTATCAAATCCGTACTAAGTTACTCAAACCCTATCTCTATCTCCCTTCTCTCTTTTTTTGTTTTTATTTATATATACAGTGTTCTAAGAATACTAGTTAAAATTATTAAAAATAAAAAAATAATTATAAGAATATATTGTTCTGTCTTTTGAGAATACAAAAAAATTAAATATTTTAATATTTTTTACTATATTTGAGTTCTTAAATAATATCGTTAGGACACTAAATATCATTTACCTATGATATAAAGTAAAAATTTGTATACTGGTACATAACTCCCTTAATCATTATTCATTTATTATTTAAAAAATAAAATGTCAACAGCACATTTTAAATTAATGAATGAATTTGTGTCGCATAAATTTATTTATATTGTGCATGATAAATGACACATTTTTTCTTTCTCTTACTCTTTGTGTCTCTTTCTTTTCTCTCCAAACTTCAAGGCTGCTGTGTGCTGCAGTGAATATGAATGGGTTAATCTCTCCCACACTGTAACTTTGGATCTGGTTTTTCCTTCCTTTGTTTTTGTTGGGCTCTAAGCTTATAGCTAAATCCACTGCAGCAATGAGTACATCAGTCTCATCTCAAAATTGTTCATTCACATCGCTTGCTCACTATATATGGGAACTCCCAACATTTATACAGCTACATCATGATCCCTAGCTAGCCCTAGTTAATTTTTGTTCTCCTAAATCCTAATATATTACTTTCAGTCTTTTTTATGGGATATTTTGAAAAAAAAATTGTCTTTTTTATGAGACAATTTTTTAAATTTTAGAATTATTAATTAATTTTTTTTATCAAAATAACTTTATCTTCCAATTATTTTGGATGGGAGGTAAATGTGGTATTAATGACTCCAAAAATAATTTAATTAAAAAATAACATGAGAAAACAAATAATATAAACTATAGACATAATTAATAATTCTAATTAATTTAACTATTTTTTTTTAATTCTTGTGAATTAGTTAGGGGTGTTATAAAAAGGATCGGAAGTAGAATATATATAAAATACTCCTATAGTACATACAATATCTCTTAAAAGCCAAGAGTTTATAGCTCAAATGACATAAGGAGGAGCTCTTGGAGTTCAATGTAGTGTGGAGGTGTGTGTTTGGTTAATAAAAAAAAATATCTCTTAAAATTTTGACATGTAATGATAGTGGGGTAGATTTAGGAGTAAAAATAATGTAGTGTGAGAGTGTGTGTTTGACCGATAAAAAAAATCAATTAAAATTTTGACATGTATCTTATAAGTTAAACACATTTATATATGATCTCATCACTTATTATACTTAGAGTAAATTGCAATAACCCCCCTTGAGGTTTGGGGAAATTGCACTCCACCCCAAACTTTATCACTCCACCCCAAACAATCCTGCCTTCTAGCTTGATGGGGATGTTAACATATATTGTACCATAATTAGTTACATAGTTACAGCTAGTTATTACCATTCTCACTCTATAATGTCTTTAAGTTATTAAATATTATTTGCCTTAAATATAAAAAAGTCAAGAAAATGGTCATAATGTTTTGAGCGGCGCATATTTATCATTCTTTTATTTGTATTAAATTTGATAAACCATACATATTCATGTCTCCTTTTCATTTTGGTATTCGGGGCCCATAATATATACATGTGACTGTTATTTGTAAAAAAAAATATTTTTGAAAAAGCGCTCAGCAGGACAGAACGAAGAGTCGCATGTAATATCAAAATTATACTGTAGTTTATTATTGTTAAGTTATGCCCTACGAAATTGTGATGTATTGATAAGGTAGTATGTAATAAAAAAACTTTATTATATTTTTGAAAGTTTTTTTCGTTTGATTTTCTAGACACGCTCTTATGTTATTTAATTAAAGAATACTATTAGTTTGTTTAGGCTAATGAACCGGTTTTATTTTATTTTATTTTTATTATTGACGTGATGAATTGTTGGGTTTTGTTCAATTGTTGGTGCGCGCGTGAGAAATGAAGACTGTGTGTAGTTGTTCCCAAACCTGCTATTACCAGTCTCGTGAGTGGTGGATGGGTACATCACCTAATAACTGGTGTATTCCAAAAGAGTGCTGATTTTTTTGACACTCTAAAATCATACACTAATTTTATACTCTTGTTATTTTATTATTTTTTTTAGCCCTTTTAGTATCTTTTATTTCTCTAATTTTTAATTCATTTAAATTAAATAGTAATGAGTACTGATTTTTTGACACCCAAAAATCATACACCAACCTTACACCTTCATTATTTTATTATTTCTTGACCCATTTAATATCCTTCATTTCTCCAATTTTTAATTCATTTAAATTAAATAATAATATTATATTATGTGTGTAAGAGAAGTGTAAGCTTTTTGAGTGTCAACAAAATATTATTCAATAATAATATTATAATATAAGTGTAAGAGGAGCGTAAGTTTTTTAAGTATCAACAAAACATTATTCATTCCAAAACTCACCTTTTTTAAAAACTGAATATTGGCAGAAACATACACAGGCTATTACATGACCTATTTGCATCTAAAACATAAGCTATATGGTCAAGTTATTATATAGGCAACTACTCTTGTTCTTTTTTCTGTTTTTGGAAAGAAAATTAAAGGAATTTGTATAATTGAAAGAGATACATCATATCAATGACCCTCACTTCCTGCCAATTTATTGACTATATATCATTAATTTTAACCCCAAGATATTATATATTTTGTTTTGGTCAGCAAAGAAACATGTATATATATATATATAAATAGCCATGGTCACAATCACGTTACAGAGGAAGCATCAGTAGTGCTTTAAAGGAGCATCAGAGGCCAATTAGTAATCCTACTACTTAAAAATTAAACATACCTAAGCAAGAGCCGTAGTATTTGTGCAGGAAAAATCCTTCAAGCAACTAGTCTCGTTTGTGTTGCTATTTGAAGACCAGAATGACTTCATCTGCTGGAGAAATAGAAGGGTTAGAAAATTTGCAAGAGATAGAACTCAATGATCAGGGACCCCTGGATAGGAATGATAGTCAAGTAGTATTAGTAGAGTAAGTTTGGTTTACAATTTTAATTTAATGACTTTTTTTTTTCATGAAGTAATATTTTTTATATTCTACAGCAGGTCTCCTCCACATCTCGGGACCAAAGAGAGGTTGCTAGAAGCTTTTGGAAAGGCCGTTACTCTGAGGTCATGGTTAGTGAGTGTTGTTGCAACAATTGTGATGATCTCAATATGTATGAATTTAAATTTGACGACGGGAATTGTTCCTTCATTGGATAACACTGCCATTCTTATCGGGTTAATGTTTACGAAAATATGGGCCTGGGTTGGCCACATATTTGGGGGACAAACTAGTGTCTTCATGCTTCACCAGTTCACCAAAGATGAAACCGCACTAGTCCATGGTTTTGTGGTGGCAGCCACTGGTGTTGCTTTTAGTGGTAATCTATCTTTCTCTTTTTCTATCTTCAATCTTCATTGTGCTTTATTTAAGATGGTTTGGACTTTGAAGCTATATATATAAGGTTTTTTATAAGAGTAATAGAGAATACATATTCGCTTATTAGCTAAAATGGTAGTATATTATTTTATTAAGTTTAAATTTACTCATATAGAGAATATAAAATTTTTTTATTCAGCTAAAGTGATAGTGTATTCTTTTTCTCCAAGCTATGTACTCATAACACAAAATATATAACATAGTATTATAATGCAATTATAGGTGGGTTTGGAAGCTATATATTAGCAATGAGCAATGCTACAGCAGCCCAATGTGTGCCAGAAGCCAGAAGGGAAGGAGATATCAAGGATCCTAATCCGCTATGGATCATATTCTACCTACTTCCTATATGCGTCTTTGGAATGTTTGTGATGCGATTCAGAGAGGTAAATTATATAATAATTAACTAACGTCTTTAAAGTAGTGTATGTGTAGTACATATTCTGCTGTTTCAGGGGTTTAATGATACTACTGTATAGGAAGTATTCTGTTATGTGAGTAATACGTTTTGTGCCCTGCAGAGTTTAATTAGTTTTATTATCGACACAAACTCGTTTATATATGTTAAATCTCACATTGATTTATTGAATGTTAAATTGATAGAATAAAAAATAAATAAATTCTAATAATATTCTTTTATTTATTTTCTCTTGTAGGGAAAAAGTATTGTCATTGCTCATCTCCTCCGTCATTAGCTTCTTTTGGGGTTTCTTCCAATGGTTCTCCAATGATGGGACTCATTGTAGCCTAGCACAACTTGTCCATTTCAAACCAAAGTATGCAACTCAACTTTTTTTTTTTTTATAAAAAAGCACTGTATGGTTATGTTTAGTTTTTCTAGAAATTTAACTCTTTCATTTTTCAGGTACAACTTTGATTTATCGGCTATATATGTGGGGGTTGGCATGATACAACAAAAGAACATCACTGTTTCAATGTTATTCAGTGCAATTTTCTCCCGTGCTATCATGTGGCCGATTTTGAAAGCTTTGAAAGGAAAATGGTATCCTGCCTATTATGAACCGGATAATTAAGAGGCTTAGAAGGATATATGGTGAGTTGCTTTTTACGTATGATTATGCTAACTTGTGTGTTTATTTATACTCTATATTTTTTTAATTATTTATACTCCTTTTTATTAAAGCATGAATTAATTATTTATACTTTTTGTCATTAAAGTGAAACTAAATTTAAATTTGCCACAAAATTTTAGTGTTATTCTTATAATTGAAAATAAGTAAAAATAATTATTTTTGTTTTAAAATCCTTATATTTCTATCATCCAATAAAATTTAGCTAGTTGAAAAGCTACAATTTTCTTAACCGATTCCATTTTAACATGTTTTAATTATTATAAAAATTTATTTGTATTTATATTTAATATATGCTATTTAGAAAAAAAAAATATTCGGATAATTAAATAATTCAAACCTATATTCATTACACAATGTATTTTAGTATTGGATTATTATTGGCTTGTGTTGTATTGTTGGCCTAAAAATGTGATATGTTGATTTAAGAAAATGATGTGACAAAATGATTGGCATAGAATGCTTTATAACTGAAATGTGTCAAGTAAACAAAATAACTAGTAAACTTTTCACTTGCAGGTGTTCATTTCAATAGCCATACTTCTTGGGGATGGGGGATACAAACTTGTGAAATTTATTTTTTACATTTTGCGTCCTATGTTGAGTCAATGTTGTTGGTTGGAGTGGCCTAGCTCAATAGACACACAGTTATCACCCGAGGATAGGCAAAGGAAAGAAATCTTTTTAAGGGACCAAACTCCTAGTGAATGGCTGGTGGTTTTCCTTATTTGTCTTGGTGCTATGACATTGTCAATAGGTCTTATATTAGGTTGGATTTTTTCATCTCAGATGGGGTGGGCTTATCCCACTCTTACTTTCCTCATAATCATACCCATATTAGCACTTGGTAATGCCTATGGGTGTGGATTAAGAGAATGGGATCTAAGTGAGATTTATGGCTATCTAGCCATTTTTTCAATTGTTGGATTGATAGAGTCTTTTGTGCATGGAGGCGTCGTGCCGGGAATGGTAATCTGTGGCACTACCATGGTCGCTGTTTCCAGGTCACAAGACGTTATGAAAAATCTCAAAACTGCCCACGTTACTTCAACATCTCCATGGGCAATGCTATGTAGCCACCTTATGGGAAGTGTGATGGGGTCCATTGTGTCATCTTTTGTGTTTTGGATTTTTTTAAAAAGTAAAGAATACCCTGTACCCCATGCCCTTTTATACAGGAATATGGCAGCCATGGCAAGTAATTTGAAGCATGGAGACGTCTTCTTATTGCTTCCGAACAATGCATTTCCGTTATGCATTGTATTTTTCTTAGGAGCTATTGCACTGAATGCCATTAGAGATTATTATAGCACCAATAAATGGGTCAAACTCTTGGTACCAATTCCAACTGCTGCAGCCTTAGCTTTGCATATGGAGCGACACTTTGTCATTGACTTATTGGTTGGCTGCGTGATATTATGCATTTGGAAGCTACCTTATTTTGGGGGCAGTGCTCAGGAGTTTGTACCATGGGTAGCTTCAGGACTGTTTGTTGGGGAAGCTACATCAACGCTAATTGGTTCAACTTTGTCTATTCTGGGAGTGAATCCACATGCTTGCGGGAATTTTAAGAATTAAGTCAGTCGTTAGAGTTTATCTATTTGGGTTTGTTAATCATTTATCATTGATTTGCCATTGACTTCAGTAGATATTAGGTTTTAGTTTTCTATTAAAATGATTGCCATTGTAGTTAAAAAGCCCTATCAGGTCACCATTTGAGATTTATCTTTGATCATTCATGTGACAGTTCTTCTTGAGGGTTTTATCTTCTCAGTGTTGCTGGTTTTGGTTTTCACTTTGATTAATGACTCCATTGTTATGAGATGAGTTTGTTGGACCATAATTCACTGCTTTTCATGATACACTTGTTATGATTTGTTTGCTAAGGGACTCATTAAATTTGAGAAAACAGTAATAAGAGTATTAAATCACTGACTAACCATATCACTTATGAGAGGTATTAAAATTACAATAAAGCCTTGGAAAACAGAAAATGTTATGTTGTAAAACATGGTTTTCTTTCTGCAATTTTTGGTTTATTTAGCATAGGTGAGTTCTGTCGATGGTATGGGTGATTTGGTTGATTTGGAATCATAGAAAATTTGGTAAAAGGAGTTATTATTATATAAGAAGAATGAAAGAATCATAATTCAACGTAGCACTTGAGGAACTAATATAGCAGCACTTTTCAGTATAAATGCTCATCTGGTTTTACATTGCTAGCAGCAATATGATGTTTTTTTAAATTCATCACTGGGAAAATGAAATCCTCAAGAGATAAACACCGAATATATATTAATCAGATTACAAATCTGGGATAGATCAAATCAAGAAAACAAAGATAGGATACTTTTCAAGTACAACTCTAGAAGGGTATCATCTGTGTTGGTACCTCAAAAAGTCAAAATTGGTGAATCAAACAGATACACCTTAAATAGAAGTAATAAATAACTGAATTGAAGGTGTTTCTAATTGAAACTTGTGCAAGCTCAAAATTATTCATGTGATTTTTGAACTATAACGTAAGTTCCTGAAGAAGTTATAACAACAGTCTCAGATTCCTTCTCAAAGAAACATGGTTTGACTAATTCGCAAGGTCTATTACTACTAAAAAAATGTCTTTTTGAGACGGAAGTTTGGGAGGAATTAATTTTTATCCAAAATGCCTTAAAATTTGGGATGGATTTTTCATGGTTTTGAGACAGTTTATGTAAAAAAAAATATTTCGTCCAAAATCTATTACTTTTACGTCCTAACTTTTCCCGCCATTTTGCCGTTAAAATATCACCGACAAATTCAGGACGCATTTTGCCCAAATTCAAATAAATGAGATATCATTGATATTTTAAAATAAAATCCATCTAAAATTCGTCTCTAGTTTCCTATAGATTTTAGACACACTAGGATTAATGATTTCGTTCGGTGTTTTAGTTTATTTTTTCACAAAGTTATGTGTAATATGGACAGATTATATTTCCTCTTCAATTATTTGGTACTATTAGTTTCTTTGTCTCAAATCCGTGTGAATCGTTCATAGAAATAAGAGACGAACTTTAATTGTGCTTTTATAATTTTGTCTTATTGCTGAATCAGTCTCAAATATTTAAGGATTAATCATACAAATTTGACTTTGCCTCAAATCTGTGGGAATCATTCATACGAATTAGAGACTTATTATACTTGTGCTTTAACGATTTTGTGTTATTGTTAAAACCATCACAAATATGTGTGGCTTACTCATATAAATTTAATTTTGTCTAAAATCCATAGGAATCATTCATACAAATGAGAGATAAATTTCCCTTGTGCTATGACAATATGACATTATTGTTGAATCCTCTCAAATCCATTCGGATTGCTCATACATATTTGACTTTATCTCAAATTTGTGAGAATCATCCATACAAATCAAAGATAAACTTCACTTATGTTTTAATAAATTTGTGTTATTATTGAATCTCTCTAAAATCTATTCGGATTGCTCATACAGATTTGACATTGTCTCAAATTCACAAGAAGCGTTCATACAAATTAGAGACAAACTTCACTTGTATTTTAACAAATTTGTGTTATTATTGAACTCGTCTCAAATCCATTTGGATTGCTCGGGCAGATTTGATATTATCTTAAATCCGTTGGAATCTTTCATATGTATAAGAGAAAAACTTCACTTGTGTTTTAATAAATTTTGTGTAATTGTTAAATCCATCTCTAATTCAACTATACTGCTCATGCAAATTTGAGAAAACATTACTTGTTCTTTAATTATTTCGTGTTGTTACTCACTTTATCTCATATCTATGTGAAACTTTCACACAAAATTGTGTGAGGTTATAATTTTACTTTTAACTTTTCATCATATTATTAACTTTTTCTCAAATTTTTGCAAGCCATTCATAGACAGATATTACAATTCGTTTAAGGACTAAATTAGAAATTTATTCATTTATGTAAAAAATTTATACAAGACCAATATAGGGATCCTTCTCTTCATGACCAAACCGGAAGAATGGCAGATTTTTGTATCCTAATCATGAGCAATTGACCATATATCCATATCCAATCAATGAAGAAGAGATCATGAAATTATAATTTATAAGAATAGGGCAATTTTAACTGAGTTTTTGTAGTCTAGAAATTCGAGTTGTTTTTCTATTTTTATACATAGCTAGGAGTTTCTCATTTGATATTATATTATTATAAAAAATATCTAAATATCTAATACCAATATTTTTTTACGAAAATCTAATAGAAATATTATTTTTTACTACCTAACAGTAATTTAATTTAAATAATTAAAATTATTAATAATAAAAAAAATCTTTTGACAGTTAAATGAGCTTCAAACCCACTAGTAGTTAAAAAAAACATAAAATAGTGATGCTAATAAAATGAACTCAAGTAGTCTTCAAGGGTATTGAGCTCTTACTGATGAGGTCCACACAATTAGAATTTTGTTAATTATCTACAGATTTTTTTTTATGATTTTTTTGCAAATTTTCCTACCAATTTTGTTGATTTTCTTGGGGATTAAAAATTTGTAGCAAAATCCGCACGAAAATAATGATTTCCTGCAGATTTTTCTTGCGGATTTTCATTGTTATAATTCCTTAAAAAAATTGCAACAAAATTCACAGAAATTTAACATGGGAACTTTCCTACAAGACTTTCCTGGAATTTTGCTACAATTTTTTCTTTGGGATGCTTTTTTAGGGATTTTCTTGGGAATTTTATTCCTTTAGATTTTCTTACAAATTTTTTCTTGGGAATTTTCTCAGAGTTTAACTTTCTTGGGGATTTTCCGATGGACTTTGTTCCTGCATATTTCTTGCAAATTGTTTGATGGGGATTTTCTTACGAATTTTTTTTCCAACGAACTTTCTTGCGTATTATTTCCTAGGGATTTCTTAGGGTTTAGTTTTCTTTGTGATTTTCTTACGTATTTTTGTTCCCGTGGATTTTCATGCAGATTTTTTCTTAGGAATTTTCTTGAGGGTATAAGTTTCTTAGGGATTTTTTTGAGGACTTTTGTTTCGGCGGATTTTCTTGCGAACTTTTTTTCATGCAGATTTTTTGTGTGAATTTTGTTTTGGGAATTTTTATTCTTGCAATTTTTCTTGGGAATTTTTTTCTTATAGATTTTCTTTGGGATTTTCATACGGATTTTGGCAAATATTTTATTTTGATGAAATATTTTTTTTTAATTTACTATCAAAGATTATGTTTAAATTTTTAAAATTTAATATAAAAATATTTTATGTTTACTTTTATAATATAATAATATATTTTCCATTTCTTATGGAAATCTCCCTCTTCGTCTTGCCCAAGCATCCACCGTCACCAGACATGCGAGCTCTTGACGGGGCCAACACTAGAAACGCGAGCAGCCACCATATCTAGATCCCTTCATATCTTTCACTATAAATTAAAACCAGCTCCTAGTTTTTCGTTCCCCTCCTTCTGCTCATGCACGTGTTTCTTCGTCTTCTCACGCTTGCGATCGAAACCCTAACACTCAGATCTTAACACCACTTCACTCGATCATATCTAAACACCACTTCTGCTCAGATCTGCTTCGTTTTGCCATTTCTTCACCATTTTTTGCTCAACTCTGCTTCCTTGTGCTTCGTGGTTGTTGAGCTAGCTTCGTTCTGCTTTGCGATTACTAGGAGCTACACCATGAACCACAATGAAAGGTGCGAAGGTTAACCACTGCCATTTATGTTGGAGGCTAAGCGTGAAAGGTATGAAATTGTGGTCCCTTTCTGTTATTATCAAATTGTAGATTTGAAGTTGTGAATTTGTGGATTAGGGATTTTCGTAACTGTGGATTAATTTCTGTATTTGGATTTGGGGAAGTACATGAAATTAAGGTATTTTAATTTACATTACCCAAAATTGAGCTAATATAGTGCACATATAATTGCGATTACTAAGAAAACCGAAATAATATGTAACACGAAACTTTATTATTACGGTTAGAAAATCAACCTCAATTATATAATTTCGGTTCAAAATCAAACCGCAATAATAAGACATGTTAAGGTTTTATTTATATATATTTTTATTTTTATTTTTAGTGAATAGACAATTGCGGTTATATACCAGAAGTTCAGAATCGCAATAGAAGAATGAAAACTCGGCGGATTGTAATATTAAACACAAACCCATCTATTCTCTCATTCTATTTATAAACTAATCTCTCACTTTCCCTACTGCTGAGGCAATTTTTGCGAAACCCTCCACCTTCTCGCTAGTTGCATCCCCTAATCCACTTCTCCCCACTTCGCAGCAGCCGATTACGAATGCTCTCGCATATAAGCACTCTGTTCTTTTGTTCATCTCACACATTGTCGTTCCCTCGCGAACACTAAGCTTCTCTCTCAAACCACCGCGCTCTTCTTGCACCACCACGCGTCTTCTCACCACCGCAAGTTGGCTTTCACTTTCACTAGTTCTGTACTTTGTGGCTTTTACTTCCTCTTATTGGATTTCTGAGTTGTGAATTTGGTTATGATTTTTTAGGGTTCAAATCTTCTAGTTGCAACAACAGTGCCATTGTCGATTCTGTTGAAACCACGTCCTGTTTTAATTCCCCTTCTTCTCTGCTACTTTGCCATTACAGGTACTAGTGGAACATACAAAAAAAATAGAAAAAGAAAGAGAGGCAGAAGTGTCGAATAATTTAGTGCTAGTGGAGATAAATTTATATACAAAAAAGAAAAGGAGGATAATGGGGTGTGTATGCAACAACACAACAACATGCAGAGACACTAAATATAAAAAACAATAAAAAAATGAAGGTGGGACCACAGTAGAGGAATATAAAAAAAAAGTGAAGGATGGTGGGTGTCGGTATATAATAAAATAGAGGAACAAAAACAGAGCGGGGACTAACCTTGTAGAGTAAATAAGAAAAGAGGAGCAGCCTTCCCTTCGTTGTTGCAAACTTGCACAGTCTCACACAGCCTTCAATGTTGCGCAAAATAGATAGATGAGACCAAAGTAGGGTTGAGAAAGTTGAAAAATGCAATTTGGAAAGAAATTGCGGCCCTTTCCCTCCATTTAAGTCAAAAATATTGTGAAAAAACCCAATTAGCGTTATTGAAACCGGGTCGCACACGACTCAACCCATTTTGGTGTGCGACCCGCAGTTTCCAGAGTCCCACGATTCGAATTTGAAACGCGATTCAGCAATTCCAGGCGCGATTCCGGAACGATTTCGATACACATCATGAATCGTATCGCTAGGCTCAAATTTCGTATCGTATCGCGATTCGAATGGGATGAATCCTACTATACTAATAACACTGCAATATATAGCAATGAGGAGGAAGCCATAAAAGGAAAGGTTAAGCAAAAAGAGAAGTATGTTATGTGACTTTAGTGAAATAGCATAAACAGAAAGTGAGTATATATGCTATGTCCAAATTCTCAATTTTCATGTATCTAAAGGATATGCACTGCTTTGTCAGAACTTATTCATTTTTCATCTATGTCAATTAGTACAGGAGATAATAAATTATAATGCCTTTTTAAAATTATTCTTCTACATATATGATATTTTACTATTTAATGTATATATGTACTATTTCCATTTGAAAAAATTCAAGTTGGAATTACATCACAACAGCTCCTAATAAATTAAAATTAAATTTTATATTTTAATAATAAAAAAATAATTATAATCATACCTCAATTTCGAAAGAGATAGATAAAAAAAAATAAAATGAAATAGAGAGAAAATAACAGATATTAAAGGTGAAGTGATAGATAAACAAGAGGGAGATAGAAAGTAAAAAAATAAATAAATTATATGTCAGTAGTAATGATATTCAATAAAAAAACATGTCAGAAAATGCGTTATTAGCCTATATAATTTTTTTTTTGAATTTTTGTTATCCACTCAAAAGGTATTGTCTAAGTATTTAACGAGAGTAAATTACAATCTGTATTCATGAGGAATGTTCATGTAACACATTGAAAGATTAATTTGTGTTATAATTCATTGTGCTTTTTTAGAATTTTTTCTTTCCTTTCATAATTCAAAATATTATTGGCAATAAATGTTACCCTTACTATAGATTTAAGAAATTCTAAAATAAAACTAATGTTTAGAGCAAGTTTTCAAATTAAATTAAATTATTTGGTAAGTTTTTAATGGGTAAAAATTATTTAATGTGTTATGAAATCCGAAAATCAATAACACGATGTTCATAACTTATTATATATCGGGTTACTTTAGAATTTATAGAAAAAAAATATTATAAGATCGAAAGCGATGATCCAAATGATTGTAATACTAAAAGATTAAATTATTACTATTTAAAAAAAATAAAACTATTGAATTAATTGCAAGAATCTAATTTTAAAATTCAACAAAGAAAGAGATAAATTATTACCCCTAAAGTCCTATAAAAACTATTCAAACCATAGTGTTGACCAAATGATTATATTCTAAATTGGAAGAATAATAAAAATTAAATTAAACTAAAGATGTTAAATCATTTAAAAGATACGTTATATGGAAATTTTTATATTTTAAATTTCAATTTAAGAAACTTGTTATATTATTCTTAAATCCAAATATAATTCATCAATTGTTTTCTTGTTTTGGAATTGAATTTGAAATTTATTATATTATATATTTTAAAATATATAATTAGAGCAATAAATTATTTAATTTGAATAGTTATAATAAGAAGTTGTCTTCTTTTTTTTTTAAAAAAAAAACCTTAATCGGTATATCCTTTCTCTAAAAAAGAAAAACCAATATTATCCCACTATATTATAATAGTTTAATAATACTAATCTCTTTGACGTAGACAAATTTCATTTTTCCTCCTTACTATTGTTATTTCTGGGACTCTCATCTCGTTAGTTGAATCGTACTGCACCTCTATTTTTTCAATAGCACCCTTGCTGGTGGTAAAGGTTGATTTTGAGTAGAGTTGAAGGTTAAGGACCGGTTTATTTACATTATAATTGCATAGGATAGGTAAATGTGTCGGTCATGCAACATAGCAATTGTTACGGTGTGATTATTGTTATTGAATATAGTGCTTGTTCGGTCAACATCAAACGTAATTTTATTGCAAAACACCTTATTCTTTTTATAGTAATGATATCTAAAAAAGTTGATGCAATTTTAAAAATTTTCAAATAATTTATATAATTTTAAAAATCATGTTTCTTTTTTATTTCAAAAACACTATATTATTTAAGTGTAAAGTACTCAATCTCTTCAAAAATTCTTGCAATGTTAAAAAGTTAATAAATTATGAAAATTGAATTTGAAACTTGAAAGCGAATAATACATTATTTCAGAATGCTTCAAACAATTTAGGTAATTTAAAAACACATTAATCATGTTTTTTTTTAAAATACACCGTATTCCTCAAATGTATAGAACACAATCTTTAAAAAAGATATAAGTAGAAACTTAAAAGTGAATCATAAGTTGTTTTCATAAAGCTTCATATATTTTAGGTATATTAAAAATCCCATTTTCATTTTCCTTCAAAAACCACCATATTCTACAAGTGTATAAAAAGCAATCTCTAAAAACAGTTGCAATTTTAAAAATATCAAAAAAATTGTAAATTGATCAGGAAACTTATAAGTGAATAAGATTTTGTTTTCAAAAAGCTTCAATTAATATGGGTAACTGAAAAAAATTTGTGTTTTCATTTTTTATTTCAAAAAATAACATATTCTTTAAATGTATATTAGACGATATCTAAAAAATCGGTTGCAATTGAAAAATATAAAATACGGAAAATTCAGCTAGAGACTTCTATGTGAATAAGACATTTTTTAATAAGAAACCTTCAAATAATTTAATTAATTTAACAATCACATTTTTTTATTTTTATTTCAAACAACACCATATTCCTCAAGTCCATAGTACCTCTTCTCTAAAAAACTATTGCAATTTTAAAAATATAAAAAGTTACGTAAATTGTGATAGAAAGTTCAAAATGAATAATACATCATTTTCAAATAGCTTAAAATAATTAAGTTAATTTAAAAATTGAGTCTTCAAATTTAATTCAAAAAACACCATATTCTTCAAAATGAAAAAGTTAATAAATTATGAAAATTGAGTTAGAAACTTCAAGTGAATAATACATTGTTTTCAGAATGCTTCAAACAATTTAGCTTATTTAAAAAACCCTAATCATTTTTATTTTAAAAAACACCATATTCCTGAAGTGTATAGAATACAATCTTTAAAAGATGTTGAAATTTTAAAAATATTAAAAGTTTGTAGATTTAAGTAGAAACTTCAAAGTGAATAATACATTGTTTTCATAAAGCTTCAAATATTTTAGATATTTTAAAATTTCCGTTTTCATTTTTCCATAAAAAAACACCATATTCTACATGTGTATACAAAACAATCTCTAAAAAACAGTAGCAACTTTAAAAATATAAAAACATTTGTAATTTGAACAGGAAACTTATAAGTGAATAAGATATTATTTTCAAAAAGTTTCAATTATATTAGGTAACTTAGAAAAATTGTTTTTTACATTTTTTTTTAAAAAAACAACATATTCTTTAAATGTATATTACACGATCTCTAAAAAATCTATTGCAATTTTAAATATATAAAATAAGTAAAATTCATCTAGAGACTTCTATGTGAATAAGACATTTTTTTAAAAAAAATCATCAAATAATTTAGGTAATTTAACAATTGCGTTTTTATTTTTATTTTAAAAAACACAACGTTCCTTAAGTGCATAGTACACTATTTTTAAAAGAAACTATTGCACAGGTTAAAAGAACCCTTTTAAAAATATAAAATATTATGTAAATTGTGATAGAAACTTCAAAGTGAATAACACAGCATTTTCAAACAGCTTAAAATATGTAAAATTCAAAAGTTGCATTTTCAAATTTAATTCGAAAAACACCATATTCTTCAAGTGTATGGTACACAAACTTTATACAAACTGTTACAATTTTAAAATATAAAAAATTACGTAAATTGAGTTAGAATCTTCAAAGTGAAGAAAATATTATGTAGCATTCTTTCCTCCACATAGGGTTCCCATTTCTTCAAATGACAATTATCGCTAACTTTCACGTCTTTAAAAGCAGCTTCACCTTCAAAACCAGAACTAGCAATCCTCGTACATTTTCATTTCTTCCCCCTACTTTTCTTTCCCTTGGGCTCTCGATTCTGAAGCAAGTCAATCTGTTGAATACGAGTGGAAAGTTTAACATTTTTTCCATAAATCTTTGTCCAGACGTGGTTAAGGGGGACTCTAACAAGCTGGAGGGACAATCCTACATATGTCGTGCTCTTCAGCTTGGGGTGTATCTTCAAAAATGTAGAATTATTCTTTTCCTTTTCCGGTTCAACAATTAATTCAACCATTAATTTCTCTTGCTACTCTTGGACTAGGTCGATATTGGGCTCGATAAAAGCGGAAGTAACATCCAACTGAAACGAAAGATTGAAGGTCTAAGGTAATTTGGAGCAGAAAAGTTTGGACAATTTAGATTATCCCAAAGCTGATGGTTTGTGAATTTTTGTGACTCAGGCCATCTATTCTGAGTGCCAAAAGGAAATTCAATGTGTGTTGTTTTCTGACTCTAAATTTGTATGACTAAAAATCATTTTTTCCTTTGAAAATGGAATTGTGCAGTGTTTGGGATTTGCAGTGGGTGAAGGTGTCACTGTGATATTGGATTCGGATTCAATATATAGCAAAAAGGAGAAAGCCATGAAAGGAAATGTTAAGCAAAAAAATAAGTATGTTATGTGGCCTTAATGAAATAGCATAAACAGAAAGTGAGTATATATGCTATGTCGAGATTCTCAATTTTCATGTATCTAGAGGATAAGCACTGCTTTGTTAGAACTTAGTCATCTTTCATTGTATCAATTAGTAAAGGAGATAATAAATTATAATGCCTTTTTAAAATTATTCTTTTTCATATATGATATTTTCCTATTTAATGTATATATGTACTATTTTCATTTGGACAAAATTCATGTTGGAATTACATCACAACTGCTCCTAATAAATTAAAACTATAGTTTATATCTTAATAATGTAAAAGAAAAATTATAAGTGTACCTCAATTTCGGAAGAGATAGATAGAAAAAAAATGAAATGAAACATAGAGAAAATAAAAGATATTAAAGGTGATGTGATAGATAAACAAGAGGGAGATAGAAAGTAAAAATAAAAATAAAATTTGTATCGGTGAATAGTAATGATACTCGATAAGAAAACATGTCAGAAAATGCATTATTAACCTATATGATTATTTTTTGAATTTTTGTTATCTGCTCAAAAGGTATTGTCTGAGTATTTTAATGAAAGTAAATTACAATCCGTATTCACGAGAAATGTTCATATTACACATTATCCACTTTTTATTTAAGAAAATACATTTTTTCCCTGAAAGATTAATTTGAGTTATAATTCAATGTCCTTTTTCCGAATTTTTTCTTTCCTTTCATAATTCAAAATATTATAGGCAGTAAGTATTACCCTTACTATAGATTTAAGACATTCCAAAATAAAATTAAGGTTTAGAGAAAGTTTTCAAATTAAATTCAATTTCGTGAGGTTTTATGAAAAAAATTAATGTGTTTTTTATCGATATAAATTATTTAATATGTTATGAAATCCTAAAATCAATAATACGATCTTCATAACTTTTCGGGTTACTTTAGAATTTATACAGAAAAAAATCTTGTAAGATGGAAAGCGATGATCCAAATGATTGCAATACTAAAAATTAAATTGTTACTATTAAAGAAATCAAACTATTGAATTATTTGCAGTAATTTAATTTCAAAATTCAACAAAGAAAGAGATAAATTATTACTCCTTAAGTCTTATTAAAACTATTCAAACTATTGTGTTGACCAATTTAATTATATTCTAAATTGGAAAAATAATAAAAAGTAAATTGAACTAAAGATGTTAAATCATTTAAAAAGGTACTTTCTATGGAAATTTTTATATTTTAATTTTCAATTTAAGAAACTTGTTATATTATTCTTAAAACAAAATATAATTCATCAATTGTTTTCTTGTTTTGGAATTGAATTTAAAATTTGTTATATTATATATTTGAAAATATATAATTAAAGGAATAAATTATTTAATTGCAATAGTTATAATAAGAAGTTGTTTTCTTCTTTTTTAAAAACTCCTTTATTAGTTTATCTTTTTTTTTAAAAGAAAAACCAATATTATCCTACTATATTATAACAGTTTAATAATACTAATCTCTTTGACGTAGACATATTTCATTTATCCTCCTTACCATTATTATTTCTGGGACTCACACCTCGTTTGCTAAATCGCACTGCAACTCTATTTTTTCAACAACACCCTAGTCGTATAGGTTGATTTTGAGTAGACTGGTTCATGTGTAAAGCAATTGTTATGGTGTGATTATTGTCATTGAATGTAGTGCTTGTTCGGTAAACATCAAACGTAATTTTATTGGAAAACACCATATTCTTTAAGTGTATTGCAATTTTAAAAATAAAAAATAAATAATGTAAGTTGAGCTAGAAACTTCAAAGAGAATACGACATCGTTTAAAAAAGTATCAAATAATTTAAATAATTTAAAAATCGTGTTTCATTTTTATAATAAAAAAACCATAATATTCAAGTATAAAGTACTCAATCTCCACAAAAATTCTCGCAATATTAAAAAGTTAATAAATTATGAAAATTGAGTTTGAAACTTCAAAGTGAATACTGCATTGTTTTCATACTGCTTTATGTAATGCCTAGATTTTAGGATCAATTTTTTTCTAACACATAGCGGAAGTCAAATAATATATAGCTGCTAACGTCTAAGTAACCAGAGAGAATATCAGTCTGACTAAGTAACCATACAACAAACAAATGATTACCTATGTTACAATATAGCTGCTAACGTCTTCTCAAGCACTGACACCCTCTGAGTCGGTATCACCTGCAATACTGTAACCGTCAGTTATATGTACGATATATAATTGAGTAACCGTCGATATTGAAAATAATATATACAATATTGCAGCCAATCTAATTGGAAAACTTCTCAAATCAAATTCCTAACAAACACACCCAATATGTATGAGATGACAAGTTAAGTATGTTTGCTGCCATGAATCACTTTATTTTCCATTTCATTTCTTTTCTCTTTTAACGGGAAACCCTGTGCACAGGAAATTTACCATAGGTGCATGACAATAAATGCACAACTGAGCTCATCATCATGGCCACTGGCAAGCGTCCTTCTAGGGTCCTACTACTGAGGGACTATCTACCCCTTTCGGAATAGTCCATTTGCACTAGGTTATCTACCTCATTCTCGAGATAACTTAGCACTTCAGGTTATCTGTCCTTTTCAGAATAACCCTATATTTCTCATCATTTCATGCTTTGTCCACTTGACCGGTCTACTTCCAACGGAACTCAACCCTCTTACCCAACCAATGTTGATGGGGAAAGCATTTTTCACTTTTTCTTTTGTTTGATTTCATATTACATGATCTCATGCATCAAACATCTATTTTCATATCATAGACATTCATACAAGAGTTCCAATCATCTCATATTCGAATATAATCATCTTATATTCAAATGTATAAAACCCATATTCGAATACAGAAACTTCATATTCGAATAGCAAAAGTTCATATTCGAATATCATGTGACAGAAGTGTTATATTCAAATATCTATTCGAATATGGAAGGCCATATTCAAATAGATATTCAAATATACTAACTCTAGGCTTGTTTTTCTAAAACAGTTTGAAATCCACCCAAATTCTAAGTCCCAATCTCATCACATTACAATCTGGAATCTCTTGTCTTTTTTAACACATATAAATCTATGATTCCAACATCATTCACATTTTCAAATCAATTCCTAATCGTGCATCATCTATTTACACATTCAATCAGAACAAACCTCATTCAAGACACAGCATGCAAATTACAAATCTATACCGAACTCTAAATCAAACAATCTATAACATATTGTTTTTAGTTCCTAGCCACATGTTCCTAACATTCCATAGCATCCTTGATTTGAGGTTTTCAGGGTTACCTCTAAGCTTCTAGAATCCCTTTCTTCTTCAATCTCCCAATCCCGGTCTCCAACTTCCTTCTTTAGCACTTGTTGTCCTTGAGTATGAATCTCACCCCTTGGAGCTTTGGTCAAGAAGAAGTTTGTGAGAAGGGAATCTAAGATGGAAGAGTTGTGGAGTGTTGTTGATTCGTGACGAAGATTTAGTGAAGAATCTCTTAGAGAAAATGATTAGAGAGTGGAGAGTGGGGGAGGAAAATGGTGAAGTTTGGAGGTAGGGTCCCCATATTTATAGTTTAGGAGGTCCATATTCGAATATGAGCCATCCATATTCGAATATGAGACTTCCTTAAGCAAATACTACACCTCCATATTCGAATATCAGTCTTTCATATTCGAATATCAGACCTTCATATGCAAAGTTTATATTCAAATATAGGTAATTCATATTCGAATATAGCTATTTCTATTCGAATATACAAGTCCTTTTGGTCCCTCCTCTAACCTCTCTACTTGCAACTGATCCTCCTTCCTCTATACAAACAACTAAATCCCTTAAGTCTTAAGTCTCTTTATTACTTAGGGATTTTTGGGATGTTACACTTTAAATAATTTAGGTAATTTAAAAACACCCTAATCATTTTAATTTTAAAAAACATCATATTCCTCGAGTGTATAGAACACAATCTTTAAAAAATTTTGAAATTTAAAAAATATTAAAAATTTTGAAGTTATAATTTTTCCTTCAAAAACAACATATTCTACAAGTGTATAGAAAACAATCTCTAAAAAATAGTTGAAATTTTAAAAATATAAAAAAATTGTAAATTGATTAAGAAACTTATCATTGAATAAGATATTGTTTTCATAAAGCTTCAATTAATTTAGGTTACTTAAAAAAGATAATTTTTTCATTTTTTATTTCAAAAAACACTATATTCTTTAAAAGTATATTATGCGATCTCTAAAAAAACTGTTGTCATTTTAAATATATAAAATACGGAAACTTTAGTTAGATTCATCTATGTGAATAGGACATTTTTTTTGAAAAACCATCAAATAATTTACATAATTTAACAATCGCGTTTTCATTTTTATTTCAGAAAACACCATATTCCTCAAGTGCAAAATACACCATCTCTAAAAAATAATTGAAATTTTAAAAATATAAGAAGTTATGTAAATTGTGATAGAAATTTCAAAGTGAATAACACATCATTTTAAAACAGCTTCAAATAATTAAGGCAATTTAAAAATTGCATTTTTAAATTTAATTTAAAAAACATCATATTCTTCAAGTGTATGGTACATGATCTCAAAATAAATTGTTACAATTTTAAAATATAAAAAATTATGTAAATTGAATTAGAATCTTCAAAGTGAAGAAAAAATTATGTAGCATTCTTTCCTCCACAAAGGGCTCCCATTTCTTCAAATGACTATTGTCGCTAACTTTCCCGTCTTCATTGGCATCATTCAACTAAAAAGTAGCATTCATTGAAATCATTAGCATATTGCTTGAAATCTTTAAGTTTGAAGTAGAACGTAACTCTTTGAGATCATTAGCATATTGCTCGATAAAAGCGGAAGTCGGCATACAAGCGAATCGAAAGATTGATGGTCGAAGGTAATTTGGAGTAGAAAAGTTTGGACAGTTTAGATTATCCCAAAGCTGATGGTTTGGGAATTTATGAGACTCAGGCCATCTATTCTGGGAGCCAAAAGGAATTTCAATGGGTGGTGTTTTTGACTCTAAATTTGAACGACTAAAAATCATATTTTTTAAAATCGAATTGAGTCGTGTTTGGGATTTGCAATGGGTGAAAGTGTGACTGAGACATTGGATTTGGATTCAATATATTTATAGCAATGAGGAGGAAGCCTTGAAAGAAAAGGTTAAACAAAAAAAGAAGTATGTTATGTGACCTTTTTGAAATGGCATAAACAAAAAGTTAGTAGATATACTATGTCTAGATTCTGAATTTTCATATATTTAGAGGATATGTAGTACTTTGTCAGAACTTAGTCATTTTTCATCTGTATCAATTAATATGGGAGATAATAAATTATAATGCCTTTTTAAAATTATTCTTTTTCATATATGATATTTTACTATTTAATGTATATATGTACTATTTCCATTTGGACAAATTTTATGTTGGAATTACATCACAGCAGCTCCTAATAAATTAAAATTATAGTTTATATGTTGATAATAAAAATTAAAACTTAAAAGTGTACTCAATTTCGGAAGAGATAGATAGAAAGAAATGAAATGAAATAAAATAGAGAGAAAATAAAAGATATATTGAAGGTGATGTGATAGATAAACAAGAGGGAGATAGAATGTAAAAATAACAATAAAATTTATATAAGTGAAAAGTAATGATAATCAATAAAAAAACATGACGGAAAATGCGTTATTAACCTATATGATTTTTTTTTTTGAATTTTAGTAATCTGCTCAAAAGGTATAGTCTAAGTATTTTAATGAGTAAATTACAATCTGTATTCATGAGAAATGTTCTTGTTACACATTCTCCACTTTTTATTTAAGAAATTACATTTTTTTCCTTTAAAGATTAATTATGTTATAATTCATTGTGCTTTTTAAGATTTTTTTTTCGTTTCATAATTCTAAATATTATAGGCAGTAAATATTACCCTTACTATATATAGATTTAAGGCATTCTAAAAGAAAATTAAGGTTTAGAGCAAGTTTTCAAATTAAATTCAATTTCGTGAGTTTCTATGAAATCAATTAATGTGTTTTTAACGGTATAAATTATTTAATGTATTATGAAATCGGAAAATCAATAATACAATGTTCATAACTTATCGGGTTACTTCAGAATTTATAGAAAAAAAATATTGTAAGATCGAAAGCGATCACTACAAGAAAAATTCCACTTAGCAACCGAATAAATCAGTCACGGCAAGCTGAATAACGGTCACCAAACGTTGCGGTGACCGAATTGGTGACCGAAAAGTATCAGTGGCTATAAAGCTAGTCACTAACAACACGGCGACCGATTTTGAATTCGGTCTCCAAACAGTGACCGAATATTTCCGTCGCCGGGTAAAAATATCGGTCACCAAATGCACTATTCAAATGACGCATAGTTTTACTTAGTGACCGATAATTCGGTCGCCGGAAGTTAAAAATCCGTCACGAGTACGTCCACTCCGTCACTATTTCGGTCACTAAATTACCTTTTTTTTTTCTTGTTCGGTCACTAGTGGTATCTAATTCGGTTACCAGTAGTAGCTAATTCGGTCACTAGCAATGACTAATTCGGTCGCTAAATGGTAAAAACTAGAAAAAAAAACCTCTATTTCTTTCACTCCCTAAATCGCTTATAAAACACCTGGATAACAGAAAATTGTTCTCAAGCATTATATATTTAATATTTAATTCCATCAATCTAGAAAATCCAGAATTGAACACCAAAATATCAATAACAGATAAATCCATAAGTATAAAACATAAAACAAAATATAAATGTCAAATAATAATATAGCAGTGTTCCTAAATCCATAACATAATATAGTCTAATTCTAGCTAAAGTAGGCATCAATCTGGAACAGGTGAGGGATGCGATCCATGTTGGTTTGGTGAAAGTGGAAGATGTGAAGGAGCACTGAATTTTGTAGTGACGGCAATGACACGTTCTGCTGCAATAGTAGCCATCCTAGCAGTTTCAGTCTCAAAGCAACTCTAGCCTCATCCCACTTAGCTATAGCCTGATCCTGCTCACCTACAACTTGCTGAAACTATAATGAAAGAGTATTAAATTTTTTCAAATTATATATATATATATATATATTATTAGTTACTAATTATCTTCTTTATTGAAAATTCCATAAAAAAATTACTAACATATATTATATGTTTACAGTTTCACCTTAATTAATGGTAGTGGTTTTAAATTTGTGATAAAGATAATGGATTCAATTTTCTTTAAAAAAAGAATTATACTGTAATCTATTAAGAAAATGAATCAGTTAATTAGATTAAAATTTTTTGATGTTAATATTTTTTTGGTAGAAAAATAAAAGCAATAACTACACTCTAAGATACAAGTACTCTAAGAAAAGAGAACACCAATCACTCATTGGCAGCCTGTAATTTATTTTAATTTTGGTAAAGTTAAAGTTGGAAAAATAAAATTGGATGATTCTAGTGAACACTTACCATTGTGAGTGTTTGGATTATGAGCAGGTGGACGAATGGCTACAAATAATAATAGAAGAACAAACACACAATACAATATTGTTATACGAATGGCTACTAACATATTGAATTAAATTAAACTGATTATCTAACAAATACTATGAATACAAACAAAACTTTGAATGGAAGAATACCATAGAAACAACACGGAAGAGTATTGAATTTTTCTAAATAAAATTCTTATTAGATTATAGATAAAAATAAACGACCAAAGACAAAAGTTTTTAATTCTGTGATACTAAAGTTCAGTGATTGTTTAAGAAGGGAAGTAGGAATTGAATGACAAACTTTAATTTATATGTGAATGTGATCATGAGGCTTAGCCTCAGCTGATAGATTGTTTCATGTGGATAAGTGTACGATCCAGATTAATGAAGTACAAAATTAAAGCATGGTAAAGAGGTCAAATATAAAGGGCCAAATTAAAGTCCAGGCATATTTGGTATTACAACTGTGATGCAAATTGGAAACTAAAGAAAAAAGGAGAATATAAAAAGTGCGAATTAAATAGTTCCCTAAACACATTTATACATAGTATTGTCATATAGCAATAGAGCATAGTGCTTGATTGACATAATTTGTTGCATTGAAAAATGTATGATTACATAAATTATGAATATTTATGACGAAGGGAATTCATATAGCAAGTATCTAATTTTTTTTTTTAAAATCCAAATGTAAATATCCACTTGTAGTATCCAAAAAAGACTATACTGTAAACAACAGTACCATATAAGAACGCAAGAACAAAACTACATAAACAAGTAGTACCATATAATTTTCTATTCCATCCACTAGGCAGCATCTAACCAAAAACACCAAAGTGTAAACAACTCCAATAACAAAACTGCACAAAACAGAACGCAGTAGCATCTCAGAACAGTACGGAAAAATACATAAACCAGCAGCAGCAACATATAATTTTCTATTCCTTCCACTAGGCAGCATCTAACCAAAAACATCAAATTGTAAACAACTCCAAAAACAAAACTACACAGAACAGTAGCATCTCAGAATAGAATGGAAAAACTACATAAACCAGCAGCAGCAACTATAGGGACCAGCGAGTAGCATCTCAGAACAGAACTCAAATTCACAGAATAGAATGCAAATTAAGAGAACAGAACAAAAATTCATAGAAAGAAAGAGGGAGATCGACGGAAAGAGTGCAAGAGGGAAGAGAAGGTGCCGTTACTGGAAGTAGTCGCCAGAAACGTGAGAGAAAGAGGAGGAGGACGCGCAGCAATTTGGAGGTCGAAGGGCGCTGATTTGCGTTGATGGAGGAGCAGCACAGTGAACTGGTAGAGGAAAGAGGAAGAACAGCGCAACACAATTGGGGGATAGGGTTTCGTTCTTCTGTAAAGTATAAGACCGGCGACCGAAATTACATTACCGCGGCGACCGAAAAATCAGTCACCAATTAGATAATTTTGGCAACCGAAAATTGTTGTGCGGCTACAAAAAAAAGTGGGTAACAGTTCGCTAATTAATTTTTTTCAGAATCAGTGACCGTTTTGTTAACCAATATTACTAGCTACCGATTTATAGGGTCTCTAATTCGTCGCCGCATGGCTTAATAACCATTCCCTCCCTAACGAGTCGCTAAATTCGTCACCGAGGACTGTTTTCGGTCTCTAAATTCGGTCACCGATTTACATTTTTCTTGTAGTGGATGGTCCAAATAATTGCAATACTAAAAGATTAAATTGTTAGTATTAAAAAAGTCAAAATATTGAATTTGAAATTTGCTATATTATATATTTGAAAATATATAATTAAAGCATTAAATTATTTAATTTGAGTAGTTATAATAAGAAGTTGTCTTCTTCCCTTTTTTAAAAAAACCTTAATCAGTATATCTTTTTTTAAAAGAAAAACCAATATTATCCCACTATATTATAATAGTTCATTTAATAATGTTAATCTCTTTGACGTAGACAGATTTTATTTATCCTCCTTACTATTGTTATTTCTAGGACTCTCATCTCATTTGCCGAACGGTACTGCACTTCTATTTTTTCAACAACACCTTTGCTGGTGGTGTATGTTGATTTTGAGTAAAATTAATGGCTAAGAACCAGTTTACTTACGTTATAATTGAATAGGATGGGTAAATGTGTCTGTCATGCAACATAGCAATTGCAATGGTGTGATTATTGTCTTTAGTTGTAGTGTTTGTTCTGTCAACATCAAACGTAATTTTAATACAAATCAAAATAATTTATTCTTCAAGTGTATAGTAATCATATCTAAATAAAATGTTACAATTTTAAAAATGTAAAAAAAAATTTATGCAAGATGAGCTAGAAACTTCAAAGAGAATAAGAAATCATTTAAAAAAGTTTCAAATAATTTACGTAATTTAAAAATCGTGTTTCATTTTTATATTAAAAAACACCATATTATAGGGTAAAGTACTCAATCTTTTCAAAAGTTCTTGCAATATTAAAAAGTTAATAAATTATGAAAATTGGGTTACAAAAAATGAAGTGAATAATACATTGTTTTCATAATGCTTCAAACAATTTAGGTAGTTTTAAAAAACACTAATCATTTTTATTTCTAAAAACACCATATTACTCAAGTGTATAAAACACTATCTTTAAAAAATGTTGAAATTTGATTGTAGATTTACGTAGAAACTTCAAAGTGAATAACATATTGCTTGCCGTTTCTTTCTGGCGACTAGCTTCTCAAGTGGGTGGCTTGGTAAGCAAGCTACCTTCAGCATCGGTCAAATCCCTATCAATAATAGGCCGGAATGGTGGGGAAGGAGGCCCCCCCCTACTTCAATGGAAAGGGGGGAATCGCCGTTTCACAGCCACTCCTCTACAACTAACTACCTTTCGCCCAACATGATCACTGCCCGCCCGGCCCCTATCTTTAATCTTAAGTAAAGTGAAGTCAAATCAATGAAGTGAACAGCCCAACCTCTTTGTTTGAAGCTTTGCTTCCCCTAATTCCAAAAAAACAATAAATAGACTTGCTATTACTATAGTTATAGTATAGGAAAAAGCTTCTCTTTGATAGCGGTCATAGGGGGGTTCAGAAAGAATCTGATCGTAGATAGGGACTACGGGGGTAGGGGCGGATGTAGCCAAGCGGATCAAGGCAGTAGATTGTGAATCCACCACGCGCGGGTTCAATCCCCGTCGTTCGCCCATCAATAAATGGACCATTTGTTACGGAGACACAAGACAAACCTAGACATAATTTTTTCTTCAAATAATTTCATAAAGCTTCAAATAATTTAGGTATTTTAAAAATCACATTTTCATTTTTCCTTCAAAAAATACCATATTCTACAAGTGTATAGAAAATAATCTTTAAAAAACAATTGCAATTTTAAAAATATAAAATCAATTGTAAATTAATCAGGAAACTTATAATTAAATAATATATTATTTTCAAAATGCTTCAATTAATATATGTGACTTAAAAAAAATTGTGTTTTCATTTTTTATTTATTAAAACACCATATTATTTAAATGTATATTACACTATCTCTAAACATTTTATTGCAATTTTAAAAATATAAAATACGGTAAATTCAGCTAGAGACTTCTATGTCAATAAGACATTTTTTTTAAAAAAACCATAAAATAATTTAGGTAATTTAACAATCACGTCTTCAATTTTATTTCAAAAAACACCTTGTTCCCCAAGTGCATAGTACACAATCTCTAAAAAAAACTATTGAAATTTTAAAAATATAAATAGTTATGTAAATTGTGATATAAACTTCAACATGAATAATACATCATTTTCAAGTAGCTTAAAATAATTAAGGTAATTTAAAAATTGCATTTTCAAATTTAATTCAAAAAATATCATATTCTTCAAGTGTATGATTCACAATCTCTAAACAAACGGTTACAATTTTAAAGTTTTAAAAAATTATATTGTAAATTGAGTTGGAAATTCAAAGTGAAGAAAAAATTATGTAACACTCATTCCTCCACATAGGGTTCCCATTTCTTGAAATGACTATTATTACTAACTTTCCCGTCTTCATTGGCATGACAAAACTAGAAGTAGCATTCTTTGAAATCATTAGCATATTGCTTGAAATCTTTAAGTTTGAAGTAAAACTATTTGAAATCATATGCATATTGCCTGAAATCTTTGAGTGGGAAGTCTGGCCCTCATAGGAATCTATACTTCTCATTAGGTTCAAAAGCTTCAGCTTCAAAATCAGAACTAGCAATTTTTGACTGCCTTGTACATTTTCGTTTCTTCTCCCTACCTTTCTTTTCCATGGGCTCTCGATTCTGAAGCAAGTCAATCTGCTGAATATGAGTGGGAAATTTAACATTCTCCTATAAATCTTTCTCCAGAAGTAGGCAAAGGAGACTCTAATAAGCTGGAGGGACAATCATGTGTATGTCGTTCTCTTCGGCTTGGGGTCGTCTCTTCAAAATGTAGAATTTTTCAGTTCTATTTCTGGTTCAGCAATAAATTCAACAATTAATTTCTCGTGCTGCTCTTGGAATAGGTCGATATTTGGCTCGATAAAAGCGGAAGTCAACAAACAACTGAAATGAAAGATTGATGGTTGAAGGTAACTTGGAGCAGAAAAGTTTGGACAGTTTACATTATCCCGTAGCTGATGGTTTGGAAATCTAGGTGACTCAGGCCATCTATTCTAGGAGCCAAATGGAACTTTAATGGGTGGTGTTTCTGACTCTAAATTTGAACTACCAAAAATCTTTTTTTTTCTTTGAAAATGGAATTGAGCAGTGTTAGGGATTTTCAATGGGTGAAAGTGTGACTGAGACGTTGGATTTGGATTCAATATATCATGGTTATTGAATCAGGATTCGTATCGTGTATCGATTTACCTATTTTTAGATATCTTTTTATGTATTGTAAGATACAAGATCAATATAAAATACTATAATCTAAAAATAAAAAACATATTGAATAACTAATAAATTTAAATATAAACTAAAACAAGTACTTCATTCAAACCAAAATCATATTGTTATGATCCATAATTTGTCACAAATCAAACTACCATAATAATGAAATATTAACTATCCAGTGCTTCAAAACACCATAAAAAAGAAGTACAAAAATGATGGACAATCATAATTTCCTATTCTTACGTCCTAAATTCCTAGTAAATTAGTAAATACTAAGTACTAACTATCATCCCCAATATCTATGTCACTTAGTTCATCCTCCTCATCTTCTAATATCAAAACATCATTCTCCTCCTCATGTGAGTCTCCAACTCCAACAACCTCTTCAATCTCATTTTCATCTCTAATTATTGAAGAAGATTCTACCCTCTTGTCAACCTTGGCATTAAAATTTCTTGGACCTATTAAAGAAACAAAAAACAATAAGTATAACACCACATTTATTGAGTGTAGGTTGAAAAGTGTAACCAAATACCTCTCTTCCTTTTCTTGCTAGGAGCTCCTTCTTCAAAACCGAAGGATTCATGTATATCCATCCAAGATGAATCAATTGGTAAGCAAGGATCCTCTTTTTCAGTAATCCACCCATCATCCAATTCAATATCGGATAAGCATATGGGATCATAAGTTTCTCCCTTCTCTTTTCTAGATTTTTGCCTCATTTCAAGTTGAAGATTATACTTGACGAATACAAGATCATTTAATCTTTGTTGCTCCAACAGATCTCTTCTCTTAGTATGCACTTGATCAAAGATACTCCAATTTCTCTCACATCCGGTAGCACTACATGTGAGACTTAAAACTCTCATGGCTAGCTTTTGTAATTCTTTGCCCTCCCCACCATAACTTTCCCACCAAAGAGCTATCAAATGAGAAGACAACATAAAATCAAAACTAAATCCTAGTAGGCTAGTAGCTAATATATTTTCAAAACCAATCAATTAATTAAAATTTACCAGGTTGTTTTTTGTCTCTAGCGTCTATTGCCATGCTCAATCCGAAAATCCCCTTTGCTGTCTTGAATCTATCAAGTTGTTGATCAATTAAAAATCTTGTCCTTCTATCCGGAACCATTCTTTCAATGGTTTCATACAAACCAATTAAAACTTCACTATCTGGGTTGAAGTCCTCTTCATAATGGAACCTAAAACAATGAGGATTGAGGAATATGTCACTTAACACCAAACTTGGAATTACCAAAAGTGCATAAATAATAATACTAAGAAAAAAGAGATCACTTACTTGGGATTAAGATAGTAAGCAGCAGCATGGAGAGGCCTATGCAATTGCAAATTCCACCGAGTATCAATGATCTCCCAGATCTTTTTATATGTTGAATCTTGATTCTTCAAGCTTTTAGCTATTTGTTCTTTAGCTCTATCTATAGCTTCATAGATATAAGGAATTGCAGGTTTTGAGTCACTATCTACAAGTCTCAAAACCTTCACAAGTGGAGTCACACACTTCAAGCAGTATTGTATTGATTTTCAAAATCTTATGTCACCCAAAATTGTATGGGTCACTTGTTTTGCCTTGGTTTTACTAGCATACTTACTAGTAGCCCACTCCTTAAAGGAAAACATCAATTGAAGATCATTCTTTTGTTGTAATATGCAATTTAGAGTGAGAAACACAATAGCAAATCTTGTGACAGCTGATCTTGCTAATTCTCTTCCCTTGGAATACTTTCGGTATAAAGTCAGGACCCAAGTGTGCTTATAAATAAAATTTGTCACTTTTTTTGCATTTGCAATAGTATTGTAAAATGCTGGAAGCTTCCCAATGTCTTGAAGAATTAAGTCGAGACAGTGAGCTGCACAAAGTGTCCAAAACAATGTTTTTCTCTTATCCTCTAACATCTTTCCAGCTGCCACAACATTAGAGGCACCATCTGTTACAACTTGCACTACATTGTCTTCCCCAATTTCTTCTATCATGCTATCCAACAACTTAAACATTTTCTTGGCATCTTTGATCACATCACTAGTGTCTACCGATTTTAGGAAAACTGTGCCACTTGGACCATTTACTAAAAAGTTAGTAAGAGATCTACCTTTTCCATCTGTCCATCCACATCACACATCAAAGTGCAACCCCATTTTGCCCATTCAATCTTGTACTTATCTAGGCCTTTTCGAACATTGTCAAATGTCTTCTTCAAGTAAGATATTCTTACTTCATGAAAAGTAGGTGGTTTCAATCCCCTTCCATACTGACCCACTGGTTTTAACATTTGAATAAAAAGTGGACTTCTCACCAAATTAAATGGTAAAGTATTACCATAAATGCATTTGCAGATGTCTTGGATCACTTCTTCCCTATCTTTCAATGACTCATTCATTGTTTGTTGCCTCATAGAAGAACTACTTCCTTCCTTCCCCTTCCCCTTCTTAGCATCTTTTCTAGCCATATTTTGAAAATCATCTTTTCTGGCCTCTTTAGCTTTTTCTTTATCCTCTAAGAGCTTCACAAACATATTTTTGACTTCTTCTGGAACTCTAGTACAAGATATAACATTCATCTTTGTTCCTGCAAGATGATGTTTCATTCTTGCAACATCACCCCAATAAGTATTTGAACAATATTTACATTTAACAACTAATCTGTGTGGTAGGACTGCCTCACAATGCTTCCAAGTAATGTCAACTATTTTTTTCTTGGATTCAGTCATTGTAAGAAACCTATAAAATAAAACAGTATTGTGTAAGGACTTGGGACATACAGCTTGAGAAAAAAATAGAAAAAGAAAGAGAGGCAGAAGTGTCGAATAATTTAGTGCTAGTGAAGACAAAGTTATATCGAAAAAAGAAAAGAAGGATAGTGGGGTGTCTGTGCAACAACACAACAAGAGAGACACTAAATATAAAAAACAATAAACAAATGAAGAAGATGTGACCACAGTAGAGGAATATAACAAAAAAGTGAAGGATGGTGGGTCTCGGTATATAATAAAACAGAGGAACAAAAACAGAGTGGGGACCAAGACCAACCTTGTAGTATAAATAAGAAAAGAGGAGCAGCCTTCCCTTCCTTGTTGCAAACTTGCACAGTCTCACAGCCTCCAATGTTGTGCAAAACAGAGAGATGGGACCAAAGTAGGGTTGTGAAAATTGAAAAATGAGATTTGGAAAGAGGGTTCGACCTGCGGTTTCCAGAATCCTGCGATTCGAATTTGAAACGCGATTCTACTATCCAGGAACGATTTCTATAAACCTCACGAATCGTATCACTAGGCTCACATTTCGTATCGTATCGCAATTCGAATGGGATGAATTGTAAGATACCAATCACACTGCAATTTATAGCAATGAGGAGGAAGCCATGAAAGGAAATGTTAAGTAAAAAGAGAAGTACGTTATGTAACCTTAGTGAAATAGCATAAACAGAAAGTGAGTATATATGTTATGTCCAGATTCTCAGTTTTCATGTATTTAGAGGATATGCACTGCTTTGTCAGAACTTATTCATTTTTCATCCATATCAATTAGTAAGGAAGATAACAAATTATAATGCCTTTTTTAAATTATTCTTCTACATATATGATTTTACTATTTAATTTATATATGTACTATTTTCATTTGGACAAAATTCAAGTTGGAATCACATCACAACAACTCCTAATAAATTAAAATTAAACTTTATATTTTAGTAATAAAAAAATAAAATTATAATCGTACCTCAATTTCGGAAGAGATAGATAGAAAAAAAATGAAATGAAATAGATAAAAAATAAAAGATATTAAAGGTGAAGTGATAGATAAACAAGAGGGAGATAGAAAGTAAAAAAAAAAAAATTATATGTGAGTAGTAATGATACTCAATAAAAAAACATGTCAGAAAATGCGTTATTAGCCTATATAATTTTTTTTTAAATTTTTGTTATCCACTCTAAAGGTATTGTCTAAGTATTTTAATGAGAGTAAATTACAATCTGTATTCATGAGGAATGTTCATGTAACACATTGAAAGATTAACTTGTGTTATAATTCATTGTGCTTTTTTGGAATTTTTTCTTTCTTTTCATAATTCAAAATATTATTGGCAATAAAAATGACCCTTACTATAGATTTAAGACATTCTAAAATAAAACTAATGTTTAGAGCAAGTTTTCAAATTAAATTAAATTTGGTAAGTTTTTAAGAAATAAATTTGGGAATTGATATTTTCACTCCTATATTGATATTGTCACTCCCATATAAAATTTTTCATTCAATGTTGCTTTGCTTTTTTACAAAGAAAAAGAGAAAAAAGGAGTGGCAATATAAATTATTGGAGTGACAATATCACTCCCTAATAAATTAATGTGTTTTTTATCGGTAAAAATTATTTAATGTGTTATGAAATCCGAAAATCAATAATACGATGTTCATAACTTATTATATATCGGGTTACTTTAGAATTTATAGAAAAAAATATTATAAGATCGAAAGCGATGATCCAAATGATTGTAATACTAAAAGATTAAATTGTTACTATTTAAAAAAAGTCAAACTACCGAATTAATTGCAAGAATATAATCAATTTGGTCAACACTATGGTTGGAAAAATAAAAATTAAATTAAACTAAAGATGTTAAATCATTTTAAAGGTACTTTATATGGAAATTTTTATATTTTAAATTTCAATTTAAGAAACTTGTAATATTATTCTTAAATCCAAATATAATTCATCAATTGTTTTCTTGTTTTGGAATTGAATTTGAAATTTGTTATATTATATATTTGAAAATATATAATTAAAGCAATAAATTATTTAATTTGGGTAGTTATAATAAGAAGTTGTCTTCTTCTTTTTTTTAAAAAAAAAACCTTAATCAGTATATCCTTTTTCTAAAAGAAAAACCAATATTATCCCACTATATTATAATAGTTTAATAATACTAATCTCTTTGACGTAGACAAATTTTATTTATCCTCCTTACTATTGTTATTTTTGGGACTCTCATCTCGTTAGTTGAATTGTACTGCACCTCTATTTTTTCAACAGCACCCATGTTGGTGGTACAAGTTGATTTTGAGTAGAGTTGAAGGTTAAGGACCAGTTTATTTACATTATAATTGAATAGGATAGGTAAATGTCAGTCATGCAACATAGCAATTGCTACAGTGTGATTGTTGTCATTGAATGTAGTGCTTGTTCTGTCAACGTCAAACGTAATTTTATTGCAAAACACCTTATTCTTTTTATAGTATCGATATCTAAAAAAGTTGATGCAATTTTAAAAACTTTCCAATAATTTATATAATTTTAAAAATTGTGTTTCTGTTTTATTTTAAAAAACATCATATTATTCAAGTGTAAAGTACTCAATCTCTTCAAAAATTCTTGCAATATTAAAAAAGTTAATAAATTATGAAAATTGAGTTAGAAACTTCAAAATGAATACATTTTTTTCATAATGCTTCAAACAATTTAGGTAATTTAAAAACACATTAATCATGTTTATTTTAAAATACACCATATTCCTCAAGAGTATAGAACACCATCTTCAAAAAATTTGAAATTTTAAAAATATAAAAATTCTTGTAAATTTGAGTAGAAACTTCAAAGTGAATCATAGGTTGTTTTCATAAAGCTTCATATATTTTAGGTATATTAAAAATCCCATTTTCATTTTTCCTTCAAAAACCACCATATTCTACAAGTGTATAAAAAACAATCTCTAAAAACAGTTGCAATTTTAAAAATATCAAAAAAATTGTAAATTGATCAGGAAACTTATAAGTGAATAAGATTTTGTTTTCAAAAAGCTTCAATTAATATCGGTAACTGAACAAAATTTCTGTTTTCATTTTTTATTTCAAAAAATAACATATTCTTTAAATGTATATTACACGATATATAAAAAATCGGTTGCAATTTGAAAAATATAAAATACGGAAAATTCAGCTAGCGACTTCTATGTGAATAAGACATTTTTTTAATAAGAAACCTTCAAATAATTTAGTTAATTTAACACTTGCATTTTTTATTTTTATTTCAAACAACACCATGTTCCTCAAGTGCATAGTACCTCTTCTCTAAAAAATTATTGCAATTTTAAAAATATAAAAAGTTATGTGATAGAAACTTCAAAATGAATAATACATCATTTTCAAACAGCTTAAAAAAATTAAGGTAATTTAAAAATTGAGTCTTCAAATTTAATTCGAAAAAACCATATTCTTCAAAATGAAAAAGTTAATAAATTATGAAAATTGAGTTAGAAACTTCAAGTGAATAATACATTGTTTTCAGAATGCTTCAAACAATTTAGCTTATTTAAAAACATCCTAATCATTTTTATTTTAAAAAACACCATATTCCTGAAGTGTATAGAATACAATCTTTAAAAGATGTTGAAATTTTAAAAATATTAAAAGTTTGTAGATTTAAGTAGAAACTTCAAAGTGAATAATACATTGTTTTCATAAAGCTTCAAATATTTTAGATATTTTAAAATTTCCATTTTCATTTTTCCATAAAAAAACACCATATTCTACATGTGTATACAAAACAATCTCTAAAAAACAGTAGCAACTTTAAAAATATAAAAACATTTGTAATTTGAACAGGAAACTTATAAGTGAATAAGATATTATTTTCAAAAAGCTTCATTTATATTAGGGAACTTAAAAAAATTGTTTTTTGCATTTTTTATTTAAAAAAACACCATATTCTTTAAATGTATACTACACGATCTCTAAAAAATCTATTGCAATTTTAAATATATAAAATAAGTAAAATTCAGCTAGAGACTTCTATGTGAATAAGACATTTTTTTAAAAAAATCATCAAATAATTTATGTAATTTAACAATTGCGTTTTTATTTTTATTTCAAAAAACACAACATTCCTTAAGTGCATAGTACACCATTTTTAAAAGAAATTATTGCACGGGTTAGAAAAATCCTTTTAAAAATATAAAATGTTATGTAAATTGTAATAAAAACTTCAAAGTGAATAATACAGCATTTTCAAACAGCTTAAAATGTGTAAAATTTAAAAGTTGCATTTTCAAATTTAATTCGAAAAACACCATATTCTTCAAGTGTGTAAATATAAAAAATTTTAAAATTTTAAAATATATAAACTTATGTAAATTGAGTTGGAATCTTCAAAGTGAAGAAAATATTATGTAGCATTCTTTCCTCCACATAGGGTTTCCATTTCTTCAAATGACAATTATCGCTAACTTTCGCGTCTTTAAAAGCAGCTTAAGCTTCAAAACCAGAACTAGCAATCTTTGACCGCCTCGTACATTTTCATTTCTTCCCCCCTACTTTTCTTTCCCATGGGCTCTCGATTTTGAAGCAAGTCAATCGGCTGAATACAAGTGGAAAGTTTAACATTTTTTCGATAAATCTTTCTCCAAACGTGGTTAAGGGGGACTCTAACAAGCTGGAGGGACAATCCTACATATGTCATGCGCTTCGGCTTGGGGCGTATCTTCAAAAATGTAGAATTATTCTGTTCCTTTTCCGATTCAACAATTAATTCAACCATTAATTTGTCTTGCTACTCTTGGACTAGGTCGATATTGGGCTCGATAAAAGCGGAAGTAACATCCAACTGAAACAAAAGATTGAAGGTCTAAAGTAATTTGGAGCAGAAAAGTTTGGACAGTTTAGATTATCCTAAAGCTGATGGTTTGTGAATTTTGGTGACTCAGGCCATCTACTCTGAGAGCCAAAAGGAAATTCAATGGGTGGTGTTTTTGACTCTAAATTTGTATGACTATAAGTCATTTTTTCCTTTGAAAATGGAATTGTGCGGTGTTTGGGATTTGCAGTGGCTGAAGGTGTGACGGTGATATTGGATTTGGATTCAATATATAGCAAAGAGGAGAAAGCCATGAAAGGAAACGTTAAGCAAAAAAATAAGTATGTTATGTGACCTTAATGAAATAGCATAAACAGAAAGTGAGTATATATGCTATGTCCAGATTCTCAATTTTAATGTATCTAGAGGATAAGCACTGCTTTGTCAAAACTTGGTCATCTTTCATCTGTATCAATTAGTAAGGAAGATAATAAATTATAATGCCTTTTTAAAATTATTCTTTTTCATATATGATATTTTCCTATTTAATGTATATATGTACTATTTTCATTTGGACAAATTCATGTTGGAATTACATCACAACCGCTCCTAATAAATTAAAACTATAGTTTATATCTTAATAATGTAAAAGAAAAATTATAAGTGTACCTCAATTTCGGAAGAGATAGATAGAAAAAAAAATGAAATGAAACATAGAGAAAATAAAAGATATTAAAGGTGTGATAGATAAAAAAGAGGGAGATAGAAAGTAAAAATAAAATAAAATTTGTATCGGTAAATAGTAATGATACTCAATAAGAAAACATGTCAGAAAATGTGATATTAACCTATATGATTATTTTTTGAGTTTTTGTTATCCGCTGAAAAGGTATTGTCTGAGTATTTTAATGAAAGTAAATTACAATCCGTATTCACTAGAAATGTTCATATTACACATTATCCACTTTTTGGTTAAGAAAATACATTTTTTCCTCCGAAAGATTAATTTGTGTTATAATTCAATGTGCTTTTTTCGAATTTTTTCTTTCCTTTCATAATTCAAAATATTATAGGCAGTAAGTATTACCCTTACTATAGATTTAAGACATTCCATAATAAAATTAAGGTTTTGAGAAAGCTTTCAAATTAAATTCAATTTCGTGAGTTTTTATAAAAAAAATTAATGTGTTTTTATCGTTATAAATTATTTAATGTGTTATGAAATCCTAAAATCAATAATACGATCTTCATAACTTATCGGGTTACTTTAGAATTTATACCGAAAAAAATCTTGTAAGATCGAAAGCGATAATCCAAATAATTGCAATACTAAAAATTAAATTGTTACTATTAAAGAAATCAAACTATTGAAATTTTTGCAGTAATTTAATTTTAGAATTCAACAAAGAAAGAGATAAATTATTACTCCTTAAGTCTTATTAAAACTATTCAAACTATTGTGTTGACCAATTTGATTATATTCTAAATTAGAAAAATAATAAAAATTAAATTAAAGTAAAGATGTTAAATCATTTAAAAAGGTACTTTCTATGGAAATTTTTATATTTTAAATTTCAATTTAAGAAACTTGTTATATTATTCTTAAAAAAAAATATAATTCATCAATTGTTTTCTTGTTTTGGAATTGAATTTGAAATTTGTTATATTATATATTTGAAAATATATAATTAAAGGAATAAATTATTTAATTGCAATAGTTATAATAAGAAGTTGTTTTCTTCTTTTTTAAAAGCTCCTTTATTAGTTTATCTTTTTTTTTTTAAAGAAAAACCAATATTATCCTACTATATTATAACAGTTTAATAATATTAATCTCTTTGAATTAGACAGATTTCATTTATCCTCCTTGCCATTGTTATTTTTGGGACTCACACATCGTTTGCCAAATCGCACTGCACCTCTATTTTTTCAACAACACCCTTGCTGGTGGTATAGGTTGATTTTGAGTAGACTGGTTCATGTGGAAATGTGTCTGTCATGCAACTTAGCAGTTGTTAGGGTGTGATTATTGTCATTGAATGTAGTGCTTGTTCCGTAAACATCAAACTTAATTTTATTGAAAAACATCATATTCTTCATGTGTATTGCAATTTTAAAAATAAAAAATAAATAATGTAAGTTGAACTAGAAACTTCAAATGGAATACGACATCGTTTAAAAAATGTATCAAATAATTTAAATAATTTAAAAATCGTGTTTCATTTTTATAATAAAAAAACCATATTATTCAAGTATAAAGTACTCAATCTCTACAAAAATTCTCGCAAGATTAAAAAGTTAATAAATTATGAAAATTGAGTTTGAAACTTCAAAGTGAATACTACGTTGTTTTCATACTGGTTTATGTAACGCCTAGATTTTAGGATCATCTTTTTTCTAACACATAGCGGAAGTCACTAAGTCGCCATACAACAAAACAAATGACTACCTAAATATGTCACAATACAGTTGCTAACGTCTTCTCAAGCACTGACACCCTCCGAGTCGGTATCACCTGCAATACTGTAGCCATCAGTTATATGTACGACATATAACTCAGTAACCATCGGTATTGAAAATAATATATAAAATATTGCAGCCAATCTAACTGCAAAACTTCTCCAAATCAAATTTCTAACAAACACACCCAATATGTATGAGATGACAAGTTAAGTATGTTTACATTGAATCACTTTATTTTCCATTTCATTTCTTTTATCTTTTAACGGGAAACCCTGTGCACAGGAAATCCACCATAGGTGCATGACAGTGAATGCACAACTGAGCTCATTATCATGGCCACTAGCAAGCGTCCTTCTAGGGTCCTACTGTCGGGCTACCAACCCCTCTTGGACTAGCCGATGGACTATCTACCCCTTTTGGAATAGCCCCTTTGCACTAGGTTATCTACCTCGTTCTCGCGATAACTTAGCACTTCAAGTTATCTGCCCTTTTCGGGATAACCCTACATTTCTCATCATTTCATGCTTTGTCCACTCGCCCGGTTTACTTCTGGCGGAACTCAACCCTCTTACCCAACCAATGTTGATGGGGAAAACATTTTTCACTTTTTCTTTTGTTTGATTTCATATTACATGATCTCATGCATCAAACATCTATTTTCATATCATAGACATTCATACAAGAGTTCCAATCACCTCATATTCGAATATAATCATCCTATATTCAAACATACAAAACCCATATTCGAATACAGAAACTTCATATTCGAATACCAAAAGTTCATATTCGAATATCATGTGACAGAAGTGTTATATTCGAATATCTATTCGAATATGGAAGGCCATATTCGAATTGATATGCAAATATACTAACTCTAGGCTTGTTTTTCTAAAACAGTTTGAAATCCACCCAAAGTCTAAGTCCTAATCTCATCACATTATAATTTGGAATCTCTTGTCTTTTTTAACACATACAAATCTATGATTCCAACATCATTCACATTTTCAAATCAATTCCTAATCATGCATCATCTATTTACACATTCAATCAGAACAAACATCATTCAAGACACAGCATGCAGATTACAAACCTATACCGCACTTTAAATCAAACAATCTATAACATATTGTTTTTAGTTCCTAGCCACATGTTCCTAACATTCCATAGTATCCTTGATTTGGGGTTTTCAGGGTTACCTCTAAGCTTCCAGAATCCCTTTCTTCTTCTAGCTCCCAATCCCAGTCTCCAACTTCCTTGTTCAGCACTTGTTGTCCTTGAGTATGAATCTCACCCCTTGGAGCTTTAGTCAAGAAGAAGCTTGTGAGAAGGGAATCTAAGATGGAAGAGTTGTGGAGTGTTGTTGATTCGTGACGGAGATTTAGTGAAGAATCTCTGAGAGAAAATGATTAGAGAGTGGAGAGTGGGGGAGGAAAATGGTGAAGTTTGGAGATAGGGTCCCCATATTTATAGTTTAGGAGGTCCATATTCGAATATGAGCCATCCATATTCGAATATGAGACTTCCTTAAGCAAATACTACACCCCAATATTCGAATATTAGTCTTTCATATTCGAATATTATACCTTCATATGCCAAGTTTATATTCGAATATAGCTATTCCTATTCGAATATACAAGTCTTTTTGGTCCCTCGTCTAACCTCTACTTCCAACTAATCCTCTTTCCTCTTTTCTTTGTAATTTGCAACTAAATTCCTTAAGTCCTAAGTCTCTTTATTACTTAGGGATTTTTGGGATGTTACACTTTAAATAATTTAGGTAATTTAAAAACACCCTAATCATTTAAATTTTAAAAAACTCCATATTCCTCATGTGTATAGAACACAATCTTTAAAAAATTTTGAAATTTTAAAAATATTAAAAATTTTGAAGTTTTAATTTTTCCTTCAAAAAACACCATATTCTACAAGTGTATAGAAAACAATCTCTAAAAAATAGTTGAAATTTTAAAAGTATAAAAACAATTGTAAATTGATTAAGAAACTTATCATTGAATAAGATATTATTTTCAAAAAGCTTCAATTAATTTAGGTTACTTAAAAAAGATCATTTTTTCATTTTTTATTTCAAAAAACATCATATTCTTTAAATGTATATTACACGATCTCTAAAAAATCTGTTGTAATTTTAAATATATAAAATACGGAAACTTCAGTTAGATTCATCTATGTGAATAGGACATTTTTTTTGAAAAACCATTAAATAATTTACATAATTTAACAATCGTATTTTCATTTTTATTTCAAAAAATATCATATTCCTCAAGTGCAAAGTACACCATCTCTAAAAAAATAATTGAAATTTTAAAAATATAAGAAGTTATGTAAATTGCGATAGAAATTTCAAAGTGAATAACACATCATTTTAAAACAGCTTAAAATAATTAAGGCAATTTAAAAATTGCATTTTCAAATTTAATTCAAAAAACACCATATTCTTCAAGTGTATGGTACACGATCTCAAAACAAATTGTTATAATTTTTAAAATATAAAAAATTATGTAAATTGAGTTAGAATCTTCAAAGTGAAGAAAAAATTATGTAACATTCTTTCCTCCACATAGGGCTCCCATTTCTTCAAATGACTATTATCGCTAACTTTCCCGTCTTCATTGGCATCATTCAACTAAAAGTAGCATTCATTGAAATCATTAGCATATTGCTTGAAATCTTTATGTGTGAAGTAGAATTCTTTGAAATCATTAGCATATTGTTTGAAATCTTTGAGTGTGTAGTATGGCACTCATTGAAATCCAAACTTCTCATTAGGTTCAGAAGCAGCTTCAGCTTCAAAATCAAAACTAGCAATCTTTGACTGCCTCGTACAATTTCGTTTCTTCCCCCTACTATTCTTTCCCATGGGTTCTCGATTCTGAAGCAAGTCAATCGGTTGAATACGAGTGGGAAATTTAACATTCTCCGGCAAATCTTTCTCCATAAGTGGGCAAGGGGGACTCTAACAAGCTAGAGGGACAATATTGCATATGCCGTGCGCTTCGGCTTGGGGGCGTATCATCAAAAATGTAGAACTATTCACTTCTTTTTCCGGTTCTGCAATTAATTCAACCATTAATTTCTCTTGCTTCCCTTGGATTAGGTTGATATTGGGATGGATAAAAGCGGAAGTCGGCATACAAGCGAATCGAAAGATTGACGGTCGAAGGTAATTTGGAGCAGAAAAGTTTGGACAGTTTAGATTATCCCAAAGCTGATGGTTTGGGAATTTATGAGATTAGGGCCATCTATTCTGGGAGCCAAAAGGAACTTCAATGGGTGGTGTTTCCGACTCTAAATTTGAAGGACTAAAAATCATATTTTTTAAAATCGAATTGAGCCGTGTTTGGGATTTGCAATTGGTGAAAGTGTGACTGAGACATTGAATTTGCATTCAATTTATAGCAATGAGGAGGAAGCCATGAAAGGAAAGGTTCAACAAAAAAAGAAGTATGTCAGGTGACCTTTTTGAAATAGCATAAACAAAAGTTGAGTATATATGCTATGTCTAGATTCTAAATTTTCATGTATTTAGAGGATATGCACTGTGCTTTGTCAGAACTTAGTCATTTTTCATCTGTATCCATTAATATGGGAGATAATAAATTATAATGCCTTTTTAAAATTATTCTTTTTCATATATGATATTTTACTATTTAATATATATATATGTACTATTTCCATTTGGACAAATTTCATGTTGGAATTACATCACAATAGCTCCTAATAAATTAAAATTATAGTTTATATGTTAATAATAAAAAATAAAACTTAAAAGTGTACCTCAATTTCGGAAGAGATAGATAGAAAGAAATGAAATGAAATAGAGAGAAAATAAAAGATATATTGAAGGTGATGTGATAGATAAACAAGAGGGAGATAGAATATAAAAATAACAATAAAATTTGTATAAGTGAATAGTAATGATAATCAATAAAAAAAACATGACGAAAAATGCGTTATTAATCTATATGATTTTTTTTGAATTTTAGTAATCCGCTCAAAAGGTATAGTCTAAGTATTTTAATGAGAGTAAATTACAATCTGTATTCATGAAAAATGTTTTTGTTACACATTCTCCACTTTTTATTTAAGAAATTACATTTTTTCTTTCAAAGATTAATTATGTTATAATTCATTGTGCTTTTTAAGAATTTTTTCTTTCGTTTCATAATTCCAAATATTATAGGCAGTAAGTATTACCCTTACTATAGATTTAAGGCATTCTAAAAGAAAATTAAGGTTTAGAATAAGTTTTCAAATTAAATTCAATTTCGTGAGTTTCTATGAAATCAATTAATGTGGTTTTAACGGTATAAATTATTTAATGTATTATGAAATCGGAAAATCAATAATACGATGTTCATAACTTATCGGGTTACTTCCAAATGATTGCAATACTAAAAGATTAAATTGTTACTATTAAAAAAATCAAACTATTGAATTATTTGTAGTAATTTAATTTTAAAATTCAACAAATAAATAAATAAATTATTACTCCTAAAGTCCTATTAAAACTATTCAAACTATAGTGTTGACCAAATTGATTATATTATAAATTGGAAAAATAATAAAAATTAAATTTAACTAAAGATATTAAATCATTTAAAAAGGTACTTTATATGGAAATGTTTATATTTTAAGTTTCTATTTAAACTTGTTATATTATTATCAAATCCAAATATAATCATCAATTGTTTTCTTGTTTTGGAATTTATATTGAAATTTGCTATATTATATATTTGAAAATATATAATTAAAGCATTAAATTATTTAATTTGAGTTGTTATAATAAGAAGTTGTCTTCTTGCCTTTTTTAAAAAAACCTTAATCAGTATATCCTTCTTTTAAAAGAAAAACCAATATTATCCCACTATATTATAATAGTTTATTTAATAATATTAATCTCTTTGACATAGACAGATTTCATTTATCCTCCATACTATTGTTATTTTTAGAACTCTCATCTCGTTTGCTGAACCGTACTGCACCTCTATTTTTTCAACAGCGGTGATGGTGTATGTTGATTTTGAGTAGAATTGATGGCTAAGAACACGTTATAATTGAATAGGATGGGTAAATGTGTTGGTCATGCAACATAGCAATTGCAATGGTGTGATTATTGTCTTTAGTTGTAGTGCTTCAAACGTAATTTTAATGCAAAATAATTTATTCTTCAAGTGTATAGTAATCATATCTAAATAAAATATTATAATTTTAAAAATATAAAAAAAATTATGCAAGATGAGCTAGAAACTTCAAAGAGAATAAGAAACCATTTAAAAAAGTTTCAAATAATTTCGTAATTTAAAAATCGTGTATATTAAAAAAACACCATATTATAGGGTAAAGTACTCAATCTCTTCAAAAGTTCTTGCAATATTAAAAAGTTAATAAATTATGAAAATTGGGTTACAAAAAATGAAGTGAATAATACATTGTTTTCAAAATGCTTCAAACAATTTAGGTAGTTTTAAAAAACACTAATCATTTTTATTTTTAAAAACACCATATTACTCAAGTGTATAGAACACCATCTTTAAAAAATGTTGAAATTTGATTATAGATTTACGTAGAAACTTCAAAGTGAATAATACATTATTTTCATAAAGCTTCAAATAATTTAAGTATTTTAAAAATCACATTTTCATTTTTCCTTCAAAAAATACCATATTCTACAAGTGTATAGAAAATAATCTCTAAAAAACAGTTGCAATTTTATAAATATAAAATCAATTGTAAATTAATCAGGAAACTTATAATTGAATAATATATTATTTTCAAAAGGCTTCAATTAATATAGGTAACTTAAAAAAAATGTGTTTTCATTTTTTATTTCAAAAAGCATCATATTATTTAAATGTATATTACACTATCTTTAAAAAATCTATTGTAATTTTAAAAATATAAAATACGGAAAATTCAGCTAGAGACTTCTATGTCAATAAGACATTTTTTAAAAAAACCATAAAATAATTTAGGTAATTTAACAATCACGTCTTCATTTTTATTTCAAAAAACACCTTGTTCCTCAAGTGCATAATACATAATCTCTAAAAAAAACTATTGAAATTTTAAAAATATAAAAAGTTATGTAAATTGTGATATAAACTTCAACATGAATAATATATCATTTTCAAGTAGCTTAAAATAATTAAGGTAATTTAAAAATTTCATTTTCAAATTTAATTCGAAAAACACCATATTGTTCAAGTGATTCGCAATCTCTAAAAAAACTGTTACAATTTTAAAGTTTTAAAAAATTATATTGTAAATTGAATTGGAAATTCAAAGTAAAAAAAAATTATGTAACACTCATTCCTCCACATAGGGTTCCTATTTCTTAAAATGACTATTATTGCTAACTTTCCCGTCTTCATTGGCATGATAAAACTAGAAGTAGCATTCTTTGAAATCATTAGCATATTGCTTGAAATCTTTAAGTTTGAAGTAAAACTATTTGAAATCATAAGCATATTGCTTGAAATCTTTGAGTGGGAAGTCTGGCCCTCATAGGAATCTATACTTCTCATTAGGTTCAAAAGCAACTTCAGCTTCAAAATTAGAACTAGCAATTTTTGACTGCCTCGTACATTTTCGTTTTTTCCCCCTAATTTTCTTTTCCATGGGCTCTTGATTTTGAAGCAAGTCAATCTGCTGAATATGAGTGGGAAATTTAACATTCTCCAATAAATCTTTCTCCAGAAGTGGGCAAGGGGGACTCTAACAAGCTGGAGGGACAATCATGTGTATGTCGTTCTCTTCGGCTTGGGGTCTGTTATGGACCTAACCCGCGGGAAGGACACGTGCAGGCCTCACGTGGGTCGCCCAAGCCGTCGGTCCCATGTCGCTCGTCCACGACATGGTGACACGACATAAGGCACAGTGGACTTCACCCTCACGTGAGGACCGTTACAGATCCGTAACTACCGTCACAATTCACGGAACTGGGACAGTGACAGGTTTGACTTTGGTGACCTTTGTTTACCCTATAAATACCTGTGATTAGTCTTCATTTGGTACGCATATATATCATAACTCAAAATCCGATAATTCCTGCTTAAGACACTGAATTGACTTGATCGTCGGAGTGCTTGTAGGTACCCCCTCACCGTCAGGTGAGTGGTCGGAGAAATACAACCACCGTGCCGGAGACCAGATTGGAGGCCAAATCCACCATGCCAAAACGCATGATGGAACATTGGCGCTGTCCGTGGGGAAGAAATTGCTCTTCTCCGATCGTAACTTATCTCTTACTTCCTCCTTTATCTGGTTTTTCTGGTAATTTTGCAGGAAGAACATCACTGGAATCAAGAACTCAGCCTCTTCCTCCTAGCATATCCGTTTTTGCTGCTAGTTAAGGTGAATTCCAGTCAATTAATTGGTGCGAAAAACCTTTTCTAACCGATTAATCAGTGGATTATGACTTTTCACCGATTAGTTGATTGGATAACTGCTTTCTTTGATTTTTATCTGACAACTATAAATACGTTCCTCTGTAAACATGCAATTTCTTCATCATCCTCCTAAAATCCTGTTCCGTTAACGATCCTGCACAAGTGTAGGGCAAGAAAATCTCTTGTACTCGCAGGTAAACAAGAACTAACTCATGTTGACCAAAAATTTGGTTGTAGCAACATGGTGAACACCAGGAGAAAGAACCAAGCAGCTAGGGGAGCGTCGGTCAATGCTGCAAGTGCCCCTGGAGAACAGCCCTCTGCTAATGGGCCTTCTCCACGACATCAACAAGAAGAGGCCAGGTCTGCTGGTCCTGCGATGTCTGAACAGAGGATGACAACGATCGAAGATGGCATGCTCGACCTAAAAGAAATGATTCGAAAGCAGGCCGAAGAAATTGAGAGGATGAACAGGGAACGAGAAGCATGGAAGAAGCAACAAGAGGAATTTCAAGCAATTCTGGCCAACCACAGGATGTGTCAGCAACTTCCTCAACGACATGAGAATCAGCAAGAGGGGCAAAATCCCCAAATGGAGAAGCAAGTCTCCATGGTTGGTCCTCATATACCGCGCACCAACCCCGCGATAGTCCAGCCCCAGCTACCCGACTTGGATCAGGTGGCAGAAAACGACATGGGTATTGAAGGGTGTCATAACCCTTTCACCCCAGCAATCATGAACTTTGATATGCCGGCCAACTTTAAATTCACCGATCGACCCGTATGATGGGACAACAGATCCTCAAGATCATGTGGAGGTCTTCCAGCAGACGATGATCTTCCAGGGGGCCAAGGAGCCCGTCATATGCCAAGCATTCCCTTTGACATTGAAGGCCGCGGCTCGGAGATGGTTCTCATCGTTACCGGCGGGATCTGTCGCGGGATGGAAAGCACTGAAGGATAAATTCGTCTCAAACTTTACAAGCAGCAAGCAGCAATTTAAAACCGAGCATCACCTTAAGAGGATAAAGCAGAGATCAGACGAGCCATTGAGGGATTTCATCATCCGCTTTAACGCGGAATCTCTCGAGGTACGCGATGTCGCCCCAAACATGATACTGTATTTCCTTAGGCAGGGTCTGAAGCTGGGAGGCTTCGCCAAGGATTTAGCCGGAGAAAAGCCCAAAACAATGGAGGAGTTGAAAAAGCGGGCTGAGAAGTGGATTCAGATAGAGGAATGGGTTCGGAATAATAAGGCAGATAATCAAGCCACTAAACAAGAAAGAGAGAAGAGAGACAAACTGAAAAATTCTTACGGCGGGAAACCTAAGGAGAATGAAAAAACATACGATAAAGGCGGAAGGCCACCCAGGGGCACTTACTCAACTTATGCCCCGTTAACTATGCCGCCATCCCGTATCTATAAGGAGATCATGTATTCCGAGCTGAAGGACAGACCTCCTCCAATGAGATCACAAGCAAAAAATAAAGACAAATTTTGTCTATATCACAAAGACCACGGGCACCACACTAACGAATGCATTCACCTTAAAGACGCCATCGAGAAGTTGATACGACAGGGAAAGTTGAGACAATTTGTTCAGAAAAATGATGAAGGAACATCTCGTAGAAGGAGCCCGTCGTCGCCTATGAGACGGGAACACACGACAAGGAACCGGGACACTAGGCGGGATGAACGACGGAGATCTCGGTCCAGAAGCCCACAACAACATGAAGAAGCAGCCTCTAAAGGGGTCATCAATGTGATTGCTGGAGGCCTGGATCAGGGGGAATCATCAGAGTCATCGAGAAAACGATCCCGGGACATAGAAGATCATTGCATGGCTGTTAAGGCCATGAAAAGAATTACTTTGGCATTCACCGAAGACGACCTACCTACGGATGCAGGCGGAACCAATGCCCCCTGGTTATCGTGGCTAAGATGGCGGGGTATGAAGTAAAAAGGTTATTTGTTGATCAAGGGAGCTCAGCCGACATAATGTTTTGGGACCTGTTCCGGAAGTTGGGCCTAACAGATAAAGATCTAATCCCTCACAAGGGAAATCTGATAGGCTTTACAGAGGATACTATCTCCCCCCAGGGCTATGTAAAATTGAAGGTAACTTTTGCAGGTCGCGACGGGAACAGAACAGTAGAGGTGAAGTTCCTCGTCGTGGAATGCCCTTCAGCCTATAATGCCATTATAGGCAGACCTACTCTGAATGCTTTGGGAGCGGTCGTCTCAACTTTACTAATGGCGATGAAATTCCTTGGTGACAGGGGCAACATCGTGACTATCCGAGGAAAAGACCCGGAAGCACAACTTTATTATTTAGAAAGCCTTAAAATAACGAAAACTATGCCAGTGCAGGAACAGGAAAAATCAAAAGGGACACAGAAGAAAGAAACCAAAGGAAAACAAAAGCTCGTTAGGCGAGAGGAGCCCGTAATGATGACGGACTTGGATCCAAGAGGAGAATTACAACATGAGCGGCCTGAACCTGAAGGCGATTTTGTGGAAATACAACTCGGGAGTCGACCTGATCAGGTAATCAAGGTTGGGAAAACTTACCCTTCAGTATTATGAAAAATATGGTCAAAGTTTTGCAGGATAATAAGGATATTTTTGCATGGACCGCCTCGGACATGCCGGGTGTAGATCCCGAGTTCTGCTGCCACCAACTCGCGATTGAAAAGTTGGTCGATGAGTTATTAAAAGCGGGATTCATCCGCGAAGTACAGTATTCTGAGTGGCTATCCAATGTCGTGATGGTAAAAAAGGCCAATGGAAAATGGAGGATGTGTTCAGATTACACAGACCTTAACAAAGCTTGCCTGAAGACCCTTTTCCGCTGCCCTGCATAGATAAGTTGGTCGACAACTCAGCGGGTTATAAATATCTTTCTTTTCTGGACGCTTATTTTGGCTATAATCAAATTCCCATGGCTCCCGAAGATCAGGATAAGACTGCCTTTATCACTGATCTCGGGGTATTTTGTTATAATGTGATGCCCTTTGGTTTAAAGAATGCAGGAACGACATACCAAAGGATGATGGACAAAGTCTTTGCCGAGATGAGGGGCAGAGAGGTCAAAGTCTACATCAACGATATGATCGTCAAAACAAAAGATGATCAAGATCCATCAAAAGATCTGGAATCTGTTTTCCAACGTTTACGGCAATTCAATTTACGACTCAACCCTCTGAAATGTACATTTGGCGTGGAAGCTGGCAAGTTTTTGGGATTTATGCTCACAAACCGCGGCATTGAAGCAAACCCAGATAAATGTCGGGCAATCCTCGACATGTCCAGACCTAAGACGGTCAAGGATGTACAACAACTCACAGGGAGGGTCGCAGCCTTGTCTCGTTTCTTTCCGATCTCGGCAAAGTGTTGCCTTCCCATGTTTAAGATCTTAAAGAAACAAGACTCATTTGAATGGACGCAAGAATCTGAAGTCGCGTTCCAAGAACTCAAAACCTCCTTGGCATATCCCCCTATCTTAACAAAGCCGATGGCGGGGGACACCTTAATACTCTATCTCGCGGTGGCTGACGAGGCCGTGAGTGGCGTGCTAATCAGAGAAGAGGGTAAAGATCAGTTCCCAATCTACTTTGTTTCTAAAGTCTTACAGGGAGCCGAGTTGAATTATCAGTGACTTGAAAAAGTAGCTTTCGCATTACTGATGGCCTAGAGGAAGTTACGCCCATATTTCCAATGCTACCCCATCCTAGTCAGGACCAATCAACCGATACGGCAAAATTTTGCACAAACCAGACTTGGCAGGAAGGATGATGTCGTGGGCGATCGAGTTAACTCAATATGATATATCGTATGAACCACGGCTAGCAATTAAAGCACAGGTCCTCGCCGACTTCCTTGCTGAAATGACACATCTCGGAGACAACCACCCCGGGGAATGGACAATATATGTCGATGGTTCCTCGAACATCAAGGGATGTGGTGCCAGAGTGATATTGGAAAACTCAGAGGGATTGGCAGTGGAGTATTCCTTAAGATTTGACTTCCCGAAATCTAATAATCAGGCAGAATATGAAGCCTGCCTTGCAGGAATACGGATGACCAAGGAGTTAGGAGCAAATGCGATAACTATCTATTCAGATTCAAAGTTGGTGGTTTCCCAGATTAAGGGAGAATACCAAGCCAAAGAGCCCACCATGCAGAAATACCTCGCTAAAGTGTGAGATGCTCTAGTAGGATTCTCTAAATTTGAAATCCGACATATACCTAGAGAAGAGAATGCGAGAGCTGATCTCCTTTCGAAACTCGCCAGCACGAAGAAGACTTCAAACTACCATTCCGTAGTTGAAGAGGTAATCCCTTATCCCAGCTTGACTTTGCAGGTGCAGGAAGCGGATTGGAGGACCCCCTTAGATAGATTATATTGAGAGAGGGATCACCCCCGAAGATGAAAAGGAGTCGCGGAAGGCTATTAAAAAAGCAACGAGATTCACAGTGGTTGAAGGCCACTTGTTCAGGAAGGGAGTCTCGATCCCACTTCTGAAGTGCATTGGCCCAGAGGAGGTCGGATATGTGCTGGCCGAGATCCATGAAGGAAGTTGCGGGCATCATATCGGGGCCAAATCTTTAGCCAGGAAAGCGTTGAGAGCGGGTTACTTTTGGCCAACTATGCAAGAAGACGCTATCAATCACATCAAAAAATGTGAGCAATGCCAACGACATGCTAACATCCCTCACATCCTGCCGGAAGAGCTACATACGCTATCCGCGCCATGGCCATTTCACACCTGGGGAATGGACATCCTGGGACCTTTCCACAAAGCCACGGGACAGCTGAAGCATCTTTTAGTAGCAGTAGATTACTTTACGAAATGGATCGAAGCCGAACCTCTCGCAACCATCACGTTTGCGAGAGTGGAGTCTTTCACCTTCAAAACAATTATATGTCGCTTTGGAATCCCGGCGACGATCATTACTGATAACGGGACTCAATTCACTGGAAGCCCATTCAAGGATCTCCTCTAAGGGTTGCAAATCCGACATCATTGTTCAAGTGTAGAGCATCCTCAAACAAATGGTCAGGCTGAAGCCGCGAATAAAGTAATCCTAAATGGCCTAAAGAAATGACTTGAAAGTGCCAAAGGAGCCTGGGCAGATAATTTCTATTAGGTATTATGGAGTTATAGAACCACCCCGCAGACTACAACAGGAGAAACTCCTTTCCGCCTCGTATACGGAACTGATGCAGTAATCCCGGTTGAAATCGGTGAACCATCTTGGAGAGTCATGTATACCTCGCGAAATAATGACGCACTTTTAAGAGAAGAACTTGACTTTATAGACGAAGTCCGAGAACTAGCTCGATTAACCGAGATGTCAAGAAAACAACAAGTTGCTCAAAGATACAACGCTAAGATCGTGAAACGTGAATTCGTAATAGGCGATCTCGTTCTTAGAAGGGCCAGTATAGGGCTGAAGAACGCAAAAGATGGAAAGCTTGCAGCAAATTGGGAAGGCCCATATCGGGTGATCAGAAGTACTAGAAAAGGTGTTTATGCCTTAGAAACTCTACAAGGAAGAGAATTGCCTAGAACTTTCAATGCCGCTGATCTGAGAAGGTATTACAGCTAGAAAGTAACCGACTTGTTTATACTTAAATTTGTTGCATTTTTAGTCTGAATGTACAATTTCTGTAAGGGGTACTCTTTTTCCTTCTTGGGTTTTTTCCCTAAGGAAGGTTTTACCTTGAAGGTTTTAATGAGGCCCCAGGTTTTGTAACCCAACGACATATGAAATAAAAACAAATATTTGTCAAAGTTTAAGATTTCAGTTGCAGATATACAATTACCATGACTCAGCAGGCGTATAAAAGGATCTAAGATCCCACTAGGGCGACATGCCCCAAAATAGGCCACTGGCCTTGAAGTACTTCACCAGGATTTAAGATCCCACTAGGGTGACATGCCCCAAAATAGGCCACTGGCCTTGAAGTACTTCACCAGGATCTAAGATCCCACTAGGGCGACATGCCCCAAAATAGGCCACTAGCCTTGAAGTACTTCACCAGGATCAAAGATCCCACTAGGGTGACATACCCCAAAATAGGCCACTGGCCTTGAAGTACTTCATCAGGACCAAAGATCCCAATAGGGCGACGTGCCCCGGATAGACCACTAACCCTGATGAAATTCATCAGGATCAAAGATCCCAAGAAAAAGCGACATATACCTATGATTTGGCTACGAAATTTAAATACTTTAAGAGACTAAAGTTCAACCAGCCAAGGGCATGAGGCTTAAGTCGCAACTTGCGAAAATCACGATATGAGGAAACGCAGTGTTGAAAAAGTTAAGTTAATAGCTACGATGTAAAAGTTGCAGACGTCATGACAATAAAGAAGCAAAGAAATGACATTAAAGAAAATCTATTACAAAAGCAAGGCTGGCCGACATGCCAGTAAATTGTTCACTAAGACAAAAATAAACCTAACTATTACAAAGAAGAGCTTCAAGGCTCAGCAGATGCGACATTGCCGTCTCCAGCAGCCGGGGGCGACGTTGAATAATCAGCATAGGGGTCAAAGGACTCCAGCTCTGGATCGTTCAAGTCGACTAGAGTAGGTGGATCATTGTCATAATCCACCAGCTGACCACCTTCTACCCTGTGAAGTGGGTGGACCCCCTTAAAGGAAAGTATCAATCCCGGGTTATGGAATTCCACTTGCTTGAGGCAGCTGGCGAAGGCCATGTACCCGCCGCTCGAGATGACACGACTTTGCTCCTGGACCTCAGCCTTCAGCTTGTCGTTGGCGACCTCCAAAACCGCCTTGTCGGCCTGCAGTTGATCCCAAACCCGGGATAGCAGCTTGGCTTCCTCCGACAACGAAGCCACTTGCTCCAAAGCCTTGGCAAGAGAGACCTGTGCTTCCTTCTTCTCGTCAGAAAGTTTAACACTTTCTAACTTTAGCTGGTCAAACTGGGAAGCAACTGCGGCAATCTCGGCCTTAAGCTCAGTCTGAGAAGCCTTCAAGGCATCTCGCTCTTTAGAAAGAGCCTGGATTTGCTTCTCTGCCGCGACCTTAGTGGCCTGCAATTTCTTCTCCAGGTCGGCCGCGGGGTTAGGCTTCTCCAACTCCTTATGAAAATGTTTCAGAAGAGCGGTTTGGCGAGACATCCACCCAAGTGCCTCCCCGACATTGGCCTGCGAGATAAAGAAAAGACATCAATCATATATATTAACACAAAAGGAGATAGAAAAGCAGATTATATGACATAGAGAAATTGAAAGTTACCTTCAGTACTGAACGAGGGAGCCCCTTGAAGAATTCCCTGTGATGAAATGAGACAATGCGGGCTTGGAAGCCTTCCCATTGGGAGGAAGAGGATGACCCCGTGGCAGGGGCACCTCCTGCGTGGAATAAGAGAAACATATCGTAACAATGTCAGAGACCAGTATAATTCCGAACAGGTAACATCATGCAAAGAGTAAAAGATATTGAGCACTAACCTCTTTTTCGGAGAAAAGCTTCTCCAACCGTTTCAGCTTCCTCATCATCCGAGATATGTATCTCGCTATGGGAAGCGGCATGAGTTGTCTCCAACCCGTGGGAAGTTTTGGCAGAAGATTTCTGGCGATCCCGGAGGATGAGTTTTCTTTTCTTCGCGGCTTGAACTGCAGGCGAAGCAGCCACGACATCCTCAGCAGTCGCGTTGGGACCTAGGGGTGCACCAGGGGCTTGAATCCCATGGTCCATGGAAAGTTCGCGCGCCAGGTTTTGTGCGGGACTCTCCTTCTTCTTCCCTTTCTTCGTCATGCCGCCGGCCTTTTTCATCAATTGAGCGTATCCCGACATGATGGCAGCTGAAAAGAAAAAGATGGCAAGATTAGCAACATGTGAAAAAATGGAAAAGAAAGCAATATGAGCTTTGTAAAGCAATAATAAAGTTATCCAGAACTACATTACCCATGGTATCAGCACGACTGATACGGCGACCTTGTGCTACAACTTTACATCTGACAAGCCCATGCTTGCTAGTGAATTCCCGAAGCCCAGCAACCACGGCATGCTCAGAGTCGAGTAGGGAGGCTTCATCAGTAACAAAGGACTTTGTCTCCCGGAGGTAATGTTCGTACGACCAGTAGAGTGGAAATAGGGGCAAGCCCTCGGCGCCACTCCAAAAGGGGAATTCATCTCCCGTATATGAAACCTTAAAATAGGCGTCTTTGAAGGGTGGAAAGGAATCTTCATAGAGCTAGAAGAAAAAGTGATCTTTCCTTTGGCGGAAGGAGATGAATCCAAAGTCGGAGAGGTGATAAGGGGCAAAAAGGTATAGAAAAGGTTGTTGGAGCTCTCCCAATTGTTGGCCCAGCAGAATATTTCGAAGGCGTTGATAAAACCCCAGGCGTTGGGGTGAACTTGCGAAGGAGCGACATCAAGTCGGTTGAGAATTTCTACTTGGAAGGCCGAGAAAGGAAAGCGAAGACGAACCAGACGAAAGAAGCAGTCATAGACCATAAGGAAGTCGAGAGCTCCTTGGCGGGAACGGGACCCAATCCTTTCATTAGGATCCACACGTTCCGCCTTGTACAAGGTGACTGGACCTGAAGGAACATCTTCTTTCGGGGTCGCCCCAGGAAAGTGCATTGCGTCTCGGAATTCCACATCAGCGACATGGAACTTTAATGTCGTGTTAAGACCAGATGGGACCTGGAGAATATCATGGTGAATCCAGTACATTCTCCGTACGTCCGTATACCCCTAAGCTTCTTAGGGACCTTGATCTTGGCGGCTTCCTTTGGACGACCGTACCAGTTATGGATTTTCTGTCGGCGGCATTCTAAAGCCTTACTCTTGGAAGGCCGGCGGACAGCGTGGGCAGGGGCTGAAGTCGAAGGCGACTCTGAACCCGACATGGAAGGCGAAGCCGACATCGGTTCTACAACAGAAACAGGGGGGACAAAAAGAGGGTCAGAAGAATTTGAATCAGAAGATTTAGTTGAATTATTAGAAGAATAAAAACTAGAAGTTTCAGATGAAGAACAAATTAACAAGGGGGCAAGAGGATGCAAGTTGGACGTTACAGTATCGCCACTATCCTCAGATGACTCATCATAATCATATTTACCCATTCCATACCTTAAGGGTATGGGGGCAACAGATTCAGAAAATGGAGCTCCTGAGAAGGGGATGAGTTGGGGATCTCCAGGAGTGATCTCCCCAAAAGCTTCAAATAAAGGTTCTTGGTCAGAATCAGAACCAGAAACTAAAACGGGAGTGGGAATGTGATGATCACCACCATCACATGCTTCAGGCCCAGATGGGGAACCAATGAAGTAGCCTACTTCCCCAGAAAGACTTTCTTTTGGGGAAAAGTTGGTGGGTCTCTTAGGAATTGACATTCCTAGGAAGAACAAAAGAGAAAGAAAACACAAAGAAAAAGCGAATAGAGAAGGAAGAAGGTACCTGGAAATGATGAAGCGAAAAGGACCAAGGAAAGCTGGAAGACAGCAGAATAAAGCTGATGGCGAGAAAAGCAAGAAGAAAGCTTTGATGTAGAGAAAAAGTGAAAGGCAAGGAAGAGTTTTAGGTTAAGAAATGGATTTCTTATAGAGAAAATAGAGGGAGATGAAACGTGAAGAAGAAGTGACGGCGTGGGGTGCAATTAATGCGCGCAGGCCTGACGTCACTAAATAATGATGGGCGCGGCCCACGAAGGGTCAGGGCCAATCACACAGAGACACGTGTCAAAGCCTAAATCTGACAAACAGAATTCGAAACAGCAACGACTTGGGAGGATTTTATGATACCCGGATAGGTCAAAGTCGTAAGTCAACGGCATGCTGAACGACATACCGAAGACTTGGGGGCAACTGTTATGGACCTAACCCGCGGGAAGGACACGTGCAGGCCTCACGTGGGTCGCCCAAGCCGTCGGTCCCATATCGCTCGTCCACGACATGGTGACACGACATAAGGCACAGGGGACTTCACCCCCACGTGAGGACCGTTACAGATCCGTAACTACCGCCACAATTCATGGAACTGGGACAATGACAGGTTTGACTTTGGTGACCTTTGTTTACCCTATAAATACCTGTGATTAGTCTTCATTCGGTACGCATATATATCATAATTCAAAATCCAATAATTCCTACTTAAGACACTGAATTGACTTTATCGTCGAAGTGCTTGCAGGTACCCCTCTCACCGTCAGGTGAGTGATCGGAGAAATACAACCACCGTGCCGGAGACCAGATTGGAGGCCAAATCCACCATGCCAAAACGCATGATGGAACAGGGTCGTATCTTCAAAAATGTAGAATTATTCAGTTCTTTTTCTCGTTCAGCAATTAATTCAACAATTAATTTGTCGTGCTGCTCTTGGAATAGGTCGATATTTGGCTAGATAAAAGTGGAAGTCAGCAAACAACTGAAATGAAAGATTGATGGTTGAAGGTAACTTGGAGCAGAAAAGTTTGGACAGTTTAGATTATCCCGTAGCTAATGGTTTGAAAGTCTAGGTGACTTAGGCCATCTATTCTGGGAGCCAAATGGAACTTCAATGGGTGGTGTTTCTGACTCTAAATTTGTACGACCAAAAATCTTTATTTTTTCTTTGAAAATGGAATTGAGCAGTGTTAGGGATTTTCAATGGGTGAAAGTGTGACTGAGACGTTGGATTTGGATTCAATATATCATGGTTATTGAATCAGGATTCGTATCGTGTATCGATTTACCTATTTTTTGAATATCTTTTTATGTATCGTAAGATACAAGATCAATATAAAATACTATAATCTAAAGATAAAAAACATATTGAATAAATAATAAATTTAAGTGTAAACTAAAACAAGTACTTCATTCAAACGAAAATCATATAGTTATGATCCATAATTTGTCACAAATCAAACTACCAAAATAATAAAATATTAACTATCCAGTGCTTCAAAACACCATAAAAAAGAAGTACAAAAAATGATGGACAATCATAATTTCCTATTCTTATGTCCTAAATTCCTAGTAAATTAGTAAATACTAAGTACTAACTATCATCCCCAATATCTATGTCACTTAGTTCATCCTCCTCATCTTCTAATATCAAAACATCATTCTCCTCCTCATGTGAGTCTCCAACTCCAACAACCTCTTCAATCTCATTTTCATCTCTAATTATTGAAGAAGATTCTCCCCTCTTGTCAACCTTGGCATTAAAATTTCTTGGACCTATTAAAGAAACAAAAAACAATAAGTATAACACCACATTTATTGAGTGTAGGTTGAAAAGTATAACCAAATACCTCTCTTCCTTTTCTTGTTAGGAGCTCCTTCTTCAAAACCGAAGGATTCATGTATATCCATCCAAGATGAATCAATTGGTAAGCAAGGATCCTCTTTTTCGGTAATCCACTCATCATCCAATTCAATATCGAATAAGCATATGGGATCATAAGTTTCTCCCTTCTCTTCTCTAGATTTTTGCCTCATTTCAAGTTGAAGATTATACTTGACGAATACAAGATCATTTAATCTTTGTTGCTCCAACCGATCTCTTCTCTTAGTATGCACTTGATCAAAGATACTCCAATTTCTCTCACATCCGGTAGCACTACATGTGAGACTTAAAACACTCATGGCTAGCTTTTGTAATTCTTTGCCCTCCCCACCATAACTTTCCCACCAAAGAGCTATCAAATGAGAAGACAACATAAAATCAAAACTAAATCCTAGTAGGCTAGTAGCTAATATATTTTCAAAACCAATCAATTAATTAAAATTTACCAAGTTGTTTTTTGTCTCTAGTGTCTATTGCCATGCTCAATCCGAAAATCCCCTTTGCTGTCTTGAATCTATCAAGTTGTTGATCAATTAAAAATCTTGTCCTTCTATCCGGAACCATTCTTTCAAAGGTTTCATACAAACCAATTAAAACTTCACTATCTGGGTTGAAGTCCTCTTCATAATGGAACCTAAAACAATGAGGATTGAGGAATATGTCACTTAACACCAAACTTGGAATTACCAAAGTGCATAAATAATAATACTAAGAAAAAAGAGATCACTTACTTAGGATTAAGATAGTAAGCAGCAGCATGGAGAGGCCTATGCAATTCCAAATTCCACCGAGTATCAATGATCTTCCAAATCTTTTTATATGTTGAATCTTGATTCTTCAAGCTTTTAGCTATTTGTTCTTTGGCTCTATCTATAGCTTCATAGATATAAGGAATTGCAGGTTTTGAGTCACTATCTACAAGTCTCAAAACCTTCACAAGTGGAGTCACACACTTCAAGCGGTATTGTATTGATTTCCAAAATCTTATGTCACCCAAAATTGTATGGGTCACTTGTTTTGCCTTGGTTTTACTAGCATACTTACTAGTAGCCCACTCCTTAGAGGAAAACATCAATTGAAGATCATTCTTTTGTTGTAATATGCAATTTAGAGTGAGAAACAAAGTAGCAAATCTTGTGACAGCTGGTCTTGCTAATTCCCTTCCCTTGTAATACTTTCGGTATAAAGTTAGGACCCAAGTGTGCCTATAAATAAAAATTGTCACTTTCTTTGCATTTGCAATAGTATTGTAAAATACCGAAAGCTTCCCAATGTCTTCAAGAATTAAGTCGAGACAGTAAGCTGCACAATGTGTCCAAAACAATGTTTTTCTCTTATCCTCTAACATCTTTCCAGCTGCCACAACATTAGACGCACCATCTGTTACAACTTGCACTACATTGTCTTCCCCAATTTCTTCTATCATGCTATCCAACAACTCAAACATTTTCTTGGCATCATTGATCACATCACTAGTGTCTACCGATTTTAGGAAAACTGTGCCACTTGGACCATTTACTAAAAAGTTAGTAAGAGATTTACCTTTTTCATCCGTCCATCCATCACACATCAAAGTGCAGCCCCATTTTGCCCATTCAATCTTGTACTTATCTAGGCCTTTTCGAACATTGTCAACTGTCTTCTTCAAGTAAGATACTCTTACCTCATGAAAAGTAGGTGGTTTCAATCCCCTTCCATACTCACCCACTTATTTTAACATTTGAATAAAAAGTGGACTTCTCACCAAATTAAATGGTAAAGTATTACCATAAATGCATTTGCAAATGTCTTGGATCACTTCTTCTCTATCTTTCAATGACTCATTCATTGTTTATTGCCTCATAGAAGAACTACTTCCTTCCTTCCCCTTCCCCTTCTTAGCATCTTTGCTAGCCACATTTTGAAAATCAGCTTTGCAGGCCTCTTTAGCTTTTTCTTTATCCTCTAAGAGCTTCACAAACATATTTTTGACTTCTTCTAGAACTTTAGTACAAGATATAACATTCATCTTTGTTCCTGCAAGATGATGTTTCATTCTTGCAACACCACCCCAATAAGTATCTGAACAATATTTACATTTAACAACTAATCTGTGTGGTGGGACTGCCTCACAATGCTTCCAAGTAATGTCAACTATTTTTTTCTTGGATTCAGTCATTGTAAGAAACCTATAAAATAAAACAGTATTGTGTAAGGACTTGGGACATACAGCTTGAGAAAAAAATAGAAAAAGAAAGAGAGGCAGAAGTGTCGAATAATTTAGTGCTAGTGAAGACAAACTTATATCGAAAAAAGAAAAGAAGGATAGTGGGGTGTTTGTGCAACAACACAACAACAAAGACACTAAATATAAAAAACAATAAACAAATGAAGAAGACAGGGCCGGTCCGGGCCTTTCATAGGCCCTGAGGCGAAGTGAACAAAATGAGTCTTTTTAAGTATTTTTTTATTAAACTATAATAAAGTTTCGATATTATATACGACCCTATCAATATATCACAATTTTTTAGGGCATAACTTAAAAATAATAGTACCAACAACATCCACACTTAGGAAATAAGATTTTTTTTTTTAAATAACAACTATATATATATATATATATATAATATGGGCCCCTTGAACATTGGGCCCTAGGCGGATGCCTACTCGCCCATGCCCTAGAGCCGACCCTGGAAGAAGATGGGACCATAGTAGAGGAATATAACAAAAAGTGAAGAATGGTGGGTCTCAGTATATAATAAAACAGAGGAACAAAAACAGAGTGGGGACCAAGACCAACCTTGTAGTATAAATAAGAAAAGAGGAGCAGCCTTCCCTTCCTTGTTGCAAACTTGCACAGTCTCACAGCCTCCAATGTTGTGCAAAACAGAGAGATGGGACCAAAGTAGGGTTGTGAAAGTTGAAAAATGAGATTTGGAAAGAGGGTTCGACCTGCGGTTTCCAGAATCCTGCTATTCGAATTTGAAACGCGATTCTGCTATCCAGGAACGATTTCTATAAACCTCACGAATCGTATCACTGGGCTCACATTTCGTATCGTATCGCGATTCGAATGGGATGAATTGTAAGATACCAATCACACTGCAATTTATAGCAATGAGGAGGAAGCCATGAAAGGAAAGGTTAAGCAAAAAGAGAAGTATGTTATGTAATCTTAGTGAAATAGCATAAACAAAAAATGAGTATATATGTTATGTCTAAATTCTTAGTTTTCATGTATCTAAAGGATATGCACTACTTTGTCAGAACTTATTCATTTTTCATCCATATCAATTAGTAAGGGAGATAATAAATTATAATGCTTTTTTTAAATTATTCTTCTACATATATGATATTTTATTGTTTAATTTATATATGTACTATTTTTATTTGGACAAAATTCAAGTTGGAATTACATCACAACAGCTCCTAATAAATTAAAATTATAGTTTATATCTTAATAATAAAAAATTAAAATGATAATCGTACCTCAATTTCGGAAGAGATAGATAGAAAAAGAATGAAATGAAATAGAGAGAAAATAAAAGATATTAAAAGTGAAGTGATAGATAAACAAGAGGGAGATAGAAAGTAAAAAAAAAAATACAATAAAATTTGAATATGTGAAGAGTAATGATACTCAATAAAAAAACATGTCAGAAAATGCGTTATTAACCTACATGATTTTTTTTTTGAATTTTTGTTATCTGCTCAAAAGATATAGTCTAAATATTTTAATGAGAGTAAATTACAATCTATATTCATGAGAAATGTTCATGTTACACATTTTCTACTTTTTATTTAAGAAATTACATTTTTCCCTTGAAAGATTAATTTGTGTTATAATTCATTTTGCTTTTTTGGAATTTTTTCTTTCCTTTCATAATTCAAAATATTATTGACAATAAATATTATCCTTACTATAGATTTAAGACATTCTAAAATAAAACAAAGGTTTAGAGCTAGTATTCTAATTAAATTCAATTTTGTGAGTTTTTATTAAATAAAATAATGTGTTTTTTATCGGTAAAAATTATTTAATGTGTTTTGAAATCCGAAAATCAATAATAGGATGTTCAAAACTTATTATATATCGGGTTACTTTAAAAATTATAGAGAAAAAAAATATTATAAGATCGAAAGCGATGATCCAAATGATTACAATACTAAAAGATTAAATTGTTACTATTTAAAAAATCAAACTATTGAATTAACTGCAAGAATTTAATTTTAAAATTGAACAAAGAAAGAGATAAATTATTACCCCTAAAGTCCTATTAAAACTATTCAAACTATAGTGTTGACCGAATTGATTATATTCTAGATTGGAAAAAAATAAAAATTAAATTAAACAAAAGATGTTAAATCATTTAAAAGGTACTTTATATGGAATTTTTTATATTTTAAATTTCAATTTAAGAAACTTGTTATATTATTTTTAAATCCAAATATAATTCATCAATTGTTTTCTTGTTTGGGAATTGAATTAGAAATTTGTTATATTATATATTTTAAAATATATAATTAAAGTAATAAATTATTTAATTTGAGTAGTTATAATAAGAACTTGTCTTTTTTTTAAAAAAAAAAAACTTAATCAGTATATCTTTTTTTAAAAGAAAAACCAATATTATCCCACTATATAATAATAGTTTAATAATACTAATCTCTTTGACATAGACAGATTTCATTTATCCTCTTTATTATTTTTATTTTAGGGACTCACACCTCGTTTGCTAAATCGACTGCACCTCTATTTTTTCAACATCAACCTTGCTGGTGGTATAGGTTGATTTTGAGTAGAGTTGAAGACTAAGGACCAATTTATTTATATTATAATTGAATAGGATGGGTAAATGTGTCAGTCAAGCAACATAGCAATGGCTATGGTGTGATTATTGTCATTGAATGTAGTTCTTGTTCTTTCAACATCAATCGTAAGTTGAACAAGAAACTTCAAAGAGAATAAGACATCGTTTTAAAAATATTCAAATAATTTATATAATTTTAAAAATCGTGTTTCTTTTTTATTTCAAAAAACACTATATTATTTGAGTGTAAAGTACTCAATCTCTTCAAAAATTCTTGCAATATTAAAAGTTAATAAATTATGGAAATTGAGTTAGAAACTCCAAAGCGAATAATACATTATTTTTAGAATGCTTCAAACAATTTAGATAATTTAAAAACACATTAATCATGTTTTTTTTTAAATACACCGTATTCCTCAAATGTATAGAACACAATCTTTAAAAAATGTTGAAATTTTAAAAATTTAATTTTTTTAGATATGAGTAGAAACTTCAAAGTGAATCATAAGTTGTTTTCATAAAACTTCAAATATTTTCGGTATTTTAAAAATTATATTTTTATTTTTCCTTCAAAAACCACCCTATTCTACAAGTGTATAAAAAACAATCTCTAAAAAACAGTTGCAATTTTAAAAATATAAAACTATTGTAAATTGATCAGGAAACTTATAAGTGAATAAGATTTTGTTTTCAAAAAGCTTCAATTAATATAGGTAACTTAAAAAAATTTGTGCTTTCATTTTTTATTTTAAAAAAATCATATTCTTTAAATGTATATTACACTATATCTAAAAAATCAGTTGCAATTTTAAAACATAAAATATGGAAAATTCAGCTAGAGACATTTATGTGAATAAGACATTTTTTTTTTAAGAAACCTTCAAATAATTTAAGTAATTTAACAATCGCGTTAGAAACTTATTACAATTTTAAAAATATAAAAAGTTATGTAAATTGTGATAGAAACTTCAAAATAAATAATACATCATTTTCAAACAATTTAAAATAATTAAGGTAATTTAAAAATTGCATCTTCAAATTTAATTCGAAAAACACTATATTCTTCAAAATTAAAAAGTTAATAAATTATGAAAATTGAGTTAGAAACTTCAAAGGGAATAATTGATAGGATTGAGGGTGATCTAGCTCCAAATTGGGAGACTTTTCATGAGGGCGTGCGCGCAAGGAACCGAGGCAATTTTTTTTGTTTACAAGGAAATTTAACGACACCAGGAATCGAACCCTGTACCACACACTCACACACTCATGTCCTTGCTAGCTGTGCTGGCCTTACGGGACGAACCAAGGGGAATTGCGCAAATGGAAGCAATTTAATCCGAAACTAGAAATGCAAAAACGCGGAAAAGAGAGGAGAAATAGAAGAAGAATTTATAAGATGTCATACCTAACTTAGGCTAGATGATAAATCTTGGTTGGAATCGCCATAATGGAGCTAATTTCCATGAATAAGATTCAAGTTCATCGAAAGCTATGAACACGAGAAAAAATGCTCTCAAAATTGAATTTTAATTCAATTCAATTTTGATTAAATTCAATTATGCAAAAGTCCCTACAAGTGTTTCTACAAAATGCTTATATAGTTCCTTAACAACAAGGGTCTAAGCGTAAGGGAACTAAAACTAGGAGGACCAAAATGAAAAACTAATACAAATGTCCTCATCCTAAAAATTGCGCAAAACCGCCCTGTTTAGTGCACTTAAGGACTTAATGGACAATTTAATCGCTAAAAATGTTTTGCTAAAATATTATACAAGTCCTAAGTACAAACTATTCCTCAATAGAAATTTGAAACAAGTTAAAAGAGGTTTTTCTTTAGTAGGATCCATCTTGAACATCAACCTATCATTGGCAAAGGTCTCTAGTTTTCTCTTCTCGGACCTAGTTAAAGATCCATCCATCGAGGTATCCTTTGGTTCCTCTTTAAGCTCTTCAACCTCTACAAGTTCTTTGATTCCAAATCTCCATCATCCTCCCCTCCATAGAGATGATTCGTCCTCAAATCCAAAGCCAAGTCACCTAAATCAAAAGGGAAAAGATCACTAACATTGAAAGCGGAAGATACATTATACTTACCTTGAAGATCAATCTTGTAGGCATTGATGTTTATCCTTTCCACCACTTGGAATGGTCTTCCACCTCTAGGATGCAACTTAGATTTTCTGTCATTAGGAAACCTTTCCTTTCTAAAATTAACCCACATCCAATCACCAGAGAAAACACCATGGGTTTCTTCTTTTTGTTGGTTATTCTTGCATAATGCTCTAACTTGTTTTCAATTTGTGTCTTCATGGGTACAACATCACATACAATACAATCATGATATTTACCTATTTCCAACTCCACCAAAACTTGTTTATCAACAAGCAATTCACCATTATCATTGAGCCATTGAAGTTTTAATGGCTTGGGGTGGGGGTAGTAGGTAAATTGAGCTTGGAAACCAATCTAGTACTTGCTACATTAACACATGATCCACTATCTATGATTAGAGAACATGTAGCATTCTTTACCAAACACCTTATGTAGAATATATTTTGTCTTTGGGATGAATCATCATCCTTTGGATGACGACCCAAAGCCTTCTTACCACAAGTAGATCTCCTTCATTAGGATACAACTCTTCATCACTACTAGAAGCTTCACAAGAAGAAGAAGAGTTATAATAAGATGAATCACTAGAAGAACTAGAAGTAGAATGAAAAACAACATCCACACAAATCATGGTCTTTTTTGAAGGGCATTGAGAGGCTATGTGACCTCTACTCAAGCATTTAAAGCACTTAATCTGACTTGATTTTTCATGCTTTTTCTCTTTACCATTAACAACTTCCTTAGACCTTGAAGTTGAGGGTTTATATGAGGAAGACCCCTTATGGCCGTGGCCATCATCATGGTTTTTGAAGCTCTTTTTCCAATCTTTTTTGAAATGACTTTTCTCATCTTTTTCAAAACCTTTTTTGTAATCTTTTCTAAAATCATTTCTTGAAGAATACTTTTCATAAGAGCTAGAATGAGACTTTAAATATTTAGAAGAGTAATATGAGTCTCTTTCTTGCCTCTTGAGTTGAGATTCAACCCTTTGGCTTTGATGCAATAATGCTTCCATGGATGCATGATCATGTAACTCAACAATGTCCCTAATTCTAGGATGCAATCCATCTAAGAATCTACTCATGGTAGCCTCTTCATGCTCTTGGACATTGGCTCTATTGAGAGCCGTCCACATCTCTCTATAATATGCCTCCACACTTTTAGTGCCTTGAGAGATGTTTTGGAGCTTTCTATGCAACTCCTTGACATAATGAGGTGAATCCATCTAAGTCTAAACCTAGCCTTAAGTTCTTCCCAACTATGAATGGGATGAAAAAGGCAAGATCGTTTTTTTATGATTGTCCCACCACAACAAAGCATAATTGGTCAAGTGAACCGTTGCAAAAGCAATTCTTCTTTCCTCATCAAACCTTTGAGCCTAAAAGATTTGATCTGGTCTCATTTCCCACTCTAAGTACTTTTCGAATTTACATTTCCATCAAATGTGGGAATTTCCAACTTCACACCAATGTACCTATTTTCAAGCCTATTATCACCAAAATGAGGTATCTCGTCAACCATATTTCCATGCATGTTTCTATGATTAGGCCGAGGGCCATTATGCCTAGGAGTACCATGCAAATCATCATGCAAATGTCTATGATGTCTATTCCTAGGATGCCTGGGTGACTCATGTGGTTCATCATCACTTTCACTAGACATTTCATGAATGTTACAATGTTTACTATGTGTCCCATGTGAAGTATTGCCTTTATGTTGCTTAGAACCATGGTTAGCAACTCTAAGATCATGAGTATCATAAGCATTAAGGAATGGAGATGGTATACTTTCACTTACCCTAGGAGAAGGATGCATTTTCTTCTTGGCTTTTATGTGCCTCTTTGGACTCTTTATTGTTGTCCAATTCATCATAGACTCCCTCAAGCTCTTTGGTCACCAATTTCTTTAAATGAGAGGTCAATTGTTCAAGGAGCAACTTGTTGTAACCCAAAGATGATGATTTATTTGGGTCCTTCGTAGAGTCAATTACAAAAGAAAAATAAAGTGTCTAAAAAAGAAAATTCTATGCAAGCCAAGTGGCTCAAAACTAAACTAAAAATAAGAAAAGTTTACAACAAAACAAAAATGAAAAATAAGACCTAATCTGAGGACCTCACAAGCACACAATTCTCACAAGTGTTTCAACTCAAGTTCACTCGTGCAAGGCTTTTTCTTTAATGAAATTCTCTCTTGCTTTTTACAACTCTTTTCTCTTGATAGTACATAACAACAAAGCTTCAAAGGAACTCAAAACTTAGTCTAATGAGACTAGCTTCTTGGTTCCAATGTGGCAAAACTCTTTAAAATTTATCAAAAAGTCTATGCAAGATATGACAAGAGAACAAACAAAAAAAAATACTCAAAAACACAACAAAGAGGTCACAAAAAGACAAGTAATAAAAGCTTACTGAATGAAGAAAAAGGTTACTAAAAAATGGAGTACTACAATAAGACGCACTAGAATGGAGACACACTAGGAAAACCCACAAGTTCAAAGAATCACAAAGAAGGTAGAATGTCCAAAATGAAATCAAGCACTAAGCACCAAACAATACAAATGCACCAATGTAGAGAGTGTATTTCCAAGTGGAAGTGTCAAAATGTAAGAACAAGTCAACCAAAGCATTTAATTTCTATTTTTTTTTGTCACTTTTATTGTTTTTTTTTAATACTTGCTGCAAGGTTTTTTGTACAGCCCAGTTTTTGTTTTTAGTCTAGCCCAGATTTTTTTGACCGCAGCCTCTTTTTTTTGGATTTCTCTGTTTTTTTTTTTATTTGACTTTGATCTTGAAGTTGACTTTGAAACAAAGCAAGTGAAATGAAATTAGAGACACTAACACACTTTGTAATGATCAAGGATGAACAAGGATGATGCTTACAAGTGCAATATGGACAATTCTAACAAGAGTTGATGTAGGCACACAAAACTTGAATGAAAATCCATGATCAAATGGATACAAAACAGAAAAATAAGTGATGCTAGCAAGAACACAATGAATTGACAATTTGGACAGATTTCAAACACTTAGTGTGCAAGATTTTTTAACACTTTGAGCAATTGTATCAAGCACTTAGAGTGCTGAATTTGGACAGAAATTAGCCCAGAAAATTGCAGCAAAAAGCACACTAAAACAATCAGAACTGTTCACCGTTTGCAACTAAAAATTGATCCATGACAGAACTTGCCATTTTCAGAATCAGGACCACTAAGCTACCAAGTATCAGAACTGCATAATAAAAACAAATGCAGAAATTACAAAATCTCCAGAATTGCGATGAAACAGATTTTGCTCAAGGTGTAACAGATTTGATGGATGCAGCAAGTAATTACGCAGAGTTGAAATTGAATGAAATGCTGCCAATTGGACTGCACTTATACATGGAAAAAAAACGTATATGGTCGCTGCTAGCAGAATTGCAGAAAAACAGTTGCAGAAAACGCGCAAGAACACACGAACAAACTGAAAAATTCGCGCAAGCCAAGCATGATCACTATGATGCCGAATTTGTGATGCAATTGAGGATTTGTTTCGCATTAGATATAGGTTCAATCTAACCGAACACAATTTGCAGAAGATCAACACAAATTCAGAAACAGAATTCAGAGATTAAGCAGAAAACAGAAACAAGAACTCGCGAATCTGCAATTGATCCAGACAGCTATGAAACTTGATCAATTAATCCTCAACTTAAGAGGTTATGATGCGGACATAAAGGAGAACAGAATGCACCGATTAATTGCAGCAATTTATCAAGAATTCATCAAGGATCAAAAACTGGTAGAAAAGCGCGCAAAGAAAAAGAAAACAGAATTTCAGCCAAACAGAAATTCTGAAATTCTAGTGGAATTGATTCAAGAACAGCGAAGAGTACTCGCTAAAATTGAAGCACTAAAGCTCATGAATACCAAAATGATAGGATTAAGGGTGATATGACTCCAGATTGGGAGAGCATTTTAGCAAAACACAAGAGAAAAAATGCTCTCAAAAATTTTTTGATTCAATTTAATTATGCAAAATTCCTACAAGTGTTTTGCTAAAATATTACACAAGTCGTAAGTACAAGCTATTCCTCAATAAAAATTTGAAACAAGTTGAAATAATTTGGAGGTTTGTCTTAGTAGATCCATCTCGGACATCAACCTATCCTTGACAAAGGTCTTTAGTTTTCTCTAGACCTAGTTTAAAGGTCCATCCATCAACGTATCATTTGTCTTCTGTTTAAGCTCTTCAACCTCTACAAGGTCCTTTGATTCCAAATCTCTATCAATTGTTGGGACCCGGAATTTTCTGACTGCCACAATCTCAAACACCAACTTTCATTGAAAGGAGCATGTAACATGTCAATGTCCGAACCGCATAAGCAACGAAGATGAACAACAACCAAATCTACCGAGTAACTAGACTGAGCTGAGAACAACTCTAAGAAGTACGATTTTATCACAGAGTTAACCCCCACCACCTCCTCCTCTTGAACCCCATTTACTACAACACTTTGAATTTCATTCATTTTTTGTGTACTTCAAATGCACGGATGGAAGTAACTTGAATTTGCGTCATCTTGTGAAAGCCATTTTGATATGGATTTCTGAAATAATTGAGACTCTTTCATTTTTGAGTATTTGAAAAGTCGAGATACTGTTTCCTTCTTGATCTATACCTCTTTAGGAGATAAACCAACATGCTCACATTTTAAATCAAGCAACTCCACAGATCTCTTGGCCTCTTCAATTTTTGCATCAAGATTACCCACATGACTAGCATGCCAATCACGAAGAGAATAACAAACCCTCTTCAATTTTTCTTTCAACACAAAACTACCCCAACCATTGATGTGAGAGTTAAGTCAAGATTCTAAAACAAACTTGTCAAAGTCATGAAGAGAACTCTAACGATCTAAGACCTGAAAAGACTTTGGTCCCCAATCCTTTTGAGTTTCTTTTAATAAAATGGCACAATGATCTGAAAGTCCACGACATAAACTCCATTGGCATAAATTGGGCCACAACGAGAACAATGAGTCAGAAAGTAAAAATCTGTCCAACCTACTCATAGCTGCGGAGTCGCTCTTTGTACCATGTGAAACGACGACCACTTATTTTATAAAATGAATATATTAACAAGTTATAACTTAATTTTTTAAAATATAAAAGAAATTAAGATATTAACATATTCCTTTTATAAAATAAGTTAGTATACAATAAATATATATATATATATATATATATATAAATAAGGGTTAAACGTCTAATGGTAAAAAGAAGGCTAAAATATAACTTTGATTTTTTTATTTTTTAGCAAATTATTACTTTGGTTCTTTATCTTTTATTTCTGTCAATTCTATCATTTATCTCTTTTTTCACATCATATTAGTCTTTTTACACAAACATCATTGACTGCTTTCATTAACATTTTTCTCAACGCTATTATGGTATTTTAACTAAATCACTCGATGATGTTAGCAAAAAAAACCAATATGATTTGAAAAATAAAAATAAAAGATCAAATTAACAAAAAAAAAAAAAAAATGGCCGAAAAATTCAAACAAGGTGTTGATAGCCGATCAACAGCACGAGGTTTGTGATGTTGTATTTTTTTCTTTTAATTTTGTTATATTTTATGTTTTAAATAATTTAAATATTAAAGTTGTCCCTGTTCACACGTGACACACTCAAATCCATGGACCATCGTGGCCATTGTCGACATTGACTTGTATGCGTGTATGCACGCGCCCAAAAGGAGAGTGAAGCTAACAACTATTTGGGGTATACCGCAAATGATAAAACGAACATTGCCCGGTTAACCCGTGTGGTTTGAACCTGCTCCAAATAGAATTAACTATAGTTTACTCAACTTAATAATTGGAGTTTAACTTGTTTCTTTATTTTTATTTTTATTAATTTTATCAATTATTTTTATTTTTCATATCATATTAAATTTTTGTGTTAATATTATCGAGTATTTTAACAGAAATGTCACAATAACTTAGCAAAAATAAAATATTAGAAGAAAATAAATAATTTTCTGTTCATGCTTTTCACACATCTCCTTTTTGGGCCTGCGCGTCTGCCTTCCTTAGGCCTGCATGCCTGCTTTATCCTTGGTGAGAGAGATTGAGACACCTAATTTTAGAAATCTCACCATCTTTTTATATATAAGAATTATAAATCTATATATTAAAAAGGATGGTGCCACTTCCAGTAAGAATGATACTAATCTCATCCACCTTTATCCTTTTGTCTTCCCTTTTTGTATATATTCATCACTTTTCATTATGTACAGTGTATGAATTATGAATAACAATTACAATTTTTCAAAACCCTTTATAAAATGTAAAAGATTATGTTAAATTCTCAGAGTCAGCACCAGTTATGCAGCGCGAATAGGATTAGTTTCATCCTAAGGGAAGAGAAACCCGTTGTTATAAAAAAAATCACTTAAAAAAATAAGACTAAAATTGTATTTTAACTTACAAAGTATAAATATTAGCTTTTAAGTTTAAGATGATTGCTATATCTTTTTTTAAAAAATTAATATAAATCTTTCTAATACTTTATAAAGGCTGAATTACAAAAAAAAAAAATGTAGTTAATATATGTCTTGAAAATATATCATGTTAATATGTTGTATTAGAGGTGATGATGAATCCAGATTATCCGAGTAATCCAATCAAATCGATCTAATCTAATTATAAAAAATGGATTGGTTTAGATTAACGAGTCTAAACTGATCAAAAAAACATAAATTCAATGTATACGAATTGGATACCAGATTAACAAAGTTAAAACCGAGTAGATTCATTCACTGGAAGATAATAAATATCTTTACTTAAATTACTATTCATAATCATTTTTTTTTTTGTAAATGATATAGTGATGTATCTTGTTGATATTATAGAAACTTTAAGTTGTTTAGTATTAATGGTGTAATTATTTTATGGTATTGCACTAGACCTATTAGTTTAATGAGATCGTATAAGATTAGTTGGCTATTATTTTACTTGCGTTATTGTTTTCTTTAATATATGTGATGTTACAAATGTGTAATGCGTGAATACTTATTAATTATCCTTAAAAAATTTGATGATTTTATTAATATTTGAATAAGTCAAAATTAGTTTTATTTAAAAAAATTATTTTACTAGATTTTTTTATTTAATTATAATCTTTTATAATTTTTATTATAATATTGGATAATTTGAAATTCAATCCAATCAAATCCGTTTTTCATGGGTTGGATTGGTTCAGATTACATATAAAAAAATGTAAATTCAATTAAATCTAATTATCCATTTTTTTATAGGATTAAACATCAAATTTAATTAAATCCGATTCAATCCAATCCAATCCATGTAAATCCCTATGTTATATGTGTTGTAAATAATTTTAGTCTCTTGTTTAATAAATTGATTGTTAGTTCTTTCCTTGTACATTGAGTATTCTTTAGTGCATGTTTGACCTACTATATTTTTAACTTTTGTTTTTCATATAAGTAAAAATTAGACTAAACACTATTTTTCAAAAGCTCTTTAAATAATAAGCAAATTTTAATTAAAAGAAAGCTCTTAAAATTTAAACTATACTTTTGAGCTTATATATACTTCTTTATTTTTTATTTTTTTTATTTATAAGCGGTTTATTTGTCAAAATATAGTATAAATGTCAAACATGTTTTAATTTTTTTTTTCAAAGTTCTTATTTATAGTTTTAATGTAAAAGTAACTTTTGAATTTAAAAAATTTAGACCAAACGAAACCTTAAAAGTTTTCTACAAAGATTAAGAAAATAATAGATAACATGAGTTAAATAATTTTACCAAATTATCGTTTTTAAAATTCCATTATAAAATGTTGCATCATTAATGTCCATTGTACAATAAAAATTTTAAGTGACTATTACTCCTTTAAGAAAATATAATTTTCCAAAAAGACACTCATTATCACCAAAAAAAAAAAAAAGACACCCATTATAACAACATCAATAATAAGTCAAGAAGTATGATCTCCTTTTCAAAAAAACTAAAACAATAAGTATTATCTCACACTATCGGCTTAATATGAATAATTTGTATAAATTTCACTTATATTTTTTGTATTATATACGAATTTATCTACGCTTAAGATGAGACTAATTCTGTTTACGCTGCGTAGCTGACGTTAGTTCCTGAGAATTCTTTATAGGTGAGATTCGAACAAATATCTCCTACTATAGATCGTCCCTCCTATGAACTTAGTGAAGCCTTACATCGCTGAGCTGACCCATATATTAAATGTCACTGATATTATAATGTACTAATAAGAATAATTCTTTTAAAACAAAAAAAAAGAATAATTCTTTATAAAGTTAGTAATTAATGTAGAACATTTTATAACATAAAGAATTGAGATAAAAATTTTGTAAAATTAATTTCTAAAATGACCGGCACATGCTTTCTTTTTTTTATCGGCCAAACATACACATTCTCACACTACATTACTCCTAAATCTATCCCACCAAAGATCAAACACTTCTCCTTGAGCTCTAAAAACTCATCTTTATGCCACTTAGTGCATGTTTGGATTGGCTTTTGCCAACATCAAACTATGGTTTAGATTCACTCAGAATTGATTTTGATAAAAAAATCATGTTTAGCAACCTTTAACATAATTGATTCTGGATAGAAAACCATGGTTTGGTGAAAAGTAACTATTTGTTGCTTCTGATTTTGTCCGGAATCAATTCTGCTCATGATCAATTAATAGAATCAATTTTGCTCAAAATCAATTTTGAAATTTAATCTAAACATACACTCAAGCTACAAGCTCTCGGCCCGATCGCCCTTTCTAATAGACTAAAATAGAATTTTACTCTAATTAAGAAGCCACACTACTCAGTAATCAGTATACACCCTTTAGCCCTCCATCTCCTTCAACGTAACTACCAATTCAAACACACCCCAATGTCGGTATTATCACTAAAAAAATAATAAATTATCCATTACTACTATTTATTAATCCTCACACTTTAATTAATAATCTATCATCTTCTGAAAATTAATAATCTATCATCAATCATAATGACATATTTAAGGCTAAATACCAAAAATATAGTTTGCTGGCTTTTTAAGATACAGGATTTCCTCAGATCCAACGAAAAAGTATTCTTTTTCCTTTTCGAGAACAAATAGGATTAAAAAAATTACTCCTACTCAATTTTAAAAAATTAATATATGTTGTTTTAACATCTAAAATTTATCACAAAAATATTATTGTGTTATATTTTTAAGGTTTATTCAATTTTTTTTCTTCTTTATATCCCTAATACAAGTTAATAGTGAGAAAATAAAGAGTACTAATAAATGATATAGTTAATAATATAAATAAGGGTATTTTATTTAACAATTTTTTAAGTAGATAAAAAAGATTTAATATATAGTAGAGTAACAAAAGACTCAAATACTTAGGGGAATTTTCATAAAGAAAAGTGTCATTATGAATTGAGCCATATTTTTTTGTTATGACTCGAAAATGAGAGTTGAGCTATATTTAACGAATTAATTTGAAGCTTGAACATAAATTAGTTTCTCTAAGCACATGGTTGAATAGTACTCTCTGTATCATAATATAAGTCATAATTAATATTTTACATTTTAAGAAAAGTGATTAATTTATTAAAATTAGAAATATTAATTAAACTATTGAGATATTACACCAATTAAATTTAAACTAAATTATTTTTTATTGGTTTGATGATTTTGAAAGTTAAAAAATTATAATAAATCTTATAATTTTGTGTGTAGGAATTTATATTATAACACAAGACTTTTTCATAATTGGAACTTTTATATTATTAGATGGTGAAAGTATATCCCAATCTCTAAAGCAAGGATTCAGATCCTCTCCTTGCTCTCTCTAACCACCAACAAATACTCCCTCCGTCCCATAATATAAGTCCCAACTACCAAAATGTCTTGTCCCATAATATAAGCACATACACATAAAATAAGAAGTATTTATTGTGATTTTTTAACTTTTAAAGTCATTCAACTAATAAAAAAAATTGTGTTTAAATTTAACTGGTGTAACATCTCAATAGTCTATTTAATACTTCTAATTCTAATAATTTAACTACTTTTCTTAAACAGTGTAAAATGTTAATTGAGAGTATTATGGGACGAAAAAAATAGTATTTTAACCACATATCCATCTTTACACAAAAATTGAGAATTTATGTAAGCAAAATAAACGGAGAGATCAGATTATGCATAAGAGAGCGGGAGCCGTAGAAAATTCATTTCCCTAAAGCAAATGCTTGATGAAGCTTACAACAGAGCTATATTTATGCCAACAATAAAGATTACTCCGCAACAAATACAATTTAATTAAATATTTTTAATATATAAAAGATCTTCAAAACAGAAAAAGGAATGCAGCGAAAAAAATGAAATAAAAAATAACAGGGCATATTGTCCCACTCTATTATTACTGTGACCACCACCACAGTGTGTTGTTTGTAGTTAAAGAAAGCACTTTTTCTGTTATATTTTATCTTGTGCGTGTTGTTTGGACTCTTGCATTGCATGAGCTAAAGGAAAAAGTTTTCTTTTTTCTATTTTTTTTTTCCCTCTGTTTCTGGCTTTTTATTTGCGCTCCGTGTCGGCCATACAATTCATCAATCGCATGATTTCGAATCTATGAACGCCAAAGATTCAGTATTGTGAATTCTGTTTCAATTTTCTTTTGTTTTTATTATTATTATTTTTTGTGTTGAATCGCTGGGTCTTCGGATTTGGGAACTTTGAACTAAAATTATGGATATGGTTGTAGAAATTATCGTCTAGTCAGTTAAGATTTTTGTTTTTTGTTTGGTTTTTTTTTGTTTAATTTCTGGTTTTTATTATCATCTTTATTTCTTTCTCCATCTTATCTTGTTCTGCCGCAGACAAGACAGAGACTGAGTCTGAAACTGTTTTTTTTTTTTTGTAATTGTATCCTCTTCTATCCTAAAACATGTTCTGATTTTTTGCAATGATTCTGTTACAACCTTTTTCACTGTCTCCCTCACTCTCTCTTCTTCTTCTTTTTCTGTTTCTCTTTTCTGTTTGATCCATGGGTTTCGTCTTTGAACTCGTTCACATGAGATTTTTCAATTTTAGAAACAGAGTCCCCTGTTTCGAGGTTGGTTTATTGATTCATTGAACCTTAACAGTGAGGTTCTCTTATTTGTGAAATTCGGGAGAAAAAAGAAAGAATCTTCTCAAGTCAGAATTTGTGACTCTGTCAGCAAAATTGGGTAGCCTGAGATTCTGTTTCGAATTTGCAATCACTTTGATCAGGATTCAGTTGCAATCACTTCGTTTTTCATCTTTCTTTGATCGTATATATGCTCTTTCAGGTAAGAAATTCATATAATGCACTTTGTTGATCCTTGAAATTTGATGAAAAAGTTAAATTAGTTTTCTGTTTTTTTTTTAATAAACAAAATGGTATAATTTGGGAATTTCATATCGTTACAGGAATTTTCAGAGAGGAAAAGTCTCTGTCTAGCTCCAATTGAGATGATGGCGAGTTTGGAGTCAATTGAGAAGTTGAAAGAGGTTCCAGATTCTTTGGATCCTCAGCTATGGCACGCCTGCGCCGGAGGAATGGTTCAAATGCCAGCGGCGAACGCGAAAGTCTTCTACTTCCCACAAGGTCATGCTGAACATGCATGTGGACCTGTAGATTTCAGATTATACCCAAAAATTCCACCTTTTGTTCAATGTAGAGTAGCAAAAATCAAATACATGGCTGATCCTGAAACAGATGAGGTTTATGCAAGACTTGGGCTTATTCCTATCAGCAATAATGATGTTGATTTTGAAGATGATGAAGTAATTGGAATTGGAAATAATGGATCTGAAACTAAGGAAAAACCTCCTTCATTTGCAAAGACATTGACTCAATCTGATGCTAACAATGGAGGTGGATTTTCTGTTCCTAGATATTGTGCCGAGACGATTTTCCCTCGGTTGGACTACACGGCCGACCCTCCGGTTCAGAACATCATTGCCAAGGACGTCCACGGCGAGAAATGGAAGTTTAGGCACATTTATCGCGGCACGCCGAGGCGGCATCTACTGACCACCGGTTGGAGTACTTTTGTGAATCACAAGAGGCTTGTTGCAGGGGATTCAATTGTGTTTTTGAGGGCAGAAAATGGAGATCTTTGTGTTGGGATTCGGCGGGTTAAACGAGTATTCGGCAGTGGACCTGAGGCTTCGTCCGGCTGGAATCCGGGAGGTGGAATTAGGCCTGTTCCTTATGGAGGAGCATTTTCTGCATTTTTGAGGGAGGATGATAATAACATTAACAACTTACTGAGAAATGGTAACAATGGCAATGGTTTGAATTCGAATGCGAGCTTGATGGGTAGGGCAAAAGTGAGGCCGGAAGCCGTTATTGAAGCTGCAAATCTCGCTGCGAATATGCAGCCGTTTGAGGTTGTTTACTACCCTCGCGCAAGCACGCCCGAGTTTTGTGTGAAGGCCTCTTTGGTAAGGACAGCAATGCAGTTTAGGTGGTGTCCTGGAATGAGGTTCAAAATGCCCTTTGAGACTGAAGATTCCTCAAGGATAAGTTGGTTTATGGGAACCATATCTTCTGTTCAGGTTTCTGATCCAAGATGGCCTGCCTCTCCTTGGAGACTTCTACAGGTAAAATTTTACTATTTCTAAAAATTAATGTTAATATTTACATTCTAACAACATTAATTCTCCAAAGGAAACAATCCCATTAGGAATTTATGAACTAGAGCAGAACATGCTATGCTCTATTACTTAGTACTGATAAATAGTGAAACTCTGCTTTTTCAATCTAGTGGTCCCTTCAAAATATTCTCTGTACAATATGAACTACTCTTGCTATTCTACTTCTGTTAATTTTTTACCTTATCATCAATAATGTGATTAGGCAGCTTAGTAGTTTAAGGATTTTGGTAGAAAAACTATGCCTGCATTGGTATCATTCAATTTTTTTATCCATCTGGACCTTCAAATTTTACTTGGATACATTTGAAATCTGCAAGTAGATGTGAAGATTTGTTTGGACATATGCACTAATTAATATAGAAACAATGAACATTCCAATTACAGAAAAATTTTTCTACTTGAAAATTAGTACATTAATGAATTTCATGATCTTTGATTGCATATTGCATAATAATAAGGATCTGATTTTGACATACATTTTACATGTGAAGCACAACTAAAACCAAGTGAATCTCTATTTTGATAATGTGAATTCATTCATATTTTATAGGTGACATGGGATGAACCAGAGTTACTAGAAAATGTGAAAAGGGTGAGTCCATGGCTGGTTGAAGTTGTATCAAACATGCCTCCAACCATCCATCTTTCGCCTTTCGCGCCGCCGAGGAAGAAACTGAGATTGCCTCAGCATCTAGATTTCCCCCTTGATGGCCACCAGATTCCGATGCCTACATTTCGCAGCAGCAACCTTTTTGGTCCCCACAGCAACCACTTTGAAAGTACTACTCCTGCTGGCATGCAGGGAGCCAGGCACGCTCGATACGGCATATCCTTATCAGATCTTCACCTCAACAAACTCCACTCAAGTCTATTTCCGGCCGGTTACCCCCTGCTCGATCACACAACCACAACACCAATGAGAATCTTCAACAACAACAACACTCCACTGAGAAATCCAAGCACAAGTGAGAATGTATCTTGTTTACTATCCATGGCAACTTCTACGCAATCCTCGAAGAAACAGAATGATGTTAAGGCTCCACAGCTGGTCCTTTTCGGCCAAACCATCCTTATTGAGCAGCAGATCTCTTCGACCAACTCTGCCGATGAAAGAAACAGTTCATGTGATGGAAATGATGATACAATGTTTCAGTGGAATGATAAGGATCAGCGCCGAAGAATTTCTTCGCCTAGTTTGGAGACAGGACACTGTAAAGTTTTCATGGAGTCAGAAGATGTAGGCAGGACTATGGACCTATCTTTGCTTGGTTCTTATGATGAACTACATAGAAAGTTGGCTGACATGTTTGGCATTACAAAATCTGAAGTTCTAAGTCATGTTCGCTATCGCGATACAACCGGAGCACTCAAACAAATTGGAGATGAAGCATTCAGGTAGGACCAGATTTCCAAGTGGCTTTCTGGCATGAGACTATTCTCTCGTCTAGTGAATACTTGGTTCGAACCGCGTAGTATGAAAAAACGAAGATCATATGACAATATGCTCATGCGTGCAAATTTCTTTCCTAATTGTTGCTAGAGCTTGACTTGTTAAACTTTTTCTTTTGTGGATTCTTGCAGTGACTTCACTAAAACTGCAAGGAGGTTGACGATTCTAATGGATTCCGGCGTAAGCGACGATGGAGGATTGTAGAGGAAGAAATAAAACACCATTTCAGTTGTACAGCTTGTTGATCAATTCCTCTATCACCATTTTTGGCCCTTTATAGTTTTTAGTTACTCTTCCTCAAGCAATGGAATGAGACAGTCTCTCATCTAATTTTTGGGTATTAAATTCTTCGGATTAATGTTTCACTTGAGGCTAGAAGTGGATATTTGGATTCCAATTTTTTTTTCTTCTGTAGTGATTGTAGCTCTTATTTTTCCTTCTATTTTTGGATTATAACATGGCTTACTTGAGTTCTTTTTCTTTCTTTTTTATTTGTAGTATAAATAAAAAAAAGATATGATCTTGGACAATTAATCTTTACTGAGACAAATTAGGTCAAAAGTGTTTTGCATGCTCTTCTGCACTGACATTTTCTGCCATTATACCATTGTTTTCTTGTAGCTTTTGTATACATATAGTATCATCTGTTTGGAAAACGGAGAAAATGAGTAGAAAGAAAATGAGAAGAAAGTAAAACACAGATAATGAGGTATTTTTTTGTTTGTTTGGAGGGAAAATAAAGAGAAAATAGAGAAAAAATAGAAAAAAAATGTCTTGTTACGTGTGTTTTCTCTTCACTATTTTCTTTCCTTTCATTTTCTCTTGTCTTGCAAACACAGGGTCATTTGACTGTTAATTTATTTGCATTCAGCCATTCCTAGTCTTCCATCTTGTACTAAATGTAATTACAAGGCTGAAATTCTATATGGCATCATTACAAAATTGGCTATTGCTTCCAAGAATATTCAATAGGGAATTCGTTTCTAGTTTGGTGGGTAGGTAAAATTGGTTCATACTTGCATCATTTTTTGTATTATTCGGACTTGCAAATCAGTTCCAAAATGTGACAATAGCACTATTGAGATATTAACAAGCAAGGTTTTAAACTTAGATCCGGATCGAGATGTTATTCCAAAACATCAAGATTTTCGAGGTTAACAAAACTATACTTAACTGCATTTAACGCGATTAAAGCTGCAACACGACTGCGACTAAAAAAACATGGAAGTGTGAACAAGTTTCTGTCCTGTTAGACGCATTATGTTTTTTTTCTAGAAGTAGTTAGATGCATTTTCTGGTCTTCCAAACAAGCCTTTCTTGCTTGACCCGGAAATTTAAAGAGTGGAAGAAAAGGAAAAACAAAAACAAAGAAGATTAAGTTTGTTGAATGTCTAATCAGAAGATAGAAACATAGGTGGAGTTGACTTAACCAGAAGCATAGCATAGTTATCAAATTAGATGTTTCACACACGGCAACAGATTCACAAAGATAGTGAGCCATGATTCCTAGCAACTAATGAAGTGACACATGGAAAACAATCACAAGAATCAAAATAGGGAAGAAAATAGCAAACAATTCACATAACCATCGCTTTTACATAGAACATGTCTAGTGAGAGCGACTCTTCTTGTACGAGAGCAAGAGAAGTAAATTTAAGTCATACAATCATATATGAATGATCTTGATTAAAGTTTTCATAAGTTTTTTACGAAGTTATGACTTTTTAAAAATGACTCGATTTAATCTTAATTTGAAACATTTAATCAAGACTATCTATATGTGGTTGTATGGTCTAAATTTACTTTTTTCACTCTCGTGTTGGTCTGATCTCACTTTTATTTCTTATTTATTAAGTAATTTTATTTTTAATTTTGAATTCTCGTGAAATTGTTTTCTAGGTTTTGTTTGTTTATATTATTACTTTGCTCTATAAATAATTTTAGTCGCTTAAATCTCGACTTTTTATATAAAAACCATTCATATATGTCCTTAAAATTATTAAACTAAAATGAACTTGTAGGGTTAAGATTTAACCTCAAAATTTCTTAAGGTAGTGATGGATTCAATGGAAATGAGAGAAGAAAAAGGAAGGGAAAATAAAAGTGATTATGTTTTGTTCAAACAAAAAAAAAATATATTTTGTGTTCAATTAAAGTGATAAAATTAAAAATTTTAAGTGATTTGCTTTCTTAATCAAGAACTTTAACTCAAATGGTCATGTACTAAGTCATAAGATTTGGGAGCATGAGGTCCAATGTTCAAACTTTGACATTTGAGAGAAGCTTTAGAAAGTGAGCAATTTTGCTTTACCTTCAATATTTTTTAATTCATAAAAAAATACATTAGATTGAACTGAATATTCACATACATATATCTTTACGCACTCATCAATTAAGCTACATGTCTAAAATACCTTTAAAGCTAAACATTTGAAGAAAAACATAAAAATATTATTTTTTCCCTCTTCTTTTTCTCACCTCTTCTCCCATCCAATTCTTTTTAAACAAAATATAAGAAGTTATTAAGAATTTTTCTTCTGCCTTTCCTTCTTTTAAAATTCCTCCTATTAAATAGCATGTAAAGATAAAGATTAAGATGAAATTAATTACCTTATAAAAGCAATTACCAAAATGATGAATTAGTGTTAGAAATTTATGTAAACATACATAAACTTCCTCTCTATAAACAATCATGAAGCCGCAAGGTGTGGGATAAAACTAACAGATTTGTTTATCAAATTTAATAATGATGGGATATTGGGATTGCAAAACATAGTTGTCAAACACAAGGTCAATAATGTGTTAGATTGGGAATGTGACAAACCTAAAATATTGTTGTGGGTACCAAAAACAAAACAATATACACAATACAATAGCATGACGGAGCTGGAAAAAAGCGGAGGACACATTCCTCTATGACTCACCTACGAGGTAAAGTAAATTTAAAAAATGCATGTAATATATATGAATTTTTCTAATCTGTGTCACATAAGATAAAAATTTTAAAATAAAAAAATTACAAATAATAAATTTATGTTTATAAAACAAAAAATTCAATTTTTATTTTTTCTTATGAAAATTTTTTCTTTTGAGATGTTTAACATGTACCGTGTTACGGACCATAAAGAAATTAAATATATTTAAGAATAGTTTAGACTTTTTTTTCATTGTTATGAATTTTTTTAAGTGAATGATAAGGATAATTTGATACTTAAAGATTAATTTCTTTTAAACATATGTATTAATTAAGTGAGTTTTATTTCTTTTAATAAAAAAATTATTATATAGATAGTCATAATTTTAACTTTTATTGATGTGCTTAAAAGATCAAAATATTCCATGTTAAGTTCATAGGAGAGACGATGTACAGCAGGAGAATTCGTTTTCGAATCCTACCTATTCTAAATTCCCAGGGTCAACGCCAGCTACGCAGCCCAAACAGAATTAGTCTCATCAAGAAAACTGTGGTTATACAAAAAAATATTTAGCCTTTATTTTGGGTTTGAGTGATATTTTTATTAAATTTAGTTTTATAGGTGTAATAGTAATACTAAGAATAGATTTCTTAAATTTTTAATAAAGTTATAAATATATATAAGATGAATCATTTATGTCTATGGTTAAAAAGACCATTTTTTTTTGTCACTCCTTATTAATTAGCTTAATAATATTTACATATTTATATTTTATAATTTGATTAGTTGAAAAATATATTTTAAATTGAAAAATTAAAAAAAGGTAATAATAGCCATTTTAAAATGACAATAGCCTCACCTTTTTTTTTTTAAATGAGCTCTTTTTTATGGTGAAATTTTAAATTAACTCTTTATGATGTATCATTAATTGTTGATGAAATATATATGAATCGTAAACTAAATACTCAACGTAGAATAAAAAAAAAAACCTAGAAACCATTTTAATTGAATGGATTTGTTTTTCTTTTTTTTTTTAAATTTTGACAAATACAGAAATAATTAACATAAAAAGAATATACAAAAATTTATGACTAATATTTCTCCAGTAAGTAAGAGTGTAAGACTTTTCCAAAAGAAAATGAAAAGAGAAAACTTTATTCTAAGTAAAACTAAAATAAATAAAACTTAAAATGCTTTAACGGTTTATATTCTTTAATATAAACTATGTTGTATAACTATATTAATTCAAAAATAAAATATTTTTTTAAAAAAAATCCAATAGGAAATTCAAAAGAATATCCATTAATTAAAAACATAAAATCAATAAATAAAAAAAATCCAATAACTAAATTAAATTAGTAATCGGCCACACGTGAGAAAGTAGGGCCATGTCTGGCTGGGTAAAGTAAAGAGTACAGATAGTAATGGGTTCACGTATGGTGACATCATCTACGGTGGTTTTACGCATGTGTTTCGGCGTGTTGGTGACCGCGCTGTTTTCTTGTTGTCTCGTCGGTTTTTTCACCTTTGACTATTACACCAAACTTAACTCTAATAACGTAAGTTTGGATTGAGTTTTCGCGAAGGTAAATGATATTTAGTGTTTTAAAGGTATTATTTAAGAATCTAAATATAGTAAGAAAGACAATAGAATACTTAGTTTTTTTTTTTAAAAAACGGAACAATGTGCTCTTATGATTATTTTTCTATTTCTAGTAACTTTAACCACACTGTATATCAAGACACTTGTTTGAATTTAAAAATATTTTATTTTTTTATTTTAAAATTATACTTCTTTTGGTCCTATTTATAAAATCCTTTACAGATAATGTTAGTGGTTCTTTTTATAAGATTCTCCATCAAAATTTACAAACATTATTATCATTTTCTATATTTGTCAATCTGAATGAGTCAATTTTTTTTAATTCCAAGATTTGAATTACAAGGAGAATTAATATATTTTACTATTTCTCAATACATTAAATAAGGATAAATATAGAAGAGTATATAATTTTTCAAAATCTCAATACATTAACTAACTTAATTAGATGTTTTTTTAATACTTGCAATTGTATGTTGAGTCCTTATAAAAAGGACCGGAGAGAGTAGTTATTTTGACTTAGAGTCTTGTTTTAAAATAATTGTCATTTAAAAATTTTAAGTTGTAATAAATTGTATATTTTAATATTTTTTATTGTTTCTTTTATTCACCGATCATCATTTTTCTTTTTAATTATTTTGTCGATTACTTTGGTTTTTAATTGGACATCTTAGTCCACCCATATTTAAAACTTATTAATATCAATAATTTTTTAATATGTGTGAAAAATCTAAAATGACTATAGTTATAGAATGGAGGGATTATAAAATTCTAATCGAATTAAAATGAGATATTTTATTAGGTTGGGTTGAATTTTGTATTTGGATTTGTTATAACTCATATTGATAATTGATAATTGAGATTGATTTAACTGGGTTGTACATTCTTGGGTAAGTAAGCTTATTGTTTAAGACCTCAAGATTTATAAGGCCTCAAAATATTTTAAAGGGTAAATTGCACTCACTATCCTTGAGGTTTGGTTAAATTGCAATCCACCACATCCTTGAGGTGAAATTGCACTCCACCCCATTCTTGAGGGTGAAATTGCACTCCACCACATGTTGATAATGAAAAGGTTAAGGCTATCCTTGAATGGCCGCGACCTACTTGTGTGAAAGATGTGAGGAGTTTTCATGGTTTGGCAAGCTTCTATAGGAGGTTTGTCAAGGATTTTAGCACAATTGCTTCTCCTCTAAATGAATTGGTGAAAAGTGGTGTGACATTCCATTGGGGACAAAAACAAGAGGAAGCTTTTGCCGCCTTGAAAGATAGGTTGACAAACGCTCCCATCTTGGCTCTTCCTAACTTTGAAAAATCCTTTGAATTGGAATGTGATGCCTCAAATATAGGTATAGGGGCTGTTCTTCTTCAAGAAAGCCACCCTATAGCCTACTTTAGTGAAAAGTTGAGTGGTGTTTGTCTTAATTACCCCACTTATGATCAAGAATTGTATGCTTTGATTAGGGCGCTTCAAGTTTGGCAACATTATTTGCTCCCAAGGGAATTTGTCATTCATAGTGACCATGAGTCCCTCAAGTACCTTAAAGGTCAAGGGAAGCTTAATAGGCGCCATGCTAAGTGGGTGGAATTTTTGGAACAATTTTCATATGTGATTAAGCATAAGCAAGGTAAGGCCAACAAGGTGGCCGATGCTTTATCTAGGAGATATAGTCTTCTTTCCACTCTTGAATCTCATTTTGTTGGTTTTGATTCTATAAAGGACTTATGCTAGTGATAAACATTTTGGTCCTATTTTTGGTGATTTATGTGAGTTGGCCGCCAAGAATATCATTAGGGCACATGATGACTATTATCTTGTTGAGGGATTTCTTTTTAAGGCTAATTTGCTTTGTGTGCCTCAAGGTTCTCTTAGGTATTTGCTTGTGGTGGAAGCTCATGAAGGAGGCTTGATGGGTCACTTTGGAGTGGCTAAAACATTTGACATCTTACATGCCAAATTTTATTGGCCTCATATGCGCATTCATGTGCAACGGCATTGTAAGAGGTGTATTGTGTGTAAAAAGGCTAAGTCTAAGCTTATGCCTCATGGTTTGTATCTCCCTCTCCCCATTCCTAATTCCCCTTGGACTCATATTTCTATGGATTTTGTTCTTGGTTTGCCTCGCTCTAAGAGGGGTAAAGATAGCATCTTTGTTATTGTTGATAGATTTTCCAAGATGGCTCATTTTGTTCCTTGTGCTAAATGTGATGATGCTACTCATGTTGCTAACTTGTTTTTTGATAATATTGTGAGATTGCATGGGGTGCCCTTGAATATTGTGAGTGATAGGGATGCTAAATTCTTGTCACATTTTTGGAGAACACTTTGGGCCAAACTTGGTACTAAGTTGTCTTTCTCCACTACTTGTTATCCTCAAACGGATGGACAAACGGAAGTTGTAAATAAAACTTTGGGCACTTTGTTGAGATCTTTTGTTTCTAAAAATTTGAAATCTTGGGAAGAGTCCTTATCTTTTGTTGAGTTTGCTTACAATAGGGTGCCTCACTCTACTACTAAGCACTCACCATTTGAAATTGTTTATGGATTTAACCCCCTAACCCCTTTGGATTTGTTGCCTATTCCTCTTGATAATTCTTTGTTGCATAAAGATGGTGAGGCTAAAGCTTCTTATGTGAAGAAGCTACATGCTAAGGTGAAGGCACAAATTGAAAAACAAGTAGCCCATTATGAGAGATTGACCAACAAGAAGAAAAAGGCCGTGAACTTTGCACCGGGAGATTCGGTTTGGGTACATTTTCGAAAGGAAAGGTTCCTAAATGAAAGGAAATCTAAGCTTCATCCTAGAGGTGGAGGTCCTTTTCAAATTTTGGAGAAAGTGAACGAGAATGCCTACAAAGTGGATTTGCGAGGTGAGCATAATATTTCTTCCACTTTCAATGTAAGTGATCTCTCTTTTTTTGATGTAGGTGATTCCAAAGTGGATTCGAGGACGAATCCTCTCTATGGAGGAGAGGATGATGGAAATAAAGGAGTGGACCCTAACTTGAAGGACTTTGGAGGACAAACATTAAGGGTAGATGGTCCTATGACTAGGAGCAAAAAGAAGAGACTTGAAGAATTTGCTACTAGCATCATGTTTGGGGAACAGTTAGAAGAATTTAGAGTTTTTAATTCTACTTTTAATAATTTTAGTGTGAAGATTTGTAATAAATAATGCCTTGTTAGTTAAATGGCATTTTTAGAAGTCTTTTTTATATTTTCATGACATGTATCAATTGGTCAAGGTATGACCAATTTCATGTGCACAAGAGGGGCAAAATAGGCGCTAGTTTTAGGCCTTTTTAGTGATCATGTGAGGTGCACATGTAAGAGGCAAGGAAGGCTTCTATAAATAGCCTTGAATAATCACATTGTAGACATTTTTTTGATATAATAGAAATTGGATTGAATCCTTTTGTGAGAGCATTTTTCTCTCTTGAATTTATAGCTCTTTGAGCATGAAGCAAATGGTCTTATCAATGGAATCAAGTCCATTGTGGCGATCAAACAAGGATTATCAAATTGCCTAGGCAATTTGTAGCTCCCTACTTTTAATTCTTTCATCTTCTTCTTCTCCATTCTTTTATTTTGCGCCATTTATGCCTTATTTTATATTCATGTCTTAATTTTTATGCTCCTCTTTCTTCTCCATATCTTATGTTCATTTTTTTTATGCTCCTTTTTTCAAGCATTTTAAGGAGATTGAAACCCAAGTGAACTAGATCCGTTATGAACATCCCCATCACTTGAGGTGAAATTGCACTCCACCCCATTTCATTAACTATGGTTAGTTTTTTTTTTTTTTTACAATGGTTAATTGATTATTTTCTACATTAAAATAGTTAGTTTTTAGGTTTGAATAAATTTTTAGTCTCAATAATTTTAGTTTTTCATTTTAATCCAACTTAACTCAAATATTTTATTTTCAGTTCTTAATAATGTTAAGTTTTTTTATGACATTTTCTAGGGGACTTAAAGAATTTTGTTTTTGAATTAATTTAGTTCTTAATTGAATTTTTTGGTACATTAAAATGGTTAGTTTCTACGTTTAAATATATTTTTAGTCCCAACAACTTTTATTTTTCCTTTTAATACAAATTAATTCAAAACTTTTATTTTTAGTCTCTAATAATGTTAAATTTTTGCATCATATTTTTTCAGGGACCAAAAGAAAAATAAATCAAATAACAGCATTAAAGTAAGAAAAAAAGGGACTAAATATAAAAATTAGTAACTACAAGGACTAAAACATTATATATTTATCATGAAACAAAATTTTATATGGATTAAAAACAAATGTTTAGAATTAACCAAGTTCGTCCTATAATTTTCTTTTTTTAATTTTTGACAAAATTAATTTAAAAATTTTATTTTTAGTCCCTTGAATTTTTTAATTATAGTTTTCAATAAAAATTTAAATTTTTTAACTTTAATCCTATTATTTAATTTTCTTTTGGTCCCCTAAAAAATGTAATGAAAAACTTAACATTATTAAGAACTAAAAATAAATTTTTTGAGTTAAATTGGATTAAAATGAAAAACAAAAATTGTTGGGATTAAAAATTTATTCAAACCGAAAATCTAACCATTTTAATGTAGAAAATAATCAATTAACCATTGTAAAAAAAAAAGAAAGAAACGAAACTAACCATAGTTAATTAAATGGGGTAGAGTGCAATTTTACATCAAGAATGAGGTGGAGTGCAATTTAGCCAAACCTCAAGGGTAGTGAGTGCAATTTACCCTATTTTAAATAATAGTATTAACATGCATGCGACAAGTAAACATTGTTCAATGGATTAAAAAATAACTAAATTGAGAAAAGCAAGAAAGAACACACCACAAATCTGATATTCACACACCAAATTACATTGCAGAAACTTAGTAAATATGTTTCATGATTAGTACCAGAAAAGAGAAAAGACTAAACCCCACAATTAATTAAATGAGTCGGCCCTCACCATGAACATAACAAACAACGAGAAAATGCACCTAAATTTCAGGAGTCGTAATTGGTCCAAGATAATCGCCTTCCAAACTAATCAATGCCCGAAATTCCCTATCTGCCTCCAACCACTTTGTAGCAATCACTACAAAGCGAACCGTGACATCTTTTCCGATCTTTGACATTTTGTCACTCATGAAGCATGGGTTTTTACCAGGAACATAACGGTAATCAGGCATCTTTGAATTCGAAAAAAAGACATTCTCAATTGGACCGCATCTCATGAAAACTCCATGCTTCATAACTTTGTGGACAACCCCTTCTAATATCTCACCATTGAAAATCTTGAAAGTAATGGCATTAAAGACAACAGGGAAGAGCACATCACCAGTAAGTTCTCTGACTATTCCTTCTCTGATTTTCTCTAGCGTGGTCACTGCAAGAAAGTATCCCACATCTTTTGTTGCCTTCTTCACAGCAAAGTCACTCAAAAGGCGAATAATGATTGCCCACTGAAGCATCAGACTCTCTTGTTGCAGGTTTTATGTAGAAATTATGACATTCCAGGGAAGCTGGACTTTGAGAAACATTGCTATATTTATTACCTCTTGTAATATCTTCTGCATATCATGAAAAGATATTAGTATGTCAATAATTAGAAGGTGCAAGTATTCTTTAAACTAAAAGTTTACTATAAAGGTTATAATAATTAAACGGATGAATATCGAAATTGGAGTTGTTCCTAGGAGACTAGTGTCACCAAAATCACTATCTTATTAGGAGATCAGAGTATTAAAAGATTACAAACCACGCAAATACAAAAATATACTATATATTGAGGATAATGGAAAACTAATTTCATCACTCAGTCGTTACGATTTTGAGGCATAAATTGAGTTATTCTTGGCACCATTGTTGGTGGAAATGAAGAAATGGCCTTGAAATAAGAGAGTACTACATTTGGATTTAACTAAAGAGAATGCAATTGCAAGGTATTTGGAAGGAGCTAATATTCTTGTATTTGATTAAGCACATAGGTGGATACACTCTAGTCAAATGAGCTCATAAATGTAGTATAACTTTTTAAAATTTTTCTCTCCATAATTTTATTTTCTCAGTTAATAATAAAATTTGTAGTCTTAACTCTTAAGTGTTTGAGCGTGGATCAAAGGGTACCAATTTTCCATTTTCACATCTTAATGGATTTAGTCCTGATTCTTGAATATTATAAGGTGGGATTATTACATGGAGGGAAATAGAACATCACAAACATAAATCCTCTGGTTGCTTATCAGAAAGGACATGGGCAAAATCAAATTACTAGAGAGCACATATGCATGAAGCAAAATTAAAAGCATAACAAAGTTTAATTAAGGAACATCTTCTATCAGTATAAGCTGCAACCAAACATCATTTAGTTGGAATTACAATTTTCAAACAGCATCATCAGACAAATTCATTTTTGAACATTCCAAAAAAAACGAAAGCAAGAACTAAAATGCCAAACCATCAAACTGAAGCACGGTGCAAATCGAAGAAAAATCAAAGCTTTTACGATTTCTGAAGCACGAAGTAGAAGGAGGAGAACGATACTGCGAGAGTTAGAGGGGAAACACCGAAACAGTGAGAAAACTAGCGAGTAGTGAAACAGGAGGATTTAATTTAGGGTTTCAAAAGCTTGAAGCAGAAGGACTTGCAAATTCTATGATCCCTCTAATCTCTTTAGCAGCATAAGAAAATTTTCGAAGGTCGAAGGAGACAAGTGACGATAGCGAAACTTTTATTACAAACCGGATCAAAAAGCAATTTGGGTCGAATTAGTTTTCAAACTAGGTCAACCTGATATCTTGTATTTAGACCTAGGTTGTGAACTATTGGGCGAGTTCAAAATCTATCCAATTTAGGTAACTTCTGGACACAATCCAATTTTTTGAAATAACTTTGACTCTTAGTGAGGGAACGACGAATCAAAGGGGTTTGTAAGAGTGTTTCAATAATTAATCAATTCGACAAACCACCAACGATAATCAACACTGGGGATGCACAAAAAAAAGACGAAATACATAAGTGCGATTGTGGGTACCTCTAAAAAACATTAGAGAGTTAAGAGAAAGATCAAAGACATTACTTGAGAAAGGGGTGAACAGAAGTGGAGTGAGAACCAGGATGGGGGAGTGGGGGAGCGGCAACAAGAAAAGGGCTTGAACAGGGTTCATATGAGTAGCTTACTTCTACTTCCCTGCACCTCCCCTTCGATGAGCGACATGTGCATCAACATAAATACACTGAACAATATAAAATAATTTACCAAAACAAAAAAATTATAAAAATTAGTAAAAGCTCACACCGATAAGCATAAATTGTATTAAAAATAAAAAATTATGGGAAGTCTACTAAAAATAAAACAAGTTTCATTTCTTATTTATTAGTAACCTTTAAATTTAACTTTATAATAAATAGTACATTGTTATGAAATTAGAGTATTGAAAGAGAAATATATGAGAGAAATAGAGAATATATGGAGATAAAAGAAGAGAACCATTTACACTACATGTATGTCCTATTTATAGTGTATAAAACATACAACTCATACGAAACAATACTAATGAAGGAGTTACAAATGATATATAGGATACTAACTTTATTTTAAACCCACGTTCATTCAAAATCAATTTTTTAAAATTATGTTAATCCAAACTCAATTTTACACACGCCAATCCAAACACACATTTAGAAATAAAACAAAAATCCATTTATTGCTCATTCTACGAATTTTATAAAAATGGCAAGATAGCTACCCAAACTCCTTTCCACATACCAAAATTTTCATCTACGGCTAAAGGCAAGGCAAAATGCAGTTTATGTTCCTATGTCGATCAAAACTAAATCAATTTCAAGCTTGACCAAGATTTTCATGTACCATGACAAATACACACCATGTTATTTACTTATTTTCATTTGTTTCTTAGTTATTTTCCAACATTTCAAATACAAAGATTGAAAACAAATTTATAATCAGTTTACAATTATTTCAAAATAAAAAATAAACTATAAATAAGATGACTTAAAATGAGAAATGAAAACAAATTTTTTTTTCAACACATGCATGCCACAAGTAAACAGTGTTCAATGGATTAGAAAATAACAAACATTGAGAAAAGCAAGCAGGAACACACCACAAATCTGATATTCACAGACTAAATCACATTACATAAATTTGGTTAGTAGGTTCCATGATTTGTAACAGAAATGAGAAAAGATTAAACCTCACAGCTATATGAGTCTGCCCACACCAGGAACATAAAAAGCAATAAGAAAATGGAGCTAAATATCAGTAGTCGTAATTGGTCCAAGATAATCGCCTTCCAAACTGACCAATGCCTGAAATTCCCTATCTGCCTCCATCCACTTTGTACCAATCACTACAAAGCGAACCGTGACATTTTTTCCGATCTTGGACATTTTGTCACTCATGAAGCATGGGTTTTCACCAGGAACATAACGGTAATCGGGCATCTTCAAATGAGAGAGATAGACATTCTCAATTGGACCACATCTCATAAAAACCCCATGCTTCAAAACTTTGTGGACAACACCCTCTAATATCTCACCCTTGAAAATCTTGAAGGTAATGGCATTAAAAACAACAGGGAAGAGCACATCCCCAGTAAGTTGTCTGACTTTTCCTTCTCCGGTTTTCTCTAGTGTGGTCACTGCAAGAAAGTATCCGAGATCTTTTGTCGCCTTCTTCACAGCAAAGTCACTCAAAAGGCGAATGATGATTGCCCGCTGAAGCATCAGACTCTCTGGTTGCAGGTTCTCTGAAGAAATTACAACATTCCAGGGAAGCTGGACTTGGAGAAACATTGTTATATTTGTTACTTCTTCCTGGTAAATATCTTCTGCATATCATGAAATTATATTAGTGTGTCAATGATTCAAAGTCAAGTATTCTTCAAACTAACAGTTTGCTATAAATGCTATAATAATTAAACTTACTTATATCAAAATTGGAGTTGCTCCTTGGAGACTAGTGTCACCAAAATCACTATATTACTAAGAGATCATAGTGTTAAAAGATTACAAACTATGCAAATATAGAAATATACTCTATCTATCTATCCAGACAGAGAGGGAGACAGTTCACAATTTAGAAAATAAAGACAAATGTTTCTAGTTGCTACATAGAGTGTGAATGGATTTGAAACTTTTCTAGTTTTATGCATTTCAAACCACAAAATTATCATATAAATCTGATCAACTTTATCAATTATATGTTCTCAATGTTGATAACTTATTATAACTACGGTAGTTGGTAGCATTTAGTTGATGTGTTAGATGGGAAGGATTGAAGGAATACGTCGTGTAGATTCTATTCTTTGTTCAGTACACTTTAATGAAAGAACATAAACAAGCATGCTAATACAGAGTTAAAAGGTAAAATATTTTGCTCCATTGAAATGGAGTGAAATCAAAGGGAGAACAAGACAAAAACATCCTAATTGATTCCACTCTGTTCTATCCATGCATCAAACATTCACTAGGACAACAGTTGCAGTAATGATAATATGATGATTGAAACAACTGCTGGAAATTGCCTAACAGTTGGATTACCAAACCCAAATAATGACCATATGCGGTAACTATAATCATTGTCATCAATTACGACGCGATTTTTATTTTCCAAAGACAAATGAGAACCACACAATGATGGGAGCCTAATGCACTAGATGGTCTTCTTATTTACAGATGCACAGAGGCATGACTCAACATATCAGCCACTCAGTTTTTGAGATAATGTCACCAAACCAAACAGGCATGAATACCAGCAACAATCCATCTCATGTGCTTCTGTTAGTTTGCACTTGCTAATTACATTTACGAAGTTGTGAAAACCTACAGATTTGTGTTGTATTTTTTCCCCAGAGATCAACTATAATATGCACGAAATACCCAAAGGGCAAGTGGCGAACCAAAGGTCCAATTTAGTTTACACACAGTTGCAAAAGAAAAATGAAGACAATAAGCTAAACCAGAAAGTCATACAAATGGATATTGATAAGAGGAACAAGTCAATTTTAGGTTCCGCAAGTCAGTCATAGATCCTAAAGGGCAAGGGCAATAACCTGTTGCAGCTCAACAAGAAAACAGTAATAAAAAGTTTATTCTTTTATTCACATCTCAAACATTATTGTGTTCTTATCCATCCTAGAGAGATTATAAGAGTTATGAATAACTAGTAAGAAAAACATAAAGTTAAATAAGTACAAATGGATATTGATAAGAGGAACAAGCCAATTTTAGGTTCCCCAAGTCAGTCATAGATCCTAAAGGGCAAGGGCAATAACCTGTTGCAGCTCAACAAGAAAACAGTGATAAAAAGTTTATTCTTTTATTCACATCTCAAACATTATTGTGTTCTTATCCATCCTAGAGAGATTATAAGAGTTATGAATAACTAGTAAGAAAAACATAAAGTTAAATAAGTACAAATGGATATTGATAAGAGGAACAAGTCAATTTTAGGTTCCCCAAGTCAGTCATAGATCCTAAAGGGAAGGGCAATAACCTGTTGCAGCTCAACAAGAAAACAGTGATAAAAAGTTTATTCTTTTATTCACATCCCAAACATTATTGTGTTCTTATTCATCCTAGAGAGATTATAAGAGTTATGAATAACTAGTAAGAAAAACATAAAGTTAAATAAGTACAAACAAATAACTATACGCAGACTAGGAAAAAGACCAATCACCCAACAGCTAGCATATGCAGCTTATCTGAATTCATCAGCACATAATAGAAGAACACAAGACCCAGAAACATTGAAGATTTTAAATATTGAGAATCATGGAAAACTGATTTCATCAGTCAGTCGTTATGATGTTGATACATCAATTGAATTATTCTGGGCACCATAGTTGGTGGAATTGAAGAAAGGCCCTGAAAATAAAAGAGTACTACATTTGGATTTAACTGAAGAGAATGCAAGGTATTGGAAGGGAGTTGATATTCTTGTATTTGATTCAGCACATTGGTGCACTCATTCTGGTCAAAAGAGCTCATAAAAGAGCTTTCTCTTTCTCTAGCCGTCCACTTGAATGTAGTATCACTTTTTAAACTTTTTCTCTCCATAATTTAATTTTCTCAGTTAGTAATAACATTTCTATAGTCTTAACTCATAAGTCCTTGAGCATGGATCAAAGAGCAGCAGTTTGCCATTTTCACATCCTAATGGATTCAGACCTTATTCTTGAATAATATAAGGTGGGAATTGGGATTATTACATGGAGGGAAATAGATCATCACAAACATGAATCCTCTGGTTGCTAATCAGAAATGACTCAGGACATGGGCAAAATCAAATTACTAGAGAGCATATATGCATGAAGAAAAATTAAAAGCATCAGTATAAACGTAGACACCAGAAACACCATTCAGTTGGAACTACAATTTTAAGACAGTATCAATAAGACAAGTTCAATTTTAAACATTCCAGAAAAAATGGAAGCAAGAACTAAAGAACCAAAATGCCAAACCTTCAAACTGAAGTAGAAGTTTAGCAGTTCTAATCGAAGCAAAATTGAAGCCTTTACGATTTCAGAAGCTCAAAGTCGAAGGAGGAGAACGTGACTACAAGACAGAGAGGGGAAACACTGAAAACAGTGAGCGAACGAGCGAGTAGCGAAGCAGGAGAATCTGAGTTAGGTTTTCAGATGCTCGAAGCGATTTGCGAATTCCATGATACCTCTGATCTCTCTAAAAGCGCAAATGGAAGCAAAATTGAAACCTGCTAGGGTTTTAGAAAAAAACGTTGAAGGTCGAAGGAGACAAGTGAGGATAGTGAAACTTTTTTTTACAAACCGGGTCAATTAGTTTTCAATCCGGGTCGACCTGGTGTCATTTGGGTTGTGAATTACTATTTGGAGCTTTGGGCCAGTTTAAAATCAGTTCAATTTGGATAATTTTTGGATACAATCCAATTTTTAAAATCACTTTGTACACTTAGTTGGCGGAACGATGAAACAAAGGAGTTTGTAAGAGTGTTTCTATAATTAATTGATAAAAAAAAAATGAAATATATAAACGCTATTGTGGGTACCTGTGAAATAAAATAGAGAAAGAGGTGAACCAAAGTAGAGTGCGAAGACAAGAATGGGGGAGCAGCAACAAAAAAAACAGGGGTGTGAACAGGGTTTGGTGTGAGTAGCTTTCTTCTACTTCCCTATTCCTTCCCTTTGTGTGCGACATGTGCATCACTAAAAAGGTAAATACACTCAACAATATAAAAATATTCTTGACCAAAACATACGGTATGAAAAAATTAATAAGGTGCTTATTCTAACACTCACATTTTTTTTGTGGGTAAGGTACATCCCTTTTTAGGCTAATAAGGAGATGACATCTTACATCCCACTAACTCTATATTTTAAATAAAATAAAATCATATTTATTTTTCTTATTTTCACATTTGTCCCAATTATTTCTCATTTTTCACTCTTTCCCACACTTACTAATCCCTCATGTGACATTTTTTTCCTCATTTCACACCCCTAATTTAGCCAAAAAAAACACTCGTACTCTTCACCCCTCCTCTGTTTGTTCTTCGTGACTCCATCATCACCTCTGTCATCCTCCTCCCTCATCACATCCGTCTTCGACTTTCGTTCCTCCACCTCACCACTTTTGTCTTCGTCCCAATCGCAAGCGAGATCTTCATGTTGGTCTCTAGACAAGTACGAAATGCAAAACCGTCCACCCACCACCTCATCGCATCTGTCTTCTTCCTTGTTCGTCCCTTAATTGAAGTGTTTTATTTCAACCAAATTAGGGTTTTTTATTTTAACCAAATTAGGGATTGGCTCTTTCTTTTGTGATATTGTTTTTATTTGAACTGTTGATCTCTATTATGTTGATTTAGGAATGGAAAACCCTCCACCCAAAATCCTCCATCAACCTAGTGATGAAAACACAGTAATAGAAACATCCTTGAAGTCAGAGCTTCAGCATGACCGACATGCACGACAAAGACGCCGACTTACCAGAAGGTAACTCACTGACTTGAGTGGCAACTGTTATGGATCGACATCCGACATAACCCGGTCTTATGTGCATGTTGGACCCCGCATGCCTAAAGGCACCACGGAAGCATCCTAGACTCATACCGGGATGACTCCTAAGTTGATGGATACTTATAAGACAAACATTATTTATCATTAGTGACAATTTAATCAAAACTAATCTAAACAATTTAGCCTGTGCATTACACACGACTAAGGGTTACTAGTGTGGACTCTAAAATATAACGCTACTAAAAACAACCCTACTTTTAATTAAAATAAATAAATAAAAGAGTAAAGCAACACATAGGTTGCTAACTTTACGAGAAAAGTTCACATGGGTTCCTGACTTTCGGTGGGAGTTCACTTAGGTCCCTAACTTTGTCCAATGTTGTTCAATTAGGTCACGTTAACCATCATTTTAACACCGTTAACAGAAATCCAACGTGGCACGTTAACGTGCCATATTGGACAAAACGACGTCGTTTAAAAAAAAAAGAAATGCAAAAAATTTGGTATTTAAAGTTTAAATTGGTTCCTATGTTTAAATCAAAAGTTGAAATCAATCCCTATTTTATAAAATTTCAAATCAGTTTGTGTTATGTATCAAAAGTTCAAATAAGTCCTTATGTTTATTATTAAAAGTTCAAATCAGTCCCTATGTTATTTCTGTTAACGATGTTAATTAAATGGTGGTTAACATCAGGGACGTAGGTGAACAGCGTTGAACAAAGTCATGAACCTAAGTGAACTCTGATGAAAGTCAAAAACCTAAATAAACTTTCGTTATAAAGTTGAGGACCTAAATGGTAATTATTTTAAAATAAAATTATCCAATAGCAGCGGTTAGTAATGTAAACACTACTACATGGGATTACTATCCTAAAAAATTATATACATTAATTAATAGTTATGATCAATAGTAGCGATTAATGTGTGAACCGCTGGTATGATATCCCATTAGCATCGTTTCTTTAGACAACCGCTATCGTAAGACCAACATATTAGCAAAATCCTGATGTAGTGGTAACATCTAAAACTTCCAAGACATACATGTGATATCACGAATTTGATTCTATTAAGAGGTCTATGAATTAAACTTGATAATCATCTTAAATTATGTAAGTGATACGTGTATGATCCCCATAATACTATACTTTGTGATTCTTAAATATTCATCTTAACTCACCGACAAACATCTTTGTGAGTGTATAAGTTTTTTGTTTCGTATATAAGTTAATATTTGTCTTTTCCGAAAATTTGCCAAACTGATTCCTACGTATCTAATTCACCCCCTCTTAAGTAAATGTTTACTCTATCCATTCCAACAAATAATTGTTCTTATCAAAAATTTTAAATCATTTATTGATAAAGTTTAATCACTACAAAAAATCGCAATTTTAGAGACATATGTTTTTCAGCCGTTATCAAAACCACAATAGCTAAAAAATTTTAAAATATAAACAAGTTAACGTATAAAAATAATAGGTAAATGGTCCTGGTGTAGTGGTAAGAAAGCGCGCCCTTATCCTGTTGGTCCAGTGTTCGACGAGTGTACAAACTGCTGGTAAATTCCTTAGTGTAAGTTTTAACCGTCGATAAATCCAAAAATAACCGTCGTTAAAATTAGTTTGTCTTGTAGCGACTTCTTATGTACTATATTCAATAGTCAATTTATTTAAAATAATAAACTGTTTTAATGGTTGCATACAGGCTCATAATAAAATACATTAATATACTTAAATAAATATTTTAAATTATCTTAAATGCCAATTTTTAAAATAAATTAATATATAAAAATTGTTTTTATTTAAATATAAAGCTTTTTTAGCTTATTGTTGGGTACCTATAGACATATATTAATAAAATCAAAATAGTACTTCAATCGTGTGAGTTGAATTGTGAAGTTTTTTAAACAACAAGAGTTTGTTTTTTTTTGTATTATAAAAGTTTTTTTTAATTTGGGTTAACTTATTTAGTTGTAATTATAAGTTATATATTACTCCTTCTTCCCATAATATAAACTCCAACTACCAAAATGTTTTGTCCTAAGTACCTACACATAAAATAAAAAGTATTTATTGTGATTTTTTAATTTTTAAATTCATTCAACTTATAGAAAAAAATTGTGTTTAAATTTAATTAGTATAACATCTCAATAGTCTACTTAATACTTTTAATTCTAATAATTTAATCACTTCTCTTAAACTAGATGAAATGTTAGTTGAGACTTATATTATGAGACTAAACTAGATGAAATGTTAGTTGAGACTTATATTATGAGACGGATGGAGTATCATTTTATGACTAGCATTATTTGAAATAAGATACTAATTCTTTTACTGCATCATAAATGGCATCCATAAATATCCACACCATTAATGTAACTTTAACTAGTTATTACGTCATCATTCATTACAAATACTAGTCAACAAGCCTTTAAATCCATTTAAGACACTGACGCAATATTTATATTTTTCAATCTTTCATCAATTATTTTTCCTAGAATCATTAGTCTTTCAGTAATATATCATAGGTTAAAGAGGAAATACAGTGAAATCATCAGAAAATGGCTTTTCGCATGAACCAACCTTATATGCTGGGGATTTTATGCATCGCCACTTTGGTTTTAACTTCAGGTAAGTGAAAAAAAAGAAAGAAATTTGATTTTATCTTTTATTTAAGCTGTGTTTGCTGTACACAATCATCTTATTGAATTTAATTGTGAATTTAATTTAATTTAATTTGTTGTTGTGATTAATTGCAGAAGTAGTAGTAGTTAAAGGAAGGGGGGATCATATTATTAGTAATCCAACTGGTTTAGTCTGCAGCAAAGCTAGGTGCTTGATTGATCCAGATTGCCAAAGTTTTTGCGCAACAAGGGGATATACCAATAGCTTCATCTGTGTGAAATATAATAGGAAGTATTCTGGATCCGCCTGTTGTTGCAAGTAGCTACCTACTTAATTAAATATATACTTTATGTATTAATAACAATATTAATAAATATTTTTTTATCGGTCAAACACACACCTCACAAAAATATTAATAAACATTACTATATAAATATTTGCGTGAATTAATTTAAAGATTTTTAATAACCAGAAAACTTATTTAGAACGGTAGGAAAAAAAAAGGATGTTTTTGGAAAGAATAATTTTGGTAGTTTTATCTTTAATTTTTTTTTTAAAAAAACCACCGCTAATAACACTCACGAAAATTCAAATTAAGGAAAAATTACTTCAACTTTGCTCCTTATCCACCGAACAAACATGTCATGCCTAAAAGCTAAAACACAATCAAATATTAATCTAGTATAACTAAATAATATTAATATCGTTTTTCCTAAATATACTCACATTTATAATATTAGTAGTTGGATAATTGAGCAAAAAGGTTCACATAATGTCACTTGTAATACGTTATTAACGATTTTTATATTTGACATATTTAGATATGTTATGGACCTAACCCGTAAATATGGCACGTGATGAAGTCACGTGGGTAGGACATGCCGTTGGCTTCATGTCGCGGTAGTCACGACTTGGAGACATGACATGTGACACATGACACATTTTCTTCACGTGGAGTTAGTTATGGAACCGTATTTAGCACTAGAGTTGGGTATGCGGGTGGTCTGCAGGGTTCAAGACCGCTCCGCACAAGTTCGCGGGTTAAATGGACCATCCACTTAAACCCGTATCATAAATGAACTTAATTTTGTTATGCCTAAGACCGCCTGCAAAGTCCACGACATCAGCATAAGCACCTTTTTTTTTTAAAAAAAAAACACCTTTTTTTGCATAATTTATTTTAGAATTTTTTTTGGCTTTACACTACAACTTTACTTTAAAATAGTGCATAATAATTTTTTTTTACTTTATAATACTTTACTTTGAAAAAAATTTCATAAAAGGGTTAGAAAACTTTCAAAATTATTAGACCCAACTTACTTATTTCAGCACAAAAAAATTAAAAATTTTAAGCGGATACCCGCGGAGTCCGCGAATTTTATCCGTTCAACCCGTGGGTAAATGATCAGATCCACCTAAGCCCGCAATCTAAATGGTCCTATTTTTTTAGGCCCAAGTCTGCCTAACCCATTTACCCGCGAACCAATCCGTATACCCAGCTCTACTTAGTGTTGTGATACACGAGGCTTAGACAGTGACAAGTTTGACTTTTATAGCTCATATATCTCTAAAAAATACTTATGGATCGTCCTCATTTGGTACGTTTACTCAATCTAACACTCAAACCATACTCTCTTGAAGCTATACCTGACTTGATCGTCGGAGCATTTGCAAGTACCCTACCCTCACCGTCAGGTGAGTGGCCGGAGACACAGCACCACCGTGCCGGAAGTTAGAACGGAGGTCATGACCACCATGCTTGAGGGCATGACGGATCATTGGCGCCGTTTGTGGGGAAGAATTAGTTCTTCTCCTATCTACCTTTCTTAATCCTCTGTTTTGGTTTCTTTGATGGTTTTGCAGGAACACTACGCTTGATTACACGTTACGATACCGTTTTCAACTGCTGATTTGATAAGTCTGTTATCAACGAAGGTGATTTCCGAACGGTTAATCGGTGGAAATAAAGTTTTCCGCCAATTGATCAAACGGATCAAAATTTTCTTACGTTTTGTACCGATTATTTCTCTGAAATTTGATGAAATACGCTTTGTTCGTTGGTATAATCAGCTGTTACATCTCATTATCGGAAGTTGCAATTATCTTTTAAGTCTTTTCTTCTTATGTTGATCTTTCTTCCTGCATTGAAAATTTGAATCAAGCCTATCATGAACTTAGTTATTTTCACATCTAAATGCTGCCTAAAGTGTTTTTGTCAGTACAGATCACAAGAAGAAACTAATGAATTGTTGAAAATGTAGCATTATGGCTAACACGAGAAAGAAGACTCAGGCCGCGAATGTTGCTACTCAAGTAGGAACGGAAGTATAGGAGCAACCGTCGGCGAACAAACCCTCATTGGTTCAACAGTTGGAGCTCAGAAGAGCTGAACCCACTGTTTCTAAACAGCGAATTACTATGATAGAGGACGGGATGAATGACCTGAAAGAAATGATAAAGAAGCAAGCTGGATACATCTATAGAATGGCTAGAGAAATGGTTGAGTGGTAGAAGCACCAGTAAGAGTTTCAGTAAATTCTTCTTGCCTTGGGAATGGGACAACAGATCCTAGTGAACCAAGGCCAGCAACAAGTACCGCAGCAGGAGAAACTGGCCTCGATGTTGGGCCCCTTAAACCCGCCACCGAATCCCGTGATCATCCCGCCAGTCAACCCTGAGAATGATGTCACTAAAAGGGTAGTCAAGAATGATGTGCATGTTGATGGTTGTAACAACCCGTTCGCGACATTGATTATGGACTATGAGATGCCTGCGAACTTTAAGTTTGTTGTCCAGATTGACCCTTATGATGGAACTACCGATCCTCATCACTATGTGGAAATCTTCCGGCAAACCATGGTGTTTCAGGGTGCCAGAGAAACAATAATATGTCGCGCCTTCCCGTTAACCCTCAAGGCTGCAGCTAGGAGATGGTTCTCCTCTCTTTCAGCGGGATCCATCTCAGGATGAAAGGCGCTTAAGGAGAAGTTCATCTTGAACTTTACCAGCAGTAAACAACAATTCAAGACAGAGCATTATCTCGAGCGAATTAAGCAGAAGCCAAAAGAGCCTCTGTGAGATTATATCATCCGTTTTAATATAGAAGCTTTAGAAGTTTGAGATGTGACCCCTAACATGATTCTTTCCTTTTTACGAAAGGGACTGAAACCAGGGGTTTCGCGAAGGACTTAGCTAGGGAGAAGCCTAAAACCATGGAAGAACTCAAACAGAGAGATGAAAAGTGGATCCAGATAGAGGAGTGGATGAGAAACAACCATGCTGAGAGTCAAGCCGCTAAAGAGGCACGAGATAAAAAAGACAAAGGGAAGTCGAGGTACGACAACAAACAACGGGATGACAGGTCAACGGGCAGGTCAAGAAAACCTCCCAGGGGGATTTATTCCAGTTACACAAGGCTCACGATGCCACCCTCGAGGCTGTACAAGGAGATAATATTCTCAAAATTGAAGAACATGCCTCCATCACTACGAACACAGTCCAAAAATAAGGACAAATTCTGTTTGTATCACAAAGATCACAGACACTACACTAATGAATGTATCCACCTCAAGGATGCCACCAAAAAACTCATCAAACAAGGAAAGCTAAAGCAGTTCGTTCAAAGATCAGATAAAGGTCCATCATGGGGAAGGAGCCCGTCACGCCAAGAAGGTGAGGCTCGGGTCGTAGGAATGGGGATGCGGACAAGGCTGAGATGAGCGATGAAGGTCGAGGTCCAGGAGTCCCCGACGACATAATAATGCCGCCCCCAAAGGCGTTATTAACATGATAGACAGCAGGATAAACGAAGAAGAATCACCAGAATCGTAAAAAATGAGAACTAGTGAGGAAAAAGATTATTGCTTGGAAGTCAGTGCCATGAGAAGGATGACTTTGGCCTTCTCAAAGGATGATTTGTGGTTCGATGGCACAAGGTCCAACGCTCCCTTAGTCATCTCGGCAAGGATGGCTAGATATGAACTCAAGAGACTATTCGTGGATCAAGGAAGCTTAGCAGAAATTATGTTTTGGGACCTCTTCCGGAAATTGGGACTGGCAGAGAAGGACCTGATCCCGCACAAGGGAAACCTGATAGGCTTCACGGGGGACACCATCTCTCCGAAAGGCTATGTGAAAATGAGGGTATCCTTCTCGAGGAGAGAAGGAAGTCGTACCGTCGAAGTAAAATTCCTCGTCGTTGAATGTCCTTCTGCCTATAACGCCATATTGGGAAGACCGACATTGAATACATTGGGGGCAATGGTCTCCACTTTACATATGGCCATGAAATTTTCAAGTGACGGGGACGACATTGTTACGGTGAGGGGAAAAAGCTTAGAGTCGCAGTTATACTACATAGAAAGCTTAAAAATTGCAAAAACGAATACCTAGCAAGAATAAGAAGAGCCGAAGGGCGAGATGAAGAAAGATGCCAAGGGCAAACAAAAGTTTGTAAGGAGGGATTCCATGGTAATGATGACAGACCTCGACCCCAGGGGAATTTCAGCATCAGCACCCAGAACCCGAGGGCGATTAATTGGAAATCCAAGTCACAGTAAGCCTGAACAAGTCGTGAAGGTGGGGAGAATCTTTCCAACGAACCTCGTGAAGGATATGACAGAGTTGCTATAGGCCAATACAGATATATTCACATGGGTAGCTTCTGATATGCCGGGAGTGGATCCCAAATTTTGCCACCACCAACTTGTGGTACGAGAAGGAGTGAAGCCAATTGCACAAAAGAAATAGAGAATGAGCCCAGAAAGAACAACAACAATCGAAGCATAGGTAAAAAAGCTACTGGATGCGGGATTCATCCGCGAGATACAATACTCGAAATGGCTTTCTAATGTCATGATGGTCAAAAAGGCCAACGGCATATGGAGGATGTGCACCGACTATACAGATCTGAAAAAAGCATGCCCTAAGGATCCCTTCCCATTGCCATGCATCGACAAGCTGGTAGACAATTCTGCAGGTTATCGATACTTATCATTTTTAGATGCTTATTCCGGATATAACCAAATACCTATGAACCCTGATGATTAGGATAAGACATCTTTTATCATTGATCTAGGGGTATTTTGTTATAATGTAATGCCCTTTGGATTGAAAAATGCAAGGGTGACTTACCAAAGGATGATGGACAAAGTCTTTGCCGGGATGCGAGGTAAAGAAGTAGAAGTATATATTGACGACATGATCGTCAAAACTAAAGAAGGGGGAGATCCAATTAGAGATTTGGAGGCCATTTTCCAGCGTTTAGGTCGCTACGATCTGCGTCTCAACCCCCTAAAATGGACGTTCAGGATTGAAGCAGGAAAGTTTTTAGGCTTTATGCTTACTAGTCGCGGAATAGAAGCCAATCCGGACAAATGTTGGGCAATACTTGAAATGACGAGCTATAAGTCAGTCAAGGATGAATAGAAGCTCACGGGAAAGAATTGCAGCTTTATCTCGCTTCTTTCCGACATCAGCCAAACATTGTCTTCCTATATTCAGGATTCTTAAACACCAAGATTCATTCAGTTGGTCTCAAGAGTGTGAAGCTACTTTCCAAGAGATCAAGACGTCACTCGCCTCTCCACCCATTTTGGCAAGACCTATCCCGGGTGAAACACTGATAATATATCTCGCGGTGACTGATGAATCGCTAAGCGCAGTCTTGATTTGAGAAGAAGGAAAATCTCAACTACTGATATACTTTGTCTCGAGAGCCTTGCAGGGGGCCGAGATAAATTATCAATGACTAGAAAAAGTAGCCTATGCTTTGTTGATCGCCTCCAAGAAATTACGCCCTTATTTTTCAGTGCCACCCAATCTTAGTCAAAACCAATATGCTTTTTCGACAAGTTCTTCACAAACCCGACTTGGCTGAAATGATGATGTCATGGGCCATCGAGTTAACTCAGTGTTATATCTCGTATGAGCCATGACTTTGATCAAAGCACAAGTTCTCGCGGATTTCCTCGCAGAAATGACTCATCTTAGGGAACCACATCCCGGGAAATGGACGATTTATGTAGATGGGTCCTCAAACACCAAAGGCTGTGGGGCCGGTGTGATTCTGGAGAACACCGAAGGAGTGGCTATCAAATATTCGTTAAAATTTGAGTTCCCAACATCAAACAATCAAGCAAAGTACGAGGCTTGTCTTGCTGGCATCAGGATGGCCAAGGAATTAGGTGCCACAACTGTTACAATCTGCTCAAACTCGAGGTTAATTGTTTTGCAGATCAATGGTGAATATCAAGCAAAAGAGCCAATTGTGCATAAGTATCCCGCCAAAGTACGAGATTCCTTGGTGGGATTATCCAAGTTCGAGATTAAACACATTTCGAGGGAAGAAAATGCTTGTGCAGATCTGCTCTCTAAACTCGTCAGTACAAAGAAGGCGCCAAACTACCATTTCGTAATAGAAGAGGTACTCCCTTCTCCAAGTTTAACTTTGCAGATGGAAGAGACTGACAAGAGGACCCCCTGGTTGATTACATCGTGAGGGGGACAATCCTGGATGACGCTAAGGAGGCAAAATAGTTAATCAGAAAAGCAATGAGATTCGTTGTAATAGAGGGACACCTAGTTCGTAAAGGGGTTTCTACTCCACTCCTAAAATGCATTGGACCAGAGGAAGTTTGGTACATACTGACCAAAATCCATGAAGGAAGTTGTGGACATCATATCGGGGTAAAGTCCTTGGCAAGAAAGGAATTGAGGGCGGGATACTTCTGGTAACCGATGCAAGAAGACGCGACAGATCACGTTAAAAAGTGTGAACAGTGCCAGCGACATGCACATATCCCTCATATCCTGCCGGAGGAATTGCATAATCTCTCAGCTCCTTGGCCTTTCATACATGGGGGATGGACATCCTAGGCCCCTTCCACAAAGCTCCAGGACAGTGAAAGCATCTAGTAGTAGCCGTTGATTGCTTCACTAAATGGGTCGAAGCAGAACCTTTAGCCATCATCACCTCGGCAAGAGTGCAAGCATTTACTTTCAAAATAATCATATGTCGCTTCGGAATTTCGGCATAAATAGTGACAGATAACGGGACACAGTTCACAGGTAGCCACTTCAGGGAACTCCTAGAAGGACTATAGATTCGATATCATTTCTCAAGTGTTGAGCAACCCCAAACAAATGGCCAAGCCGAGGTAGCTAATAAAATCATTTTGAACGGTTTAAAAAATAAGCTAAAGGTAATTGGGTCAAAAATTTGTATCAAGTGTTATGGAGTTACAGAACAACACCCCAAAATTTTTCTTTTGTCTATGTAACACATGTACAAAGAGGTACTAATTTTCCTTCACGGGTTTTATCCCTAAGGAGGGTTTTACTGTGAAGGTTTTAACAAAGCCCTAGGTTTTGTAACCTAACAAACAATAAATGAGGATGAGAATTTGCCAAGTTTAAAGATTTTAATTGCAGATATTTAATGGCCACAGGCTTAAAAGCATTTGTAATGATTAAGTACTTCAAGTAGGGTGACATGCCCCAATCAAATGGCCATGGGCCTTGAAGAATTTAAAAGGATCAAAGATCCCAAATAGGGCGACGTACCCCAATCAAATGGCCATGGGCCTTGAAGAACCTAAAAGGATCAAACATCCCAAATAGGGCGACATGCCCCAATCAGATGGCCATGGGCCTTGAAGTATTTTGAAGGGTCATAGACCCCAACTAGGTCGAAATTCCCCATTAGGGCAACTTTCCCCAATCAAGAGTCAATCAGGACGACTTGTTCCAATCATAGGCTACATGCCCTAGCAGGTTTTTAATGATAGCATACAAGAGAACAACAATAACAAAGGAGTATAAATTGCAATGGAACATTAAAGCAATGAAAATGTCATGAAAATACAACATTACGAAATGGCGTGAAGTCAAAGGATAAACAAAAATTCATAAGGTAGTAAATCTGATTATTACAAAAATAAATATAAAGCCAAGGATTGTTGGGGGTAGTGGAAGTGTTGGAAGGAACGACTTCTTGGGCCTCAACCAACTCAGGGGGAATAGATTGATGAGCATGAGGGTCAAAGGCCTCCAGATCTGGGTCATTAAGGTCCACATAAGTCGGGGGGTCGTTGTCGTAATCCGGCAATTTCCCGTCTTCGACCCCATGAAGGGGATGATTACCCTTGTTAGAAAGCTGCACCCCGGGATTCTGGAACTCCACCTACTTCAGACAATTGGAGAACGCCATATACGCTCTATCCAAGATCGGCAGCTCTTTCCGGTGCATCTCAGCACGTAGCTTTTGATTTTCAAAGGAAAGTTGATCTCTGGATAGGGTTAACACGTCATCCACCCCATGAAGGGCTATGAGCTCCTCCTTAGCCTTAGATAAGGTGACTTGTGTGTCCTTCTTTTCCTCCGCGAGTTTGGCATTTTCCAGCTTTATTTGTTCAAAGTTGCTGGGCACAGTTGCTAATTCAGACCTGAGGGAGGGTTTGGAAGATTTCAATTCCTCCTGATCCTTGACCAAAGCCTGGATCTGTTTGTTAGAAGAGGCTTTGGTAGCTTGAAGCTTCCTCTCGAGATCAGCAACTGGGTTGGGCTTGTTCAACTTGTAATGAAAAAACTTCAGCAGGGCAGACTGTTAGGTCATCCAGTCAGGAGATTCAGTGACATTAGCCTGCAAGATGAAACGACATGAATATCGGATTAAGATTACATTATCATAAGAAAAGATTCGTATGAATGCAACTAATAACAGGTAAATATGGCATACCTGTAGCACAACTCATGGAAGTTCGTGAAAAAATTCTCTGTGATGGAAAAAGACTATGGGGGCTTTAAAGTTGTGCCAGCAAGAAGCGATAGATGGACCGGTGGAGGACTCGTGAGTGGTATCGGCTGAAATCAGTGAAATTACAATGTAAGATTTAATGACATGAAAACCATTTAAAAGTAAAAGAAGGTAAAGCTAATATAGGAAGGAGAGTAAACAAGAACCTCGTGAGCGTTTAAGCACACGACCAATGGGCTCCTGGTCCTCATCTTCAGAGAGGACGATGTCATCTTGCAGACCAGCGACTTGGGTACTCAAATCTTGGGACGCAGCGGTCGGAGTAGGAGGACAGTTACGAAGAACAATCCTCTTCTTTCGAGCAGCCTGGGACTCAGGTGGAGGAGGGTTTTTAGTGACAGCCTGTTGGGGGACACAAGGAGAAGGCGCCCCATGATCAGTAAGAATCTCATGCTCCAAACTTTGACCAGGGGTTTCCTTCCTCCCCTTTTTGGCCATGGACCCTTTCTTCTTCATCATTTGGGCATAGGCCGACATGATTGCACCTGCAAAAGTTAAAGCAAGTCGTGGTAAATACGATATGGATGAAACCAGAAATCATGATTAAACAAGGTAATAACAACCACGACGGGATAACGATAACATGAAATAAGAGAAGAAAGTATAATGTCTAAATACCCAGTGTATCAACGCGACTTATGCAGTGACTTCGAATCACGACTTTGCACTTTAAGAGGCCATACTTTCCGGTGAATTCCTGGAGTCCCGCGATAATGGGGTGATTAGAGTCGAGTAGCAAACCTTGGTCCGTGACAAAGGTATTAGTCTCGCTGAGGTAATGGTCATATTTCCAGTAGAGAGGAAAGAGGGGAGAACCGTTAGGGTCAGTCCAGAAAGGAAATCCTTCCTAAGTATATAATACTTTGAAGTAGGATTCTTTGAAGGTGGGGAGGAATCTTCAAAAATCTTAAAAAAGGTTTGATTTTTCCTTTGTCGAAATGAGATGAACCCGAAGTCGCCAAGGTGGTAAGGTATGAACAGATATAGAAAGAGGTTATTGGAACAATCCCAACTATTATCCCAGCAGAGGATTTCGAAAGAATTTATAAACCCCAGGCGTTGGGATGAATTTCGAATGAGCTACATCAAGTCGGTTGAGTATCTCGACTTGGAAATCTGAAAAGGGAAAATGTAGGCAAATGTCACGGAAAAGACCTTCGTAAAGCATTATAAAATCGGGCATGTATTTACGAGGGCGGGAACCTATCCTCTCGTCGAGATCCATGCGCTCAGCCTTGTACAGGGTAACGGGAGCATAAGAGATTTCCTCCTCGGGGACAACGCTTGGGAAATGCATGGCTTCTCAAAATTCTAGATCCGCGACAAGTAACCTTAATGTCATGGAAATCCTAGAACCTACCTGTAGTATGTCATGATTTACCTAGTACATCCTCCTCACATCCCAGATGCCCTGGAGTTTTTGGGAACTTCAATTTTGGCGGTCTTATTGGGTGGGCCATACCATTCGTAAATCATCTGGCAACGACGCTCTAAGGCTATGCTTTTGGAAGGTTTCTGGGAGGGTCTGCCAGGAATGGAAGTTGCTGGTGACTTAGAATCCGACATTGGGTCTGAAGACGACATGTGTTCTACAATAGAAATAGGAGGAACATATAAAGGGTCAAAAAAACTTGAATCAGAAGAACAAGAGTCAGAAGAAGAGATGGAAGAGGAGGAGCTAGAGGAACTACATACGACTAAGGGAACTGGAAGGTGTAGTCTAGAGGACACAACGTTGTCACTGCCCCCAGAAGAATCCTCATATTCATATTTGTAAACTCCACACCTTAGGGTTTTGGGGACAACTGATAATAAAAATGAAGCCCCAGAAAAGGGAATCCTTTGCTAAACACCGGGGACATTCTCTCTGGAGGCCTCAAAATATGGTTCATCGTTAGAGTTGAGTGACGAGAGGGGGTGGGGGTGTGATGCCCGCTACCATCACTAATTTCTAGCCTAGAGGGAGAACCTATTAATTCCCCAACTTCTCTAGAGAGAGATTCCCGTAATGGGAAGTTTGTAGGCCTTTCAGGGGTAGACATTGAGAAATAAAAATAAAAAGGAAGAAGAAAAGATGAATTATGTGAAGGCAACAAGTAAAGAAGGAGGGAAATACCTGGAAAGCTAAGAGGAAGAAGGTTGAAGGTTGGAAAAAGGCAACAGGAAAAGATTGGCTAACAGTGGGACGAAAGAGAGAACGCAAGCAAACCCGAATGCAAAAAGTGTGGTTGAATGGAAAAAGGGAATTTTTATAGGCAGTGAAGAAGGATAGGAAGCGTGTAGAAGAAGTAACGGCTCGGGGCGCATTAAATGCGTGCAGACTTGACGTGACAAGGACATGATGAGCATGGCCCACGAAGAGTCGTGGCCGATCCAAGGAAGACATGTGTCAGGGTGGAAACTGGCAAAGAAATCCAAACGACGATGACATGATGTGACAAAGAAGTCGCTAAAGTAAGTCGAGAAAGTAAGTCAACGACATGTTGAGGACATATCGCTGACTTAGGGGCAACTGTTATGGACCTAACCCGTAAATGTGGCATGTGATGAAGCCACGTGGGTAGGACATGTCGTTGGCCTCGTGTCGCAATATTCACCACTTGGAGACATGACATGAGGCAGAGGACACATTTTCCCCACGTGGGGTTAGTTATGGATTTGTACTTAGTGCCGTCATTCACGAGGGTTAGAAAGTGACAGGTTTGACTTTTATAGCCCATATATCTCTATAAATACCTATGGATCGTCCTCATTTGGTACGTTTACTCAATCTAACACTCAAACCCTCTTGGAGCTATACCTGACTTGATCGTTGGAGTGCTTGCAAGTACCCCACCCTCACCGCCAGGTGAGTGGCCGGAGACGCAGCACCACCATGCCGGAAGCCAGAACGGAGGTCATGCCACCATGCTTGAGGGCATGACGGATCAAGATATAACTCAGTTTTGTGAGTATTCTTAATTCTTAAACATATTACTTCTGGTCCTTTTTATAATAAATAATTTTTTTATTCTAATTATAAAAAAAAGGGTTACTTATGTTTTTGGTCCCTACAAAATAGGGGTTCTTTGGTTTTGGTCCCTATAAAATTATTTTTTTGGTTTTAGTCCAACACTTTGCTTAAATATTTGGTTTTAGTCCCTAAAGCCAAAAAATGGATTTTGTGTCAAACATGCCCTTATTTAATTGTTTATTTAATTATTAAATTTGATATTAAAATATAAAAACTTTTTTTAAAAGAATAAAAAATCTTTCTTCTTCTTCCTAACTCCACCACCACTTACACTTTTCTTCCTTCCACCCGCCGCCACCACAACTTGCAGCAGCAGCCGCCGCCGCCACCTCGTCCTTCTCCTCCTCCTCCTCCTCCTTCTTCCTTCTTCTTCTTCCTCCTCTTCTTCTTCGTCGCCACCTCCACCTCCGCCGCTGCTGCTGCCCCACCACCTCGTCCATCTCCTTCACCTCCTCATTCTTCCTCCTCCTCCTCCTTCTTCTTCTTCCTCATTCTCTTCTTCTTCATCGCTGCCACCTCCACCTCTGTCGCTGCTGCCTCACCACCAGTTCTTCCTCCTCCTCCTCTTTCTTCTTCTTCTTCTTCAAATTTGGTTTTGTTCTGTAGCCCTAGATCCTCTTTCCTCTTTTCTAATTTTTTCTTGTTTGTGGATTGCGACCCTAGGAATGGAGGATGATTTGCGACCCTAGGGATGGAGGGTGGTTTCTGGTTTGTGGGGTTGAAGATGGTGGTGGTTGGTGGTGGTTTCTGGTTTTGGGTTGGTGGGTGGTTTCTGGTTTGTGGAGTTGAAGATGGTGGTGGATGGCGGGTGGTTTCTGGTTTGTGGGGTTAAAGATGGTGGTGGTTGGTGAGTGTTGGTGTTAGTGGTGGTGGTAAGGAAAGAATTTTTTTAAAAAAATATTTATTATTTAGTTTTTTAATTTAATAATCAATTGGTTAATTAATTATTAATAGAGACTTGTTTGGTATAGAATTCATTTTTTTGATTTTAGGCACTAAAAACAACAATTTTTTCAAAGTGTTGGACTAAAACCAAAAAAATAATTTTATAGGGACCACAACTAAAGGACCCCTATTTTGTAGGGACCAAAAACATAATTAAGCCAAAAAATATTGTATTATTTTTAAAGATATTAATGCTAAGAAAAATAATTTTTTAATAATTCTAAGTTAATTATAAAATGGTAATGTATTTAATTAGTCTATTCGTTTCATATTACAAGACTATTTTGGGACATCTATGATGTTTTATAATATAAGACCTGTGCAAGTTTTCTAGATTCATTTATTTTTTTTCCATGTCTAACATTTATAATTAATGAATTATTGTAAAGTAATAATAGAATGCAACTAATGCAATGATGAAAAAGAATGAGGAAAGTTTTGGAAGATTGTATGAATATTTTAAAAATCAATGCATTGTTACATGTTTTTTTATAAACATATTTTAATTAATAGGACCTTATAATATGAAACGGAGGGACTATCAATTTCCAATAAAAGTGAATCTATCAATTATTCCATTCGTTTCGTAATATAAACCCCTTGCCAATTTTCTCGCAGTTTAAGAAAAGTGAGTAGTGTACTGATTTTAGAAAATGTAACATCCCTAAATTTCCTAAACTATGAAGTAAGTTTTTTTGAAAGTAGCAAATTGACCCTTGAGGGGTTATTTTGAAAGAAATTGGAATTTTAGGGATACAAGTTGCAATTTCTAGAAATATTGGAAAAAAGGACTAATTGACAATATTAAAGACATATGGGAAGATTTAATAGCAAAAATTTGGGAAATTGAAACACTTAAACAAAAATCCTTCTTTCTTCTCCTTTCTCACCATGCCACTCCTTCTGCTTCCTCACTCTCTCATTTTCTTCAATTCTCTCCTAGGGCTTTTCCTCCTCTAACACTCACCATCAAAATACCTTCAAGAAAACTTCATTTCAAGACTTTGGAAACTATCTTCAAGATTTAAAGACTCCATAGCTCCCTTAGGTAAGTCATATGCAACATTCTTTCACTCCTCTCTCACTCCTTTATCTCTCTAGGACCAAGAGTCCCCTAACTCCTTCAATTCCCACATGCAATCCATGATTTGAGTGTAAAGGGTTTCTAACAACTTGGTGGTCATGATTTTAGGAGTCACAAGTGCAAGAGAGACATTTGGGGAGCTAGGACTAGGAAATCCTTGGTGAAGGAAGAATTGTACTTTGGAACTCAAAAATTAAGGTAACCATGTTTCTAAACCCGAAATTAGGTTGATAAGAAAGTAGAATATGCATTTGGTTAGGAAATTGGATCATGAATTGCTTAGGCTACTTGATTCTAGATTGATTGTAGAAACTGTTGGTGGCTTGGCTTCCATGTGAAGTAAAATAAGCTGATGCAGGTTGTTTGCCATGTGCGGTTATACACTTTGATGCATGTTAGTGAAATTAGCTTGGAAATGTAGTACTTCTTTGGTTTTTGGGGTAAGCCTTATGAATTTAGAATCATGTGATCACTTTACCAAAAATGAAAAATATGATATATTTTTAGAAAGTATGAGATATTTCTAAAAAAAATATACCATTTCTAAAAATACCTCATACTTTCTATTTTTGGTAAAGTGACCACATGATCTCAATATTTTTCTACCCCGCCTCAAAACCACCCTTAAAAATTGGGTGGCTTTAAGGTGGGGGAAAAATTGAGAATCATGTGATCACTTTACCAAAAATGGAAAGTATAAGATATTTTTAGAAAGTATAAGATATTTATAAAAATACCTCATACTTTCTATTTTTGGTAAAGTGACCAATTGATCTCAACTTTTTTCTACCCCACCTCAAAACCACCATTAAAATTTGGGTGGCTTTAAGGTATGGGAAAAAAATTGAGAATCATGTGAACATTTTACCAAAAATGGAAAGTATGAGATATTTCTAGAAAGTATAAGATATTTGTAAAATATCTACCATTTTAAAAATACCCCATACTTTCTATTTTTGGTCAAGTGTCTACATGATCTCAACTTTTTTCTGCCCCACCCCAAAACCACTCTTAAAATTTGGGTGGCTTTAAGGTGAGAGAAAAATTGAGAATCATGTGATCACTTTACCAAAAATAGAAAGTATGAGATATTTCTAAAAATATCTCATTCTTTCAATTTTTGGTAAAGTGACCACATGATCTCAACGTTTTTCTACCTCACCTCAAAACCACCTTTAAAATTTGGGTGACTTTATAGTGGGAGAAAAAAATTGAGAATCATGTTATCACTTTTCCAAAAATGGAAAGTAAGAGATATTTCTATAATATATGAGATATTTGTAAAATTATTTAGCCTGTCTAACAATAGCCCATACTTTTTAATTTTGGTCATGTGACCATATGATCTAAACTTTTTTCTACCCTACTCCAATGCCACCCTTAAAAATTAGGTGGCTTTAAAGTGAGGGAAAAAGTTGAGAATCGCACTTTACCAAAAATGGAAAGTATGAGATATTTTTAGAAAGTATAAGATATTTCTAAAAATACCTTATACTTTCCAGTTTTGGTAAAGTGACCACATGATCATAACTTTTTTCTACCCTAGCTAAAAACCACCTTTAAAATTTGGGTGGCTTTAAGATGAGGGAAAAAATTTAGAATCATGTGATCACTTTACCAAAAATGAAAAGTATAAGAAATTTTTAGAAAGTATAAGATATTTCTAAAAATACCTCATACTTTCTACTCCACCTCAAATTTTGATAAAAATACTATATGATCTCAAATTTTATCTACCCCACCTCAAAACCACCTTAAAAATTTAGGTGGCTTTAAGGTGGGGGAAATAAATTGAGAATCATGTGATCACTTTACCAAAAATGAAAAGAATGAGATATTTTTAAAAAGTATAAGATATTTCTAAAAATATTTAGTCTTTCTAAAAATACATCATACTTTCTATTTTGGGTAAAGTGGTCACATCATCTCAACTTTTTTTCTACCCCACCCAAAGGCACCCTTAAAAATTGGGTGGCTTTAAGGTGGAGTAAAAAATTGAGAATCATATGATCACTTTACCAAAAATGAAAAGTATGAGATATTTATAAAAATATTTACCCTTTATAAAAATAGCCCATACTTTCTATTTTTGGTCATATGACAACAAGATCTCAACTATTTTCAACCTCATCCCAACGCCACCCTTCAAAATTGAGTGGCTTTTTAAGGTGGGGGAAAAAATTGAGTGGCTTTTTAAGGTGAGGGAAAAAATTGAGAATCATGTGATCACTTTACCAAAAATGGAAAGTATGAGATATTTTTAGAAACTATAAGATATTACTAAAAATATTTACCTTTCTAAAATTACCTCATACTTTTTATTTTTGGCAAAGTGATCACGTGATCTTAACTTTTTTCTACCCTACCCCAAAACCACCCTTAAAAATTGGGTGGTTTTAAGGTGAGGAAAAAAAATTGAGAATCACATGATCACTTTACAAAAAATGAAAAGTATGAGATATTTCTAAAAATATCTCATACTTTATATTTTTGGTAAAGTGACTAGATCTAAACTTTTTTCTACCTCACCACCCTTTAAATTTGGGTGATTTGGGGTAAAAAAAGTTGAGAATCACGTTATCACTTTATCAAAAATGGAAAGTATGAAAAATTTTTAGAAAGTATAAAATATTTCTAAAAAAAATTTACCCTTTCTAAAAATAATTCATATTTTCAATTTTTGGTGAAGTGACCAAATGATTTCAACTTTTTTCTTCTCCACCCCAAAACCACCCTTAAAAATTGGGTGGCTTTAAGGTGAGGGGGAAAATTGAGAATCATGTGATCACTTTATAAAAATAGAAATTTTGACATATTTTTAGAAAGTATAAGATATATCTAAAAATACCTCATACTTTATATTTTTGGTAAAGTGACCACATGATCTCAACTTTTTTCTATCCGACCTCAAAACACCCTTTAAAATTTGGGTGGCTTTAAGATGAGGGAAAAAATTGAGAATCATGTGCTCACTTTACCAAAAATGGAAAGTATGAGATATTTTTAGAAAGTATAAGATATTAATAAAACTATACCCTTTCTAAAAATACCTCATACTTTCTATTTTTAGTAAAGTGCCAACATGATATTAACTTTTTTCTGCCTTACCTCAAAACCACCCTTGAAATTTGGGTGACTTGGGGTAAAAAAATTGAGAATCATGTTATCACTTTACCAATAATTGAAAGTATGAGATATTTCTAAAAAAATTTACCCTTTTTAAAAATACCTCATACTTTCTATTTTTGGTCAAGTGGCCACATGATCTCAACTTTTTTCTACCCCACCCCAAAAGCACCTTTAAAATTTGGGTGGCGTTAAGGTGGGAGAAAAAAATTGAGAACCATGTGATCACTTTACCAAAAATTGAAAATATGGGGCAATTTTAGAAACTATGAGATATTTCTAAAATATTCACTCTTTCTAAAAAATCTCATACTTTCCATTTTCGGTAAAGTGACCACATGATCTCAACTTTTTTCTACCCCACCTCAAAACCACCCTTAAAATTTGGTCGGGTTTAAAGTGGAGGAAAAATTGAGAATCATGAGATCACTTTACCAAAATTGAAAAGTATGAGATATTTCTAAAAATATTTACTCTTTCTAAAAATATCTCATATTTTTAATTTTTATAAAGTGACCACATGATCTCAACATTTTTCTACCCCACCTCAAAGACACTCTTAAAATTCGGGTGGTTTTAAGGTGGGAAAAAATATTTTATTTTATTTTATAGAAAGAGTCTCTCATCAAGTTGAGAAAAAAATCTCTTTATTTTATAGAATTTCTTGAGCATAAACACCTTCTTAGCACTTTCCTTATAACTTCTAATAGTTGACTTATGATCAAACTTTCTCTTCCGTTAGGATTCCATCTTGATCAGTTATTTATGATCATATTTAATAAAAGGTAAATGTATTTTTATCCCATCAGATGCCCCCCAAAATTTACTCTCTGATGGTACTGAAGAGTGTAAATTTTACTTATTTTGACCAAATTTAATCTTCAATTAATGTGAAACATGTCATGATTTAAAACTTGAAACATGGTGAAAGCAGTTATTTGATCTGCATAACTTCTCTTTTCCACCGCTTAAATTTTTCATTAATGAACTTCTCAATGTAATTAATTAGATAACGGTAACATCTAGTTAATGAATTTCGTTACCTATAAATAGGTCATGAAATCGCCCTGAGAAACACTTTACTCTTTTCATCAAAACCTCCTTCTTCTTTGAGAAATCAGCGACAAAGCCCTTTTCTCTTCCAAAAAGCTTTCTCTTTAGTTTCCTGAAGAATTCCTTTGAACTAACAATGGCATCTGGTTCATCCAAGAACGTCACGGTTCAGGGATCATCAAAGGGGAAAGGCAAGGCCCCTCTAACTACAACAAAGCAAGAACCTTTCAAAAAACCAAACCTTCCTCAAAATCCTCCATCAGTAACATTCATGCCTCACAAGTTGGTGGACATCTTGGTCCACAAAGGATTGCTAGGAAGGTGCTTGACACCAGTCTTTATTGGCTTACCATCTTTAGGGATGCATGGAGGACTTTAACACTTGTCACCAATGCCAACGAGTAGGAGGTGCCATTATTTGAATACAACAAATGTCTCAACAAACTATGTTGTTTAATGAGGTTTTTAATGTTTGGGGTATTAATTTTCCTGGTCCTTTTTCCTTCCTTTTTTTTATTTGTTGACATTTTATTAGATGCTGATTATGTTTCTAAGTGGGTGGTAGCTAAGGCCACCAGGACTAACGAATCTTTGGTTGTTGTCGATTTTGTTAGATCTCATATCTTTTGCAGGTTTGGAATACCTAGAGCTATTGTTAGTGACAAGGAACCCACTTCTCCAACAGATTCACTTCTTACTAACCCCAAACAAATGGGCAACCCAAAGTGCCTAATAGAGCAATCCAAAGGATATTGTTAGTCGAAGGCTAGAGGATGCTCTTTGGGCACACAGGACGGCTTACAAAACACCCATAGGGATGTCTCTTTATTGGGTTATATTTGGTAAACAATGTCACCTTCTGGTGGAGATTGAGCACCGGGCATATTGGGCGGTGAAAGCTTGTAACTTGGCTCTTTATCAAGTGGGTGAACAAAGAAATTACAATTGAATGAGCTTAATGAGATCCGCTTGAAGGCCTATGAGAATTCCATGCTTTATAAGGAGAAAACAAAGAGATTCCGTGATAGCTTAATTACTAGGAAGGAATTTCTTGTTAGGCAAAGGTGTTTTTGTTCAACTCTCAATTGAAAATCATGGTCGAGAAGCTTCACTCTAAATGGATTGGACCCTTTGTGGTTACCAATGTATGGAGCTATAGAGTTCAAAAGTGAATCCTCATATTAGTGTTTTTAGGTTAATGGTCACCGTCTTAAGCCCTTCAATGAGAATCCTTCACTTGCAGACGTCATTGTAGATGAGTTTGCTTTGGAGGAGCCAACTATTGACCCTCCTTGATAGGGGACTTTCTTTCTCACCTCTTTTACTCTTTTATCTTACTTGTCAATTTTATATGTTTTGTGCAACCATTGCAGACAATGTATTTTAAGTGAGGGGGTGGGGTTTATAGAGTAGTTAGGAATATGATTAATAAATTTAGGAACTTAGGTATTTAGTGTAGAAGTATGTGTACTTAAATGATTAATATATTATATTTTGATGATGATAAATTCAATAGCAATAAATTATGTGTAGTATGTTTTGATAATGACAAATGTAAGATTAAATTAGGAACAAACATACTACTAAATGAGCTTAATAGAGTGCATTATATCATGCTTGATTATGTGTTCTATATTTTGATATACAAGAAGATAATCATGCAATGTGTTAACATAAATGCTTGATAACTAGAGTTGTATATTTATAAATCAAGCATATTTGATCTTGAGTTTCGAAGTTTGGACTAACTATGATTTTCACGTAAGAAATGTCTTAAAGAATAGTCCAAATATTAAGAGTGAGAAATGATTAAGGAATATGGAAAAATTAACTATGCTCAACTCAAGGAGAAATGTCTTGATAGGTGTATTTATAAACCTCCTACTAGTGTTCCCATCGTGCCCATTGCAGCTTAGACCTAGGTTTCCAATCATATGGGACTTACATCAATATTTCATTGTAATATAAAGGGATCTTATTGTTATCTTAAACAATTGTGTCCATCACTAGTGATTTGATCTACTTATTTGAATAGGCAATATAAACATATCTTAAATAATATTCATCCCAAACTAAATAATTATTGAAAATAAGATATTTCCAACATTAAACACATGATATTTTGGTCCACCATCACCACAAAACTTAACACAAAGATATAACACAATGCTCTTTTTAGTACACAAAATTTCCTCGAGTCTCGGACAATATGTCCAACCAAGAATGGGTCATAATATCTAAGAATGCACATGAAAAAACCATACTCAAACAGGTATAAATACCATTTTAGTATTCTTTCAAAGTACTCTAAGAAATTATAAAGGACTAATCTTTCGTACATCTGGAGACATTAATGTCTTGATGAAACATACAAGTATCATATTATTCATTCACCACCTCAAAATATTATGTTTCATCAATGACTCAAAATATGTGAAGGACCAACGATTCACAATTTCTTAAACATGTAGACATATCCACCATTTTGGTATTTGATTTGATCATATGAATTTCTAAAAGATGATTCTCATTTCTAAATTTTTTGCTAGAATTGTGAGCCAATTAATTTGTAACTAAAATCTTGCGTTACGGTAATGCAAATGTAAACATTGATCCATTCTGTTTGGTGGTAATTACTTTTTTTCATGTTTTTTATCAAGATTAATTAACTAAACCAATAGCAGCAACATCTTAGAGTTTTTTTTATATAAGAAAAATTGTACCCGTATGGATTTGAGTTAGTGTGTGTTTGGCACAACTAGCTTGTAGCTTATTTAGGAGCTTATAGTTTGTAGCTTATGAGTAAGTAGAGATGTTTGGTAATAACTAGCTTATAGCTTATATAAGCTATAAGCTAGCTTATGACAAGCTACTTCAAGTAGCTTATAGCTTATGAAAAGTAGCTTTTAATAATTCTTTCCTATTTTACCCTCTAGTCAATTATTACATGTTTACTCTATCAAATAATTTAATACATGTAATTATTACTTGTCCTTTTAAGTCATTTAACAAATATAAGTTACTTAATAAGCTAATTTTACCAAACACCTCTACTCAATTATAAGTCACAAGTCATAAGCTATAAGCCATAAGCTACAAGCTATAAGCTATAAGTCATAAGCTATAAGCTATAAGCTAGTTTTACCAAACAAAGCCTTAATGTGTTAGCTTAGATGGTGTTTGTTAGGGTTTTGGCTGAAAATTTACTTTACTAGTTAAAATGCATATAACTCCAATTTAGGACAAAAAATATTATAAAATTTAAATTGGTCATTAGCTCGGTCAAAGAAATTCGAATTAGTCATAACTTGGTCAGAGAAACTTGAATTTGTCATCAACTCAGTCAACATATTAGATTAATAAGTCACTGGTCAAACCATGAATTATTGGCTGAAAAAGCCGTGAAACTTGACCACATTATTTGGAGGGACGACCAAAATAATTATGTAATTTACTCAGGATTTAAATTCACATTATTTATATGATTAGAGTCAACTTTGGACGGTCCAAAGAAAGGTATTTCCAACATTAAACACATGAAGTCTTGGTCCACCATTGCCACAAAACATCACATAAATATATGACACAGGGCCCTTTTTAGTACACAACTTCCTTGAGTATCAAACAAAATGCCCAACCAAGAAGGGGTCATAATATCTATGGATGCAGATGAAGAAAGAAGGTTGTGCAAGTATGCAAAGAAGTATGAAACCATAGTGAAACAGGTATAAATATCATTTTAGGGTTCTTTCAAAGTCCTCTAAGGAATTATGAAACCATACTTGATAATATGGTCCTGTAACTTATTTTTCTGTTTCGATTTAGTCCTGTAACGATTAAACGTTCCAACTTAGTCCTGTAACTTATTTTTCTATTTCAATTTGGTTTTATAACTATTAAACGTTTTGATTTAGTCCTGAAACTTATTTTTCTGTTTTGATTTGGTCCTGTAACTTTTTGTCTTCGTTTGAATTTGGTCTCGATAGAAAGGACGAACTTGTTGGATGAAAAATAAGTTACAGGATCAAATCGAAACAGGAAAATATGTTATAGAACCAATTTGGAACGTTAAATAGTTACAAGACTAAATCGAAACAGAAAAATAAGTTACAGAACCAAATTGAAACATTTGATAGTTACAGAATGAATTCGAAACCAAAAAAATAAGTTAAGGACCAAATTATTAATTTAGAAAAAACTAATCATTTGTACATCTGAAGATGTTGATGTCTTGATGAAACATATAAGTATCATATTATTCATCACCCAAAAATATTGTTTCATCAATGACTCGATATATGAAGGACAGGTGATTCACAATTTCTTAAACATGCAGACATATCACTCATTTTAGTATTTGATTTGATCATATGAATTTTCGAAACACGATTCTCAAGACATGCTTGGATTAGGTTATTTTTAAACGTCCATTGGATAGTTGTATTTTGCGCTTAAAAAAACTATTGATTATTTTTTAAACAAAGAAAAAAGCTTTTACTAAATTAAAGAAACATGATCTTTCTTTGTTATACTATTCTTTCAGTTTGATGTGTTGATGGGAATGGTAGTCGACAACACCAAATTACCAAAGAGGCAAAAGGTATGAATTAAAGTTTAAATTACTATTTTTTTTTTACAACAAAAGAGTTTGAACCTAAGACCCCTTGTAAAATGTTATTAATTTATAAGTAATGCTTGACTGGTATATTACTGATTCTCATATTTTATAACTGCCTGTTAACAGAGACAAAGAGGGAATGCTTCTGGTGCAAATATTTCTCCTTCCTCACGCCGACGTGAAAATGCTGAGGCACTATTGAAGACCGTAACCAGATTTTTACAAGAACTGTGAGCAGTAAAGCAAATGTAAACATTGATCCTTTCTGTTTTGTGGTAATCAGTTTTTTCCCTGTTTTTTTTTTATCGAGATTAATTAACTAAACCGATAGCAGCAACATCTTAGAGTTTTTCATATAAGCGAAATTGTACCCATATGGATTTGAGTTAACGTGTTATTGGTGTTTGTTGGGCTTTTGGCTGAAAAATTACTTTACAAGTTAAAATGCTTATCACTCCAATTTATGAAAGAAATGTTATATAAAATTCGAATTGTTCGTTAATTCGGTAAGAGAAATTCTAATTGGTCATAAGCCGGTCAAAGAAACTTGGATTTATCATGTCAGCGTATTAGGTTAATAAGTCACTAGTCAAACCATGAATTATTGGCTAAACCAGCTGTGAAACTTGACCATATTATTTGCAAGGACCAAAATAATAATGTAATTTACTCAAGATTTAAATTCACATAATTATTTATATAATTAGCGGCAAAATTGGACGGTTCAAAGAAAGGTTTTCTTTAGTTAGCATGAATTATGGGCATAAATGGATCCAGTCATGCTAAGCACCTAAAGTATAGACTTTGATTGTGAAAACTTAAATTTTGTTAATTTGACTCCTTTATTTAAGCAAGTTAAATACAAAATTCAAATTTATTTCATTCATAACTTCATAATATTTTATTTTACAAAAAATTTTCCTTAATTTTTGTTATTAGTTTTATATTTGAGGAACAATTTAATGCTAATTGATAACAAAAAAATTAAATTATGTACTAAACTTTAATTTGTCAAACACTATTAGGTCTTAGGTTCAAACTCTTTTATTGTAAAAAAAATAAATAGTAGTTTATTTAAACTTTTAATTCATCCTTTTGCAAATTACCAAAGAGGTAAAAGGTATGAATTAAAAGTTTAAACTATTATTTATTTATTTTTTTACAATAAAAGAGTTTGAACCTAAGATCTAAAAACGTTTGACAAATTTAAGTTTAGTATATAATTTAATTTTTTTGGTTATCAATTAGCATTAAATTGTTCCTCAAATATAAAACTAATAAAAAAATTAAAGAAAAGTTTTGTAAAATAAAATATTATGAAGTTTTGAATGAAATAAACTTGAATATTGTAACTTGCTTAAAGAAATGAATCAAGTTTACAAAAGTTATATTTTCACAATCCAAGTCTATACTATATACAAGAGTTTAGCTTAACTCGATTCGTTCAAACCCATAATTCATGCTAACTAAAGAAAACATTTCTTCAAATTGTCCAATGTTGATGCTGATTATATAAATCATTATGTGAATTTAAATCTTGAGTAAATTACATTATTATTTTGGTCCTTGCAAATAATATCGTCAAGTTTCACAACGGGTTTAGCCAATGATTCATGATTTGACTAATAACTGATTAATCTAATACGTTGACTGATGACAAATTCAAGTTTTCTTGACCGACTTATGACCAATTAAAATTTCTCTTACCGAGTTAATGAGCAATTCAAATTTTCTACCATTTCTGTCATAAATTGGAGTTATAAGCATTACTAGTAAAGTAATTTTTCAGCCAAAACACAACAAACACTATTTAAGATAAAACATTAACTCAAATACATATGGTTACAAATTCGCTTAATGAAAAACTCTAAGATGTTGCTACTATCAATATAAATAAAACTTTTTTTAGCAGCGATTTTTTGCGTCGTTACACTAAAAAAACCACCGCTATACAGACTTGGCGGCGGCCATCAGGCCGTCGCTTATGTGGGCATCGCTAACAAGTAGCGGCAGCTTGGACGCCATAATAACCGCAACTAAGTTGTCCTAAAAGCAAGCCCAGGCCACCGCTAAATAGTGGCGGTTTAGGCCGTCGCAAAACACCGAAGTCAGCGGGGGTGGCGGCCACCGCTACTTTGTGCATTAATTTGAGGCGGCCAAAGCTGCCGCTAACTTTAAGGTATGGCTAAAGCCCCAATTTTAAAATTTAAAACTGTTTTCTTGTGATTTATTTATTCTTAAGTAATATTCAAATATAATATAAAAAATATTATTCAATTATAATAAGATATTCAAATAGAATATAAACAAAATATTATTCAAATATAAATGTAATAGAAATAAAATATAATAAGTGATTACATAATATCAAAATAACAATATCAACATAAAAAAAGTAAGTCATAATCCTAATTCTTATCTAAGTCCTCGCCCTCATCCTCGTAGTCCTAGTGTGTCGGAGCTAGTGGGGATCGGCGAAATTTTTTGCATAGTTGATCTACGTCATACAAACTTTCAATTGATTGGTTGGATCGACGAAATTCGTTTTTTATAAAAAAATTATGCGTGGTGTCATTTAAAAACTTTGACATCTTGGTGTCATTTGAATATATATATATATATATATATATATATATATATATATATATATAGGGAGGGATCAAATGACACCGGTGTAATTTACACCAACTCTTACACCGGTTAATAACTATTTGTCGAAAATGTTTTTCACGAAATCCACTTTAGGATTGAAGCTACTTATCGTATAGTACATGTCTACAAAATTCCACATCATTCTGAAATTGTCTAATACTCCATCAACGTACTAAATAAGTAACGTAAAATATAGTTTTAAAATATATGAAATTAATATATTTTATAATTCTTTTCTCTATCTATATAGAGTAAAATTGACTTAATCTATCTATTGTATTGTATGTGAAATATTGATTACTTTAAAATTTGTGTTATACATTTTAAAATATAAGTGAGAGAGAGTTTTAAGTGGCTTACATTCCACTTATTTGCGGCGGTCAAGCCCCCTCAAAAGGTCGCCGCTAACGTTCTCATTTTTCAAAAAAACCTTTTGTCAGAGAGCACAGTTTAGTTGCGGTATTGACCGCCGCAAAATATCAATTCCAGTTTTTTCTTTTTTTAGAAATTCGCAAATTAGCAGCGGGTTGGCCGTCACTATTTACCATGTCCAATTTGTTTTTTATAAATGCGTTAATTTAGCGGCGGCTCAGCCGCCGCAAGTCTCTTTATTTATTTTTTTTAAACGGTCAGTTTTAGCGGCTGAATGCATATCTTTTTTTTTTCTTTTCTAGGTCGTTATCAACGACTATAGTCGCCGCAAGATGTCGTCTGTGATCGTTTTATATTTTTGTGTCGCATTAGCGACGGCCTTACCGTCGCAATTTGCAACAGTGTCTTGGCTCCCGCTAATTTTACGTAGCTATTTTACAACTTTTTAGTAGTGTTCCGGTTGTACTACTTTCCTATAAACAAAAAAATATTAAGTGCATATTTGTTGTCGTTTATCTTGATACATGTGAATTATTATAGATTTGTTAAAAACTATTGTTTAAGATACATAAGCCATTTTGAACCTCAAAATTTCTCATCTTATTAGAATTCTTTACTGAAATCATAATTTAGGGCTTGAATGCAATAACTATTTTAAAGAATATTATTTGGACAAAAAATTAGATAATTAAATTAGTTAACCAATTAATATCCAATAATTTTTATTACCTTTTAACCAAATATACGTGAAGTTAACGTGAACGCATTCTTTTTTTTTTAATTGTTTAGGTGTATAATATGAGAAATAATTATCTAAACAAATATTATTCAATCAAATAATTTTAACCTTTAACAAACTACAAGTAAAATTCCCTTAAGCAACTTTTTTTTCCGATAATTTAATCAACTCTTATTTTAAAACTTTCATTATTTAGATAGATAATAGATAAAAACTATGATTTAAAAATTTACTAGGTTAAATCTTAATTTAATAATTTTTTTAGTAGATATGTTTTATATTATTAAATTTAATTGATGTAGTGTAAATAAATTCATCTTAATTTATTAGTCTATTTGAATATGGAGCGAGACTATTGTCATTCAAAGTAATACTCTCCGGTCATTAGACTAACCAATTGGATGCAATTTATAAGAATGTTACATTTACTTTGATTTTAGTCAATTTAAATGTATAACCTCTCATTTTAATTTTCAACGTGGTGTTTTTAGTTTGTAGTTCAAAATAGTGGGCTTCAATGCACTTGATGTGTGCATCCTTCTTCATGATATTATAGTGGTTGAAGTCCATTATCTCCCTTCCAACAAGGCAACGGGTTTTGCATCTTCCATAAATGCATGATGGACAAAGTCCTCTTTAGCATCATCATTATCTATCACTACACTATGAGAAAACAACTCATGCTCAAAGTCATCATATGTATCTTGATGGCATTCTCTTAGTTCTATGTAGTTGCACTTGCTACTCAACCACTATTTCATCTTTGCCAGCTTCTTGCTCCTCATCTCCTGTTAAAAATTCTAGGAGAAATGTAGTGTCACACTGCTTCTTCTAATCCCATGAACTTGATTTTTCAAATATTACATCTTTTCTTGTTGATGTGGTGTCACACTGCTTCTTCTAATCCCATGAACTTGATTTATCAAAAGTTACATCTTGTTATGGACCCAATCCGTGAAAAGAGCACGTGCAGGTCACATGATGAAGGAAGACTCGGACACTATACCGGGGAAAAAGTATTATCACGGGATTATGGGATATGTCGGAGAAACTACGACATGACCCATATACTCGGTAACGACATGTGCCAACGGATATGAGCCTAACTGACACGCCGCAATATTCTGAAGCATGACAACGACATGTTTAACTTTTATAGCACAGAATACTCTATAAATACCAGGTTCACTCATTCATTTAGCACGTTACTCACACTATTGCACTCGGAGAATACTATTCTATTGAGAACTCTATGACTTAGGCATTGGAGTCCTTGCAGGTACCTCAGCCCCTCTCCCATGAGGGTGATCGGAGGCTTCTTCCACTGCGCCGGAGACCAGACTGGAGGTTATGAACCGCCGTGTCTTCTTGCACGACGGATCACATCTCTTCTTATTGACACCTTCTTTGTTAAAAGGATTCTAGAATCTATAAGAACTAATGGGATGATATCCCACTAGGGCGATGCATTCACTCTTGTCTTGCAATTTCTTCCTCCTCTCATTTGTTACATGCTTTTAACATATATAATGATCCAAATACTTTCAAATGTTTCACTGTTGGTTTCCTCTTGGTCCATACTCATTCTGGAACATGAGACTCCAACCTCTTAGTTGGACACTTATTGAGAATGCAAGCAATAGTGGATATTGTTACACCCCAAATTGAATGTGGCAGATTCTTCTTCTTCTACATACTCCTTGTCATGTTTAATATGGTTTTGTTTGTCCTCTTAGCCAAGCCATTGTGTAAAGGTGTGAAAGATGTAGTGACTTTATGTTGAATTCCATTCTTCACACAAAAAGTCTCTAGTTCATATGAAGTGAATTCACCACCTCCATCTGTTATAAGAATCTTGGCAGACCTGCTACACAGGCTTTCTGCCATAACTTTGTATTTTTGAAACACTTCAAACACTTCAATTTTGGTTTTAATCAAATACAATTATGACATTCTACTAAATTCATAACTAAAGCTCACAAAACTCTTATTACCTCCCAAGGAAAAGACTTCAAAGGGGCCACACACATTTGAATGAATTCCTTCCAACAACTCAGTGGCTCTAGCTGGTGATTCAATTTTTACACTTCTCACACACTTTATCAAGAAGCTTGATCTTTAGAAGATCCTCTACCAACTTTTGTGATGACAATTGACTCAAACTCCTAAAGTTTGAGTGTCCAAGCCTTAAGTGCCACAACCAATTTTCTTCCTCCACTACCACTACTAGAAACATTGAGTCTCTGTAGCCTTGAAGTTCACTTGGAAAGTCCTGTTCTTGGACAATGGTGCTTTGAGGACCAATGAGTGCTTAGAGTCAAATAACTATGGAGATTCATCCTTCATTACAATTGAGAACCCTTTAACTTATGCACTAGTTGTCCAAGACTTAGTAAATTACATTTCATGCTAGGCACATACAACACATTTTCTATAAATGTTATCTTCCCATACCTTCTCCTTATTGCTACATTGCTTGGCACCTCAGTAAGAATAGTGCTTTGATTTGCAAATTTCACTCTGTTCCTCTTTTTCTAATCCATATTCTCCAATCAATTTCTATGACAAGTCATATGATTAGAACATCTAGTATTAAGATACCATATTTCTAAATCTGAATTGATAGTTTCACAGCAAGTTATAGTCATTAATAGAACATCATCTGAATTTGAATATGAATCTGACTCTTGTTGTGCCCGAGCCATGTGTGCTTACTCACCCTTATGATTCTTCTTCCTCTTAACCTTATCACTGATGCACTCATCAGTAAAATGGCCCCAACCTTTTCAATTATTGAATTGAATTATGGCTTTATTAAACATTTTTTTCCTTCCACCCCTTTTACCTTTCTCTGCCTACCTATCGTATTTGATGAATCTTGAGTGTGCTCATAAAAAACATAGTGATCTTGATGATTAGAATTGTGTGATCCATCTTTCTTATCTATTTGACACTTCTATTTCCCTTTCAACCCCTTGTTTCTCTTGTTTCTTGGTCACAACTTGAGCTTTGAATTCTTGATCATGTCATTTATTAGGTTTCTTTCATTATGTCGTTGCTCATGTGTTACCAATAACCCCTGCAACTCCTCAATCTTCATTGTTGCGAGGTATTTGAACTCCTATATTGCTACCACTATGTAATTAGAACGCAGTGTCAATGTACGCATGACTTTCTCTATCATTGCTAGATTAGAAAACTTTTCTCCACAACCCTTCATCTAGTTAGCCAATCCTAGACAACCGTGTAAATGCACAAACACACAAGCACACTAACACACACACCATCAATGGATTAGTAACCATAGAATTTGAAAAATGCAAAAGAGCTCTAATTGTTGAGTAGCAGGTCCTCAATTCGAACCCTTTGAACGCACTTTAGCATATAAAAAAAAAGTAATAGTTTCTTTTAAAAAATCCATCTTTGTATCTTTTTAAAAAAATTATACGACGGATTTTCTAAATCCGTGGCCTGTGAATTTAAAAATTCATGCCATTGTTTATAAAAAATCTGTATTTGTATTTTTATTAAATTGTACTACGGATTTTCAAAATTCATGACCTACGAATTTTAAAAATCCATGGCACTATTCATCAAAAATTTGTTTTTGTATTTTATAAAAACTGTATTAAGGATTTTAAAAATCCGTGTTGGTATTTTTATTAAATTGTATTACGGATTTTCAAAATCGAATTTTAAAAATTCACAATACAATTCATCAAAAATCCGTATTTGTATTCTATAAAATTGTATTACGAATTTTCAGAATCTGTAGCCTATGAATTTTAAAATCAGTCTTTATATTTTTATAAAATTATACTACGAATTTTTAAAATTTATGTCCTATAAATTATTAAAATCTGTGAGAGGGATAATTTTGAAAAAAAAAAAGGAACATGTAGTGGAGCAAAAAATAATGAGTGTGATAGAAAAAGTTTGAGCTTATGTAATGTATGAATATATGAATCTTTAAGGACTATTTCACAAATTTTGATGTGTACTGTGAGTCTAAACAAGGAGTAAAAAGAAACAATTTCACCATCTACGTAGTTAGGACAAAATATGTGCTCATTTTAAACATATTTTTTTAGAAATAATTACACTAATATTTCCTGAAGTTTATGTATATTACAATTATATTTTCTTAATTTTTGAAGTTACAGTTATTTCCCTAAAGAAGAGTAAGTGTAATAAAATTTTAAATTTTAAAGTCAAGTGTAATAGAATTTCAAACCTTAAAAAAGTTTATGTAATTTCAAAAATTAGGGGAAAATAAATATAATAAACATAAACTTTAACAAAGGTTAAAATAATTATCTCTATTTTCATTTTATTATTATTATTATTATTATAAATAAATTATAAAAGATACACGATGAAAAAAAAAAAAAACCGCGTAATGTAAGTTACTTTTCTATCAACTGTTGCCAGATACCAGCCTAACTATTTTAGTTTCTTTATTAACTTTTACTAACTATTGCGTTAACCAACAGCCTACTACCCACAGATTCGGCCTACTTCTTCAATTTCTCACATGACATTGACATCGTCTATTTTCTTCTTGTACCATCTTTCTTCTTATCCAAAAATAATATTCCTCCCATTTAATTATTACATTGTCTTTTCATCCCTTTAACACCATCTAGGATTAACAAAAAGAAAAAAAAGAAAACCAGGAACAACCAATCAAGAAGAAAAACAAGGAATTAAGGGATGTTTCGATTGTATTTTTATTTTTTGTTTTTATTTTTATTTTTAGTTGGTTTTTTATTTTTCGAAATTTCACAAAGAAAAAATTAAAAATGCTAAAAATAAAAAATTTCTGTTTTCAGCATTTTTATTTTTTTTTTTTAAAATTTTTTAACATAAAAAACAGAAAATAAAAACATGAAATGAAAATACAAACCGAACACTTCTTAAAATGACCATATATGTTAAATATGTTTTTAGTCCTTAAATTTTTAAAAAAATTATTTTTAGTCCCCGAACTTTAAAATGTCGATTGTTAGTCCTAAACTTTGAAAACAAATCATTTTTAGTCTCTCCGTATATTATTTGGTGACGTGATAATCTGATGGGTTGACACGAGGATTGATGAAGGGCCATCAGTTTCTCACATCACTAATAATTATACAAAAAGACTAAAAATAAACATTTTAAAAGTTTATGGACTAAAAATTAATGTTTTGAAATTTAAAAATTAAAAACAAATAACTAAAATTCCAGAGGAAAAACATATTTAACTCTATATTATTTAATAAGTGTAAGAAGGCGTTAAAAGATCAAGATGAATGAATGATCCTTTTGCTTGTACTTATTATTTTTGGTGAGGACCTTTTAAAATTCTGGACACTCAAAATGAAAATAAGATTGAAACTATCTATAGTCATCCAAGTTAAGAAACAGAAGGTTCAGGAAGAGAGTTAACCAGTACACATAAAACATGAACATTTCCAATCAAAGCTTTAGTCCTTAGACTAAATTAAGGTTCCAAACTCTAAATCAAAATTCCCCTAAAAAAACAAGAAAAAAAATTGATTGAATGAGATTCATAATTCGATCAAACAATTACTTACATATAATTAAAAGCAATGGAAAATCAATCAATCTTCAAATCCAACTTTCTTCCAAATGGCGTTCCTCACGCTACGCAAGTCCCTTCCTTTAAGAGTTCTTCCTTTCCCTTCATGAACAGACAGAGAAGCTCCTCTTGTTCTTGCCAAATACTCGTGAGGAGGAATCTGAACCTCTTCATCAAAAACTTCATCACTTTCTCTCATCACGCGCTCTTTATAATCATCTTTCAAAATCTTTGACCAGTCAGGAATATTCACTGGCATTGAAGATGAACCCACAGGACTCACTCTGCTACTCATCATCGATTCTAATTTTTTAGAGGATTTCTTCGGAACCAGTCGCGACGGTTTCTTCGCCTCGGGAACTGTGCTCGAATTACTTGATAGGTTCCACAAATCAGCTTCCTCTAATTCCAATTCGCCTTCTGTTGATTTTTGAACCGAATCGGTCTCTGACGAAGATGGAAATACGTAACTCGGTTTTGATAGAATAAAGTTCCTCCAAGACGCCATTGATGAATTCGAATTCCGATTCCGCTTACGAATTAATATCTCTCTCTGTTTTTTTTTTTTTTGTTCTGGTTTTCTTATGATTCTAATTTTCAACTACTGACTGATTGATTTCTTACATTTATATATATATTGCTTTGGTGGTTTTGGATAAAGATAATCCTGTACTCGAGGTCCCACATGACGCGCGCGTTAGAATTAAGTTAACAATTAGTAATACTAGAACTAGAAATGCTATTCGCAAAGGGTGTGTCACGTGCTTCAACATGAAAGCCTCGTTAATTTGGTTAGTTCTTTTGAGGATGGAGATGTGTTAATGGTGATGATTCAATACGTACCTCGTGAACGAAAACAGGGGACAGCAACTTCTTAATTATTTAATCTAAGATAGCGTTTGAAAAATGTGTTTGAACAAAATGGAAATGGATACTGAGGCAAATGAACGGGACAAATTGGTTCTATTGAAAAGGGTAAAACAGAAAAGAACAGAACACAGACAGAAGAATTATCATTATTTTCATAAAGTTATTTTTTTATTAACAAAATAATATATATTTAAATTTCTTAAGCCTTGTATTATTTTTTTCCAACCAAAAAATATTTTTTTAAAAAATTTACATCATAAAAATATATTCAACATAATTTATATTTAATAATTAATTTAAAAAATATATTTAAAATTATATTTATTGAGAGAAATTTATATTTAATAATTTATTTTTTCATAAAATATTAATACAAAAATTAATATATTTTAAAATTATAGTTTAGTTATACTCATAAATATTTTAAAAAAATAAATTAAAAAATATACTATTTTATTTTTCCTTTAATTTTATAAATTTTATCAAGTAAAGTAAAATTTTATAAAAAATACTATTTTCTACATTTTAATCTACACTAAATACAAAATAATACATATGGTCTTGTTCGTTTCATGGTCACCAAACAAAGTATACGGTTCTGTTCTATTCCATTCCGTTCTGTTTTGTTCCATTCAATTTTATTATGTACCGTTATGCTACCTAAAGTTCCTTGTTTATCAAATAAAATAAAATAGATAGTGTAGATTTTAGCTCATTTGGTCATATATCAAGTTTTATGACATAAGAGATTGGAGGTTTAAAATTCAAATTTTAATATTAAAAATTTAAGATTAAGATGGCTGTGTGAAGTGTGAATGTGTATTTGCTAACAAAAATAATAAAAATAAAATCCCTCATTATACGTTATTAAACAATCGGGAGTCTTTACCCAAAAAAAACAATAGGGTGTGATATATGTACAAGTAAGTCAAAAATTTCACGTTCTCCGCGTGAGATGGGCTTAAGAGAATCACTTTGTAAAATTCACTAAGACAATTATCTACTACAATCTACAATACAATAATATAAAAGAAGACCACTATAAAAGTATTATAACTACAATTTGTCATGTTCTAAAATCATAGAAACAATATAATAAAGGTTATTCGGCTAGCGGGCGATGTTGATAGAATTCATAAGAAGAAATTCAATTTTTGAGTATTTTCGCGGCACTCCTGTGATAGCGGGTGGGCACCTGCAGAGCCTCCGATGTCTAAGTTAGTGACTATTTTAGGTTGGAGTAATAAATAAGATTAATAGCATACATTTTTCGTTATAAAGTGTCGTATTTATAACGGAATAATTAGGATTTACAAGTTTTATTTCGGGTCTCGTGAGCCTTATCTTTGAGTCTAACTCAATTCTCATAAAAGTTGTGACGTCATTGCCTATCCAAGTAATCTACCCTCAATTCTCATAAAAGTTGTGACGTCATTGCCCATCCAGGTAATCTACCAAAATAATTCCGGATGGGATCCCCATGCCGTGTCCGACATGGTATTTATGACGGAAATATTACCAAAATATCGGTCCACAATAATTGTCCTCCAAGTCGGCGAATTGATCGCAAGCAAGTTAGCATCTTTAAGTATCCATGTCAGGTTATTGTCGATCCTAGAATCAGAGATGTATTAATTTTTCCAACTCTATCACTGTTTTATTCATTAGGAGCTCATTTTTAGCACTTCAAGGCTTCGCCTTGTTGACTTGATTTAGTTTCTCAACTTGGTCAATTTCTGTGATGGTTACTCTATATGCATTGATGTCAGCCAAAGTATAGTTATACTAATCATTTCACATTCATAGCATTTTTAGTTACTTCAAGATTTGAAGCTTCGTTTGCTTGATTGATGAGTTCGGTTGGATGTTGGATTTCAAATTTCATGTATTTAAACTCGATGAATTGCCCCCCATTTATGAGTAGAAGAATTGTTTTTATGACTGATCACTTTGACGATTTCTTTCGTTGCCCCCATGTTGGTGTTCTACCGAGAGTAGAATTCTAACTCAAATGCATCATAGGTTGCGTTTAATTTCATCTCGTAAGATCAATTGTTTCTTTTCTTAATTCTTCTAGTTCCCTAGAGTTGGATAATACCTTTTATGATCGTAAATCTTGGAATTTTGTAAAATTCACATCAACAGTAGTAGTATGCTCCAAGTTTTGTTTGCTTGAAGTGCATTGAGTTCAAATTGTATGGCTTCCTGCCATTGAAGTAGCTTAGCAGCTTGGCTGTATGTTTAGGGTTCAAATTCTGTAGAGGCTTGGCAGATGAAAGATTGGAAGTTGTTTGAAAGACGACTGTAATTGAGGTAATGTTCAATGGGATGGTCAGTGGGAGGTATTTTGTTTAAGAGATAACCATGGAAATCCCTTAGATGTTCAAGAGATTTACTGACACGAGTAGATTTTTTGATAGTAGTTGAGGATGATGCAACAACAAGTTCCACTGGTTGGTTTGATGAGGAGGTGATGTTGTGAACCTGTATAGCAGTATCATTGCCACCGTTAGGAGTGGTGACGACAAAATCAGGTAACTGAGGTTGGTTGTCAAAGGAAGGGGGAGGTACAGGTTCTGGAACAATGGGTATGTGAATGTCATGGAATATTTCATTGGCAGGATGTTGTTGTGGGGAACTTTTAAAAGGAAAAACTTCTTCATAAAATTGAACATCTCCGAAGATGAAGATCTTGTTATTCCTTAGATCAAACAATTTGTATCCTTTGTAACCAATAGGGTAGCCAAGGAATGCAGCAGCAATAGCTAGAGGGGTGAACTTGTCACAAGTTGAAGGCAATGTGGATGCATAAGTGAGACATCCAAAGGACTTGAAATCAACAAAATTAGGCTCTTTGGAGAATAGAATGGAATCGGGTGAAGCATTTTGTAGGTTAGGAAATAGAAGTCTATTAATGAGAAAAACAACAATTTAGATGAAATCACCCCAATAACAGATAATAATATTAGATTGAAAATAGAGATACCGAGCCACATTGAGAATGTGTTGGTGTTTTCTCTCGACCACACTATTCTGTTGTGGTCGTTCCACACAAGAACATTAATGTAGAATTTCTTTGGTTGTAAAAAAATCATGCATGTTTAATTCTTTTGCATTGTCAGAGCAGAAGCATTTTATTTTGGTGTTAAATTGATATTCGACATATGCATAGAACTTAGGAATAACAACATAAGCTTTATATTTGTGTTTTAGTAAATTTATCCAAGTAAATATGCTTTTATCATGAACTAAAGTTAAAAAGAACTTATAACCATCATGAGTGGGAACCTTGTATGGACCCCACGTATTCATATGAACAAAATCAAAACAATTAACAGAAAATTGATCTTATAAATGGAAATCCCATGGTTATATAAAAAAAAAATAAGTTGTTCAATTTCTAAAGGCACCACATACATACTCTTTTGCTCGGGAATTAGAATTTGAATGTGTCCAAGAACTAAATTCTGTTTAGTATTTAAACACATCACACCATACTTAACAAAATTTATTCATGAATTAGAATTTGGGTGCGTCCGAAAATTAGAATCTAAGTATGCCCGGTAACAGGAATCTAGACAAAGGTTATATAGGAGTACTCAATTAGTAAATGGTGTGGTGTAAATAGTTTTACAAATGCATTGGCATCTCTCGCGTGATAGAATGGGGTAAATCAGGAAATTCAAATTTTGGCAAGCTTGTGTTGTGGAGGTATCAATCAATCTCGTTCGCTACTACAAACCCTAACCAGATAGACATCCCGTTCCCGTTCCCGTTACCGGCAACCACATCGTAACCCTAACTTTTTCTCATATCTTCATATCTTCATATGTTCATTCCTTAATCTCCACGACGATTAATTCGTTTCTTTAATGCCGCCGAAACAGCAATCGAAAGCTGATATAGCGAAGAAGCAGAAGATCGTAGAAGACAAAACCTTCGGTCTCAAGAACAAGAACAAAAGTAAAAATGTCCAGAAATACGTCCAGAACCTCAAGCAATCTGTGCAGCCAAAGCCCGATGCTTCCAAACTCGCTGCCAAGGTCCCCAAATATATGTATTTTTTCTTTTTATCTAGTTTTCTTATTCTCTTCGTCGATTTTTTTAATTGCGAGTTTAATGATTGTTTATAGTTAGTCAGTATCTGATTTGTTAAGATATGATAATGCGGATTCGTTTTCAACCCGCCCTGACTGTGCGATTGATGATGATGACGACAGAAAAAGAAGGAGGAAGAGAAAGCCAAGGACAAGGAGTTGAATGATTTGTTCAAAATTGCCGTTAGTCAACCTAAAGTGCCAGTTGGTAACCGTCTTAGACTCTTTAGTTACTGTTACATGGGAGTTTCATTTGGGTTTGTTTGTGTGTTATGAGTTGCAAGAAATTCATAAGATAATGTTGAATTTGTTCAGGTGTTGATCCTAAGTCCATATTATGTGAGTTTTTTAAAGTGGGGCAGTGTACCAAGGGCTTCAAGTGCAAGTTCTCGCACTATTTAAATGTTCAGAGGAAAGGAGAAAAGATTGACCTGTATAGCGATAAGCGAGACCAAGGTATTGGATTGAATGATTGTTCCATAGTGACCAAAACTGGCTTACCTTTATGTTTTCGCTTTGTTGGGTGACTTTCTGTGTTTCTAAGTTTTGTTTGGCAATCATATTTTCAGAAACAATGGAGGATTGGGATCAAGAGACCTTGGAAAAAGTAGTGGAGTCAAAGAAAACCGAGTATAACCAGAACAAACCAACTGACATAGTATGTTGTCATGATATTTTATGTATGTGATTTTCCATTTAATTCATCTGAATCAAAGTGACCTCAACCTACTGTTTGTATACTTTAGGTCTGTAAATACTTCTTGGATGCAGTGGAGAAGAAGCAATATGGTTGGTTCTGGGTCTGCCCCAATGGCGGTAAGAATTGCCACTATAGACATGCCCTTCCCCCTGGATATGTTTTAAAATCTCAAATGAAGGCTCTATTAGAGGTGGAAAGTGAAAAATTAACAATAGAGGAGGAGATTGAAAATCAGGTGAAATCATTTTTCTACATTGAGCCATGCTATTTGAGATTGCATAAGGTTACCTAACAGAATGTTTTCTCTTGGTTTAGCGTGCCAAAGTGCCTACAACAACTCCTATGACTCCTGAGTTGTTCATGCAATGGAAGAAGAAGAAGATAGAAGAGAGAGATGCCAATTTGGCTGCACAACAGGCAGAGAGGGCGAAGAATGACCGCATGAGGTATATCCGCTATCCTTTTCGTATGGTTCCCAAGTTAACGTATATATATGTGTTATATAATAATAATAAAAGTGTAAACAGAAGAATGTATATATTGCTGAATGTGTTTGAATGGGAGGATAACAGTTGGTCCCAAAGGCTGTTGTTTCTCACTATTACTAATCATGTTTTATTGTTTTCCTCTCTATTTACAGTGGTCGTGAGCTATTTTTGTCAGATGCTAGCTTGTTTGTGGATGATGATGAAGCATATGACAAGTACCAAAGAGAACCAGAATCTAATGACACTGCACAAAATGTTGGTCTTTTCTTTACAAACTTTTCTGCATTAATTTGTTGTCTGTTTTATGGATATAGTTGATAGTTGAAATTGAGAATCAACCTGGTAAACATGAGGCAGGTTATGTTGGCCAGTTGGGTATTCAATCTGTTATCTGTTATTAAGAAAAAAATTATGTTTACATTTAACTCCTTGTTAGACATAGACTACCCTGAAAATAGGTGAATTCTAGGAGAAATAAAGAGTTTTATAGGGACATAGAAACCCAGTTAGTCAGTGACGAAAATAACTTCGCTGAAGGTAGTTAGGGTCTGCTGATCTGTTATGCGTAGTTAATTAAGGAGGGAAGGCATTAGTGGGGAGTCCTGGTTTTCTCGAATAATGAAAACAAAAACTGAATTGAATCTTGGAACCATTTTGCTTTAATAAAAAGAAATTTGTAAGGATTTTACTTGAGTTTGGGTTCTGTTTCCGCACAACATATATTTCCACTAGAATACATCCATTTTAGGGGTGGTCTGACGATCCTCAATTTCCTGATTAGTGTGCTTGTTTGTATAACTTAAATTAAATATACCTTTCTTTTTTTCCTTTCATGAGATCCTAATTATGCTTTTGCATTGTTGATCAATGTAGACTGTAATTGTTTATTTCATTGGAAGTGGAGTGTGGTTCACCCCTTTTCATATCCCTACCCCACATGTCAACTTGTCTCTATATCATACAGTACCATTACTAACAACCTAGATCAGCATTGCCAACTTTGTGTAGGGAGACCACTATTTTGTTTTGTGGTTCACAACTTGTGCTTGTTTCAGAGTACATTGAAATGGAATATAAACTATCTGTAATGAGTTCCAAAAAACACATAGACAAATATTTTTGAATCAAAAGTTGTGCCTTCATTGTTACTTGCATCCAGGATGGTACATTACATATGACATCCTTTGCTGTTGAGAATTTAGGATGGTTGTGTTTTCCTTTGTTCATGAAACTATGTCATGAATTATATCCAGCTGAAGTCATTTTTCTTGTCCAATATGCCTTCCTAAGCGTATGTATTAGAAGGAGACAGCTCCTCTGTTTTTAGGGGTGGAAAATGGCTTCCAGACTTAGCTCTCTCATCTCTCACTTGATGTTGTTGTTCTATTGAATGCACGGTTTAAATATGTGCTTAAACTGCTATTAGATTGCTGCATCTTTGTTTATATATTTTGATTTTGATTTTATAATTTTTATATTCCAACTTTAGGCCAATGAGAATACTGCTGAAGATGGTCCCAGCACCTCAAAAGCTACTGCTGATGTTGAAGAAGATCCTGATGACATTGATGACGATGATGAGCTGGACATGGATGAGTTGAATGAATTAGAAGCAAGCTTATCAAAGACATCAATTCAAATAAAGGAGCAAGGAGCTGAGGTTTAATTCTGAGGATTTGTTATAACCTTCGTTAGATATTTTTATGCCTCCACTGCACAGTAGAGCATGTACCTGTAGTCATTTATTTGTAACTTAGAAGGGACTATTTTTTAATGAAGCCTTTGATGATAATGAAAATATTGCCCCAATTTTACATTTGGTATGAATAATTTCTAGCATGATAATGTGATGTAAGGGCCAGTTTGTTTAAACTTCAAAATAAGTGATTTTAGAGACAAGTAGAGAAGTGATTATTTATGTTCGAATAATTACTTTTTTAATATTTTTTTCTTTTATTACGATTGATTGTTTTGAGAAACAGCTCATAACCAACCTCTCTGTTTGGTCTCTCAGACCTATTACTGTCTTATGCAATTTGTGCCTAGTTTTGCTGATGAGTTTTCCTATTTCTGCATAGGGATCTTTCTTACTGCTTTATGCTTGTGATATCTTATTCAGGCAAAAGTTCAAGTGGTCTTTGTGGCATTATGCATGTTCAGTAGTGTATTTAACTTAATTTACATTAGCTGAGAAATCAATATATCATGGGAACGTCAATAAGTTACCAGAATGGAGAAGTATGATACACAAAAAGATAAACAGCAAGAAACCCGTAGGATCAATTCTGCATGCATTTAAAAATGGGGAAGAAAAAATCATTGACAAGTCGAATTGTATTTGATATGTGCAATAGTTATTCCATTCTATGGAATTAACATTACTGTATTTGTTAGTAGAAAAATAGCACGGAGTACCGTAGATGCATTTGTTGCCCTTGGATGCATTTGAGCAGTAACTCGGCTGAACAGTCCAATGCCAATGCCAGAGAAGATCTGTCCAGTCATTAGTTTGAACTTGCAAATAATTTTTGGTGGGGTATGCTTTTTCTTGTGATTGATTTATTGGTCATTTAGATAGAATGATTGTTCAGCATTGAGGCATAGTTTGATATACAGTTTAATTAAGTACTTATACAATAAGTTCCTTTTAAATAAGAGTTTATTTATAAATAAAATTATAAAACTTATTTAAATAAATTAAAATTGTTTATTCTGATAAGTTCCTCTAACAAGCTTATGAAAATAAGCTGAAAATAACTTATAGAAACCTATAAGCTCTTTTAAAATGGATTTGATTCTATATTATTTCTACTGCAATTTTGTACATTCTAATTTTACATCAAATGTCTCAACAAATAATTCAAAACAGGAGATCTAACTCAAAGGGGAGCATGTTGTTTTGCAATCAAAAGAAATAGATCTAAGGTTAATTTCGTGATCCTACTTGTACACTATAGTTAACGAGGAGAAAAAGGAGAGGAAAGAAATTGAAAAATAGAGGTTAAGAGGAGAGAAGTTAAAGAGAAGTATGAGTGATTTGAAGGATGTTTGGTTGAATAGAAATAGAGAAAAAGTGAAACTAAAAAGAAGTATGAAAATGGTGTGAAAAGACTTATTTGCTGTCACTTTTATTTTTTTCCAGCTGATACACAAATTGGGATATGGGCATTATCGTCATTTAATTAATAATAACTCAACTTCTCTTCAAGTCTCGCGTCTCTTGAGAGACTCCAATAAGCCTTGAAACTCACTTAAAACTAGGACTTCTTTCACATTTCTTCCCTTCTCCAAACAGGACGAAGTAAAATTTTGAGTAGAGGTAATGAAATGCAAATGTATTTTTGCCAAAGATTTAAAATGCCCTAAGCTAGTTCTTCATCACTAATCTATACAAAATTTATATCCCTATCCACTTTAAGAGTTATTTTAGCATTACCTGTCATGCTTACTTTGTGTATAAAAGATGACAGAGGACTTATATGTGAGTGTTTTAAATAATAAAAATCTTTTAGAGATTAAATTAATGACAATAGATCTTAGGAAACCAAATTGATATCTCTTTCAAATACAAAACCTTTTTCTTTTCTGGTGAACTTAATCTGTAACTTATTAGCTTATAGTATGCATCATCTGTGGCTTTTGTTTCCTCATTCTAATTGATTCTTTCTGTTATTACAAGTAGTAAAATGCTAATAACAAATCTAACAAATCAAATAGTTTCAACTGGATGAAGCAAGCAACAAAACTAGAGAAGGAAAGGGAGAAGAATGAAGGCAAAAACAGCATTTGTAAACAATTTACATTTTTCTGCTGCATTAAAATGAATCACTTATTGATAGGTGCAAGAATGGTGTACAACAAAAGAAATGTGACAATTATAACTGCCCCACCAAGAGTGAAAGTGGGACTATTCCAGAACTTGAGGTTTGATCTCTCTGTTCTCTTGATTGGATCAACTTCCTCAGAAAGTGGGAATTCTGAACGCTTTGGATTCCAGCTCACATACTTATCTGGAGAAAATTGGGAGAACAGAGTTTTCTTCCCTTGCTTCTTGAACTTTGACCATGCCTTATCCCAGTCTGTTGAAGATTTATCATCTAAAACATTTAAGGAACATTAGTAGCAAATATAATTAAGTACACTTCCTTTCACATTTACCTACTAGAAGATACATGAACTGTCATTAAAACATGCCACATGTTTTGGTGTATTTTAAAATGTTAAGCCCATAGTTACATAATTCTTGAGTATTATGGGAGAATTTCGGAATACACCCGAATAATTCACAGAACAGTATGATATGAGATGATGCAAACTATCTTGTTTTAAGGAACTAAATGCAGTAAAAAGATGAAAAAAACAGTTTTTTTTTTTTATCTCAAGAGACAAATTAGGAATAATTGCACTTAGGATTATTTTTCTAGTTTAGTATCTTTAACAAGCGGCATTGTTTATCGAGACCTTTTACCCTAAAGTACAACCAAAGCAATGTAATCTGATCCGTGAAATGAGAAATCGCAAAGAACTAAATTCATACAAATTAGAGAAGTATGCAAAAAATTAACAACATAAAGCGATACCTTTGTTATTGTCATCGCCGTTTCTTTGAGATTCCTTAAAATTTCTTTTGGAACAGAAAAATTTGAAAGGAGAATAAGGAAATGAGGAAGAGGATGATGATCTTGAAGAGAAGCGATGCGATACAAAATTGGATATTGTATGAATTTCCATTTGCATTGATTTTGTTTCTAAGATTATTTCAATTTCGATTTCAGTTTGGAGCTTCGTTTTCTGAAGCAGAGGATCTTCACCTGTTCCTTATCCTTTGTATCTTATAGCGAGTCTCAAGTTTCACCAGCTTGTCACACGTGTCTTTGCTTCTATGCCTCTTCCTCATGTGTCTCCACATTATGAATTACATTATACATTATACATTACAAATTACAAATAAAAATACAAACATTAAATTAATCTTTTGTTCCTATACTCAATACTTCATTTTTGCTTTAGTCTCCGTATAAAAAATATGTTCCTTTTAGTTTTTATGTTTATAATGCTCATTTTGGTTATCTTAAAATATTTTGTTTTTGTCTTTTACCAAAAAATAAAATAAAATAGAAAACTAAACAAATGATTTATGAAAATAATAAAAGAAAATGTAATGAACCGGTATCTCGATTTCTTCTCCCATGTATGGTTCCATCAGGCATGCCGAAGCTGGGGTCATTATGCCCATCCCGGCATCAGGTTGCTATACCCGACATAGGCATATTGGGCCCCTAATTAGGCTCAACCACTTTATGAGGCCCAATTATATACACATAATCCTAGTAGCAGTACTATAAATACAGTTTTAATGTGTCATGTACTGGTATGTATTTCTTCTACACACAAATTACAGAAATTCTAGCCTACAACAGACTTGATCGTTAAAGTCTTTACAGGTAGATGTCCCACTATCGTGGGACAGTTTTGGAGCTGAAATCCGCCATCTGTGGTGCTCGTCCATCTCATGTTCATCAGGTATATAACATTAGCGCCGTCTGTAAGAAAGAATTTATTTTTAACCCAACGCAGGAATTACAACAACAATTAGGGCATAAAAAATCAACTGCGGAATCCACCGCTAGATCCTGGATCACCACATCCTCCACTTCTTTTGGTTCAGAATCCTCCTAATTTTGTTCATGTAGAGGATGCTTCGAACCAACATGCTTTTGTGCAGCCTGTGCTCCAACCAGCGATTGAGCCGAATGATTTTCGTCGTTTTAGAGTATAAATTATAGTTATAAGTTCTTAAATTCAAATAAATAACTATAAAGTATAAATTACGAAGCATTTATTTTAGGCAAGAAACGGGAACCGTATTAATTTGGTTCCTTGACCATCATCAATAAATCGGGCAATTGATTTGATTTTGATTTGTTTCTTTCTAAATAGAAATTGTTACTTTTCTTCCGCGTTTTTGCTTCTAGAATTTTATCTATTTATATAATTTAATTTTCCTATAATATCAGTACGTAATATTTTAATTTTGGCAGGTTTTCTTCCTATTCTTCTTTATTTGAAGTATCTAAAAGAATTGTAAAGAATCTGTTTTTTTCTCCTATTAATGTCATATATAGCTCTTAGGTCCGTATCGAATGCGTACTGGAGAGTATCGGATATGTATCCAATGCCGATACATTTTCAATTCACAAAAATCCGTGCTTCATAGGATATAACAAAAAAATCTCTTTTTGATCCTTCAAAGATACCCTTAATCTCTTATCACTAGTTTAGTAGTAAAAAGATTAAAATGTCACCAAATTCGTGTCGTATTATCTCTTTCCATTAAAGGGAGGACCAATTTAGTGATATTTTCAGAATTTCAATAACAAAATGTAACAAAATATTTAGTAAAATAAAATGATATTTTTCTCTAAAATAAAATATTATTAACTTTAAAATAAAATTATTATTTATATTTTAATAATACCCATAAATAGAGTATTTTCAAATTTTTAACATTAAAAAAAATTGGTTTGTCTTGTAGTTTTAATTTATTTTTCTTTTCTGCCTTTCTTCTTTCCTATGTAAAGAAAAAAGTGTTTTAAAATAAAAAGTTCATTCAATTCAAAGATCACCTTAATTGTATTTCAATTTCATCTTTTAAAACTAAAGTGATAAAAAAATTAAGGATAAATTGCATAAACCTCCCTTGAGCCTTGAGGTTTGCTGAAATTGTACTCCACCCCAAAGTTGAGAAAAATTAGTAGTCCACCCCAATTACTAACGTTGACTAATGGAATCATAATGGAATATTCCAAAAAGTTAACCCTGGTTAAGAAAAAAAGAAAAAGAAAAACATAAATGAGTCATCTTCAACCTAAATCTGACCATTGAAAAGCTTCTCATTTTCGTAGCCGTTGTGGAACTCTGTTTATAAGGAGCATTAAGGTTTGAAGGAAGCTCTAAATCTCATCTTCATCTTCCGACTTCCTTTTGTCGTTTCCCATCGTCTTCTTGTCTTCCTCACCTATGACTGAATTCTTCTCCCTCCCCCATGTCTTAAATCTTCTCCTTCTCCCACCACTAAAATCGTAATGGCTTCCGACGATAGCTCTGGTGATTCGAGTTCCATCCGTTTGAGATACGTTAACAAGAAGTGTGATTGTGGTAAAAGAGCAGCTATCAGATGTTCTGAGTCAACAGACCACAAACAGTGGCTCTACTACAATTGTGAAGATAGGGTTTGCAAATTTTTTAAATGGGCTTTTCCTGTGAACTATAACGATCCTCCAACCATGGAATCAAACAGAAATAAGAGCTCAAACGATTGTCTTCATAATGGGTCAGTGGTTCTAATTGAAATTGGATATTTGAAGTCTGAGGTTGAGCTTCTAAAATAGAGGGTTGAAAAGTTGAAGTCATGGTTAAGTTTTATCGGGTTTGGAATATTGGGCATTATTTTGTGTGTACTTTTCTATTGGTTGTTGAATTAGTTGTAATTAATTTAGAAGAATGTAATACTAATTTTGGAATCTAAGTTAGATATCATATTTTTACTTCTCTTTTAGTTGTTTAATTAGTTCTGATTATTTAGGAAGAATGTATTACCAATTTTAAAAGGTTGATTTGAATGAAAAGAATGACCTATCATTTCTGAATTGAACTGATATCTTCATGACAAGTAGAACAGAACAGAACATACATGTTGTACCAGTAACACAAAGTTATATATAAGCAAGTGAGAACATAACATATATCATGTTCATCGATGTATCCATTTCAATTGTTCACAAAAAACCAACCACAGAAATAGGTACATCTACAGCATAAATATGCAGCGTTATAGATGACCAATGTTTTAAAGCCCTTAATAGCAGTAAAGTGGGCAATATTTAGTAATCCAAAAAAGCATAATATATGCCCAATGTTTTAAGGCTTACAAACTAGTTAACAACAAAATGACTAATCCAAAAAAAGTATGTTATGTTCCCCTGCATAGTGACTACTTCTTGTATCTAGTGTGGCTGTCGGATCCTTCCCCAACACTCTTCTTAGGCTTCTTCTGTTTTGGTGGACTATAATTAACCTTCCCCTTCCCTGTCTTTTGACACATTTGCTGTAGTTGAAAGTTGGCTCGGTTGGGTTGGCTGACTTGGTTGAGCTGGTTCATTGATGGAAATTCTGTTTGACATCCTCCTAGGACCCTGATGGCACAAATTTAATACAATTATGTCACAAATTTAGAACAGGTTCAAAACTAAAACAAAGAATGAACATGTTTGTTGCACTATGTAATAACTTGTGTTGACTTAGAACCTCCGGATCCTCCTCTTAAGTTGGATGCACTATCCCTCTGACGAGTCCTCTTGTTATGGCCAAGTTGCTTGCATGTGACAAACCTCACCGTGGTAGACCTCCTTGAAGCATATTGTCCTCCTTGGCTTTCTCCAGGCTCCTTTCTTCTATTCTTCCTTGGTCTTTCCGGCAACCTTTTCAATGCTGGAGGGAGAATGACATTTCTAGGATCCTCAATTATCTCAACCATGCTCAAATCCGGAACTGGATGGACAATGTCACTGTAAGTTAATTGAAAGGTTGACTTGTAATAGCAATTGTCAGTGTATTGTTCCACATTCAATCTCAGATATGACATGCATGATAGTGCATGCTTGCATGGTAATCCTACATATAAAACAAGTAAGAACTCAGTTAAAAACAAGTATATAGGTAATACTTGCAAATGCAGTTAAGTCCCAATACTTGAAAAGGATTACATGACTTACTAGTTAAGTCCCAATACTCGCAAATGCAGCTATTTGTCTTCAAGTCAATAGGGTATATCTTCCCATTTTTAGTCACCATACACTCCATCTGTCCTGCTGGAACTAGGCTACACCTACTTGTCTTACCTCTCATCTCATCAATTTTATTAATAGCATTTGGAGTCAAAACACTATCCCACACAAGTCCATCTTCAAAACTCTTGTGTATCTTCCCCATTATCTTGACAACCAATGACTCAATCAGCAATAAAATAGGCCTAGCTCTTATGTCATCAATCCAATGGTTAAAACTCTCTATCATGTTGTTTGTCACATGATCAGACCTCTTAATAGAACCCATGGCTTCCTTGAATTCGAAGTGTGTGTAACTTTTTGCAGCCTTCCAGAACGGTGATCTCAACCAAACACCAGGGAACTGAGCCTTAAAGTTGTTGTAGAGATGCCTACAACACCATCTGTGTTGGATTCTAGGAAACACATCAGCAATTGCTTAATCCAAACCCTAACACATGACTCAATCAGTTAGGAATGTAATTTCAATTTCATATTGTTAACAGAAAAACAATTTGATAATGTAAACAAGTTGAGAATGTATACATTCTGCCTATCTGTCATAAACACCAATGGCTTGCCTTCCATTTCTACACCAATCATGTCATGCAACTCCTCTAGAAAAAAAGTCCAGTTGTCCTTGTTCTCCACCTCCACAATTGCAAAAGCAATAGGGAAAATACCATTGTTTTCATCCAATGATATTGCGGATAGTAGTACACCACCATATGGCCCCTTCAAATGATATCCATCCATCCTAATAAAGGGCCTACACCCTCGGATGAACCCCTGTTTCATTGCATTCAATCCCAAGAAAAACCTCTTAAAGATAGGATTACTATCAGGAGTAATCCTATCCACTTGTAGCTTTGCAATAGTTCCTGGGTTAGCTTTCCTTACCATCTCTGCATACTTCCTCACTTTACCATATGTTTTAGCATGACTTCCCTCAATTTGGTCTCTAGCTTTTTTCTTTGCTCTATACATTTGGTATTTTGAAACCTCAACACCATACTTGGATATCATATGTTCTTGAATAATGTCATAACCAATGTTAGGATCAGCCCTAAATTGGTTTGCCATTTTGTTGGCAATCCAAGTGGAAGTCACATTACTGTTTTGAGCCTTTTTTGAACATGTATGGACCCCTTCATACACTTTAATCTCAAATGAGACATCATCTTTGTTGGTACTTGCATGCAAGTACCACTCACACCCCTTTGCAGCACACATTGTTGTTATCCTAGTTCTTTCATTCCTTACCCTCACAATCTCAAATCCTTCTTGAATGACAAAGTCCCTCAAAACTTCCCTGAATGCATCAACACTCGCAGACAACATTCCTTTTTCTAAAACAATTTTATCACTCTCTGTTTGTTCACATATCTTTCCCTGATAAGCCCTATCCATATATGGTCTCTCCTCCCCGTTATCAGTCCCTAAACCCTCATCATCAATGTCAGAAAAATCAAAACCCTTGTCATACCCTTCAGGGATATTCAAATCACCATCGTCACTACCCTCTACACTAAACATACTATCATCTGACAGGATAAATGTTTCATCATCAGAAGAACCATGAATATTGACATTGTTATCATTAGCAAACACAGTAGGGTTTTCTATTTCTATGAAAAGATGAAGTTGATTAATACCTTCTTCCAAGTTCTCTCGCACCCATTTGAGAAGAGTGTCGTCATCTTCAATTGATATCCACCGTTTGTCAGGCAAAGTCCCTTCAATCTCAATCTTTTACTCGCAATCCACTCTGAGTTCTTTGTACACACGACTCCATAGGTCCATGAAACACAATAAGTCTGCATCAAAATCTTTCATCACCATATAGTCATGGCTCCAGTGAAGCATAATGTCAAACTTCGTTTCTTCTCTCATGGTGTTTCACTCTCTCCTCTCTGCCTTTTTTTCGTTAAAGAAACACAATAGAATGGGTATTCTATAGTGAAAGTCCAATGGTTAAGTAGTAGTGAAGAGACGGTACGTTTATCATCAGAAGTGGAAAGAAGAAGTGGTTCTCGCGTTTTTGCATGTGAGTCTATGATTGGATGTTTAGGAGGCTACTTAACATAAGAAACATCATTACCAAACCCAACACTAGTTAGAAGTAATCAAGGTTAACTTCAGTTAGAGGAACAATGATCACCGTTTAGTAATTGGGGCGGACTGCTAATTTTTCTCAAGTTTGGGGTGAGGTGCAATTTCAGCAAACCTCAAGGGAGATTTCTGCAATTTACCCAAAAATTAAAATTATATTATTTATTAAAATTAATTAAAATATAAAAAATAGTTGGTGCATTGAAGGGACTTTGGAAGTTCAAACTGGACATTGGATAGGACTAGACACAATGAGTAAAATTGTGTTTGACCCAATTTTTTTTGGGCTTAATATTAATGCTACTAATAATAAGAATTTAAGAAACAAAGAATATGAACATATTAGTTTTTTTTTTGTTTTTTTATACATTCTAAAAAAAAGATGGAATTTAATTAAATAATTAAAAAACTTTCTTGAAAAAAAGTAACATTTTTAAGGAGTAATCTGCAATTTTTCAAAACTTGACAAAATAAGATTATGTGATAAAATTGTTAAAGTTGTCAAGTGAAGAGTACATGATGGATAAGCTAGCTTACCAATTATTTACGATGGTCATGAGAGAAACCATTGTGAATAATACCTATTTCAAGAATTTGTCATTCATATTATTCTGTAAGTGATAATTAAATATGTGCCTTGAATCTAATTTGTTTAACCTATTGCAATAGTATTCCGCTCAACCGTAATCATATTGTTTTTTATAAGACCGTAATTATATTTTTAGTATATCTGTAGGTGAATAACACCTTTAAAGCATAACTTGTAAAATAAATAAATTTTAAGAGTTATAAAATATGAAAATAACTAAGATACCATAACTTTCCACTATTACATCAAATTATTGTAACAATAAGTTTAATAAAAATCAACCCAGAGAAAAAAGAACAAACACAAATTAAATTACAAATACAGAAAAAATTTAAAATTATGAATTAGGCATTGAGTGAGCCAAGAAAATTAGAAACATGAAACCCATTTATAGTACAAATTTTTACCTGAGATGCAGAACAATTAATACTTTTTAAGACATAAACAATTTTTTACATGGTTATCATAATGCATATTTAATGATATGCTATTTGAGAATTTAATTGAAAAACAATTACAGTCTAGCATGAATAGAAAATTTATCCTTATATAGATGATCATGAATACGATAAAACAAAGATAACTTTGTTTCCAACTAAGACACCTTTAAAAAGAGAAAAGTAACCTGAAAATAATTTTTACCCAATATGGCAATGTTTATGAAACAATAAACTTTTAACTGTTTTTATCAACTTTTGAGATAAACCTTCAAAAAAAATAATAGATTTTTAGTTCTCAATTATTTGTCCTAACTGAACCAAATGTCAATAAATCATAACAATTAATAAATATTTACCTTTTATAATAATTCAATACATTTATTAAAATTATAATGTACTGTACTTTTAGCTTTTTATTATGTGATCATAGGCACACATTATTTTTGTGTCTATTCTCAAAGTATTTACTGTTAAAAATAGTAACTAAGGTTCTGTTTGGTAAAATTAGCTTATAGCTTGTAGTTTATGACTTATAGCTTATAGCTGATAACTTATAGCTTATGACTTGTGACTTATAATTGAGTAGATGTGTTTGGTAAAATTAGCTTATTAAGTAGTTTATATTTGTTAAATGACTTAAAAGGACAGGTAATAATTACATGCAATAAATTATTTGATAGAGTAAACATGTAGTAAATGACTAAAGGATAAAATAGGAAAGAAATATTGAAAGCTATTTTTCATAAGCTATAAATTAACTAAAGTAGCTTTTCATAAGCTAGCTTATAGCTTCTATAAGCTATAAGTTAGTTATTACCAAACACCTCTACTTACTCATGAGCTATAAACTCCTAAATAAACTATAAGCTACTTATGCCAAATACACACTAACTCTTTTATTAAAGTTGAGCTCGCAAGAAAGCGATTTTTGAGTAATTATAGAATGTTGTTTGATCCCCAGTTCCCACAATCAGAAATAGCCTATATTATAGAATTGCATATATATTTTTTTTGACAAAGAAGAATTGCATATATTTATTTTCTTCGGTAAACGAGTGGGAACGCACGGGTCACACATTAGTAAATAGAGAACGAGGCCTAGAAGATTGGGCCTGAGCAATGAAAGGCCCATTTATCATTCCCAAATAAAACAACCGCATCGACCCAACAGATTTTCTTTCGAGTGCCAAAACCCTAGCTTCGTCTTCCCGTTCCCCCTAGAGCTTCAGCCATGCCAGACGCCGCAGCAGCTCGCCCTCTGGTCTCCGTCCAGCTTCTGGACGGCGACGTTGTCCCCACTGTCCCCCTCCCCGATGTCATGAAAGCCTCCATTCGCCCTGACATTGTCACCTTCGTACACTCCAACGTTTCTCGCAATTCTCGCCAACCCTACGCGGTCAGCAGAAAAGCTGGCCACCAAACCTCCGCCGAGTCCTGGGGCACTGGCCGAGCTGTCTCTCGTATCCCCCGAGTTTCCGGCGGTGGAACTCACCGCGCCGGCCAGGCCGCTTTTGGCAACATGTGCCGTGGCGGCCGCATGTTCGCTCCAACCTTGATCTGGCGCCGATGGCACCGCAAGATCAACGTTAACCAAAAGCGCTATGCCGTGGTATCCGCCATCGCTGCCTCCGCGATCCCTTCCCTAGTACAGGCCCGCGGTCATAAAATTGAGTCGGTGCCGGAGCTCCCGCTGGTGGTTAGTGACGCCGTGGAAAGTGTCGAGAAGTCCAAAGAAGCTGTTAATGTTCTCAAGCAGATCGGCGCGTTTCCGGACGCCGAAAAAGCGAAAGATAGCAAAGGAATTCGTCCCGGAAAAGGGAAGATGAGAAACAGGAGGTACATTTCGCGCAAGGGTCCGTTAATCGTGTACGGTTCTGAAGGCGCGAAAGCCGTTAAGGCGTTCAGGAACATTCCCGGTGTTGAAGTTACAAACGTGGATAGGCTTAATTTGTTGAAGTTAGCACCCGGTGGACACCTTGGTAGGTTCATTATTTGGACCAAAACGGCGTTTGAAAAGCTCGATTCAATTTATGGGAGTTTCAACAAGGTTTCTGAGAAGAAAAAGGGTTATGTTCTTCCTAGGTCAAAGATGGTCAACGCCGATTTGGCTAGGATTATTAAGTCTGATGAGGTTCAATCTGTGGTTAATCCCATTAAGAAAGAGGTTAAGAGAGCAACTCTTAAGAAGAATCCTCTTAAGAATCTTAATGTTATGTTGAAGCTTAATCCCTATGCTAAGACTGCTAAGAGAATGGCTCTTCTTGCTGAGAAGCAACGCACAATTGCTAAGAAGGAGAAGCTTGATAAGAAACGCCACACTGTTTCTAAGGTCCAGTTCTTAATCCTTTTTCTTATCAGCACTGAATTGGTTATTTGAATTTGAGTAGTTTAAATGCTTGATTGATTGATTTATATGGAATAATCAACTTGAGGTTGGTTAATGGCTTCCTTGCAACGTTGCAAATTCTGTTCTTCGTATGAATTTTGTTTCTGTTCTTGATAAAATTGAAGTTGCTGCTGAAATCTACTTTAGTGGGTTGTTTATTTGATTATTTGTGTAGTTCTGTTTCTGCCTTTTGGTCACAACAATAGAGCATCACAGTTTCTGTAGAACAAAATATGCATGGCGGTTATGTATATATTTATATTTATCTGTTTATTGTTCAATTGTGTTAAAGCATAGAAGATGAGTAATTTAGAAAAGAACTCCGCTTGCCATGTTTGTAACTTTTGTGCATGACTGCATGTTTGAATTTCCATAATCTTAATAGCCAATTAATCAATCATTTTATTTCTTTTCCACCGCAATTATTATTTTGCTTATACTATGAATTAGTTTAAGCAAATCATAAGCTTTGGGCCTGTATGTTTAAAATTTTGTTTTGGTCCGAGTTATTTTTGACCAAAAGTTAGAAATAGCTACTTCCTTAGGTTGATTTTGGTTTTTGTGCTGTAATACTACTGATTGGTTTGTGAGTTCTTTTAGTTCTTATTCTATTAAAATTTAAACCAATCATTAAACCAATCACACGCGGAGTAGTTAATTATTTGAATAATGGCAATTGGTTGTTTGAACTGACACTGGATTATGTATTACTATTCCTTGTCAGGAGGAGGCTTCTGCTATCCATGCTGCTGGAAAAGCTTTTTATCAAACCATGCTCTCTGATTCTGACTATGCAGAATTTGATAACTTCTCCAAGTGGCTGGGTGTTTCACAGTGAAAAAAAACTTGAGTATCGTTTAGATTTCATTTTGGTACTTTGCTTTCTTTTGGATTGTAATTTCTTTGCAATTTTTATTTTTGATACAGCAACTAGTTTTTCGGAGGGAAATAGCAGAATAGTTGGGCCTATCTTGGTTTGAAAATTTGAGTGAACATATTTTTAAATTTTAATTCTGATAAATGATAAATGATATAAATGATGATTCTGAAAACTCGTTTAGTTTGCATCTGTTATATATATTTCTGTTAAATTCATTTTGAAGCAAATCATTACTTAAGTTAACCTCATCTATGTATCAAAAAAAATTCGTGTTAACATCATCTTGATTTCAAGTTCTTTTCTTTTAATATTAAAAGTTCTATTCTATGAAAAAATATGTGCTTCATTATATTTTTTGTCCCCGAAAAATAAGGTCCTTAAATTTTGGTCCTTATGATTTTTTTTTAATTTAATCCAACACTCTCAAGAAATTGTTGATTTTAGTGCCTCGTACAAACATTCACCCTACAGTTGCTGTACTCTACAATTAGAGGAATACATAGAGTTGGACATATAAAATAAGAAATGGTTCGGTTGGAAATTTTTCGCAAGATATAGAGATCGAATTGATCCACAGAAGAAATTTCTGTACATGTCAGATCAAAAAGGTGGATTGGATTAGCATCATTTTTATTGAGAGTGGCATCATCATTTTTAGTATATTAATTTATGATTCTTACATATAAAAAAGATGGTGTCACTTCCAATTGAGATGATGCTAATCTCATCCTCCAATCAAGAATTAGTTGCGGTATTCAATCTTTTGTAAAATTTGTTTTTGTAACATGTGCAACATGTTAAGAAATTAAAACTGAAAACATTTTATTAGGAAATATAATATTTATCATAGTAATAACCGAAATTTATTAAATGTTTGTATTTTCACTTGAAAAGTTTTTTTTTTAGTTTCTTCAACACCCAATTGTTTCAAATATTTTGTTTCGTTTTCTTTTTGTTTGTTTTGAGAGATATATCGATCAATTTTGATTCTTTTTTGATCTAGATTTATGGATCTATGGGTTTATCTCTCTATATAGATCTTGTTCATGGATTAACGAAAATGAGCATAATTTCTATTTGCCTCGGCCATTATGAGACTTCTTTTTTTTGCATGACATTGCCACTTCCTTTGGTGGTGACAACTAATTTGGAACTTAATTTGGAAGTCATTTTGACCTCCAATATTTTTGGGATGCCCTAAATAATGAATGATGCGTGCTTTTCCTTGAGTTGATTCGCCTATGTGTCTTGCTTTTACTATTCAATGTATTGCTTGACGTAAAAGGTAGTTGATTTGTTTTTGTGTTTTGTTTAATCTTTTACGAAGCTCGATAATAATTTGACAAGTGAGTGATTTTGTTCGTGTTTTAAGATATGGTTAACCAACATGTTAACTAATTGATTACGATAAATTGGATCGGAATTTGCGTATTTTCTCCTGCAGTACATCATCGTGACAGGGTGGGTCTTGAAAGATTTAAAAGATCTCCTTCTAAGTCGTACATACCGATTGATATTTGAAGTCTGTTTACTCACTTGAAAATGAGTATCCGTTCCCCCCCCCCCCCAAATCTTGTATTTACATATCTATACGATTGAGTCACTGGGTTTTGTAAATTGCCTCGAATCATTGCTATCTGACATGGACCTATTCTAAAAAAGTTGAGGCATTTTGAATTATTTTTTGACACAGACAAAATCAAGGAAAACCATCGAATCAAATTTCTTTGTTCCCTTACGAAACTTTTATTATTGGATTAGCCATTCACTTCACATGTTTTTTGCGATTCACGTGGCAGAATGTACTGTGCACTAGTTGACAATCCTGTACTTTGAGAGCATCTAGGATTCCTCGAATAATGTAATATTTTACACTAGTAAATCCTTAAGCTTTCTCCCTCTTACTAAGACTATAGAATGTTCTTGTAAATTATAGCCAATATTGGGTATATAAGCAGTGATTTGAATTTAAGCATATTGAATTTGGTTTTTTGGATGATAGTGAAAAAGTTGACAGATAAGTCACCTTTATTGCCACTTTGATTTTCACTTTATACAACTCCTCGTTCAATTCTTCTGAAGTGATTGGATCCTTTTCCTCGTTTGAGAATTTCCCCCCTTCTTCCACTCCGTCGTGAAGAGTAACTAGGACCAATTTAGTCATGTGTTTCAATTGAACACTTCCCTTTTTATTTTTTTATTATTATCGAAAGAGAAGATTATTCTTTTTATCAAAATATGGATCCAATCGCGATCTTATAATAAGAACAAGAAATCTTTCTCGATCTATCCTTTTGCCACATTCTTCGAGAATTAGAAAGAGCCTTTTCATTCAAGAATTTGTTCGTTTGGAATATAGACTCTTCTACTCCATTTTTATTTACTTTTTTTTTATTTACCTCCATCATTCCTTAAGTTCCATTGGTTTGATCTTGTAGAATCTGACCCATTTTCTCATTGACCGAAAAGTATGAAATAAATCAGATTGATTTTTCGATCAAAAGTTCTATGTGGAATTGTCGGTTTTTTCCTCTTTCTCTATCCCTATCTTGTAGGTATAACGTTTGAATCAATAAAGAACCCTTATGTCTGTATTTGTATAAATCGATATTGTTACATTCCAATTCCTTCTCGATACCTCCCAAGGAAAATCCCGAATTGGATCCCAAGTTGACGGGTTAGTGTGAGCTTACCCATGCAATCATGCACCCTTTGAATAAGAATTCATTTTCGTGAAAGATCCCAATTTTCGTGCTTTGGTGGGGTTTCGAGATCCTTTCGATTACCTATGTTTGTTGTGTTGAAGGGTTATCTATATGATCCGATTGATTGTGTAAAGTGTGCGGTAGCAATGGAACCATGGAGAGTATACCGAACAGACAGTACTATTTCTATTCTATTGAAGGTTTTCCAAGCCCCTACATCAATGTGCACTTGGTACACATGCATGTACATAGTTTAAATCTCTTTGTTTTGAAAAACTGAGTGCAAGAGAGTAAAAACACTTGTGCACATCGATGTACATGAGATGCACATCGATGAACACAGGCCAAAATTTTTAGTTTTGGCAGCCCTGCACCCAGGGGAGAAATATACACTATGTACATCGATGTAATAGGTATGTACATCGATGTAATGTGAAGAAAAACTGTATATAAAGTGGTTTTGGGTTTTGGAATCATTAGAGAACGTTTTGTTTTCATTTTGCAAAATTTCTGTGAGATCAAACACCTTCAAAATGCTCTCCTAGGGCCTTTAGTTCTACAAATTCACGAGGGCTTCATCTACATTGCTTATTTAATTCACGAGGGCTTAGAGTTTCTTCAAGATTCATCATCATCATTCCATGTTTCATTAAGTTCTTTTGTGGGGTTGATTCAATTGCTCAAAGCTATCAATTCTAACAAGTTTAATTGATCAAGAAAACATCATTGGAGAGCAATAGAAGATCAATTAGGTGTATTCTTTCCTTTTTTTAATTTGCGTTTTGTTTATGGTTTTGACTCATTGTATTTTTTATTCTTTGATAAGAGTGCAAGTGGGTTAAGTGTGTGTGGCACCTCTAACCCTTAAATCTTGCTTTCATTAGGGTTCTAATAAGGATATGGGGGGGGGGGGGGGAGGGGATGGGGCAATAGGACTTACCCAAAAGGGATAATCATGTGTTGCACAAAAGGTGTTTGTGTGAAATCCTAAGAGGTGCCTTAGGTGATTGTTGGAATAAATCTTAAGGGGAGACCTTAAGTGGCTGGTGTGAAAGTCCTAGGTGGTGGCTTAGGCATTGTTTGTTTGTACCAAGAGTCAGTCTTGGTGGGTTGAGAAAAACCCTAAAGTGAGACCTTTAGGTAAAAATCCAAAGAAGGGTTTTTGGTGTAATTCCTAAGTTTGGCTTAGGTGGCTTGTTAAAATACAAGGGAGGGAGTCTCTTGGTGGTGAAATCCAAAGAGGTGCTCTTTGATGGTGGCATAAATCCTAAGGGTGGCTTAGGTAGCTTGTGGAAAATCCTAAAGGTGCTTTAGGTGTTTGTAAAATACATTGATAAGGGGTTTCTCTTGTTGTGTTTGTTTGGGTAGGGGTTACCTAGGTGATTGGGTGAATCTTGTACCTTATAGCATTGTAATTGCTATTGTGAGATAGTGGAAAATCTAAGCTATTGATTTGGCTAGTGTTGTACTGGATGTAGGTTTGTTAGAACGCCGAACCAGTATAAATACTTGTATTTTGTCTCTCTATTTCCTTACTATCTTCCTTTAGATTGTGCACACATATCACGTACATCTTGGTTACTTTGAACATTGTAAATTGGTCTTGTTAAGAGGTAAGGTAACACTAAAACAAGCACATTGTGCTAATCAATCTTTTGTTTCTCAAGAAATGTTTGTAAAGAGGCTCAAATTAGTTTGCACTTGATTGCTATTGAAATGCTTTATTGATGTTATTGATGTTATAAGTGTTGAAATCAATCTAATCTATATAACAAGTCTATTTGGTAAGTCATTGTTACTTTAATTGACGCACTTAGCATATCACATTGTCTAAATCTTTGCATTCTTGTTAAACATTGTTTTACTTGTTTGGAATCAAAGTACAATAGAACTCATACAAGTGCTGATGAGGTTATGAAGTTGTTGGTTGATAGGATCGAGAAGGTATAACTTGCAGAAGATGGTTCCCATATGATTGGGCCTAATTAAAAAAGCTTTCCATTCTTCTTCGTAAATGGAACTATATTGGATATATAGTTAACATATCTGGATGTTTTGATGAACATAGCCTTGAGAAGTATTTCAACTTCTTTTATCTTTAGGATAATATTAGGGGCAAATCTCCTAGGAGGTTGTTTGGATACTCTAGATCTTGAGATAATAGGTAACATATGTTCCACAATGTCTCTGGATAAACCAAGCATTTTCTCATATTCATAGACAAGGCAATCTTTTAAATCTAGCAACAAGTCCATAAGTTGACTTTTGAAAGATTCTTTTTAAAGGCTTCTAATACAAGTCCATGAGTTGATCAGAGCCTAGTTTGATTTTCTCTAAAGGATCATCAACCTTTACATTCTTTTCTTACTGTTTAGACCTTTCAAAACCAAGAGGTTCCTCATCATAGATTCAATCTAAGTTATGTTGAGTATCAGCATAATAGACAATCTTTTCAATAGCCTTCTGAGTTAAAGCATTGCTCTCAAGGGAACATACATGTTTTTTGACCCCCAAATTATTATGCATCATCATGAGAAATTTTATAGCCTCTTGAGGCTATTTAGTCAGAATACCTTCAGAAGAAGGGAATTCTTATTTCCCTGAAACTCTACAAGTATTTAAAGAAACACATTATTTAATAAAAATGTAGTTTATACATATGACATAGTTTCTAACCTAATCAGTCAGAGATAACTACATAGTTTTAATAGAAACTTATGCAACTAGAATAAAACAAATAAAACAACATAGATGCTTTAGTCAGCCCTCAAAGCAGAAAATATTGTTTTCTTACAAATATTATTCCAACCATCAACAGGTTAGAGTCTTGCTGATCTATCAGCAGGTTAATAAATCTCTTCTGACTTATTGCCAAGTCAAAGAGTTAACTTCTTCAACCTTCCTCAGCTAGAGACCTCCCAGCTAGTTGGCTGGAAGTCAAAGGTATAGGTCTGAGGACCTTCATAAAAATCATTTCGAGGATTTTCTTCAACAAGCTCTTCCACTCATAAGGATCCCTGTAAGACACCCTGGACCCTTCTTCATCCTAAGCATGAGAACTCAAAAGAGTAGAGTCCTAAAGGATTCAGAGGCTCATATCGTAAGCACATTGATCCACAACTCTCAGAGCCCTCCTGGACAGACAAACTTGTGTTGGATACTTCATGCAAAATCCCTCCTTGTTAAGGATATACATTGGGGACATGTGTGAGAAGCACTTTCAAAGTTTGCATTATTGACCTCACACTGAAAGTAGTTTTCATCACCTGTGACAAACTCTAGTTGGCCTACTACATTGTATAAGAACAACATTTGATGCAGGGGGAAGGCACAGCTCCTACCCCATGAATCCATTCCCTTCCTAGCAGCAAGTTGTAATTAGCCTTGGAAGTGACTACCACAAACGTGGTGGTCCTGACTATTGATCCCACCTTTTAGATCAAGGGCAACATAGCTAGGAGTGGTTGATGTTTTAGCATTAAAGTCAGTATAGCAATCGAGGTCACGGCGGGGACAGCAAAAAATTAAATGGATTCGCCACTAAGATTTGTTAAAGGAAACCTTAGAAAAACTTAAAAGAAGGTCTTCGAACCCATTAATGGGTTCAGGAGTTGATTATGCGTAGGTAAGGTATTAGCACCCTACAACTCTGCTAATTAAGCGGTTATCTTTTAAATAATTGTGCAAGAATTTGTTAACTTTAAAAATATTTAATATCACTCCGAAAATTATTTATCTAATAAATATTTATTTATTTACGAGTGGAAAAATGTTTTTTTTTTACTTTATTTGGCTCGACGAGTTCGATTCCCGCTCCTACATATCCTCGACAGAGTATTTTTCAATGAAGTTTTTGTGTGACACACTTATGCTAACTGCAGGGCATGCCACAGTGAAAGGCAAGGGTCATCGTGTGAATCTATTATACACACAAAGTTTCCAATATTGCGGTGTTCAATAACTCATGTAACGTCCCTGATACGACGGTGGAAAGACCACTCAATCGCATCAAAGCCAATACTATATACACACAGGGTTACGATAGAGAGTCATTCAACAACCCATGTACGCCTTTGGTTTGGGTGGTGCAAATGTCACTCAACCCGATCAAAGATTAATTCTTTACGTCTATGGTACAAGACGGACAGCCATTCAATGAAACCATATGACGCCTTAGTCTCGACGGCGAGATAACCACTCCATTAGATGAATGATTATTTTTATTAACAATCTTTAATTATACCGGTGGAATACCACTCAAATAAAATTAAGGTTTAGTTAATTTATTTTTTTATCAACAAAAATGATTTATTAAAAAAAAACTTATTATGTCTCCCTTTTTATTAAAGATTGAGTCACAGCCCAACAGTTCTACCGTCCAATAGTGCTAAAAATAGGAAGACTTCAACAAACTAAAAAAACACAATACAGCCCAGAAAAAAACGGTGGGTGGTGCAGAGAGTAAATAACAGATAACGCCCAGAATTTAAAAACATAACAAGACAAACAGGCTCTCTGCAACACAAGAAAAATAATAAAAAGCATACAGGACAGTACATAATCGCAGGAGAGGTGCAGAAATAAAAAATGAAAAGGAGATCAGATTCAAACAGAAATAAAAACAGGCCTTGTCCCTCCTAAAAATCAAAACAGATCATAGCCGAAAACAAAATAGCAGAACAAAAAAATATTAGAAAGGTTCAGCATAAAATAAAATAAAATGGGGTGAACAAAGGAAAAACGAGAACAATTTTTATAAAAAAAAATTGCTTGGGGTGAAGATCAATTAGTTAATGAAGAAGTGGAAAGAGGAACGAGAGTAAGAGAGAGGAGAGCGTGAGGGTTTTTTATTAGTATTGAGAAGAAAAGAAAAAAAAGATAAACAAGGTTAGGAAAAAAATGAGAAAGAACGTGAAAGTGAAAAAAAAAGAGATGTTGATATGGAACGTGAGATGCATGAGCAAGGTATGGATAAGACATCTGATATTGAAAAGTTCAGTATTCATGGTTGCGAGTTTTCCTTTGATTTCTTTGATCGAGTGCCATATTATGGGTCTCCCGCTCTTTCTTTTTGTTGTTTCCAAACTTCTTGGTCTCGCCATCACTACTAGCTACAAAAAAATTTTCGCTCTTCTTTCTAGCTTTAATTCTCTCTCCTATTACACAATGTCTCAGAAGTTTGATGTTGTGCTTCCAATCATCCTATCATAGAAAGGTGCTCCAAGAGTGTCAATAAATAGAGATGCTAATTCCTTTTCAGACAAGAGAGGCTCCACTTGAGTTGCCAACTCTCGCGACCTTTGGGCATACTCCTTAAAAGTCTCTAGGTCACTCTTTGACATGGACTGTAGCTCTATTCTGTCAGGAGTCAAATCAATATTGTATTGTACTGCATTAAAAAGGCATAGGCTAAGTCTATATAGCTGCGAATTTGAGTACATTCAAGATGCATGTACCAACTCAAGGCCGCCCTGTCTAGAATATCTTGAAATACGTGAATCAGAAGCGGGTCATTTCGATCATGTGATGCCATTTTTCTACCGTACATGGTGAGATGAGATTTCGGACAACGAGTGCCCTTGTACTTGTGAAACTCAGGTGCTTTGAATTTTGGAAGGATAACCACGTCAGGAACTATGAAAAGATCTAAAGCTGCTCTGATGCCATAATTATTGCCCTCGATAACCCGTAGTCTCTCCTCAAGACTTTGTAACTTCTCTTTGGATTGATTCCCTTCCAATTCCCTGTGTATTTGGTCGGAACCCAAGATCAACAGGTTCCTTAGGGTGCCTAGGTTGTTGGGTTGAAGTTGGGAAGCGGTTGGTTGGTTTACTGGGGTCGTTCCTTGGTTATTATTTTGCGGAGGGTGATTCTGTATAAAACCAAGGAGGGGATTCGGATCAACAATTGAATTCTCTCGTGATTGGGCTTGGGAGGATTGCGCAATTTGTGAGTCCTCAGTTGTCGGAAGTGTGTAACCAGGTGGGAGACCATAGGGCAGCCACTGAACTTTGGATGACTTGACATGATTCTAATGGGGCGCTTGCATAGTCAATGGTATTGGTTCCATTTGTATTGGATTCAAACCAAATTAATAACTCAGTACATATACTGGCCCTTGAGGGGTACCCTTTGGTTCTTTCCGTCCAAGAGCATCAATGGCTCTTGTGTGGGCGCGTGTCCAATAAGGATGTTGGCGTAACACTTTGTTTACTATTTTCTAAAATCTGTGATGTGAAAGAGGTTAGCGTAATAACATGGATGCAATACATGGCATATATACATGTGGGTGTGAATATACATATATTTCTTTTTCTCTTTTTTTTTGTTTTCTGCATGTCATACTTTATTATGAATGATGTATATATATATGGATATGAATGCATGGCGTGTTGTGGTATGCATCGATATGAATGCTTGACATGTTTTATTATGCAACGGATGTGGACATACACATTTTTTGCACAATATGTATTATGATATACGATCAAAAGAGAAGGGTATGCCCTTTGTATCATACTTTGGTAAGTTCCTACGGTGAGATATTTCTAAGGTCAGGATCTTATTTTTGGAAAACCACTATTCCTCTATTAGTGCACGTTTTCATAGGTGGGTTTAGAATCCTCTCATGTTCACTGGTTCCCAGATTGCCCCTATCATACGATAAGGACCCAGCTCCTAGTTTAGCCATACGGAGGTACAAACCTTCTCAATATGACCACCATCAGATACTGGTGACAATCTGAGTGAAAACTAAACGACTACGAAGGGAGCATAAAACCCCTGAATGACTCCTTCCTAGCCTCCTTCTAATCGTAGGGTCGCACAGGCTCGGGTATAAAGCCCAAAATGTGTGTAAGGACTGTGTAAGTGAACCATGGGTGGGGGCAAACAAACCCTTTTTTTCGCCCTAGACTATTCACCTGTAAAATAGACCTCACATATACAAAAGTTTCCTACCCTAGAGTTCATGATATATATACAAAATATCAGAATGAGCAAAGCAAGAAAACAAGTATATATAAGAAAACAAACAGGATCTTTGCAAACACTGGGTGGTGCAAAGAGTAAACAACAAATAATACCGACAGTTCTAAAACAGAACAAAACAAACAGGTTCTTTGCAAAACAAGAAAAAGAAACAAAAAAAAAAACCTATAGGATAGTACAAAACGCAGGGGTGCTGTTGAAAGAAAAAACGAAAATGGAGATCAGGTTCAAAGAAAAATAAAAACAGTCCCTGTCCCTCTTAAATAAACAAAACAGATCATAGAAAAAAAAAGCAGAACAAAAAACAAAAAGAAAGGTTCAGCATAAAAAAAACACTGGGGTGCAGAAAGCATAAATGAGAAACACTTATATAAAAAAAGTGACAAGGATGAACAACTTATATAAAAAAAAAACGACACTTCACGTTCTATTCTCTGTTTTCCTCTGTTTTCCTTTTCTTTGCTTTTTTTTTTTAAAAAAAAATATTACTAACTAAGTCAATAATTCAGTTTCGAACAAACTCTATCTCAGACTCTCTCTTTTCTTTTCTTTTCTCTTTATTTTTTTTTTGAAAATTACTGACTAAGTTAATAATTCAATTTTCAACAAACTCTATCTTAGATTCTCTGTTTTTTTCAACAAATTAGTTAATTAAAATTAATCAATTAAAAATTAATCGATTAATCTCAATTAACTAATTATCCTATCTATTAACAAAACTATTATTATTAGGATTAGGATAAAATTGAGTATTCACAGTCAGTAATAACCATATTCTGATTTAAGCTTTCTAACCACATGCTCTGGGATCATGCTAATTGCAACCCCTCTATCAACTAGGACTCTCCTGGTGACCTTTCCCTCTGCATTTGTCTTAACAAACATTGGCTTCAAATGGGACTTCATCTCCAAGGTTGGTTGACAAAAGGCTGCAACATTTTCGATGTCAAAAGGCACCTCCTCATGAACCTTGACTATTCCGTCATCATCATCTAGAAAATCCTCTTCCTCAGATTCTATTGGCAATGAATCAAAGGGTAAGACAAACACAACATTAAATATGGCATCAAGATCTTCAGAGAAACCAATATCAAACTTGGAACTTAAGACATCTTCAACATATGTGACTGTTTCCTTTCCCTTGCTAGAGTGAACCTCTAACTTCTTGGATATATGGCCTAGGAAGATTCCTCTTCTATACCTTGGAGATTCTTCTGATTCATCCTCTAAGCAAGCTTCCATTTACCTTTGCCTTCCATTTTTGTGGAAATTAGAGGCCATGTCCTCTCTCTAACCAAGGTATTTCTGACTAGAAGGCTCTCTCTTGTATGAAGCAGAGTAAATTTTCTTCTTATAGTCAGAGCTCCTATTTGGAGGTTCTGAAAACTTTCCATGTTGATAGTTGGTCTTGGGAGGATAGTTCATGGACCCTTGATGATTGGCTGACTTGTTTTTGCACCTCTCTTCCATGGCCTACCAATGTCTGATAGCGAGCATGTCATATTAGTTCTTAAACTTAGAATTCTCATACTGCTTAGTAGCATCTTCATCATAAAATACACTTCACCTTGGGAAAAGAGAGTCATACTTTCCTTCTCTCTTCTTCCTCCTAAGGAAGTTGATCAAAGCATCCTTAGTCTAAGGATAAATCTCCTTCTGAGACTTGTCAAAATAATCTAGCAAATAATCCACATCAGTGGGAATGATTGCTGCTGAGATATTGACCATGTTAATCTCAAAGGATGTGGACTCCACATAGTCACCTTCTTGTGGTAGAGGCTCAGAGTCAACCTTCATTAGTGGCTTCTTTTCCTCAAATTTGTGCCTGCCATCCTTAATGACTTGTGTTAGTAGTATAACCTATTTTATTGTGAAATTTACAATATTTTTTACCTTCCACTTGTTCAGGAGTCATAAATTTATGATCCTTAGAAAGAGATATTTCCTTATCTTTTAATAAAATATCAAAAATCATGTCTGCTTTAGTAATATCAAAACCATAGACCTTCTGACTCCAAGCAGTAGTTTTACTGTTGTCTTTGTTACTACTAGGACTCAAAGCTTTACATGTATAAGGTGGTCCAGGTTTAAGTTCAGCAACATGAATTTCAATTTCCTCTTCATCAGAGGATGATTTTGACTCTATAGAGTCATTGATATCAAGATAGGTCATCTTCTCTCTTCTGAACAACTTTTGGCCACACAATTTCTCAGAATATAAATTTTTTAGTTGTCTTACTCTATCAACCAATTGTGCCATATCAATAATATGATGGTCTAAGACCTTTTTCTTGACTTGGTAGTCAAGACCATTAATTGTAATTGTGACTAATTCCAATTCCGAAATGTGAGTTGAACATCTAAATTTAAGTTGTCTAAATCTGGATAAATACTCATCAATTGATTCATTATGCCTTCTCTTTATATTAGTCGAATCAGTAACTGCTATTTTGACCTCTCCCGAATAGAATTGCTCATGAAATTGTCTCTCTAATTGGACCCATGATCTAATACTATTGGGAGTCAAGATAGTAAACCAAGAAAAGGTCTCTCTAGTCAAAGAGCTTGGAAAATATTTCATTTTGAAAACCTCAGAACTAGCAAGTCCCCACACTCAAGTCTATACCGAGCAATATGATATAATATTGATTCCCCCCAATTCCCCAAAATGAAATAATATCCTATCAGTAATGCCTATGTTAAAATCATGCCTATTCAGAGTTTGTTCAACCACACGCTCAAAATATTATAAGATCTGGATTTTTGAATGGATTGGAAGAAGCTTTCTCTAGAGGTGATATTGAACCATCAACATTAGGTGTCCAAATAGTTCTACCTTCTTCATTTGTTGGTGGGTTGCATTACATGTTTAATAATTACGAAGACGCTATGAAAATGTGTAAATCTTTTGGGTATCTAAATTTGTTTGTGACAGTTACCTGTAATCCCGAGTGGCTAGAGATTACTCGTTTTGTTGAACAAAAAGGCTTGACTATATCTGAGTGCCTGATATTGCTTGTAGAGATTTTCGTATGAAAATTGATGCAATTATGATAGATTTCAAAAAAGGCCTATTTTTTGTAGGGTTATTGGAGGTATTACTTTTAATCTATATTTTGATAGCCTTCTATTATAATTTAAAATGTTTCAGTCAATTACGTAATATATCATCTTTAATTTTACAGGCATGTATATAATTGAATTTCAGAAGAGAGGTTTGCCTCATGCAAATATTTTGTTGTTGTTAGATGACAGAGATAAACTTGATATAGTTGATTTAATAGATGATGATGTTTCTACTTAACTACCTGATCCAAAGAGGTACCCCAAAATTATATAAGGTTGTTTCGAATTATATGATTCATGGTCCATGTGGTGTATTAAAGCCAAACTCACTTTGCATGAAAGGGAAATTTTGTTCTGAGTTTTTTCCTAAAAAAATTTCTGTAAAAACTACATTTGATGTTGATGGATATCTTGTCTATAAAAAAACAAATTTTGGTGTTTTATGTTTGAAAAGTGGAGTTGAGTTAGATAAGAGATTGTTGTGCCTTATAATCCAAAGTTACTAATGGAGTATCTTGCTCACATCAATTTGGAAATTTGTGACAAGTCTGATTCTATCAAGTATTTGTTCAAATATGTTTACAAGTGACATGATTGAGTTACTACTCTGATATCATCTGATGTGTCAAACTTAGAATCAAATGTTCAAACTACTGAAATCAAACAATATTATGATTATTGATATCTTCCTCTGTGTGAACCAATGTGGAGACATTTTGCATTTGATATTCATGAGAGATGACCACCAGTTCAAAGATTGACTTTCCATTTGCATAATCATCAAACTATCACATTTCGCAATGATGAGATGATAGATGTTGTCGACAAGAATAAGAACAAGTTGACTATTTTTTGGCATGGACGGAGGCTAATAAAAAATATCTTAATGCACGACATTTGACATATGGTCAATTTCTGAAACTTTTTGTTTACATTTAAAATACACAAAAAGGTTATAATGCGACAGAATTTAAAGAAATTAAATTTCAAAGCCTCCCAATTGCTTTGTGACACATGTTCTTGGTAGTCACTTCACCTGTCCTCTGATCTTCTGGCTTTCTGAGATTAGATTTGAAACTGATTCATGTGTATTGATCATGTGTCTATTCAAGAAAATATATCTTGTTGGTTCCCTGTGCATGGCTCTTAACTTAGCCAACTTCAGATATGGTCTCCATAATGAGAGAATTTAAGTCAAAACCCTCTCTGACAAGGCAAAACCATTATTGGTCAACAAGGTCAAAGGGTTTCAGAATTGTCTTCTGACCACAAATGTCTTCTGACTAACATCTTAACCTTCATATTAATTGATCAATGCAAATTACTTAATCGTCTGAGGCATAATACTCTTCTGACTAAGTATCTCTCTGACCAATAAGTATAACGAATGGTCAAAGTCTTCTTTCTGACTAAATTGATGAGAGAATAATTTGAAGACATTAATCAAAGTCACTTTTGATTCTCTCTGACTAACTAGTGTAAAGTTAAAATTTATTTTACCCCAACACATTGACGGGAGAACTCCCCCAATCTTCACGGTCTAGGATTATTTCTTCCCGACTTGAATCTCTATCTGATCACCTTCAAGCTGAGGCCTTTGATATTCAAAATCAGCCCATGGATCCATATTTTTCATCATCACCCTAGAATCGTTGGGTATATCTTTTCATTCTATTTTCTTGCCTTTAGAGTCTAGCTTATAGTTCATCTCTAGGGGAGCTTTAACAATTTTTAATCTCTCCAGTAAACAGTTTCTCCCCTCATTGATTTCTCCTCTTATAGTAATAATAGTTCCCCTGTCTCCCAGAAACTTAATTGCCATGTGAATATTTGAAACAATTGCGCCTAGTACATTCAATGTCAGACTTCCAATTATAGCATACATTGTAAGCTGACGGGAAATCTACAACAAGAAACCTTACCACGATGGTGCTCTAATCTGGCTTCTTTCCCAATGTCAACTTCATATCAACATAACCCTTGGGAGAGATGTTGTCACCAATGAAGCCAATCAAACTCCCTTTGTGTGAAATCAGATCCTTAAAAACTAAATCCAACTGGTCAAACAAGATCCAAAACATAATGCCTGCTAAAACCCATTAGTCCACAAAAGTTCGATGAACCTTAAATCCTTCGAGAAAGCTGGTCACCACCAAGTCCCATTGTCTTTAAGACATTCAGTAGGTAAATCTAAATAAAAAAAAAGGACAAAGTCGGGTTCTACTTTGTTCCCACCTGTGAACAGTTATCTTGGAATTCTCCGGATCTTTTCTTCCCTTCAACCTTGATTTGAATTGGGGCAGATCCCCGTGCAATAACCTTAATCATCCCCTGGGATGAAGAGTCCACAACCCTTCTTGGTCTATAAGATCTTCTATATCTCTCTCGATCTAAATCTTAGTTCCTCTGGGGACAACATCGAGATCCATTATTTCTAGATAACTTGGTTTTCTACTAGGAAGTACTATCCCGGGTTGATTGGATAAATTCCCTAAGTCTTCTCTGACGTATTAATTTCGCAACTATGTCTCTCATATGTAAGCACTCATTAGTGACATGCCCAAAGTCTTTATGATAATTACAAAGTTTTCTCATGTTCCGAGGTTGTTTCTTCATGGGGGGAGGAGGTCTTTCCTTTAATTCCGTATGTATTACTTCTCGATATTCCTCTATTAAGGACATCACCAACGACGTATAGTTAGAAAAGGTTCCACTAGGGGCCTTGATCGCCTTACCATAAAATTTATCATCTCAGTTTTAAGTAGAACTTTTTTGAGAGTTCTTCTCCTTGTCCTCCTTCTTGACTGAGTTAGGGTCTTGTCAGGATTTCTCCATTATTTAATCCTTATCCACCTTTCTACTCTACTTTTGAGATCCTTCATTGACTCTGGTTTATCCCCTTCCAAATGCTTAGCAAAAGGGCCTGGACAGAAGCTCTTAATAAAGAAATATAAAATTAGGTTAAGTTCAACGTTTTTCACTTCTAAAAGCTCATTATTGAAATGCCTAATATAGTCCCTTAAAGACTCTTTCTGTTGTTATTTAACTGTTTCCAAGTGAAATTCATACCTAAACTGTCTTTTACTACAAGTGAAGTGAAGGAGAAACTTATCTTTTAGGGTTTTCCAGTTGCTAATGGAATTCAACAGTAAGTCGGTAAACCACCGTCTTGCTGCTTCAAAGAGAGTCAATGGGAAAGTTTTGTAGATGATTGGTTCCTTGATACCCTGAAAGTACATAATGTGCTCAAAGTTGTTGACATGCAAATCCTTACTTCCGTATTAGTCATCCAACTTAGCAAATTGGAAATCTAGGGGTAGGTCATGAGACATGATCCATGGTGTTAAAGTGTTATTAAGGTAACTGATATTCAATTGGTTTTCTTTAAATCTTTCCTGCTCAGGCTAGACCACTTGAGCTTGTAGATTGTTCCACAGTGGAAGCATTCTATCAACCCTAGAGGCCTCTTTGCCTTCGTTATTTTTCATAATAGGTTTTGCATTAACATTAGGGTTAACATTCAAATTTTCATTTACACGAGCCGATCTTCCAAACTCGTTATTAGGAGGAACCCTAGTATTAGGGTTTGGATTGACTTCAATTTGCCTCCCTTCTCTGTCGCGCTTTAACTCTACAAGTTCCTTCGCTTGTTCTTTAACTAGGGCTCTTAGGTGTGGAAACTCAGCCTCAATTCATGGGGGGGTTTTGAGCCATGTTTTCCTCAATGACAATGGCTTAACAATGTTTTGCCTTGAAGGAAAAGATCACCCTAGTTATGAACACTTTGGTTGCTATCTCCATTGTAATTATTCCACCTAGTGCTCAGCCTAATGATAGAGTTGGGAAACAAGATTATCATTTCCCACAGTGCCAATGATGTGTACTAACCTGAGAGGGTTAAGCCACGATCATGAAAAGGGCAAGCCTAGGGTTGAAGATGCACTTCATGGCCATACGATAGAGCTTCGATGTGGTGGGGGTTATACCTACAAAGACTCCAATGCCCATGTCAATGACTTATTAGGGTTTGTTTGATTTATGAAAAGTTACGTACTTTGCAAGAGGTGCATGCTATGTATTTATAAAGGAGTCTATAGGGTTTGTTGTACACGCTTTGGGTCTTTAGTCCATTTATTTTATAGCGTGCACAGACCTTCTGAGCATATCCTGGTTAACTGATCAGGATGAGAGTGTCATGGACCATCTCAGCATAGCTTAGATGCTAGGATGTCGGTCCATAACACTCTCCTTCCTTGATTAGTGGATCACGTGCACAAACCACCAGACATTCTAATCTCTTATTTTAGATCCTTCTCATTATAATAGGGGGATATTCATTAATGGTATAATATAACGAAAGGAGAGAAACTAGAAAGGGAGATAGGCGATCCTATTTGATTCAACATAGAGAGAGAAGCAAAAAGAGATAGAGAAGAAAAAAGAGAGAAATAGATACAATTAAGGGGACTGATTCATAAAATACCAAGAGAAAAAATAGAAAAAATTTTCAATCATAATAATCACATTCTTAGCCTCACCACCAAACTCAACCCGATTGTAATTTGTGACGTTCACTCTTAGATAACCTTCTCCCTCCCTAGCATGAACGATTTTGAATTTTCCTTCCATGACTCTTCAACTTAATTGAACCTCCATATAAATCCAACAATGGCCTAACTTTATGCCCACTAACACTATCACCAATCTTCACCATGAACTCATCTAAACGATCAATGTATCCTTTGAACCTCCATATAAACTAAGCAGTGGCCTAACTTTATGCCCACTAACACTATCACCAATCTTTACTATGAACCCATCTAAATCACCAATGTATCCTTTGAACCAAAACCATAAACTTTTGGGATTACATGTCACAAAACATTCCTTATAAACGTCTCTAGAAAATCAACCATCACATTTCCATACCTTTTGAGAACTACTCATTATTAAACCTCGATCACAACTCAACCACCATACAACACCATTCAACTTTTCTCAACTAACGTTAGCAACAAATTGAATCTATCACAACCACACCAACTATTTGAAGGTGAAATTTATAGTGGGCCTATATTTATGGAGACCATCGTTGTCCCAAGGGTACATGTGTAAATTAATAAAATTAATCATAATTTATCAATTCAAACATAGTTAGCAATATGTTTAACCACACCCTAGGTGGTGAACCCTAACTTGTCACAAGGACTTTAGCATTAAGCGGCTGCAATGGTAGAAAAACCAGGTTGACGTACGACAGGATTTGGTAGCATATGAGTGCCTAACTTTTTTAGTACTACATGAGCGCTACATGTCGTATGGATAATATCTCATCGCTCATCTCCCGTCTCGACCACGTCCCCTCTACTTCCCCTGCTCCCTTGCTTTCATTGTTACTTCACCAATCAAGACTAGACTTGCCTTTATGTTACCATCGGCAACAACTTTATCATCTTCAATTGTGACTATTTCAATGTACAAGGAGAGATAAAGTTGGAGACATGTTCAATGTGCATGGAGATGTATTAAACAAGATGATGTGTTTGAGGATGTGGCAATGATGTAAAAAGCAATGAATGTGATGCTTTGGAAGATCCAAAAGGGTGGTTGTGTTGCTGCCATGCAATATGCGATAATGAATTAAAACAATAGGGGCATCATTGTAGAGCATAATGATATTAGTGGAATTCCAGCTAAAGTTTGAATTGATCGAAACCATAGTCACATTATTCTTCAATAACCTTGTGTGCCATATATTATTGAGTATACAGTACTGTTAGTTAAATATGTTAACTAATGGTAATCTTTCCTCATTCGAAATGTCATTATTGTTAGCGCTTGTTACATAGTTTTTCCACCTATCCTTCTTTGTATATAAGTAGGGTTGACTTTTTATCATACAATTTTGCATAGTTCTTCACTTTTAAACCAATGAAAGTATCTTTCATCTTCTCCTAATAAATATGGTATTAGGAAATAACAATCTGATGTGACTTTGAACCTTTTTCCTTCTTATTTTTTTTCTCTTTTTGATCCTTTGTTTGATTATTCACCATGGAATATCCCTCCATAGATTAGACTGAAGATCATAAAGACCTAACGTTTTGCATCACTCTAACAATCCCATATTGATCCTTGTTTCTCAGCCTCTCAATTGTATTAACAACTCCACCTAGAGTCACGCCATACTTGTCAGTTTATCAACGAAGAACAAAATCAACTTCATTGATGACACCATTCCTTGCCTTATGGCTACTAACCCAAAGCACGATGCTTAGATCCATGGTATTAATGTGGCAATTTTGTGGATTTACAACTCTATCTCAAAAGAAATCCTTGCTAGCATGATCTAATCAACTTCTTCCAAGGAGATATGGGTTGACATTAAAAATCATTGTTCAAGAAAGAAAGGCCCTAGAATTTTCCAACTCTAAAAAGAAATTTTGTCTCTCACTCATGGTAGTGATTCTGTCAGCACACACTTCACAAATCTCATGCCCTTGTGGAATGAGTTTTCTATCTACAAACCAAATTTTTCATGTACATGTGGTGGCCTCTAACCATAGCAAGATTATGCCCAAAGTGAATATGTAATGTCTTTTCTCATGGGCTTGAATGAATCTTTCTCCTGAATTAAAGGGCAGTTTCTCTTATCTAACCCTTCACCTTCAATTAGCCAAGTCTTCTCCTTGATCATCCAAGAAGAGACACAAAGGGAAGTTAAAAGGAGTATGTCCCCATCTACCACTAATGATCAATTAGCCTTTGTTGTTCAAACTAGTATAAAGACTAGTGCTATTTCTGTAAAATCCAAAGAATTCAAGAAGGATAAACCCATATGTTCTTACTGTGGGATTCAACGATAGCAAGTTGACACGTGCTTCAAGATTCAAAGCTACCCACCTAATTACCCCTTCAAGCCTAAGAATCAAGGCACGACCAATCAAGTATCCGAAGAAGTAAGAGCCACACCATCCAATCTTGTTGCAGCTCGGACTCCTGCACAATGCTAACAATTAATAGTCATGTTTGACACTCAACTCAAGACTAAAGTTTCTCCTGATGTTGCCCTAACTACTGCTTATGGTTTCTACATGATAACATCAAATTTTAACTCAACTGGCTCAAAATCTTCGATTGTAGATTCAAGTGCCACCTCCCACTTTAGTTGCTCTCTTTCCTTTAACAATACTTATCATTCTCTTAAGAGTTCCTTTTTTATTCTTCCTAGTTCATTCAAAGTCTCTATTTTAGGCATAGACAACATCTCCTTGTGACCAGATCTTCTCTTTCACAATGACCTCTTCATACCTAGTTTCAAATTAATCTTCTTTATCTATATTAATCTCCTAGCTTTGTAAATTTGAAGAATTAATACACATGCCCTTTTGGGTGTGTTGAAGAACTAGACATAGCTCACAAGGTTGTTTAGTGACTTAACTAGTATACATCTGGCCAAATTGATAACTTGGTCCTCTAACTTATTTTTCTGTTTCGATTTGGTCCTGTAACTATTAAATGTTCCAACTTAGTCTTGTAACTTATTTTTCTATTTCTGTTTTGTCCTGTAACTATTAAACGTTTTGATTTGGTCTTGTAACTTATTTTTCTGTTTCAATTTGGTCTTGTAACTTTTTGTTTTTGTTTGAATTTGGTCTTGATAGTAAGGACGGATTTGTTGGATGAAAAATAAGTTACATGATCAAATCGAAATAGGAAATTATGTTATAGGACCAAGTTTGAACGTATATTAGTTATAGGACCAAATTGAAATAGAAAAATAAGTTACAGGACTAAGTTGAAACATTTAATAGTTACAGGACCAAATCAAAACAAAAAAATTAGTTACAGGACCAAACTATTAATTTGACATGTAAATCTTTGTGTTTGATTCTATTTTCCCTACTATTTCAATTTTCATATTTGTTGCTCTATATTTTTATTGCCTGATCCGCTATGTATAGCATCTTTAATTACATGAATTTTTTAAATTTCTTAAGATTGTGTTAAAAGTTTTAATCACCCAATTCACCCCTCTCCGCCCCCTCTTGAGTGATGATTGTCATGACTAACATTAAGCTTGCTTCTTTGAATTACATCAGTGAGATACATATCTTCTTGATTTCAGAATTTTGAGTCGCTTCCATGATTGTAGCTATGAGATAATTACTTCAATTCTAAACGATTTGAGTTAATTTCTTCATTATAGCATTTGAGCATGACTAGGAACCTTATCTTTTGCTATCTTTACACACTTAAATAACTTGTTAGATATCAATGCATCTCATATCAACTTAAATTCTTATAGCTAGAAATGAGTTTATCATCATTAAAACTATAGCTTTATCTGAGGGTTTTGACTCAACATACACAGATATTGCCCCTAAGATTTTTACATAAAATGATAACAAGGGCAACATTCCCACCACTAAACACGTCCTTGTTCAAAATGAAAAATCACCAACACTATCTGTCACCCCACCAATCGATCCTATCATTGAACCTAAGGCAGTTCACCCTTCTACAATTACCACAAGAAAAACAACTAAAAACCACAAATCTCTCTCCCACCTAGCTACCTTCAAGACTTTCACTGCTACAATGTTGTTTCACCAACCAAATGTAAATATCCTATGCACGAGTACCTTGACTACATCGATCTATCTTCTACCTACCAAGCTTTCATTTGTCAGATATCTTATGAATCTAAATCACACTCCTATTTCAAGCTGAATTACAGGCCTTAGATGACAACAAAATATGGTCCATAGTACCATTACCCAACGGATGTGCCTTATTGATTGTAAGTGGATCTATAGAATTAAAAATAAAGAAAATGGATCAACTGACAAACACAAGGCTTGCTTAGTTTCCACGAGATTCACCAAACAAGCAGTTCTTCATTATATGAAGGTGTTTTCTCAAGTTGCAAAGATCACTTTAGTCCATACTTCTCAGTTTAGAAGCTATCAACAATTGGCATCTAGCTGAGCTAAATGCCAATAATGCTTTTTCTCCATGGTTCTCTAGCAAAAGACCTATACATAGACATTCCAAAAGGGTATTCAGTTCAAAAGCCTTCTTTTAACATCACTCACCTTGTCTACAAGTTGCATAAGTCCTTTTATGGGTTTAAGCAAGCTTTAAGACAATGGTTTGATACTTTCAAAAAAAACTCTTCAACAACATGGATTCACACAAATCCAAAAATGAGTATTCCTTATTCACCAAGGGATCCCATGATTCTTTTGTTGTTGTGCTGGTATATGTGCATGATATCATCCTCTTAAGTCCTAGCATGCAATAAACCCAGTAGACAACGGAACTCTCACAACTACATTTAAGTCGAAGGACAAGGGAAAGTTGCAATTCTTCCTTGAATTGGAGATTGCACAGTCAAGACAAGCATCTTTTATCCCAAAGATAATATGCTCTTTCCCTATTATAGGATGCATGGCTTCTTAGATGCAAACCCTCTTCAATTCCCATTGACCCTTCCATCTACCTAATTGAAAAATCAAGAGGGAAACTTGAAGATCTTAGATCTTAGATCTTAGATCTTATCTACCTTACAATCTCGCAATAGGATATATGTTTTGTTGTCAGCAAATTATCTCAGTTTAACTTTGATCCTTAGACACAAGACCTTCAAGCTGCTCGGCTTTTGTTAAGGTACCATAAAACACATACTTGGCAAAAGTGTTCTATTCAGTTGCAAATCAGATTTCCACCTACACACTTATGTAGATGCGCATTGGGCCTCATGATTAGACTCAAAACGATCCACCTCTGAATTATGCATCTTTTTGGGCAACTCTATGGTATCTTGGAAGTCATCCATGCAAAAGACCATCTATAGAAGCTCTGCTGAAGCTTAATATCGGTCCCTCGTAATAGTGACTTGGTGAACATATTTGGATCCTCATTGATATTCACATACAGAATAAACCTGCATTTGTGTACTACGACAACCAAGCAGCTATTGACATTCCCATAAATCCCATATTTCGTGAATGAAGCAAGCACTTCGAGATTGATTGTCACTTTGTCCATGAAAAAGTGAATCTCAGAAATATTAGACTGATCCATGTCAGAAAACATCATCAACTAGCTGACATTTCAACCAAGGCTTTGCCAAAGACAAGCTTTCATTCACTATTGTCTAAGATAGGAGTATCCAACATTTTCCTCCCATCTTGAGGGGGTTTATTAAATATAAACTCTAGATAAATAAATTTACTAACTAACAATCACCTTTCCTCTTTTGGAATGTTGTAGTTACCATTAGCGCTTAGTATAAAGTTGTTCATCACTTCACCTTTCCTTCTTTGTATATAAGTAGGCGATTGGTATATAGTTGCTCACTAAATCACCTTTCCATCTTTGTATATAAGTAGGATTGGCTTTATATGGTAACAATATTTGTGCGGTTCTTCACTTCTGAATCAATGAAAGTATCTTTTATTGTCTCCTAATCAATATATATAATTCATCATAGCATACCACATCAATTCTTCTAAAAGGAATATTGTAAAAATGAAACAAAAAGCAATGGATTGAATATTAATTATATAGTGTATCAGATACACGTACCTACGAATTATATAACTCTAAAGAATCTGCAATAGAAGTGTCCTTTTGTTTAGTGTGTATTTAACCAAACAAATAATTCATAAATCTCAATTCGGGAAAGGAAATTTTCTTCTTCTAAAAGGTTCTTTTTCTGAGTAGTTGAGTCTTAAATAACTTGTATTAAGAGTGATTTAGTTAAACATAGAATAAAGATCTCTCATCATGTCAATTCAAAAATAGCAAAGATAAGCAGATTAAGAGTGTGTTTGGATAAGATTATTTTCTAACTATGTTGGATAGTTGTATTTTGCACGAAAAAAAGATTTTTGATTATTCTTTTAACAACGGAAAAAGCTTTTTGTCGTTCAGGTAAAAATTGGACATTGTTTCAAAAAGCTTCAAAATCGCTTTTCACAGCTTAAAATTATCTTAAAAATTGCTTTTGACAGCAAATATATCCAAACAAAAATATCAATTATGTCTCAGAAAATCTATGTTTTTTCACAATATATTTTCACAATTAAACATAGCTAATCCAAACACACCTTAACTTAAAATGTATTCTGATCAATGATGAAGATAAAATTACAATATAAAAGAGCAATGAGTATTATTTTGTTATATTTTATTACAAATCATGACAATACACATGAAGACTCAGACTAGGATTCTGAACACTCAAAGGGGTTAATCCATACTTACGTGTAACCTATGGTGCTTCCACTATTAGCCATTTTTAGTCGAGGATGTGTAAGGTGTTTGGAAGAAGGGTTGTAAGGTGTCTAAAGAACTAGGATAGATAGCCTTAATTTGTGTTCTAATAAATACTTGATTTCTTTCATATATACTATTCTAAACTATCACGAAATACATGAATAATACTCTCTTTTTGTAGATTATAAAGACAAAATAACATAAGCTATGTAATCTGCTGTAATAGGTTACTTTCGCATTGTTTTTTATGTACAAAATGATTGCTATTTATATTGCTCTGATTGGTCAGAGCAGTTACATATATAAAAGGAAAAAATAAAATAAAATAATAAAAGTCTTCTAATAGTATTCTGCTATGTGTTCTGAGCGGTTATTTTTGCTTGACTTTTTATTTATCGAATAATTAAGAGCATCATGTGTGAAAATCTTATCCATTTGTAAAGAATAACTGCCAAGATTCCCGTGTGGAGATGATAACTGCCTTCTTCTACACTAAACACGTGTTTATTTTGGATTTTTCTCATACTTATTTCTTTGTGTATGGCCAAATACTTAGCCAAATTTCTATTTTATGCTTTGGACATTCTGATTTGTAGTCAGGAGTCTTGCTTGTCAAAATTCTGATGTTCTTATCAGAATGTTAAAATAAGTCCATATCATTTATAAGCAATCATAAGGCTTTCTGACTTCAAATTTATCTTTTCAGAATCAAATTACTTGGAATTCAGAGGCCATTAGTTTGAATGAACCTCTCTAACTAAAGTCAAAATGACTCTGAATAATATAGTTAATATAACTAGGAGCCTTTTTGAGTCAAGAAAGTTTCTGATCAGATCAAAAAGAGTCTCTGATCAAATTAATACTTTTCAAAACATAGCTCAACTGTCAGTGCATTAAAATGTATTCAACTCTGGGTACATTTTGAACACTTGTTTCATAACTGCTACTGACTAATTGTGATCAATGGTCAACTTTCTATATCATTCAAGGTTTTTATTATAATCATTTGTTACTCATAAAAAATTTTAAAGGTAAATTTATTTCACCCTAACACCTTTTCAATGGCATTTCATTAGTTCTGTTTGGTATTAAGTTAAAAAAAGAAAAAAAAAACTTGTTTCCCTTGTTTTTGTTGGAATTAATTGGGTTTTTTTTGTAATGAGAATTAATTGTGTTTGAGAATAATAATAATAAAAAAAAAGAATACAAAGCTGGCGTGAATAAATAACTCTCTCTAGAACATGGTTAATTTTAATCGGCATCTGAACAATTTTTAAAATAATTTAAAGGACGTTTGTTTTAAGGTTTGAAAAATACATTCCTGAGAATATCATTCCTAAATTGCTTGGCTGATAATTATTATTCATAAGAATATTTTATGAAATTCTTTAAAATGTTTAAAATGTATGTTTGGTTTATAACACATATTACTGGAAATATAAGTTATAATTATCAAAAAACCCTTGTTGTCTTATGTCTAGTAAAAATTATTTCTAGTAATATAATTAGTTTAAAAAAATAAATAACATCAACTAATTATTAAAAATTTTAGTTAGACTTTTTTATATTAAATCAAAATAACTTTTATCACTTAAATTTTTTATATGTTACTAAACAATTTTAATTAAAATGAGAAAATAAATCATAGTTTTACAAATATATATGTGGTAATTTATTTAAAACAGTAAAAAGATATAAAATATTTCTTAATTCATAAAGTTATAAAATACATGTTCAATCTCATACTAATAATTTGAAGAGCTGATGTAAATTAAGCAATTAACATATTAGTAGTAGAGTGAATTAGATGGAACATGAAAACTTTAGACAGGTAATTGGGAGAGTAATTTTGAGATTTAGTCAAAAAAATTTACTACCCAAGTCATAGGAATGTTGATATCCACCTTTTTAGTTGGAAATGAAAATCCATAAAATTATGGGAATATAAATTTTTAAGAACAAAATTTACCTGAAAATATTATTTTATTATTTGTAACCAAACGTAAGAATATTTATTTCCAATTTAATATTTTTGAGAATGTTGTTGTAATCCGAGAAATAAAGGACGATTAAGTAACCCCTTCTTGTATTTAAGATCATATGAAGGTCTCTAAAATTCTGGGACTACCATAAAATTTACCTTATATTAAAGCATGATAAAAATAATAATAATGAGCTCTTCTCAATATATTATTAATGGAAAAATCTAAAATGACTGCATTTTATACTAACGTGTAGACCTATCCACCCTCTTTTCCTTTTTTTTTTTTTTTAAGTTTTTGATGAGAAGTAACTCTCATAACTGATGTAAAAAAGAATAATCTGAAGAATAAAGGTACCTTCCGACGTTTTCTTGTTTTGAAGATATTCCAGGGTGTTATTACCAGAACAATTTGTTTCTTTCTCCCAAAAAGAGAAATAGAACCTTAAAAGGGTGGGAAAAGAAAAGAAAATCAAAAAGAAAAAAGGAAAATGAGAAATTATTATTATTATGCCATGAAACGGAGGCCCAGCATTCTCCCTTTGGTGCTTCCTTGTTTCATATTACAAATCACACATTTCACTTCACTATACATACTACACAAAATCAAAGCGTTCACCGTTGCGCTCTCTTTCTTTTCTATTTCTTCTTTCCCATCATCCTTCACTCTTCTTTCCGCATCATGCATGAAGGAAATTCACTCTTCCTAACTTCCTCTCTCGCTCTTGCTATATTGCCTTTCAACAATGATGTGATGGTTTTGCGGTTACAGTTGCAGAGCGTTTTCTTTGCATATTCCTTCTCATTCTAACTACCTTTACCTTTTTTCACTTTTTTTTTCCCTCCAAACGTCGTAACAGTTTCTCAACAAACTCTCCCTTCGCAATGTTCGATCTCAATCTCAACGCCGATTCCCCTTCCGATGACAACACTCCTCCGCTCTCTGCCGCTCCGATGGAAAGCTCCGGCAGTTTCAATTCCTCCGTCGTCAATGCTGCCGACACTGAAGATTCTTGCTCTTACGGCGACGCTGTCGCTTACAACTTCGCCATACTAAACAACAGCGCCGTCGATGATTCTTGTGTACGGACTATCCAGCTTTTTCCGACCGGCGAGTTGTCGCCGGCAAGAAAGGCATGGTCGGATTTCTCGTCGAAGGAGGTGGATCATCACGGTGTTGTACCGGAGCAGAGGATTGCTCCCCGGCAACAACAGCCGGTGAAGAAGAGCCGTCGTGGACCGAGGTCGCGGAGCTCGCAGTATCGTGGCGTTACTTTCTACCGGAGGACGGGAAGATGGGAATCGCATATTTGGTAAGCAATCGATGGTTCTGTGTACTTTATGAGCTTCATATGTCACTATTTCTGAATTCGCTGTATCGTTTTTGCAGGGACTGTGGGAAACAAGTGTATTTGGGTGAGGAAGCAACAGTGACGATTGTAGAAGATTTCGTTTGATCCTTTTTCTTATGAATATCGCTTTTCTTTTTTTGATTTTGTAGGTGGATTTGATACGGCACATGCTGCAGCAAGGTAATTTTCGTGTTTAAGTGCCGTTGGTTTTCTTGAGCCAAGGAATTTGGAAATATTTCGCGCATTTTTTTTTCTAATATTGATTTACCGACTTTTTAGGGCATATGACCGAGCTGCAATCAAGTTCCGTGGAGTTGATGCGGATATTAATTTCAACGTCAGCGATTATGATGAAGATATAAAACAGGCAAGTGAATAGATGGTTCTGGTGTTCGGAATTTGTGGTTGTGTTATATTAGCTTCAATGTTTGAATTATTGTTCTGCAGATGAGTAACTTCACGAAGGAGGAGTTTGTGCATATTCTGCGTCGACAGAGCACTGGATTTTCAAGGGGAAGCTCCAAATACAGGGGAGTTACTCTGCATAAATGTGGGCGATGGGAAGCTCGTATGGGGCAATTTCTCGGGAAAAAGTGAGAAACCCCTTTGATTGAATTGCATTAGTAGTTGAATCTTACATGCTCAACGCTTAATTGCTTTCCGTGTCCCTTTGCATCAGTGATATCTTAATAATTTATTTCTCTGCTAAGTGAGATTAAACAGCTTGTTTCTTTTGTGATAAATCAGTTTTTACATTGTTGGTTGCTTTCCTGCAGGTACATATATCTTGGGCTATTCGACAGTGAGCTAGAGGCTGCAAGGTTTTGCCTATATTTCATCAGAATATCTTCAACTTAATGCCTAAACATTTTTAATTCTATATCTGTTATTAACATTTCCTTTCTACTTAACGTGCAATTGACTTGATGTGTAATGATTTCAGAGCGTATGATAGGGCTGCTATAAAATGCAATGGAAGAGAAGCAGTAACAAACTTTGAGCCCAGCACATATGAAGGGGAGATAATGTCTCAGTCTGATAATGAAGGTACTACTTTTTGTCGCTGAGGCCTAATTTCTTTTATTATTTTTAACGTACAATCTTATTAGTGATAGAATTATGAAGTCAACTGCATTAACAACTCATCAATTATGATGCCATATTCAGAAAACAAACAATGTCTTGATCTTAACTTGGGAATAGCTCTCCCTTCTTACTCTGATGGTCGAAGCCAGAATGTCCCCAACAATGGGAACGGTTTACAAGTTCAGCGCAACTGGGATGATATCCCAGTTGACATGAGTGTTATGGTAAGTTGGACGAATGACCTGTCGCCATCCGGTTTGAGTTCAATTGGTTTTGAAGTCTGCGATTTCCCAAGCCCCTTAGCATTTTCATCTGTTACTGAGTTAATTTATAATTGCATTTTAATTTAATTAATAGTGTGGGCACTCTGGATCAAGATCAGTTCAGCCATCTCATGGCTTCTCCATAATATCTGAGCATCATCCTTCAGCCTGGAGTGGTACCAACTTCTTTCCCATCTGCGAGGTGATTTTCTTTTATTCTGGTTACCATAATCATGTTTCCTTGCTATGTTTTCATTAGTGGTAAATGATGGAATGTAGCAGAACAGAATATTTAAATGCTTCCTTGTTTGGACATGTTAAAATTCCATCACATTTCATCCAATGCCCAATTGGGGGATATGAAATATTTATAAACTAACATACCCAAAGAATTAGAATGAAATATTTATTCCATTTCACTCGTCTTTATTTTGTTTTGCTCTGTTCCACTCATTATTAGTTATCCAAATAGTTTCTTCGGTGTTAGTCATGCTAGTCATTTTTGTTTCAATTTACAGGAAAGAGCAATAGAGAAGAGGATGGGCATGGAAGGTGCTCCCATGCCAAATTGGGCATGGCAAGTCCAAGCTCCTTATGGCGGGGCAACTCTGACTCTGCCTTTCTCTGCTGCAGCATCATCAGGATTCCCTTCAACAGTAACACCATCAGCTGCGGATAATCAAATTCCTTTTCCAGACATGACATTCCTCCAATCTCATTTTCCTGCTTCACTCCCCAACTCCAGCACCACATCACCTTTCTTCTAGTTCAAGTGCTGAAAACTTAAAAGCACAGCCAGGTAGTGCAAAGCTAGAATTCCAACTTCCATGTGTTCTAGATTTTCTAGTCTTGTTTGGGAGGTAGGGAATATGGTTGGTTGATAAACCAGTAGTTGAATGCTTGAACTGCTTGGTTTTACCATTTATCCTTTAATACAGTACTAATTCTGTTCAGTGTAAAGAAATGTCATGCCGCCTAGGCAAACACTTCTTTTGCCTGATTTGAGACTGTTATAACTAGAAAGCATTTTACTTTGGTATCCTAAATTCTATCTTGAAAGTATTTGAAAAGATGATGTTGATTTTTGAAGAGATGGAATTTGTACAGATTTGTTCGCATGCTTAGTTCAAATCTCATATCTGTGGGTTCATTTATCTTAGCTTTCGTAGTGTAATATCATTGCCGACAATTTACTATTCACGATGTTGAGTTTGAGTATCCTAGCCTTATATTTAAGGCACTATGATTTTTCCTAATGATACCCCGCCCCTACGCTAGGGGGAAGTATTAATACTACTGTTACATCTTTTTTGTGCGCTTGGTGAAAAGTCTAAATCACTTTTGTCTTATCCTGTTTATGCATTCCTTGCTTCTTTCACGTATATTTTTAAATTATCATAAACAAATGGAAAAAGATAGAGATAGTAGTAGTGTGTATAAGCATCATCACTGTCAGAGTTCGGAAACACTGTCCAAGAAGATTATGGAAAAGCTTTACGTTGGCTCAAATCTGAAAATTTATGGTTTGATTTATATTTTTTATTATTTTATAATTGTTCAATTTATATTTTGTTAACGCTAACCAAGCAGCACGATTTTCCAATGTATTATTTTTATTCCTGAGTCTTTATAGGCAGTGTGTTCTTTTGGTCAATCTGTCGTTAATAAAGCATAAACTGGTAGAGAAACGCTTTAAATATACGTTGATTGGTAATTTGGTATCAAGTAAATTATGTAACATTATTGGATAGAAAGAATTTAAATAAAATTGGATTAAGCCTTAGGATTGGGCTAGTGATAAATTATTTAGCAGTTTAGAATTAATATAACATTGGTGTTTTTATTTGTAAAAAAAAAATTTAAAAAAAACTTGGATTTAGGTTGAATGGTAGTCATTCTTATTTACTATTTATCTTTATCACTTATACTTATTTCATACAATTATTTTTTTTTTTATAAACTAGGTATAGATGATAAAGATGAATAATAAATATATAAATATCATTTTTCTAGGTTGAAATAAGGCTGGCGTGTATAATTATTCAAAGTGACTTAACAGGCTGTGCCGCTGAGTTTGATTTTACTGACTCTGCTTGCCGGAAACAGAGGATTGGTGCCCTTACATATAGTAATTTCGTAATGACACGTAAAATTTTCTTGCAGATTGAATAAAATATATTTGATGTAACCATAATTTCTTCTAAGAAATTGAACAATCTGCGATTAATTTACTTCTAATTCAACTTAATTACAAGAAATAGTGTGTATTTAGTTAATATTTGTTTCATCTAAACACAATTTAATATTTAATTAATGATTGAGATACATAAAAGTGGAGATCCTCCAATAGAAGGAATTATTTTTAGTTTTGTACTTTTATCCAAAGAAAATACTATATAAAGAGACTCACTGATGATAATTTTGTTAAGAAATAAATGCAACTAAATTCTGTTTTTAATTACAATGTACAAAGAAGGATAAAATCAGGAAATAAGAATATTTATTTTTCATTTAAATTAAATTGAAATTGAAATTATTTTATTAAATGTGTATGGATACGAGATTCAATTTCCGATAAATGTTATACTTTTTTTTACTAAAGAAAACTGACATACGTTGAAAAAAGTGGTTACATTAATTATTTTTTTTTGTTATAGTGTTTTTTCGGATTTAGAGATTACATGTGTAGAAATATGTGGTTACAACGTAAAAATAAAAATTCAACAAAACTTTTACGTGTGTAATCAGATACTTTAATGTATGTAACAATGAATATAAAGTGAGTACGAAAAACGTGAATACGAAAATCTTTTTTCAATTAGAAAAAACAACACCAACAAAGGTTCATCCTTATCAATTTTGATTCGCGCCACATTCAAAGTGTTTGAACAGTGGTATATAATTAATTAGGATGTTAGTGATAACTTTCTTAGTATTTTCTCTTTTGTTTTTTAAGGTTAATATACACATATAAAGAAATAATTAATTATCATAAAAATTTATAAATACATTAATTTAACTTTATTACATGGTTTTAATTGAGTAGATGTTTTATTATGTTTTTTTTCTTTGAAATAAAGGAATTACAAAAGATGAAAGAAAAGAAACAAAGAAAGAACTAGTGCCTCTTGGGAACGCAGTCCCATACTTATTAGTTAAAAGGGCTAAAGAGACCAATTGAGGGCAATCTTCACGAATTGTTAACTCATTTGTCATGTGAACAGTATCCTTAGCAAGCATATCAGCACATTGATTCGCTTCCCTGCATTGATGAGAAAAGACCACAACCCAAGGTCTAGACTAGAGATAACGGATATCCAATATTAGAGGAGCATAAGCATGAGTTTCAATTGATGCAGCATCATGCACCAACCGAATTGTCTCCAACAAATCTGATTCAACGTGAACTTTTTGAAAACCCCTGCCCCATACAATGCTTAGACCAACGCATAGTGCATATAGCTCAAGGAACAAAATGTTAGACGCTCGTTTATTCACCTAAAAACCAAATAATCAGTCACCATTATCATCACGAGCTATTCCACCAACACTAGCAAACTCAGAAGCTTGGGAGAAGCTGCCATCAGCATTCAACTTGATAAACCGGCAAGGAGGTTTGGACCAAGAGATGAGACGCTCTATGGAGGAGGAGACTACTGGAACAGGGTGCTCATAATGTGAAGTAGAAAGGGAGTTCTGGATAAATGCAGAACCTATTGGAGCGACCATTTATCGTCGTCAGGGACTTGATTACAACATCATCTCCACAACCACTAAGTGATATGGCAAAAAATGATGGTCGTGTCCTACTTGATAAATTCTGTAATCCAAATAAAAGGATCCATAATAGAGAAATCAATCCGAATAAGAGAAAGAAGACGGTGCCACACCTCAAGGGAATTAGGGCAATCTCGCAAAGTATGAAGAGTGTTTTCCATACCAAAAGAACTCCTCACACAATTTGATGGAGATGCTAGGTTCTTGTGATGACGAACTTGATTAGTAAGCAAAGAATCATGAAACACTTGCCATAAGAAAATTTCATCTTTTTCGGAATTTGAAGTTTCCAAATTGGTCCCCATAGATGCGCAGCAACTACCCTAAATATGTCTTTAGTAAGCCATTTATAAGCACTAGCAGCTGAATAAACACCATTTAAGGTTGCGGGCCATCTCCAAGTGTCCTTCGATTGGCTATAACAAGGGATTAGCATATGATTTATCATTACCTTTATATTATCAGAGACCAAAGTATACACCTGAAACCAGCGTCATTCCCCATCATTCCATAGATCACAAACCTCCATATTAATATTGGTAATGTTCACATAATCAACCAGCTGGCATAGAGGACCACGTTTAAACTAGTAATCAAACCAAACTGATACGCGATCCTCACCAAATCAGAATTCAAAGCCGTCTTTCAATTTTTCCTTTGCCTTACAAATACTTCGCCAAATAATAGAATTCGACGAAGAGTAAGAAGCATTTAGGACATGATTACCACAGAGGTGCTTATGGCAAAGCAATCGCACCCAGAGAGTGTTAGCATTATTAAGCATCTGCCATACTTGTTTTCCTAACAATGCAATGTTATATTCCTTTGCCATACGTAAACCCAAACCACCTTGATTCTTTGATCTAGAAACCTTTCTCCATCGTACCAGATGTAGGCCCTTCCCATTACCATGTTTCCAATGGTGACAGTTTTGCTGTGTGCGACTTGGGCTGTTGGGTAGGAGTAGATGTTGTTTTGGACGGAATAGTCCCAGGTCCAGTAATTTTCTCCTTACAAGCCCGCTTGTGCTGCCCATTATGTTCAACAAAATTTCCTTTGCGTTGATCATGATTTGGTGACTTACTATTTTCACGCAAATCTTCTTTAATTTGGATTGATTAGTCAAGAATCCATAACTGTACTGCCACAATTTTTGTGCTGGTTATTATTCCCCTTTTTACGTTGGACCAAGAGCCAATCACCATGCAACATGATATCTTCTGTAACCGCTTGTGCCTGCTGCGTGATTGGTGTCTCTGGAGTAATAGATTCTATAACCGTCATGGGTGGCATAGTTCCACTTTCACTCTGATTGCAGAACATCATGTTAAGATCAGGGAAGCGAGCCCACACCAACGTCTTCTCAATCTTTGTTACAGATGGAACAAAATCAGGACTCCATGTCTGGACACTAAGATAATGGTCAAAGATCATCCAAGGACCACCGGACATGACCTTCAACCTATCGACCTCCAAATCAAACTTGACCACAACCATAGCCAACATCTCGCAAGTCAAAGCCACCACTTGGTTTCCAAACGGATTTAAGCTTTTCTCTCATGACTTGAAATCCCAAGTTCTTAACAAGTAACTTAACTATGAGTGCATCAACCCATGGCTCTGTTAGCTGTTGTAAATACTCAGGCGCAACATGAAACTTCGGAAGAAGATGATTTCCATTAACATATTCAACCGTCACAATCTTCTCATGCAGAAGATCACATACGACTCTAGGTTGTGTGGGTGGCTTGCCAAGAACCTTATCTCTAAAAGAGATAGGTGGATGCTTTGTTGACGGAGCGGGTGATGAGCCGTCGGTGTCCGGCGGTTTGTCATGAGGCGCGTGTGGTTGAGCTTGGGTGAAAATCCTAGCATAGAATTGGAACGTGTTTGACATCGTATTCAAATAATTTATTACAGTGTCATAAAGAGAGATAAAAACAAAAATATGATAGATAAAAAAGAGGTAATTAAAGAGAAATTATTAAATCGTTAGGATTAGAATTGAAAAACAAAAATTAATAGTATCTTAAAATTTTAAAATTGTAATTATTTGAAAACAAAAATTTAAAGTATTAAAAAGTAAAAGAAAAAAGAAGAAAGGAATAGAAATTATTGTTAAAAGGGAAACAACTTGAACTTATTTTTTATGTTTAGAGTTCTCGCTTGATATATATATATATATATATATATGTATATATATATATATATATATATGTATATACATATATATGTATAATATATATATATATATGGGGCGTATCTAGTGAGAACACTAAACATGTGAGAACACTAAATTTTGACTATACAACCATGCATTTATGGATGAAAGAGAAGATTTTAATGTATGATTGTATGATCAAGATTCATCGTGAGTACATGAGAATATGCATGTGTGGATATACAAATTCAATCTCTTATTAATGTACTTTCATATAAAAAAAATCTAGTAAATGCTGTCGGGCCTTTTATTAATATTTGTTAAGTTTTTTTTTTTCTTCTCTCTACTTTTTTTAATTAACTGACTGAAAAACATACTATATTAATAAGAATGTTGAAAGATGTTTAAATTTTAATCATATTTTTTAAAAATATTTTGTTCAAAAAAACAAAATTACTTTAATTATGCAACAAATTTTAAAATTAAGTAAATCATCAAATAAGTCCTTAAAATAGTTATTTTAATTTTTGATATTTTAAAATACTTTAATTAATTATTAACTTTGTAAACTTTCAAGTATCTTAATTTTTTTATTTAGTTTTTAACCTAGTTTAGCGAAGAAATGAATTAAAATACCTGTCATTAAGCAACTTTGATACTATTCCCTCCTATCTAGCTATCCTTATTATAAGAAATGTAAATACTATCTACTTTTTTACATTTTAAGAAGTTAATATATAGTAAAAAATTAATAAAAAAAATAGTTTTTTATACTTTTAAAAGACAAAATAACATGCGGTTAAAATTATTTTTTTTAAATTTTAATAACTTTAATAAATATTTTAAAGATATTATTTAACTCTAATAATTTTTTTGATTTTATATAAAAGATAAATTCAAATTATGAAAATAACTTTCATAGTATTTATTGTAAAATAAAAATTATAATATTAAATAAAAATATATTAGAAATAATGTTATAGATCGAATTTATGATATCTCGATTTTGTGTCACATGTCATCCTAGGCATGATAAGGTGCAACTTTGAGGGTATCCCGCCATGAAGAGGGATATAAACTGACCCACGAGATGTGACAATGATCATGGGCTGAGCCGAGACAGAGCATTGATGGCCCATTAAGATCCACGGTCAACCCTAAAGCACCTAATATAAATATTTATCTAAGTGTGCCATGCAAAGATAGTATCATTTTAGTTATCACATAACAACTTTAATTCCAGTACTGACTTGCCGTCGAAGTCGTTGCAGGTGCACAATTGTCGCCGTTAGAACTTGGATACCGTGTCTTGAATCTACCGATGGTCTAGAACATCACAGACCTTGCTTGACCGTTATCCCAACCAGATACAACACAACAAATAATAATATTAAATAAAATAAAAATAATTAAAATTTACTTATATTTTAAATTAAAAAACATTAAAAAAAATTTACTTATATTCTACTCCGGAGATACTACTAGTATTTACCAAAATACTAACATTATTTGTGATTCCTCGACGAAATAAAAATGCACAGCACGGCTCGGATAAAAAGGTGAAAGAGGTACGAGATACAGAGATATGATAAAAAATGAGGAATTGGTTGGTTAATTTTTCGTGGCTTGGTATGATATTTTGATGCCACGTGTTGAATTAGGGGCTAGGCTATGTCGGGTCCCTTTCCTTGGATTAAAGTAATTCCGCATTCCTCGGCTTTTAGCAGTGGCTTAGGATTAGGACTGAGTCGTTCACTTGCAAAGGCCCAAATGTATAAATGCCCTAGATAAAAATACTCTTTTCTATCTTTATTACTCTCTAAATTCTTAACTATAAACCTCTTAAAAAAATATCACACGTTAAGATAAAGTATTAATATTTTAAAAATATATTAATATTTAAAAATTAATTATAAATATTTAATTTTACTCTTATTTAAAACTTACTTTCATTTTAAAATTAATTTCCTCTTCCTTCATTAATTATGGATAAAAAAAATCACAATAAATGTCTCAATTTCTTATATTGAGAACTTATAAATAAAAACACTAACTTTTTTTAGGAGCTTATATTTAGGAACGGAGGGAGTATAAAACATCTTTTAAATAAATTTGATTTTTTTATAAAATATTTTTCATTTTTACAAAGTATTTATCAAGTTTTTTCTTATTTATCTTGGTAATTAAATATATTGACTTTTATTTTCTTTGATAAATAGTTTTTTTGGTGAAATAAAAGAATTACAAAAGACGAAAGAAAAGAAATAAAGAACTAGAAGTCTCTTGAGAACACAGTCCCAAACTTTTAAAAAATAAAGTATTAATATATAAAAATATATTAGTATTTTAAAAATAATTATAAATATTTAATTTTATTTTTATTTAAAATTTACTTCCATTTAAAGATTAATTTCCTCTTCCTTCATTAATTAAAGATAAAAAAAAACACAACAAATGTCCCAATTTCTTATATTGCAAACTTATAAAAAGGAACATTAACTTTTTTTAAGGACTTATATTTAGTAACGGAGAGAGTATAAAGCATCTTTTAAATAAATTTGGTGATTTTTTTATAATTTTTTTTTTTCAGTTTTACAAAGTATTTATCAAGTTTTTTCTTATTTATCTTGGTAATTAAATATATTGACTTTTATTTTCTTTGATAAATAGCTATTTTGGTGAAATAAAAGAATTACAAAAGACGAAAGAAAAGAAACAAAGAACTAGAAGTCTCTTGAGAACACAGTCTCAGACTTATGAGCTAAAAGAGTTAAAAAGACGAACTGTGGGCAAGCATCAAGAATTTTAAACTCTTCCGTCATATGAACAACATCCTTAACAAGTATGTTAGCTCATTAATTCGCTTCCCTACATTGATGAGAAAGGACCACAACCCAAGGTCTAGTCAAAAGATAGGATTCAAATCTAGTGTCCCCAAATCATGTCCCACAAATAGAATATCGACACGTCAATAAAAATTCTATTAGGAAATTAAACATTAAAATTAAAGGGAATATTTTTCATGACATGACGATATTCTATTTGTGGGACATGATTGGGGACATGATTTTGGGACACTAGATTTAAATCCCAAGAAATAATGGATATCCAATATTAGAGGAGCATAAGCATGAGTTTCAATTGATGCAGCAACATGCACCAGCCGAATTGCCTCCAATGAATCTGATTCAACGTGAATTTTTCGAAAACCCTTGCCCCATACAATGCTTAGACCAAGGCATAGTGCATGTAGCTCAAGGAATAGAAAATCATAGGCTCGTTTCTTCGCTTGGAAACCGAATAACCAGTCACCATTATCATCAAGAGCTATTCCACCAACGCTGCCAAACTCGAAAGCCTGAGAGAAGCTTCTATCAACATTCAACTTGATAAACCCTCAAGGAGGTTTGGACCAAGAGATGAGACGTTCTGAAACGAAGGAGAAGACTATTGGAACAGGGAGCTCATAATGCGAAGTAGAAAGGGAGTTCTGGATAAATGCAGAACCGGTTGGAACAATCACTTATTGTCATCAACTTTGATAAATAGCTTGAAATTTAATAAAATCAATGAAATTTAACTATTTTTTAGTATGTATAATTTGGTTAAATATGTCCTATAAAGCCAACAAGAGTTGGTCTAGATGGTGTATGCTTAGGCCCATGAGCGATGTCTCAGGTTCAAATCTCATCTCGTTAAAGTTGATAGATAAAATATTAATAAGTCTTTAAATCATATAAATTTTTATATAATTAATCTATATACCATATACTTTTTATTTGATGGTTGAATTAATGAAATTTGATGTCTATTTAAAGTTATTAAGCAAAGTAAGTTTCATAATATTTACTCTTACAATTAACAAATCATCCCTGATAACTAAATCTAATATAATTGATAATATTTGAGTTTTAAATATGATGATTATGAATTGAAAGGTGTTAATAAAAAAACACTCATCAATAATATTTTTGCTAAATTACTATTTTGTCTCGTAACTTTATATCAAGTCTTACTTTGGTCCTAAAATAATTTTAAGATTTATTTTAGTCCCTTAATTTAGATTTTTATTCCATTTAGTCCTCTTTGTCAATTCAGTTTGGACAGTTCACGGATTTGTTACTAAAATGGTTTTAGCCTAATTTTATCTATCTTACATTCAAATTATAATATTTTAAAAAATATAATAATATATCCTTGAAACCAACTGCTTAAATTTTTTCACTGCATTTTTTTTAAATAAGGAATGAATACGTGAAGAATATTGTTAGTAAACATGGTATCTTTGAAAAAATGATAGAAAAATTAGAGAGAATTAAGAGAAAGCTGAAACTGAAATTGTATTAAAATGAAAAAAATGTATATGAATTACAATAGGTATTCACCTTATATACTAGTAAACTCTAACTAACTATAACTATCTCTAATAGCCCCCAAAGCTTGAAGTGGTGCCAACACTTTCAGCTTGAGATGAGCAATACAAAGCCAATCAAAACTATATGTTATGGACTGGCATCTTGGTCTAGGGTTCAGGCATGCAGAAATTGGGTGCACAAGACCCATTCTGGTATAAGGGACCAATACCCGACTTTGGTAGATTGAGCTAGGCCCACTAATCCCGAAGGGCCCATTAAAGAACACAGAACCCTAGGGTGTACACTATAGATATATGTCAAATGGTCATGCTCAGGTACGTATTATTCATTAACTACATACAAACTCTAACATGCAACTAACTTGATTGTCGGAGTCCTTGCAAGTACACCTGGGACAGAGCAAGAGTCAGTTGTTTGTGGTGCTTTTCCGTCTACTATTCATCAGGTACGCAACATTGACATTGTCTGTAGGGAACCCTTTTGTCTTAAAGCGTTGCCCTACCATATCACTATGACTAGCACCAGACGTTGGAACTATCACGACAACAATCAAAGCGTTCTCAACCAACTGCAAAACCCACCGCCAAATCCCGAAGCATCACATCCTCTGTTTCCTCCTATTCAAAATCCTCCTAATTCCATTTATGTGGAGAATGCCTCAAATCAACATCCTTTTTTACCGCATGTCCTCCAGCCATCCCTGGAACCAGATGAGATTCGTCGTTTTATGACGATAATGGAAGACCAAGCAAGATTGATCGAGGAATTCCGGGTAGAGAAGCAAAAAGTGCATGCAGGCACTCAAAACATTAGTAGGATCCTAGATGTGTTGGATCAAAATAACCGAAGGTTAAGGTTCAGTAGAACCAAAACCCAATTAATGGTAGAGTGGGGTCACGTGTAAGTGGACAAATGTTTAGGAACTCGGCCACCATCGTAGAGCCACAACAACCAATTCCTATTCAGCCTGTAGCAAATGAGGTCGTTGCCGAGAATGCGCCCGTGTTTAGCTATTGTAGGAACCCCTTCACAGCGAATATCATGGCACATGAACTTCCACCAAGGTTTCAATTTGCAAAGAAACTAAATGATTACGATGATACCAAGGACCCTTACCAGCATATCATGAACTTTGAAAGGATTATCACATTCCAAAGCATTAGGGAATCCCTGGCATGTAGAGCATTCTCCTTAACATTGACTAAAGCCGTAGGATGCTGGTTCACCGAGATGCCAGCCAATTCCATTGGAAATTGGAAAACCTTTAAAGATAAATTCCTTCATCAATTTACTAGCATCAAAAAATAATTTAAATTTGAATACCATCTTAAAAGCATTACCAAGGGGGATAATGAACCCTTGAGGGATTATATTGCCCATTTTAATAAAGAAGCTTTTGATGTTAAGAACGTAGCTCCTAATATGATGTTGCTTTTTTCTTGATGGAAGGTTTAAAACGAGGTTTCTTTAAACAGGAATTGACTGGAGACAAGCCGCAAACAATGGAGGAACTTAAAGATGAGTTATAGGTAAGGATGGAGGAGTATATGAAAGCCAATGGAGATATATATGTTCCAATCAAAGACAGATAGTTTTGATCCCATTGAAAATACCAGTGTAAGTTAAGAACTCCTAATTTTAAATGATATGGATAAAAACATTCATAGTTGGAATGATAGTGACAATTCTAGTTACAATAATGTTGATTATTTAATAGATGTAAGGAACATCCGGAATTTTCTATCTAATAAAACTTTTTAGTTAGAGATAGTAAGAGGAACACTCATTTCATATATTTTGATATTGAAAATAAAATTTTGGAGATTGACAATGATGATTCTTTTCTATGTGAATTTGAAAGTTTTTTTTTTTCTAGTTATAAGAATTCTAGCTATCTGAACAATGTCTCTTAGAGTGGTGATGATCATTCTATGTATGATCGTAAATCTAGTTGGAATAATAACATTAATAGTTGCATTTAGAGTTATCTTCGCTCTCAAATAGGTATTGATAGTTATATTTTAGGTGATAATGACAAATATAATGACAATTACTTTTATAGTTCCATTTGTGATAAGGGCAGAAATAGTAGTAAAAGGGAGAGTTCTAATTCTACTATAATAACTAGCACAATTATACAAGTGTAATTTATTTTTAATGTTCTGTAAAGTCCCTCCACCTCTCCTTACAACCTAAATATAAATACATTATTATTTTATTTTTTTTCACCTACTCTTTGAATTAAACACATAAAAAATAAAAATAAAAAATTTAAAATAAAGTAAACAAGCCTTAATTTTCCTACTTTTGTTATTTTCCTTTTGCAAAAGAGTATTCAAACATGCTATAGATTGAATACCAGAGATCCGGTTACTCAACACTCCCCCAATTCTCTAGACGGCAGCAAAAACAGCATTTCTTTTGTTCTCTCGGGGTCTGCCTCTTCAATTTTCTATGCCTCATCAAAGAAAATAACAATTTTTTTTTTAAAAAAGAAATAAAATTAATGTTTTCTTCATCGAAGTGGGGGCAATAATAGCTCACACAAGAGAGAAGGGGGCATATGAATATATGAAGTTTTTTCTCTGTATCATAAGCAGCATCAAAAGCTTGACCTGACCCCTCCACTCCTGTAATGTACTTTAATTTCTCCCATATATGTGAATAGTAAAAAGTGTGATTATTCTGGCATGCATGGCAGGGCCACATTTCCCCCCTCTCTCAAAAGCATGTGACCTATCAAATCCGTACTAAGTTACTCAAACCCTATCTCTATCTCCCTTCTCTCTTTTTTTGTTTTTATTTATATATACAGTGTTCTAAGAATACTAGTTAAAATTATTAAAAATAAAAAAATAATTATAAGAATATATTGTTCTGTCTTTTGAGAATAAAAAAAATTAAATATTTTAATATTTTTTACTATATTTGAGTTCTTAAATAATATCGTTAGGACACTAAATATCATTTACCTATGATATAAAGTAAAAATTTATATACTGGTACATAACTCCCTTAATCATTATTCATTTATTATTTAAAAAATAAAATGTCAACAGCACATTTTAAATTAATGAATGAATTTGTGTCGCATAAATTTATTTATATTGTGCATGATAAATGACACATTTTTTCTTTCTCTTACTCTTTGTGTCTCTTTCTTTTCTCTCCAAACTTCAAGGCTGCTGTGTGCTGCAGTGAATATGAATGGGTTAATCTCTCCCACACTGTAACTTTGGATCTGGTTTTTCCTTCCTTTGTTTTTGTTGGGCTCTAAGCTTATAGCTAAATCCACTGCAGCAATGAGTACATCAGTCTCATCTCAAAATTGTTCATTCACATCGCTTGCTCACTATATATGGGAACTCCCAACATTTATACAGCTACATCATGATCCCTAGCTAGCCCTAGTTAATTTTTGTTCTCCTAAATCCTAATATATTACTTTCAGTCTTTTTTATGGGATATTTTGAAAAAAAAATTGTCTTTTTTATGAGACAATTTTTTAAATTATAGAATTATTAATTAATTTTTTTTATCAAAATAACTTTATCTTCCAATTATTTTGGATGAGAGGTAAATGTGGTATTAATGACTCCAAAAATAACTTAATTAAAAAATAACATGAGAAAACAAATAATATAAACTATAGACATAATTAATAATTCTAATTAATTTAATTATTTTTTTCTTAATTCTTGTGAATTAGTTAGGGGTGTTATAAAAAGGATCGGAAGTAGAATATATATAAAATACTCTTACAGTACATACAATATCTCTTAAAAGCCAAGAGTTTATAGCTCAAATGACATAAGGAGGAGCTCTTGGAGTTCAATGTAGTGTGGAGGTGTGTGTTTGACCGATAAAAAAAAATATCTCTTAAAATTTTGACATGTATTGATAGTGGGGTAGATTTAGGAGAAAAAATAATGCAGTGTGAGAGTGTGTGTTTGACCGATAAAAAAAATCAATTAAAATTTTGACATGTATCTTATAAGTTAAACACATTTATATATGATCTCATCACTTATTATACTTAGAGTAAATTGCAATAACCCCCCTTGAGGTTTGGGAAAATTGCACTCCACCCCAAACTTTACCAAAATTAGCACTCCGCCCCATTTCTTTAACTGTTGACTGTTGATTTTTGATCTAGCTAACGTTTTTGTCGTTCTCATTTGTCACATCTAGAAAGACGTCTATTTGTTAACTTTAAAAACTATTTTTAAGGCTGATGTAGCAAATTGGCGATGCAAAAACCTTAGTTAACTGCTATACTGCTATGCAAGTTCTGGATCATCCATTAACATTAAAAATTATTTTTAATACTTATGTGATAGATTGACGGACCAAAAATGCTAGTTAATTGATAAAAATGGGTTTGAGTGCTAATTTTGATAAAATTTGGGGTGGAGTGCAACCTAAGAGGGGTTATTGCAATTTACCCTTATACTTATTATGTATTGTAGGTCCACCACTAACTAACTACCTAGGAAAGAGGAGAATACACACAACGGTAATAATAATGCAACTAACTCGGTTATTTAAGTTTTTACCTTTAAGATGAGATTAATCATGTTCGCAATGCGTAGCTAGCGTTGGCGTCCGAAAATTTGACATTGGTGGGATTTGAACTCGAGTTTTCTCGCTGTAGATCGTCCCTCGTATGAACTTATCGAGACCTTACACCATTAAGCCAACCCTTTGGGTTAAATTAAGATTTAAAACTTGAGTATTTTAATTTTTTTACTTAAGTTTATAATGTAATTTTAAAATATCAGAAATTCATTTAATTTTTTTCCTTAAAAAAACTCAATATTGTAATGTGGAGCAGAATTCTCAATAGTAACTGAATTTCTTCTAACACATTGAGAGAAAGAGAAAACATGTGTGGGCTTCATATTTACAATTGAAACTCAATTTTTTTTCTTCTCATTTTCTGATATACTAGAAAAAACCAGTGGCAGAAGAGAGCATTTATCCCTATAATAGTTTACCCTTACCTATTGTTTAGAAGGCAATAATAAAGAAAATAGAAAGAAAAAATATACAGATAATAATATAATTTCTTTATGTTGCTGAAGAAAAAAATATAAAGAAAATAAAAGAAAATTTTGACTTATAAAGACAAAATATTCAAAATTTTGACTTATAAAGACAAAATATTCAAAATTTTGTTTTCTTTCAATTTTCTTCTCTAACTTTTCTCTCCTCCTATTTTCTAATTATTTAAGAGTTTATTCTTTATTTTTCTACATGAATTAATTTTCTGCGAGCATCCAATGAAATAAGTAGTTAAAAGATTTCTTACACGGATTCAATATATATATATATACACAACTTCTTTAGTTTTTTATTATATATATATAATATATATATGATTTTTCTAACCTGTGCAAGATTGCAAAGGTTAAGAAACTAAAGTTAGAAACTTAGTGTTGGAAAAAACAAAAAATTAATAAAATTTGGTTTGACATACAATTAATAGTGTTTACATTTCATATTGAGTTTCTTAACCTGTGCAATATTGCACATGATAGCAAACTCCTGTATATATATATATATATAGTGCGTTAGCGACTTACACTTTTTAATTATATTTTAAAAATTTAAGTTATAACTTGTTAATGTACTCCTTCTTAAAAATAAGTAAATGTATTTAGCAAACCCTTATAGGGCTGGCTAAAGTGTACCTACTTATTGCATAGAAAGAGTGCGTTAGCAAACCTTGTGAGTGTATTTTAAAAATTCAAGTTATACCTTACTAATGCACTCATTCTAAAAATCAAGTGAGTGTGCATTAACGAATTCATATATATATATATATATAAATATAAATTCAACGAGAACTTTTATATTTAATAGTCCTGCTATTTAAGTTAAAAATTGAATGTGTATTTGGTTTATATTTTAGTAGAATAAAAAATAAAAAAATACAATCAAAACAAATAAAATTTGAACTATAATTAAAATATATCAATAAAAAACTAGGGTCATTCAACAAGTAAATATTTTTAACTTTAACTTTAGTCAAAATTTGGCCCAAACAAAATCTTATATTCTTAATCTTTATTAAAAAACTCTTGCAAATATTTATACTTGAGTCAACAACCTCAAATAGTACTATACTATTGCTTAACCTAAACAAAAAGGAACAAATTTTACCGTGTCTGTCCACAATGAATGACCTCCAGATTTGCAGTGTACAGTACGAAAGTATTAAGATGGGAATTTGGGTAGGTTGTAGTGTTTATATTTGGATTAACTACTTTGTGTTGTTTAATTGTTTTTGCTAAAAAGCAGTTTCGGATAAATAAATTAAAAAAAATAATATTTAGTGTTTTAATGATATTATTTAAAGATTTAAATATAGTAAAAAGATATTTGAATGTGTAATTTTTTATATTCTTCAAAGACAGAACAATATATTCTTATAATTATTTTTTTATTTCTAGCTAATGTCTTAAGAATACTGTGTATTAATACCCATCAATTAAAGGAGAGTTAACCTTCACGTTATACTTGAGGGTTTTTTCCTTTTTCCAACAATGATCACAGTGCACGGATCCTTTTGACAAAATGTTGGGGAGGGAGAGACAACTCTTGGTAAACCAATATAATGGAGTAGGATGAAAAGAAAAAAAAAACCTACACTAGTGGATAAATTTGATAGTACCACATAATTTTATTTATTTTTCTCTTCTAATCTTCTATCCATTATGTTGTGATCTAACTTGACGGGAATTAGGACGAGCTAGAGGGTCTTCTTGATCAGCGAAGGGCACTAGGATTGCTTCTGGGTCCTGAGCTCCAGCGGCGGTGGTGTGCACTTGCAAACACTCCGACGCCCAAGTCAGTGAGTGTATTAGGGTTTATATGTGCTGATAATATTTTGTACGTATCTTGCATGGTGCATTATGATCATATTTATAGAGTGAGGTAAATGACCTAAATGCGGTCTGTATTGGGCTAAGGTCTATACCTGGGCCCAATCCTCATTAAGCTGGGCCTTGATCGAAGGCCGTGCCCAACTTACTGGGATGCCCACGGTAATTAGTGGCTACTTGACCCGGCATGTATTCTCACTTCCGGGATACTGTTATTCTGGTCCACAACAGTTGCCCCCCAAGTCGTCAAGCTTTTCTTGGGATAAGTTGACGAGTTCATTTATCATGCCGGGTAGACTGTAGATGTTGATTCTGGAAATATCACGAGATGACGGTTGGTTTACTTTTTGGGCGCGTGTATTTCACGCGCTCCATTCTAGGCATTGTGTGCGATGATTAGCGTGGTCTTGGGCCCCACGTTCATTAAGGTGATGTGGCAGTTTTTACTTTATTTCTTTTCACCCGTTACATTTTCACCTTTTCTTCTCCTTGAGTTTTCACTCTTCTCTTTCGCGCTTCTTGCCCTTTCATTTCCTGCGACCGAGAGCTCTGAGACTTCTTCCTCTTTGTGCCTGTTTTCCTGATCCATTTTCTAGCGACATTTTCAACTCTTCTTTCAGGTATTGCTTCTTATCTTCACTAATTTGTAATTTGTGTGATTCTTTCCTGATTCTTGGGTTGTTCGGTTATCTCCTTCCCATTCTCTAGGGTTTGGTCATAGTTTCTGGGTTTCTTCCCTTAAAAAATGGCCGATGATATTATCGTGTTGATGAGTAGTTCCTCTTCAGAATCAAATGATACTGAACTTCTTGAGATTTTTGCGAGGGGGCTTCGAAAACATAGGTCTTCTAATGTGTCAAACCCTTGTCCTGGTACGCCCTCCATAGCCAATCCTGATTATTGTGAATCTTCCCAATTTTGGTTTTACCCATTGTATTCTCGGCGAGTGGAGAGTGGTGAGTCAGTTACCCAGAGTGTAGATGGGTCATTCGATATTTTAAACCTAGAGCCTTCTGCTCTTCTTCTTGCATCAGCCCATCTTCCTGACGAATATAGTTCCGAGAGTTCTGTCCTTGCCGAACAAGGTTCAGATCGTCGTGCTCCCGTCAATTTTATCCCGGTAGGGGATGAAGTTGAGTCTTCCCATCCCGGGGATCCTCTAGAAGATAGGGAGTCTATATCGTCATCTATGACACATTCCTTAGATTGAGTCTGACCCTGCTTATGCTCCCTCTTTTCATAGTCATTCATCCCTGGGATCTGATTCTGCTTTCTCTTGTCATGTAGATATAGAACCTGCTCAGGGTGACATTCCAATCCCGGTGGCTTCTGGTGCTCCGGGATCATCTGATGATGTGCCGGCTTCGTCTGATGCCGGAGGTTCAAAGGTTGTTGTGCGAGGAACGGGCGAACCTAGTACTTCGAAACCTAGGATCGAGTGTCCTCCTGACTTCCTAGAACTGAAAAACATTTTGGGGATGTTATGGGCTCCTTGGGATATCATCCGGGAGGAGTGTTCGGTGAAGGGTAATCGCCGGCTTAGAGAGGTGGAGAAGCACTGGAGAGCGTGCTTTCTTATGGGCCCAACACTCCAGGGACTAATGTTACAGCTGATCCTTCGTCAAACCATAGGTTAATCATCCCGAATAAGAAGGAAAGGCTGTGTATGCCGACATCTGAGGGCGAAGGGTCTTATATCATGATGATGGAGTCTTTATGGCATCAACTTAGGATTAGGTTCCCCTTCTCCGACCTCCAGATTGAAGTTTTGCACAACCTTCATCTCGCTCCTACCCTGCTTTATCCTAATGGTTGGGGATTTCTTCAGGCCTTTGCGGTCTTTTGTTGGGCTCAAGGCTGGAATTGCTCCTCAACCTTGTTTTTGTATATCCTCGGCCTTTACCGTGGTCCAAAAAAGAAGAATTGGGTATCCCTTCGCCACCGCTCCGGGATCCCCCAACTATTTGTCCCTTACGAAGAGTCTTTCAAGGCCCACAAGGATATTTACGTTAAAGTCATCCCTCGGACCAAGGATTGTACTCCCTTCTGGATGGGAGAGAACAAGCAGCCCTTGTTCTCGCTCTACTGGACGGAGGAACATTATCAGAGGTCACTATCCCTGAAGGAGTTGGAGATTGGCTTCCTGGAGGAAGAAGATCAACAAACCTTTAGGAATCTGTGCACCTTTGTTGAGCGGGGGGGGGGGGGGGGGGTACCCATCCACTGTAAAGATGTGATAGTGGCATCTCGTCAGGATCAGACGACATGCTTATGTAGGGCATTGTCCTTTATTGCAGAATGCTGTGTTCCTGCGTTTTGTCGGTTATTTTCGAGCTTTTATTAACAAGTGTGTTCTTGTTTTTGCAGCCGAGATCATGGCCAATTACGCTATTCAGAAGCAAAAGCGAGATGCCAAGGGAAAGGGAAAAGTAATTCCTTCTGGTCCACCTCCTTCTCCTGCTCCGGTTCCTACACCTATCCCGGTAGTCCCTACCGAGATTAGAATCTCGGATGTAGTTCCTGCCAGGGGAGCTTCTCCCGTTAAGAGGTCTATACCTCCACCTTCCGGGGATGAGGTGGCTACCTCAAATCCAAAACGTCGTCGCGTGACTAAGTCTGGCATGCTCTTATAACCGAGGTTTCTAATTTGTATGGGAATCATGTATTGTCTCCTCATCTTGTTCAGTTCGATTTGTAGGTGACCAACCTGGCGGTGCTCAAGGGACTTCTGCCGGGATGACCCCGATTTTAATGGCGCCCTTCTCCACTCCTTCTTCTGCCTGGGAAGGGTTCCAATCACCTTTGATTAAGTTCCAGCACGGGGACTTTTTCACCAAGGGTGGAGCCTCTGTCGTGAAGGTATATGTTTTGTCATTTGATCTCATCAACTTTATGATGATTAATCTCGGTAGATATATGTTTAATGTCTTCTTGTTGTTTTTGTCTTTGTAGGAGCAAGCCAAATCCCTTATGGGCTGGACGGCTATGAGTATGGCTATGCTCTAACACGTTCATGACCAAGCAAAAGACATGGGCCAAGCTTCTTCTTTGAGGGCTCTACTGTGGGACCTCCGGGATGACATGGAGCTCAAGGATGCCCTGATCCAGAGTGTCAAGGAATCGGAATCCCAGGCTGAGAAGGAACTTGCTTCTTTTAAGGAGAAGGTTGCTAGCTTGGATGCTGAAAACTCCAAGCTGAAGGGTGAGGTTTCTCAGCTGAAGACTAAGGCGGAGGAAGATGGTTCTGCTCTTAGCCTTCTTCAGTCTAAGCTTTTGGGGTCGGCTTCAAAGCTCCACGAGACGCAAGTTGAGCTGTGGGAAACTCAAGAGAAATTGGAGAAGGCTTATTAAGATGTGGATACTACGGTGGATGATTCCTACCGTGATTGTGTGAAGACCCTCCTGTTTTTGAATCCCGGGATTAAATTGAACACTCGTGGGCTGTGCAAGTATCACGGAATGAAGGATGGGATGTTTTATGGATTTCCATGATCCTCACAATCCCGTGCCTATTGATCCTGCCGATCCCCGGCTTGAGCCCTTTGACTGCAGAACTCCTCCTCCTACCGATCCCACTTCGGAGCCCGAAAGTGCAGATGCTGGAGGAGCTGAATAGTCTGATGTCTCTTATATTCTATTTTGTTTTTGTTCTATTTTTGTCTTGTAATTTTTAAGACAAATTATGTTGAATGTAAACTTTTTTGTCCCGGCGTTCTGGGTTGTTCTTTATGTATGGCTTTTGTTTACTTCTGCTTTCAGTTCCGGGATTCATGCTTTATGTATTGCATTGCCGCGTGTCGCTGAGGCTTGATCACTTAAGGTGCCTCTTTGCATCCCGCTTGATATGGAATTTTCTCATATCATTTTAATTGTTAGGACACATTCGTGATGTTGCCCTTTTAACTCCTTAGCAGGAGGGAAAGTAGTTTGTACTTTCTCTAATTTTTGTTGAAGTGTGGCTTCGGTTTATTCCTCCTTTATGTTTTGGAGTTCTTTCTTTATCTGCTGCATTTCTGTATGTCGTTGAGGCATGACCATTTCAAGGTGCCTCTAAATTGTGCTTGACATGGAGTTTTTTCATGTTGTTTGAATTGTTAGGGATACATTTGTGATGTCGCCCTTTTAGCTCCTCATAGGAGGGAAAGTAGTTCGTACTTTCTCTAAGTTGAAGTTGAAGTGTGCCTTGGCAGGACTTCATGTTTCTTTATGGCCAGGGTTAACCCGTGAGGGGCCCCTATTGAGTCTGTAGCAGAGAATTACCCGTAATGGTATCTCGACTCATTGTTGGCCTTGCATGTATGTCAGTTTCTGTTTGTTGCCGACATCTCAATCTCGGATTATTTGTACTTCTCATACTTTCTTCCGATCTGCTTGCTATTAAGAATTAAACTAACTTGTTTGTGTAAGAGTGAATAGAGTGCTACTTTATTAATAATAAGAAGCAAATAACAACTGGGGACCTCGTTAAAACCTCTAGCAGTAAAACCCTGCTTAGGGATAAAACCTGCTATAGGAAAAAGAGTACCCCTTTATTACAAAGAATGTAAATTATATAACTTAGCTATAGTAGCGCCTTAAGTCCGCGACATTAAGCGTTCTTGGAATTTCTTTGCCTTTGAGAGTCTCTAGACAATATGCTCCATTAGCTGCGACAGTTTTGACCCGGAATGGGCTTTCCAGTTTGCTCTGAGCTTCCCGTCTTTAGCATTCCGATTTCTAATGCTGGCTCTTCGTAATACTAAGTCGCTAGGTTGAAAACTTCTCGGGACAACCCTCAAGTTGTATCTTTGAGCAACTTGCTGCTTTCGAGATAGTTCTTTGATTCTGGCAGCTTCTCGGATCTCTTCGACCATGTCGGAATCTTCTCTGAGTAGCTGTTCATTTTCTTGTGCGGATACATGCCCCTCCAAGATGGATGTCCAATTTCTACTGAGATTACGGCATCTGATCCGTATACCATTCGGAATGGAGTTTCTCCAGTGGAACTATGGGGAGTAGTTCTGTAGCTCCAAAGTACTTGATAGAGGTCTTCCACCCAGCTAGTTCCAGCTTTTTCACACCTCTTTTTTAAGCCATTAAGTATGACTTTGTTGGCGGATTCTGCCTGTCCGTTTGATTGCGGATGCTCTACACCGGCAAAGTATTGCTTGATGTGGAGTCCTGCTAGCATTTCTCAGAAGTCTTTGTCGGTAAATTGGGTCCCATTGTCGCAGATGACTTCCGCCGGGATACCGAATCGGCATATTATTTGCCGGAAGACAAAATTCTGAGCTTTAACTGATGCTATGCTGGCTAAAGGTTCCAGTTCAATCCATTTAGTGTAATAATCAACAGCAACAATAAGATGTTTGAACTGACCTGTAGTTGGCGTGAAAGGTCCCAAGAGGTCCAAACCCCAAGTGTGAAAAGGCCAAGGGGTGGAAATGCTATGCAGATCTTCGGCCGGGATGTGGGATAGCGGACTATGTTCTTGGCACTTTTGGCATTTTTTCATGTGGTCAGCTGCATCTTTGTTCATGGTTGGCCAAAAGTATCCTGCTCGTAAGGACTTCTTTGCCAACGATTTGCCACCAATGTGGTGACCGCAACTCCCTTCATGCACTTCAGTGAGAACGTACCATGTTTCGGATGGTCCAATGCATTTAAGCAAATGAGTTGATAGCCCTCTTCTGAATAATTGTTCTTCTATCACGGAATACCGGGAGGCATTTTGTACCAATTGCTTTGCTTCCCGGGCATCTGTCGGGATGGTGCCTTTAGTGATATACTCTATTATCGGAGTCCTCCAATCTTCACTTTCAACCTGCAAAATAGCACAAGGAGAAGGGAGAACTTCTTCTACCACTGACTTCAAAGTTGAGGATGACTTGGTGCTGGCCAATTTTGAAAGTAAATCAGCGCGACTATTCTCTTCTCTTGGAATGTGCTTGATCTCAAATTTGGAAAGACTAAGTAAACTTTCTTTAACCTTTGCCAAGTATCTTTGCAACAATGGCTCTCTTGCCTGGTATTCCCCTTTTATCTGGGATACCACCAATTGGGAGTCTGAACATAAAGTAATCGCGGTAGCCCCTAGTTCTTTTGCCGCGCGTATCCCGGCTAGACAGGCTTCATATTCTGCTTGATTATTGGAGGTCGGAAATTCAAATTTCAGAGAATATTCTACACTTATCCCCTCATAGTTTTCGATCAGTATACCTGCGCCTACTCCTTTGGGGTTTGAGGACCCATCAACATAAATGATCCAGGATCCTTTTGGCTCTTCTCCGGGATGTATCATCTCGGCTACAAAATCAGCCAAAGCCTGTGCTTTGATTGCCTAACGTGGTTCATACGAGATATCATACTGTGATAATTCTATTGCCCAGGTCATCATTCTTCCTGCCAAGTCAGGTTTATGCAAGATTTTTCTAATGGGTTGATTAGTTCTTACCGTGATGGGATGACATTGAAAGTATGGCCTCAACCGCCGGGATGCAAATAGCAGGGCATAGGCGACTTTCTCAAGCCGCTGGTAGTTCAACTCTGATCCCTATAGCGCCTTAGAGACAAAATATATCGGACTCTATTTCCGGGATTCCTCTTTTACTAAAGCCGCACTGATTGCTTCATTGGTGACGGCTAAGTAGAGATATAGGACTTGTCCAGGATCTGGGCGATATAGGACTGGTGGACTAGAGAGGATTTTCTTCAACTCCCGGAAAGCTTCTTCGCAATCTACATTCCATTGGAAGTCTTCCGTACGCCGTAAGGTCCTGAAAAAAGGTAAGCATTTCCTGGCTGAATCTGGAAGGAATCTCGTCAATGCAGCGATCCTTCCAGTTAGCTGTTGGACCTCTTTGATAGTTCTGGGACTCTGCATATTCAACACGGCACTACACTTGTCGGGGTTGACTTCGATCCCTCGACTGGTTAGCATGAAACCCAAGAATTTTCCGGCATCGACCCCAAAAGTACATTTGTTAGGATTTAGCCTTAAATCATACCTGCATAGCTGTTGGAAAGTTTCATGCAAGTCAGCCACCGGATCTTTGTCTTCTGGGGTCTTTACTATCATATCGTCAATATAGACTTTAAGGATTCTGCCAATCTGTTCTTTGAAGACTTGGCTCATCATCCGCTGGTAAGTTGCTCCGACATTCTTCAAACCAAACGGCATCATAGTGTAGCAGTAAACACCCATATCGGTGATGAAAGTTGTTTTCTCTTGATCTTCAGGGTACATTGGGATCTGGTTGTAACCAGAGTAAGCATCCATGAAAGATAGATATTTATAACCTGCAGAGTTATCAACAAGTTTATCGATACAAAGCAAGGGGAATGGATCTTTGGGGCATGCTTTATTCAGATCTGTGTAATTTGTGCATATTCTCCACTTCCCGTTAGCCTTTTTTACCATCACCACATTTGAGAGCCAATCTGCATATCGTATTTCTCGGATGAAACCTGCGTCCAGCAACTCCTTCACCTGTTTTTCTATGGCTGCTTGTCTTTCTAGACCCATTTTTCTCTTCTTCTGGGCCACCGGGATAGATCCCGGTTTCAAAGACAGGCGATGACATACAAATTCCGGGTCAACTCTGGGCATGTCGGAAGAAACCCAAGCAAACAGATCTTTATTCGTTTTTAACAACTCAATGAGTCGCTCTTTGATCACGGGAGATAAGTTAGCCCCTATCTTGACAGTCTGATCTTCTTTAAGTCCTATTTGGACTAAGATCTGGTCTCCTTCTGGTTGAGGTCGCTGGTGTTCAAAATCTGCTCTGGGATCTAGGTTAGTCATCATGACTCCTGCGTCCCGTATGAAATCACGTCTTTCCATCTTTCGCTTCCCTTTCTCTTCTGCCGTTACTGGCAAGATGGATGGGGATTTTGTGATTTTAAGGCTTTCTTGATAGCATTTTCGCGCATCACTGCTCTTTCCACGGACAGTTACTACTGAGCCATCTTCTCCTAGAAACTTTATGGCTAAATGGATGGTAGAGACTATGGCGCCAAGGCTGTTCAGAGTTGGTCGCCCAATGATTGCATTGTAAGCTGAGGGGCAATCCACCACTATGAACCTAGCAGGAATTGTTTTGGCATTTGGCTTTTTTCCAAAATTCACCTTAAGGTCAACATATCCTTTGGGAATGATTGTATCTCCAGTGAAGCCAATTAAGCTACCTTTATGGGGGATTAAATCCTTGGATCCTAATCCCATTTTATCAAACAGGCTCTAGAACATAATGTCAGCTGAACTTCCTTGATCAATGAAGATTCGATGAACTTCGAAGCCGTTCAGATTAGCTGTTATGACCAATGGTTCATTATCCCGGATCCGTTCTTCCGAGAAATCTACATCTGAGAAAGATAGCACTGGGTTAGCTACAGCAATTACCTGGGAGCGAGAATCCCTGACATCTCGGGTCCTCTTCTTATCTTCGAGACCCTTTAAGCTAGCTCCTCCAGCTATTACTTGAATTATTCCCCTAGGAGGGGATTCCTGAGCTTGTCTTGGGCTTCGGGACCTCTGCCGGACTTCAATCCGTTGATCTCGGTTCCTAGGAGGGGATCTTGGTGTATGTATCCGAGGAGATGGGCTTCGGCGACGATCCCGTCTTTCTGGGGATGCCCGTGCATAATTTCTCAACCTCCCTTGTCGGATCAACTTTTCGATTGCATCCCGGAGTTGGATGCATTCATTGGTAGAATGCCCACAATCCCCATGATATTCACAGTATTTATTTTTGTGCTTTCCAACTGTTTTCAAAGGTGGTGGCCGCTCCCTTAGTTCAGAATGCATCATTTCTTTCAACACTGAAGCTGGCAGGATTGTTAGCGGAGTGTAATTGTTGAAAAGACCCTTGCGCTTCTTAGGAGACCTATCCCGGGATTTGTCGTCTTTACCCCAGGATTGGTTTGGAGGGACAATTTTTGCTTTGTCATCTTTCTTGGCGGCTTGGGCCTTCTCCCATGCTTCTATTCTGATCCACTTTTTGGCCTTGACCTTCAAGTCATCCATGGAGGTGGGCTTATCTCCAGCCAGTTGCTTGGCGAAGGCTCCTGGTTTCAATCCTCTTACAAAGAAATATAACACCAAGTTAGGTTCAACATTCCTAACTTATAATACTTCATTGTTAAAACGTGTTATATAGTCTCGTAGAGATTCATCTTTTCCCTGTTTAACAGTTTCTAAATGGAATTCAGATTTGAACTGTCTTTTACTGCTAGTGAAATGAAGAATAAACTTATCTTTAAGAGTTTTCCAGTTGCTGATGGATTGTGGTTGAAGATCTGAGAACCAACGACTTGCAGCCTCTGACAATGTGAGGGGGAAGGCACGGCATACGACGGCCTCATTCACCCCTTGAAAGTACATGGCCCTTTCAAAAGTGCTGACATGTAGAGTGGGATCCTTGGTTCCATCGTATTCCTTCAACTTCTTTGCAAACTGAAATCCATGAGGAAAGGCATGGGACATTATCCAAGGCGTGAAGGGATTGTCAATGTACCCGAAATCCAGGACATTTTCGGCCATGTGCTCCTGGTTGCCGGCAGGTTGTCTGGCTTGCTGGCCCCCAGGGGGGACAGGTGGCGGGTTGGCCCCCTCAACCCGAGATTGATGTGGGGCCCCTTCATGTCGGTGACTTACCCGTCCTTCCTGTTGCCTTTCCTGAGTTTTCAGATTTCCTTCTTTATCTCTTTCAATTGCGGATTTCCGTTGCTGCTTTTCCGCGCTGTCATTATCTTTTTCCGGATTTTCAGGGTTTTCCTGGGTATGCCTCTCAGCTCTTTCCTCTTCTGAATCATCTTCAATAACAACATGCTTGCCCTTCCGCTGTTGCTCTTTGAGATCTGCAATCTCTTTGGCTTGGGATTGCACCAACTGTTGCAGTTTGCGGAATTCTGCTTCAATATCAAAATGCTGGGATGCCCTTGCTTGATTCAACGCTCCAGCCTGCTGTCCAGTTCCTTGGTTTTGCACACTGGGATCGTTGTAATCCCTATTTCTGGTTGAGCCAACCATTGTTAATGATGGATGGAAACGAGACTTTTTGTTGCGTTCCCCACAGACGGCGCCAATGTTGTGATCTAACCTGACGGGAATGTAGGACGAGCCAGAGGGTCTTCTTGATCAGTGAAGGGCACTAGGATTGCTTTTGGGTCCTGAGCTCCGGCGGTGGCGGTGTGCACCTGCAAACACTCCGACGCCCAAGTCAGTGAGTGTATTAGGGTTTATATGTGCTGATAATATTTTGTACGTACCTTGCATGGTGCATTATGATCATATTTATAGAGTGAGGTAAATGACCTAAATGCGGTCTGTATTAGGCTAAGGTCTATACCTGGGCCCAATCCTCATTAAGTTGGGCCTTGATCGAAGGTCGTGCCCAACTTACCGGGATGCCCACGGTAATTAGTGGCTACTTGACCCGGCATGTATTCTCACTTCCGGGATACTGTTATTCTGGTCCACAACACATTATATTTGTTTTGTTAAGTTTTTTCTACCTATATTTAAAAAATATCAATTGTATAATCTTGTACTAGTATAATGTTTTGATTAATATATCTTTATTTATATTTTTAACAATCATTTATTATTACTGCAAGAATATCGGCTAACAAGTGGGCAATAGTCCACATCGTCATATACATTGTATGAAGCCTTTAAGGCTTAAGAGTTAGAAGTCCAAGGTTCGAACTTTAGCGGTGGTAATTTAAATTAGGATATTGGTGGGAGTTAGTTTAGCATGGGTGCATGTGTATTTGCCGAAAAAAAAATATCAACTAATAGCGGCGGCTTAGAGTTGTCGCAACACTTAAAAAACTATTGCTACGCAACAAATAGCGATGGTTGTTGCTAAAAATGTGGTTGTTAACAATTTATGGTGGAGACATGGCCATTGCTAATTACGATGCTAATGTCTCGCAACAACAACGGGAAAAGCTGCCACAAAAGGGGATTGGTACCAAAAATTTAGCCATGCTATAAGCGACGATTAGAAGCCGTCGCAAATGTATTTTTAAAAAATAAATATTAATATTAGCAACGACCTATAGTCATTGCAACTGTTTTTATTTAAATATTATAGGGTTAAATATATTTTTGGTCAATTTTTGCAAGAATATATTTTAAGTCCCTAAACTTTAAAACGTCGATTTTTAGTTGTTAAATTTTGAAAAAGTTCACTTTTAGTCCCTTTATACTTTTCTGATGATGCGGCAAATTAATCTGCTGACACGTGGACCTGAAGAATGACCCTTAATTTGCCACGTCACCAAAAAATATACAGAGGGACTAAAAGCGAAATTTTTAAAAGTTTAGAAACTAAAAATCAACGTTTTAAAGTTTGGGGACTGAAAATGAATTTTCACTAAAGTTCATGTACCAAAAATATATTTAACCTAATATTATATATCAGCAAAAATTATATTTTTCTATAATATTTTTTGAATATTTTTATTAAATATTTTTAATCACATTATACCTGGACATTTAATCTAATACAAATGAATTCAATTTAAATATTTAATATTTCAAAGTAAATTATTTTAATAATTCAAAACGCTTATTTAAATATTAAAGTAGTCAATAATGAACAAATAAATATATCCAACAAACATTGAAAAAACTAAAACAATCCAACAACATAAAACTTAAAAAATATCCAACAAATAGCTAAAAAATTAAAGTAAGTTAACAAATAAAGTACTAAGACCGGTGACTGCGGGAAGAGTTGACAGAAGGACGGTCGTTGACATCCTAGTCATTATATTCATCGTCATAATCTAGATGTGGACGTGACAACTTGGATGATCTCGAGCCAATGATATGAGGATGAGACTCCATGTCAGCGAGACACTTCATCATGATATCCACGCTCTCCTTTATCATGAGTACTAGCTGTCTAGCCTCCTCGGCGTTTGTGTTTGACCTTCACTATGCCTCATGGAGTCAGGAACAAGACGTAGCTCCTCAAAACGGGCCTCACTCATACGGCGCTCCTCCTCATGGGCATGACGTAACTCCTTTCACTCCTCATGAAGCCGTAGAGCCTCAACAGAATCATCTGTCACCTGAGAAGCTTAACTAGAGTACAAGCTAGATGCTCTGTCACGTGAAAAATGAGAAGCCATATCACTTGTGCCATACAGACGGCCACGATTCTTTCCTCCATCAGTCTCGACCCAAGTGGAGAAGATAACATCCCTATATGCTTGTTTTGAGCCATCAAGAGTAAACGTATCGGTCTGGGATGCTAATTTCTTCTTCATCCTAATATCAAACTCTTTCTGAAAAACAAAGAATATATCACATCAGATAATAAAAAACTATTATAAACTTAAAAGACTTAAATTAAACGAATCCACTTACATAGGTTTCCTAAGAGCGTTTATCCACCCATCCCCCTTCCTTCTTCTGATTAGGGGTGTTCGCGATGATGATTAGTTTGGTTTTGAGGGGAAAAACTGTCCGACCCGACCAATGCAGTTTGACAACTTTATCATCTGATAGGTTTTGTTTTAAAATAAAATCTGAACCAATTTTTTGCTATTGGTTCAGTTATTCTATTTTTAAAATATTTTTTTTAAAAAAAATGAGCTAATAGGTTCACACTTCACATAACAAAACAAAATAACAATTGACCAAAAGAAAGCATAACACATTAATAATAATAATAATATCAAGTACTAACATAATAACATCACAATGCCAACAAGTATATATATATATAAAACAAGGTCATCCTAGTCAAAACTAGTAATCTTCCAAAGTTACAAAAGTCTAAAACACAATCCACATACTACATTTAACATTACAACCAAAGCTAAACAAACAATTATAAAATAAATCTAAATTCTATTCAAAGTCTCAAATCTCCTTTAACTAATGCTTCTTGTCCAATACTCCAAGTAGGCAAACAACTTCAACCAACCTTAAAACAAACAATTAAAGAACAAAAGAAAAGTTATTATAAAAATAGTACAAGCAATAAAAAGAGACAAATTAACATAAGAAATAGTACATATCAACAAGTAAAAATAAAGAACTTATTCAGACTCCGCATCATAATCTTCTTCATTAGATTGTTGGGGAGGCACAAACTCTATAAATTTGTTTTTTAAAAAAAGAACTTATTAAATGTTACTAACATAAACTAACATACACAAGAAAAATAATAATAATATCAACTAAAGGGACAACTAAAGTGTTAGAATGTTACCTAACTAAAGTGTCATCAGTTAACTGATTTAATTCATTATACATCATGGGCCAATACTCCTAAGTGGGTAACGTGTGAAGATCTTATCCATTTGCAAAGAATAACTGCTGAATTTTCCACGTGAGATAGTAATTGCTCTTTTCTGCGTTGAACACGTGTTTATTTTTTTTCATATTGATTCCCTGTGCATGGCTAAATACTTAGCCAAATTTCCATTTCATGCTTGGATTATACGGATTTAAGATCAGAATTCCTTCTGACCATGATTCTGATATTCTGATCAGAATGTTAAAATAAATCTAGATCATCTATAAATGATCAAAAAGCTTGCTGACTATTTATTATCTCTCTCAGAATTAATAATCTTGGAATTTCTTAGATATCATCAATGTCAGTGATCCCTTCTAACCAAGGTTAGAATAATTCAGAACAATATAGTTATATGACCATAAGCTTTATTAAGTTAGGATAACTCCTAATCAAATCAGAAAGGGTTTCTGATCAAATTAATACTTCCAGAATATAACTCAGTATCAAATGCTTAAGTCAATCATAAGTACATTCTGAGTACTTATCTTATAACTTATGATAATTTGTTCTGATCACTGGTAAAATTCACTTCTCAATTGAAGTTCCATTTTGATCATTTATTTATGATCATATGTATTAAATGTAAATTTATTTTTACCTTAACACACATCAACATATACGACACCATGTGTACCAACAAAAGCATTACGAGTTATATATAAGTCAAGATTAACCCCTTTGAGTATTAGTTTCTTGTCTGAATCTTGTCCGAATGTAATTCAGTCTTTCTTTGTTTTTGTATGCATTTATGCTATAGTTTATATCTTAAATGTTTTTATCTAAGTTTTCATTGTTCTTTTGCTATTCTGTCTTGTTATGATATATCCTATCAATTAATCTTAAACTTATAAAATCATGTTTTAATTGTGACCAAACTACTTAGAATGAACCTTAGAGGAAAAAAAAATCCTTTCTCCAAATTGAGATCAAGGAATTACTTGTTTTACAGCTAAACACTTGGATACCATGGAATAGTACATTCCACTCATTCTATGTAATTTAGAGAGAATGTTTTTATTTGATTTCTTGATTCAATGGAATATCTTTCAACCCACCTACCCATAGAAGCCTTACTAAGTCACCTGGTTCAATATCAATTGATGTATCTATTTGAAAGTTACAATGCCTTACCTTTTAAATATTTCTTAGTTGTGTTTTTTTAATAACAATGTCAATTTTTATATATTTTAATAGGAGGATGGGCACGTATAAGATGGCGGTGGCTAAAAAAGCTAGGGTGGAGGAATCTATCTTTTCCGACTATCTTAGTTGTGATATTAGTTATTTCTACTCTCAATATTTTAAGACTTATAACTTAGTCTTATGTTTTGATCTTAAGAATGACCCAGAAAATCATAGTGTGTCGAGGTATTCCCTGTCAATATGTAACAAAGCGACAATCTAGATGGCAAGTGTCAAACATATTGGCTAAGTAATAATGAATGGAAGTCTTCTCGTGTACATATACTCATCAATTGCAATGAATTCAAATCATATTTTGAGTAAACTAGGACATTTGGGCTGTGCATCTCACGCGTGTGATTTTATTAAAGTCTTTTTTCAATAAATATAGCTTTTTAATTTTCTTTACATAAATATGTTTAATTAGAATTTATGTTAACTACGAAAAAAAGGTTAAATCACACTTTTCGTCTCTTATGCTATAAGGAAATTTTAATTTAGTCATATGTGTTTACTTTAATTCATTTTGATTTTTATGTTGTATTTTTTGGACCAATTTAGTTTCATATATTTATTTTGATTCTCTTTTAATTCTTTATGTGGTATTTTTTGAATCACTTTGGTCTCTCATATTATATTTTCTATAAATTTGGTCTCATATGTTATATTTTTGGATTTATCTAGAGAGGCAAAACAACATCGTTTTGGCCTCTTTTTGTTAACTCAAAAGGACCAAGTTGTGCAAACGAATACAATATTATGGATAGAATTGAATCAAAATAAACATAAGGAACTAAACTGAAATTTTGTTACAATGTAAGAGACCAAAAGTGTAATTTAACCAAAAATATATATTAACATAATGAATCAAACGTAATAAGGATTAATTGCAAAATCATATATAGATTTTGTGCCGTCTTTTTATTTGTCAAGCTATGTTACTTTTTTATAATGTTAAAACTGGGCATAACAGTTTTAATGATTTTTCAAAACAACCAACATATAAAAAATATATATTGTAAAACAACCAATAATAATTATACATGCAAAAGAAACAATAAAAATGTCAAATTGTGTCATTGCATGTATATTTTTTGCAACACTTCTTTATACACAACATTCTTTATTGTTGAGGCTACTTGACCATCTTCATCTACTATTAATATTTTGAGGTCTTTCTTGGTCTTAACTGTTGAAAATGAAACATATAATTGTCCATGTGAAAAAACTGGTTTAGTTAACAATAAACCAAGACAATGTTTGTCATTGACTTTTATTTATTGTCATGGCAAAGCTCACCACCAATGGAATTTGTCTCCTTTGAAATTTGATATCAATTTGAGCATTTGAAGGGATTATATTCATTCGAGTATTAAAGACTCTATCACCAACATTAGTTTTAGTGATAACAATTCCTTCAACATAATGCTTACCTAAAGAAGTTTTAATAAGACGAGTGCCATTAAATAATCCTATTGATTGATCAATATTCCGAAGAAGCATAACTGGATTACCTTTCTTCAAAACCAATTTATGATTTGGAAGACCAGAACAACTAATATCATTAAAAATTTAGTGGTCATCCATTGGATATTCATCTGATCTGAAATATCTGACTGAAGAATTGAGTCTGCACATAAATAAACTTTCTCATCCCCATCAATCAAAGATAACACATATTCATTTGCTTGTTCAACAAGTTAAGAGTTGGAGCCAAAATTGTACGGTCTGTAAAGAATTCAGGATTGGAAAGATTACTGATCAAGTTAGGATAAGTGAATTTGACAATATCACCAATATGATCCTCAGATTATTTGAACAAAAAATCATTCGTAATAGATATATCAATTTCTCTATCATTATAATCACCAATTTCACCATTACTAGCTGATAATATCCAATTTGCAAAGTTTTCAATCTAACCATGTAATTGACTATCCATGGTCCCTGTCAATCTCATATTCTTTGATAATTCCATGACTTCAAAATCTTTCCACAACAAAGAAGAATTAATAGTAGCCATGACAATTCTAGCTCTATTTGATTTGGGGACGGCAAACAAAATTTGTTTGAAATCGTCACCAAGAACAATAGTTTTTCCATCGAATGACTTGCAACCATTATTAATAGCAACAATTCGCATGATATCTTTATGAGTTCTATCAAGTGCCTTAAAAGCCTATTTATTTACCATTGGAGTCTCATCCCAAATAATAAGTTTGCCTTGGCAAATTAGTCTAGCCTTGAAATTATTTTGATCTATGTTGCAAGTCGGGTTCTTAATCAAATTCAATGGAATAGAGAATGTAAAATGAGTTGTCCTTCCACTCGATAACAAAAGAGATGCAATACCACTTGAAGCAACATTAAACACAATGTTTCCTACCGAGCGCATCTTACATGGCAATGCTTTCCAAACAAATGTTTTTCCAATACCACCATAACCATAGACAAAGAAAAAACCCCTGCCACCTTCAATTGTTGCACAAACTTTATTATATATACACATTTGTTCATCAGTGAAAAATGAAAATATCTTCTTGTGTTCCAAAATCGTTAAATCTTTATTATAATCAAGCTCTCTGATTATAAGAGGATTTTGAAACCTAATTGGATAAAACTGGTCAACATGGGGCATTCCATCAAAATCATTCAAAGACTTTCCATTCGAAAGTAACATTTTATCAAGGCCAAATGCATCTTTTGGTCCTGTATCTCTTATGTGTATTTCATTTCGGTCCTATATCTTTTTTGGGTTACATTATGGTCCTGTATCTCATAAATTTTTCATTTTGGTCCAATCTGTCAACTCCGTCACCCCGTTAACATAATTGACCTAATAAGAACAGACTCAAACTACGTCATTTATCTTAAAACCCAAAAAAACCATAACATACACATGAACCCTAGTAAGAACAGAGTCAAATTACCTTGTAGCAGGGTAACGAAGTTGACAGATTGGACCAAAATGAAACATTTATAAGAGATATAGGACAAAAATGTAACCCAAAAAAGATATAGGACCGAATGAAATGCGCATAAGAGATACATGACCAAAAGATACATTTGGCCTTTTATCAATATCTAACAAACACTTGACTTTCAAACCTTCTTCAGCAATGACCAAATTTTCAAAATAAAATTATATTAAATAAGTAAATTATTGGAATGAAAGCAAACAATAGTTTATCAGAACTAACTAATCATTAAACAAATGTAAAATAACTTCACGTATTACCTAGTTTTTGAAGTGCCTTTCTTTGATTGTATAAGATGTCATTTGATAATATATGCCAACATTCAGTCCAAAAAATGAAGGTATACTCATAAAATTTGACATTAATAGATCAACTAACATTCTTCTTAAGTATGGTCCTGAAGCAATGTTTGCTGCTATAATACCGTCTATGAATTCTTTATCTTTAGCTAATAATCCTAACGCATCACAAGCAACCTCATACGTTGAGTATACAATACCATTGATAGTTCGAATACAAGAAAAGCTTGTACAACTATGTTGAATTGATAATAGAAGTCTCATATAACACAATTCATCACAACCTGGTGGAACAAAAGTCAACCTACTAATATTATGGCCAAGTTTCCTCGAATGCCACATATTAGTATCTCTATCATAAACAAATTGTGTAGGAAACTGTCCATAAGTGAGAAGCTTTGCTTGAGGATATTTATTATTAGCTTCCATCCATCCCATAAACATTGTTAGTTCCTTGTTTTTAACAACATCATCAATCATTTCATCATCTCAAAATATAACAGATTAATGGTTTGGAAGATGGAATGTCAACCTTTGAACAGAGGTACAACTTTCATGGATGTCAAATCCAAAAATTCTCCAAGCTGGCTCACAAGGAGAAAGATACCGACAATTATAATAATCTTTGATTTCATCAAGCTTATTAACTGTATCAACATCGTCAACATTTGTAGATATTGTAGCAGTAACACAATGATGTCCCTTGTTCACATACTTGATAGATAATTGATTGAATCATATTTATTGCAAATTTCCAAGTTAATGTGAGCTGAATATTTCATTAGCAACTTTGGATTATACGGGACAACAAATCTATTATCTAATTTAACATCACCTTTTATTGTTGAAATGCTAGTATCTCTTCTTTTGTATATTGGATAGCCAAAGGTTGTCTTGTTTGTAAATTTTTTAGGAAAAAAAAAACATCGATTACCTCTTATACAAGGAGAATGACGTCTTAATGAACCATATAAACCATGCATCATGTAACTGGACACAACTTTATGAAATTTTGGAAAAAGTTTTTAATCTGGAAGCTCAACTGAAATAACTTCATCAATCAAATCAACCATTGGAAGTTTGCCTTCGTGATGAACATAATTCACAAAAAGTGCACATTCAATTTTTCCATTGCATAAAAAAAATTACATTTCGTAGCTAACTCGATATTGATTATACATACTAATATCATTTTCTGAAATACTTACTACTCATCAACTAAATCAAGCACAATTAACTTGGTCTTGTTTCCATTTTTTTTAAATCTTGCTCAGCAAAGACCTCAGGCAATAGACCAATGACATCTACACAAGATTTAAAGAAAATTTAAATTAATTTACAATTTTAGCCAAAGTCAATTGTGTTAGAATTAAAAATTCTTACCTGTCAAAACGTCTTGATCCTCCTCATAAGTCAAGACCTCAGAAAGCGACTTTTTTTGAAGACCATACATTGGAATGACGATAGATTCCATCCTTGCCAGGGCTGTCTTGAAAAGTGCATAAACCCGAAATGGATGGGAGGTCATCTTGTATAATCCATAATTATTACCAATAGATAGGTAAGCAAATCTGTACACAAAACCATCTCGAACCAATTGCTTAAATTTAGTGAGAAGTGCTTTCCTAATAGTACAGTGGATTTTGTGACCCTGTTAAACAAATTAATTAACATCAACAATACAATAAAACAGTTGAAATAAAACACACACAAAAAAGGCACAAGTATAAACATACATGTTCATCAACCAGAATCAACTCAATTGAGTTGATCCTATTTGGAGCCTTGGGGCTAGGAACTTCCCACATGCGGATGACTCTAGCTTTGAGCTTCCAATTGTCTCTACCAGGTTGTACACTTGCAATGTCATAAAAAATACGGCTCATGTTAAATAGTGAGAAGTACAAGAAAAAAGGAGTAGGTTGGTTGGATTAAGGAATTAGACCAACACCAATCTAAGGAAGGGTTATGCGCAAGTTGCTTCAAACAATTCAGTATTTATAGTAGTTGTTTATGCCTATTATCCAGTGTCACTTTGTGGCTCCAAAAAGTTGAAATTTGAATTCAAATGATGGAATATAAATGGGGGGAAAATGAAAAGGTTCTCCATGAGATAGCTACTTTGAATATTAGGGGGTTAGGGGGGCTAAAAGGAAACGCAAAATGAAGACGCTCATACAATCAGAAAATTTTGAATTTTTAGCAATCCAAGAAACAAAATTCAAGCTTGTGGAGGATAGTCTATGCCAATATTTCTGGGAAATAATGAAGCTGGGTGGAATTTTTTTCCATCATTGGGTTTCGTAGGAGGGATTATCAATTTGTGGGATTCTGCCTTGCTTTCTTTAGTTATTTCTCAGTATGGGGATGGATATGCAGCGGTTATCTTAGATTGGGGTCCTCATTTAGTAAGAAGCTGTATAGTGAATGTGTACGCGCCTTGTACAATGGTGGAAAAAGAAGGCTTTGGAATGACTTGAGCGGTCTAAAATCTTCTTTAGGTGTCTCTATGTGGTGTGTTTTAGGAGACTTTAATTCGGTTAAATGTGCTTCAGAGGTAAAAGGGTTAATTCCTGGCAGAGTAAATCGAGAATGGCAACAGTTTCAAAATGTGATAGATGATTTAGAGCTTCTTGATCCTCGACTTTAATGAATGTTGTTAACCTTTTTATGCAATTGAAAAGGATTAACTCATTTCAGTATAGCGATAATACGTATATAGTCCTCAAGGAGCACTGAATTTATCTGATTAAGAATTAAGTTGATAGAATGTCCAAAAACATAACAAGTTGTGAATAGATAATAAAATAAAAGCTTGGTAAAAAGATAAACAAATAAGATAAAGATTCACCTGGGATTGAGTTTCATTACTTAACCTTGTTTCTTTCAATATAAGTTAAATATTATAAGAAAAGATGCATACTCAATGTTACAGTGCAAATATCTTTGTCACCTGATTCTAAGACACTAGTTTCTAGAGCCCAATCTCTTGGCACTTTAGGAACTAAGTCTTGCATTAAGTAGAGTATTTTGGCAATCATAAGCACTACCATCCATCTCTAGACTAGAAGATTTTATGAGAGTTTTTCTCCAAATCCATTTATAAACCAATTTCTCAACTGTGCAAATAAACTAACACATGGAAAAGGTGATCAAGCTAGACCAAGAAAAGAAGAACAGAAGAAGAACTCCAATTCATATATAATATACAACTAACAATTGAAAGAAACAAGAGATGAAGTAATTACATTCAATCCCGATGGAAAGCTTAGCCTAGCAAGGCCATGAACTTTAAGAACTAAACCTAAGAGTATTAGAACTATGACTAAAGCACTATACTTTGTAGTTTATTTCTCTACAATCCAATATCCTTTCCTAACTCTAGAAAGCTGTATTTATAAGTATTTTGAGCAGGGGTCTGGCACTCGAGCGCCCTCCTGACGCTTGAGCGCTGGCCTTTAGTGTGCTGGTAAATGAGCTTTAATGCCTGGTTAATGTGTTTGGCGCTCGAGCCCTGGTGTGGCGCTCGAGCGCTAGGCTCATAACTCTGGCAGAAAGGATCCAATGTTCAACGGTTACTGGCACTCGAGCCTTTGTGTGGCGCTCAAGCGCCAGAGCATTTACACTGGCAGAAAGGATCCTATGTTACTCAGCTTCCAGCGCTTGAGTCTTGGTTTGGCGCTCGAGCGCTGGCCTCTTATATGCTCCAGCATCTTTGACTTTCTTATTTTGCTTCCAAAACACTTGAAAATACATTTCCTAAGTTAGAAAAATTATTATTTCTACCTATTTACTCTTGAACTTACAAAGTAAGGATTAGATGTGAACTTTTACATAAAAACATATTATTTCTTGAGAAGATAGGTGCAAATCCTTTATTAAATAAACACACTAATTTGCACTTATCAAATGTTTATTTTGGTCTTTGAGATTTTTTTTTGTTATTTAGTTACGTCCCTAGCGTAATTCAAATAGGTTCTTGAGTTTGATATAAAAAGTTTAACTTAGTCCCGGTAATTTTTGAGAAACATGAATTTAGTCCCTAAGTCCTTAAATAAAATCATGTCGGGGATGTAACTGAATAGTAAAGTGTAATATCAGGGACTAAAATAAAATTTTGCTAAAGTCTTGACTAAAATAAACAAAGTTCACAATCTCAAAACCAAAAAAATATTTTTTTTCAATAATTTTTATTAACAAAAGATTTTTTTTTTATTTTTCATGAATATGTTGATATTGATAATTGTAATTCATTTTAGAATTAAATGAATTGAAAGAGTGGTTAAGAAATGAAATTAATTTCCACTGAAAAGTATTGAATCATATAAAAGGTTAGATTATTTTTGAAATGTAAACATTACTTAGAGAATATTTTTAAAATTATATATAAGTTGAATTAAGTTTTTTTAAAATTAATATTTTAATAAGTCAAATTTATTAAGAAAGAGTACCATATATACTCATAACAAATACAAAATCAAGGGGCATACCACCGGAAAAAAATCAAGATGAAATTTCAAATATTTTAGAGACTCCTAAATAAAGAGAGGGCATATTATGCTAATCAAAGAAAAATGGGAGCACTTGGCTTTAAGCCATAACCAAGAATGGAAAATTATTGAATCAAATATATTTTTAGTGTCCCAAACTACATTTTTAAACCGAACATTATTTCATCCAAGCTAGATAGCCCAAACCGTTGCGAACCAGACTACTTGTCAATATAAACGAATATTTGCTGAACAAAATGGCATCCCTTGTAATTGTTGATAATGCGTTTTACAATCAGGATGGGCAAAAAAAGAAAAACCCAACCAATGATAAATTTTGTACCACAAACTTGAAGAAATTGGGCATTCGAAAAACAAATGCTTTGAGTTCTCAAGAACATTATTGCACAGCACACAAAGATCATTTATCAGCAACTCCCCTCCTTATAAGTTCCTGTTTACGGGGAATTCGATTAAGAGCTAGCTTCCAAGCAAAAGCATTGACTTTTGATACCATGAGATTGTTCCATAGCGATTTAAAGAAAGGATCTGATGATTATGTCCTAGCTGATGTGTATGCAGATTTGACTGTGAATTGTCTTGAATCATCCAAGGACCAAAACCAACTATCACTAATATTTTCCTGCAAAATCATAGTAGAGAATTCTCCAAGCATATTGTAAAAAATTCCTTTTCCCATTCAAAAGATGGCCTCTGCCACTCCCATCTCCACTGCCACAAATTGTTAACCCAAACACAACAATCTCAAATAGTCAGATTTTTGCTAACAACTAGAGAATAAATTTTATAATATTTATCTTTTAAAATAGATTCTCCCAACCACCTGTCATTACAAAAAAATGTTGAACAACCATCCTCATCTTTTTTCAACATTTTATCACTTGACCAAGAGCATGCACCATTAAAACCAAAAATAATACAAATGTCAATCCACCACTTAGACCCAGTGCCCCTAGAATAAGAAAGAGAGGAGACATTTGATCCGTATTTTGTTTTTAACACCCTAACCCACAAAGAATCAGGTTCATTACGAATCCTCCACAGTCACTTCCCTAAAAGAGCAATATTAAAATGACCGAATATCCTTCACCCCTAAACCACCCGCATCCTTACCTTTGCAAACATCATCCCATTCTACCCAACTAATCTTCTTCTCTCCCACTTTCCCTCTTAATAAAAAAATTCCTAAATAAAGAATCAAGAGCAGAAATGGTACCTTTAGGAGCTTTGAAAAAGGAATGGAAGTAAACTGGTAGAGTGGATAGGACAAACTTCAGAAGGACTAGACAGCTGCCCAGGGAAATAGATTTACAACTCCAAGCAGATAATCGGTTCTTAAAACTTGATAGCATAGGATCCCAAAACGCTTTCATTCGCTGGTCTCTGCCAATACGAAGCCCCAAATAAGTGAAGGGCTTAGAGCCAACCTTGTAATTCAAATAAGTTGTTGTTGCTTCAACCCAATCTCGCGGAACATTAAATCCCATCAATTGACTTTTCAAGAAATTTACCTTCAAACCCGAACAAAGTTCAAAAAACGAGAACATCACCTCATTGCTCAGATGTTATTTGTAGTAGCTTCACCAAACAAGATCGTATCACTTGCGAATTGCAGATGAGAAACTTCTAAAGATTGACTACCAATAAGAATCCCTTAAAACAATGCATAATTTTTTGCATTTTCCATCAATCTGCTCAAACCTTTAGCAGCTATTAAAAACAATAAAGGTGATAAAGGATATCCTTGATGCAAGCCACTCTTTGGAGAAAATTCTTCTATAGGGCTCTCATTAACTAAGGCTGAGATACACAAAGAAGATAAAGATTCACGGATCCAGTTAAACCAAATAGAACTAAAACCCATATACCTCATTACTTGATGCAAATACTACAAATTCACCGAATCGAAAGCCTTTTCGAAATCCACCTTAAATAGAAAACTTGGAATCCTTTTTCGTTTAATCTCGTCAATCGCCTCAATAGTAATTAAAATTTCATCCAGAATGTGGCCACCTTTAATAAAAGCGGGTTGTTCAACTGAAATAATCGAAGCTATGACTTTCCTCAACAGATTAGCTAGGATCTTGGACAACACCTTGTATATACAACCAATTAGTAAAATTGGCTATAATCACTTATGTTCCGTGGACAACTCCTCTTTGGGATCAAAACAAGAAATTGGATCCCTTGACCAACCTCCCGATGGAATGAAATTCATGAACAAATTTTAAAAAATCTGGTTTGTTGAGATCTCAGAATTGCTTAATGAATTGAAAATTCACACCATCTGGTCCTAGACTTTTGTCACTGTCGCAGTTCCAAACCGCAGAACGGATCTCGGCCTCCTCAAAAGGTGCTACCAACAACCAATTTTCAGCTTGATTTAAACGTTTGAAATTTAAACCATCTAGAATCATATTTAGGACAACCTCCTCTCTTTGCACAAATAAAGTCTCAAAATGGTGTTTAGTTGATTAAATTGATCACATAGTATTTGAGATTAACTATCTTATAAGATAAATTAAATAAAATTGTCATTGTATTATCAATTAAGAATAAAGAATGTTAGAGTTAATTGATTATGGAACTTTCATAAATATTTTACAGCCTAATGAAGAACCACCATCTTCGTCTTTTGAAGCGAGATAGAGCCGACGAGTCATCGTGAGCACCACAGTCCAATTAGACCTACGACCCAAGCCCAATAAACACGAAGTCCACTAAAGTGCTCTCCAAACCCAAAAACTCTACTATAAATACATTACATGCACACATCATGCAAAAGTACATAACATTCTGATCATACACATAAACTGATAGTCATTTACTGTCAGAATTTATGCAAGTACAAGCACCCTCCAAATTAGAGCATCGTCATACAAAGGAGGATAGAAATACATCTTCTACTCAAAATTAAACACACTTGTGATTGTGACTATCCTCGAGATAGGTAAACATCATTAAGGTTTTGTCTAAGAAATAAATTTATGTATTAATGAATAATTTCAGCCTTTTAAGAGAATATATGCTTTAGTATCCTATAGAGTCCTATATGCGTTGTTATTCTGATTAGAGAGGAATTAAAAATAAATATTTTTAATTAATTTAATATAAGAATTTAAAATGAATAAATTGAATTGTGGACTAAAATTTACCCTGTAATCTATTATTTACTTAATATTTACCTATTAAAAAAAGGAAAAGGAAAAGGAAAAGTAGATAATGTTAGTTTCACTCTCCTCACCGAAATTTCTTTTACGTTAAATTACTTTTTTTCTGCGGGGTAATTTTTTCAATCCACATACAATATATATATACTCAAATATTCAAATCTAAAACTTTTCGGTGTTTAGATCCTTTTTAGTGGTGGACGGACAATCGAATAGTTAGATGTATGAATTTAGACTCTTTATTTTTTTTTTTTTCCTTTTACTTAGTGAAGCATATTCCTTAATTATAAAAGAAATTAAGGTATCGTGATCATGCATGCATTCAAGTCAAACAGAATCCAAGATTATATTCTAGCTTTTAACTATATAAATAAATAAATAAAACATCGAAGAAGAAAAACTTTATGTAGAATATTAGTACCAAGATGTTGCGGTTGAGGTTGTATGTATTGAGTATTATGTTGAAGAAATTATAAAAGAATCACGAAAAAAAAAAAAAACTATTCCAAACAGCATGCAGAACTAATATGCAAGAAGAGTCCCGATTCATGTACCGCTACTGTTCATATACACTTCATACACAGATTAAATGTAAAAAAGTATTTGATTAAATCATTACCTGCTATGTAAGCATTTAACTACTTTGTGATTAAAAGTCTCGAAATATATATAGTTAAATGACTAAAATAACTATATAATAATTAACTGTGTTCGAAATAAGGATTATATTGTCTGCCTCATTTTTTAGGATGTGGTTTAAATACTTGTTAGATTATTCTACATATATCTAATTGGTTTTGTGATTGAACCTTAACATGGTACGAGAGCTAAAATGCCAACACTTTGCCTGTTCTGTCAAGCTCTCAGTTTGTATGGATTTCCGATATCCTTGTTTGGCCCCGCAGGTTCGCTTGTTCAGGCTCTGTTGGAAGAGGAATGTTGGAAATAAGTCTCACATTGCCTACCTCACTCTTCAAGATATGATTTAAATACCTGTTCGACTACTTCTCATATAGTCAATTGATTTTGTGATTGAACCTTAACAAACCAAATTACATAATGATTTAATCATATATTTTTTTACATTCAACTATAAAATCAAGTGTACATGAGTGATACCAATGGTAATAACGAGTGGAGTATTTCTCATGCAAGAAACATATAAATGTCCAACTAAATTAAACTACCGTAGGTACAAGGAAAGCTTCAAAATAAAATTTAACTAACTGGTCCCCTGGATTCTTTTCAGCTATTGCTTTGGGCACTAAGAGCCTGCAGCTCAAGTGATATAAGGAAAAGCTCTTAAAGTTTGAGGAGAGGGATTCGATCCCCGATATGGTAGATTTAAGAGTAGTGTAGTGTAGCGTAAAAATGTGTGTTTTTGGTTGATAAAAAAAATAAAAAAAAGCTATTTTTGGGCACACCAAAGATACTGAAGGATCCAGGAGAGTGTTGAAGAATAGGGATGGTAATTGTGGGGGGTTCCTGTTCTGTTCTGTGCATTACGTTATTGTTGGATCTTAGAGACAAGCATGCATGTGAATGTCATGTCATCATGTGAGTGAAAAACTTTTTTTTATTTTTTATTTTGGGTGAATATCTGTGAGCATCTATATCTCCATTTCAAGGCAAACATGGCCGTTGAATTGTCAAAATTCTGATGGATTACCCAACAACAGCAGCATTTCACGCCTTCATGCTGCAACTAACCAACTATGAATTATGAACTTATCTTCCACGCTACAACTTCGATCGGCATCTTGAGAATTCAACCCATAAAGTAGTGATAATAGTGATTCACATATTTATCCTTTGGGTTTTAACTTATAACATGTTATTATTTGAATTTAAGTGAAGTGTGTATACTTCATATTTCTACAAGTAATTAATTGTTTTTATACTATCATTTAATTTTATTTTTTTATACAGTATGAAATGAAAGAGTTACTGAAATAAGGTGGTGTGTAGAAAGGGAAATAGGGAAAGATAAATAAAAGAGTACATGATTTATGTATTATTATTATTAGTCAGTCAATTCATTCTACAACGTATTTTTCTTTAATTTTTATCTATGTTTTAATTTTGGTGTTTTATTTGGTGTTCTTTTTTGGGAAGAAACAAATTTGTTTCTCTAGGTGATTCTGTTCAAATAGTAACACTTGTTATAATTTATCCATATCATCTAATTTAATATAACTTTATAATATTCCAAACGCATCATCTGTTTTAATAACATTTGCCCTTATTTAAGCACAAAATTTCTTAAAATTCCTTTATCTTTAATCTTTTAACAAATTAAAATACAACATTCACCACTAAAATTGAAATTAAACGTAAGTGATCATAAGAAAATAATCGAAGAATGATGAAAAACAAGTTTTAAAACACAATAGTGTATGGTTAGCTACCTTCGATGTATTTATCAGCATTAACACAATAATACTATCCATCATAAAAAACAATTATTCATTAAGAATATATTATACACAATTTCAATACAAGTTTTGATCACTTTTTGGGTGTAATTTGTGATTTGTAGTTTTTATTTGGGTTTCGATGTTATATTTAAATTCTTCACGTCAAATTGATGTAAAATAAGTGTCAGTGGTCTAAATTCAGCTATAATGTTCATAGCTATTCTTAATTATTCTTGTTATTTCTTAATAGGTATTTTCTATGGTGTCATTTCTATCAAGATGATATCATGCCCTCTTATCCAATCAACTAAAACATGGTTCTTCCTCCTGATAGCAACAAAGAAGCAATATCATTTGATGCTACAGTTAGCACAATGTCACCATCAAAACGAATGATAGAAGTCAAAGTCTTCTAAATGAAAGTTTTTCATGTGCCACCATAACGATAGAGAAGAAAACACCTCCAGATTCATTCTTCATTAATTTCATGATTGTATCAAAAATGGTTCTTTGTTCATCTGTACAAAAAAAATGGAATACGACTAATGGTTTAAGAAATTTATCTGAGATGAAGATCCTTTTTAAAGATACTGTGGCCACTAGTCATGGTGCTTGCACACCACCTCAAGACCTAGAAAAGAGGGAGGAGTAAGAGTTGAAGCAAATGAATATGCACCAGCTACAAAGGAGTGTTATGTTGAGCTATAGGTGTCAAGGGGCAAGGGCGGTTTTGGGCTTATGCAGGTGCCCAACCGCACAGGATCCATAAAAATTTGGGGTCCTAAATATTAAATGATGTATTTTATAGACGTTAAATATTAAATGGTGTACTTTATTATTAGTGTTATAAGATAGAATAAATGGTAAGATGTTTAGACTTTTAACATTATCACTTGGGTTCAATTCCTAAAATTGAATAATAAACCGAACTCCCAAAATGTTTGCTCCGACCCTGAAGGGGGGTTGAGGAGCTTGAAGAATTGGAAAATGATACAACACCAAATCATAGGTCAAAAAGGAAAAGAAACAGAGCAGATAACAAAAAAGAATAGTTGGTCACCGAATGTGTGTGCATCATGATATGTTGGTTAAAAGCTTCAATAGTGAAAATATTAGTACAAGTGAAAAGACTGATCCTACTCCTATGCTTGTTGATTCCATAGATATGCTTAAACAGTTTCCAGGGTTAGAGTAAATTAGTGAGACTTGCATTATTTGAATTAGAATTTTGAAATTAGAGACAAATAGAGAGACCTTTGCTCTATTGAATGACCTTGCCCTTCAACTTTATTGGATAATAAGAGCCATACTTTAGCTAATGCATCTCGTGACTGATTTGCATTAGGATGTAGGCTTGTCTTAGTTGTGTTTTCTAGTTTTTTAAATTTTATTTCATTTAGTGAATTTGTATAATTAAAATAACTTATTTTTTTATTTATTTATGTTTAATTTTTATAGTTACGTGAGTTAATGGTGTTTATTTTGTATTTGGAAATTGCATAGGATAACTCATACTAGTACATGCAATGCTTCTTCTAGTGCAAATTGTCATTGTCACAAAGAAGAAAGAAAAAGAAAGTATTAATTTTGATGGCTCATGCGGCAAAGAGTCCATATAGGACTTCTGCATTAATAGGTCATGAATGGGTTCAAGAGATTATCAATGGACATGATACTCATTATTATCATTAGTTCATGATGAGAAAACATGTATATTTATAGTTGTGTAATGTTTTGCAATGTAATTGCGGTTTGAAACCAACAAGAGAAATGAGAATAAATGAACAAGTTGAGCTATTCCTATATGTTTTAGGACAATCCGTGTCAATTCGTAATGCAGAGAAAAGATTTCAACATTCAGGAGAGACTATCTCAAGACAATTTCATAGTGTTTTGAAGGCAATATTTGCACTTTCAAAAGATATTGTAAAACCCATTGACTTGACATTTACAGATGTTCCGTATCAAATTAGAAATGATTAACAATATTATCCTTACTTTAGAAATTGTATTGGAGCTATATGCCTCTCGTGTTAAACTTTTTAAACTTATTGTTCCGTTGAAAATCCAATTCCTTATACCTATAGAAAAGGGTATACATCAACTATTATAATGGCTGCTTGTGATTTCAACGTGTTTTATATTTATGCTATCAAGATGGGAGTACTCTACACATGATACTGAGATTTTTATGGATGCTCAAAACACACCTAGTTTGCATTTTTCGGTCCTGTATGGCAAGCATAGTTGGCAAGGATATGTGTGTGTCAGTGTGTGATATATGGTTCAATTTTTAGTATCGTTAATTTCTTTGTAAACCAAAAAAAATTGCATTTTCTGCATCTTTTAGTAGGTTAGAAAACTTTTTTTTTTCTTATTAACCATATATTTTATCGTATTGATATTGATTATCCTAACTTTATTGACAGGTAAATATTACCTCATTGATGATGGCTATCCTAATTTTATGGGTTACTTGGGACCTTACATGACCACTAGGTATCATCTTCCCCATTTGAGAATAGGCCCTAGAGCTAGAGGAAAAAAATGAAGTGTTCAATTATTTGCACTCTAGCTTGTGAAGCACAGTTGAACGATCGTTTAGGTGTTGCAAAGCTACATGGAAGAAATTAGGAAACATGTCTCCTTTCACATTAAAAACTACAACTCACATCATTATTGCTTGCATGACTTTGCACAATTTCATAAGGAGGAATGATACTTGTGATAAAGAATGTCTTTTATTCGATGAAAATGTTGAGTTAGAGTATAATGATGATATTAATCGTACTAGGCTTCAAGATATCACATGGGAGGAACTAAATCAAGAAAGAATTCAACAGATGGAGCGAATTAGAGATGTCATAAAAATCCATATGCAAAAAAATTATCTAATTTTTTCATGTTTTTAATTGTAGTGAATGATAAACTTTTAATTTTTTAATTTTCCTTTTTTTCAATAACAGTGTTAGTTTCAATTTAAATTTCTTATTATTATTATTTTTAATTTTTAGGTTATATTTATCATTCTCAATTATTAAGTTCCTTTTTATTTTTTTTTTGTCATATTTCTAACTTATTTTTATGTTATATAAACATAATATAAATAGTAACAAATACTTGCAAAAAATTACTATCCAAACGCTTTAAAATTATAAGTGCTTTTTAAGACGTGCATCCAAACTCAAATAGCTTATTAAGCACTTATGATACAAGCTCATGTGTTATAAGCACTTATCTGATAGGTGCATTATCAAGCTTATTTTCAAATACCACCTATTGCTGTGTTCGGAAGAGTTTATAGGCAATTTATGAAAATAACTTATAAGTAGAGCCGGCAAAATGGGTCGGTCCGTATGGGCCAGCCCGTAAAGGCCGAATTTTTACCGGGCCTGGGCATAAAAAACACAAATTTTAGAATCTGGGCTTTTTGGCCGATGTAAGGCGGGCCTGCAACAAATTTGGGTTCGGACCGAGCCGGCCCGGTCGGGTTCAAGATACCCGATTTTATTTATTTATTTATTTTTGCAAAAAATACTCATAGACTCATTACCACCAACAACAAAAAAAAAATATCACTAAAGCTCATTTCAACAAAAAATTTCATACTTTTTTTGCAAAAAAATCACGCTCACTTAAACCACACCACCTCACAAAAATAAAAAAAATTAAATCATTCATTCATTAAATTGGACATGGACTCACGCTGCCTGTGCATCAAAAATAAATCCTCACCCTCACATTCATGCATTCATTTTTTTTCTTTCAATAAACAGTTTTTTTTTGTCAAAAAATAGTGTCATTTTTTTAATAAAAAACGGGCCAGCCCACCAAGCCCTGAGCCCACACAGGGCCTAGGCCTCTTTTTTAGGGCCAAAAATTGAAACCGGGCTTTTTGAGCCCGGCTTGAAAAAGCCCACGGCCCATATGGGCCAGCCCGGGTCCGGCCGAGTAATCCGTATTGCCAGCTCTACTTATAAGCTTTCATAAGCAATTTTGAACTTATTTTCATAAGTTTTTTTTTTCAACAGCTTATTTAAATAAATTTTATAATTTTGTTTATAAATAAACTCATCTTTAATAAAAGCTTATTCAATAAGGGGTTTGCTAACATACACCTATCTATTTTCTAGAAGGAGTGCGTTAGCAAGCTACACCTTTTGAGTGTATTTTAAAAAATCTAGTTATAACTTAATGCATTCCTTCTATAAAACAAGTGGGTGTACGTTAGCAAACCCCTATAAGGCTTGCTAACGTACACCCACTTGCTTTTTTAGAAGGAGTGCGTTAGCAAGCTATAACTTGAAATTTTAAAATACACCCACAAGGTGTAGCTTGTTAACGCACTTATTCTAAAAAGCAAGTGGGTGTAGTTAGCCAACCTCATTCAATAAATGATTAAATAAACTATTTTAATGTAACCAAAAAAAATGTTTTAAAACACATCCTATGTATGTTTACCGTTTTCCGTTTTACTTCGGAGGCTTTTCTGGACCCCATTTGACACCCGCCTTTCAAATTCAATCCAAATCCAAACCCCAAAACCCATCTAAATAAACCCCTCCTTCCATTCATCGATTGAAACCACCAAAAACCAACGGTTGTGCTACAATGAGAGATCTAGTGATTCTTGGTTCCTCCATTGCCACTCCTCCTCCTTCTCCTAATCCTCAACACCATCGCCACAGCATCAAGCCGCAAAAATCTTCTTCTATTTCAAAGCTCGCTCCGTTTTCTTCTTCTCCTTCCTCTTCCTCGTCAAACACTTCTTCTTGCTCCCTTCAATTTTCCCCTCTCCATGGTGATTCCGTTTCCAATTCCAAGCTCGCTCGCGAATTTGACCTAGTTCTAGAGGACCTGCTTGATTCCGAGGTGGACCCTAAGCTCCTTGCAAAGGTGATTCTGCTAGGTATTCGAGGCAGGAAGTTGAGGACTTTGATTCACACTCTCAGGAGAGTGCAGGATCATCGTCTTCGAGATTCTTTCTCTCTTCATCTTGATGCATTTTCCATGGATATCGTTGCAAAGGAGTGTCGCCGGTTGGTCCTAGGTGGCCACATTGAAGAAGCTGTTCAATTCTTGGAGGTTCTCGCACGTAAATTTTTTAAACACCAATTTCCTTTTATATTCCTGGTTTTTTGTTTCACTAGTAATATGAAATACAAATGCATTTTTTCTACTAAGTTCAAGTGATACATGTCAAATTCCTTAGGTTTCCGCTTCAAGCTTTGTATATGACAAAACCTGCTTGGAGATCTAGCTCTGCCATGCTAAAATACTGTTGATTTGTCTCTTGTGGAATATATACACTAGACAAAAAAAGAGTCCATCCTTTTTCTATGTAAATGGTAGGAATATAAATTCTAGAGGGTGTTTAGTTTTGATAATTTTAACATAGGCTAAGCATTCGGATACTAAGGGCCTGTTTATTTTGCATTTCCATTTTCTATTTTCATTTTCAATTTTTATGAGTAATTGCAATGCATACATCTTGTTTTCATTTTATTGTCTGTTTTTGGAGATTTGTATAGCAAACATTAAAAACAACTAAAATAACTATAATTTATTTTTAATGTTTTGTAATCATTTCTATCTTCTCCTGCAAACCAAAGTGTTTTTATCCTTCCCTCTCATTCTTTGGACCAAACACATACATAAAATCAAAAAATGAAAAAAAAAAATGTAAAGTAAACATGCCTAAATTTTTTTTGAAGAGCGAATATTAAGCATGGATCATTTTCCTGATGTCTGGCGTTTCTTGTTGTCGTGAATTAAATTATATGGATTTCTTCCTTCAGGTTTCCGGTTATCAATTAGAGAACTTGTTCAGCCATCTGACATAATAAAACGATGTGTTCTTAGTCGGAACCCAGATTTAGCTGTGAGGTATGATTTCATATTGTTGTTAAAGGCACATTCTTCAATTTTTTAAGAATATTGATTGATGCCTTTAAGATATGTTGTTTTCTTATGTGACATCAATCAATTCATATCTTATAAACTAAGCTACCTTTAGTATTCTAAGCCGTTCTTGTATGTTGACAGTCTCTATAAAATCGACTTTTATATCATGGTATCTTATCTTTTAGGTATGCGTGTCTTCTTCCGCATGCAGAGATATTATTCTGCAACATTATATCAGAATTTGGTAAAAGGAGGGATTTAACTTCTGCAATGAAAGCGTATGATGCATTGAAGAAAAACTTGAGTGGTCCAAATATGTACATATACCGGGCAATTATTGATGCTTGTGGTCTATGTGGGGATTGCATGAAATCTAGGTACATATATGAGGTATTTCCTGTCAGTTTATATTGTCTTTCTTCGACTTGTTTGTTAAAGACTTGAAAGCAAATAGGCTATAAGCATTTCCAAGTTTTATTTTGGTATTTTATACTTGCAAAAGAAAATCTTGTAAAAATGTCATTTACTTGCAAGTTGCAACCCTCATGCTTATGCACTCTTTTGCTCTTGCTTCTGTTCTCCATTGAAAATTCATGGATAGATGACATCAAATGTGAAGATTTGCATTGCATCTATTGACTTTTTCAATCACAAATTTTTAGATGCATGCAACTAATTGGTTCATTGGTTGTGAATTTCTATACAGATAAATAGTAAACCTGTGAGCACAAAGATGTTATGTAATAATAACTCACTAATAATTACAAATATGTAGTCTATCCAATCATCATAGTTCAGATGAATTTGAAGCAGTAGAAGGTAGCATGAGCATCCAAGCATGGGTCCTGCTGGATGGGAGGTGATTGCAAGAGAATTGCCATGATTGATCAAACACCTATTACTACTGTAGTTTGAAAATATGTATGGAGAATGTCAGAAACAGGGGATATGGGATAGAAAGGATAAGACATTTTATTGATAGAAAGAAGAAAAAGCCATGTACAATGTTAACCCAGAGCTTTGCTCCTGCTCCTCAGAGAAGTTCTCTGCCTCAATGAATAAACAACAATGATGAATGAATTCTAACTAACTCTCCCTTATTCTATATACATGTAACTAACAGCTAACAAACTATTCCCTCCTCTTCTTCCTAGTGTAAACTAGCCATGGTTTAGACCTAGTAGCTAACATTTTAGGACTTGCTTCCCTTACTTCCTGAGTCCTAACAAAGAACATATCAAACTTATGTCACCATATAGAGACCAAATCAACGCATGTTCTTAGCTGGATTTAATTTGGATTCAATTACTAAGTTTATACTGTGTCAATGAAATTGCCACACTATTGTTTTTGATGCAGCAATAGTAATAGTGGAAGTATAAACATATTTATTTTCTCTTCACAGCCTCTAAATATGTCAAAAGAAATAAGTAAAGGGGGACAGACATTGTAATTCAGTTTTAATGTCTCAACTTAATAATTTAGCAGCTGCATGTTTTCTAAAATGGTGCTGTCTTAGAATTTCAAGTATGAAGTTTAAACTTTATCTTTATGATTCCGTGAAAGATAAAATACCGTATTGGGTCGTAAGTCATAAGTTGGCTGACAAACAGATTACATGCCTTGTATTATTTATTAAATTCTCAGATGTGCGTTATAGTATTGATTTGGACCATTTGACGTGCAGGATTTGCTTAATCAGAAGATCACTCCAAATATATATGTTTTCAACAGTCTCATGAATGTGAATGCCCATGACCTTAGCTACACGTTAAATCTATATCAAAACATGCAGGTAACCGATGCTTTTGCCAGATACTATTGTGATTTGTGACACACTTATAACACAAATATGCACAAGAATTCTAGAACAGAGATGTGCTTTTATGCATATATAGTTTATAGTTTACTAGATATTCTGAGAACTTGGCCTAAAAGATCACTTGTCCTTACTCCTTAGTCCTTATTGTTCCTTTTTGTCACAATATCTTTTTCATGTATTCAAACCACATCAAGTGAAATATTCCTATATTATTTTCCACTTGGTGTTCTTTAAAAAATGAGAAAAGATGGCTAATTAGATGTTTTTTTTCCTGCATAACTTGACGTATTAATTGACAGCATATACTTTCATTTTCATGCCAAGAGTTGGCAAGAGCATTAAAGTTTCTCTTCATCTGTGCAAATACTTCATATCAGCTAAATTTCTGCTACAAATCCAGAAACATGATTTGAAACCAGATATGACATCTTATAACATCCTACTGAAAGCATGCTGCGTTGCTGGAAGAGTTGATCTGGCACAAGACATTTACAGGGAACTTAAGCATTTGGAATCAGTGGGGCAGCTGAAGTTAGATGTTTTTACCTACAGCACAATTATAAAGGTATATTACTATAGATCTCCATTAATAGTCTCTTTGATTTTGCATGGTACCTACAACCCGGTACTCCACCTCTCTGTGGTGAAGGAATACATAACAATATCCTTGTACAAATATTTAGCACCTTCTGGCTGACGAATACCAATTTCAGGTCTTTGCAGATGCAAAATTGTGGCAAATGGCTCTAAAGACGAAGCAAGACATGCTTTCAGCTGGCGTTTCTCTTAATACCATTGCGTGGTCATCGTTAATCAGTGCGTGTGCTCATGCAGGGCTTGTAGAGCAGTCCATTCAGTTATTTGAAGAAATGCTTTTGGCTGGCTGTGAACCAAATACACAGTGTTTCAACATCATTTTACATGCTTGTGTTGAAGCTTGCCAATATGATAGGGCCTTTCGGTTTTTCAATTCTTGGAAGGGAAATAAGGCTTTGGGGTCCTTTGGTGAAGGCTATGATAGCAATTTAGAGCAGGGAAGCCTGCAGAAGGCTACTACTGCTGCTAATGGCATTTTGAATTCTCATATCTTAAGTTTTGCTGAAAGTTTCCCTTTCAAACCAACTACCACAACTTACAACATTTTACTGAAGGCCTGTGGTACTGATTACTACCATGCAAAAGCATTAATCATGGAGATGAAAACAATAGGTCTTTCCCCTAATCAAATAAGCTGGTCAATTTTGATAGATATATGCGGAGGATCAGATAATGTGGATGCCGCTATTGAGGTAAAAATATAATTAATGAAAGACTTTTTTTTTTTTTTCTCTGCATCTATTTTAGTCAATTCTTTTGGAAATCTTTGCTGTCAAATTGTAACAGGATGGACTGATATTTTGGTAACACGATGATGGTTTCTCTTCATCATATTTGACATTTTGTATGGACCTCTTGAACTATTTAGTCACACTATATGTGTTTGGATGGGGTAATTAAAAAATTTAGAGAATTTAAAATCCTAAGAAATTAAATGTTTTCAATTGAATCTGAATTCCCCTTTTTGATTAACAAGATTACTCAATTCTTACCCTGCATTTGGATGTTGAATTTTAAGAACAATTCATTTTGTAAGAGGATTTAAAATACTTTGGAGTAAAATGTAATGTTTGGATGAAAGAATTTAGAATCTTTAAAATTTTAATAGGAAATTGTATTTAACTAAAAAGTGGGAATTTTCAATTCCACCTAATAATAGCAAAGCTGCAAAATTATCGTGCTTCAATTGCAGCAATAGAATGCTACTATATGCGTTGAGTCTCCCTTTCTATTCTTTAATTAGCACAGCTTACCATGAAGTGGCATTCCAGAATCCAGATAAATCTATACTTCATATCACATTAATCAGTGAAACAATTGTCTGCTGAATATTAATTTGCTTAGAGTACAGACAATTGTAAATAGTATTATGATACTGCAATTAGTTCTCTGATGAGGTAACTATGTTAACATGTAGATTTTGAGAACCATGGGTGATGCTGGAATTAAGCCTGACGTTGTTGCATATACAACAGCAATTAAGGTTCATAGCTTTCCTGTCAAAATGAAATCTTTTTATTTTATAAAATTACCTCTACACTTATGTGGCCTTTGTTATATGAGAATTTTGTCTTTTGGTTCACAGGTTTGTGTGGAAAGTAAGAATTTTAAGCAAGCACTATCATTATACGAAGAAATGAAAAGCCTTGACATACGTCCAAATATGGTGAGTCCCTATACTATTTAGTTCTTCACAAGATTGTAAACTCAGATAGCTCTTTAAGCTTCCCAAGAATTTCTTATTCAAATAGAATTTCCCAAGGTCGAAGTTGTGACCACATGCATTTCATGAGTTAGCTTCCTGGATAACCTTCCTTATCTCAATTTTTTAAGAAGCTATCACAAGTACCTTTTAAAAAACTTGAGGTGGAGAAGTTTATTTGAGAAGCTAGCCTTAGAAATGCATATAGGAATAACTATAGACTTTGAAAATTCTACTCTTATAAGCATTTCTGAAAAAGTTCAAATAGGCTCCTACTTCAATGCATCCTGGATGAGGCTGCTCAACTATATGACAACCTTCAAAACCAACTTAAAATATAATTACTAATTAGAATCTTCTGAGAAAAAGAAATGACAACAATTATCGGAAAATAATTGGAGATCACAGCTGTTTTGTGATATTGAGAAAAGAAAATTAGAGTACATTCTTCATCAAGTTAATCTATGATTTTGTTAATTATCTCTCAGGTCACATATAACACACTTCTAAAGGCACGGAGTAAATACGGCTCCCTGCTTGAGGTTCAACAATGCCTGGCTATATACCAGGATATGCGAAAGGCAGGGTATGTGTCAGCTTATACTCACATTACGATTAGCTTAGACTAATTCTTTCCCAACTTATATGTATTTATCAAATGTTTTCGATACCATTTTTGTTCCATGTTAAATCATATTTTTCAAGTTTTCAACATTGAAACATTGGGAGATAGCTACAAAATGGTTTCTGGAGGTGTGCCCAATTAATATTGTTCACATCACCGAGACACCGACGACTAATGACCTGTTTGTTTTTCAACTCTTCACTTTCACTAACAGGCACCATAATTTCAAATCTCAATGTAGATCTAACGGAAGTTAAAAGTTCTTCTCAACTAGCTTTTGCTACAAAGCTTGTAGCAAAAGCTAAAACAAATAGGCCCTAACAAGTTTCATTGTATACTATTTTAAGCTTGTGTGTACAAACAGACACAGACCCAAATACATAAAAAACTGTCTGCACTGTTGCTATTCCTATTCAACGTAATTCATTTAGTATTAGGTTAATTACACTGAGTCACTAACCTCACCTCTTCTGAGGTTAGCTTTAAATACACTTGGACCCTCCTTATTTTGAAAATTTCATACCTCCTCTCAGCTTCCTTGCTTTTTTATTTACAGGGTATTGTGTGTATATCAGTACAAAAAATAATGAAGATAGTCGAAATGTTTTAAAATTAAGAGGGGTGATAGTCGAAATGTTTTAAAATTAAGAGGGGTGATAATCGAAATGTTATAAAATTAAGAGGGATCGACATGTAAGAATAATACTAAATTGCGGGAGGCGTGTGTAATTTTCGAAACAAGGAGAGTTCAAGTGTATTTAATGCTAACATGAGGGGAGGTTAATGTAATTAACCTTTTACAATTTCTCCTGACGAGGTTCTATGCTTCTACTTATAACTTCTCAAAGAGAAAGGTGGAAGTAAAAATTAGTTTCTGATTCCTCCTCTTAAGGAATCCCTCATAAGGATGTTATCTAGGACTATCATACAGTATGCTTATTGATTCGACTTTGAACTAAATAAAATATGCATTCCAGGTACAAACCCAATGACTACTATCTGGAAGAATTGATCGAAGAGTGGTGTGAAGGAGTTATACAAGATAACAGTGAAAACCAAGCAGAATTTTCTTCCAGCAATAAATCTGAATTAGAGAGACCCCAAAGTTTACTTCTTGAAAAAATCGCGGCACACCTGCTAAAGAGGGTAGCTGACATCCTGGCAATTGATGTTCAAGGGCTCACAAAGGTGCCCATAAAATTGTTATTTGGCATAATTGTTGTTTGCCTATATTCATGTCCAAAGAAAAAGTCCAATACACTCTTTAACATATTCATTATTATTAGATATTAGAAGATATTAGATAATTTTCAGCAAATAAAAGGGAGTGTATTGAGAATAAAATGTTACAAGCATATTTCTCTGTTTGTTAATTACATACTTTAGGCAACACTTCATTTGATTCCATATCTTACGTCGGCTTCTGTCATAACGATGTGATATAGAATTTAAAACAGTATTATTTTTAGGTTATATTTGATAGATTTTGATGAAGTCTTAATTCTTACATTTTGAATTAAACTATGGTATCAACAGGTTGAAGCTCGTTTGGTTATTCTTGCAGTTCTCCGGATGATCAAAGAGAATTATATATTAGGTATGGATAGAAAATTTCTGATATACTGTGTTACAATGCCAAAAACATCACATGCTTATTTTGCAGGTCTTTTCTCTACTCAAGTGTTTCCATTCGTATGAACATAATGGAAGCAAATTAAACAAAAAAACAAAATAAAATAAAATGTAACTAAATATCACTGTTGGCATTTATGGATACAGGACATTCAGTGAATGATGACATCATGATCATCATAGGAGCAACCAAAACAGATGAAAATGCAGCCAACCCCATATCAGAAGTGCAAGAGGCAATAATAAAACTTCTTATAAATGAGTTGGGGCTTGAAGTTCATCCAGCCAGAACCAGATTTGCACCAAGTGAGAAATCAAAGTTGGAGAATCCCAAAATCTCAAATCTCAACATTGAAGCAGTACCAGCAGAAAATTCATTGTCCACAACAATGGGGTCACATACAAGGAGACCTGCAGTTCTGCAGAGGTTGAAGGTCACCAAAAAATCGTTGTGCCGGTGGTTGCACAGGAAGTAACCGTTTAACAGTATTTGATGACTTCTTTGTGTATATTAGAAGGTATAGGGATTTTCATACCATCGACGGGAGGTGGAGAATTCGGCTTAGGGTCGCCTGCTCGGCGCCTGTACAAATATTAGATATGCCCATTTTTTGTTTCTCCCAACTGCTTCTTTGGCCTGTATATATTGCCTTTGGGTGTGCCTGATATGTATCTGTAACCAAGGTAACACTAAGAATGATTATGGTACACAAGTGTCATTAAATAAAATAATCTATTTTGTTCATTATTTCTGTATTTATTTCTGTTTTTTTTTGGACCAACTGTATTTATTTCTGTTGTACGTATTGCTGGAGTTTGGAGTGGTCTTCAATTCAGGATCATAAGCATGGTTAAAAGTAACTCAAACAATTCAAAAGCACTGTGGATTTCAAAGAGAAAAAAAAAGCACTCTGGATTTGGAATTTAAGTCAGTTCCAATTTCCACGTATACTGAAACAAGAATAAGAAGAAACAAAAGTACAAAATACAAATACATTTTTTCTAATATGTGCTTATAGACACAATAAAAAGTTATAAAAAGAATGTGAAACTCATCAATTACGCTTTAATAAATACTTTAAATTGCCATAAAAAGTCAAATTATTATTTTTGAATTTTAGGAAACTATTTTTTCAAATAAAAATGATCTTATTAAGTTTCATATTGTGTACTCATGGGTACATATTATAAAAATTGATACAAATACAAAGGTTTAGAAACTGGACACAGTTTTTGATATAATTGAAATAGGGAGAGGGTATTTTAGCAAATTGCAAGAAGAAAATAAATGATAAAGAAATTGCAATAGGGTCCTTAGTGGATTGGAGGGTAAAACCGTTAAGTGAAAGACAAAAGGTGGTAAGTATATAAACCCTATTGATGTAATGGAATCTTTATGCAATAAACATTTTCTGATTTTGGTTCCTTGAGAATCTGGCACATGTCTCTTGCATGTGTGTGGTGGCCCACGCAAGTGGTGTGTGCGACGACGTAGAGGTGCTCTGGTGAGGTAACGACGACGATCACAACCATGCATAACATTGCTAGGGGGTGATGGGAGGATCAGTGACGAATAAGGAACTAGAAGCTCGCATTAATGACGTTGAGAAGAAGATGTTGGACTCTCAAACCAGCACGCAGTTGTCCGATTGTCAAACCAGCACGCAACATTCCCGGGACAATATGCAGAAGCTCATTGAGCAAGTTCTGCAATCAGTTTCATCTACCTTGGCCTCTAATAAGGAGTTCTGCAATTTGGAGGGCCAACATGATTTGAATTCTCCCCAAGATTGTGTTAGAGCCCAATTCGATAGTAGAACGAGCGCAAATTCAATTTCCAACCTTTGATGGGAATAATTTTTGGGAATGGAGAGCAAAAGCTGAACAATTCTTTGAGTTGGAGAACACACCTCGGGATCAGCGTGGGAAATTGATGTTGCTATCCATGGAGGGCAAAGCTTTTGCTTGACAACGACACTATATGTCCAATTTATGCAATAGAATCAAATCCTGGGAACAAATCTTAGGCAATGTGGGGAACAAGTTTGACAATGGTGGTTACGATGATCCTCTTGCAAAGATTGATAAGTTGAGACAGCAAGGATCCTTGGATGAGTATCTTGATCAATTTGATGAATTGTTGGCAAGAACTAACCTTCCTAAATCTATGGCTATCAATTTTTTGTTGGCAAGTTTGCAGCCTTCCTTGGAGAAGACAGTTAGATTTTACCATCCTACCTCCATCCAAGAAGCAATGCAGATGTTTCGGTTACAAGCTGATATCCTGTTGGAACGTAAGCAGAAATGGGCAGCTCAAAAAGCCCACAATGCTTACGGATCTAGGCTAATATCCAAGCCTTAGTCTGCAACAACTCCTTCAGTAAAGATTGTTGTTGTTACTAAGGGTTTTCAAGGGTCTTTCTCGGGCTCATATGTTTTTTCTTCTGCTAAAGATCCAAAGCATCAATAGCCATCTGCCAATCTTTCAAAACGTGAGATGAATGATAGGATAGCTAAGGGATTATGTAGATTTTGTGGGGATCTTTGGGAGAGGACTCATAGACAAAAGTGCAAGGTGTGGGGTAAGCTGAATGCCATTTTCTGTGCACAAGGCAGTGAGGAGGACGATCATGACAAAGCTGCATCAAATTTGGAGGACGAGGCCTTGGCAGTGGGTCAACGGCTTTTGTAGGAAGAGGATGTTCACGTCTTCTTGAATGCCTTACATGGCATTGTTGGGGGTCAAACTTTGAAGTTAGAAGGGGTAATCAAGAAACAAAAAGTTCCTTTTGTAATGGACACGAGAAGCACACACAATTTTGTGAGTGAAAAGGGGGTCAAACTTCTTGGCCTTCCTACTCAATTTATCTAAGTAATTTTCAGTATTTTTGGCTAGTGACAACAGGATTGCTATTCACAAGTGTGAAGCATTAACTTAGGTTTCAGCAGTATACCCTTAGGTTTCAGCAGTATACCTTCAAGGATGATTTTTTGGTGTTACTGGGTTCCACATATGGTGTGATCTTGGGCATGCAGTGGTTTAAACAGTTCGGTGAGATAAGATGGAATTATGCAGCTTTAACTATGAAGTTTGATCATGAAGGGACCATAATTAGAGCTGGGTATATGGATTGGGGCCCGTAGGCTGATTCGCGGGTTACACGGGTTTGAGCTACCAAAAATCTGGATCGTTTATCAATGCGGGCTTAAAGCGGACCGGCCCATTTATCTGCGGGCCAAATCTGCAGGCTCTGCGGGTAATACGGGTACCCGCGCAAGTGTGTATATAGGCTTTTTTTGGCTCACAAATTCATCACTTTCACTTGGTTTTAAAAAAAATGTTTCCCAACCCACCAAGCATTTTGGACAAACTAAACATGTAAGTATGTGACTCAACCCACCAAATTACATTTAGAAGGAAAAAAAACTTTTTTTTTTTCAAAAAAAAAAACAACCCAAAAAATTGGATTAAAACAGCAAAAAAAAGCTTATGCGGTGTGAACGCGGGCCATAATTTCATAGGACCATTTAACATGCAGGCTTATACGGGTTGGTCCGTTTATCCGCGGATCGATTCGGGGCGGGGCGGTGTGGGCGGGCCGCCCGCATACCCAATACTAACCAGTTACCTTATAGGAAGAAAACATGATAAACAAATCAAGGAGACAACAGGGAAATTGAAGGCCATTTTTTGGCAAGGTATGTTGCTGTCCATTACAACATCTTCTGGCAGCCGTCACGGCCAAGGAGACCTTATCTCAAGTACAACAAACCCAGCTGCATTCCTTGTTGGATGCTTATGATTTTCTGTTTCAGGAACTTACCGAATTCCCTCCACAACGACAGTATGACCATCAGATCTTGCTGGTGGATGACAAGTCAATTTACTCCAAGCCTTATAGGTACCCTCAAAACTAGAAGGTAGAAATTGAAAAAATGGTGTCTGAGATGTTAAAGACAGGCTTTATTAGAGATAGCTGCATGCTTCCCCATTGATGTTAATAAAGAAAAAAGATGAGAGTTGAGAGATTTTGCACTCACTATAGAAGATTGAATGCACTTACAATCAAGAACAAATTTCCCATTCCATTGATTGAAGATCTTCTGGATGAGTTTCATTGTACTGCATTTTTCACAAAATTGGACTTGAGAATTGGTCATTATCATTTACTTTTAAAAGTAAAACTAGTTACTCAGAAATATAAATTCAGTTGAATGTTTTTATTTTTTAGAAGTTAAAATGTTTTTCTTCTATCATTGTCAATACTAATTTTAACCTTTAATAAAAATTTAAACAAGAAGCTCCTCTACATGCAATAATGCACAAAAATTAATCTACAGAAAAGTAAAGTTCTTCAAAGGTGCAATTTCACTTTCAAAATTTCTTTTTTAAATTGTTATGCAACAATTTTATTTATATTTATATTAATACCAATTTATATTTCATAAATTATCCAAATGTTTCATAACTTAATTTTAAAGCTTTATAATCTATAAACAATAAACAATATTATCCATAACATACTCCTTTTCGCATCCACACATGCGAGGGTCCACCTCTAGTGATAGTTAAAGGCATGAACCAGATTCTCTTGAAATGGAAATATGTTATATACAAGATTTTTAATACTTACATCTTAAATTAAGGGCCTAATAGGAAATGATTCCAAATTGTGAGCTTTCATTTTGGTGAATGGTGGGTAATGAAGTTCTACATTACATCTGAATCTAGATACATAAAAGCAGGGAAAGGAAACAGGGGTTCCTCTCTTCATTCTTCAAGAGCAACATGCTTTTAAGATATCTTCAATTTCTGGATCATCCCCTGCTTCTTTGTCCTGCCCAAGTGAACATATTTCAAAGAATGATACATTAAAAATGTTTATAATATATGCCATAAAGATTCTGTTTTGGTATGGTGGGCACTTCATGCACCACACCACTTGCTGGGCGCGCCAAACCGTGCTTTTTTCCCCCAAAGTTTACCCTTACCCTTCACTCGGACGTGCGAATTTTGTAGTTGATTCACCACACTTGATAAAACCAGACAATATTGTTTGAGCTAGCATTAATATAAACGGACAATAGTGACCTTTGCTAGGGCAATATTGCCCGTCAGTCCATTCATCATATGATTTCAAAATAAAACCGTTGCTCGGACAATATTGTCCGTTTTTATCAGGTATGGTGAATCAACTACAAAACTTGCTCGGACTATTATCCAAGCGAAAGGTAGATTTGGAAAAAAAGAAATAGAGAAGCGGCGAACTCAGCAAGTTGTGTGCAAAGTGCCCACATTTGGGTCCTAATTGATGAATGATAGTAATTTGCAGCTAATGTACCAGGGTAAATATATTCTATAAATGGAGGTACACTTACCTTGTATATGTATGACATGTTATATTTACCCGGGCCTGCCACTAAAATTCCTCCTTGCTTCCTGGCCACAATTCACAATACATAATATTAAGGAAACGTCAAGAGAAGTTCAGTCATGCACAACAGGAAGAACAGGATCCTGTTACGTGCCCAAGACTTAGATGGACAGGAGAATACCCATATATCTCATAATATCATAACGCTGACTATTTCTAAATCCTGATCAGTCATTGAACCGGTGAGGACACTTGTTCAAGGTTTAATGGTTCAACTATGGTATGGTTGAACAGGTAGGTACATATGTATGTATATATGTGTGTGTATATATATATATATATGTGTGTGTGTGTATATATATATATATATGTGTATATATAGCATATAAAATAATAAAAATATGCAAAAGTTGCATGATGTAAGTGACAACACAGGTCATTTAATGCTAAATGAGGGAGTAAGTTGGATCCTCCTAATCTCAAAACATTTATTTTTGTTAAAAATAGTTCAGGTCCGATTCAAGCAACCGACATTTTGTTAATCGATATAGCAGAAACTGAATGACCATTTTTCCAAGAATAACAATAGTCGATATAACAAATAAAAAAAGACCAACCAGAGTTCTCTTATAACAGGAAGTAGGGTGCAATAGATGGACCAATGCTATTAATTTGGAATGGAATGCTTACTTTCTATCTTGAAATCATATTAAGACTTAGGAACCTTCATTGTGTATAAAGGCGAACCTTGAAAAACCAGCATAATTTTTTTTTTTAATAAGCTAAATGCGCCTACATGGGTTCGAGTGGAAGAGCTACTACTTAAAACTAAACTCCCTAGTCACCAAACAAACATGATAGGTGCAAATCAGCTTAATTTATGACCCAATATGAGATAATTAACGTACCAGCCTCCTCTTGTAACGGTATCCTTTTCAAATGAAAGCTTCCAATCTTGTCTATAACCTTCCATATATAATTGTATTATCTTAAGACCTGCCTGCAGTGTAACACAACATTAACATGGGAAATCTTTTGGGCTGTTAAGGAAAATCTCAATTTAAGAAAAATCCTTTGTGGAGATTTACTAGTTTATGCAATTTTTAAGAATAAAGGATCTGGCCGTTTCTTAACTTACTTTGGGGGTAAAAGTGGATAAAACTCCAGAAGCAAAGTTTAAGGCCTCATATGAGGAGTGAGTGGGATCTGCATAGATTTCTAGAACATATAACAAGGTCATGTCAAAATGCTGATATAATATAAGATGACTAAATTACTAAAAGGGTTAATTATAATTTGACCCTTTATACTTCACCTCATGGGCAGTTCAGTACAAAAACTTTTGAAGTGTGCATTTTACTAAAAAGCCACATTCTGCGATAATTAAAACCATCATTAATTTGGAAAAGCCATTGCTAGTCGCAAAATGTGACTTCAGTAGTCAAAAGCACATTTGAAAAGAACAGGGGAGAAGACGAACATTTTGAAAGTTTTGTACTAAACCGCACAAGACAAAGTTCAGGGCAACAAAATTATAGTTAACCCTTGCCGAAATTGGTACAACCATAGGGTTAGGTCCATACCTCCTACAAAACTTGTTTTCTCAGCAAAGGATTTGGCCTGCACCACATGCCACTATTAGCAACAGAATTCATCTATTCCAGCATATACAAGGATGATAACCAATATCAGACATTAATAATTTGAAGCTTAGACTGAAAATAGTATGAAATGAAACTCAAAAAATACAAAACAAGATTATTCAAATTGAAGATAAGAAATCTCTTATGCTCTATCCCATGCATAGCTTATGAAAACAAATTGTAGGTTTAGGTTTAATTAACCATGTCAAGAAGATGATGGATGCAGTACAAGAAAACGCAAAACCGGATAAGGAAAAATAAAATCCAACACAACACACCACACCTGATTCCAAAGTACAGAAAGTAACGCTACAATTATTCTGATATACCTGATCGATGCTCCCAGGTCCAATTAATACAAGTGCTACACCAGATGCATCCATTATATCCTGTTGACAAAGTATATCCATGTTGATAGTGCACACCAGATTTGAGAGGAAAGAATTGAGCAAGATTGAGAAAGAAAGAACCAAGAATGGTATTATTGGCAAACAAACTGAACAACAATAATACTAGAATGCAGGGAAGAATCAAATTCCTTTCCAGTGTCTCCTAACCAGTTCTCACAATTATAATAAGTTTCCCTTTTCACTCAATAATTTAGCCTAACCTTTCTATGTTAGCCTAAACTCAGTGTCTAATTGGGCCTTGGCACAGTTCCTGACAAATGTTAGAGACATAAGTCTGGGTGAAATAGAAATATTTCTATTTTACTACTAAACCCTAGGAAAACTTATTAAACAGGATTTCCTGCTTAATAATATTTCTGAATTTTTAGTTTTTAATTGAGCACTATGGTGTCGTGGGATTTATGTAGCCGTCATAATCTAGTGGGATAAGGCTTGGTTTTGTTGTACCACTAACATTACCATGGAATGAAAATATAAAAAAGACGATATAGGAGGCCACTTGCCAAAACTTTCATTGAAAGCTATACGATATATGGTAAGGATTAAGAAGGATATCTTCATTTCAAAAGTGGAGACAGTAAAACACAGCTTTTACTAAAAGGAACCTATCCAAACATTCAATATGTAAAATGGGCACAAAGCCATGAGTTATGTTTGGACCAGCATTTTGAATTTAAGATGCGTATCTTAGTGAATAAATTAACAATCTTAAAACAAGAACCAAAATCATCTTCTGAGAAGACTTAACTGCTAAAAGCAATTTTCAAGCTTCTAAAAATAATCAAATGAATCTTAGGACAAGGCAGAAGATTGTAAGAACATAAAGAGTAAGAGATTTCAGGTTTGTATAAGAACAATAGAAAACTTTACCTTCTTGGTTGCAAGATAATCAGCTCTTTTGCGGCATAGCACGCACCTGTAAATGTACAGAAAAACGAAAAAAGCCACGTATTATTACTGTAAATTCATAAATAAGAGCTAAAGGACAAAAATATCAAAAAAGAAACAGAAAGCTAAAGGACAAGGTCTTAAATTGTGGTTTACAGTCGCATTTCGGTCCGCAGTCACCGCCGAAAATGCAGTTTTGGTTACTGTCAAAACCTTGACTTAGCAGTGCATTGTTGCAGATTGGACTGAGATTTAAAACCTTGCTAAAGGGTGTATCAAATATAAGAAAATCACCCAAAGTGGCGCGCAAATGCCACAACGGCTTTCCTATCTTTCCACAAGTCAGAAATTGGAATCCCTTTTCCATTCAAATCAAACACTTTCACCAAATCCAGTGAACTCGCGGTATCCTCACTCAATACGGGAGACTCAACTCCTGTTCACATCCAACCTTAGATTACATATGACTGTTCAATTAACCTAAAAATTATTCAAAAAAAAAAAAAAAACAAACATCTCTGGATAATTTTGGTTATATTTATATTCTTCACATGATGAATTCTTCAAAAAATCACAGTGCAGCAAAAATTGCCCAGTGTCTATGAATTGTGATGTCACTTTAGGTTGGAAAAATGAAGAAATTAAATATTTTTATACATGCGATTTCAGGAAGAAAAAAAAAGATAAAAAAACGGAATAAAACCCTAACTCCCTAAGAGTGGAACAAAACTTGCCTGCAGAAGCAGAAGCAGAATCAGAAGCAGCGGGTATTGCAGTTACATGGTGTTGAATTATTGAGGGTTTGAGAGGATTCTTAGAATGTAATCGAAGGTTTTGATTGAGTGAAAGGGTGGGATTTAGATGCAGATTAGCATGTTTGTTGAGGTGAAGAGAATTCGACAAAAGCGCTGTAGAAGGAGAGCATGCCATTGAAAGCGATCTGAGGAAGCAGAACAGTAACAAATTACTCTTCTTCCTGTTTGTATTAATATTACCAAAGTGCAAATCAAATGGTTTAGAGAGCACCTAACATAAAATGTGGACGTGGAAGAGTTTAGAACTTAGGTTGCGATTGAGAATGAACAAACTTGCGCGCAACACTTCTATGGACACCTGTGTTTATAAGTTGCGGAGATATTATTAAACGCCTTTCGTTAATTTTTAACAGTTTATTGAGAGAACGGATTAACGTGAACTAAAATAAAAATATTCAGGACAGAATTAAATAAAATAAAAGATAGATAATTTAGATGAATTAAACTTAAAAGATAAAAAATGAAAAGTATAATTTTGCATATTTGTTTTTGTGTTAGAATCGTTTCGTAATATTTACTATTTAGCATTTCACTAGTGTTCTTTCATTTTAAAATACTCTTTTCGGTCTTATATATATAGATCACCTTCTAGAAAAAAATTTTAGTGTTAAATATAAGTTCTTAACTAACTCATTAATTGAGTTTTCTTCTTTTATCCCTTTTACAATTTTCAAAAATTTAATTAATGATAGAGAGAGAAAGAGAATGAAATAAGAAAAAGATACAGATATTAATTTTCAAAGCATTTACTAACACATTTAAATTGAGGGTATGGTTGAAAAAAATCTATTTTTTAGACAAATTTAATGAGTTAACTACCATTTTTTAATTTTGTTGATTCGATTAAAAGTGACTTGTATACAGAGAACTAGAGAGAGTATAAGTGAAAGTAACTAATTTTACATTTACTAAGTATGTTGGTTAAACTCCTTTAATATTGTTAGTTTCAAATAAAAAATAACATGTTTTCCTAAATTACCCTCTTTCAAATTTATTATAGAGAGAGCAACATATTTATTAGAAATAATAAGCGAATTTATTATTAGAGGTATTTTAGATATCTTTTCATTAAATGCAATTAAAAGTAGTTAAATTTATTTATAAAATTCTCCAAAATTTTGCTTATTAACAAAAATGGAGGGAGGAAATTTTTTTTATATGCAATCTTATTGATTACTTATCATTATTAATGTTAGAAAAATCCTTTAATTATTATCAATGTTAAAGTGAACTAATTTACAGTCGCAACCAAATTTAATGTGAACGTTTGGATGTGGAGGGTTTCTTGGCGCAGAGATTTGTTTGAATGGGAACAGGAACTACAGGGACAATTTCTTGGTTTATTAGCAGGGCACAATGGAAAGGCAAGTGTACCAGATCTATGGAAGTGGAACCTAAACTTGAGCCGTCAAAATGAGTCAACTCGATTTACACGGGTTGACTCACCACGAGTTAAAATTTTTTTTAACTCAAACGAGTTGGTTCACGTGAGTTGCGAGGCAGAATTTCTTTAACCCAACTCAACTCACCGTGGGTTGCGGGTTAAACGGGTTGGCTCACCAAAAATAGTTTTTATTAAAAGAAAATCATAAACACAAATTAAAGCAAAAATAAATGTATTTTTATTTTAAAAAATCTAACAAAAATTCTAAATTAGAAAATATAATACAAAACAGTAAAAAAGAACAATCTTTAAAAATAAAAAGAATAAAATTCTAAAAACTTAAATTAAATTTTGCTATTTTTTTATCTTTTACTAATTTTTAACTTATTATAATATGGAAAAATGAAAAAAAAAACATTGAAACCCGCGGGCCAACCCATGAGCCAACTCGCGAGCTAACCCGCCTAAACCCGACCTAAACTCGGATGAGTTGTGGGTTAAACGGGTTAGGTTAAGTGGGTTGTAATTTAAAGCGAGTCGAATTTTTCTCAATCCAACCCGACTCTAACCCGCGCTGAGCCGGGTTGGCTCACGGGTTGGAACTCATATTGACGGCTCTAACCTAAACAGTGCTGCTGAATTTTCTGCAAAAGGTATCTATGATGCTATATACTCATACATGTTACAACCAAATGTGGAGTCTCAAGTTCTTGATCAATCTTTGAGGTTGATTTGGAAACTACCTGCTCCACGGAAGACCATAATTTTTGTTAGGTAGAGTTTATTAGATCGTGTCCCAACGAGGCAGAATTTGGGTAAAAGGAGGATTTTTAATTCACATCAGCTAGTCTGTGTTTTCTGTGTACATGAATTGGAATCTTTAACTTATTTGTTCCTTCATTGTCTAAATGCTCATGATATTTGGATGGCGGTGTTTCGTTGGATTGGTGTTGAGGTGGTGTTACTAGCATCGTTACCGAAATTGGTTTTACTATTTCGTGATATCTTCAAAGGGAGGCAAGCGAAGAAATCAGGTTCTGTTATTTGGATTTCAACAGTTTGGTCTATATGGTTGCAGAGGAATGCTTTCATTTTTAAATCTGAAAGAATTCATTGGAGAGATGTTTAGGTTTGATCTTGGAAATGGATTTCGGCTAAAACTGGCTGCCATTTACCTTTCTCTTCATGGTGTTTTAATCCATTATGTTTTCTCGCTTCTTATAATGTCTTAATCTATTGTAATTTTGAGTACATCTAGTACTCTTCTTTTAATAAAAGTATTTGGCTTATCAAAAAAAAATCTTAATAAAAATAAGTTTGATCATGACACTCAGATGCAGTTCTGCACATTAGGATATACTTATGCGGATATTTTAATTAAATTTTTAAAAATTGTACTTTTTTATTAAGAAAAGACTCAATTAATTGAACCGGTGAAATTGAGAGCACCCTATTTGATAACTAATCATCCCTTCGTACGGATCATAAATTCATACTTTTTTATACAAATCATGAATCTATATATTAAAAAATTAAACTTATAAATTATGAGTCCGTACATCTTATTCAGATAAAAAATCTTTATATTAAAATGAATTTTGGGACTCTGAAATGAGATGATCCCAATTCCTCCCACCTTGGCACTATCAATATTTTATTTGGAATTCGTGACACCACCATCTATACATACAATTCATCATCCAACACAATAACAAATACTGAGTTTGACACTACCTATTTTAGGAAGCACACCACCCTTGTTTGGTTCGGATTTTTTTTAGAAAAAAAAAATGCAAAGTTTTCAGGAAAATAAAAGCTACCTAAATGATTTTTTTCTTCCACAATAAAATTGGTGCCAATAAACGGTAGACCGGAATTTGGCCTGTGTTATTTGTGCTAAACCAATAAATCAATTTGGTGGAGCGCCACCCTATCTTTTCTTAAAGGAATAATTACATAAATGTGCTTTCATATTTTCGAATTAGCTTTTCTTTCACATTTCAGGCAGGTTTTTCCAAAAAAACATATCATTTTTTTCTTCAAATTTTGAACTTTCGAAAAATGTAACCCAAAACATTTTCACCTTAGTTTTGTCTGAAATAACTTTTAAAACTAGAAATTTTAATTTTAATTTTTTGAATTACTTTTTTATATTTTTGAATGTAGATTTTCCAAAAAAAAATAATGTTGTACATTTTTTAGCAATGGAAAAGTAATTTTCATGCGTTAATCAACTTTTCATATCAAAGTTAATTGATTTAACAATAGAAAAATGTAATGTGCTATTTATTTCGGAAAATTTTACTTTGGAAAAAAATTGAAAAACAAAATAAAAAAACCTAAAGCATTTAGAAATTTAATTTTAAAAATATTTTGAAAAAACTAATCTGAAAATATTTTAGATTACATTTTCTAGAAATTTAAAATTGATAGAATCTAACATTATTTTCTGAAAAAAGCACATTGTTCAGAAAGGGTAAATTGCCATTTTTTTTAAAAAAAAGGTGTAACGCCACTCTAAATGAGTGTGGCGCCATTAACATACGTCAAGAAGTAATCAGACAGGGCTTCAGGATTTACAATATATAATAATCGCACTCCAAAGATAATATACAAACCTTAATTTAAAAAAAAATGGTCACTAGAACCAAAGTCTCCTATGTGAGTATTCACATAACATAAAATACATTCAATATTTCGAGAGCACTTTCTAAAGTTCCACTAGCATTGAAAACACACAACAGCAACTAACTGAAGGAGGGTCAATAGATTTTAAAAAAACCTACTCTAGGCGTTGCATTGGAACAATCATATGTTGACCCTGAGATTGAAGAATCATAATAAGTGTATATCACAAACTAATTATTTATAAAATAAAAAATTTATTGCTTAAGGTCAAATAAATTAAAAGTTCTTAATACATAGATCATATCTACAAAGTTTTACGTCGATAAAAAACTGTTTAGTATTTCATCATATGTTACATTAACTTTTTAGTACATTGATAAGTACTAAACGATTTTGGATCGACGTGAAACTTTATTTGTAGATATGATCTATGTACTAACAACTTTTAATATATTGGTCAGTTTTTGTAAGAAAATTATTGATCAAAGAGTTATTTGCGGTGTAAGAGTTGATGTCAACTTACACCCGTCTGAGATGATCCACCAATAAAATCTACGCAATGTGTAAAGTGTTAATGAAAACTTTTGTTATTATATAAATTTTATCAAGAACAAATTTACATGCCTACATAGCCCCAACATTAAAAAAATTATGGATTCTTCACTGCCAACAAGGGATACTTATTCTGAGGGGGCATTTGGTATGCGACATATTTTTTAATTACTTTTGGGAATGCCTTTCCTAGGTAAGTGATTCCCGATAAAGTTCAAGATACTCATCTATCTACGTGAGAATGTTAAAAATAAATGTTCTTTGCATTTGAAGATTCATTTGAATCCTACTTATCTGAAAAAGCTTTTCATTATCTTTTATCAAACATAAGCATATTTTATTTTAAGTGACAGTCCCATGAATCTAAAAAATATGCCACATACCAAATGCTCCCTGAGGTCAAAGTAAAAGCTATCTTAAGTGGGCCATTGCTAATACCAACTTCCAAGAGGTAAAGATAGGCTCAACAATGTGTTACTCAAGTCATTAAACTCTCTCACCTAATAAGCTAAATTTTAGGGATAGACTCCTCATAGACTTGAGTCATAACACTCAAGACGTAACCAAGAATAATCTATTACATTAAGCATTTAGATGAAGTAAAACAGGGAAAAATGGGTGAAGAGAAATAGGAAGTTCATATTCCACCATTCACTTGAGGAGAGAAAATAGAGTGAAAGAAAAAAAAATTGGATTTTGCACAAGTTTTCTCTCCTTTCGTGGAGAGAAAATAAGAGAGAATGACCTATTTGTTCACATATCAAACATACCAATCTAGGCACCTACTTGCTATTATTATATGAGTTTTTTTAACCTTTGCAATATTATACATGTTTAGAAACTAAAGGTAGAAATTTATTGAAAAAACAAAAAATTAATGTGATTGTGTTTGGCATACAATATTACAATTAATGTTATATTTTCTTTCCATTTTTAATTTCTTCACATATTCAATATTGCACATGATAGAAAATTCCTTATTATATTAAAAGTCATTTAAGATAGTTATGTTTTTTTCTCTCATACTTTGTCTTCCCAACCAAACAATTGAATAGAAAATTTACAATTTTCTCTCATTTTCCCTCCACAGTTCAAAACAAGAGAAATCTGATTCCAATTTTCAAATATGTTTGTTTTGAATTAAAATAACAAAATTTCACCCCAAGTTACCTAAAACCTGAACACTTAGTTTTAAAACTTTTTTTTTAATTCAAGGTTTGGTTACTAAAAATTTAGCTTTGGTATTAATAAATTTTCAACCGATAGAGTTATGAATTTATGATAAGCTAAACCTAAAAGTAGTTTTGTGCAATTCTCTCTCCTATTTCTCTCAATAAAAAATTATGCAATTATTCAAGCAGTTTTGTGCAAGATCCAGAAATTGACCACATCACCTTATTGATGAAAAGGAAAGCATTGTAAGGGTCTTCTAACAAGAAATAAAAAAATAAAGTTGGCCCCTTTTATATAAATCCAAATAGCAGAAACTACTCTTGTGCATAATTGAATGAAGTTGTTCATTGATTTCTGCAGCACTATTGTGTATGTATTCACTACTTTGTGCTAATTCAAAAGGCTCACTATTCAGTTTTAATCTAAATGGCTGAAAATTATTGATGATAATTTTTAATTTTTAAAATTTGAACACACTAATTTTAAATGATGTGATCGAGGCAGATTAGCTGCAGTGTAGTCATGTACCAAGTTATAAGGCTTGGGAGCAATAGGTCCAAGGTTCGAATGTTGACGAAGGAGAATTGGAGAATAATTTAGTTTAAGGTGTGTGGTGGGTGTGTGAGTATTTGCCTATAAAAGAAAAAAGAAATATATGTGTCAAAACGTAAAACCCATCCGTAGAATGAAGGCAAGAAGTTGTGAACAATCTTTAATGCTTTGTTTGGTTAAAGTGAGAAAATCAGAGGAAACAAAATATGGAGAGAAAAATACGCATAATGAGACATTTTTTCTATTTTTTTTTTCATTTTGTCTCCATTTTCCCTCCAAAAAAATAAAAAAAATGCTTCTTTATCAATGCTTTTGTTTTCTCCTGATTTCTTTTCACTCATTTTCTCGTCTTCCAAACAAAGGATAAGGATAGAGAATATGATTTTTAAATATAAATAGTCAGTAATAGCTTATATTGTTAAAGCTAATTCACGGGATAAAACACAAGCTGACTCAACTTCATTAACTGATGTGGCAACATTTGATTGGGGGACATGGATTGGGGATAGCAAATTTCGATCCCTAATAATAATCCATAATTCGCACAATTTTAATGGGTGCATTGACGTGGGCTACCAACCAAAAGTAACTAGCTCATTAGTAAGAATTATTTCAGACATTAATTCAAAGATAGACCTTTTTCAATACCTGGTGTATGATTTTCAGATAACAAATCAAAAGGTATTAAGAGCAAACATTATATAGAAAATTTAAACTTAATTAAAGTTAAAAGACTTTCAAAGAAAAATGGATTTTAAATCTATAAATCCTTTGAATAAGTAGGTCACATCCTATCCTTACTCATAAATTCTTAACCAATATTGGTTATGTATTTGCAGTAATATTCAATACCGATGTAAAGTTTTAAACAAAAAGTACATGTACAAAAATTATAGTTCAGAATTCAAACAACCACAATGGCATCTTCATTTTTTACATTCATGACATCCCAAAAGCATGTAAAGATTGAATAGATCAAATCAGACAAAGAGAGTAGGGTTACCTGAGAATTTGTGTAACTAACACTTTGTGAGAAAGAACCTTGCTGGGCAAGCTGTGGATTCAAAACAAAATATGCAATCATCAAATGTCATTCTTTTCTATATATATTTCTGGCATAGAACCAAGCATAATCCGTGTGTTTCTATGCACGTGGGTGCGCACTCGTGTTTGTGTGCTTCATTAGTATGTGTGTTCCCACCTGAGCATTAGGGTTTGGTTGAACGTCTTTCTTAGTAGATGCGTCTCCATCTTTGGCTGACTCCTTGGTATCTCCCTAAAATACCACATGCTGAGAAACCATTACACGGATGTGAACAAAACACATCACAGAAACACAGTCAAACAGAACAAAAATAAAAAAGCTAAATAGCTTTTCAAACACTGAAATAAATATTTAAAATTACCTCTATCTGCAACATTGCCAACAGGCCCATGACAAAACCATAGCAAACAAAATAAATTACCAATTAGTGAAAATCGAATTGAATTTGAATAGCAGGAAAACAAAAACAAACGCCATATGCAACCTTGTCAGAGGATCCAAGACTTATGAATCATGATTTTCGAAACAGGCTAGCAAATCGGGACTAGAAAAACCTCTAAAATAAAAACAAAAACTGTTAAATGAAATTACCTCTCTGTATCTGGTAAGGTAAATCTTGAGGGGATGGATATAATCCTCGAAACCAAGGGTGGCCATGGCCCAGAGCAAATCATCACCGTTAATGGTCTTCCGTTTCTCTCTCTGACACTTATCAGAATCCCTACACGATTAAACAACGTCATAATTGAAGCATGGGTGAAGCATAAAAAGAAAGTAAAACGAAGGAAAGAAATTTAAAGCTACAAACTCGCTGGTGATGAAGCTAATGAACTCGGAGACGCATTCCTGAACCGTCTCTTTTGCGTCCTTCGCAATTTTGCCATTAAGAGGAAGCACTTTCTTCATGATGCGGCTTATGTTAGAGATGGGAAGGTACCTGTCCTGCTCGCGCATGTTAGAGCGAGGGCTGTGGTCACCGCTCTCGTGGCTGCCACCGCTTGGACTCGCCGAATCGTTGGACATAGTCGCTGAAACCCTAATCTGAAAATCACGGCAAAATTGAAAAACCCTATGTGGTGGGGATCGAGAGGTTATTAAGGGAGAAAAATGATAACGATACCTAGGTGGGAGGGTATGAAGAATTTGTATTTTGCGCGACTTTAAGATGAGATCGGTGAGAAATGGAGAGAGAATCGGACGCTGGAGAAGAAAGGAATGAAGAGACAATTCAGATAAGAAAGTGAAGCTTATCACCACTATTCGTTTTCTTTTATTACGCGAACACTCTTCTCCCATCCTATAACCTAGTCTACTACACTTTTGTTTTCATCTCTTCTCTCTCTTTCTTTTGTTTTTATCCTAAATATTATTTTACGAATTCAACTCTGCTGGCGTAAATAAAAGGAGTTGTAATACTATTTTTCTCTTTGACGTGAAAATGAAAAATAAATATTGAATGAATAATAAAGTTAAATTTAAAATTTGAAATTTGAAAATAACAAAGAAAAAAGGACTTCTAATTCTTGTTTGCTGAATGTCATTTATGATTCTAACGAGGGGTGTGATTCGACCATGTGTTTGGACTGTGTGGGAGTCCCTGCTACTCTATCTTTTGGCCGCTTGTTAGGTCGGTGTTTTTCTGGTTTGTTCATCACACAAAGTCGTTTTCATTAACGTCTTAGTGATTTTGTGAGAAAAATTTAGGCAAAAGATTAAGGTTGTGTTTGAATTTTTTTTTTCTTCTCTTCCTCTTAAAAATTAAAGTTGAGCCAAACACAATTGTCAAGAGAAGCTCTTGAATTAAAAGCTATTTTTTATTTGAACAAAATATAAAAAGTAGCTTTAAGCCAAAATTTGAATAGGGAGGTTTTTTAAAAAGACTTGCTTATTTCTTGACACATATTCACACCTTCACATTGTTCCGGTATAGGGTTTTACGGTGTGGGTTCATAAGCTTAGGAGGTCTGTGGGTTTAACGTAGAAGAGGAATATCAGATTATGTTGACTTAGAGAGAATGAGGAAGCACTTGAGATAGAGTCGTCAAGAGGATCGAACTAGGAAGCCATTACAATCATGCACTTGAGAGATGTTTGATCGATGTCGTACTCGGTCAAATTAATTTGCAATTAAATGCAGTACTAGGTAGTCAACCTAGGTCATCTCGCAAGGACTATTAACTGAACCAAACCAAGACTCAAAACGCAAAACACAATTACGAACGTACAAATGTACGTATAAATTAAAAACACAATTTGGGGGGGGGGGTTGGTAGATTGAAATCAAAATTAAACAAAGACTTAAATATTGAAAACAAGAATAAGAAATAGATTAACTTACCGATTCGATTGCAATTAATTCCTTCCTCGGTTATGAAAAATAAATTTATATTCTTACCAAATTCTTAGTTCAACTTCGAATTAATTAACTGAGCGGAAATTAATTCGTGATTTTCTTACTTCCATTAAGCAACGGATTTTCTCATCAAGAAAGGTTCGAAAATTAAGCATTTCTAAAGCCTAACATGATTATATGCATTGAAAATCATTGAACTCACACATGATTAAGCATCTTGCATTTATCATATAATCTCTAGTTCATAGAAATAAGCAAACTATAAACAAATTAAAGTTCAAAGATAAAACAATTTGATTAAGCATGAACTTGGATTAAATTTAAACATCAACAGAAATGAGATTACAAGATAAAGAACATGATAAAAGTACAAAACAAATTAAAATAGAACCTCAGAAATTTAATTGCAATATTACACCGGAAAATTAACCACATGAGTTTAGCTATCCATGATCAAATTGTTCCAACTATGTGAAATAAGAAAAAAAATAAAATAAAATAATAAGAAAAGAGAAGGAGGTAGACGTGAGATGGAGAGGAAGAGAAGAAGTATGTGACTTGTAGTAGTTGTAGTATGTGATATGTGGGGTTTATATAGTAGAAAAAGAAGAAAAAGTAAAATTAAAAAAAATTAAAAGTGGAGGAGAAGGTAATGATGAGAGTGAGTGGGAATGAGTTGCAAAGAAAAAATGGAAAATGTTGAAAAAGAGTATGTGGAGGAATCCTACAAAATAGGTGATAAGTTGGAACCGAAAATAAAAGATAAACATACCTAAAAATAAATTACAACTAAGAAAAAAATAAACTAAAATAATACAAAATTTTCCTAAATAAAAATAACTAAAATTATTATTGATATATTCCCATTATCAATGCTTCCCTTTCAGTATCTTTACCAAATTATGGCTTTAGGTGGGTTGTTGGATGAATTAGAATGGGTGGTGAAAATTGCAATTCTGCTCTTCAAGGGGGTGCAAATAGCAAAAACAACAAATTTGGACAATCTGTTGGTGCAAATAGCATAAAATTGTGTTCCAACTTAGCTCCAAGCCCAAATACTTTTCAGTGCCAAATTATTACCTGAAATTTCAAATTAAACCCAAATAAATATAAAATCTCAAATAAGTCTAATTTATGAAAACTTATATAATTAAGGTGATTAGGCACCATTATAAAATTAATGAAGTTCAATAAAGACTTAATAATATGGGAAAAATATATCTCATCAATTTTATTTTGTGTTTGTGTGGTTTTTAGGAGAGATGGAAGTGGTGGTCGTGGAAGAGGGGCTGAAGAAAAAGAGAGGATAAGGCTGAGAGATGGTGTGTGGTGGTGAGGGGAATAATGAGTCCTTAGGATTGTGGGTTAAGTCCCTTTTATAGGGTTATAGCAAACAAGGTTTATAGCAAGTTAAGGGTTACAACAAACAAGCTAAATGTTCAAAGTGGCATGAGTATCACAGCATCCTATCCCTTATCTATCACGAGGGCACTGTGTCAAGGCATAAACACCCTCGGCGCTTTCCTTCCTCCAAAGCCTTCTAAACCACATAATTAAGAAGTTCTCGGGGCCTCGAAATACCACTACGACGTTGTCCTACCAAAGCTATTTTCTTTCTTAAATGCACAAGCTCTTCCGCAAAGCTATTTTCTTCTTCATGTTGCAAGAAACCTTGTCGATGAAAATAAAATAATTCCATTACGCTACAAAACACTTTGTTAGGGAGATAATTATAATTTTAAAGTGTGAGAAAATTGTTTAATCAACATGTAACATATACCTATTTGCACTTTAGAATTCATTTATGAGGATTAAAAATACTTCCCTTTTCGTGACTAGGAGTACTCGTGATTATTCATGAGGCACGTCCCTGCAATGTGAATCCATCTTTTGAGAAAGAAGCCCCCTTGTTGTTTGAACTCTTCACGTTCTTGTGTTCTTGGATTCTTAAGCTTTTTCACAAACGGTTAAAAAGTGTACATGTTTTTATAATATCAAGTATTTGGTTGAAATAAATAATTAGCAAGAAGGAATGTCATGTATGATTGTGATGGATGTAATGTAATGCATGAATGTTATGTATGGATGTGTGAATGTTATGGAAATTTTTGGTTTGGTATAACATTACTCTTCACTTTGTCAGTTGTGAAAATTCATTCACAATTTATGTTAGGCATTCCAAAGCAGTCACAACGTATTGAAAAGACTAAAGCAAACATGCTTTACAAGTTGGTGCGTCCGAGAGTGATGTAAACTTGCACAAAAGGTTTGAGTAGACTAAAGCATACTAAAAAAATTGTTGCCAATATGATATCCCCTTTTTGTAGCCTTTTCTTTACAAATATATGCTTTTTGCGGCATATATTCATAAACAATTTGAATGCATCTTCATCTTTATATACCTGCAACAATCAATACAAGTGCCCTTTTTGTATCCCCAAAAGGTTATTCATTTCCTTTTGGTTGGCAGAGGAATGTCAAAGTCTCCTATTACATGTACAAGTAAAGCTTGCGCACGGTGTTTGCCCTAGCTCTGACCGCCAATGTTGTACCTAGAAGCTACACACCGCACAATTGAGAGGAAACATTATTTTCAAATGAAAATATAAGCTAGAACGAACATAATTGTTTGAAATAGACTATCAAACAGGCATAAAAAATTTTACCAATTATTTTTTATCAAATGTAAAAAATTGCCTATATATACAAATGTTTAATATTTTATACGTTTTTGGTTAAATTATCCTCCTTGGTTTTAATGGTCTTTAAAAATTTAATACTATTTTATTCAAAATAATGATAACTAATTTTTGGTAGTATCATGGAGGTATAAAAATTATCACTAATTCTTTTTTAATATCTAACATACTATTAAAGCTGACTCACTAATAATTTTTTTTTGATAAAATAAATTTGAAAAATAAAATAAGTCTTTAGACTAATAGATAGATAATGTCCATCCTAAGAATAAAGTAGCTAAAAATAAAATTTTAAAATATATTATCGAAACCAAATGACTAAATTATAAACCACAAACCTAAACCCTAATAATTGACTGGATAGATAAAAAATTTAAAAATCTGAATTTTTAATCGTGATTAATAAGTTGTATTCAATAGATAAAAAACAAATTTTAAAATTAAAATACTCTTAATAGTAATCGAAACATAATGCTAATATTAATAATTAATATAATAATCAAATTTAAAAATATATTACTAAAATTATCTAACGCATAAACCCTAAATTTTTCAACTAAACCATAAAACTCAAACCCTACACCCCTAAACTCCAAACTTTGAACCCTAATAATTGAATGGATAAATAAAAAATTTAAAAATTCCTAATTTTTAGTTGTGCTTAGATATACAATTGAATAAATATATTTGAATAGGTAAAAAGAAAATTTAAAACTAAAAAATAACCTTTAGATTAATAGAAAAAAAATCCTAATCCTAATATTTGAATAGATAAAATTTAAATTTAAAAATATATTATCAAAACTGATTGACTAAATCATAAACCCTAATAATTGAATGGATATAAACACATTTAAAAACTCCTCATTTTTAATTGTAAGTAGATAAATTATTGAAATCGGTTGAATATAAATTTCATTCAATAAATAAAAAACAAATTTAAAATTTAAAATACTCTCTATACTAATACATAAAAAAATGCTAATCCTAATAATTTTTCAATGGATCACGTAAAAATTAAATTTAAAAATATATTATTGAAACTAACTAAATAAATCACAAACCCTAAATTCTAAAACTAAAACATAAAACCCAAACAATAAACCTAATAATTGAATAAACAAAAAAAATTAAGTGTTCATAAATTTTAGTTGCGGTTAGATATATATTGAATAAATATCATTTAATAAAGAAAAAGTAATCAATCCAAATTAGCAATTAATTCTTAAAATAAGAAAGGCCAAATTAATATTTTCGTTCCCTAATTTTATTTTATTTTTTGCAATTTCGTCATATAACTAATAAAAGTCTTAAAATGATCCTATGACTTTTTGTTTTGTTTCAATTTTGTTCTTTTTCGTTAACTCTGTTAAATAACTGACAAAAAGTCATGAAAATGTCGTCAAAATGACGTCGTTTAGGTGTAAATCCTATCTTAAAACGATGTTGTTTTGAATATTTTCGTTAGTCATTTAATGGAACTAGTGAAAAAGGACAAAATTGAAACAAAACAAAAAGTTAAATGACTGATTTAAGACTTTTATTCATTACAGGACGAAATTGAAAATAAAAAATAAGTCGGAGTGTGTCACCAAAATGTTGAAGACATGTGTTTTGATGAAGACAAACGAGCTTAGCAACCAAAGAAGGAACAAGGCAAAACTTTACTTGAAGAGAAGACAAAGCCAACAAATGAAGATTATGTTTTGTGTACTATTTGTTAGAGTTGAATCTAGGTTGATTGTTTAGTTTTTGGTAGGGAGTTTTATCATGAGTTGAGTTTATATGATTGTCATATGCTTGATTGATCATGAGTTAGATAGGCTAACTAGATTCATATTGAATGGCCCCAGATAAACTTCATATTTCATACATGCATAACATCAAAGGTTTTTGATAAAACTCTTACATATTGCTTTTAGACAAGAGCCTTTCTTTTCTTTGAACAAAAGTTTTCAAAGTGTTCTAAAAGTGTTTTGAAATGAGTTTAATCATTAATTTTATCTTAGAACATGTTTCATTTTATGTTCAAAGTGTTTTTGATGTTTTGGAAGGTTTTTTTTTGTTGCCCACATCGATGTTCACGTGCATAACATGCATGTACATAGTTCAAATTTCTCTGTTTTGAAAAACCATTTGCAATGTGGTATATGTGCTTCCTTTTCTTCCTCCCTACAGAATCAAAGGAGGAGTATTTTATTGATGATGATGAAGGGATTGTTAGAGTGCATGATGAGTTACCATTCAATACTGACAATACAACAATATTCTATTAGCCAAGCTGTGAAATAAAATCACACTTAAGCCCTTGTTCATCAAAGCCAGGGCTGACGAAAAAGTTATTAGAAGGGTTCTAGTTGATGGAGGACCTGCTATAAACCTGATCCCCGAGCATTTGGTAAAGAAATTAGACAAGTCTTTTTCTGATTTACTACCTCACAACATGGTTATCACATACTTCAATAGAAAACATTCTACATCTCCAGGGTGTGTGGCATTGGATTTAAAAGTAGGTTCTGTGACTAGAACAACTATGTTTGTAGTAGTACCATCAAAGATTAATTATAATCTATTGCTTTGAAAAAGAATGGATACACGGGGTTGGGGCCATGCCCTCTACACTTCATCAAATCATGTTCCTTTGGGATGACTATGGTCAATTAGAATTTATTAGGAGAGATAAAAGTTACTTCAGGTGTGAAGTAAGCAATGCTAATTTTGAGAAGTGCTTGTCTAGAATTTCCCTTATGTATTTTTTCAACAAGGAAGGGTTTTACATTAAACATCCTACCCAAGTACAATTATTGGATGTGGATTTGAAGATAGTTGATAACTACAATTATCATATGAGTTTGAGACTTATCCAAGACTCTTCACAACTCGTTTCTCACTTAGATGAGGAAGAGGACAATGTTGATGTGTATAGAGAAGATCCCACTCAAATTTTAGAATACAAGGGGATTGAAGATGATGTTACAGAGAACCTTTCCCGTCTCTGCCATGATGATGAGAACCATATTTATAACTTCTAACCAACTGGTTAGTAAGTTTCTAGTTGAAGAAACTAAGAAAAATCTCTTTTAGACCTACTGATGGGTCACAAAAATGTTTAGGGCTTGCTGATGGGTCCTTCAGCATTGTAATGGGTTAAGAACTTTTATTTTTTTTATAAACAATTTTTATTTTTTGTTGCTTAAGGCTGATTAAAGCTCATATTTATGTATTATGTATGTTTGGTTGCATAAACATATATATGTAATGCTTCTGTACGCTATTCATAAATATATATATATATATATATATATATATATATATATATATATATTATGCTCTTGTTCAGTTTGCTATCTCTATATTAAGAGTTTCATTCTTTTCTTAATATCCGCAGAGATTCAGAGAAGCAAAAAATATATTCTCTTGAACTTTCTCTGGACAAACAGATCCAAGGAACTAACGATTCCCTTAGTAAAGTGAATAATTACTAAGGAATCAAGAAATCTAAATATTCCTCTCAAAGCAATACTCTTGCTCAGGAAGCTATTGAGAAAATTGTCTATTATGTTGATAATATGCATAATTTAGATTACATTTATGACGAGGAACCTATGGGTTTTGAAAGATCATAACAACAAGAGAAGAGTGTAAAATTTGAAGATCCTTTAGAGGAAATCAACTTAGGCTCTGAACATTAACCCAGGCCTACTTACATAAGTAGTCTTCTAGGAGAACCTTTTAAGAGCCAACTTATTTATTTGTTATCAGAGTTCAAAGACTGTTTTGCTTGGGAATATAAGGAGATGTCTGGTTTGTCCAGAGACAATGTTGAACATAAGCTTCTTATTATCCCAAGATCAAGAATAGTCAAACAACCTCCCAGAAGGTTTGCTCCTAATATAATTCTAAAAATTAAAGAGGAAGTAGAAAGACTTCTAAAAGCTAAGTTCATTAGAACTGCTAGATATGTTAGTTGGATTTATAGCATAGTCCCAGTTATGCAGAAAAATGGAAAACTCAAAATGTGCATTGATTTAAGAGATTTGAATAATGCAACACCTAAATATGAGTATCCAATGCCTGTTTTAGATATGCTTATTGATTCAGCAACCGGGAATGAGATTCTAAGTTTTCTAGATGGTTATTCAGGGTATAATCATATCTTTATTGCTGAAGAAGATGTACTTAAAACTGCTTTCAGTTGTCCAAGGGCAATTGGCACTTATGAACGGATCATGATGCCTTTTGGTTCGAAAAATGCAAGGGCTACTTATCAAAGAGCAATGAATCTAATCTTCCATGATTTAATCAAAAATTTTATACAAGTGTATATAGATGATATGGTAGTGAAGTCAAAATCCAAAGATGAGCACTTGCAGAAGTTGAGGATGGCTTTTGAAAGAATTAGGAAGTTTGGTTAAAGATGAATCCTCTCAAGTGTGGTTTTGGGGTCTCTGCTAGAAAATTCTTAGGTTTCTTAGAGGAAAAAAAACTAGAATTGAAATTCATAGGAATAAGACTCAAGCCATATTTGATACTGTTCCACCAAGAAATAAAAACTAGTTACAATCTTTGCTCGAAAGATTAATTTCCTTAGAAGGTTCATTTCCAATCTTTCTGGGAAGATAAATGTTTTTCTCTCATTTATTAAAGTTAAAGAAGGAAGGATATTTTAAATGGGAGGGTGAACATCAGCAGGCTTTTGATGAAATTAAGAAATATTTAGCCAATCCCCCTATTCTGACTCTTCCAAGTCAGAATACACCTTTCAAATTGTATATATCAGCTTCTAATGATACTATAGGTAGTATGCTTTTTAAAGAAGATTATCTTGAAAATTAAAGAGTTGTTTATTACCTTAGCAGAGTTTTGAATGATGCATAAACCAGATACACATTTATTGAGAAGTTGTGCTTGTCTTTATACTTTTCTTGCACAAAATTGAAATATTTTATGAAGACATTTGAAGTGCAAGTAGTTTCGCAGTACAGTGTGATCAAGTATATGCTATTAAAGCCTATGTTGCATAATTGGATTAGAAAATGGGCTCTGGTCTTAACTGAATTCTCTCTAAAATGTATCCCTATGAAAGCAATCAAAGGTCAAGTGGTGGCTGACTTCATTGTTGATCATAAGATCAGGGATGTTGAAGTTAAGTCATAGGTGGATGATATGTTTGTTGGTCAGAAATCGTGGATAATGTACTTTTATGGATCTATACATAAAAGTGGTGTTATTATAGACATTGTAATTATCTCACCTACTAGTGTTCCTACCAAATTTGTATTTGAGGTAAACACTATGAGTTCTAATAATGAAGTAGAGTATAATGCTCTGATTGCAAGATTAGAGTTGCTTCTCAATCTGAGTGCAAAAACAACCATGGTTAGAGGAGATTCTTAGTTGGTAATAAGACAGTTAACAGGGAAATATAATTGTCTGAATCCAAAAATGGTTGTATACTTTAGTTATGCATTTGGATTAATCAGAAAGTTAGATAATGTCACTTTTGAATATGTCCCTAGAGCATGAAATAGCTAATGAGCTAGCTGAAAAGGCTTCTGGTTATAGAATTTCTGATAAAAATCAGGAAGCCTTATGGCAGATTAACCATAGACTCCCTATTGATTAGATTGGGGTTCATAATATGGATGTGACACATAGAGATTGGAGAACTCCTATCATTGTATATTTAAAAGATCCTAATTACCTGGCTGATAGAAAATTAAATTTAAAAGACATGAATTTTGTAATTTATGGAGAAAATCTGTACAAGAAAGGGGTAAATGGAGTTTTGCTCAGATGTCTTGATGATTCAGAAGTTTTAATTGCTTTAGTGGAAGTACATAATGGAATATGTGGTGCACATCAAGCAGGAGAAAAATTAAAATGGATTCTGAACCGATACAACTATTATTCGCCTTCTATGATCAAAGATTGTCATGAATATGCCAAATCTTGTCAAGATTCTTAAAGACATGGACATATTCAATAAGTTGCTACAGATTAACCCTGCTTCTTCAGAAAAGCATAGATGTACATTAGTAGGGTTAATTATTTTACCGAATGGGTTGAAGCTATATCTTTTAGAAAGGTAGATCAATTGGATATTATTGAGTTCATTGAGAAACATATTGTTCATAGGTTTGGAATTCCAGAAACTATTACTACTGCTCAAGGTTTAGTGTTTGTTGGCCAAAAAATGATTAAGTATGCTAAAGACACTGGTTTAAATTATTGGTTTGATCAAGAAGCGTGTCAGTAAAAAGCAAAAAACTTGGCATGAGACTCTAAGTCAAATACTTTGGGCTTACAAAAACTCTCCTAGATAAGCTACTGGTTATTTTATTTACAAATTAAATTATGATCATGATTCAATGTTTCCTTTTGAAATTAATTTGAATTCAGGTAGAATTCAGAGACAAAAAGAATTACGCACTGAAGATTATTGGGCCATGATGTATGATGAGTTAAATCAGTTATTTGAAGTTTGATTGATTGCTTGTGAAAATATCATCACACAGAAGGAGAAAGTGGCTAAGTTTTATAATAATAAGATTAAATCCAAATTTTTCTCAGAAAGAGATTTAGTATGCAAAGTTATTCTGCCTATGGACAAGAAATCCAATTTTTTTAGAAAATGGTCTCCAAATTGAGAAGGACCTTTTGAAGTTACAATAGTTCATCCTGGAAATGCTTATTCAATTAAGTTGATTGGTTCTGATCAAGTTTATAATGCTATTAATGGAAAATATTTGAAAACTTACAGACTAATAATGTGTGAAGTGAATATTCCACCTGATTAAGAGTAGTTATGCAAAAACTTTAAAGTATAAAAGAAGGAATCAGAATGAAACAAGAAAGCAATACTTAAAGTTGTTCAGAATATATTTATATTATAGACTCAACTGAAAGTTGTTCAGACTAGAAAAGTAAATACAGAAATTATATCAAAAGGGAGGGCTCTTCATCATTTCACTGTGCAATTTCCTCAATTCTCCCTTTCTAAAGCCAATCCATCAGATTCTTCATTGAGTCTTTGTTCCTTAGAAGTTAAATTGAGTCATTCCTCAATCTGAGATCGGGTATCTTGCTCAAGCTTGGCTTTAGTCGACTCTACTCCTTGAAGATCCCTCAAGAAATTCTTCTTCCTCTGCTCAGCACTTTGTAGTTTCTTCTTTAAGGACTTTATTTCCGCATCTAGAAGCTTAATTTTTCTTCTCCCAGTATTCAGAGTTTGATCCACTTCCACATATGAGGTTCTGGTATCTGCCATGTTATTTCGCACTTGATTCTTCTTTTGATCAGTGCTAATCTTTTGAGCTTCAGTGGTGCCAAGTTTTCTTCTTGTAGACATGTATTCTTCAAAGATTTTCCTAAAGCTATCTAACCCTAGGTTGATCAGAAAGCTGCTAGTAGATTGCAACTGCCTCAAGATCTTAGAGATTCTCTCTTATAGGTTTTGGTCCTTCACAATATCTTCCAAGGAGGTGGAAAAGGCCAAATCTTTTAATTCCAAGAGAAATTTGAAGTAGAGGATTAAGCAGAAGAGTAAAATACTTCCTGAAAAAATGAGGTGTAGTGCTTCTAGACTATATTTTTTTGCCAACTCCCTATTGGACATAGTGTCATAAGTGGTAAGGATAGAAGGTCCTTCTAAAGGGGTTGATCCAACAAGTAAAGGTATATATTCCAAGGAAGAAGGGATAGATCTAATAGGGGAAACCGAGATAGGTTGGGCAGGAGTTTCTAACATCACAGAAGGATCAACAACAAGGGGTTCAATTGATTAGAAAGGTTTAGAAACAGAAAGTTAGGAAATGACCAAAAGATTATAAACAATCATGCTTAAGGGATTAGTTTCCTCACCTTGTGGTTTTGAAACACCCTCCTCTACAATTAAGGGACCTAGAGATGAAGACCTTTTAGCTAGAGGGGCTTTTGATCTTTCTTCTATGCTGAAGTCCTCTGAAGAAGATAATCCTTCTCTAGCCTCTTGTAGAAACTGAGCTGTCCGAGCAGCAAGTTACTCCATAGATTGTTGGAGAGGAATTTCTAGGACAAACTCTAGATGAACCTCTAAGGGTTCACTCTGGACTGTTTGTCCCAAAGATGCTTTTCCTTGAGACATTCTCTAGAGAGGAATTTATTCTGATACTTCTTCTTCAAGGTCCACAGTTTGAGTGGGCTCGGAGACAACAGGTCTTCCAGTTAAAGTAGGCCTGTGAGACTGAAATTTAGAGAAACCTAATTAACATTCAAATAATGAAAAGTTATGAACAGAGAAAATCGTTAAAAGACCTATCCTTGTTCTCCTTGTAGAAGGGAGAGGAGCAGTGGTCTTCACCCTTTTTCTTAGAGGGTTGAGGTGACTTTGTCAACAAAAAAAATATGCATATTGGAATAGAAAATTACACACATTCTGAGAATAAAGAATGAATCAAAAGAAATTTACTTCAGAAGGCTGAGCTATAGTAGCTTTTCTTTTTTGTGCTGCAGGCTTGGATGGGGGGTCTGACCCAAAATTTAATCTCTCTGTAACTGAACAAAAGACACAAGATACATATCAGAGATATTCTCAAATTATTATCTAATGAAAGTGCTACAAATTCGTAAAACTCACCTAAAGGAGTATAACCTGTAACTATGGGTTCAGCATGAATAAAGCCTGGAAAATTTGAAAGAGAATAAGAACCAGGAGTGGGCTTTTCAGCCACTATTTTCTTAGAAAAAAACTCCTTATTATTTACAAGCTTAGTCCATTCATGCCCATCAGGCTTAATGGCTAAAGCAAATTGAGTAGAAGGCAGATGTGAGAATTTTGGTATATATCCCGATACACCAAAATGCCTACTCTGATACCTCTCAATTATCTCTTTCAAAGTTTCACTAGCTTCCTTCAAAGTTAAATCCAATCTTTGGGGGTTGTAAACTATTTTGAAGTACTTCTCAAACTTTTGAATTTCCTCAATATGGATACCTATGCTCTTTGAATACTTGTCCTGCACATGAGAAATCAGCTAATAAGAAAAGTCTTCATCTTCTAAATCAAGCTCTAAAGATGCAAAGTATGGGGTCCACCAAGAAGTGAATTTTGAAGTATGTCTAGGCCTAAGCTTATAATCAAAAGTCTTAAAGGAGAAATGAATGTCCCATTTGTTTAAAAACTTGGTAATATCTCCTAAACCCTTAACTTTTTGACCAACTATGAACCTATTTTCTTCTATCAAAAGAGGAGTTGGCAGAGGTTCAACAATTCCAAATTACCCAGCCACAAAGTTTGGGTGATAGGGATAAAACTTTACTTAACCATTTGTGTTTGGCATAGAGAAGATAAGTCTTGGGTAGAGAATGGCTTCCCAAATCCTGTCTACTTCAAGTTGTTCTGCGGTATCTCTCCTCTTTATAGGAGCAGTTCACCAGGAAGGGCCTAATCTTCTCAATGCAAAAGGGGCTATTCATAAGCTATTTATAAATACATCCATAAACCAAGAATAGTAACTTTTGAATTGTCGACAAGGGGGAGGTATGTAAGAACAGAGCTAAGGTACCCTAGCCTAAAACCTTCTGTGTCAGTACATACATCATTTGGGACTTTGCTTTCTATAGAGTCTTCAAAGAGGGCATTAAGCCACAATTGCAAAAACCAGAGGGGACCAGCAAAATTGGTTAAAGTCTTTTTAGTTCTTATACAAATAACCTAAAAGTTTACTACCAAGGCAGAAAGGTTTCTCTAGATGGGGAGATATAGCAAGAGGGAGTAGATCAGCAGCAATAGCCGCTAACCTAGAACAAAAAAGATATTTACAAAGCTAGTATTGCAGAAAAGCTATATGTTCAGAATCACAAATGGGTTCTAACCCATTTTCAAATTTTTTCTAAAAAGGCACTAAAAGCATAAGCATAGATAGGAGTCAAATTTAGGCCAGTATTCTTAACAAAACAAAGATCAGGAAGAGGGCCATTTTGTTTGATATCAACAATGGCAGCAAGATCAAAAAAGGTTGGGCTAAACATGCCTAATTGGGAATGAAAGAAAGAGGTTGGAGCATGCCAAAACATTAGGGTTGCTAAGAGCATGGTGCATTTATATTTAATAAGGGCAGCACTTAACCTAAGAGCAACATATATGCCCATTCTCTTCCAAGAATTCTTCTTGGTTTTCTCTAACCTAATCATCCATTTAACATAATCTTCCTTATTGGAGGAATGTTGGGTTCTGAACATCCTAGTACTTTCCATGAAGGAAAGAGTCATGACATAAGGTAAATTAGCGAGGACTACATCGTCATCGGAAGATGGGAAAAAAGACCTATATTTCTCTTCAAATTCTAAAGGCCTATAAGGTCCCAAATAAGCATAGCTATGACCATTGTGATTCAAAGGGATAAATAATTGACTCTTCATAATCGCCAGGGCAAAGGATCCAAAGGGAGATTTGGGGTTTTGAAAGTCTCTTGCTCTGTGGTGGTCAGAGGGGTCTTGTCTTTCCCCTTGCAAGAACCTTCAATAGCGACACTCTTGGATGAACCAGATGTCATTGATTCAGTTAAAATTTTCAAGAAGAATCAAAGAAAGGATTTTGGAGAGAATAGGGTTTTGCATTGATGAAATCACGAAGAAGAGAGAAGTATTGTTGATGGAAGAGTAAAGTACTTCAAGGCGGTTTCGCAACCTATTTATAGGTAATGAAACTCATTAATGAAAAAGTATTTGTTATACAAGAGAATACTTGTTCAGCATTGTTATGTAGAACAAAGCAAAGAAAAATGACTTAACAACTTAAAAAATCTACAGTAGTAACATGTTCATAAACTTGGAAAGTTTGCCGTAGTAACAAGTGTTTTGACACTACTTTGATAAAAGAAAGTCCCACCAGGCGTGCCAATTTGTTTCCCGCGTGTTTTACAAAACAAATAATTCCTTGACCTCAATTCGCAGCATGAAATTTTCTTCCTCTTAAAGGTTTAATTAGATTAAGAATAAATATTTCTGATTATGTTAATTCAGAAATAACGAAAGATGAGTATATTAACTTAGAATGCATTTTGATTAACAAATATGTGATTAAACAATGTAAAAGAAGTAAAGAAAATCATTCGATCATATTCCATTATAACACATTACAATGTACATGAAGTCTCAGACAAGGATCCTAGACGCTCAAACGGGTTAATTCCTACTTACATATAACTCATTGTGCTTCTGTTGTTAGCCATGATTTATCGAGGACGTGTAAGATGTGATAGGAAGGGTGGCAGGGTGTCAGAAGGATCGCGGGATAGATAGCCTTAGTTTGTGTTTTGGAAAAAACTTGGTTTCTTTGATATACACTCTACTGAACTATAATGGAATACTTCTTAAATAACACTCTTTTGTAAATCACAAAGACAAAATAACATAAGTTTTGTATATGCTATATTATTGCTTTCGCATGCCTTCTATGTACATAATGGATCCTATTTATAGTGCTTTGACTTGACAGAGCAGTTACATAAAAGAAGAAAAAGAAAATAAAATAATAGAAATCTTCCAATGGTGTTCTGACATGTGTTCGGAGCAGTTACTTCTACTTGACTTTCTATTTTTTAATCGTTAGAATTGTCACATGTGAAGATCTTATCCGTTTATGAAATAACTACCAACATTCCCACCTGAAATTCTAAATGCTCTCTTCTGCCCTGAACACGTGTCTATTCTTAAGTGCTTGCTCTTCCACTTTCTTAGCAATCATCGCTGAAAAGACTTCTACACATAATATAAAAAGATACGGCAATAGTGGATCACCCTTATATAAGCCTCTCTCTTCATGGAAACTATGATAAGGTTCTCTATTTATCATTACCAAAAAAACAACAAAAGAAACATTGTCCATAATCACATTAATAAGATTGGTCAAAAAGCCTATATGAGACATGGTAGCTCTAGGGAGGCACCAGTCAATTCTATCATATACTTTCGACATATCTAGCTTAATAGTCATATCACCTGCACTTCCTAACTTCTTTTTCACACGGTTAAATCCAAAGCATTATCCGCTATAAGCCTATCGGGAACAAAAGCACTCTGATTCTCACACACAAAGTAAGGAAGGACCAATTTTATTCTATCAGCAATAGTCTTTGTAACAATTTTAAACAACACATTGTAGATATTGATTGGCTTGAAATCCCTAGTATGATTAGGTCACCTTTTTTTCCATAATCAACACTATCAGAGTTTGGTTGAGATCACTTGGGTGGTAGGCGTCATTCAGAATCTTTAGGATAAGGCTAGTGATATCTCCTCCAACAATATGCCAGAACTTCTTATAAAATAGAGCTAAAGTACCATCCTTCCTAGGCGCCTCGATAGGGTGCATTTGGAAAACCGCCAAATGCACTTCTTTAGCGAATAGAGTAGAGAGTAAAACGCAAAGGGGATATTGTTTAAGTCATTCAGAATCTTTAGGACAAGGCTAGTGATATCTCCTTTAACAATATGCCAGAACTTCTTATAAAATAGAGCTAAAGTACCATCCTTCCTAGGCGCTTCGGTAGGGTGCATTTGGAAAACTGCCAAATGCACTTCTTTAGTGAATAGAGTAGAGTAAAATGCAAAGGGGATATTGTTTAGTATCCTCCCCTACACAAAGAGGAGGGCGCCAACGAAAATAACGCATAGGAAGAAAAGAGAAGTACATGCTTAGCGTGCAAGGCAGGCATGGAAAGGGCAGAGGCGTAGAGCAAAGAGGAAGTAACATTGTTAGTAGTTGGTGTGTGACAAGATTGGACAACATGAAAGGCTACCTCTACTCCACAAAGATGTCCGCTGGGAATATTGAGTAGGAAGTTAGCATAAAAGAAAAATGTCAACATCTGCATATAATGAAGACTCGCGGTGCCTCGTGAGAAGAGATGAGAATGACATAAAAGAGAGAAATATGTATAAAGGAAAATTAGAAACTTAGAAGGGGCTCTCTCATGGATTCCAGGGAGCCCAGTTTATTTCCCACACACATCTTCTCCATCTTCTTCATAAAAATTACTCCATCCTCTCCTCGAACAAGAGAGCAAGAGCTATAAAAATAAAAAAAATTCTCATCTCACACAACTTATAAGTCTACGAACCATCCAATATATTTCTAAAACCCTGTACTCAACAAAAATTTATCATACACTTTTATGGATGAATCCATACTTTTGTAACCAAGTGCCCACAAACAAAATAATGCTTGCAAATGCATTTCACACTAGACAACATGTGAACACATGGTGGTTGAGATTGACACTACCTTTATTGGAAAAGACACCACCTGTTGTTTTTTGGAAAAGTCAATCTAGAACTTTTTTTCGTGGAAAACTATGTCTTGAAATGTCTTTAAAACTTCTAAAAGGGTGGTGCCAATCCCAGCCAATCGAACACATTGCTCATCTGGTAGGAAGGGGAAATCAAACATTGGCCCACATATGAACAAGGCCACCAAAAAAAAAACATAAAAGAAAAAGGAGAGAACTTAAAATTAAACGAAAAAAAGAAGAAATAGAGAAAAAAAAAAAAGCAGTGCTTGTGTACAAGAGAAATCTTCTCTATCTTGCCGTAGGTTGTGCAATGGATTCATCAATTGAGAGGTAACTTTCAGCTCCACCCAGATCCATTGAACCCATGTTCATGGAAGAATGGAAAGAATTTCTTGACATCTCATCTGAATTTCCTTCTCTTAACGTTTCAGCCTCTCTCTCAATAGATATTGCATCTTGGATCTCCTTTAGAACTTCTGAAATTGATGGTCGCATGTGTCCATGAGGTTGAACACACATCAATGCTTTCTCTGCTATTTTCCACATTGATTGTAGGTCATAGTCATTTCGCAGCAACGGATCAATAATACCTTGTATGTCTCCACTCTCAATGTGCAATTTTGCCTGTGAAACAATCGTTGCATGGAACCACTGAGACTTAATAGGTAGTTGAAATTTAATAAAATATAGAGAATAATATATTTTTACAAATCAAATCTAAGCTGTCCGATCTAAAATCAAATGACTGAAATCTATTCTGACTGCACAGAATCAGGATACGTTTCATTCAGCAGTGCCTGTGCTTGATGCTCAGAAAATATTGCTGTTAATATTAGGGAAGAAATTGTTTTAACAAGCAGAGGTAGAACAGAATAGAGAGAACCCAGAGAATCATATAGCTTCTCTAACGAATTCGTTGTCATGATTTGTTTTTTCAATGTTGCAAATCAAATACTGTACAAATCATTTCAAAATATATATATATTAGAAAAACGAACTAAAAAGGATTTTAGAATTGGACATTTTTTTGTGCTTAGAAATACTCACTATATATTCCAAAATTGCCGAGGAACTTCAAGTTAAAACTTACCCATTGGACTATGTTTCGACAATTAACACCAAAGCTTTCATTCGATATTGCTTCTTGACCAGATATTAGTTCAAGAAGAATTACGCCAAAGCTATAAACATCGCTCTTATCAGTCAGCTGCTGGGAAATATAGTACCTGTTCAGAAGAAGTTTTAAGGACAAGCTTTGAGGTTACTGACATCAAAGGCAATTTTGAACTTTATTATCCAACAGAGAGCAAGCCATAATAATCTTTGTTTTGTTGAAACACAAATTCAGAATTGTTAAGAAGGCTTACTCAGGATCAAGATATCCTACTGTTCCCCGAACTATGCTTGAAACATGGGAGACTCCATCAACAGCAAGTTTTGAAAGACCAAAATCTGAAACCTTGGCTTTCATGTGCTTGTCAAGAAGAATATTGCTGCTTTTTAAGTCTCTGTGGATAACAACAGGGACACAACCTGTATGAAGATATTCAATCCCTGAACAAACATGAGAACAATACAGTTAGTATCTCAATCTGAAAATTAGATAACTAAATGACTAAAAGCTAGTTTGGATGAACTTTATCAAAAAAGTCCTTAAAGGAGTATAATATGTTATATAAACAATGTTATAGGTTGTTTCTATGTAAATTTCAAATGGCAGTTTCTGTAACTCAACTTTTCAAACAGAGATACGAACATTTAATTGAGATGCTGACTTTTAAAACTCATGCAGAAAAAAGGTATTACATATAACAAATTTTATTCGTATAATAAGAACTCCCTAAAAAGCTGATCCAAAGACCCTAGTTCTATCATATTCAGTAATGCGTTAGCTTTATAACTAGTAAAGCACTAACCTTTTGCAGCATCTTCTGCAATCTCAAGGCGCTTTATCCAACTGATACTCCGTCCATGAGCCAATGGGCCTACAAGAAGTCAGACATAATTCAACATATAGACTTCTGCTACTTGATTTAAATCAAACATGCTTACCATAAAGATGTTCCTTGAGAGTTCCATTATGCATGAACTCATAAACAAGCATACTGTTATCTTCTTCTCGGCAATACCCAAGCAGCTGTACCAAGTTTCTATGATGTATTCTTGAAAGAAGAGTCACCTGGATCAAATAAAAATATAACGAAACTGTAATTTAATTTCAATATCAATTGAAAGACAACAGAATTTGATGAGAACATTGCAAATAATTTTATCATTTTGTTAAGAAACAAAATGAAAAAGAAATCAACACGAGAGAGAGAGAGAGAGAGGAAGCTGAAATCCTACAAATTCACCTGTAAAATAAATTTTTAAAATATCACAAGCAAATTTCTTATTTTCTCTTAACTCTTCCTCTTTATTGGAGAGGCTGATTTTCAGGACTTAATGTAATGTTCCCCCTACTTGATTTGACGTGATTTTCTATGCTTCTCAAACATTGTTATCAGACTTTCAACCTTAGTTTCATTTCTCCCTCGTCAATTTCCATCCTAAACAAAATCTGAGAGACCATGCTCAATTCATTGAAGGATTCTGGCAGAAAACCTTATAAAGTTTAACTTCAGAACATATTACGGGGATCAAATAACTTTATAGTACCCTTTTTCTCCGAAAGCCTAAGCTCTGTAACGCAGTTTTAGAAAGTTCTCTGAGCAATTCAAGTCAACAATCAACATAAATTAATTCATCCAACTTTGCAAGCCCATGTTGCCACTTTGGGACAACAACTGGCCTCAGACAACAACTATTAAAAAGATGTTACATGTTTTTGTAAGGACAACCTTCTTTCCTATTCATGAACAGGGTTCTAGATAGTTTTTTTTTAGATAAGCAGTTTTGTTTTACCCCATTTAGCAGAAAATGGCTTGGTTGTTGTTCTTGTATTTGGGTCCATGCATTATTTCAATCATTGATAAATGTTTTACAACAGTGAAACAAAACAAAAACTAAATGGCCATAAAACAAAAAGGCCAACAAAGCAAAACATTTGAGGATAGTGCAATGCTGGAATATTTAGAGGTATATTTGATGCAGCTTACCTCATTGGAGAACTCTCGTTTGCCTTGGTAGGAATTACTGGTTAGAACCTTAACTGCTATCTCTTTACCATCTTTCAGTTTCCCATAGTATACAACTCCAAAACCACCAGAACCAATTTTTTTCTCAAAGTTATTTGTAGCATTCTCAATTTCAGAAAAACTGAAACAGTGAGCAGCTTCTGTGGGATCGTCACTCTTCCAAGAAGCCAGCCTTTGAGTAGGGAGAGACATGAGCCGGTCTATGAACAGTGTGAAGTGTAAACATACAAATCATGTTCTATTATCTCAAATATCTAACAGACAAATGATTATGTTTAGAATCCTACCTTGCTCATAATATCTTTTCTTGCCTTTACGCATAAACAAGCAAGATATAACAGTAGCCAAAAGTAGAACAGAAGCCCCAACTGCCGAACCAATAATAACATACATGTGGCTCTTCATTCGACTTTCTCTATGAAGATTAATGTTTCCAGAGTAGCTATTGAAGGCGACAGCGGAAAAAAACAGTGGTTATCATGTAAATATGATGGGAATTAGAAAAATTGAGACAGAAGAATAAGCAAAGTCTTAGAAGAAAAGAAATATACTAATCACCGGAGATTTCAGGTAATTCCTCTTAAATTTGGGTTTTTGGGCCTAACTCACTCTCAAAAGCTATAGCTCATAAGAGGAAGATGGTCACACCACTCATATACTCTTAGGTAGCCATATCTTTAGTAGATGTGAGACTTTCAACACACCCCCTCACGCCCAGGACTGGACATCTAGAACGTGGACAAATACAGGTGGCCCAATAAAGTGAGACTTTCAACACACCCCTCATGGGTAGCCCAATAACGGATGTAGGATAGACTCTGATAACATCTTAAATTTGGGCTTCTGAGCCTAACTCGCTCCTAAAAGCTAGCTCATAGGAGAAAAATTGTCACACCACTTATATACTCTTAAGTGACCGTATGTTTAGTCAATGTGAGAATTTCAACAATCGCATTTCAAGGGGACCAAAGATTCTAACAAATACTGAAGACAGAACATACTAATACTATCCAATATTTCTAGGAAGATTAGCGGCAGATTGCTAAATTATTCATCTATGCAATCAAAGCAACACAATTCATCCAGCTGAAAGTCAGAAACCAGAAGATTAAATGAAATAAGTCTAAAGAAAGAGGCCAGGCCAAATGCGAGAAGATCATAAAAAAGGGGGAGGCGAAGCATAACTTCCTTTCCATCTTAAGTGTGATGCCAGATGTTTCCATCTAATGTTGAAGTTAGAAAGTAAAAACTGTACTCACTTGAAAACTAAATCCTTGCTCAGGAGACCTGATGGCACAGTTCCTGATAACATATTATTTTGCAAATACCTGCAAATGCCATAAGCATTACCAGAATTACATAAAAATAAAACAAACATGAAGCGTAATAATTTAATTATTATTTAAACATGCCTCCAGTCTCATGGGTGATTAACAGAAAGATATTCATTTTAGTGGAGACATATTATACTGATGAGATTAAAATTGGATATATAGAAAGTATACTAATTCCAATTTGATAAAATAACGGATACATAAGTTCAGGATAGCTTACAGTTCCCTCAAACTTGGAAGGTTCTCAAAAGAGGTTGAAAGCACACCTGACAACTGATTGTTTTCCAGATGACTGCAGCAGGAAAAGGTAGCAGTTAACTAGATAGTACACAGCAATAGCAGGACTAAGGGAAGAAGTTATCGTGAATTACATGATCTTTAAGTCCATGCATCCAGTAAAATCTGGTAACGGGCCAGTCAACATATTCCCATCAAGCCATCTGCATCCATTAATTAATCATTCAACTACCACAATATAAGTTTGATGGATTAAATATTAGACATGAGCAGTTTCATTCACCAGAAAAAAGAAGCAAATAGAAATCAAGATGAAACTTACAGTTCAACCAGACCAACCAATTTGGTGATATCTGAAGGAATTGTCCCAGTCAAGTTTTTATTGGATAATAAGCTGCCACCACCAGGACCAAAATAACTATTATAAGATCACTTGTATTTATCTTTTCAAACATGTGATGACACATTATTTTCAGAAGCAAACTGGTTTTACTTCTCTCTTTTTCTGTTGTGTTGGGGGTAGGGGTGTGAAGTAGAAGGAGTCCACATATGGGAAAAATACAACCTAAAAAAAGATTAACCTTTACATTGAAACTATTCTTGGTTGTGGATCTGAGCTACAGCGGACCCATGACCATGGAACTGGCAAACATGGGTCACCTCCTTCATGTGCCCAGTCTGCTGAAGAGTAGTGTGAAAGTACACTAGAAATAGCATCTCCTGCAATACATCCAACCCACACACTACATACATTATAATATTCTAATGCTTCAAACAAGATTTAATTGACAACATTTGCATTAGAACCAAAATACTTATTAAATGGTTAATATAAACAATTGCAAGTTAGCCAAACAACATATCATATGGTCAGAGTAGCTTCTTCGTAGGGGACTTACCATCTGGAGTACCACCATTTTTCTCTAGATACGAATTTATCTCCATGGCATTTAGGAGAGGTCCCTTGGAAGAATCAGACGTCTTGCCAAATCTAAAAGAAAGCACAAAGGGTAGGGATATGTTTGTAAATCCTGGTTCATAAAGGCGATATTTCCCTTGAGCATTTTCTTCAATGTTTACTACAGCCTTGCTAAGATCAGGCTGACCTGGAAGTACTAGCCTGAATTTTCTGGACTCGTCGGGACCCAAATCTTCAATCTCGGCAAAATATGTGAATGCCCAACCAGTAGCAGGAAAACCATCCAAGTTCAACCGGTAAGTTAGCGATCCGTTTGTACCCACTACAGCTGTCTGCATCACTTTCACCGGCGGCATTTCATCTCTGTTAACATCTATCGGTAATTTGGTAGAAATTTTCTCTGTTCCAGCAGCAACATCAACAAGATAATTTGCTTTCTTCACAGTATCAGACTCCCAAATTCTATCAAAAGGGTCATCAGGATACCTGATACAGCAGAACTATAAAGTTCTTGAATGACAGGAAACTGCTTCAAAAACCACAAGTCACTAACTAACTACACATGTAGACAACTACATAGTTACAGAATGAATTTTTGAAATAGCTATTTACTATGAGTGAATATGGCTATCCATATTGAAGTGTCCAGATTGTGAACTTAAAGTTCTTTAAACAGGTGGAATCATATGGTTCACTGATCACATATTACCCTTCTACACTCCGCGTATCAAAATTAATCCATATCAACACACAAACAAACATACTTAGAGTCTTTAGAAGATTATTGTGAGCAAGAGCTTACAATGAAGCAACACATAGAACTACCTAAGGTACCTGATTGGAGTATCACTGTCCGCGCCAAAATTTATCCTTGCAGAGACACTGAGGTAAAATCGTTCCTCATATTCCGTATAATAAACCGAACCATTGAATTGCCGAAGTTCAAGCGTAGATATGAATGGCTGCCCCGTCGTTGCATTTGACAAGCATACACTCACGCTAGGACTGGAAGCCAAAAAAATAAGCTCTCGCATCTCTATAGTGCTAGCATCCGATATAACAATAGTAGACCAATGCGTAGCCCCAACAGAAATGTCAAATTTGGGATAAACATTGTTTTTGTCAAAGTTCCCATACAAGAAAGTGGCCCTCAGTAGGTACCTTGTCCTACTGACAACATCAAGTGTGTAGCAATATTTCCTGGAATCAGCAGGGAAGTGTCTTAGTGTTGTATATTGTTTCCGCGTCTCGTTTGCAACTGATATAGTGCTTATTTCTCCATAAGGAAGTTTGTCAGGAGTCCATTCAAGACCAATTTCATCAGTGAAATTCTCACTACCCCCGCAATCCAAACTTACAAAACCTGCTTATGAAGACATATATTGTTACTCAATAACAGTATAGTTGAATCAAATTAATTCCAAATAACAAACAAAATAAAAAATCAGAGCAATGGAAACTTGTAACTTGAAAAAGTTGTTTCAACACTCGCACAACAGAAGAAAAAGTTTGTAAAACAAACAACACAGAGATGCATAAAACTTTTTATTTCTAGACTAGCCACAAGTATCTTCCATAAGAGACAATCCAGTACGACCTGGGAACATCACATCAAGATGGGCCTAACTCTCCAAGAAAGTTTTGTTTCCATCCCCAAGAGCTCGAACTTGAGACCTCTTGCTTAAGGGGATTCAAGCATGTACCACTTTTGCATAAAACTTTATCTCAACTGATTTCATGAGCAACTAAATACACACAAATCAACTAAATCAAAGCTTAGATCTTAATCTACTTTTGATTCTGCTTAGGTATGAACTATACAACAAGTGTCTATAGTTAAAGTAAAGCTATCTCTGTGAAATAAGATGTTGCACAAACCAAAAAACACTTAAATATTTAAGGAAAAAAATAAAAGATAAAAGGAGTTGATAAGGAGTTCTCAGAAATCATATTTTCATCCAAAAACCACCTTAGGGCACATGATAGACGCAGAAAGATGGATAAGAAGTAGAAACATTCAGAAACCGAGAACCGGTGCCGGAAGAAGGAAGCACTACGAAAATTACTAAAACAAGACGTCATTCGTAATGCAAAAACAGGTGATTGAACTGAAAACGCTTCAAGTTAAGGGGAAAAAAAGAGCGTAAAAGGAAAGAGAGAGAGAGAGAGAGAGAGAGAGAGAGAGAGAGGTACCTTGCATAATCTGAGCAGAGGAAAAAGGCGAGGGGAGAAGGAGAGAGAGTGCAAGTGCAAGAAGAGAGGAGAAGAAGAGTGAGCTACACTCCATTTCCGATGAGTGAAGCTTTGCAGAGATAAGACCATAAAAATGGCGGAACCTGAACCAATGCACAAAAAGTGACTCTCACTGATTGTGTGTGTGACAGAAGGAGAAGAGCATTACCATCGTAGATTGCTAGTTTAATAACGGGAGTAGTATAAAGTTTAACGCATAATCAAAGGTTTAAACTTTAAACAAACTAAATATAAAAAAAAAAAATATTTAAAAAATCTTAATAAACAGAAATACTTCAATTTATTAACTGAAATAGATCATAAATTATTTTAAAAAAATGCTAATTAGTTTAAGAGTACTCGTTAAAAAATCATTTATTTTTAGATTGGACTTTAAAATAGTCAAAAACACACTCAACCTAACTTTAACTTACCCCTAATTACAAGTACACTTATTAATTATATAGTTTCTATATGGTTTCATGTTTATCTTATAAGAAAAATGACTTAATTAATATTTTTGTATAACTAAAACATTTGATGAAATATTTTTATCATTTTATATAAAATTAGTTTTTTGTATACTCACTAACAAAAAAAAAATTTTATTGAAATATTTTTCTTTCTCATATTAAAATTTACTATGACAATTTCCTTTTTAATATAGTATTACGTGACAAGCGAAGATGCATGGTAAGTTCTTTTGTTTTGGCCAAATATATCTTTTGGTTATGTATTGTATTTCATTTTGGTATTATATTTTTTTTAAGTTATATTTTGTTTATGTATCTCTTATAAACATTTTATTTTGGTCTAATAGATCAATTCCGTCAGTTCATTAACAGAATTGACCTAATAAAAACATGGTCAAATTACGTCATTTATCTCCAAACCGAGAAAAATCATAATATACGCATGAACCCTAATAAGAGCAGAGTCAAATTACCTTGTAACGGGGTGATGAAGTAGACGAATTTGAGCAAAATAAAATATTTATAAGAGATACATGACTAAAATGTAAAAAAAAAAATATAAGACCGAAATGAAATACACATAAAAAATAAAAAATACCGAATTAAAAAATACATTTCGCCTTTTGTTTTTGGTCAAAGCTCCGTGAGAGTTGGGAATGGAGTGTTAATCGAGTTGTAGTACTGGTACTATTATTCCAATTTTCATCTTTCATTGCCAGATGTTGACGCTAAATACACTTTTGCTATCAACTTCGAACATGCTTTAAAAATAAACTTAACCTTTAAGTTAAAAGGAAAAGGAAGCACAAGAGAGGCAACTAGAGTATTATAGACTTCCATGACTTCTACTAACTCCAATTATTACTTTTATTATAATAAAAATAATAAAAGTATTAGGTTTAGAAAATAGTTTCCTAATCAAAAGTTAAAAAAATCACTAAAATCTATTTATTTTTTAAAAAAGTATAATAACCCAGAATTAAACTCAATACTCATACATACGTTGGTATGTACTTACCAATTAAATTATATAACTAAAACATCTAAAAAAATATTATAAAAATATTTATATTCAACTCACCCAAAAAAAATAAATAGGGCTAAAAAACTTGTTACATGCAAGATCATCTCATACTCTAATTTCCAATTCCCTTAGGTTACTGCCACAATTTGATCAAGTTATTTAACAGGTATAAGCAAACAGCCAAACACAATGTTTCAGTCATATAGTTTAGTTAGTGAACATATGGGGATATGTGTGTATAAATACGGAGTTTGATCCCTAATTGCTGTACTTTCCTATCAACAAAAAGAAAAACAACCAAACATAACATATTTCTTTGTGATTCACACAAAATAAAAATGAAGAAAAATAAACAATTAATTTATTTCTAACTTCATGACTCAATTTCATAATTGATTTTGATCAGATGTTTATCGTTGATAATTGACACTTTCGATTTTTGCTATCAATTGTAATTTTTGTGCCAGATTTTTAGTTCGAACTTCATAATTTATGCAATAAAGAATAATAAATAATCATTTTCATTAATTCTAACTTCATAATTTATATAATTTTTTTAATAAATATTTTAATTTTAACTTTTGAATTTTATGTGAACAGCTATACCAAAACTCCCTCACAAATGTCTTAGTGATGTACAAGGCTGGCCTAATAGTAAAGCAGCTCAAGCCCTCGTTTTAGGTCCCAAATTTTGGAAGGAGTGATTGAGACCACCCAACTTTAAAATTCTCACCATCCCTTTATATATAAGAATCATAAATTTATATATTAAAAAAAATAGTGTCACTTCTAATCAGGATGGTCTTAATCCCTTCCACTAAATTTGGTTTTGCTTATTATAGGTTTTTTTGAATAAAATTAATTTTTTAATTACAAATATTAAAGGAACGTAAATTATACAAGCACATGATTTCTAGTTTGTTGGTTTCTCTGATTCCTTCCCTCTCCAGTGTCTCTGATTCTAATCTCCATGCTGGGGACCCTGGTCATGTAACTCAGTTAACAATACATAAAAACATAGGGTCCGATCCTCAATTATATTACTTCCTTTTGAACTCAAACAAAACACTCATTGACAAATGTCAAAAGAGACGGAAGCTTCCACCTTGTAAAATTTATAAGAGAATGTTTTGGAAATTGGAAGATAGATGTACCGTAAAGGTTAAGCTAAGGGTGTTATTAAATAATGTCTTTTAAGATATTTATTAAAATTATTAAAATTAAAAAAATAATTATATGTATATATTATTTTATTTTTTAATAATATTTTTATTCTATTTAATTTTTTAAAAGGTATTACTAAATAACATTTCCCAACCATAAAGAATGAAAAAAATGGTCAATTAAAAATCCCAACATGGCAACATGTCTCACTATGGTGTTTAATCACTTTGAAGACCTTTCTGTAAAGCTAGATGGATCCATTTTCTTCTTTTTTGTTGACGAAATAAAAAATAAACTTGATAAGGGCGTAGCCTTTAACTTTCATAAAGATGACAGAATTATAATGATTTTTTTGTAGCCTTCACCTTTTTCCACTTTTGCTTTTGGACTTTAGATGGAATCAAAAACATTACAGTCACGCATTTTGAGTTCATTTTACGTTATTCCTTTCAAATTGTTGAGTACATAAGTCATTTTTATTTTTAGTATTTAAATTAATATTTTTATAATAATAATAGAAAAAATAAAATAAAATAATATAAAATTTAATTATTTATAATAAAAAATATGATACACATAAACTTATTGAATATACCCTAAAATGATTTGATTGCTATATAGTGGCTGCTTTTTCCGCTGTGGTTCAGGAGTCAAATAGTGGTTGCAATGAAGACGGCTGTCTCCGAGTTTAATTCTACACATAATAATAAAATATATCTAATAATTTAAATATTAAAATTTTGAATTTTAATTTTATTTTTGAAATATTTATATAATTAATGTATTTATTAGCATAAAAATAATTAGTTACACACAATAAATTGAGAGTAATAAATTTCTTTTATCATTAAATTGAAGGTAATGAATTTTAATTTTATTTTTAAAATATTCATTATAGTTAGTTATTTACAATAAATTGAGGGTAATGAATTCTAATAAATTATAAAATTAATGTATTTCTTATACTAAATAGGACTTGATATTGTATCATATCATTTTTTTTCATAATAACAATCAAGTTTTTAGAGGGTATTTGATAGTAAAACTAACTTTAGTTATTTCTCATGCTTCCTTCTCTTAAAGGCATTTGAACTTGTGTTCTAGATGATATTGTTCTTAAACAATATTGTTCTTACACTCCAACAACTTGTTCATTCACTTCCTCATCAACCCCTTTCAATCTACAATAATAATGGATAAAGACTATCAAAAAAGGCAATTGTAAAGGACCTAGAGGCATCACAAAAGGTTCAAAACTTCACTACTCTAGCCAAACTTTATTGTCACTAAAAGAGTTTCAAGGCTGATTTGGGAAAGGGTGGAACTTGGGAGAAGTTGTCGTTCACAGCGTAGTGCTTTGGGCGATGGTGTTATGTGTTGTGAGATTATAACGGTGTACGGTGATTTTGTTTTCCGAGGTCTTAAGGTGCAAAAGAAGAATCCAGCTCGACTTAACAGCTTACAAGCCCAATTGTACAGTTTTTTTTTCTATATTCTTAGCCGCAAATGGTATGAGAAACTTTCTATCTTGTTACTGTCTTGTGGGTATAAACAGGCACACGCTGATCACAGCCTATTTATCAAGGCCACTAATCATGATTTTACTGCCTTAATTATGTATGTTGATGATATTGTGCTGACTGGAAACTCCATCTCTAAAATTTTCTGAATCAAGTCTATTATATATTCTCAATTTTATATCAAAGACCTTTGGCTAATTGAAATACTTTTTAGGGATTGAAGTTGCTCAGTCCACCAAGGGAATTTCATTATGCCAAAGGAAATATTGTCTAGACCTTATCAAAGATTCTGGCATGCTGAATTCTAAGCCTTGTTCCATGCCAATGGATAATTCTATGCATTTACATCAGCATTCCAGTCCCCCTCTTTTTGATCCTTTATCGTATTGGCGTTTGGTTGGACGTCTGATTTACTTAACCAGTACACGCCCTGATATAGTGTTTGCCACACAACAGCTTAGTCCATTTATGATTGCCCCAACTGAAATTCATTTCCAAGCTGTCATGAGGGTCATTCGTTACTTGAAGGGTTGTCCAGGAATGAGTTTGTTCTTCAGCAGACACTCTCCTACTCAGCTACTTGGCTTCAGCGATTCAGACTAACAACTTGTGTCGACACCCGAAGTTCCATAACAGGTTACTGCTTCTTCATTGGTAACTCTTTTGTGTCTTGAAAAGCCAAGAAACAATCAACTATTTCTAGGTCCTGACAAGGTTTTAATTGTATGGGGAAAAGCACAAAACAAGAAAAACCAAGGTTCAAAGCTAGGTGTTTGATCACAGAACGATGAAAGGAACAAGGAGGAAGGAGGAAAACGTAAAAAAAGGAAACTGAAGAATGTATTAAGTCTCCCAATTGAATTCTCAAATTACAAGAGAAGGTCTATTATATACAAAAGGCTAGCAGCATGAAACTAATAATAGAAAATTAACAACTAATTGTCATAACCGAAAGGGTGAAAAGGAGACTATGAAGAAAATAATAAAAAGATGAAAACATAAAATACATTTGCTAACAAGGACTTAAGAGGGTTAAGTGACTTGTTCAAATAATTTCATATTGGGCCTTATGCTTGATGGTGATGTGTGCTCCGAGGATGAATCATTGTTGGGTAAATCATCAGAATCATCTTCTGTTATTAGCGCTCCGCAAGCTGGAGCATGTATGTCCAACATGCCCAACTTGGAGAGATTCAGTTAGAAGGGATCACGAGCAAGAGGCTTCGTCAGAATGTCCACAAGTTGGTGTTGTGAAGAGATAGGGAGCAAGTGAATGAGACCTGATTCAATTCTTTCACGTATGGTGTGACAATCAAGCTCGATGTGTTTGGTTCTTTCATTAAAGGAATCATGTTTTGCGATGTGGATTGCATATTGATTGTCGCAGAATAAAGTACAAGGATTTCTGAGAGGCATGTGCAGAAACTTGAGAAGGTTGCTTATCCATTGTATTTCGCCGAAAGTAACAGCTAAAGCGCGGTATTCTACCTCATCTGAAGATCTAGATGATGAACCATGCTTCTTGGCTCACCATGAAATGAGAGAATTACCATAAAAAATGCAGAAACTTGTCACCGATTTTTTGGAATCTGGACAACCTCCCAAGTCAAAATCAGAATAAGCTTGCATCTTGAAGTCTGATTGGGATGGAAAGAAGACGCCTATTCCAGGAGCAGTCTTCAGGTACCAAAGGATTCTTATTGCTGCTGCTTTGTAGTGAATGTCTGTGGGGCAGTCAAGGAATTGACGCAATTGTTGCACCGGGTAGGTTATGTCTATGCGTGTTGAAGTGAGGTAGAGTAACATGCCTATGAGTCTTCTATAAGCAAATTTGTCTTCTAATGGTGTTCTTGCCTTCTTTGAGAGTCTCAAGGTAGAGTCCATGGGAGTTTGGAAAGGTTTATAACCTAGTAAACCTGCATCATACAAAATTTCAAGCGCATATTTTCTTTGGTTGATGCAGATGCCTTGAGGAGATCTTGCAACTTCAAGTCCTAGCAAAAATCGTAAGTCACCAAGATCCTTGATGTTGAACTGTTGATGCAGAAAGTCCTTGACTTGATTGATTTGTGCAATGTTGTTGCCAACAAGGACTACATCATCTATATAAATAAGTAGAGCAACGAACGCAAATGAATTATTCTTTATAAAAAGAGTATGATCAGCAGTGCATTGTGAGAAACCAAGTGATTTTAAAGCATAAGATAGAGTACAAAACCACTAATTACTTGCCTGTTTTAACATAAAGTGACTTCTTTAGGAGGCAAACACTGTCTTTGGATGGTACTTTGTAGCCTTGAGGTGGCTTCATGTAAACAACCTCATCAAGTTTGCCATGTAAGAAGGCATTATCTAAATCCAATTGTTGTTAAAACCAGTTCTTGGCTGCAGCAATGGAGATTAGCAATCTCAAGGTTGTCATCCTAGTCATTGGAGAGAAGGTTTCCATGTAATTAAGACCTTGGACTTGTGTATAACCTTTTGCTACAAGACTCGCTTTGTGTCTAACAATTGTTCAATCCTTCTTATACTTGATTCAGAAGACCCACTTGCAACCTATAGGATTTTTATCTGCAGGTAAAGGAACAATCTCCCATGTTTGATTCCTTTCAAAAGCACTCAGGTCTTCTTTCATAGCAGCTTCTCATACCTCATGCTTCACTGCGGCAGTGTATGATTTGGGCTCCGTTGTGACTGATATGTTGGCAATGCAATGGGTATAAGATTTGCTGAGATTAGTGTAGGATAGAATAGAAGACAAAGGGTAAAGACAAGTAGATGGTTTTGTTTGTAAGAGATTAAGGTGGGATGTTTTGTGTGCAAGGTATTGACAATGGTAATTACTGAGATAGTTGAGTGGCTTTGATTGTGTGGAAGAGTGTCTAGGTCCTTGTCTCACAGTATCCGAAGGAGAACCATGAGAAGAGGTAGGAAAAGGATCATTAGTAGGGGATGGTAATGTTGAAGGTTGTTGTGGAGGTGAGCTATCAGGTTCTGCAGTCTATAGAGTATCTGTATAACCTACATCAAAGTGGTTATCATAGTTAGGAAGACACAAAGAAGAGTGCTCCTTGCTTGTGTTAGTAGGATGCTGATATGGAAAATCTCATAGAATATCACGTTTCTAGACAAAAGTATTTCTCTGTTGTGAATATCATATAAAAGAAATCCTTTGGTTCCATGCCTATATCCTAAGAAAATGCATTTAGTGGCTCTTGTGTCCAATTTTGATCTATGAGCAGTTAATGTTGAAGCAAAACATAAGCAACCAAAAACACGTAACATGGAAAAGTCAGGTAGTGCAGAATACAGAATCTCAAATGGACTTTTGTTCTCTAAAACTGGAGAAGGAATCCGATATATTAGATAAGTGGCATGGCCAACAGCATAAGACCAAAAACATTTGGGAATATTTGATTGAAAAGCAAAGCTCTTCCTACATTTAATATATGTTGATGTTTGCGATCAACTATAGCATTTTGTTGAGGCGTTTCCACGCAAGAAGTTTGATGAAAAACACCCTTTGAAGCAAAGAAAGAGGTCATCTTAAATTCCAAACTGTTGTCAAACCTGAGACACTTAATTCTAAGTACCAACGCAAAGAATTACCAGGGCAAGGATATTGAGAGGTGGTTCTTTCCACAAAAGCCATGTTCAATTGCACTAGTTTCATATTAGCAGATGAGTCAGGTAGGAGAGACATGAGAGACTTGTACTAGTCAGCAACCATAGTATAATGTAGATCATCCTTCTCTGGAACAGAATCTAATGGCGGATCTTTGTCATCCGTGGAGACCAAATTGGCAGATTTGTTAGAAAACTTCAGGTTTTTGAACTTGAACCCTTGTGCAAAACCATGTTTCCTATAACAAACATTTTCTGTGTGTCCATTCTTGTGGCAATGAGTACAGAATTTCTCTTTCTTGTTTTTAGAAGAGGGCACATAATTTGGCTTGGATGTGTTCGAAGATGAGGCAGCAAAGGCAAGAATGGGAAAGGGCTGGGAATCACCAGTCAAGAATTATTTTTCTTGCTGAGAGATTAATGAGAGAACTCTAGTCATAGGAGGGAGGGGATCCATAATCATAATATGCGAGCAACGGTGGAAAATTGATCATTCAAACCTCTTAAGAAACGCACCACCATGTCAGTGTTGCATTGGGATTTGAGCTTTTGCAATGCACCACAGGTACATGTTGCAGCGCAAGAGCACTCAGGAATTGGATTCAGAAGATCCAATTCATCCCATAATGTCTATATAGCAGTATAGTACTTGCTCACAGAGAAATCCCCTTGTTTAATGTGATAGATTTCCTATTGAATCTCCGAGATTCTGAAAAGATCAGCATGACAGAACCGTTCCCTCAATTCTGACCATGCTCTATCAGCAGTAGGAAACAGAAGAAGGGATTGTTCAATCTCAGGACTCATGAGCGGAAAAATCCATTAAGTTCCTATGCAACATGTTAAGTGATACTTAAGAATTCACGTAGAATTAAACGATATCGTTTCAATAGAAAAAATAGTTCAATTTATTCCCCCATTTCAAACACGAAAAAATCGCTAATTAGGTTCCCAAATCATTTGCTTTATTCCCAAATCCTAATTACAGAGATAAAAGCCCTAGTTACTATTAACTGGTCGAGCCCTTCTCCATCTTGTTCGTTCTCGCGGCCTTTGGTTCCTTTTCATTCTCGTGCACCAATCACTTTAGTTCCTCTTATGGTTAAAGGGGAATTTCAGCCTCTAAATCTCTTCAACCCTAACTTGAATCTCACAAAAGAAATCCTAATATGAGTTCTCTGAAGTCGCATAATGGAGAAGAGCAACCAACAATTTGAAGAAGAGGGGTGCAAGAATTTTCCCCAACCAGAGGTGCATAAGCATGAAGAACCTGAGGCCGCCGCGACAATGAAGAACTTGAGGCCACAACAAAAACGAACTAGAAGCTGCAAGAACAATGGAACAAAGGTCGTAAGAACAATGGAACAAAGGCCACGAGATGACAGAGATAGCGAGAACGAACAAGGAGAAGGGATAGCGAGAACGAACAAGGAGAAGGGTTGTGTAATTAGGGATTTTACCTTTGACAGTCCTTTTTACTTGAGAGAGGGACTAAATTGAATGATTTGGAAACCAAGATTAAGGATATTTGGTGTTTGAATTGGAGGATTAAAATGAACTATTTTCTTCTATCTAAACGACGTCATTTTAATCTTACTTGAATCCTTAAATGTCACCTAACGTGTCACGTAAACACTCCGATAGTGTGACTTAATGTCAGAGACTAAAGAAACCTATAAAATGAAACCAATTCAAACATTTTAAAAGTAAACAACTAAAACATGCAGTATCTATAAAGTGAGGGACTTTTTGAGTGAATTAATCAGTTCATCAATTCTTCCTTTCGGTCTGTTCTCCGTTTCATCCGTCTCTCTACATTTCTTGTTCAATGAGACAGCTCAATGGACAATTCTGCAATGGAGATTGTTCTTTGTAATATAGTACCAATTTCTTGTTCTCTGTATGCATTCCTTTACCATTGAAAATAAGAAAAACTCTGTTTTACATACTATCTTTAATCTCTAATTCACATAAAAAACGAGTCCATGTGATTTAATGGAACTCCTGCCAAGTTCACGCAATAATAAATAGGAATAAAGAAAGTAATATTAGTGAAAATGTCACTACAAGAAGGGAAAATAAGTGAAATTTGTCTGATTTTGTTTTAAAGAAGGGAACGTGACACTTTCTATTCCTTAACTCTGCGTAAATTCAGTATGGTCCTTTAATTTTTTTTATCTGTTTTAGTTCCTTAACTTTTATTTTAGATTTAATTTGGTCCCTTCAGAAATGATTTTTGATCCGTTAACGTCCTGATAGATGTAACCGTAAGGACTAAATTGAATCCAAAATAAAAATTAATGGACTAAAACGAATAAAAAAAAAAGTTAAAGAATCAAAATGAATTGACACAAAGAATTAAAAGACCAAAAACGTTATTTTGTCCTTAAACAATCTTGATAAAATTTGTTAAACTTTTTGCTCTGTAATGCTTGTATTATTATTTTTGATTACATTTCTTTTTCTTGTGGTGGAGTATGGTATATTTACTTTGTAAAGGTATTTTTCTTAAAAAAACAGAAGTATTTTTCTTTAAAAAAAAATTGATCTTATCTCTTTAAAATTTTTGGTTAACTTCAAAACTTATTCTTTCTTATCACGGATGCCTTTTTTTTATTAGTTAACAAAGTCAAAAACTATAAAAAATTAACAAGGGTATTAATATAGTGGTAGAGAAATTGCCAAACACTACGGTCTTAATAAAAACAATGGTTTGAACGTAAGAGAAAATAGGCTGTCATTATTCACGTCACGCAGTTTTCAAAACACACCGCACGTTATTTTATTTTATTTTTTCAAAATTCCCTTAAACTGGAAATAAATATCTGGACAAAATCGGATATGATTTTTTGGATGGAATCGGATATGATTTTCTGAATGGATCCAGATATTATTTTTCAGACGGAACTAGATATGATTATCCGGTTGGTATTTTTTTTAAAAAAAATAATATTTTACTTATTTTGATTTTGTTGAAAAAAGTAATTACATAAAAAAATATTTGAAAATTGTAATATAAATTTATGATATGAAAAAAAAGAAATTTTATAATTTATTAGAATATTATTTTTCTATATTATTAGGATATAAGGTTTTGTATTATATTAATTTGTTTTTTTCATAATGAATATTTCTTTTATAATGAATTATATAAGGTTTGTATTATATTAATTTGTATTATGTAAGAAATAAAATTATGTTATAGTGAATCATTGAAGCTTTTAATAAATAATATTGCAATTTTTGCAGATTAGAGATGGTGAATCTATATCACAAAATTTTATCAGAGATTTAGCTAACATATTACTAAAGTTTGGTGAAAATTGAAATATAAATTTTCAATTCAACAAGATAATAAAATTTTGATCAAATATAATATTTGGTCATAATCGGATAATAATATTTGGTTGGAATCGGATAATAATATTTGGTTAGAATCGGATAATAATATATGGTTTCAACCGGATAATAATATATGGTTGGAAGCGGATTCTCAAATCCGGTTAGAACAAAATCACACTTTATGCGCTTTTAAGTATAATATCCAACCGGAACTTTATATCCAGAGTCACCCAAAAAATAATTTTCGATTAGAACATACATTATTATCCGGTTAGGATGAGTATCATGATATCCGAACTAACCGAAAATTATAATCCAGATTTGCCTAATAATCTTGACCAATCTTATCTAATAAATAGAAATAGATATCAGGAAACAAATAGGAGTAGATTTGTATTACCTCACCACTCCAAATTCAATATATCTAAAATACGTACGATCTGTAGATTGAATTGTACGGACTCTATCATCTAATATATATTTTTATTTATCATAAATTTATTTAAAAAAGAAACTGAATCTAACTAACCAGTTGATAGTATTTTTATTTATGATAAATTTGATTTAAAAATAATAATTATATGCTTAAAGATTGTTTTTTTATTTTAATTTCTTTAGTTATTAATTAATGTTTTAATTTTCTATAGATAACTTAGTTACAAACAGAAGATAAAATCGACAAATTCTCTCTCTATATATCTATATATCTTTTAACAATTATTGTTCTAGCAATACTTGTATTTTCTTGGGAGAATGGAAGAAAATCAAAGACACTCAAATATGGAGGAGGAGGAGGATCAGGTGGATTTATCCTCCTCGAATTCAAATGAATCCGACGGAGATTATTTGGTTCACTCCTCTTCTTCCGAAGAGTACGATGAGGATGAGGAGGAAGAAAGTGATGATGACGACGAAGAAGAAGACAAGGAAATTGTCCTATGTCAATTTTGCAGGGAACTTGATGAAAAATTAACAAAAATTACTAAGGCTAAGGCTAATTTGGCAGAATCACTTGGTGAACTTTGCAGTATACTTAATACAAGACAAAATAATTCACTCTCTAGGAAAAATTCAGAACTTTTATCATCACTACTAGTCAAAATTATGACAGAGCATGATCAGATTGACCCAAAAATCATGCTCTTAACTGCAAGGGCGGTTAACTACTTATGTCAGGCGAATCCGATTATTTTATCGGTTGGTTCTCTCGTCAATCATGGTATACTTCCCACTTTATGTGAAAAATTGTCATTGGCTTCCTATGAAGAAGTAGCTGAACAGGTATTTCATGCTATTTTTCTTTTACTTTTTTCTTATTTATAATATATATAGAAATATCTTGTACATTTACTGTTCACGTACACCAGTTTACAGAATATATGTGAATATTAAGTGTACTTTTGATAAAGAAATTAATATAAATTAAAGTTGCTTGATGTTTGATGTTTGTGTAGTATCTTGAAGCATTGAATAGAATATCTCAAGTGCAACCATATGCATGCTATGATGCTGGGGCTATCATGACTATTCTGAATCGTATCGAATTCTTCTCAACCAGAACACAAGTTAGTCTCTCTGTAAATAAATTTCCATGAAAAATCTATAAACACATATTTTTATTTTTATTTATTTAAACTCGATTATTTTAATGTTCTGGATCCTTATTCTCAGAAAGTGGCTCTTTCTACCCTATTGAACACATGTTGCTCAATCCCTGAAGAAAACCCTTCATTTTCCACTGAGGCTGTTATCATATTATGCAATCTTCATTATGATGACAAAAAGGTACCATTATATTGAATGAAATTATTTTTTAATCTTTGTTATTTTCTGATCTAAAATTTGATATTAACAGCTTCTTGAAGAGGTTGCTGTCTGCTTAATTAAGATAGTGGAGCGAGTTTATAACTTCTCTGATAAGTTGGATGAAATTTGTAATTATGGGTTGATTGAAAAGGTGACAAATCTTTTAAGTTTAAATTGCCAACCAATCCTGTTTGAAGTATACCAAGTAAGGAAATTTTAATCCAATTTCTTTTCTATTTTTTTTTTTTTTTCTTCTTGAGTTGAGGATAATATGGATTCATATATTTTATTTGTTTGGCAGGATTGGATGGAATTGCTTGTAAAATTGTGTTCAAGTTCAGCTGCAGTTTTCATGGCTTTACATTTGCTTAATGTAAGCAGAATATTGAAAGATATAATGTTAGTGGCATTTGAATACGAGGTATGCAGCTTAGTTTCCAAATTTCTATTCTGATTTATTTGTTGTATCATAACAAATAACAATTTTGATTAATTTCATGTGATAGAACATAAGCTCTATTTAGTTTGCCTATTTATTAGTTGTGATGCTTTATTTGGTAATGCTTTAATAATATTAATATTATGTGATTGTGCGTGAAATTTCATTCTAAAGAAGGCCCCTCAACTTATTTTTGGAAGTGCTGAGAAGGGAAATTTTATTCAAGAAAGATAACTTATCTTTATAATATATGCAAAAGCATATTATAATGATTTTATGACAAGATCTATCTTATATATGAACGCTTCTTGAGATGCAGGACAATATTGCTCTGAGTTTTAAGTAGTTTAATTTCATTTTGATGTTCTTGTTCGCGCGTAGGTTAAGGGGAATAAAAGATGAAACTCTCAATTTTTAAAAAGGGAATTTACTCAAACTTGTTTGGTTCAATTTGAGTACATTAAGGGATATTTATACTACTCATAAAGCTATTAAAATACATAAAATATTCAAAATATCTTTGATGGAAGTAGTTAGGGGTTGGAAGTTGTCTTCCATGGATAGTCAACAATGGCTGCTGCTAGATCATTCTCTCCGGGTTGCAAAAGATTCGTCCTTTAGTCTAAGCATATTATTTATCGAGGTAAGGAGAAAGATCTACAATATTGGATGTGGCTGATACGTCATACGAATATAGTAGTTTAATCTTGTAAGCATTATTGTTGATCTTTTGAACTACACGAAATGGTCCATCGGCTCTTGAAGATAACTTGGTGTTAAGCTGTTTAGGGAATCTTTCTTTTCGAAGATGAATTCATACCAAGTCTCTTTCGATGAAAATTTGTTGCCTTCGGTGCTTGTCCTTCTAAGCTTTGTACTTAAGTTCTGCTTCTCGATTTTGGCTCGAACTTGCCCACGGAGCTTCTTTATTTCCTTATCTCTCTGATCAGCATCAACATTGAAATCATCCTTAGTAGGACTAGGAGCCATGTCTAACGGATTAAAAGGTCAAGCTCTGTACACCACTTCGAATTTCTCTAGCCTGATTGGTAGAGATGTTATATGCAAACTACACTTGTGCTAGAATTTGATCCCATTGTCGATTTTTTTTTTCCCACATAACTCCTTAACAAGTATCCAAGGAGTCTGTCAATCACCTCAGTTTACTAGCAATGCTGAAATGTAGCTTAGTACTTATCTTACTCCATGGAGTTCTCCAAAAGTGACTCATGAATTTAACATCACAGACAGTTTTGAGAATTCCATGGAGACGTACAATCTCCTGGAAGTATAAGTCAGCTATGCAGACAGCATCATTAGTCTTCTGACAGGTAATAAAGTGTTCCGTCTTCGAAAATCTATTGACAACTACCATAATAGAAACTTTTTGTCCTTGTGTTCTTGGTAGTCCTAGAAAAAAATCCATGCTTACATCCTTATGAAATAATTTTGAAAATTCTTAAAAAATTATAAAAATTACTTATAGCTTATGGAATCACTTGTTTATTATTTTAGTGATTTCATCTACTCAAATATAAAAAAAATAAGCAAAAATAGAAAGAAAAAGAAATAGAATAATTATAAAATATAAATCATGCGTAAAAGTATAACTCATAATCTGTCATAACATAAACTTATAATGTCATACATCAAAAAATTAAAAAGGTAGCCCGTGGAAACTGTGGACGTCATGGACTGTTTTTGGAACAGGCCGACTATTAATTGCCTCTATCTTGCTAAGATCTACGCAGATGCCTTCAGCACTAAGAATAGACCCGAGGAATATTAACCCATTGGTCATGAAAGAGCATTTTTCAAGTTGGCGTAAAGCTTATGCTCTTGTAAAACCTTGAACACCTTCCGTATGTGCTCTAAATGTTCCTCTTTGGTTTTGCTTTAAATCAAGATATCGTCAAAATAGACAACTACGAATTTACCATTAAAAGAACGTAATACATGTTTCATTAGCCTCGTGAAAGTGCTGGGCGCATTGGATAAACCAAAGGGCATGACTGTCGATTCATATAAACCATCTCTAGTCTTGAAGGTAGTCTTCCATTCATCACCCGGGCGAATTCTAATTTGATTGTAGCCAATACGAAGATCAATCTTGGAAAAGATAGTGGAGCCATGCAATTGGTCTAGCATGTCATCCGGTCGTGGTATTGGAAATTGATACTTTATAGTGATCTTATTGAAGGCTCAACTATCTATGCACATTTTCCATGTACTATTTTTCTTCGGACAACGATTACTGGGACAACACAAGGACTAACGCTTTCCTGAATTAATCATTTTTTAAGTAATCCTTCAACCTGCTTTTGCACCTCAACATACAATAAGATATTCAGGTTTGTTGGGAATAACGACTCCTAGAGTAAAGTCTATGGCGTGTTGGATATCACGCATAGATGGTAATCCAGGAGGAATTTCCTTTGGAAAAACATCTGAGAAATTTGTCAGGAGTGTTGAGAAATTTCTGGTGGCAAATTAGTTCCTTTGTTCTCCTTGATCGTTAGGAGAAAGCCTCGATGATTAGCTTCATCTTTAGATACCTTGACTTTGTTCTTAGTGACCAAAGATACTAATGGTGTGGTCTTTTTCTCTGTGTGATTGAGCTCATTGGGTGGTAATAGAGCTAATTTAACTTTTACTCCATCCTTGATCAAAGAATGTGTTGGCATAGCCGTCATATTGTACACGACGATCATATTGCAATGGTCTTCCCAATAAGAGGTGACAAGCATCCTTTAGGACGACATCACAACATACTTTATCCTTGTATTTTTGCCCAATAGAGAATGAAACAAGGCATTGTTTTGTGACTTGAACTTCACTCCCTTTGTTCAGCCATTGCAACTTGTAAGGATGTGGGTGAGGCTGAGTTGACAACTTTAACTTTCCCACCATATAGTTGGAAACAACATTTTCACAACTATTGCTATCTATGATGAAATCATAGACTTTGCCTCGAGTGGTGCATCGAGTGTGGAAGATATTGCGTCTGAGCTAGGGTACTTCCTTTACTTGTGCGGTGTGCAAACTTCGCCTGACTACTAGAAGCTCAATGTGACCTACAGGCATGATTTCCTCATCAAACACTGGTTCTGATAATTCCTCTTCTGGTTCGTCATCAGAGATTTCATATGTTCTCCTTCCATGATTATGATAACCTTTCGGTTAGGACAACCGAAGGCTATATGTGTCCAAATCCTTGACATCTAAAACATTTTATGGTTATTTTGGATTGAGCGGGGGACTTAGGGTTATTATTTGCGGATTGTTTGACTTGGAACTGGATCTTGGTTATGGTGGTTGGTTGGGAGGCTTGTGTTCTGGGGGGTATGGAGGATTTTTGGAAGTGGAAGGTTGGAATGGTGTCTTGGAAGGGGAAGGATGGAACTGAGACTTTTTGGGAATTTGTTGTTCTATCCGGATGACAAGGCAGATTACGTCATTCAAGGTTTAATGTTGTTGTAATTGAACCTGGCGAGCAATCTCTAGGTTTAATCCGCCAAAGTATCGAGCAATAGATTGTTCCTTGTCTTCCTTTAAATCGCACTTCATCCGGAAATGCTCGAACCCGATAGTGTATTCTTTGAATGACATTGACCGTTGTCGAAGATTATGATACTTGATGAAAGTATCTTGGAGTAGGTAGACAAGTAAGAACTTCCCTTTGAGATACTTTTTCATTTTCTCAAGTTTTGATCTTGTCTTTTCCATCTCTTATACGCTTTTGGCTTAGGTTTTCCCACCATATCGACACATGCTTCCGTAACTTGATGGCCACTAGTTTAACCTTTTCTTCTTCTGTGTAGTATTTCAAGTCGAACATTCGTTCCACCGTTTGAATCTAGTCGATGAACTCTCCAGGATCTAATTTCCCTTCAAATTTTGGAATATTCACTCCTTTTGGAATGATCTTTTTCTAGAGTATTCAATCCTTGTAGGAGAAGAGTCGCTCCCAAAAGAATCATTGACTTCTTCTCGTTGATTTAACATCTCCTATTGTGTTGCAATTGTCCCTTGTAGTTCTCGAATTTTCTTTTTCATTTCTTCCCACTCAATAGTTGGAATGGTGATTTCAGATAGCTTTTTAGGAGGCATCATGAAGGGTATAAGTTTGTGGGTTTAAGGTCAATGAGAAGTTTTAGGATATTTAAGGGTAAAATGATAATTATACGTGACTATGGATAAGGTGGTAATTTTTAAGTGGTTAGGGGTCAAATGGTAATTTAAGGTGATAAGGGCATTTGGTAGTTATAGGGTTAAAATGAAAATTTTGGTTGAAAGTAGGGGCAAAAAGGTAATTTATGAAAAAATAATTTTGAGAGGCTAGGGGTATTTTGGAAATTTTGGTAAATATAGGGGTGTTTATGAAATTTTGGAAAATATAGGAGTATTTTGAGAATTTTGGAAAATATAGGGGTGAAATTGTAGTTTTAGAAAGCACATGGGCTAAATTGCAATTTTGGTAAGTTGAGGGACCTTACTATAATTTCTTAAAGTGTAGGGACTGAATGCAAATTTCAAAAAGTTTAGGGGCTTTTTTATGCAATTTAAAAAAACTCCTGACTTTTGGTCAATCCTGACACATGGAAAAGAACGTGATATTGGGCTTTGATTGGTCGACGTTACACGTGGCGCAATGGGATTAGACCACCGACTGACACGTGGCGTCGAGAGGCTCAATTTACTATGACACATGGTAACTTCTAAGTGGCCGGAGGATGACAAGTGGTACTGACGTGGTCATCTTCAACCTTGGATAGGCGCGTGCAGGCACGTGGTTTACGGTTGCTGGCGCATGGGTCACCCATGGTGGCGCATGAGGGTGCATGTGGGGGTTTCCGGCAACGGGGTTTTTGGACCTCTTGAGCACTTCTACGGGGTCGGTTTTGCGAGAAAAATTCTCTAAAGTTATTTTTTGAAGGTACCCGAATTGACTCCATTATGGAAAAACTCACATTCACTCTTTGTAACTAACCTAAGGGCATAGAAGGGACTCAAACCTTGCTCGGATAACCATATGGCACAGAGGCTATGGGGTAAAAGAGAGGAAACTCTCCATTTTAGAAAGGGAATTCACTCAAACTTGCTTGGTTCAATCTGAGTACATTGAGAGCTATTTATACTACTCATAAAGCTACTAAAATACATAAAATAATCAAAATATCTCTAGTGGAAGTAGTTAGGGATTTGAAATTGGAAGTTGGCTTCCATAGATAGTCAAACAATGGCTGCTGCTAGTTGCAAAGCTTTAAAGTGTGCTCTAATGAGTTGGGTTTTTTGGGCCTCTAAATCACTTGTTCCGATACCATTCTTTCACGTTCTATAGAATATGGTGTTTAATAATATCATCATTTCCATGTCTCCATGATGAATGCAGAAAATTTTGATAGACCTTGTAGATCAATAAATATATTTCATGGTTTGTTTCAAATTTAAACCATTGTCAAACATGATTTTATTCATTAGTACTCTTCTCTTTCAATGAACTCAACTTTGTGTGATTTGTAAACAAGCATATAATTTGGAGTGGAAATTTGATTCCTCAATGTTGCTAACATTTCAGGTAGTACTGAAATTGCTAAATCAGCTTCTCCCTTCCGCAACCGATGATAGTCGAAACGATTCAGTGATGCAAGAGAAAAAAGCCTTTCTAGCGGTTAACCAAAGTCTCCTAAACAAGTTTGGAATGGATATGATTCCGCAATTGATCCAGGTAGGCTTTTTTTTTTTTTTTAATCTTTTCCTAAATACTCTTTCTTTCCTAATTGATTTGTAATGTGTATTCTTCAGGCGTTTAATTCTAATGCATCTCCGTGTGTTAGCTACGGTAGCCTATATGTGATTAACATGTTTATTTATTACGCCAAATCTGATGAGCTCGTTGAATTGCTCAAGAACAACGAGATCTCAAGGTAAATCATGCCAGTTAGTTATAATATTAAAAAAACTTAAATATTTTTTTCTTGTTGTTAGAATTTTTGTTGTTAAAGCTTAAATATATTTTTAATTCCTAAAAGAGTTTGCATATTTTTGTTTTAGTTCTTAAAATAAAATAAATTTATTCGTTTTTAATCTCTCATTTTAAAAAATCACATGTTTTTAGTCCCTGAAAAGGGACTAACCAGTGACTAAAATTATTATTTATTAAAGGTGAGGACTCAGGACTAAAGAAAAATAAAATTTTTTAAGGATTAAAACCAAAATACTTTAACTTATTAAAATAGTTAGGTGTATTAAATATAAAATATCCTTTTTTAAGTCATTCACATTAACTATTTTATTTGACAGTTTTTTGGCTAGAACATTCTCTAGAGAGGATCACCATGTGCTAATATTAGCTTTAAATACAGCTGAGTTAATCCTTCAAAAGTTTCCTGATGTTTTCTGGAGGTCCTTCATGAAGGAAGGTGTCTTCTTTGCGATTAATACACGTATATCATGGAAAAATTCTCTAAGGTTGCTTTGGCCACGACTTACCCACGAGTGCACATGTTATGCATTTTCAGACCAATGTCATTCACCAACCGAATGCAAAATTGACAAAAGATCCATTTACTATATTTCTAAGCGAATCAAGGCAAAATACTTGGATCCAGATTGTGATTCTCAACAAGGATTGAGTGATATTTTGAAGAATCTTAGATCACTTTCCACTACATTGAATGATTCCTCTTCATCGGTAAATGAGAAGAATATATTAAATCAAATTCTGGAGACAATTAATGGAGAAGAGCAAGTTTCTACTTTTGAGTTAGTTGAGAGTGGAATTATCAAATCATTGGCTAACTATTTTTCTAATGGTAAATCTAAGAGGGGAAATGGAAAAGTTCAAACTCAAGGTTTTATTGGCGATGATATTGCAAAAGGAAGATTTGAGAATTTCGCCAAGGTATTACTATCTTATTCTTCCATGCCTCACTATGGTAACACACATCTTTCCACACTAATCTGGAACTTGCAAAATGCACTTGATTCTTTGGAGGCTTTTCTGGTTATTATGAACATTCCAAATGGAGCACCGCATTTTCGTTCGCCAAAAGATTCACCTACTTTTGATGAATTTTCTGATTTGGGAAAGTCAAGTTCAGCTTATGACATTCTATTTCTTCTGAAACGTTTGGAAGTCTTTAACAAACTTATGATTCAGATTATGTCTGTGGAAAGAATTCATGCTTTCGCTTCAGGGGAAATTGACAACTTGGAAATAATAGTGTGTTGTGTTGCACGTAGCGAGTTTTTGAATAGAAAATTAACAGAGAAGATGGAAAAAATGATGAGGAAGTCTTGGGTAGTTTCTATTGATAGTTTGCCTCTGTGGTGTAGTCGGTTAATGGAACTATGTCCTTTCCTTTTTAGTTTTGAGGCAAAACGCAAGTACTTAAAATTGGCAGCATTTTGCCATCTAGGAAATGACAGGAGAAGGTTTAAGGTCTCCCGAAACAGGATTATCGAGTCTGTCGAACGAATGATGGACCTACATGCCTCTCATGATGAAGTTCTTGATGTGGAATATGATGATGAAATCGGCACGGGAAATGGACCAACACTGGAATTTTATTCCTTAGTTTCTCATGAATTCCAGAAATATGGTTTAGGCATGTGGAGAGGGGATTTTACTTCTTCTTTTACAAACATTGAAGAGTCAAAAGATGGGGACAAGAGGATTGATTCTCCTTATGGTCTCTTTCCTCGTCCTTGGTCTCTGATGTTAGATGATACACCACATCTTTATGAGGTGACAAGCAAATTTTTTCTTTTGGGTCAAGTTGTTGCTAAAGCTCTTAAAGATGGAAGGGTCTTGGATTTCCATTTCTCAAAGGCTTTCTATAGACTTATTCTTGGAATGGTAATTGGTCTCTGAATTTCATTCACATGAACTTTTAAAAAAAAATTGCTCATGCCCACCACACTTAGCCGAGGTTCTAGAATCAATTTCAAAACGGGTTTCAAAACCTAGGCAAGCAAAATTTTAAACTACCGGGTTCTATAACCTATTGTGTGTGGTGAAGCCAGAAAAAATGGTGTGGTGCGAATAGTAACACCTCTTTTTAATCATCACGCCACTCTTTTTTCTTAAATAACTTATTTTTTACGAAGAACTGTTTTGGACACACTTTTTTCACTTCCAAAATATGTTTTACGGAAATAGAGAATGGCCTGATTTGAAAGGGGTGGCACAAATATTAGCAACCTAACTAACAACATACAATCATTTATTTATTGTATAATGCTGTACAATGATTGTATCTAACTCAATTAGGTGTCCCTCTCTTTTAATCTAGGAACTTAGTCTTCATGACATCCTATCATTTGATCCTTGCTTTGGTGGGATGCTGCAAGAGTTTCAAGCGCTTCTTGCTCGGAAAACATTTCTAGAATCTCTTGGTGGTGATACTTCCAAGTTGGAATATGCATTAAGCTACAAAGATACAGGAATTGAGAGTCTCCATCTTGATTTTTCACTTCCTGGGTACCCTGACATTGTTCTTAATTATAGGAATATGGACTCAACAGTAAGTCATTACTTGATATTATTGCAATTTTAGTTTCACTTAGTACATGTTAGAGTAAGCTTCGCTTATTTTTCAAAAGCTGTCTTACAGCTTATAAAAATATGCCATTACTTTTTTAAAATAAATTAATCCAAACAGGCGCTTCTATCTAAATAAAGATACAAACATAACATTTTGGTCATTTTTGGTAGGTAAATATGGGGAACCTAGAGCATTATGTTCCACTAGCTATGGATGCAACTTTAAGATCAGGAATTTCAGGACAACTGAATGCTTTCAGAGCTGGCTTTAACAAGGTACTTTGGGTTAACGTTTTAAATTGCGGTTACAATCATATTCCATTAAATGTGGCTGAATGAAGTCAAATGGTATCCTTACAAACGACAATTGCGATTGGATGCGATTTTCATGATCACCAAAACTTTTACGTTTTGGCACATCTTCGAGTTTGAAACCCAGATTTAAAGCTTGCTTTGTGTTGATTATACATATGAAATTCTTTTCGACTCACTGAACATAACATTGCTCTTCATCTTCTCATTTATATATGTTTTTTTGTTTTTTTCAGGTTTTCCCCATTGAACGTTTGCACATTTTTGACGAAGACGAACTTGAGCGTTTACTTTGTGGAGAAGGAGACTCTTGGACTGTATGTGTAATTTATTTGTTCATTTATTTTATCAATCATTGCGCGCATTCTTCTGTTTTGCATATAGGAAAATGCATTTTATTTTATTTTATTTTAGTTTTCTTAAAAATAACTGAATGATAAATAATGTCTTGTTAGCAGTTGAATGAGCTTGATCACATCAAATTCGATCATGGGTACACCAAGAGCAGTCCTCCCATCGTTAACGTAAGCATTTCAATATTCTCAAAAGACATTTTTTAATATTATGTTATGATTTTATTTATTTAATTTACTTGAATTTCATTTAATAAAATTCTCTCTTAACTGAAATATCAGTTGCTAGAAATTATTGGAGAATTTGATCATGAACAGCGACGAGCATTTCTACAGTTTGTAACTGGGACACCTCGTCTCCCTTTTGGAGGATTAGCATCCTTAAATCCAAAGTTTACTGTTGTTCGAAAGGTATGTAAAAGTTTACTGTAGTAATTTTGAATAAAGAAAATATTTAATGTTTTATATTTGATATTTTCTTCCTAAACTGCTAATATGATAAGTATAATAGTAATATATAGGGTAAATTGCAATAACTCCCTTGAGATTTGGGAAAATTACACTCCACTTCAAACTTCACCAAAATTAGCACTCTACCTCAGTTCTTTAACCGTCGACTGTTGATTGCTGACCTAGCTAATGTTTCTGTCGTTCTCATCTCTCACATCTACAAAGATGTCCATTTGTTAACTTTAAAAACTATTTTTAAGACTGATGTAGCAAACTGGCAAGGCAAAAACGTTAATAAACTACTATACGGTTAACGTTTATGTCATCCAGAACTGACCAAAATAGGGTAGAGTGCTAATTTTGATGAAGTTTAAGGTGTGGAATGTAATTTTTCCAAACCTCAGGGATGTTATTGCAATTTACCCGAATATATACGAAGAAGATAAAAATTACTAGAAATTATTTTATATCCTACATTTTTAAGTGGATTCAAGTTTTATTGGTATTATCATTATCTCCTTATACATCTTTTTTATGTTTTTCTTCTGAACAGAATAGTAGCATTAGCGTAGATGCAGACCTACCCAGTGTGATGACTTGTGTAAACTATCTAAAGCTACCTCCGTATTCGTCAAAGGTAATTAACCACTCTATTTCGAACTTTATTATATGATTAAAAAACTAATTAGACAAATTTAAGAAAATGATATTCTTCATTTTAAGCCTAAACAATTTTGCCACTTCATTCAATTTCAGGAAATAATGAAAGAAAAGCTCTTGTATGCAATAAAGGAGGGGCAGGGGTCTTTCCATCTTTCGTAATCCCAATCTTTTGATTGGATTATATTGCTTTCTGAATCTCAATTATGGAGGATTTCGTTGATCACAACTATTAGTGGTGCCTAGATAGTTTCGTAGATAGATTTAGGTTGTTACAAAAGAGAACGATACAAAAAAGAGACTTATTGTATCAATCTCTTTTATAATATGAAGCTATTAATGAGAATATCTTAATTTATTCTTTGATATTAATAACTATTGTTTTTTCTAAGACTCTCTTAGAAGTGAGAAAACTTTTTGAGGGATTGTTTTTACTTTGTATTGGATTGGATATTGGATGAATTTGAATTGAATGAGGGATTTTAAGGAAATTACTTTTCAATATAGATTTTTTTTTATAAGCTTTGAATATGGATGATTGAAGCAAGAATAATATAGATTTCAAGCCTTGAATTACATTCCCCGAACACGGTTAAGTTTTAAATATACAATATTTACATCAAGTTAGGACCCTTTGTGAAGAAATATTCTTCAACATTATAATATCTATATTTGGGAATTTTGGCAATGTCAACAAAATATGCATACAAACAATCAAAATAATGCAGTAATTTTCCATCAATTTAAAGTGATTTATGTTAGATGATAGCTATTTCATTCGCCTACCTATGAATTACAAGGTCAGTTATACGATTGAATGTCTCTACAAGTTGCACAACAGACCAACAAAACGAACCTTGTGTTGCACAACCATTGAGTGATGTCTCTTCATTCATTTCTCATTGTGTTTACTGTTTTTCTAAATTAACCTTCGTCCGACATTTAGAAACCAAGCAAAAATTATATCTAGAATTGAGGCAAAAATGAATTCTAAAATTTAGTAGTATTAAATTATGAAATGTATTACTGTCAGATTCTAAATTTATTTTCGCTCAAATTCTAGAATTCAATAGCATTAAAGATATGAAATATATCGTTACCACATTAATAATAGTGAAGTGAATATCATGCTGTAAGAATGTCAAACATAATGAGTGCCCAATAAGTCCTCAGTGTTGAGATAAGTTTGACAAGAGATCACCATTAAGTGAACTCGGTTAAGAGTTGCGATAAATAAATACCTTTTTACAGGTTGAAATTTCAAGAACAGAAAAGTATTAATGACTACTTAAGTTATTGAGGACATTGATAGCATGTTTGAATCTAATTCTCAAAATTGATTTTAAGTATGATTGATTCTGTTAATTGACTTCTCACCAAATTATGGTTTTCTATTCAAAATCAATTCTGGTTTGCTAAACATGATTTTTTTTTTCAGAATCAATTATAAGTGAATCTAAACCATGGTTTGATGTTGACAAAAGCCAATCCAAACATGCACTAAGTTTGAAGGATTGTACAAGGGCATCTTGAACCTATTGGATGATAATATTGCTTGGGTCAGCAATGATGATGTGATTATAGGATGAACGTCGTGATTAGTAGAGAACATTTTTAAATTTAATTCTATACTTTAATTTTATAAATTTAATGTTATTTAAAATTGAATTCAAAGAAATATAATATGTTTCTGTACCAAAAAGAAATATAATTTGTTTAAAGTTTTAATTTTAAAGTAAATTTATTATAAAATTTCATATAAGATTTTCATCTCAAATTTCTGTTAAATGTTTTTTTAGTGTATATATATTTTATACATGTTCGTTTTTAGTTAAAACTGTTTATAAAAGCAGCTTAATTTTAATTTTACAAAAAAATTATCAAAAATTTTACAAGATCCAGTTTGTTACCTCAAGTTTGCCCCCAAACATTCAAGCCTATAGGTTACTCAGAGAGGGGATCTTCATCAAATGGAAATCATATACATATCTCAAAATCAGTTTAAGCCCTTGACCTACACGGTTGGCTTCGTGTATAAGAAGAGGATAACACCTGCACAATCAACAGGATGCTTTTGAGAAGCAAGTTTTCAAACTTTGAATTTGTCTATTGTGACAGATGTATTTTGAAAAATCAATATATGAAATAATAACTAACAAATTGATAATCATACTCTAACTATTTTGTTTATTTTAACAGCAAGTTTTCAAACTGGTAATCATACTCTACCTATTTTGTTTGAAAAAAATTTTCGTACTCACGTTTTTCGTACTAATTTTATATTTAATTTTATTTTTACGTTGTAATCACATATTTCTACAAGTGTAACTAATCAAGTTCGAAAAACACTGTAAAAAAAATAACTAATGTAACCACTTTTTTTCCACGTAGGTAACCAATGAGTATATTGAGTACAAAAAATTGTGATTACAAAAAAAACTGTGAGTACAAAAATCAGAACTTATTTTGTTTATTTTAACTTTTTTAAAATAAAGTTAGATATTCTCTAGTTATTTTATTCAATTTAGTTCTTCAATTTTTTCGTCAAAGTTTTATCCATTACATCTATCTGGTACAATGTCAACCCTTGTATAACTTGAACAACATTAGGCTTCTACAAAAGGCCTCACACAGTCTCCTTTGCACACCACAAGTTTTTATTTTATTTTTTTTCAAATTTAACCATCTGAGCAAATTTTGTTCCAATAAAGTTCAAAACGGATTCTAAAATCCGTTCTCATTCAGATTTTGAAATCTGGTAGTTATACTTAATCAAATTCTAAATTCTCCAAATATAACTACCAGATTCTATATCCGTTCTTGCTCGAATTTTAGCATCTTGTAGTTATAATTAATAAAAATCTTAACTCTACAAGTATAACAACGAAGTTGATGATTGTTCATGGCATGCGAAGACAATAATTCAGCGCTATATGGCAGTTTTTTATTTCATTGCTCTGATTCTGAATTGTTCGTTCAATGTTGGGTAGCAATGGCTGAACATCTCTTCCAAGTAACTTACTACCATTAGTCCATTACCATCCTAATTCTTCCCTCATCAAACTCTTAACTTTTCTTTTTATTTTGTCTAATTTTTAGTTATTATAAATTTGGTTAAACTCCTAAGTCATTCTTTATTCCTCCTTCATCCCCTTTTATTTTATAAAATACAAATCTCAAAACCTATAATGAAATAAAGTAGAAGTCGTTTTTCCTTACACTTTTGCAGGCTTGAATGCGAAGCGATTATGGTTAAGATTCTTGATAGAAGTCACAGAATAATTATGTAATAAACCGATAAGGAAGAGGGAAGAAAGAAAGAAAGACGCATGCTTATAGTAAACAAATAAGGAAATCATAAATCATAAAATTACCTGATATGTCTTTGGCCCTTTTTTGAGTAGATATCCAATGCTGTTTAAATTATCGATGAAAGTGTCAATATCAGGAACTTTCAACGAAATCCTATCTGCGAGACTGTATATTTCCTGAAAAGTAACACATCGCGCGTCTTTTACTAGAACAGAAACAATCGTCAGAAAATGCAGGGGAAAGAAAAAGAGGAAGAGCACATACAGATACTGAAAAGCAATCTTTCTGTTCCAGTTCTGATTGCTTGTTAAGGGCATTAAGAAAGCGTTTTGCCTCTTTCTGTTGACTCATTCCCCCACTTCGACCAAAATCCACAACACCATGCTCATCAACATATTTATCATATAGGGATTCCTTCATGATTTCAACAACATCCTGCACAACCAATGCCGTTACAAGAAAGAAATATTCAGTTGTTGAGACTTGACATAATCCTCACTTGATAAAACTGATGCTATAAATGTTATTCAGGTCATAGTAACATGTGACTTGTGAGTGAAACTAACCATTGCATCCTGGGCTGTTATTTCTACTCTCAAGTCAAGCCGAGCTCGAGCTTCAGCTAGCCTTACCAGACTTTCCAGCTGCCTGGCTGTTATAGGAGTACCATCAGCTGAAGTATTATGATCCCTCAGTTTCAGGTAAAACTTTTGTAAGATTTCTGCTGCTGGCTTCGACATCCTACATAAGGAAAAAAATTCAAAAAGAGAATGTGGCAGAAAAGAAGTTCTTAGATAGTGATGTTAACGATATACTATCTGACATTTTTTTGGTAAATAACATTGACCTTGACCCCCTTGAGGTTTGTGAAAATGTCACTGCACGCCATTTTTGCCTCAAAATTTCACTCCACCCGATTTCATTGACACCAACTAATAGATGCTAACGGAATATTTCCTTTATCAACCATTGTAAACTTAATTGACTTTTTTAATTAAAGCAAAAACGAAAAGGGAAATTGCGAATTGGTAACCTCCCAAGCAAGTTGTCAAGGTCTTGTTCTGTCCATTTTGGATACTTGTTTCCTAAACCAACTTTCAATACTTGAGATATAGCTTCTAGCACTAACATCCACCTCCATATACCAATTCTTAAGCTGCGGTTAACTCTTCATCCGTTAGCAGGGTTAAAAGCATGGGTGAAGTGCAATTTTGCTTTAAGAATGGAGCGGACTGTCATTTTCATAGACTTATAGAGAGGTCACTATTATTTTACTCTCTTTATTATTGTTAAAACTGAGATCAAACTCATTAAATGGATATTAAGATTCTATCTCATTTCCTAAGCTACACAACTGTTTCAACAAATGATAAAGAGAATATTAAAAAAAGTATGTTACCAATTATCTTACTAACATTTTTCATTATTAGAAGTTTCCAAGGAAATACTTAGACCAGATTCAGAAGGTATATATGACAAAAAGTCACCTAGGAAAGACAAAACTCCTGGCATAAGAAATGTATTTGCGAAGAAGTTGACTGGGTAAAGGAACAAAATCATCATCTCTTCGTGGGTCAAGTCTCAATCTTGAAATTAAAGAACCAGATCGAGCACTCAAATCTACATCTTCAGCATTCTGTGGTACAGCAGCTCTTGAATCAGAAGGCGGATCTGGTTAAGAAAATAATTTTCAATAAGTGAATCTGGATTTACCAAAAAGTGGGATGCTCTGGCAAATCTAACAAGATGGAGTGGAGAGATAACCTCCATGTCGCCTTTTCAGTGCTGATGAATGTTGTCCATACCCAGTATGAAGCTGCAAGAGACATTTGAAACATTAATCTTTAGTAGCAACAGAACCATGTAAAAAAATGGGATCAAATGAGAAATAGCAAATCGATAACTTCAATTTCAGAATATTTGGCAATTGGTATTTGGCAGATATGTGAAAACATCCAGTTGTTTATAAAGACCGAGTAAATATACTTTATCATCACTGTCTTAGTTGCTACCTTTACGCTTCATCAAATGCTTCCACATGAGAAATAAAGATGCCATTCTCATCAACCATAAACGAGATATGAGCAGAAAGTACTTTAGATAAAACTTAAACGCAAGAACATAACACAAAGTAAGAAGAAAGAATAACTTACTGACATAATGTGCTCCGAGACTTGCTTGTCCAGAAGTTCATCAGGTTTGTCCAGCAGTATAAAAATTAAATCAAAACGGGAGAGGAGAGCAGCACTCATCTTCAAATTTTCATTAACAGTTTTTGCTCGGCTGCAATTTGGGTTATAGCTATTAATATAAGTAAGCTTCATACGAGTGAAATAATTTGCAGAACATGCAATTTGGCATTATCTGCCTTATTGAAGGAGAGAAAATTAGATATATAAAGGATATCACTGAACTTTATATGATTTAATATGATTTATTACCGTTAAGATATTATTTTAATCAAGATAAATCTAAGACAGAACATCGGAATAGGAATAGGCCGAATAGCCCAGTATGGAAAATTGTAAAAATAATGTGAAAACCGAAAATATTACTCATAATGACCACCAACAGGGTTTGCAGCTGCTAAGACAGAAGTGCGGGCTGATAAACTTGCTACCAACCCAGCTTTTGCAATAGAGACACACTGTTGCTCCATTGCCTCCAGTAAAGCCTGCATTATCACAAATTCACAGAAAGGTTTCAGTTAAGATGTATTAAATTTAAACTGATCAGCAGAGTCACCAAAGGACAGACCTGATGCTCTGTTGACATTTTATCAAACTCATCAATACAGCACAATCCACTGTCAGCCAGTACCATAGCACCTATCAGGAATTCCAACAATCATTCACAGAAAATAACTATTTTTCCACCTTAAAATGATTTAAGTCATACTCACTAGCTCAGATAAAACAAACTAAGTTTACAAAGCTTTATGGAATAGTGACAAGCATCATAAAAACAAAGTCATAATCTAGCCTACAATCTAAGGAGCAACTTATACTGCTTGGCCAACAAATGATGAGTTTATTTAGGTTCCTGACTTATTGAACATGCAATTTACAGAAGAAAGATTTCAAAAAATGGAACTTAGAAGAACAATTAGAAGAATCAGACAATAAAAGGCAACTCCACTCTTGCGTGTGGAATTTCTGCACTTAAAAACGATAATAAAAGGTCACTTAATAAAACAGAATTCAGAGTAAATTTCTGCAGTCTTATGAATTGTGTTCATCACCAATCATAAGAAATCCCCTGATTCTGGACACTATACATTGAGCCAGAAGATCACAGTTTGATAGTGAGCAACCATTTTAAGAATATAAAAACATTTACCAGCCTCAAAAGCATAATCACTAGTCATAGGGTCCTTCACTACAGCTACTGTGAGGCCAGCTTTGGTGGTTGCATTACCACAGACATAGATACCACGTGGAGAAACAGCTGCTGCAGCTTGTAGCAACTGGCTCTTGCCCAGACCAGGATCACCTAGAAAATTGAAATTGCAATACTACCAGGTCATCATCTCATCGCCATAAGTTTCTATCATTTCTCCATTATGCCAAACTCCAATTGAAGAATTAGAAAACCTTTTTGACATAAATAAATCCACTTTTCATAAGAAGAACATTTCTGAAGGTTTGATTCCATTCAAAACGTAAGAAAAAGATATTAAGCATACCAACAATTATGACATGAATATCTCCCCTCACGGCAACCTTGTTCTGATCCATAGAATGCTTCCGTACACCACCAAATAATGCCAGTGTTATCCCAGCTGTCAAAATAATAGCAAACAAATATTAGGTTCATCATTCAATTGCAATTTTCATTCAGAACATATTACCAAATACAGCCATCGGAGTATCAGAAATAGCTCCAGACACATCTTCCAAAACACTTACTAAACAAAACACATGCCAATACTCTCCCACATGCGACTAAGCAAGTAGGCACTATTCGTTATGTGAAATACATTTACCTTTAACAAGCTCATGCCCATAAATGGACGGGCATATAGATTGAAGAATTTGTCGAAATAAATCTGAACCATGCTCCTCTGCAAAGTTCACAACAAATTCTAAATCCTTTGAAGAAAATGAAAATAAGTCAAGCAGCTCAGTCGGTCTAGGTTTAGGATTAGAGTCTTGTAAATCCTCGGGTATGGACTGTGATTTCGAATTTTTTATGGATACAGCTTCAAGGTACAAATAATAAAATCCCTGGCTTCTGTTCTTTGACTTCCCTGCATGAATACCCACAAGCTGCAATATAAGAGAAATTGCTCAAAAGAGAAAAAAAGTGTATCTTAATTACAGCAGAGATAACTCTTAGCCTGACAAACTAGTGAAAATTGAATAGATTGTCTGAAAATTATGTAATATTGTATGAACAAAACCGATATACAACAAATGCATTATTATTTTGTGTTATCTGTTAGTAAGACTTCATAACTTATGTGAACAAGATCGACATAAGAACTTATCCTACCCTATCTACCAATTGTATTATATAACGGTTGTAATGAAATAATTGATGTTGCGTGTCTTTAAATGAATATTTGCTTAGATATTTAATTTTTATTAGAGTCTAAATCGTATAAGATTTAAGGCTATATCATGTTAGCATACTTCTCTTGCATCAGGTCTTGGCAACAGGAAAGGAATTATGTAGCCTTCTAGAATCAAGCAACAGCTGGTGCGAATGTGCGATTCAACTTGCGAGGAAAAGAAGAAATTCATGTTCTACGAAAGAATATGCGGCACAAATATGATGCTAAGACACTATCAATTTTATGTTTCATGATATTTTCTGCGCCTTTTGATAAAGGGTATATTATTGTTAATTTGTTATTAACAAGTTCAAGGTCATTTATTGACCAAAAATTACAGTTACATTAATGATTCTGCATGTAGCAAAATCAAAATAAGAGTCAACACAAAGAAATAAAGAATGGAGATTAAAACAGTGTAAGAAATAAAGTAAAATTTTAGAGTTTAGATATCTGTACTATTTACCAACAATTAGATTTGCTTTCACCTCAACATCCAAGTGTTAATAGTATACAGGGCATCATATACAGTGGATAACAATAACATGCAGTTCCAATCATACCTCCTCCAATATCCATGTAAGTGTTAATCCCTCTTATAATTCCAGTAACCGTCACCACATCTCCTGGTATGCATGCATCAACGAGATCTTCTGTAAGCTCACATTCCACTGTTCGAGGCACCCGTCCTTCTTCATGATCTTCGGGTTTTAATAGTTCTTGAACTCTAGAGCAACACGTGCATCAAAAACAGGTTTCATTAACAGGTTAAAAGGAAGGAAACACCAAAAATATGTCAAAAAACAGATATAATGAACCAAGCAACAGGATCACCTTATTTTTTGAAAATCAATAGTTTGAGCAGTAGATCGCAATGGATTAAAGATTTTACTCTTGCAGCCATTTATATTGCAAGTTGATGGAGGTGAAAATTTTCCATCAGGAAATATCCGAGTGATACTTTGTTTGCACTTACTGCATTCAAAATCCATTTCTACCACAAGAGGCCTGACAGTGCTGACTTTCACAGCGGTACCACGCACAGAGACAAGCTTATCTGTGAAATGAAATCATTGAAGGAAGCTAAAACGCATGTATTTTCTATACAATAAGAATAATAATGCTTCAAATTGGCAACCAATCGTAAAAACCAAAATATAAAAAATATCACTACAACGGTTTTATGATGTACCAATGTAAGCAGCTTTTAAGTTCTTCAACGCAATCATAGTTTCAGGACAGTTATGAAGACGAATATTTACTTTTGCACCTAGCTCCAGCATGCCATTCTCCCATGTAGAAAGTAAAACCTAGGTCCAATTTACTGTTTAAGTAATACAAGATAAGCACTTTTATATGCAAAAACTGATAATTATAATTGAAGCATACCTTGTGAACAGCAGCGCTCATGCATAAGAGAGCAATTTTAGGTTTCTCCATTAACATTTCATAAAATTCGTCAACATGACATATATTTTTAAACTGCTGAAAGTCGAGTGACAACACATAGTTCCCGTAATCAGTTTTCACCTGTAAGCATAATTCCAAAAATTATCACCAGGCTAACACACTTTGGAAAATACAATGTTGTAATTGCAAACGAAAACACAAGGATGCTTAGCTTAGGGCATAGGAGCCTCCAAATGATAGCAAAAGAATAACTATTCTTCTAATTCTAATGCTTCTCGAGATTTTCAAAAGGGAATGAAAGATTTGAAGAGGGAAGAGTGATTGGAAACCTGAGAAACAAGGATTTCGCCCGGTGGAGAAGAGAAGAAGGAATGAAGAGAGGATGTGAGATTGAGGAAGGTTTCTTCGACGGTGAACAGTTGCTGAGGAAAGTAATTGCCTAGTATGTCCAGCAACCCGAATGGATCCATGGAGCTGGATCCGCGTGCATAACCGGTCATCCTCTGCACAGTCTCTACCGGAGTTCCGTGCATAGCGTTTCCGACCACCGTTCTGCTTTTGGCGGGAAAATTGGAAAAATATAATTAAATATAGGGTATTGGATGTACTTTGGGCCGATATTTTGGGCCTTAAACACTTGGGTAATTGTTACTTGACCCACCCCTATCCCGTCATTCACCCTTTTTTTTTCTTCTAACCATTTTACTCTCGTGGATTAAGTTGATCTATAAACTTATAGATCAACTTAATCCATAAAATAGAATTTTCTTTCGGATAAAATTGATCCGCAAACTTATAGATTGAGTTAATTCGTAAACATATCCTATATTTACAAATTAATCTTGCCCGTGAATTTATATAAAACTTAGGATAAACTCAATGCGTGAGTTTACAGATCAACTTCATCCAAAAGAAAATTTTACTTTATGTATTAAGTTGATCCATAAGTTTACGGATTCTTACGGATCAGCTTGGTTCCGTAAGTTTACGAATCAGCTTGATCCGTAGAGTATCACAGTCAGAACAAAAAAAGAGAGGGTAACTAAATGAACAACGGGGTGTAAAAATCATGAGCCTTGTTACCTAGACCCCTTTTTCTCCACATATGCCACTATTCTTGGACCCATACTATATGCATGACACATATTTTCCCAACTTTAAAGAAAAAATTCAATCCGATTCAATCTTTGCAGTTTTGTCATCTCATCATCCAATTGGTTTTATTTTGAAATGATATCTAAACCAATCCGAACTAATTTTTTGCAGTTTGGATTGAATCAGTTTTTTGGTTTTGTTTTATTTTTTAAAATATATTCTTATTATAAAAAATAGTAAACATTAATAATAAAACGTAAATATGAAGCATATATTTAGATCAAATTTTGTTTTCTAAATTTTTTATTTAATTAGTTATATATAATACATATATATTCGACAAAAACTCAGACAATATTTATATTTGAAAGAAAAATCAAACTATAAAAATAATTTTTTGAGCACATCATTTAATCTTTTAAGAGAAAGATGAATAATATAGAAAAACTATAAATCTATATCAATATGTTATATATTGTATGATATTTATCATGTGTTATTATTGTAATCATATTTCAAGATAGATTAGAGATGAGAGTCATGTCACATATGATGAACCTGGACTAGCATAGGCCTCCCACTCTAGGCAATTAGAGATGCTTTTTTTAGTATTTTTTTAGTTATTACAATTAGAGATGCTTTAGACCGCTTTGGTCTTGGGGTCTCTTTCGATGCATTCATCGGTTGATTCATTGGTCATTGCCGAATGCATTTGTTGAGAGGTGGCACGCAGAGACATCCACATTCCATCTCCGCGTGGGTGAGAAGACAGTCACTTTAGATGATGGGGCATCACTCATCCACTTGCCTATTGTTAGGGAGTTTTCCTCACCTCCTGCACTGTCTAGTGACGAGATAGCCCGGTACTATGGCTCTAGCATGTATTCTTGTCGTTAGATTGGTGGTTTCATGGCTTTGGTGCATGTATTACGTTACTTGAGTCACTTTTTTATATATTTTATTTATTTTATTCAAAACTTTTATTAATGTTGTTTACTTGATTATGATGTTTTTGTAGATATGGATTTTTGAGTATTTTCCAATGTTAAAGGGATTGATAGAGAGGGCTAGCTATGAGGAGTGCCACCCACATGGTGGTCGACTTATTTCGAGGCGCGGCAAGACGGTCATAGATGCACGAGCGATACTGGAGAACATCACGGTCGATGATATCATGTGGAAGCCTTACACATCTTACCGTCAGCATCACCCTTTACACCAGCAGGCTTTATTTTTCGGGTGTACTCGACTTGGGAGCTTTGTATGCCGATACCAACCCGAGCATGTCCTCCGACAGTTTAGGTATGTCCACATCATTCCTCCTTCTTTGCGTCGGATAGTTAATGTTGAGTGTGTGGATGAGTAGTGGGCAGAGTGGGAGGCACACACTTTGGATGAGACCACTCTCGTGCCAACTGGTGTCCGACCTGGCCAGTGTGTTGAAGGTTACATGCGCTGGTTTTTGAGGGTTTCACACCCGCATTTGCTACCAGCATCATACGCGCAGAGGGCACATGAGCACTATCTTAAAATTAGCTAACCACATTTCATATTCTTCTGGTGATCGAGACTCCCCAAGATGATGCCACACGTTCATTACGACATCCCACAGAACTGACTTGTCAATGTTTATCTTACACCTAGCCTTGACATTCTTAGATACATGATACTAACATAACATGTGCGTTGCGGTTGGAAAACCTCTTCTACTGCATTTAATAGTGTAATGTCTCTATCAGTCACAATCACATTAGGTACTATACTATCATCATGTACAATTAATCTTAGCTTATCTAAAGCCCATAAAAAGTTATCAGCGTGCTCAAACTTCAAGCATGCAAATGCTATAGAAAAAGCCAGTTCTGTTGGTGTTAACCTAACAATTTTGAGTAACGGCATTCTATAACACCTTCTTTTATATATGCATAATTTCTTTCTTATTCGAGTAATTAATATAAATACCATACATTTTAAAAACAATTCATGATTTAAATCTTGAAATCATACAAACTTATAACTAATTTTAAAAGGAACTAACTTACATATAATTATCAATAATTAATACATGATTTTATACAAAAGGATATACTAAACAACAGTCATAAAAAATACATCTATTCGTTAAATTTCTAATAGTTGTCATTTTCAGTTCTTCTGCTTCAATAGTTATCCATCTAAAATGCCACGAATACACATGAAAAGAAACGGGGTGAGAATTCACATTCTCAGTAATTTTCTAACACGTTTATAATTAATGGCATTTTAGAATTTCAGAGTTATAGAAATCAAAACAGCTTTTTAATAAGAAATGAAATAATTCAAAAACCAAAATATTTTCTCATATGAAACATACACATATAATAATCACCATCAACGTACAAACACAATAATAATCACAATCAACCTAATTATTATTACTTACTATTTCAAGCACAAGACAATTTAACACACATTATCAATCAATTCAAACAAACAACTAACATCATTGTTAGTTCATCCAAACTATAACCAAATATATGATGCAAGATTCTATTTGCATGTTCTACAAATTTCATTCTATTGGAGAAAAAATTAGGGGTGTACAAGCCCTATTGGTAACCGTCTGTCCTGGTCGGCCCAACTCAAAACACAATTGTTCCTGGTGTAAGGGGACTTCACTCAGACTCTAACTAATGAATTCCTCTACACTCCATCTCATCAAATGAACATTTACTTGGATAATAACTTGTTTTCTCGCCATGTATTAAGCCATATGCAACTAACACAAGCTAACCTTGGGGTTGGCACAAGTACATATCGTTCCATTTGGCATCCTATATTCTAGCCTCATGGCATTTTCACCCTACATTTGTCAAATCATTGCGACTAAGTATTACGCATTATCATTCTCAGTGCACAAAACAACTCTTCACTAGGAGTTTCTAGTGATTTCAACACTTTTTAACTTAGATAACAAGTTTTAATAAATTGTAATAACACAATATGATATTGTATAAATACTATATGAATAGTAAAATATGCGTATGAATAGTAAAATACGTATATGAATAGTGTCAGTGAACCACAACTTTTATTGTTACCCAAATTTCATTAAGTCACTAATAATGAACATTTAAATAAGCTTTGAAATAATATAGAACACGTTTTAAAATTTTAATTTTAAGATAGTAAAAATCTGTACTATTTAACAAAATAAAAGTTATCCTTTTAACTTAAATAAATTATCAATAGAATCTATGCATCTAGTAGGTTTTAAAGATATATATCTTATTTTTAAAATAGTAGAAAAAATACAGTAAAACCCTACCTCAGTCCACTGCAAATGCTAAAGTTATCTATTTGAAAATCTGAACCGGTAGAATTAAAGATCTCGACACGTAGAATATTTCTCCTAACTACTCCGTCACGAACCGATCGCATTAAGGCCACCATCCAACCACCATAAATTTCTCTCTTTCTCACGCTTTTTCTCTCTCGTTGTGGAACATTTGCAAAAGCTCAATAACTAGCTTAGTGACCTTGAGTCACTATATAACCGAATTATATTATAATATAGTAATAATATAATAGTACCATTTTTAATTTTTTTCATACAATAAATTTTTATTCATCACATGTTATTATCTAAATTAATCTAATTATACTAATAAATTCTAAATATAATTCTTAGCCTATAGTAATGTTTTTAGTACTTTTGGAAACCTATAACTATTTTTAATGCATAAATATGTCTTTAAGAGTAATTATTAATTTACTCTAAGATTAAGCCTTAAAATTATTTTTAATTAACTAGAAATTCTCTAACAATAAAACGTAATTCTATAATTAACTATAATTTGTTCTAATGCCCTTAACACAAGTTTTTTTAATTGTCTCTATACCATCTTATTTTATAATTATTTATTTCCTAAGGCTTAGAAACTGAATTAAATCTAGTTTACTTATCAAACTAACTATGAAAAATCTACTATTTTGATTAAAGGTTAATAATATTATGCAAAAAAAAATCAAAATACTATACATTTTTACCCACATATATCTATTTGAAATAATTATTAGCTAATTGTCACTATTTCTGATGAATAACTTTAAATTAAATACTATATATTTTCTAAAGAAAAATGCATTGTAAAAAGTATATTAGGGAGAATGTTACAATTCTAAGTTAAATCAATGGTTAAAATCAATTAGACACATAATTCAAAGCAATATCAATGGATGTTACAAATTTTAACTTCCTATAGAATTGATTCCAATTCTAGAAGAATCTTAAACAAATTTAATCATTGAAAGATTGAAATAGCATCAACTTGGTCATCCCTTATAAATGCGGCCAATTTAGTGAACTTTTAAATCTTTTACATATTAAAATAGTAATAATTTTTTTTTTGGTACATCGAAAAAATATAACAAAATTATTTCAAAGACTAAATTGATGGCACTTGCATATATCTTTAAAGATCAAAATAACATTTTTTTCTATATATTCAAAATAAGAGTTGATTATAATTTTAGAATATAAATAAATAGTTTGTATCAAAATAAAATATGTGTTTGAGTTATTTTTTTTAAAGAGCAAAAGTAAAATAAAATAAATAAATGAACACCATGACAAAAATGCATATAGAACGTACATAACGTATGATTCTCCTAATTTACAAAAAGAAAAGGTTATAATTAATAAAAGATTCTCCAAACTCATCCTTTCAAATTCATTTCCATCAATTCTTATCTCAATAAACATCACAAATGAAAAAAATATCACATTTGTTTTTATTAATCTTATCGTATTATATATATAAACTACTATATAGCAAGCTAAGTATGTTTTTTTCTCAAAAAGGCGTTATTATTTCTAGTTAGAACTTTTTATGTATCAAAAAAAAAAAACTACCATTTATATTTCTTTTTTACTCTAATAAAGAGATAGTTTTTATTATATTTCTATATAATCCTTTTTAATAACTTGCCATAGAAGAGAAGAATTTTTTTTTTCATTTCCAACTTAATTTCTATTTCCTACAATGACTTTTTTTTCCCTTCTCTCAATTTTTTTTTATCTTCCTCTCTCAATTTTTCAATGTCTCACTCATGGATTGCTCTTCCACTCTCAATTATTTATTTCTCAATTTTAATTTGATTACTACTTTTCTTTTAAAAAAAAGGATTACTACTTCAATTTTGGCATATGAATGTGGAAGAAAAAAATAGAGAAAGAGAAAAAAAATAGCTTAAGTACAATGAAGATTGATTTCTCTTGTGAACTTCTCTCTATAAAATCTCCATTCCAAAAGCCTAACAACCACTCAAAGTTGACACTACTCAATATCAATACTTGTTAGAATAGACCACTTGATTGTTATCTAAATAAATGAGAGAGATGAAATAGTAAGAGTTTGATATTCATGTATGGTATAGTTAGTTTAATTTTGTTATGGAACTAACTTGCGGAAAGGACACGTGCAGGTCTCACGTGGGTGACCTAAGCCGTTGGTTTCATGTCGTGTTCCCACGACATGGGCGCCCGACTTAAGGCTCAAGGGACATCATTCCCACGTGAAGACCGTTATAGATCTATATCTACCGCCACAATTTACGAAAGTATGACAGTGACATGTTTGACTTTGGTGATCCTGTTTACACTATAAATACATATGATTCATCTTCATTTGGTACGCTTTTCATTACTTAATACCTGAGAATTATTCCCTGTGACATTAGCTGACTAGACCATTGGAGTGCTTGCAGGTATCCCTCACCGCCAGGTGAGTGGCCGGAGTCATCCAACCACCGCACCGAAAACTAGATAGGAGGCCATATCTGCCATGCCAAGTGCATGATGGAACAAATTTATTCGAAAACAAATATATGCCAACCAATTAAATGTTGATGAAAATCAAAGAAAGAAATAAAAAATTACTTATATAAATGCTCATCGAATAGATAAAGGAAGGAAAATGGAGGGAGGAAAATGGAAAGTAAATATCTGATCATTAAATGCTCATCGAATAGATAAAGGAAGGAATGATGACTTTATATTTATAGGTGAATGTAATTGAGGTATAGAGTACTATTTCTAATTTACAACGAGTTGGATGATGGAACATATGCAAAAAAAAAATGCAAACTCAGTCGCTATTAATTAAGTATTAGTTAATTATGTAATAATATAATAATATAAAAATAAAGGAAGGAGTGACCTTATCTTGTAGATAGGTGCGTAAAGTTGAGACTAAACACTATTATTTTTAAGATTAAATTGATAACTTGATTATATAACTTATTTTTTTATTTTGATTTAGCCCTGTAATTATTAAATATTCTAATTTAGTCTTGTAACTTATTTTTCTATTTCAATTTTGTTGTGATCTAACAGGGATGTAGGACGAGCAAGATGGTTTTCTTGATCAGCAGAGGGAAGTAGGATTGCTTTTGGGTCTCGAGCTCCGGCGGCGGTGGTGTGCACCTGCAAACACTCCGACGCTCAAGTCAGTGAGTGAATTAGGGTTTGTGTATATATCTTACGTACCTTGCATGGTGCATTATGATAGTATTTATAGAGTGAGGTAATTGACCTAATGCGGTCCGTATTGGGCCAGGATCTGTGCCTGGGCCCAATCCTCATCAGCTGGGCCTTAATAATAGGCCGCGCCCAGCTTTTCGGGATACTGGCGGTGATTGGCGGCTTCTTGACCCGGCATGTAAGCGTCTATCCGGGATGCCATTATTCTGGTCCACAACAATTGCCCCCCAAGTCGTCAAGCTCTTCTCGGGAGAGGTTGGCGAGTTCATTCATCATGCCGGGTAGGTGCTAGATGACAGTTCTGGAAACGTTACGAGACGACGGTTGGTTTTTCTTATAGGGCGCGTGTGTTTCATGCATCTCACTTTGGGCACTGTGCGCGATGATTAGCGTGGTTCTTGGGCCCCACGTTCATTAAGGTGATGTGATGGTTTTTACTTTATTTCTTTTCACCCGTTACATTTTCACCTTTTCCCTTTGTTCAAGTTTTTACTCATTCTTCTCTTTCGCGCTTCCTGTCTCTTCATTTCATGTGACAGAGAGCTTTTGAAAACCTTTCTTCTTCCAGCTTTGTGCTCGTTCGTCAGACCCATTTTCTAGCAACATTTTATCCTCATCTTTCAGGTATTGCTTCTACTTTTTGCTAATTTTTGCCTTTATTCGACTCTTTCCTGATTCTTGAATTGTTCTATTGCATTCTTCCCCCCCTTTTTAGGTTTAGTTGTAGTTTCTGGGTTTCTTTCCTTAAAAAATGGCTGATGGTATTATCGTGTTGACGAGTAGTTCCTCTTTGGAATCAAATGATACCGAACTTCTTGAGAGTTTTGCGAGGGGTCTTCGCAAACATAGGTCTTCTAATGAGCCAAACCCTTGTCCTGGTACGCCCTCCATAGCCAATCCTGATTATTGTGAATCTTGCCATTTTTGGTTTTATCCTCTGTATTCGCGACGAGTAGAGAGTGGTGAATCAGTTACCCAAAGTGTGAGTGGGTCATTTAACACTTTGAACCCAGAACCTTTTGCTCTTCTTCTTGCATCAGCCCATCTTTCTGATGAGTATAGTTCTGAAAGTTCTGTGTCTGTCGAACAAGGTTCAGATCGTTGTGCCCCAATTAATTTCATCCCGGTAGGGGATGAAGTTGAGTCTTTCTATCCCGGGGATCCTTTAGAAGATAAAGAGTCTATACCGTCGTCTATGACTCATTCCTTAGATTCTGAATCCGACCCTGCATATGCTCCTTCTTCTTGTAGCCATTCATCCCCGGGATCTGACTCTGCTTTCTCTGATCATGTAGATATGGAGTCTGCTCAAGATGACATTCCCATCCCGATAGCTTCTGGTGCTCCGGGATCCTCTGGTGGTGTACCGGCTTCACCCGATACCGGCGATTTCGAAATTGTCGTACGAGGGACAGGAGAGCCCAGTACTTCGAAGCCTCGGATCGAATGTCCTCCGGATTTTCTGGAACTGAAGAATATCTGGGGAATGTTGTGGGTTCCCTGGGATATCATCCGGGAGGAGTGTTCGGTGAAGGATGGTCGCCGGCTCAGGAGAGTGGAGAAACACTGGAGGAAATGCTTTCACTATGGGCCCAACACCCCCGGGACTGATGTCAAGGCCGATCCTTCATCGACCATAAGTTGGTTATCCCGAGTAGGAAGGAGAGGATCTGCACACCAGCATCTGAGGGTGAAGGTTCCTATATCATGATGCTGGAGTCTTTATTGCATCAGCTAAAAATTAGGTTCCCTTTTTCCGACCTCCAGATTGAAGTTCTGCACCACCTCCATCTTGCTCCCACCCAACTTCATCCCAACGGTTGGGGATTCCTCCAAACCTTCGAGGTCTTCTGTTGGGCTCAGCGCTGGCATTGCTCCTCAGCCTTATTCCTATACATCTTTGGTGTTTACCGTGGTCCCACGAAGAGGAATTAGGTATCCCTCCGTCATCGTTCCGGAATCCCTCAACTATTTGTCCCATATGAAGAGTCCTTCAAGGCCCATAGGGACATTTATGTCAAGGTCGTCCCACAGACCAAAGATTGTACTCCCTTCTGGATGGGGAATGATAAGCAGCCCTTGTTTCCGCTCTACTGGACAGAAGATCATTTTCAAAGGTTGCTGTCTTTGAAGGAATTAGAGATTGGCTTCCTAGAAGAGGAAGACCAACAAACCTTCAGGAATCTTTGTGTCTTTGTCGAGCGAGGGGGGATTCCCATTCACTGCAAAGATGTGATAGGAGTATCTCGCCACGACCAGGCGACATGCTTATGTAGGGATTGTCCTTTATTGTGCAATGTTGTTGTGTTTTTTCCTTTGTTTTTAGTTATTTTGCCTTAGCTAACAAGTACATCTTTTTCTGCAGCCGAGATCATGGCCAACTATGCCATCCATTCTCAGAAACGAGATGCTAAAGGAAAAGGAAAAGTTGGTACTTCAGGTCCACCTCCTTCTCCTGCTCCAGTTCCTACTCCTATCCCGGTAGTTCCTACCGGGATTAGAATCTCGGACGCGGTTCCTGCTAGGGGAGCTTCTCTTGTTAAGAAATTCGTTCCTCTTTCCTCTGGAGCCGAGGTGGCTAATGTGCAGCCAAAGCATCGACGGCTTACCAAGTTCGGTATGCTTTTATCCTTTGGGATTTGTAGTTGTGTAGGGACTGTGTGTTACTTTCTTATTATATTATTTAGTTTGATTTGTAGGTGACCAGCCTGTGGATGCCCAAGTGGCTTCTGCCGGGATGAATCCGGTTTTGATGGCGCCCTTCTCTACTCCCTCTTCTGCCTGGGAAGGATTCCAGTCGCCCTTGGTTAAGTTCCAGCATGAGGACTTTTTCACAAAGGGTGGAACCTCTACCGTGAAGGTATATATTTTGTCATTTGATCTCGTTACTTTATGATGATTAATCTCGGTAGATATATGTTTAATGTCTTCTTGTTGTTTTCGTCTCTGTAGGAGCATGCCAAATCCCTTATGGGCTGGACGACTATGAGTATGGCTATGCTCTAACACGTTCATGACCAAGCAGAAGACATGGGCCAAGCTTCTTCTTTAAGGGCTCAGCTGCGGGATCTCCGGGATGACATGGAGCTCAAGGATGCCTTGATCCAGAGTGTCAAAGAGTCTGAATCTCGGGCCAACCAGGAACTTGTTTCTCTGAAGGAGAAATTTGCCCAGATGGAGGGGGATTTCGCCAAGGAGAAGAAGCGGACTGCCAGCTTGGAGTTGGAGAAATCCAAGTTGAAGGAAGAGGTTTTCGGGCTGAAGGCTAAGATAGATGAGGATGATTCTGCTCTTAAGCTTCTTCAGTCCGAACTCTTGGGGTCGACTTCCAGGTTCCATGAGGTTTAGGTGGAGCTACGGGAAACTCAGGAGAGATTGGAGGAGGCCTACCGTGATATGGATACTACGGTGGATGATTCCTACCGGGATTGTGTGAAGACTCTTCAATTTTTGAATCCCGGGATCGAGTTAAACACTCGTGGTCTCTACAAATATCATGGTATGAAGGATGGGATGTTCATGGATTTTCATGATCCTCATAACCCCGTGCCTCTCGACCTTTCTCATCCCTGTTTGAAGCCATTCGACTGTAGCACTCCTCCTCCTCCTTCTGATCCCGTGCTGGAACCCGAAGTTGCAGATGCTGGAAGGGCTGCTTGATTTGTTGCTTTTGTTTTTATATTTCTCTTGTTCTGTTTTTATTTTGTAATTCTTATAGACAAGTTTATATTGAATGTAGACTTCTTCGTTCTGATTTTCCGAGACGTTCTTTATGCATGGCTTTGTTTACTTTTTGTTCAGATGCCTTTTTACATCCTGCTTGCCATAGAACCTTCTCGTGTCTTTTTAATTGTTAGGGTACATCCGTGATGACACCCTTTTAACTCCTTAGCAGGAGGGAAAGTAGTTTGTACTTTCTCTACTTTTTGTTGAAGTGTAGCTTCGGTTTATGCTTTCCTTTTGTTGCATTTCTGTATGTTGTTGAGGCGTGGCCATCTCGAGATGCCTCTAACTCTCGCTTGACATGAAGATATTTCATGCCGTTTGAATTGTTAGGGATACATTTGTGATGTCGCCCTTTTAGCTCCTCAATAGGAGGGAAAGTATTTTGTACTTTCTCTAAGTTTAAGTTGAAGTGTGACCTTGGTGGTGCTTCATGCTTCTTTTTGGCCAGGGTTAATCCGTTTAGGATCCCTATTGAGTCTATAGCAGAGAATTACCCATGATGGTATCTCGACTCATTATTGGCCTTGCATGTATGTCGGTTTCTGTTTGTTGCCGACGTCTCGATCTCGGATTATTTGTATTTCTCATACTTTCTTCCGATCTGCTTGCTATTAAGAATTGAACTAACTTGTTTATGTCAGAATAAATGGAATGCAACTTTATTAATGATAAGAAGCAAATAACAAATGGGGACCTCGTTAAAACCTCTAGCAGTAAAACCCTCCTTAGGGATAAAACCTGCTACAGGAAAAAGAGTACCCCTTTATTACAAAGAATGTAAATTACATAGCTTAGCTATGATAGCGCCTTAAGTCTGCGACATTAAGCGTTCTGGGAATCTCTTTGCCTTTGAGAGTTTCTAAATGATACGCTCCGTTAGCTGCGATGGTCTTGACCCGGAATGGACCTTCCCAATTTGTTCTAAGCTTCCCGTCTTTAGCATTGCGATTTCCAATACTGGCTCTTCTTAGGACTAAGTCACCTGTTTGGAATCTTCTCGGTACAACCCTCAAATTGTATCTCTGTGCTACTTGTTGTTTCCGGGATAACTCTTTGATTCTGGCGGCTTCTCGGATTTCCTCGACCATGTTGAAATCTTCTCTGAGGAGCTGCTCGTTTTCTTGTGCGGGGTACATAACCCTCCAGGATGGGTGCCTGATTTCTACCGGGATTACGGCATCTGATCCGTATACCATTCGAAATGGAGTTTCTCCAGTGGAGCTATGGGGAGTAGTTCTGTAACTCCAGAGTACTTGATAAAGATCTTCTACGCAACTAGTTCCAGCTTTCTGACACCTCTTTTTCAAGCCATTAAGTATGACTTTGTTGGCGGACTCTGCCTGTCCGTTTGATTGTGGGTGCTCTACACTGGCAAAGTATTGCTTGATGCGGAGACCTGCTAGCATTTCTCGGAATTCTTTGTCGGTGAATTAGGTCCCATTATCACAGATGACTTCTGCCGAGATACCAAACCGGCATATTATTTGCCGGAAGACAAAATTCTGGGCTTTAACTGATGCTATGCTGGCTAAGGGTTCCAGTTCAATCCATTTAGTATAATAGTCAACATCAACAATGAGATGTTTGAACTGACCTGTGGTTGGAGTGAAAGGTCCCAAGAGGTCCAAGCCCCAAGTGTGGAAGGGCCAGGGGGTGGAGATGCTGTGCAGATCTTCAGCCGGGATGTGGGATAATGGACTGTGTTCTTGGCACTTTTGGCACTTCTTCACGTGATCAGCTGCATCTTTATTCATGGTTGGCCAGAAGTATCTTGCCCGCAAGGACTTTCTTGCCAACGATTTTCCACCAATGTGGTGACCGCGACTTCCTTCATGCACTTCAGTAAGAACATACCATGTTTCAGATGGTCCAATGCATTTAAGCAAATGAGTTCATAGTCCTCTCCTGAATAATTGTCCTTCTATCACGGAATACCGGGAGGCATTTTGTACCAGCTGTTTTGCTTCCCGGGTATCTACCAAGATGGTGCCTTTAGTGACATACTCTATTATTGGAGTTCTCCAATCGTCATTTTCAACCTGCAAAATAGCACAAGGAGAAGGGAGAACTTCTTCTATCACTGACTTCAAAGTTGAGGATGACTTGGTACTGGCCAATTTGGAGAGTAAATCAACGCGACTGTTCTCTTCTCTTGGAATGTGCTTGATCTCAAATTTAGAGAGACCAAGTAGACTTTCTTTAACCTTTGTCAGGTATCTCTGCAACAAAGGCTCTCTTGCCTGGTATTCCCCTTTTATCTGGGACACCACCAATTGGGAATCTGAACATAAAGTAATCGCGGTAGCCCCTAGTTCTTTTGCCGCGCGTATCCCGGCTAGACAGGCTTCATATTCTGCTTGATTATTGGAGGTTGGAAATTCAAATTTCAAAGAATATTCTACCGTTATCCCTTCATCATTTTTGATTAGTATGCCTGCACTGGCCGAATCTGGAAGGAATCTCGTCAAAGCAGCGATTCTTCCTGTTAGTTATTGGACCTCTTTAATATTTCTGGGACTCTGCATACTCAACACAGCACTACACTTGTCGGGGTTGACTTCAATCCCTCGACTGGTTAGCATAAAGCCTAAGAACTTTCCGGCTTCGACCTCAAAGGTACATTTGTTAGGATTTAGCCTTAAATCATACCTGCGCAGCTGTTGAAAAGTCTCACACAAGTCAGCCACTGGATCTTTATCTTCTGGGGTTTTTACTATCATGTCGTCAATATAGACTTCAAGGATTCTACCAATCTGTTCTTTGAAGACTTGGCTCATCATCCGCTGGTAAGTTGCTCCGGCATTCTTCAAACCAAACGGCATCATGGTGTAGCAATAAACTCCCATATCGGTGATGAAAGCCGTTTTCTCTTGATTTTCAGGGTACATTGGGATCTGGTTATAGCCGGAGTAAGCATCCATGAAAGATAGATACTTATAACCTGCGGAGTTGTCCACAAGTTTATCAATAAAAGGCAAGGGGAATGGATCTTTGGGGAATGCTTTATTCAGATCTGTGTAGTCTGTGCACATTCTCCACTTCCCGTTAGCCTTTTTCACCATTACCACATTTGAAAGCCAATCTGCATATCGTATTTCTCGGATGAACCCTGCATCTAGCAACTCCTTTACCTGCTTTTCTATAGTTGTTTGTCTCTCTGGAACCATTTTTCTCTTCTTCTGGGCCATTGGGGTAGATCCCGGTCTCAAAGATAAGCGATGGCACACGAATTCTGGGTCAACTCCGGGCATGTCGGATGAAACCCAAGCAAACAAGTCGTTATTCGTCTTCAATAACTCAATGAGTCGCTCTTTGATCATTGGGGGTAAGTTTGCCCCTATCTTGACAGTCTGATCTTCTTTGAGTCCTATCTGGACTAAGATCTGGTCCCCTTCGGGTTGAGGTCATTGATATTCGAAGTCTGCTCTGGGATCTAAGTTAGTCATCATGACCCCTGCATCTCGCATCAAATCACGTCTCTCCATCTTTTGCTTCCCTTTCTCTTCTGCCGTTACCGGCAATATGGATGGTGATTTCGTGATTTTAAGACTTTCTTGATAACATTTTCGCGCATCACTACTCTTCCCACGGACAGTTACTAGTGAGCCATCTTCTCCTGGAAACTTCATGGCTAAATGGATGGTAGAGACTATGGCGCCAAGGCTATTCAGGGTTGGTCGCCCAATGATTGCATTGTAAGCTGAGGGGCAATCCACCACTATGAACCTGGCGGGAATTATTTTTGGTATTTGGCTTTTTCCCAAAAATCACCTTAAGGTCAACATATCCTTTGGGAATAATTGTATCTCCAGTGAAGCCAATTAGGCTACCTTTATGGGGGATTAAATCCTTAGATCCTAATCCCATTTTATCAAACAGGCTCCAGAACATAATGTCAGCTGAACTTCCTTGATCAATGAAGATTCGATGGACTTCGAAGCCGTTCATATTAGCTGCTATGACCAATGGTTCGTTATCCCGGATCCGTTCTTCCGGGAAATCTGCATCTGAGAAAGATAGCACTGGGTTAGCTACAACAGTTACCTGGGAACAAGAATCCCTGACATCTCGGGTCCTCTTTGTCTTCAAGACCCTTTAAGCTGACTCCTCCAGCTATGACTTGAATTATTCCCCTAAGAGGGGATTCCTGTGCTCGTCTTGGGCTCCGGGATCTCTGACGGGTTTCAGCTCGTTGATCTCGGTTCCTAGGAGGGGATCTGAGTGTCTGTGTCTGAGGAGATGGACTTCGACGACGATCCCGCCTTTCTGGTGATGCCCGAGCATAATTTCTTAACCTCCCTTGTCGGATCAGCTTTTTAATTGCATCCCGGAGTTGGATGCATTCATTGGTCGAATGTCCACGATCCCGGTGGTATTCACAGTACTTATTTTTGTGTTTCCCCACTGTTTTCAAAGGTGGTGGCCGCTCTCTTAGTTCAGAATGCATCACTTCTTTCAACACTGAAGCTGGCGGGACTATTAGCGGAGTGTAATTGTTGAAAACACCCTTGCGTTTCTTGGGAGACTTATCCCGGGGTTTGTCTTCTTTACCCCGGGATTGGTTTGGAGGGACAATTTTTGCTTTGTCATCCTTCTTAGCGGCTTGGGCCTTCTCCCATTCTTCTATTTTGATCCACTTTTCGGCCCTGACCTTCAAGTCATCCATGGAGGTGGGCTTATCTCCAGCCAGTTGCTTGGCGAAGGCTCCTGGCTTCAATCCTCTTACAAAGAAATATAACACCAAGTTAGGTTCGACATTCCTAACTTCTAATACTTCATTGTTAAATCGTGTTATATAGTCTCGTAGAGATTCATCTTTCCCCTGTTTAACAGTTTCTAAGTGGAATTCAGATTTGAACTGTCTTTTACTGCTAGTGAAATGAAGAATAAACTTATCTTTGAGGGTTTTCCAGTTACTGATGGATTGTGGTGGGAGGTCTGAGAACCAACGACTTGCAGCCTCTGACAATGTAAGGGGGAAAGCACGACATACGATGGCCTCATTCACCCCTTGGAAGTACATAGCCCTTTCAAAAGTGCTGACATGTAGAGTAGGATCCTTGGTTCCATCATATTCCTTCAACTTCTTTGCAAACTGGAATCCATGAGGAAGGGCATGGGACATTATCCATGGCGTGAAGGGATTGTCAATGTACCCGAAATTCGGGACATTTTCAGCCATATGCTCCTGGTTATCGGCAGGTTGTCTGGCTTGCTGGCCCGCAGGGGGGACAGGTGGCGGGTTGGCCCCCTCAACCCGAGATTGATGCGGGGCCCCTTCATGTCGGCGACTTACCCGTCCTTCCTGTTGCCTTTCCTGAGTTTTCGGATTTCCTTCTTTTTCTCCCTCAATTGCGGATTTCCGTTGCTGTTTTTCCGCATTGTCATTATCTTTTTCCAGATTTTCAGGGTTTGGCTGGGTATGCCTCTCAGCTCTTTCCTCTTCCGAATCATCTTCGATAACAACATGCTTGCCCCTCCGCTGTTGCTCTTTGAGATCTGTGATCTCTTTAGCTTGTGACTGCACCAACTGTTGTAGTTTACGGAATTCTGCTTCAATATCAAAGTGCTGGGATGCCCTTGCCTGATTCGACGCACCAGCCTGTTGTCCAGCTCCTTGGTTTTGCACGCTGGGATCGTTGTAATCCCTATTTCTGGTTGAGCCAACCATTGTTGATGATGGATGGGAGCGAAACTTTTTGTTGTGTTCCCCACAGACGGCGCCAATGTTGTGATCTAACCTGACAGGGATGTAGGATGAGCAACATGGTTTTCTTGATCAGCAGAGGGCAATAGGATTGCTTTTGGGTCTCGAGCTCTGGCGGCGGTGGTGTGCACCTGCAAACACTCCGACGCTCAAGTCAGTGAGTGAATTAGGGTTTGTGTATATATCTTACGTACCTTGCATGGTGCATTATGATAGTATTTATAGAGTGAGGTAATTGACCTAATACGATCCGTATTGGGCCAGGATCTGTGCCTGGGCCCAATCCTCATCAGCTGGGCTTTAATAATAGGCCGCGGCCAGCTTTCCGGGATACTGGCGGTGATTGACGGCTTCTTGACCCGACATGTAAGTGTCTATTTGGGATGCCATTATTCTGGTCCACAACAAATTTAATCTGATAACTATTAAACGTTTCGATTTGGTCCTGTAACTTATTTTTTTGTTTCGATTTAGTCTTGTAACTTTTTTTTTGTTTAAATTTGGTCTCGATAGAAAGGACGAATTTATTGGATGAAAAATAAGTTACATGATCAAATTGAAACAGAAAAATATGTTATAGGACCAAGTTGGAACATTTAATAGTTATAGAACCAAATCGAAATAGAAAAATAAGTTACTGGACAAAGTTAAAACATTTAATAGTTACCGGACCAAATCAAAATAAAAAAAATAAGTTACAAGACTAAACTATTAATTTGGCCTATTTTTAATTTAGAATTAGTTGGTGGTGAGATAAAAATATAAAATATAAAATAGATGGGTGATGGAACAAAAGCAAAAAATTATAGGTGATGAGGGCAAAAGTTAAAAGTTATGGCTAATGGGCCAACTTATTTGGTAATATCATTTTTATCAAATAAATTCTTAAATTGATCCTTAAGATTATAGGTGCCATATAAATTAGTTCATGAGATTTTAAAAATGTCAAAATAGTTTTTAACTTTGTAAAATGACGTGCATTTTAGTCCTTTTACTTATTAAACAACATTAAGAAACTAAATAAAAAATTAAAATGAATGATTTTTTGCAAAGTCGGGGACTAATTAGGGGTTTTTATACTCTCAAACACTAATCTGCATGACACATACAATCTCAGGAACCAATTTAAAGGTTTACTCCATTTTTATCGCATCGATTAAATTAGTAGTTAAAATGTAAGTAAAAATAATATTTCACACTAATGAATAGTGGCATATAAATATAAATAAATTTTATTTACAAAATTTTATACGCAAGTTATGAAAATAAATTATGAATTTTTATAATTAATTTTCAACTTATTTTAACAAGGTTCATGGAGAAACTTATTAGAATAAACAAAGTTTAAAAAAATTATTGTATAAATACTTAATAGGAGTACATGATTAAACTATATAACAAACACACCCGTATTATTTTTTAGTTATTTCAGCTGCCTCCACGTTGAAACGTTGAAACCAATTCAGTAGCCGCTACTGCAAAGTTCAAATTTCCGAAAAAGAAGCCTCTCCCTCCCTCCGATTGGGACCAATGGCTTCCGATCAGCGACGACTCAGCATCATCGACGTTTCCTCCGCCGACGACTCCCTTCTCGACCCCGTTTCTCGAAACCCTCTTAACCACCAACATTCAGGTCTTTTCTTATTCAAATCTACTATTCATATTCCTCCTTTTTTCCTCGATCTCACTCTTTTCTGCGTTGTGTATGCGCGTTTTCAGAAAACGAAGAGCTGTTCTACACTCCGAACTCGAAGAATTTCGAGGACGCTTCTACCAAGCTCGAACAGTGGGAGCACGAACCTCGCTCGAACGACGCATCTGAAATCGGAAAGTCCAAGAAGAACACCAAGTGCAATTTGCGCAAGAGTTTAGCCTGGGATAGCGCTTTTTTCACCAGTGCTGGTAAATTCCATTCTCCGCTTGCAATTCTTCTTCGTTTCTTATTTTCCAATTCGATGTCGAAGTTATTTTGTCTAATTTGATTGATATGTGTGTTTGTTGTTTAGGGGTTTTGGATCCTGAGGAGTTGTCTAGTATAATTGAGGGTGTTGAGAAGGATGAAAAGTGTCCCTTGCCAAGGATTCAAGAAGATGTGTATAAATCATGTGATTCCATTTCTACTTTAGAGAGTGATAGCTTGACTCTGGAAAGCGTCGAGCTGGACGGCGATTTGTTTGATGATGTAAGAGCTTCAATTCAGAAATCTAGCATCAAGTCTAATCTCGCAAATGCAAGCACCAAACTGGGCCACAAAACTCATGAATGTAAGCCTTTCTCTTCATTTTGCCTTTTAGTGAATTGTGAAGAGCATCCATACTTCCATAGTTTTTCTTTTTCTCCCAAGTATAATCTTCTTTGTATATTATCAGCTGCAGCATAATATTTATCAAAATTATTAATTACTTTTCGTAAATGTCGTCTGAAAGTGATTCCCTCATTCCTGTTCCAGATGTAATTTAAAATTGGTTCCAGGTGCTTGTACATTGAATGTCTATTTCAAATGCTTACATCTTGCCCTTGCACATTCTTATAAGAGATAGGGTTACTCTGTTACATTCTGGTGTACGAGTTTATCTTCAACTAGACAAATTATTGATTTCTCGTTCTTTTTGTTTCAGCTTCAAAGAAGGTTGGCGTGGTTTCTCACAAGGTAAACTAAAACTTGAAGAAAAGTGTTTGTTGTGCCACCTATGTATTTTTTATCAATATCCCTGAAGTATACCCATCATACAGGAGCCTATTATCCATTCTAGAGAGTGCTGTAATTGCTTCCCGTTTTAGTGAACCCAAAATTATGTCTGCATTAACTTAATAACTTACTTGCTATCTATTTTAAATGAAGGTTCCTCTTGCTTCTAAGAACCCAAGTTTTGGCAAGCAAGGATTTGCAAAGACGACAAAGAAAAGTAATGCTATTTTCCCACAAATCCCACAGGTATCCATGGCATTTCTAATCGTGCTAATTAGTGATTGACTGATTGATAGAGGACAAATGCAATCAGAAATCATGAAATGAAATTGAGAGTGACTGTATAGCTGACTCCTTGCTAATTTTCTTATTTTGAAGAAGCCTATTGCTATGAGGAGAGAGTCATCTATTTCACAGCAATCAAAGGTACCAGGAAAGTTGATTCCAGGTTCCACACTTTCATCCAAGAGAGTATCTTTTGGTGATCTGCATGTCAAGAGTGAAAAGGACAAGGCAAAACGAATAATTGGTGGTCAGAACTTGCTTGAACATGATTTTTTTTTTTTATTTCGGCTTCTCGTTTTGGCACAAGTCTTGTAATGGTTTCCTTTTTCTGAGTTGTGGTTAATTTTGGCTTTTGTTTGACAGCTTCAGATAGAGTCAGTTCATTGTCAAAGGCATCTGTTATTGGAGGTTCTCGTGGTACTGTTCCTAAGCCCACGCTAACATCCAAATCTCCTTCTGGTCCGTCAGTATCAACCAAGACAAAATCAGCAACTTCTTCTAAATCTTCTGGTAACATGTTTTCTGTTATTGTTGGTGAAATACTTGAAAAGTAAAGTTAGTAAGGGAACTTAGATTCACTTTTATCTTGTCCAGGTGTTAGAACACCATCCAGAGTTGCTTCAAGGAATAAAAACGTACCTGGGAGCTCTACTCTCTCAGGCTTGATGTCTGCTAGCAAGCTTTCTTCTAGTATTTCACCCGCTAGCTCTATTAGTGACTGGTCTTCAGAGTCATCTTCATCAACTTATATGGCTAGACCTATGTGTAATAGTTCAAGGTCCAGCATTGATAGTAGCTCAAGCAGAAAGCTTTTATCAGATACTGATGTGGATCAAGATGCAAATTCTCGTATTCATCAAAGTGACTCAAGCTTAGAAGGGCAGGAGGCTCAACATGCTGTATTTACTAGCCAAAGTCCAAGGACAGCTCCTGAAGCAACAGTTCTTCCTCCACAACCCATGAGACCTTCTGGCCTTCGAATGCCTTCACCAAAGATTGGTTTCTTTGATGGGGTGAGTTTTGCTGTATTCATATTTGTTGTAGTCAGAGACCATAGAATAATCTAGCTCCTGTAGTACTTTTATTTGCATCGTTATAATTCTGATCACAGCTTAGAGGCTGTATAGTTGCTTTTACCGGTGCAATATGTGATTCTTTCTTTTTTGATCTTTCGGTTACACTGCATTTATTGAGTTTTTAGTTAGGCTTTCAAATGCCTTCACCAACTATTGGTTTCTTTGATGGGATGAGCTTTGCCTTCTTGTTCAACATTTGATGTAGCTGGAACTTGGAAACCATAGAACCATCCAAGCTCCAACAGCAATTTTGTTTATTTTCATGTTAACGTAGTTTGCATCATTAATCAATCAATAATCATTATAACTCTGGTCACATCTTAAAAGCTATTGAGTGGCTTTTACAGTTGCAATATGTGCTACCGTAAATCATGGTTTTTCCCCCACTTCCTTTTTCATGTTTCTATTTCATTGCACTGCATTTATTGAATTAGTGTTCAGGCCTTCAAATATCTTCACCAAAAATTGGTTTCTTTAATGGCGTGAGGTATGGCTTCTTGTTAATATTTGATATAGTCGGAAACCATAGAATCATCCAATTCTATTAGCGCTTATGTTTATTTTACCGGAGAAATTTACATAGTTTGTTGCATCATTATAACTCATGCTACACAGCTTAAAAGCTATGTAGAATGTTGTGGCTTTTACATCTTCGCTATATGCTATGAATTATGATTTTTTTCCCATGTCTTACACTTCATTTATTGAATTATTGTCATAATGTTAAGCAGGCGAAGTCCTCAGGACGCACTCCACGTGGAGGCATGCAACCACACTCTGTCGTACCTCGCGGCTTGCCAAAACACGGAGCAGGAAGGCCAAGTGAAGACCAAAACAAAGCAAAGCTTGGAAAGCTGCAACCATCTCGATCTATCACCACAATTGAAAACACTGAATCCAATATCCAGAATAGTTCACATCCAAAATCTTTTCCTGAATCATCAGATGTTATGATTACATCATATAGTGCTGTGCAGACGGTTGAAAATACGTCACATTCCGATGTAGTGGAGAAAGCAGACTATGATTTGCATCCACTGAAGGATGTCAATAACCAGGAAAATGCCCATTATGATAATCAAATTGATTGTCTGAGCAAACAAGTTGGACTTCTTGACATAAATTTGAAAACTGATAGAAGCTCACAAGATAAATCTAAGGATCCAGATTTATGGAGTCACAAAGAGCTCATTGATTGTTCTGAAAAGGAGGAAACATTGCAGGGTTCTACTACTTGTCTATCTGTCTCCCCAACCAGCTTTGATATGGCAGCTTCAACAAGGATTCCTTTTGCTGTAAAAGATTCCTTTTGTAATATGAACGGTGTCAACTTTACAGAATCAACAGTTTCAGAGGTAAAGTCGACCAACTTACCTGTGCCCGAGAGCATGATGAAAGGAAACAACTGAGATGATTTAATCAAATTTGAATCATACAGTGCAACTATAGAAGTCTTGGTATTGAAGTATTCTACTAGTTATTTGAGTTTAGTGGGTCTGCTTGATTTCTTTGTCCATGGATTCAATGCTGTGTATCTTTTTGGATGTTTTGAACGACATATGGATGCGGTTCCTTGTATCATGTTCCATTTCATTTTATACTTCTTACCACCAAGAGAATTTAATCCTGAAGAACGTTTCTTTCCGAGTTTAAAAATAAATTCTCGAGTATTTTATTTTTAGAAAAATATTGTCAGTAATGTTTATTATTAGATATTTTAAATAAATTATTTAGTTTTTAATTTTTATTCTTATGAACCTTTTAAAGAAATTTCAAAAAAATTTAAAATTTATTTAATTTACCTTATATGTTATGTGGAGTAATAATTATCGATATTTTTATTACAATAATATTAATTACTTTTTTAATTATTTAATTAATAAAAAAAAGTAAAAGATAACAATGTATTTTTGAAAAATAAAAAGTTTTTTTCGGTAATTTATATATTTCTAGAAATGTATATTTTTGAACATTTTACAAGAATGTGTTTAATATGAATTAACATAATTAGGAATAATTTTTAAATTTCAAATAAAAAAATCAAAATAAAATAAAAAAGGTGGTGGTTACAAATGTTTGAGAATTTTTTTTACTCTCTCAGTCTCATAATATAAGCCCTAACTAACATTTCACACACTTTAAGAAAAGTGGTTAAATTATTGGAATTTGAAGTATTAAGTAGACTATTTAGATGTTACACCAATTAAATTTAAACACAATTTTTTTCTATTGGTTGAATGACTTTGAAAGTTAAAAAATCACAATAAATGCTTCTTATTTTATGTGTAAGTGCTTATATTATGGGACAAGACATTTTGGTAGTTGGGGCTTATATTATGGGATAGAGGGAGTATAAATTTTGAAACAAACATGACAATCTCACGTTCCTAAGTTTATATTCCCAGAAATGTGGAGCTTACCTGCGCGTTTGGAGGATAAGCTCGGTCGGCGGATTTTCCCGGTTAAGTTCTTGGTGGAGGACTGCCCATCTGTTTACAATGCTATCCTCGGTTGTCCAACCCTAAATACCTTGGGAGCATGGTGTCCACATTACATCTGGCCATGAAGTTTTCGGGATGCCACGGTGAAGTAGTAACTATTCGTGGCAATGAGACCGAGGCCAAAGAGTGTTACTCGGAAAGCTTGAAGATTTCAAGGAACCCTTCACAGTAAGAGTCGCCGACTTATGATAGAAAATTTGTGCGTTGGAACCCCCCAAAGGACACCTCGGTGCTGATGCTAAACCTTGACCCGAGGGCCGACTTTGAACACCAGCAGCCTCAGTCGGAAGGAGACCTCATATCGGTACAGATTGGTAATACGCCGGCAAAGATAGTAAAGATTGGAGCAACATTACCAGTAGATCTACGAAACAAACTCATTAATGCTCTTATTAAGAATGTTGATCTATTTGCTTGGTCAACCTCGGAGATGCCAGGCATAAACCCCAACATCTGCTGCCACAAACTGGCCTTGAAATCGAGAGCAGTCCTGGTAGCCCAGAAGAAAAGGCGCATGGGTCTAGCGAGGTCTCAAGCCATCGAGAAACATGTGAAGGAGCTTCTCGAGGCAGGATTCATTAGAGAAATCTGTTATACTGATTGGATCTCTAATATTGTAATGGTCAAGAAAGCCAATGGGAAGTGGCGCATGTGCACTGTTACACTGACCTAAACAAAGTTTGTCCCAAGGATCCTTTTTCCCTGCCATGCATTGACAAGCTAGTCGATAATTCCGCTGGGTACAAGTATCTGTCCTTTATAGATGCGTACTTAGGTTACACAAAATTCCAGTGCACCCTAGTGATCAGAAAAAAAGCTACCTTCATCACGAATTTCGGGGTATATTGCTACAATGTCATGCCGTTTGGGTTGAAGAACGTAGGATCGACATACTAGCTCACGAAGAACTCCATTTTCAAAGAACAGATAGGTCGAGTTTTGGAGGTGTATATAGACGACATCATTGTCAAAATCCAAGCAGGGAATGATCCTATGACTGATTTGGACGAAGTTTTCCAGCAACTTCAAAAGTACGACCTACGTTTAAATCCAGATAAGTGCACCTTTGGTGTCAAAGCCAAGAAATTCTTAGGCTTTCTATTGACAAGCCGGCGAACAGAGGAAAACCCGAACAAATGCAAGGTCGTGTTACAAATTTTCAGCCCAAAAAACATAAAAAAGTACAACAGCTAACCGGGCAAGTGGCCACTTTATCTCGGTTCTTGCCTGCCTCGGCAAAGAAGTGTCTCCCATTGTTCAAAGCGCTTAGACACAAGGAAGAATTCAGCTGGGATGAAGCCTGTGAAAATGCTTTTCATGAGCTCAAAAACACCTTGGCCCATCCACTAGTGCTAACCAGGCCTGATACACTTAAAACTTTAATAGTATATTTATTTTTTACTGATGAAGATTTGAGTGTAGTGTTAGTCAAAGAGGCGGATAAACAATAGATGTCGTTGTATTTCATTTCAAAAGCGTTTCAAGGTCCATAATTGAATTACTAGAAGCTCGAGAAGTTAGCTTATGCCTTATTGGTGACATCTCGCTGCCTGAGACCTTATTTTCAGTGTTATCCCATCCTTGTCAGCATAAACCAATCGATCAGGCAGATTCTTCATAAGCCTGATCTGGCTGGAAGAATGATGAATTGGGTGATTGAATTGTCACAATACGACATATCTTATGAAATTTGGCAAGCTATGAAAGCCCAAGCTCTGGCAGACTTTGTCACCAAAATGACACATTTCGTCTATTCTATGCCGGGGTCCTGGGTCATCCATGTTGACGGATCTTCAAATGAAAAAGGTAGTGGAGCCGGGATCATAATAGTATGAAGGCATTTCCGTGGAGTATTCTCTGAAATTCGCCTTCCGAACATCCAATAACCAGGATGAATACGAAGCATGCCTAGTCGGCATTAGAATGGCAAAAGAGCTCGGTGCAACTACTATCTCAAATACGGGGTGACTACTCAGCCAAAGAGCCTATCCTACAGAAATATTTGGCTAAGATAAAGGAGAGCCTACAGGGGTTGTCAGGTTATGAAATCCAATTCATTCTTAGAGAGCAGAACCATCGGGCTGACCTGTTATCTAAACTTGCAAGCACTCGGCCTACAAGGAACGCCAAGTCAGTAATAAAGGAGACACTACCAAACCCGTGCGTTATCCTCCAAATAGAGGACAACGACCGAAGAATTCCACTCAAAGATTATATCATAAAAGGAGTGTTGCCTATCGATACCACGGAATCCAAGAAAATAATTAAGAAGACTACTCAGTTTTGTGTAGTAGAACGACAATTGTACCGACGAGGGATCTCGATACTAATGACGGATAATTATTAAACTATTTTGTGGTTAATTTGAATATATTTTAAATGATATTATGTTTATCTTTTAATTAAATTCCCCTAAATTTAGTAAATTTAATACTTATCGTAATTTGAGAGAGAATTGGTTGATTTGAGTTTCATCCTATGGATTGATTTATATAAGATTTGATCCCTAAATTATTGGATTGCAGGTAAATAGATAAAAGCACACAAGAAAAGGGTGAAGAAAAAGGAAAAAAATCTGAAAAAACCTTATTTGATATTATTTTATCTTGAGCAAAGATAAACCACTTGATCTCTTTAGGAGATAGGGGAGCCATCTCTGCACGAAATTTAGGGTTTTAGGGAGAGAAAGTGAGAAATTGAGAGATGGTAGCTTAAAACCCTATACTTGGGATTGGATGTAACTTGCTGTGAATTCTCAAACTCAGATTTTTGTTTATCATAAATTGATTAGTTTTCTTTTCTCTGTTTAATTTAGAGTTGGAAGCTTCATCACCTTCTTATTGAATGGGAATTTAATTTGAAAAGAGGTTCTGTGAAAAGGAATTTCATCAATGAAAGTCTTAGAGATAGTTTTCATTTATGAACCACTTTTAAAAATGGAGTTCTTATTGCGTGACAACTCTTTTACCGTTTAAAGGGATTTAATCGATATAATTTTGTCATACAATCTGACAAATGAGGAATCTTTGTCAGTGGTTTTTATCCTTGGCCATTCAATTAACATAATAAGTTCTTAAGTTTTGGAATAAACATAAGTACAGTGAAATCTAAGCCCAAGTGTTTTTATAAATTGTTTTTAACCTTTTTTACAATTACGAGCACTTATTTTACAATTCAAACCCAAGTTTTCTAATTGAACTAAATTGTTCTGAGACGATAACTTGTCTTCCACTATATTGAAACGAGTTAATATTTTAGTTTTCTAAAATACTTAACAGATACCACTCTTAAAATGTGTTGGTATTAATGGATGTTATAATTTAAAAACCTTATTATTAAGCCCAAAATTTAAATAATACCGTGGGCAACTTCTTTTAAAGCCAATGAACTCATTTTAATTATATTCTTTAAATTTTGAATAAATTGTTGAAATAAATAGTAATTAATTGCCATTATTTTCAAGGCACGGGCACAAATACATTATTAGTGTGAACGAGAGTAATATCCCTTTCTAATTTTCTAATTCCTCTCTATAAGTAGCTAGTTAGGACTCGTGCGGGTACACTAAATCAAATTTGTGTGAATCAGGGAGAAAAAATCTCTAATAACCTATTTAGTTTACATACTCACTTTTAACTTTCATTTATCTTTGATTTTAAATCTCAAATCAGACTCGATCTAACGTGACGAAAGTTAAAAATTTTTACTTTCTCTTAACTAATTTTTGTCTATTGTGAAAACTAAAACGAAAGAGCGCAAAATTAGTCATGGCTGGTAATAATTGGAATCCTCTTGTTGCTGTTAAAATAATACGAGATGTAATAGACCCCTTTAAAAGTTCTATTCCTCTGAGGGTCACTTATGGCACAAGAGATATGATTAGTGGTTGTAACCTTAAACCTATTCATGTTAGTGAAAAACCTAGAGTTAGGGTTGGTGTAGATAATTATGGCATGAACTTATATACGTTGGTAATTATATTACACTTGTTTTGCAATATACAATTTCAAGTATTTATTAATTGTCTCAATTATATAGTGGATTTTAATTAACTCATTCTATTTGATTCTCATTGTTCTATGAAAGGTCATGGTTGATCCTGATGCACCTAGCCCTTCTAACCCCACTAGTAGGGAGTATCTTCATTGGTGAGTATCGTGTGTGTAACTTACACTAATTTTTACACTGGCTAATAATTATTTATTAAAGATGTTTTTTATGGAACCCACCGTAAAATTGAGCCTACTTATCTTATAGATCGTGTTGACAAAATTTTATATTATTCTGAAATCATTTAGTACTCCATCAACGTACTAAAAAAGTAATGTAAAATATAGTTTTAAAATATATGAAATTAATAAGCATTGTGATGGAGTACTAAATAATTTCGGAATGATAGTAAAATTTTGTAGATACGATCTATACGATAAGTAGCTTGAATTTTATGGTGGGTTTTATGAAAAAAATATCGACAAATAGTTATTAACCGGTGTAACAATTTATGTAAATTATACCAGTGTCAATTGATCCCTTCCCTATAAATATACCTATATATATAGGGTTAGGATAAAATAGCACCGGTGTAAGAGTTGATATCTCCCTTATATATATATATATAGTTTTTTTAACCTGTACACTATTGTACAGCTTAAAAAATTATAAGTAGAAAAAAATTATTGCAAAAAACAAAAATTTAATGTGATTGAGTATGACATTCAATTAATACTATATTTTATTTTTAATTATAATTTTTTAACATGTATAATATTGCAGAAGTTAGAATATATCATTGAATTATGAGAGTAGACTTATATAATAGTATACGTAATTTATAATTCTTAATTAACTAACATCTAATTTCTCTATATGGAATATAGGATGGTGACAAATATTCTAGAAGCTAACGAGGCTAGTGATGGTATGTATTATGTATAGTTTGCTTTCCCATTTCTTTACTAAAATAGTTATAACATTGTTTAATCATATATAAGTTAATCATTGAAGGATATTATATCTATGATACAAAATTATAAAAATTTGATCCATAAATTATATCTTATTAAATAAAATTAATATTTTAATTATCATGGTAATTAAGAGCCGAAAATTAAATCATATCAAGAATCAATATGAACAGTTTGATAATTTCAGGGAATTGAGCATTTAAGTTTTGCATCATGCATGTGGGATTTTTATAAATTAAGTCATCATTATTAAAGGGGGTGCTTTACATTTTATTTATTTATTTGGTACATGCTATGTTCTAAAATATCCTAACACTAACAGCACGGGGACATTAAATTAATAACACGAAAAACATGAATAAAAACTAAAGTTAATTATAGTTTCTAATCACAACTGTAAGTTTTATTTCTTATGGTGACTAAAAGTCAACATAGTAAAAAAACGATTTTTTTTTTGACGTAGGCTCATAGATACTCAATAAAAAATAAACATAGACTTTTAATTGTAAATATTATTAAATGTATTAAATTATGATAAAAAGAAAATATTAAATAATATTTTTGAATTTCAAGTAATAAATAATTTTATTATGTCTGTTGGGAGAAGAAGTCCATATTGCCTAGGATATGAGCTATGATAGGTTTTATAAGGCAGTTGAAGGGATTAGCACAATCTCTGTTGGGAGTGACACCATCCTTTTTAATATATAAATTTATAATTCTTATATATAAAGGGATGATGAGATTTCTAAAATTTGGTGGTCTGAATCCCTCCCATCTTATAAGGCCCTAGGCAACCTTCTCATTATGCTAGTTTTTTAGGAGAGTTAGGCCCATGTCATTTTCTATATCAGAGCTTATCCAAAAAATAAACATATGGCAAAATAAAAAAAAAAAAAAGGAGTACAAAATCTAGGCAAAAAAAAAAAATCTGAAACAAATGTCACAACTAGGCTAAAAATATGCCAGTTGAACTTGAGAGGGAGTGTTGGGAAAAAAGGTCTACATTGCCTAGGATAAGAGCTATGATAGCCTTTATAAGTCCCCAGGTATGATAGTTTTTATAAGGCTCTAAGAAACCCTCTCCTTGTGAGCTAACACTGTCCAATGTAACTCGATTAATAAACAAGATTAGAGTATAAGTATCCATGTTCAATCCCCAATCAATCTCCTCACTCTAAGTCTCACAATATTTTTTTCTAAAATAAACAGATCCTCACTAGTGATAATGAATTTTATATAATTGATCTATATAGTTGCATACTACACTATAAGTCTCACAAGAGCTTCTTTGATGATTTGCTCATTATAGGTACTGAGGTTGTTCCATATGAAAGTCCAGAAGAGAGTAGGGCAATTCATCGATTCGTGTTTGTGTTATTTCGTCAAAAAGATATACTGACTGTGCATGCTCCTACATCTCGTGAGAATTTCAAAACAAGACTATTTGCTGAACACTACCGTCTTGGATTGCCAGTTGCTGCTAAATTCTTTAACTGTTAGAGGCCGAAATGCCAAAGCTAACTGAACAGAGAAAATTTATCAGTTATCAATTCAATTTTATTCATATTTAAAACTCAGCTTGATTTTAAAATCAACTCCTCTATCTTCATTAATTAGGGATAGAAAAGAAAAATTATAATAAATGTCCAAATTCTCTATGTTTAGGGCTTATAAAAAAAAACACTAACTTTTTTTAAGAACTTACATTTAAGAACGAAGTTAGTAGTAATTTGGTTAGTTAGTTAAAATTATTAGGACAAATGTTATTAGATTATTATTATCGTAATTGGTTCTCTTTATAATGTTTTGATGTTTGTGTAAAAGTGCTTAATTTAGAGTCATGAAATATTATAAAATTTCTCTTTTTAATACTTGTTTGTTAGCTCTTTAAAGCAATTTTGTAAATAAAATAGGGAATAATGTTTTAGAAGATGAAATATCCCTAATTTTTTGTATGTTTGTGGTAGAATTTGATGAATAGAAGATAAAGATGTAAGATGGAGCTTTGAATCACATTTAGGAGTGAACTCGTCTGAGAAATTAAGAGAAGTGATTGGTGTCAAGGCACCAATTAAATGATTGTCAAGGCACCAAAGTAGCATAATGTTAGGAAATGATTATGCCATTCTAGTGCCAAGGCATCAATAAATCAATGCATAGGCACACCCCATTAAACTTACCAAGGCAGTAGAAAATTTAGTTCTAAGGTACTAACATCAGAATTACAAGGGCTCAAGACCCAAGAGGGAGAGGCTTGGGAGACTAAGGTAGCTACCATGTAGACACTTTGAAGTCTTAACTTTTTAATCCATATCCCTTCATCTTCATCTTCGTGGAGTTCTCAATCCCTTTTCTCCATTCTTTAATTTTTTTATGGTTTTTTTGTTGTTATGTATCGGTGTTCCAACATCTCAACTATACTGGGATCTCTCCGAATAAGGTCATCCCAATTTAACCGACCGGGACAGAGCATAGGAGTTATACACCCAATACAGTTTAATTGGGTTAGGAGCTCAAGTCCATCAACTTCATAAGGCCCACAACATGTATAGAAAACTCTAGAAACTCTACTATAAATGCACATCATGTAGAACATGCAACCGTTACCCCTAAAGGTTATGTTGATATGAAACTGGGTCTCGCATCCAAGGATTTAATTTCTCACAAAGGAAAATTGATTGGCTTTACTGGTGAAACTGTTACCCCCAAAGGTTATGTTGATTTAAAACTGAATTTTGGAAGGAGGCCAGATCAATGCACCATCCTGGTAAGGTTCCTTGCGGTGGACTGCACGTCAGCTTACAATGCAATTATTGGAAGACTAACTTTGAATATGTTGGGCACAATCATCTTGACTATCCATATGGCAATAAAGTTCCCATGAGACAAGGGTAGTGAGGCAAGGAGTAGCTATTTTGAAAGCTTAAAAATCGTTAAAGCCCTACCAAAAGTGAAGGAAAATTCAGAAGGGAAGGGGAAAGGGAAAATGGAGCGGAGAGATTTATCCAAGGATGCTAGGCTGATGATGAAAGATCCAAGGGATGATTTGGGTATCAAAGACCTCAACAAGCCAAGTGTTACACATCTCTATTCACTTTCAAAATAGCCAACCTCATTATCTACATTCTCGTTTATGTAGATGATATCCTATTAACCAGCATTTCACCTAAAGCTATACATCATCTTATATCCAAACTTAACCAAACCTTTTCTCTTAAAGACCTTGGTCCATTGCACCTCTTCCTTGGAGTTGAAGCCAAATCTGATCCCAAACTCAATGCCAATTCTTATGGCACACTAAGTATGCGATGGGTAATAGGATAACAGAATTAATTACTTAGTGTATCCCTTGTAGAGTTAATTAACTATAGGTTTCACCTTGGGTTAAGTAAAAGTTAGTTTTGTCTCTCTATTAGTTTTATCTATATAATGTAAAACACCCCTCTCATAACATTACCGATTCTATTCAATTAATACACAATACAAAAGCATTTCAATTCTATCTTCTCCTTCTTCCAGATATCTTACATTCATAAAATAATTTTTGAAGTCACTATAATACCATTTATCTCTCATTGTTTTGTTGGTTTAATAGTAAAAAGTTAATTAATACTCTAATTAAAGATAAGGGTTGAATTACTAAAAATACAATTATATTTCGTTGAAAATATTAATTGGCATATAAATAAAAAAATTTTGCTTTGAGTGGATACATAAAAAGAAATTAAAAAATTAATATATATTGTAAGAATCCAAAATGAAATTGAGCAACGTGACCCTACCACCAATAGAAAGATGTATGTTCCTCAAGTCATAAGATGGACTTTTATACCGTCAATAATCAGCTGCCAAGTCAACATCTTCCTAGAATTTGCATCGATTGATAAACCAAGATATTTAAAAGGAAAATGCCCAATATGGCAATTCAAGAAATCAGCAGCCCCTTGAAGAGCACTCAAATTAACAATCACATCTATCATCTTACTTTTATAAAAATTTACCTTCAAACCAGACATCAATTCAAACAACCTTCCAGACATCAATTCAAACAACCTTCATAGTTGAGAGAGACCGCCTTCTTCTCCAAGCCTTGCAGTAATGAAAATTGATTAGAAGTCTCTTCCTCGAAAAGAAAGGATAAGAAACTAGCAATAGATAAAATAGAAGTGGTTAAGAGCTGCAGTAGCTAACCTTGTTAACTGATGCTAATCAATTTACAACATATCATTTGTTTAAGCCTCTTCGTTGTTTAATGTGAGTGCTACAGAACTATGTCAATATACTGCTGTAAGCTGTTTTTAACTTCATTTTTTCAAAGCAACTCATGGCAGTAGCATCAGAGAAATGAGACAATGAAATTAAATTTACAATTTTATCACAATTAAGAATCAAGAACTTCGAATTTCAGTTTATGGAGTGGGAAAAAAAAAGGAATGAGGAAATTAGACTGAATGATATTCGTCCTTGATTGAGGAAGCACAAAAAGGATTCTGACAGCTGATTTGTTCTTCTGTCATAACGACCATCATGAACCACATCTCTTCTCGCAAGGCAAATGGTGACAAAGTAAATGGAAATGCAAATTGATAAATATAATAAGTTAAATAATTTCCACCCCAAATCCAAATCCTTCAAGAAACGTTAGGATCATACACATAAAAATAAAAATAAGATAAATAAACAAATGGAACACTCAATTTAAATGAACTTTTGATTTTATTTCTTCAGTGGTATTTTCAATCCTACTTTAAAAGCTTTCCATCCTTTTTCCTCTGGTTTCTATGTAATCAACTGGCCAAACCATTGTCTGCAGATAACTCTGCATTGAAGCTGGTTTCTACCTTTGGCGGACCTGAATGGCGCCTCGGTCTAGCAGGTGAAGCCGGAAAAGAAAGACGCTTCTTTGCAGTCCCAAAGGACCCTTTCTCTGTTTTTCCATTTTCTGTGGCTAATGGACTCTGTGTCCTGGATTTAGCTTTTGCAGATTGAGTTGGCACCATGTAACTTGGAACTGCAGGAGAGCTAGCAAGGCTCTCATCATCTCGCACGGATGATCCTGCAATCGAGTGCCTCCGGAAGCGGTCTGACTGTACACTGACCATGCTTTTGGAGTCATCATCCATAATCCAGCTTCCCCTTGGACTTGCTTTCTTCAGTTTCCTAGTGACTCCTGCAGAACCTGGCTTGGAAGGAGTAGAGTGGGATTGGAAGCTAGGCGAACCGAGATTCTGGCTGGCTGTTGGAGAATGCTTTTCGGAATTGAGCTGGAAACGAGCAAATGATTTGTTGATTTCTCCACCTGTAATGCTGCGGCTTGAACTTTTTACAGAAGAATGATCATTCGGTTCTTTATCCATCGTGCCACGGCTCTCCCAAGGCCGGGCTGCCATCCATCGTTCCAACCAGCTCCATCCCCAGGACGGATTGGTTGGATCCATGAACATTGGATTTACAGATCTAGATGAGTTCTTCCAGTTTTGCTGTCAAATAATTTTTTTCACAAGTATCAAACTCTGAATTTATTCCAAAAATCAAGGAACTTAAACTTGTGGTTGTAAATTACATCAAAGGTAGACATTGCTAATATTTCAAAATATATTAAGCACGATAGGATAAGCCATTTTATTACGGTGACTAAATACTATCATTGACAAAAAATCGAGGAAGAGCTTAAGCTGCAAGTGCAACTTGACCAAGCATAACATCGGATTAGGCAAAAAAATCAGCATGGAAGTGAGAAAGGAGAGGGAACAAGTTTAAGCAGAGAATATGGCTCCAAAAAAAGAAGAGTTTCAGATGAAAAAGATAAACAGCTTCAAGAAGTAAGGAAACAATGAATAAAGAAGGTATAGAAGGTTCTCATTTTATTGCTTTATGATGTGTGATGTTTCTCCAAAGATCTTTTAGTTTCTCTTTAAATACTTCGTTCATTCTAAGAGAAATAGAATACCTGATGAGTGAATGCATAGGCCAATGCTCTTTCTCTTCTCATAGCAGCTTCATACTTGCTTAGTAATTTAGCTTCAATTTGTTCTTTTGATTGTAGGCTGTCATCCCATTCCTCCCCAATCTATTATGACAATTTGAAATAAACAAGTTAAAGCATTCCGAACACAATATGTTAAAAAGTCAATATCTGGACAGTTTAGGGCCTGTTTAGTTTGTATTTTCATTTTTTGTTTCCATTATCTGCTTTCAAAAATAATTACAAAACTAAATTGCCATGTCTTTTTCCTTTTATTTCTTGTTTACTAAATTTTTACAAGAAACAATGGAAATGAGAAAATAAAATGAAAACATGTGGTAATTTTGCATTGTAATTATTTATGAAAACAAGAAATAGAAATATAAACTAAACAGGCTTTTAAAACTTCAAAATAAATTAAGAAATGAAATTCAGACCTTAATGCTCTCAAGTTCTCTTGCGTGCTTCTGTAAGAGTTGTCTCTGCAAAGCCTGATTCTCCTCTAACATTCTGATCCTCCTAGAACGAATCTGAGATTGCACGCGAGCTAATGTCTGCATAGAGCGAAGGGTACTCATGGCTTGGCGTTTTACAATGGGCCCTTCCATCAGTGATTTCAACCTGACCAGACCTCTTAAAGCCCGCAATGCTCTTCTTGCCTAGATTTAAAAAGAAAGTTTGGTTTTTAATGGTAACTCAAATAAGAAGCTTTCTTTTGCAGCAAATATAATGCCACTCAGCCTCATAACTCTTTGAATAAATAAAGAGTACATTGAATAAAGATACATAAATTTTTGTATGGATTCAAATTCAAAGAGTTAAAATTTGACCTACTGTTAAAGTAAAACTTTTTACTCAATTAGTAAACAAGAAATTGCCACTATTTCTGCAACTGAAGTTATTTTACTTGTAGTAGATTCTTAAAGACTAAATTATTCTCTCATCCCCTGTATTTGCATTTAATACTCACACATTTCATTCATTATGCAAATCGAAAAAGTCCCCAGAGTTATAAGATGTTAACTCAGCAGTTTACTATATCAAATGTCAAACTTACATTTGTTGAGCCAATAATAATAATGAGAAGAGGAGGAGAATGCATTCATCTAGTGGAATAGAAATAATTGTTCATTTTGATTTCCAACCATGAGTTGAATGTGGACTGCAATTTACAATAAGCAAATTTATCTCTATAACTATAAGGTTCAATTAGAATATGAATGGCATTTGATTACATAATATCAACGAGTTTAGTTGCTCAGTTTTTTAACTAACCTTTTCTGCTAGCCTTTTAGTGTTAGTTATATATCATACATCATTTCTATCATAAATAAATACAAGGGAGTTTTTAGTAGGTTGTTTAACGTTGAGTTAAATGAGAGGGGATAAAAAAGAAAAACATGTATAAACTAATCTATATTGGTTCAAATCAAAATTGCAACACATACCAAGTATCCCCGAAAAGCAGTTTGAATCTTGATTGCCGCCACTTCTTCCTTTGGCCTACCAGCAAACCGAGCAATTCTGGCAGCTTCAACCCTAGCAGCTGCTCTCTGAACAAAAGGAACATGTTGCTCGGCTTCCACGGCAGTTGCAATTTCAACAACATGATTGTGTCTGTTTTCATTTTCAATATCAGTTAATTTAACCTCTTCTGGTGGAGGAGGAGGTGGTGCTCTGTCAATTTCTGAGTATGAGGATGAAGTCTGCAACTTGTGCTTCCCAAACCATTTCTTCTTTGATTTACTTGATTTCTACAGAAACAGTAGATAAAACTATAAGAGAAATCTCAAGAGAAATGGAATTTAAATTTCATCAAAAGTTCCAAACCTGATCTTTCTTTTCCTTTGAGTCAGGGCTGAGTGCTTTCTTCACGGAAGAAAACCAATTTCCTTTTCCGCCCATTTTCTTTGCATTCCTTAATTTTATCCTCTACAACAATTAACAAGGAAATTATGAAGATCTGGAACACATAATCCAAAATGATTAATTTCTTTAATAGGAAATCCAATGGCAGCTCCTGATACTATTAAATGCAGTTAGGACTAGCAAAATTAATACTGAAAAGGAAAGAAGTATGAAAACGAGTAGTTGCTATTTACACGACGTAATTATCCATTTAAACAAAATAAGGAAATGGAGAAGAAGAATAATAAGCTTTTGCGAGAGAAATTCATAATGAACATAATTCGAAATAGAGGTAAAACAAAAAGGTTATATTCTAACAAACCATTCAAATTCCTAATCCCTAGTCGTTTATAAATCTAGTATCAATCCTAACTGTGTACACCATCAATGAAATCAAATCTAGTTTGCAAGCCTCTTTAACCGAATAATATTGAATCAAACAAGAAAGCTACCACCAAATTTATCTCTCAGTTCACATTTTCACGGAAAATTAACACGCGAGAATGCAGATTCAACTAGTTAAAGTAGCTAGAGCAGGCTTGTAGTTGAAGTTTCGAGAAATTGAAGGAATAACAGGGATTTGCATACAGAGGATGAAGAAAAGGGGAAGAAAGTGGAGGAGATCAGGAAAAACAAAGAGAAGTCAAAATTGAGGGTAAAGTGAACGAAGATGTGAAATGAGAGTACCTGAATAACGGAAACGGAAACAAAGAGACAGATCTAAAATATCTTGTTGTTGTTCTGATTCTGACCCTATCAATCACTCTCGCAAGAAAAGGATTGAAACTTGAAGATCACACTTTGCACCAAACTAGAACACTTTATCACGGTGTTTTTGTAAAGGAAGAGGGAAATCAGATCTTGCCAAATGCCTAGAGAAGAGGAGAGAGTTTGAATATTAGGAAGACAGATTTAAATCTTTGTGTGTTGAATCATGATCGACCAATAGAATATTGACACGTCATTAAAAATATTTTTTTTTAATTTTAATTTTTAATTTCTTAGTAAAATTTTATAATGACATGACAATATTTTATCAGTAAAATATAATTAAAAACATAATTTTGAAACACCTAATTTGAATTCTAAGGTTGTGCTAATATTATGACCTTGCCCACTTGGGTTGGTCACTGTGGGCCCCCAAAGCGTTTTTACTCAAATTAAACTAACGGTGTCGCTCCTCGTGCCCAATGCCGTGCTGGCAATTGCCACTCACGCATTTCTTACCTTCTTACTTGGTACCAAGACTAGTAGTAGGATTTGGATCTCCTTAGCATTGGACTATTTTAGTACCAGTAAACTTTTAAATTGATTTTTTAGATTATAAGTATCATGTAAATTAGTCCATGAAATTATGAAAACTTTAAATTAGTTTTTAATTTTTTAAAACGATATATATTTTAGTCATTTTACTTATTAAATGACTTTAAAAAACTAAGTAGAAAAAGGACTAAAATGAATGATATTTTTGAAAGTCAGGAACTAATTTGAGATTTTCATAATTTCAGAAACTAATTTACATAACTCCTATAATTTTAGGGACTAATTTGGAAGTTTACTCATTTTAGTATCCTCGAAACTATTAATTTATTTTTATATGTTTATCTAATAACAAAGAGAAAAAAACGAGGTGTTATAATTCTCTAATTTAGCTATTAGAGCATTCAATAAGTTGGTCTAGTGGTTAGGTATTGAAGTTTTGAGTAGCAGCTCTTCGGTTTGAATTGCTGTAGACGCATTTTGGCCTATAAAAAAAATTAGCTGCTAGATCATTCAACGCAGAATAGGATCCAAATGTCTAGCCATCACAACAAGAGTAATTCTAAATTGATTTTATTATTTATAGGTCACTTTTAACTATTTCATTATAATTTAAATGAAAAAAAAATATTTTGTTAACTATTATCACTAAAAGGGGGTGGAGGGAGTGGGGTGGCCCAGAGTGGCCATGGTCACCCCCAGTTTTTTTTAATTTTTTTAAAGTACTATAGGAAAAAACTTTGTGGCCCCCAAAAATATTAGACTAATAGAAATTACATCAATTAATTATCAAGATATCATCAATTGGCCATAGCTTTTTCACTATCACTTTATAAGTTATTTTAATATTATATTTGAGAACAAAAAGTTAACATTACAATAGTGTTAATAATGACTTCAAATCTTGTAGATTCATTGTTTTTATTGTCTTTCTTGTTGGCTATTTTAGGATTTGAAAGAAATTGCTTGTCATTTTTTGTTATGTACACTGCTTTGAGGTAATATTTGATTTTATTTCGAAATTACTTGTTCCATGACAATTCAAAGGTTAGTCAGTGTTTTTGATCCATACTTACTATTTTATCCTAACAATATTATGACCTAAATATGAATAATTTTTCTTTTCATTTATTATTAATAATTTTAACTTGACTTTTAGTCTCGACCCCTCTTAACTTGAAATCCTGCCTCCGCCCCTGTCACTAGAGGAATAGATAAACAACTAGAAGATATAAATTTTTTATTAAAAGTCAAAATGAAAATACATTGATAACATTAAATGCTATGCACTTTTCTATGAAAAGGATTTTGATAATGAATATTGTCGGTTTGTCACTTCAAATATAATATTGTCACTTTAAATTTGATATTTTCACTCCTATTTATAAGTTCTCTCTCATTATTTTGGTTCTTGTAAAATGAAAAATTATTAATGAGAGTGACAATATAAAATTTAGAATGATAATATCCATGGTCAACGTTTTATCTTTAAGTTGCTTATCAATTACTCTTAGGAAAATATTTAGTAAATTTTTTTTTAAAAGATAGTTAAAAGTAGTTAATAGTCTCAATTATAAAAAAAAATAAGGAGAGATTCGTTAACTCCATGAATAAGTGTAAGTAGGGGTGGAACTACCTTGTTCAACAGGGGGACCTCGACCCCCCTTTGTGAAAAAAAAATTTACTAACATGTATAAATTATTAATACTCTAAGTAATTGGTCCTCACAAAATTTTGATTTATTCAGCTTTTTATATTTCCTCATCCCCCAAAGACTTTGGGCTAGCTCTGCCCCTAAAAGTAAGTGTTACACACTTGTTCCACTTAATAAATCCTTATGAATGTTGAATTTCATCAATCTAACTATTGAATCATAAGATATTATCATGATGATCATGTATATCAAATTTTAAAAAAATTTAACATATCTAGACATGTCATCTCATAGGTGACATTTATATATGTTTTAAAAAATCTTTTATTATCAAATTGAAGTGGATAGATGAAAAGTTTTCAAATTATATAAAATTTTATATAATTGATCTATATATTATCAACTTTCAATTTAATGGTTGAATTAATCTAATTCGATCATCTTTGTATTAATTGAGTATTAGTGGGGAATGAATTAACTAAGATATCCCTAAAGTGAGAGAGAATTATTTGCATATAGTTGGCTACATAAAATATGACATGAATTAATAAAAATAGATGATGGTAATGACTTGGTAATTCATGAAAAAAAAAAAACTTATTGGTATTCACCAAAAAAAAAAATTGGGTGAATTTTAACACGCACCACGTCCTAAGTGATATACGGTATATCGCATTAAAAAATGTATACAAAATTCAACCGAAAATGTTTAAAATAATAATAAATTATGTATTTTGTATGTATGTATACCTCTTTTATTTTTTTCTTTTAAATTGGGGTGAATTTTAACATTCACCACTTTTAAAGTGGTGTATTATTCATGATATTATTTAATTGATTATAGCCAAAGAAAAACAAAAGAGGTATACATACATACCAATACATAATTTATTATTATTTTAAACATTTTCGATTGAGTTTTATATATATTTTTTCATCTGATATACCGTATACCACTTAAGACGTGGTGCATGTTAAAATTCAACAAAAAAAAATTGCTACTCCTATTTGAATAGTACTTTGATGAAATAAATATCAAGAGATTGGTTAAGTAAAATATGATAATAAACTATTGCATTATTTAATTGGTCGTAAGTTCGTGTCCCTATATATTTATCTTTTTAGGTAACATAAATGTAATTTTTTCATTGCTTTTTATTAGAGTCTAAGGATTTTCTTTACCTTAAATTAAGGTATAATTCTCTCGTCCTAAAATTTTACAACAAATAAAAATATGAATAAGTTGCGTGTCAAAAATGTCTCAACCACATCATTTTCATAAATTGCATAAAACTCGAACATATTAATGAAGAAAACCAGTTTATTTGATTAATCTAGTATTATCATGAATGAGTCAGAAATCGAGCCTAGCTAAAGTCAACTTCATTTAAAATAAAAAAATACTAAATTTCACTATTAAATTTCCATACAAATCATTTTACCAACTTAATTTTGATAAATATCTTTTATCTCTCAAGAAATATTTACTTTTTAAAAAATAAATAATACTTATCAAAATTAAAATTAAATAAATAAAAAAATTTTAAAAAAATTTAATAAGAGAATTTAGCATCACTTCTTTAAATACGGTAGCAAGAAGGTTTAGAACACCCATGTCTAAATTGTAAATTCCACTATTACAAGTTTGCGACAATTAGGCTAAACGATTAAATTGTAGTAGAAGTGTGACAGTGTTCATCACTATTTTGAATTATATTTATCTTTTCTTGGTAAAAGTTTAAGGATTTTTTTCTCTCTCTCCAACAATAATGTTTTGAAAACACCACTGTTGTAAATAGAAATATTATATTAAAAAATATAGCATTTAATGTTAAAAGTATATATTTATTAATTGTGATTTTTGTTAAAAAATTCTATTTATGGATAACTTATCGCTAATGATTAGCAAAACCCTATATATAATATGTACACAACATGACATGAAATTGGTCATGATTAAGTGGTTACAAGATTTGTATTGTTTGGTACTCAAGTTTGAGTCTCATTTATCTTTATAATTTTGAGAACATTTTGTTGAATTTTCATCAAAACCAATTCAGTTTACATGGTTCAATTCTTGTCCAATTAACTCGTTTTATCCGATTTTTGGGTCCAATTACCCTAGTCTGTTCCGGTTTTCAAAACTATGCTCAAGATCTTTACATTTTTTTAATCATGTAACAAATTCATTTCAACGGCATCCCCTACTAGCTCCTTCATTAATTTCATATAGGTAAATGTATGCATCAGGAATGATAAATTCAAATTATTAATAAGTGATTAATTATATTATTCGATCGAATAAAAGGTGATAAATGAATACTTCATAAAATTATTTAAAGGTTAGCCGGTTTGTAGGTTAAATTAATTAGTATTCTATGTTAATAGAGATAAGGGAATTAAGAAAAAAATGTGTTTAGAATTTAAAAAATGTTGTTATTAATGTAAGATGTTTGTTTGTAATATTTTAAATTTAATTTATATTAGGTGAAGTGGATAACTTAAATCACATGTCAATCATTAGAAGGAACAAGAAATAAATTTATTCCTTATTTTAAGGGAACACCGAAAAAACTAATTTATATTTTTAATAGTATATGTTTGGTTAAGTTTTTGAATACTCAACATAAGTACATTAATATAATACTCCCTCCATTTTTTTTCTTTTGCTTTTTTAGTCTTTGATTTTTGTTTATAAACAATTATAGTTTTAAAATTTTAAGATACTGTTAATTGTTAATAGGGATATAGGAGAAGTTACTTAAATAGGCATTTTATATTTCTGTTATGTTAGTTAGTTTAGTCTGCTGTCGTTAATTCTGTATAAATAGCTTAAGGCTTCTAAAATCATTGACACAATATTCATTTAATACAACAATTATATTCTATCATATTTTTTCTACTCTCTCGGATGTGGTATCACCAGCCCATAGTCCAAACATGGCCTCCGCAACATCTTCAACCTTCATCCCAGTTTTTCTCTAACCCCATGAAGTCATGAACTCTAAGCTTTGTGAGAACAATTTCTTGACTTGGCGTCAGCAAGTATTAGGATTAACCATTTAATCTATCTTATTTTCTATTGTATACAGATGAATTTTATTTTTTGCCTTTCTCATAGTTAGTTATGAACCGTTAGGAGTTAGTTATTTCGGTTCACATTCTTTTATTTGCTTCCGCCTTTTTGTTTTGTTTCACACTCTTGTATATAATCTCATCTCACATAATTCAAGAGTTGTGTTGATCATTTTCTAAATCACAGAGATGTTGTTCATGAGCTTCTCTCTACCAAAATGATAATATGGTATCAGATGAGCAATTCACTCTGATTTCTTTCTGAAGCTTGTGCAACGTGATTTTTTTGATTGACCATGGTGAATACTAGAACTTCTACAAATCTTCACTTCAATTCTTCTAATGATCTTAACCTCAATCTGGTTACTCATTATCTTGTGAATCATTCAAGTCCATTATTCCTTCATCCGAATGAGAATCCAACACTTGTTCTCGTTCCTACTCTTCACATAAAAGAACTACAATTTATGGAGCCATCACATGCTTGCTATGTTGGAATCGAAGAACAAAGACAAGCTTGTTGATGGATCTTTTCCTTCTCCACCTTCTACGGATATTTTACAGGAGCCATGGCGAAGATGCAATCGCATGGTCATGGCTTGGGTAATGCGAACGATGACACCAACAATCGCGGAGTCTGTGGTTTATTTCGAGACCGCAGAAGAAATCTGGAAAGATCTTTGGGAACGCTTTTCCCACGGTGACATGTTTCGTATCGCTGATCTTCAAGAAAAACTACATGCTGCTAAGCAAGGTGATTCTTCTGTTACTCAATTTTACACTCGACTCAAAGTTCTTTGGAAAGAACTTGAACAATTTCGTACTGTTCTTGTTTGCAGTTGTTCTACTTCTTGTTCTTGTGGTGTGTTGCCAAAAATTATGAAAGAAAGAGAAAATGATTGTGTGATCAAGTTTCTTCGAGGATTGAATGAAGATTTTGCTCAAACCAGGTCTCAAATCATGATGATGTCTCATCTTCCTTCAATCACCAAAACTTTCTCTCTAACTCTACAACAAGAACGCAAGTTCAACGGTTCTGCCTCCACCACTATGTCTCCTGATACTGCTGCATATGTCACATACTCTGAGGAATCCTCCAAATCATCCACCTTCAGTAGAGGTAATTCTGGTTCATCTCGTGGAGGAGGAAGGAATAGCAGTGGTAGAGGACGTGGAAATCGTTTTTTCTCTCACTGTGGCAGAAACCATCACACTACTGACACATGTTTCATCAAACATGGATTCCCTGCTGGTTACAAGTCCAAAAGCAAGGGAACTACCAATACTCCAAAGGCTTCTACCAGTTTAGCTGATGCAGATTCAGATGCATCCTCCAAACCTGCCTCATTTGAGGATAGTTCTAACAAGGACCAGTTCACTTTATCCAAGGAGCAATATCAAGGTATCTTGGCCCTCTTCCAACAGATCAACTCACATTTCGTTAAGCATGCTCAGAACCTTGTTGTTAGTCCCTCTGATAATTCTATTTCATATTCTTCTTGGATCCTTGATAGTGGTGCCAAGGATCATATATGCCCTTCTAAACATCTTTTTTATTCTCTACATAGGATAAAACCTATTCCTATTAAACTACCAAATTACACTTATTCTTATGCAAAATTTGTTGGCTCTATCTTTCTTGGTGACATTACTTTACAAAATGCATTATATGTTCCTGATTTTTCTGCACACCTTATATCTGTCCCAAAACTAGTCTCAGGTGGAACTTGTCTTGTTGTATTCTACTTAACTGATTGCTTAATTTTGCAGAAATCACTTTTGAAACATATTGGAGCAGCTAAGAAGTCTCGCAGCCTCTTTTATCTCTTGGATATGTCTGATAGTCACATTTATGTTTCTGATTCCATTACTTCTGATACATCTGTTATAGATAGTTGTGTGAATTCTGCTACTTGTAATAATCCTACTTTGTGGCATTATAAACTTGGACATACTTCTAACAATGTTTTACAACAACTTTTTAAGCAATACAATTACATTCCTGCTACACATGTTAAGTGTTGTGATGCTTTCCATATGTCTAAACAAAGAAAACTTCGATATACCAATAGCTCGACTAGATCTGATTCTTTTTTCAATCTTATTCATGTAGACATATGGGGACCAATTTTAACCATTTATTTTAAATGTCATAAATATTTCTTAACAATAGTAGATGACTTCAGCAAATTCACTTGGATTCAACTCCTTAAAAACAAATATGATGTTAAAACTGTGTTGCCAAATTTTATACGCTTGATTGAAAACCAGTTTGATGTTAGTTTAACGAAAATCAGATCAGACAATGGTAAGGAGTTTGCTTTACATGATATCTATAATTCCAAAGGCATTTTCCATGAAACTTCTTGTGTTTAATGCCCTCAACAAAATGACATTGTTCAGAGAAAACATCGACATATCGTCAACATTGCTAGACCACTTCATTTTCAATCTAAACTTGCGAAGATTTTTTGGGGATGTGTTGTTAAACATGTTTTTCACCTAATGAACATATTACCTTCTCCCATTCTTTCTCAACAATCTCCATATGAATTGGTTTACAAATCCAAACCTGATCTCTAGGAACTAAGAGTCTTTGGGTGCCTTGCCTTTGCAAGTACTTTACGATGAAGTCTATATGAAGCCACCACAAGGTCTCAAACTCCATCAACCAGGGCTTGTTTGTCGGTTGAAGAAATCCCTATATGGATTAAACCAAGTAAGCCGCCAATGGAATCAGAAATTAACTTCTGCATTGTGTTCTCTTGGTTACAAATAGAGCACTTCTAACTATTCCCTCTTTGTTAAACATCATCATTCTTCCTTCACGGCTCTTCTTGTCTATGTTGATGATGTTGTCCTCATAGGAAATGATTTCAAGGAAATATCCAATGTCAAACAGTTTCTGGATTCCCAGTTCCACATCAAGGACTTAGGACAATTGAAGTATTTTCTGGGTTTGGAATTTGCTCGATCCTTCAAAGGAATTCTCTTGAACCAGAGGGAGGACTTCCTATAACTCATTGATGAGTTTGGCTTACTTGGGTGCAAACCAGCAAATACTCCCATTGATCCTTCAAATAAGCTTACTGTTGAGGGAGGGGGGTTACTTGACAATCCTACCACTTTTAGATGCCTCATTGGATTCCTTATATATCTCACCAACATGAGACCTGATATAAGCTTCGTAGTTCAACACTTGAGCCAATATGTTTCTCATCCATGACAGCTACATCTTCAAGCAACTCTAAGAATTTTGCGTTACTTGAAATCGGTCTTGGTTTGTTTTACTCTAGCAACAATAACTTCAAAGTCCAAGCTTTCTCTTATTGTGGGCCACATGCCACAACACAAGGAAGTCAATCACCGGTTACTGTCTTTTCCTTGGATCCTCTTTAATTTCTTGGAGATCGAAGAAACAATCAACTATTTCGCGGTCTTCTTCTGAGTCTGGGTATAGGGCTCTGACTTCTTTGGCTTGTGAAGTTCCATGGATCAAATATCTTCTCGATGATCTGCACATTCATGCTACAACTCCTTTTTCCACCTTCACTTATAGTCAATCAGCAGTAACCAGAGACTTACTCAGAAGCCCAATTAGAAGGGTGACAACATCCAAGAGGGAGAGGCTTCATCTACAGCAGCTCCAAACAAGACAAACATTCCCAATGGCAAAGACAAAGAGATTGTATCATATGAAGAAGATGCTTGGAGTTCATAGTTTGATTCTAGATTTCTTGATGATTTAGATGCCATATGCAATGTGGTATATGTGCTCCCCTCAGAATTTTTCCACCCTATAGAATCATAGGAGGATGATTTAAATGATGATGATGAGGGTATTATCAGAGTGTAAGATGAACTACCCTTTAATATTGATAATGCTCACTACAAGAAAATCACTAAAAAGCGTAGGCCAAAAGCCTATGCTAATCGCTAAAAAACCTATGCAAATGAGTAAAAAGCATTGGTTTTGTGTCGATGTCAAGGCCTACGCTATAGGACTCGATGCTATGTTAATTGTGTCGGTTTTTTGGCCTACGCTAATTTAGCGTAGGCTTTTGCATAGTCTATGACCTACACTAACTTTTGCGTAGGCCATCACCTATGCTATCTTTTGCGTCGACCTGTAGCCTACACTATTAATGGTTTAATTTGATTTAATAATACGTAGGCCTTGTCCACACTATTTATTTTTTATATTTTTATTTTTTCCTATTTTTTCAAGAATCTCTGTTCACACCACACATGATATACCTATTTATGGGTACATTTGAGTACTCGAGTCCAATATCAAACATGTTCATCAATGTTAAGAAGTCCTATAAGAGATACAAAAAAATAAGACAAGTATTATTAATAAAATTATAACTGAAATTCACATAATCTAAATATCAAATTGTTATTTCATACATTAACAAAATTTATTATCCTAAGATAAAAAAATATAAAGTATTCTAAATTACAAAGAGAAAATGCAAAAGATGAACTTCATTCAGGAGTGTATGAGAACTAATAATATTTAACACTTTACTTTGCTTTTATCCTTCAAGTAGCATGTTGTATATATGAGATGTATCAACATTCAACACTTCTAAATTTTAAATGCTTCAGATGAGCATGCTATCATCTTGAGTAAGAGATATATATCTTGATTTCATGATCAATAACAAAATCAGCTGCACAAATTTTTTAAAAAATATTATAAGATTAATCCAGCAACTTAATCCAAATTGAGAATTAAAATCAGTATTAATACTCTAAAGACCAAACCAGAAATCAAAATACTTAATATGCCATTTGCCTAGTTGCTTTCTTCTTCTAGCTATTGATAATTCAATTCCAATCTTTGCGATATACAAGAGCTCTAGTTTACAAAGGCTTTCTACATCATAACAATGTATAGCACTAATATGCAATAACCTTAAAATTTAATTAACACCAAATATTTGTGCTTTAATTATTTTCAACTAGCTAGGAACAATAATTAAGCAAAGATGGTCTAGAAAACCAAAGTTAGTTAATCCTAACCATATTTTATCCTCTACAAATGCTAAGGTATTCTTATGTGTTTGCTTGAAGTAATTAACAATACTTTGATTTACAACGTGCTAAAGCTTGAACAATAGAGAGGGATGGTGGTTTTGAGTGTGGATATGGGAATGGAGCGATTTTAGAGTGTGGATTTGGGATTAGGAGAGTGAGAGAATGAGTAAGAAGGAGTGAGAGAAGAGGGATGGAGAGAATGGAAGAGATTTGGAGCTTAGGGATTTTTAGAATAGATGAAGAAGAAAGAGAGAGAGGGATATCCATTGAGCAACACAATATAGAGGAAGAAAAAATAAAATTTTGAAGACTTTACTTTGTGTACGCTTTGACCTACGCCACCTTTGAAAAATTATTAGTGTAGGTTCTAGCCTACGCTATTTATGTAAAAAGCCAATGCAAATTTTTGAAAAATTAAAAAAAAAATGAAAGAGCTAAAAGCGTTAGAATTGTGTCGGTCACAGCCTATGCTACTACCAAAATTAGCGTAGGCCTTGTGGTCTACACTAAAAATTCGTAGCTAAATAATGATTTTCTTGTAGTGGCTGTAATATTCAGTCAACAAAGTGTTGAGATAAAATTACACTTAAAACCATTGTTCATTAAGGCTAGGGCTGAAGGGAAGGTCATAAGAAGGGCTCTGGTCGATGGATGGGCTACACTTAATTTCTTTCTTTGATTTGTTGTCTCATAACATGGTCATCATAGATTTCAATGGAAAAACCTCTACATCTCCAAGATGTGTTGCCTTGGATTTGAAAGTAGGCTCTGTGGTCAAACAATCATGTTTGTTGTGGTTCCATCTAAGGCTAACTATAACACTATAACTTGCTTTTTGGGAGAGAATGGATACATAGAGTTGGGGCTGTACCTTCCACACTCCATCAAATCATGTTCCTCTGGGATGATTATGGCCAACTAGATTTCATTAGGGGTGATGAAAGCTACTTCAGGTGCAAAGTTAATAATTCTAATTTTGAGAAAAGCCTGTCCAAAATCCGTCCTATGTATCTCCCCAACAAAGATGGGTTCTATATAAAGCACCCTGCTCAAATTTGCTTCTCAAGTGAAGATATGAAGGTTGTAGACAACTGCAACTATAAGATGTCTTTGAGACTCATCCAGGATGCTTCACAACAAATTCCTCATTCAGAGGAAGAGGAAGGCCATGATGACATATAAATAGATGATCCCACTCAAATTTTAGAATAGAATGGGATTGAGGATGAAGTTCCTAAAAATGCCTCTTATCTCTGTCACAAAAGTGAAGACTACGCTTACAACTTCCAACCAATCGATTGGGAGGTTTCTAGTTGAAGAGATTGGAGAAATCTCTATTCGACCTGCCAATGGGTCAGAAGAGTTTGTAGGGCTTGCTGATAAGTCCCCCAGCCTTCAAGTGGTTTGAAAATTTATATATAATTTATAAACAATGATTATATGTGTTTGTTTCAAGGCTGATTAAAGCTTGTATTTATGTGTAATGTATGTATATTTAATTGAATACACTTAAGTAGTAAGTTTATAAGTTATGTAATCTCTTTGACCTTAGTCAGAAAGTGTTATACACACGCGCGCGCACGCGCACACACAGAGACACACACACGCACACGCACACACATGTGCGCACGCGCACGCGCGCACACAGATACATACACACACACATTAGAAATAGAAAAATTCAGAACATGAAATAACAAATCAAACAAGAGTTACATTAGAAGACTAAGTAGCTTTTCTCTTCTTGCCTGTTAATTTGGCTGGGAGATTTAAACCAAGGCTCAATCTCTCTATACTGACTAAATGAAATAAGATGCAGATAAGAAAATGATTCTCAGAATATTATATATACCTAAAAAATTTATAGATTTACAAAACTCACCCAAAGGAGTGTGACTTTTAATTATGGTTTCACCATGAATGAAACCTTGAAAATCTGAATGAGAATATGGAGAAGGAGTGGGGTTTTTAATCTTTGATTTCTTAGAGAAAAACTCATTGGAATTTATGGGTTTAGTCCATTCAGGCCCATTAGGCTTGTTGCTAACGAATATTGAGTAGAAGGCAGAAGTGGAATTTTGGTATATATCCTGACACACCAAAATGCCTACTCTGATATATCTCAATTTTCTCTTTCAGAGTTTCAACATCTTTCAAGGTTAAATCTAGTCTTTGGGGGTTGTAAACCATTTTACTTCTCAAAGTTTTGAATTTCTTCAATATGGGTACCTATACTCTTTGGAGATTTGTCCTGCATATGAGAAAGAGGCTGATTAGAAAAATCATCATCCTTTGAATCAAGCTTTAAGGAAGCAAAATAAAGGGTCCACCAAGCAGTAAATTCTGATGTATGCCCTGTCTTTAGCTCATAATCAAAAGGCTCAAATGAGAGACAAGTATTCCATTTGTTCAGGAACTTGGTGACTTCTCCTAAGCCCTTGAACATTCTGAATCATTCCAAATTGCCTAGTCACATAGTTAGGGTGATAAGGGTAAAATGCAGCCTCCCCATTGATGGTGGGCACATAGAATATAAACATTGGACAAAAGATAGCCCTCCAAATCTGATTTGCTTCAATTTGTTCAACTACATCTCTTCTTCTCATAGGAGCAGTGAACCAAGTAGGGAAGGTCTATGACAACAAAACTAAGGTATACTAGCCTAAATCCCTCTACATAAGCAGGGCCGGCCCAACCAATTTTGAGGCCTAAAGCGAATTTTTCTAAATTAATAATAATAAACATTTTTTGAAATTAATAACATTATTAGATAAACATCATATGCATTTTATTTAGGAGAAATAAATATTTTATCAGAAAGAATGATAACGTTGTATACTATAAAGTATTTAATATTTTAAAAATCAAAATATTATAAAATAGGGCCTAAATATATTAATAGTTTTGTACATTTTTGAGGGCCTAAAGCAAGAGCTTGGCCGGCCTCACCCTTGGACTGGCCCTGTACATCAGTACACACATCAGCAGGGATTTTGTTTTCCATGGCATTTTTGAACAAGGCATTGAGCCATAATTGTATAAACTAGAGAAGACCATGAAAGTTTGTCAAAGCTTTCTTCTCTCTGAGTTGGTTTGAAGCTTCATCCATATTCTTATACATGTAGCCTAACAACAAGCTACCAAGGCAGAAGGGTTTTTCTAAATGAAGAGACATGGAAATTGAAAGTAAATCAACAACAATAGCTACTGATTTGGAGCAAAAAAGATATTTACAAAGCCAATATTACAAAAAGGCTACATGTTCATAATCAAAGACAGGCTCTGACCCTATCTTCATATCCTTTTCTAGAAAAGTGCTGAAAACATAAGCAGGAATAGGGGTCGAATTAGGATATTTCCCTTTGACAAAACAAAGATAAGGAGGAGGGCCATCAGGCCTAATGCCAGCAATGGTAGCAAGATCAAACAAAGTAGAGCTGAACATGCCTAATTGAAAGTGGAATGAAGAGGTTGGAACATGCCAAATCATCAGAGTTGCTAAAATCACTGTGGAGTTATATTTGATAAGCGCAACATTTAACCTAAGGGCATCATATATATCCATTCTTTTCCAGGATTTCTATTTAGTTTTCTTCAACCTAGTCATCCATTTGATAAAGTCTTTCTTATTTGAAGAATGCTGAGTTCTAAACATATAAGTACTACCCGTAAGGGAAGGAGTCATAAATGAGATAAATGGGCAAGAATAACATCTTTATCTGAAGATGAGAAAAAAAGGCATGTACTTCTCTACAGATTCTAAGGGTTCATAAGGGCCCAGATGAGCATAGTGATGACCATCATGATTTAAAGGGATAAATACCTGACTTTTCATTATCTTCAGGGGTAAAGGATCTTGAGGCACATTTGGGGATTTATAAGTTTCTTGCTCTGTTGAACTCAGAGGAGCTTTACATTTCCTCTTATAGGAACCTTTATCAGAAAATTCTTTTGAGGCACCAAAAGCCATTTATTCAATTAGGGATTTAAAAAGAAACTTCAAGAAAAGTTTTTGGGAAAGATAGGGTTTCGTGTTCGCAGAGGAAAAAGGAGTCTTGCTAAGTAGAATAAGTGAAGTGTTTTCAAACAGTTTCATGACCTATTTATAGGTAACTAAATTTATTAAATAAAAGTAACTGTTGTGTGATTAATAATTGGAGAAAATTCATTAATTAGAGAATTTAAGCGGTGGAAAAGGGAGTTATCTGGATAATGATAACCGCTTATCCCACGTTACTTGTGTTAACTCAAGACACATTTCAAGAGTAATTCAAAGTCAAAGTAGGTCAAAATAAATTAAAATTTACACTCTTCAACACCATCAGAGAGTGAGTTTTGGGGGGCATCTCTTAGGGTGGAAATAAATTTACCCTTTTATTAAATTTAAGACAGAGGCTAACATTCAGGATATAGCTCTAATTCATCATATGAATTACAAGTAAGCGTGTTCATGGTAAGAAAGAGATTAATTCTAGAATTATGTTTTGAGAGCCTTAAATCATTCAGAAGCTTTATTAGCTTAAAAGGCCATGTGATTGAAATAGATGTATATTATTTAGAGACATTCTGACTTTAATTAGAGGTGTTTACTGAATCAATAGATTTTGAGTAAGAGTCATTCTGATTTTAGTCAGAAATGGTCTTGTGAACAAATAATCTCTGAATTACGAAGTAATTGAATGCTAAGGAGGATGGTTTGGAGTCAGAAAGATATGCAATCAGTTACAAATGATCTGAATTATTTTTACAATTTGTTCATAAGGATAGAACTCTAGTCAGAAGAGTCTATGATTATAGATGAGAATGTTCGTAGCATAAAACTGAAAATTTGACTAAGTATTAAACCATGCACAAGGAGTCACTGGGGAGAAGATTCAGGATTTACACATGTCAACCGCAGAATGAGGCCGTTACCACAATCATGTGGAAAATTTCACAGTTATTAAGATAAAGTGGATAATATCTTTAAACGTGGCATTTGCAATTATAAATAAATGGGAAATCAAACCAAAGTAACCACTCAATGCACGTGGTAAGACGCTATTGGAAGACTCCATTTATTTTACTCTTTTATTTTTATTTCATGTAACTGCTCTGACCAATCAGAGCACTATAAATAGCAACCATATGTACATAACAAAGATGCAAAAAGTAATACATCACAATAGATTACACAATTTATACATTTTTATCTAGTCATTTTTCAAAGAGAGAGAGAGTTTTCTTTACATATTTTATAGTGATTCAGAGAAACGTGTATCAAAGAAACCAAGCATTGTCTAGAACACAAAACCAAGGCCATCGCCTTGAGCTTGTAGCTCAAAAGGCATAAGGAGGAGCTCTTTGAGATGAAGGAGTGGGGTTCGATCCCCGGTGGGGTAGAATTAGGAGTAGTGTAGTGTGGGGTGTGTGTTTGGCCGATAAAAGAAAAACAAAACCAAGGCCATCTATTCTAAACCTTCTGACACGAGTGTTCAGAATATTTGTCTGAGTATTCACGTATGTTATATTGATTTCCAATGTAATATGAATGAACTCTTCTCTCTCCCCATTCTGATAAACTTATCTCTTTGACTTAGAATGCATGTTAAGTCAATCTGCTATATTTTTGCTATTTCTAAATTAAAATAATCACAGATCTTCATCTTGCATTTAATTAAATAAAAAAATATTGTTTACGATTAAACTACTTAGAAAAGATCCTTTAGAGGAAGAAAATTCTCTTCCCCAAATATATATCTAGGAATTATTTGTTTGGTAAAATACACGCTAAACAAATTGTCACGCCTAGTGGGACTTTCTTTTATTAAAGAAAAAAAGTAAATTCCAAAACAGTTATTACTACTTGGACCAGAGTAAATTAACACTCATGCATTTTAATTATTTTGGTATTTTTTTAGCATTGTTATATTATCTTTATAATCCTCTTATTTATCTTCACATTATCTTAAAAGGTAAATATTAACTAAAAAAATAAAAGCACTTATAATTTCTCTTTTTTTTTTGTCACACTTTCAATTCAATAGAATTTTATAAATAAACACTAGTGGTGAAAATGATAGGTGTGAAAAGTAATATCTTTTATTTTCTTTCTTTTTTACTATTTGTTTGATGATGAAAATAAGAATAAGAATTTTTAAATTGTGCCGTTTAACTTGGTATAGAAAAAAAACATAGACTATAATGGTCAGATTTATATATTCCTTCCGATTTAGTTTAAGAAAAATAGACGGATAAGATTAAAATAATGTCTCATAGTTTAGATTATTGCTTATTCATTCTAACCATAATTAACGATTGCTTTTGAAGGCTAGCTATGTAATACGGAAGCAAATAACAAACTTTTCACCTCAAAGGTCTTCTTGCTTTCTCTTCAAAATAAGTATTAGAATTTGGGTTTGTGTCTAAACCACTCTCAAAAGCTAACTCATAGGAAGAGGATTACCACAATGCTTATATATTCTATGGTGGTCATCTTTCTAGTCGATGTGGGACTTCATCTTAAAAAACCTCTCACGCCCAAGACTAGACATCTGGTGCGTGAAGTTTGCAGGACTGGATATCTGCGGGTGGCCCACGACTAACCTAGCTCTGATACCATATTAGAATTCGGGTTACAATTTTTGGGTTTTTGGCCTAACTCACTCCCAAAAGCTAGCTTGTAGGATGAGGATTGGCACACCCTTATAAACTCAACAATGGCCATATCACTAGCTGATATGAGACTTCTAACACGCCCTCTCACGCCCAGAACTACACAGCTGGAGCGTGGACAAACACGGGTGGCCAACCAATACGGACTAACAAACACCCAATAACACACCCAACAACAAACATGGGGAGCCAAACAAATGGATCTAGGATAGGCTCTGATACCATCTTACAATTTTTGACTTTTGGGCCTAACTTACTGCCAAAAGCTAGCTTGTAGGATGAAGATTGTCACACCCTTATAAAGTCAACAATGATCATATCACTAGCCGATGTAGGACTTCTAACAATAAGGTTGAGTTTCAAAGCCATTTAATCATTTCATCTTTAGGCCAAATAACATTTCATACCAATAATTCTCCTTCTAAGATGTTGAACCAACACTCACTTTCTTTTTCGCCGGTTCCTTTTATCGTCAATTGATAATTCTGCAATGGAATCATATAACAATTTTTTTCTATTATACTTTTTTCATTTCAATGTTTTTGAAAAAAATACACAACTCATATAGCAATAATTTATGTCGTGTTTAATGTTTTTCGTTTCTGGGAATTCAACTATGGCTCTTTTCCTTTTCTATAATATATATTTCCTAAATTCGAGTTAGTATAGCCAATCATGGTTGTTACAATACATTTGGGTAGTGTGAGATTCCATTTCTATAGTCCACTCATGGTGCCATGGGTGGATTCCATGGCCATTTGTGATTGTAGTTACGGATGGCAAAACGGGCCATTTAGCCCACCTCCAAGTTAGCTTGCCAAAAAACGGGCCAACGTGGCTATATGAGCTAATTTTCCTAACCTGACCCTTTTGTATTGGCCTGGTAGGCCACACGTTGGTCCGTTAAATCCGCCAAAAATGAAAAAGGAAAAAAAATTATTAAAAAAGAGTTTTACTCAAATTATTAAAAATTGATGTATTTTTACTTTAAAAAAACAAATTTTCATAATAGTATAATTTTTAATTGTATACGTTTTTTTTTTTTAATTTTAAACCTCTTAACATAAAAAAAAGATGCATTTTTATAAAAAAATAAAAGAAAAGAAAATGGCCTGACAGGCTACCTCGCCTCGACTTGCACGTGTTGAGGGGCTAAGTAGGGTGATGGGTTATGCTATGCAAACTGGCTTGCCCATTTAAGGCGGGCCAACGGGTTGGCCTACCAGGCTAAGCCCGTTTGACCACCCCTAATTGCAGTAACCGGTGAAGATGAAGAAGAAACCCCTTTTGATAATAACCAATTAATAAAATTGAATGAAAATTGATCCAATTAAATGAAAATTAATAACTTCATTAATAATCAAATATTCATCAATTAATACAATTGAATGAAAATTGATAATATAAGAGGCAAGTCAATATAGATTAATAATTTAATAATCAGGTTTTTTTACCTGAAAAATACTACAAGAAAGCCACTTCATAAATTTAACAAACATAATAATAATATTTTTATTTAAAAAAGATGTATAAAATTATATTTCCGCATTGCACAATCATATTCTAATAAAAAACTACACTGTTGTAAAAGCCACTGAACACTTAGCACGTTGAACCAAAAACAATAAATAAGCACTTAGCACCTGAACACGGAACACTTGAACCATTATTCGGTTTTACTTTGATATCCTTCAAACTCCACCACCACGATGGTCTATCTGAATCACACGTCAATCCTTGAATGACTATTACGTCTTTCCATATTTCCACCTCTCTCTTACATGTCATAAGATATCCTGTTCCTCACTCATCCCTCCTCAAAATTGAGAAGCGCTATTTCGGAGACATTGAAATCACTTCACCGATGAGCAAAAATCTACCATCCATTTTTTCATCCAATGAGCCACATCACTCCCTCACAGCATACGTATTAACCCACTCACCTTGCCCAATCCCCATAGTGGATTTTCTTATTTTGTTTATATATTGTTTTAATTCTACCAATAAAAGTATAAACCCTAGTCAAAATTTTCTTTCTCTTTCTCTAACCCACTCTCTACTCGCACTCTTTCCCGTGCTTTCTAACGGTCTCTCTTGCTAAATTTCGTTGTTCGTGTCTTTATCTCTTTATGCTTCCATCCATTGTTGTGATCTTCATCCTTTTCAGTCTCTGTAACATTATATCCTTCTTCCATTTTTTTCTTTCCATTTAATTCGTGACTCTACTTTGTTGTTGTAAATTTATCGCACATAATTGTTATTTCAGTTCTGTTGTACTAAATTTCTCTTCATTGTCTTTGTTCCGTTCTGGATTTGAGGTTATCTAGTGAATAACCATGTTGGGACTGAGTTTGTAATTGTTGTTGTTGCTGGTGTGTGTATTTATTTATGCATATATTTTGGTTTCTAGGTTTCTCGATTCATTTTCGGATTTCTTCAGTGAATTTAGTGAGGGATTTGAGTACTCGATTTTTTTATAATTTGGACTCGTTACAATTAGTTGATTATGTGAGTTGGAGAGCTGGAGGGAAGGGTGAGTGAGACTCTGGTTGGTGTGTTTGTCTTTCTTTGTTCATTTTCAGTTGTTTGGATTTTGCTGAACTGAGTGCTAGTTTGGTCTAAGGGCTGAATGACTATGACATCAATTGGGATGAAGTAGACAAGGAGGCTGTTCAGGACTTCCTCGGGGTGGAGGCTGTTCAGGATTGCCTCGGGGCAAAGGCTGTGGCAAAAATTGGGGGAAAGTGGAGAAGAGTGCATGTGGGAAAAGGAGACGAGATGAGGCAATGGATAATGAATGATACTGATAAATTTTATGGCAAAGTGTACAAAAGAAGGAGGAAGACACACGGTAAATCTGTGACAACAATTGGTGATAATAAGATGTCCCAACGGAGGATGAATAAATGTGTTCTTTCAGTTATTGTGAAACCCTCTTGTGAGGACAGTGATATATTTATGGGTTTCTTGATTCTGGTGCTGAGGTACATTGCAAGATTTGACTTCACACTTAAGGAGCTTCATAGTTTTATCTGATCCCATTTTCACTGGTTATGCATCACGTAGATACATTTCTTGCACGTAAATGGTTTCTGTTTTGATTTTATTTGTCATCTGCCTTTGGCTTTATTTGTTTCTATGTGTTAGTAACTACAACATGTTTTCCAGAAGATATATTCTTTTTTTTTCTTTGATGAAATGTGTCTCCAAATTTATGATTTTCCTGTATGCGGAAAAATGATCTCATTAAATTAATACTGAATTAATGGAAACTTCGTATATGGTAGTTTGTAATTTGGTTATTTTATTTATGGTTGGTATAAAAATTGAAGAATTGATGCCTTTCTTTGTTTGCTGATTAGTTTGTTTATCTGATTTGGATTTCATTTGAAGTTTGGAAATCTATAACTTGTTGATATTTGTAGCTTGTAACATATAAATTTATTTGTCTTTCATGGTTTTGTTACTCCGAATGTTAGGATTTGCGTGGCTTTTTGGGATCAAGTATTTCTCCCTTGTGTTCAATGTAGGTTTTTTTGTTGTTCTTCTTTATTTTATTTCTATGCATTCTGAAATATGCTTGAGCTCCCTGTATAGGTTATTGTTTATTCACTTTCTTGTATATAACCTGGTAAGTGCAACTCCAGAATTCTAAATTGAATTGTAGTCTTCCACATAAGCTTTTGATAGTAGAACCATTGGGCTTGAAGCTGTTGAAACAAATTCTTTATCGTTCCTTGCATCTGTTGAGGCCAAAAGTTCATCCGCCCAAAGTGGAGAAAATAGAAACATTAGTTATAAATAGGCCAAGAGGAGGAGAACAAACAAGACAAGAAGAGGTCGAAAGCCTACGATGATGTACACAAGTAATATGCAGAGTCATCCCAATTCCTTGTTCAATGATGGTAATGGCTATATAGACAATTATAGTGTTCCCTCTAAAAGACCAGGTACTTACATATCTGCAATGACAAGGAAGACGATAGATTATGACATTGATTCTCAAGATGAAGAATGGCTGAGCAGGTTCAATAATGGTTTTCAAGGACATGTTTCATTGGATAATTTTGAGTTAGTTATGGATACTTTGGAGAATGCTTGTTATTACATTCTTGATGATAGTTTCAACCTTGGTAGCAAGGATGTTGAAGAAGTTGTATACAGTTGGTGTCTAGCTCTTGGTAGTAAGGATGTTGTAGAAGCTATACATAGTTAGAGAAAACGAAAAATAAAGCCTAAGGGAGTGCCTTTGGTCTTCAAGGTAACTTCATCATCACCTTATAAAGATTTGTTTCTGCGTGCAAAATATGATGGTGTGAAAATGGAAAAATATTTCTGACTTGTGGTAAATTAGGTAGGGTTCCAAAACAAATTTGACTTGTGGTAAATTTTGAGTCTACTTTGTTTCTTTTGCATGTATTAGTTACAAATGCTAGCACTTGTTTCTTAGTTTGAGTTAACTTCTATTTATTTTTTCTTATTGGCATGCCAGTATGTGGGCTTATCAGATTATTCAATAAAAATATGCTCAGTACAACTTATAGTAGGAAAAAAGTAAAACAATTATTTAGTTGATGAGTAATAATGAAAGCGACACACACAACAATGACTATCTATATTATGGATCGTTTTCTGTTGCTGTTAATCATAAGTTGACCTAATGTTGCGTGTTTGCTCTAGATTATTTTGGAGACCTACTCTAATTTACCACAAGTCAAATTTGTTTTTTCATTTCCAGACCATCATATTTTGCACACACAAAAAAAAAAAAAAACCTTTATCAGGTGATGGTGAAGTTACCTTAAGACCGAAGGCGCTAGCTTAAGCTTTATTTTTTTTTCTCTTCCAATAACTATATACAGCTTCTACAACATCCTTGCTACCAAGAGCTGGACATCAACTGTATACAGCTTTTACAACGTCCTTGCTACCCAAATTGAAACTATCATCAAGATTGTAATAATAAGCCTTCTTTAAAGCATCCATAATTAACTAAAAATTATCCTCTCAAACCTGACTTTGAAAATCATTATTGAACTTGCTCAACCATACTTCATCTTCACAATCAATGTCGTGTCTTCCTTGTCTTTGCGGATATGTAAGTACCTAGCCTTTCAATGGGAACACTGTAACTTTCTGTATAGTTATTTCCAACATCAAAACTAGGAATTGGGATGACTCTATGTATATTACTTCTATACATCAATGTAGGCTTTTGACCTCTTCTTGTCTTATTTGTTCTCTTCCTCTTGGCCCATTTATAACTAATGTTTCTATTTGGTCCACTTTGACCTGATGAACTTTTGGCCTCAACATATGCAGGGAACCAAAAAGAATTTGTTTCAACGGCTTTAGGCCCAATGGTTCTACTATCAAAAGCTTCTATGGCGGACTCTAATTCAATCTGGAATTCTGGGAAATCAATTCCCTCCCCGACATCATTTACCAGGTTATATACAAGAAAGTGAATAAACAATGACCTATACATGGGGATCAAACATATTCTAAAATGCAGAGACTTAAAGTAAAGAGGAACAACAGAAAAATCCACATTGAACAACGGGAGGAAACACTTGATCCGAAAAAACAGGAAAATCCCAACCTTCAAAACCTTGAAAGAAAAATAAGTTTATATGTTACAAGCTACAAATATCAACAAGTTATAGATCGTCGGACTTTAAACCGAATCCAATTAAGATAGAAAAACTAATCAGCAAGCAAAGAAAGGCATCAATCCTTCAATGTTTATACCAATTGTAAATAAAATAACGAAATTATAAACTATCATATATGAAGTTTCCATCAATTCAATATTAATTTAATGAGATTATTTTCGTCGCATACAAGAAAATCAAAAGTTTGGAGACACATTTCACCAAAAAAGAAAAAAAGAAAATATCTTCCTGCAAACATGCTATAGTTACTAACATATAGAATCAAACAAATTAAGCAAAAAGCAGATGACATATCAAATCAGAATAGAAACCATTTACCTGTAAGAAATGTATCCCACATGATGCATAAGCAGTAAAAATGAGATTAGATAATACTATGGCAAAAAGCTCCTTAAGTGTGAAGCTGGACCTTGCAATGTACCTCAGCACTAGAATCCAGAAACCCATAAACATATCACTGTCCAAAAGAGAGGGTTTTACAACAATTGAAAGAAAACATTTATTCATCTTTATAATTTTAGAAACATTTTGCTGAATTCTCATCAAAATCGGTTCGGTTTACATGGTCCGATTCTTGTTTGATTAACCGGTTTTACCCGATTTTTCGGTTGAATTACCCCGGTCTGTTCCGGTTTTCAAAACTATGCTCAAGATCTTTACATTTTTTAATAATGTAACAAATTTATTTCAACGGCATCCCCTACTAGCTCCTTCATTAATTTCATATAGGTAAATGTATGTATCAGGCATGATAAATTCAAATTACTAATAAGTGATTAATTATAGTATTCAATCGAATAAAAGGTGATAAATGAATCAATTCATAAAATTATTTAAAGGTTAGATTAATTAGTATTCTAAGTTAATAGAGATAACGGAATTAAGAAAAAAAATGTCTTTAGAATTTAAAAAGATTGTTATTAATGTAAGGAGTTTGTTTGTAATATTTTGAACTTAATTTATATTAGGTGAGTAGATAACTTAAATCACATATCAATCATTGGAAAGAACAAGAAACAAATTTGTTTCTTATTTTAAGAGAACACTGGAGAAACTACTTTATATTTTTAATAGTATCTGTTTGGTTTAGTTTATGAATATTCAACATTTCTTTGATTTTTGTTTATAAACAATTATAGTTTCAAAATTTTAAGATACTGTTAATTGTTAATAGGGATATAGGAGAAGTTACTTAAATAGGCATTTATATTTCTGTTATGTTAGTTTAATCTACTGCCCTTAATTCTGTATAAATAGCTTAAGGCTTCTATAATTATTGACACAATATTCATTTAATACAACAATTATAAGCTTTGTGAGAAAAATTTCTTGACTTGCGTCACATGAACTCTATCTTATTTTCTATTAGATACATCTGATACCATATTAGCGTTTTGGAAGAGAGAAGCTCATGAACGATATCTCTGTGATTACAGAACTCTTGAATTATGTGAGATGAGATTATATACAAGAGTATGAAACAAAATAGAAAGGCGAAAGCAAATAACAGAATGTGAACCAAAATAACTAACTTCAAACGGTTCATAACTAACTATCAGAAAGGGAAAAAATAAAATACTTGCGGTGTGAACAGAGATTCTTGAGAAAATAGGAAAAAATAAAAATATAAAAAAATAAATAGTGTAGACCATGGCCTACGCTATTATTAAATCAAATTAAACCATTAATAGTGTAGGTTACAGGCCGACGCAAAAGATAGCGTAGGTGATGGCCTACGCAAAAGCCTACGCTAAATTAGCCTAGGCCAAAATACCGACACAATTAACATAGCATCGAGCCTTATAGCGTAGGCCTCGACATCGACACAAAACTGACGGTTTTTACTCATTTGCGTAGGTTTTTTAGCGATTAGCATATGCTTTTGGCCTATGCTTTTTAGTGATTTTCTTGTAGTGAGCATGATCAGTATTAAAAGATAGTTCATCTCACACTGTGATAATGTTCTCGTCATCATCATTGAAATCATCCTCCTTTGATTCTGTAGGGAGGGAAAAGTCTAAGGGGAGCACATATACCACATTGCATATGTCATTTAAATCATCAGGAAATCTAGAATCAAACTATGAACTCCAAGCATCTTCTTCATATGGCACAATCTCTTTGCCTTTGCCATTAGGAATGTCTGTCTTGTTTGGAGCTGCTACAGATGAAGCCTCTCCCTCTTGGATGTTGCCACCCTTCTTATTGGGCTTCTGAGTAAGTCTTTGGTTAGGCCTCCAGTTACCTTTTGCCCTCCACCTCTTCTGAGAATATCTCTTCTGACTAGAAGGCTCTCCCTTATGAGGAACGGGATGGAATTTCTCTTTCTGATCTCTGGTGAATGACTCATGTTTCTAGTTCTGATTATTCCTCCTCTTGGGGCTATCCATCAACACATCCTGCTTGGCATTCTCATCCTTGTATCTATTTTCAATGGCTTGGTAAGGCTTGATAGTCAGCCTATTCATGTACCCCTTAAATTCATACCTTTCATACTGTTTGTTTGCTTCCTCATCATAGAAAATGCTGCAGCGAGGACACGGGGAAAAATGTTTTCCTTCCCTCTTCTTTCTCCTGAGGAAACTGATCAAGGGTTCTCTTGTCTGAGGATAAATCAGCCTTTGCTATTGGTCGTACTGATCTAAAATATAATTGATATCAATAGGCATATTTGCATTAGATATGTCCACCATGTTAATCTTAAAGGGGACTGGCTTCACATTATTGACCTCCTGAGGCAATGGGTTAGAGTCCACCTTCATCAAGTTTCTTTTCTTCAAACTTTAGTCTGCCTGCCTAGATTGCTTGCTAGATTAGATCCCAAAAACGAATACAATTATTAGTATTGTGACCTATTTTATTGTGGAATTTACAATATTTTCAGCCTTTCAGTTGATCAGGGGTCATGAACTTACGATCCTCAGAAAGAGTGATCTGTTTATCTTTTAACAAAATATCAAAAATCATGCCAGCCTTAGTAATGTCAAAACCATAAACCTTTTGAATCCAAGTAGCAATCTTATTGTTCTCTTTGTTGATAATAGGACTTAGATCCTTGCATATAGGGGTGGAAACGGGCCAGGCCACTCATCAGGGGCCTATGGCCTAGCGTATTTAAAACCTAGCTTGGCTTCCTTCGTTTATTAAAAAGGTCTATTTAAATAAAGAGGCTAGACTTAAGCTTTTAAAAAAATATTTTAAGCCTGTCAACCCGACCCAATTAAATAATTAAATTATTTTATAATTTATATTTATTTATTTGTAACCTTACAATATAAATATAATATTCCATAAAAATATATTGTATAATGAATATTATATACCTATTTATGGGTACATTTGAGTACTCTAGTCCAATACCAAACATGTTCATCAATGTTAAGAAGTCTTATAAGAGATACAAAAAAATAAGACAAGTATTATTAATAAAATTATAACTGAAATTCACATAATCTAAATATAAAATTGTTATTTCATACATTAACAAAATTTGTTATCCTAAGATAAAAAATTATAAAATATTCTAAATTACAAAGAGAAAATGCAAAAGATGAACTTCATTAAGGAGTGTATGAGAAGTGATAATATTTAACACTTTACTTTGCTTTTATCCTTCTAGTAGCATGTTGTATATATGAGATGTATCAACATTCAACACTTCTAAATTCCAAATGCTTCAGATGAGCATGCTATCATCTTGAGTGAGAGATTTATTCTTGATTTTATGATCAATAACAAAATCAGCTGCACAAAAAAAAAAGAGATTATAAGATTAATTCAGCAACTTATTAATCTAAATTGAGAATTAAAATCAGTATTAATGCTCTAAAGACCAAATCAGAAATCAAAATCAGAGTTAAACACATGAATGTAACTAATCACCATAAAAGAAGAATAGAGCTCATAATGATTGAAATGTTACTTTAATCTACTTGTAAGTTTTAAACAGCAAGCTAATTAACATGTCACTGTATTTGTTTACAAAGGCTTTCTACATCATAACAATATATAGCACTAATATGCAATAACCTTAAAATTTAATTAACATCAAATATTTATGCTTTATTTATTTTCAACTAGCTAGGAACAATAATTAAGCAAAGATGGTCCAGAAAACCAAAGCTAGTTAATCCTAACCATATTTTATCCTCTACAAATGCTAAGGTATTCTTATGTGTTTGCTTGAAGTAATTAACAATACTTGGATTTACAATGGGAATGGAGCCATTTTGGAGCATGGGTTTGGGATTAGGAGAGTGAGAGAAGGAGTGAGAGAAGAGGGATGGAGAGAATGCAAGAGATTTGGAGCTTAGGGATTTTTAGAATAGATGAAGAAGAAAGAGAGAGAGAAGGATATCCATTGAGCAACACAATATAGAGGAAGAAAAAATAAAATTTTGAAGACTTTACTTTGTGTAGGCCTTGATCTATGCCACCTTTGAAAAATTATTAGCATAGGTTCTAGCCTAGACTATTTATGTAAAAATCCAATGCAAATTTTTGAAAAATTAAAAAAACGAAAAAGAGCTAAAAGCGTTAGAATTGTGTCGGTCACAGCCTATGCTACTACCAAAATTAGCGTAGGCATTGTGGTCTACACTAAAAATTCGCAGCTAAATAATGATTTTCTTGTAGTGGCTGTAATATTCAGTCAAGAAAGTGTTGAGATAAAATTACACTTAAAACCATTGTTCATTAAGGCTAGGGTTGAAGGGAAGGTCATAAGAAGGGCTCTGGTCGATGGATGGGCTACTATAAATTTAATTCCTGAGCATGTAGTCAAAAAGTTAGACAAGTCTTTCTCTGATTTGTTGTCTCATAACATGGTCATCATAGATTTCAATGGAAAAACCTCTACATCTCCAGGATGTGTTGCCTTGGATCTGAAAGTAGGCTCTGTGGTCAAACAACCATGTTTGTTGTGGTTCCATCTAAGGCTAACTATAACACTATAACTTGCTTTTTGGGAGAGAATGGATACATGGAGTTGGGGCTATACCTTCCACACTCCATCAAATCATGTTCCTCTGGGATGATTATGGCCAACTGGATTTCATTAGGGGTGATGAAACCTACTTCAGGTGCAAAGTTCATAATTCTAATTTTGAGAAAAGCCTGTCCAAAATTTGTCCTATGTATCTCCCCAACAAAGATGGGTTCTATATAAAGCATCCTGCTCAAATTTGCTTCTCAAGCGAAGATATGAAGGTTGTAGACACTGCAACTATAAGATGTCTTTGAGACTCATCCAGGATGCTTGACAACAAATTCCTCATTCAGAGGAAGAGGAAGGCCATTATCCCACTCAAATTTTAGAATAGAATGGGATTGAGGATGAAGTTCCTAAAAATGCCTCTTATCTCTGTCACAAAAGTGAAGACTACGCTTACAATTTCCAACCAATCGGTTGGGAGGTTTCTAGTTGAAGAGACTGGAGAAATCTCTATTCAACCTGCCGATGGGTCAGAAGAGTTTGTAGGGCTTGCTGATAAGTCCCCCAGCCTTCAAGTGGTTTGAAAATTTATATATAATTTATAAACAATGATTATATGTGTTTGTTTCAAGGCTGATTAAAGCCTGTATTTATGTGTAATGTATGTATATTTAATTGAATACACTTAAGTAGTAAGTTTATAAGTTATGTAATCTCTTTGACCTTAGTAAGAAAGTGTTACACACACGCGTGCGCGCACGCGCACACACACACACGCACATGCGCGCACACTCACAGAGACACACACGCGCGCACACACACACTGACGACACACACAGAGACACACACGCACACCACACCCACACGCACACACGCGCACACACATGCGCGCGCACATGCGCGCGCACACGCGCACACACAGACACATACACACACATTAGAAATAGAAATATTCAGAACATGAAATAACAAATCAAACAAGAGTTAAATTAGAAGACTAAGTAGCTTTTCTCTTCTTGGATGCTAATTTGGCTGGGGGATTTAAACCAAGGCTCAATCTCTCTATACTGACTAAATGAAATAAGATGCAGATAAGAAAATGATTCTCAGAATATTATATATACATAAAAAATTTATAGATTCACAAAACTCACCCAAAGGAGTGTGACTTTTAATTGTGGTTTCACCATGAATGAAACCTTGAAAATATGAATGAGAATATGGAGAAGGAGTGGGCTTTTTAACCTTTGATTTCTTAGAGAAAAACTCATTGGCATTTATGGGTTTAGTCCATTCAGGCCCATTAGGCTTGTTGCTAAAAAATATTGAGTAGAAGGCAAAGGTGGAATTTTGGTATATATCCTGACACACCAAAATGCCTACTCATCTCAATTTTCTCTTTCAAAGTTTCAACAACATCTTTCAAGGTTAAATCTAGTCTTTGGGGGTTGTAAACCATTTTACAGTACTTTTCAAAGTTTTGAATTTCTTCAATATGGGTACCTATACTCTTTGGAGATTTGTCCTGCATATGAGAAAGAGGCTAATTAGAAAAATCTTCATCCTTTGAATCAAGCTCTAAGGAAGCAAAATAAGGGGTCCACCAAGCAGTAAATTCTGAAGTGTGCCATGGCGTTAGCTCATAATCAAAAGGCTCAAATGAGAGACAAGTATTCCATTTGTTCAGGAACTTGGTGACTTCTCCTAAGCCCTTAACATTCTGAATCATTCCAAATTGCCTAGTTACAAAGTTAGGGTGATAAGGGTAAAATGCAGCCTCCCCATAGATGGTGGGCACATATAATATAAACATTGGACAAAAGATAGCCCTCCAAATCTGATCAGCTTCAATTTGTTCAGCTACATCTCTTCTTCTCATAGGAGCAGTGAACCAAGTAAGGAAGGTCTATGAGAACAAAACTAAGGTATACTAGCCTAAATCCCTCTACATCAGTAGGCCGCCCCAACCAATTTTGAGGCCTAAAGTGAATTATCATAATAGGTATTTTCTAAATTAATAATAATAAATATTTTTTGAAATTAATAACATTATTAGATTAACATCATATGCATTTTATTTAGGAGAAAGAAATATTGTATCAGAAAGAATGATAACATTATATACTATAAAATCTTTAATATTTTAAAAATCAAAATATATTAAAATAGGGCCTAAATATATTAATAAATTTGTACATTTTTGGGGGGTCTAAAGCAAGAGCTTGGTCGGCCTTACCCTTGGGCCGGCCCTGTACATCAGTACACACATCACTAGGGATTTTGTTTTCCATGGCATTTTTTAACAAGGCATTGAGCCATAATTGTATAAACTAGAGAGGACCATGAAAGTTTGTCAAAGCTTTCTTCTCTTTGAGTTGGTTTGAAGCTTCATCCAAATTCTTATACATGTTGCCTAACAGCTAGCTACCAAGGCAGAAGGGTTTTTCTAAATGAAGAGACATGGCAATTGAAAGTAAATCAACAACAATCGCTACTGATTTGGAGCAAAAAAGATATTTACAAAGCCAATATTTCAAAAAGGCTACATGTTCATAATCAAAGACAGGCTCTGACCCTATCTTCATATTCTTTTCTAGAAAAGTGCTGAAAGCATAATCAGGAAAGGGGGTCGAATTAGGATATTTCCCTTTGACAAATCAAAGATAAGGAGGAGGGCCATCAGGCCTAATACCAGCGATGGCAGCAAGATCAAACAAAGTAGAGCTGAACGTGCCTAATTGAAAGTGGAATGAAGAGGTTGGAACATGTCAAATCATCAGAGTTGCTAAAATCACTGTGGAGTTATATTTGATAAGGGCAGCATTTAACCTAAGGGCATCATATATACCCATTCTTTTCCAGGATTTCTATTTAGTTTTCTTCAACCTAGTCATCCATATGATAAAGTCTTTCTTATTGGAAGAGTGTTGAGTTCTAAACATATAAGTACTACCCATAAGGGAAGGAGTCATAACATGAGATAAATTGGCAAGAATAACATCTTTATCTGAAGATGAGAAAAAAAGGCATGTACTTCTCTACAGATTCTAAGGGTTTGTAAGGGCCCAAATAAGCATAGTGATGACCATCATGATTTAAAGGGATAAATACCTAAATTTTCATTATCTTTAGGGTTAAAGGATCTTGAGGCACATTTGGGGATTTATAAGTTTCTTGCTCTGTTTAACTCAGAGGAGCTTTACATTTCCTCTTATAGGAACCTTTAGCAGCAAAATTTTTTGAGCCACCAAAAGCCATTGATTCAATTAGGGATTTAAAAAGAAACTTCAAGAAAAGTTTTTGGGAAAGATAGGGTTTCGTGTTCGCAGAGGAAAAATGAGTCTTGCTAAGTAGAATAAGTGAAGTGTTTTCAAACAGTTTCATGACCTATTTATAGGTAACTAAATTTATTAAATAAAAGTAACTGTTGTGTGATTAATAATTGGAGAAAATTCATTAATTAGAGAATTTAAGCGGTGGAAAAGGGAGTTATCTGGATAATGATAACCGCTTACCCCACGTTACTTGTGTTAACTCAAGACACATTTCAAGAGTAATTCAAAGTCAAAGTAGGTCAAAATAAATTAAAATTTAGACTCTTCAACACCATCAGAGAGTGAGTTTTGGGGGGCATCTCTTAGGGTGGAAATAAATTTACCCTTTTATTAAATTTAAGTCAGAGACTAACGTTTAGGATATAGCTCTAATTCATCATATGAATTACAAGTAAGCACTCAGAACGTGTTCATGGTGAGAAAGAGATTAATTCTAGAATTATGTTTTGGGAGCCTTAAATCATCCAGAAGCTTTATTAGCTTAAAAGGCCATGTGTTTGAAATAGATTTATATTATTCAGAGACATTCTCACTTTAATTAGAGGTGTTTACTGAATCAATAGATTTTGAGTCAGAGTCATTCTGATTTTAGTCACAAATGGTCTTCTAAACAAATAATCTCTGAATTACGAAGTAATTGAATGCTAAGGAGGATGGTTTGGAGTCACAAAGATCTGCAATCAGTTATAAATGATCTGAAATTGTTTTTACAATTTGTTCATAAGGATAGAACTCTAGTCAAAAGAGTCTATGATTATAGATCAGAATGTCCGTAGCATAAAACTAAAAATTTGACTAAGTATTCAACCATGCACAAGGAGTCAGTGGGGAGAAGATTCAGGATTTACACAGGTCAACCGCAGAATGAGGCCGTTACCACGATCATGTGGAAATTTTGACAGTTATTAAGATAAAGTGGATAATATCTTTAAACATGGCATTTGCAATTATTAAATAAAATGGAAATCAAGCCAAAGTAACCACTCAGTGCACGTGATAAGATGCTATTGGAAGACTCCATTTATTTTACTCTTTTATTTTTATTTCATGTAACTGCTCTGACCAATCAGAGCACTATAAATAGCAACCATTATGTACATAACAAAGATGCAAAAAGTAATACATCACAATAGATTACACAGTTTATACCTTTTTATCTAGTCATTTTTCAAAGAGAGAGAGAGTTTTCTTTACATATTTTATAGTGATTCAGAGAAACGTATATCAAAGAAACCAGGCATTGTCTAGAACACAAAACCAAGGCCATCGCCGTGAGCTTGTAGCTCAAGTGGCATAAGGAGGAGCTCTTTGAGATGAAGGAGTCGGGTTCGATCCCCGGTGGGTAGAATTAGGAGTAGTGTAGTGTGGGGTGTGTGTTTAGCCGATAAAAAAAACAAAACCAAGGCCATCTATTCTAAAACTTCAGACACCTTACAAAACCTTCCTTCAGACGCCTACACGTCCACGATATTTGTGTGAGTCTTCACACGTATGTTATATTGATTTCCAATGTAATATGAATGAACTTTTCTCTCTCCCCATTCTGATAAACTTATCTCCTTGACTTAGAATGCATGTTAAGTTAATCTACTATATTTTTGCTATTTCTAAATTAAAATAATCACAGATCTTCATCTTGCACTTAATTAAATAAAAAAAAAAGATTGTTTACGATTAAACTACTTAGAAAAGAACCTTTAGAGGAAGAAAATTCTCTTTCCCAAATATAGATCTAGGAATTATTTGTTTGGTAAAATACACGCTAAACAAATTGTCACGCTTAGTAGGACTTTCTTTTATTAAAGAAAAAAAGTAGATTCCAAAACAGTTATTACTACTTGGACCAGAGTAAATTAACACTCATGCATTTTAATTATTTTTGTATTTTTTTAGCATTGTTATATTCTCTTACTTATCTTCATATTATCTTAAAAGGTAAATATTAACTAAAAAAATAAAAGCACTTATAATTTCTCTTTTTTTTGTCACACTTTCAATTCGATAGAATTTTATAAATAAACATTAGTGGTGAAAATGATAGGTGTGAGAAGTAATATTTTTTATTTTCTTTCTTTTTTACTTTTTGTTTGATGATGAAAATAAGAATAAGAATTTTTAAATTGTGCCGTTTAACTAGGTATAGAAAAAAAAACATAGACTATAATGGTCAGATTTATATATTCCTTCCGATTTAGTTTAAGAAAAATAGACGGATAAGATTAAAATAATGTCCCATAGTTTAAATTATTGCTTATTCATCCTAACCATAATTAATGATTGCTTTTGAATGCTAGCTATGTAATACGGAAGCAAATAACAAACTTTTCACCTCAAAGGTCTTCTTGCTTTCTCTTCAAAATAAGTATTAAAATTTGAGTTTGTGTCTAAATCACTCTCAAAAGCTAGCTCATAGGAGGAGGATTGCCACACCGCTTATATATTCTATGGTTGCCCGATCTAGGATAGGCTCTGATACCATCTTACAATTTTTGAATTTTGGGCCTAACTCACTCCCAAAAGCTAGCTTGTAGGATGAGGATTGTCACACCCTTATAAAGTCAACAATGATCATATCACTAGCCGATGTGGGACTTCTAACAATAAGGTTGAGTTTCAAAGCCATTTAATCATTTCATCTTTAGGCCAAATAACATTTCATACCAATAATTCTCCTTCTGAGATGTTGAACCAACACTCACTTTCTTTTTTGCCGGTTCCTTTTATCGTCAATTGATCACTCTGCAATGGAATCATATAACAATTTTTTTCTATTATACTTTTTTCATTTTCAATGTTTTTGAAAAAAATACGCAACTCATATAGCAATAATTTATGTCATGTTTAATGTTTTTCGTTTCTGGAAATTTCGAGATTGGGTTATTTAGTTTATATAATCAACTATGACTATTTTCCTTTTCTATAATATATATTTTCTAAATTCGAGTTAGTATAGCTAATCATGGTTGTTACAATACATTTGGGTAGTGTGAGATTTCATTTCTATAGTCCATTCATGGTGCCATGGGTGGATTCCATGGCCATTTGTGACTGTAGTTAGGGATGGCAAAACGGGCCATTTAGCCCACCTCCAAGTTAGCTCGCCAAAAAACGGGCCGACGTGGCTACATGAGCTAATTTTCCTAACCCGACCCTTTTTTATTGGCCTGGTAGGCCATAGGCTGGTCCGTTTAATCTGCCAAAAATGATAAAGGAAAAAAAATTATTAAAAAAGAGTTTTACTCAAATTATTAAAAATTTATGTATTTTTACTTTAGAAACACATATTTTCATAATAGTATAATTTTTAATTGTATACGTTTTTTTTTAAAAAAATTTATAACCTCTTAATATAAAAAAAGATGTACTTTTATAAAAATAAATAAAAGAAAAGAAAATGGCCTGACGGGCTACCTCGCCTCGACCTCCACGGGTTGAGGGGCTAAGTAGGGTGATGGGTTATGCTATGCAAACCGGCCTGCCAATTTAAGGCGGGCCAACGGGCTAGTCTACCAGGCTAAGCCCATTTGACCACCCTTAATTGCAGTAACCGGTGAAGGTGAAGATGAAGAAGAAACCCCTTTTGATAATAACCAATAATAAAATTGAATGAAAATTGATCCAATTAAATGAAAATTAAAAACCTCATTAATAATCAGATATTTAGCAATTAATACAATTGAATGAAAAATGATAATATAAGAGGCAAGTCAATATACATTAATAATTTAATAATCAGATTTTTTTTACATGAAAAATACTACAAGAAAGCTGCTTCATAAATTTAACAAACATAATAATAATATTTTTATTTAAAAAAGATGTATAAAATTATATTTCCGCATTGCACAATCATATTCTATTAAAAAACTACACCATTGTAAAAGCCACTAAACACTTAGCACCTTGAACCAAAAAAAAAAAAACAAACACTTAGCACCTGAACGCGGAACACTTGAATCATTCTTCGGTTTTACTTTGATACCCTTCAAACTCCACCACCACGACGGTCTATCTGAATCACATGTCAATCCTTGAATGACTATTACGCCTTTCCATATTTCCACCTCTCTCTTATATGTCATAAGATATCCTGTTCCTCACTCATCCCTCCTCAAAATTGAGAAGCGCTATTTCGGAGACATTGAAATCACTTCACCAATGAGCAAATATCCACCATCCATTTTTTCATCCAACGGGCCACATCACTCCCTCACAGCATACGGATTAAACCACTCGCTTTGCCCAATCGCCATAGTGGATTTTTTTATTTTGTTTATTTATTGTTTTAATTCTACCAATATATAAACCCTAGTCAAAATTTTCTTTCTCTTTCTCTACCCCACTCTCTACTCGCACTCTTTCCCGTGCTCTTTATCTGTCTCTCTTGCATTGTTCGTGTCTTTACGCTTTAAGCTTCCATCCATTGTTGTGATCTTCATCCTTTTCAGTCTCTGTAACGTTATATCCTTCTTTCATTTTTTTATTCCCATTTAATTGGTGACTCTACCTTGTTGTTGTAAATTTATCCCACATAATTGTTATTTCAGTTCTGTTGTACTAAATTTCTCTTCATTGTCTTTGTTTCGTTCTGGATTTGAGGTTATCAAGTGGAATAACCAAGTTGGGGCTGAGCTGTTTGTAATTGTTGTTGTTGCTGGTGTGTGTATTTATTTATGCATATATTTTGGTTTCTAGGTTTCTGTGTTCATTTTTGGATTTCTTCAGTGAATTTAGTGAGAGATTTGAGTACTCGGTTTTTTTATAATTTGGACTCGTTACAATTAGTTGATTATGTGAGTTGGAGAGTTGGAGGGAAGGGTGAGTGAGACTCTAGTTGGTGTGTTTGTCTTTTTCTTTTGTGTTTCTTGGTTCATTTTCAGTTGTTTGGATTTTGCTGAACTGAGTGCTAGTTTGGTCTAAAGGTTGAATGACTATGACATCAATTGGGATGAAGCAGACAAGGAGGCTGTTCAGGACTTCCTTGTGGCGGAGGCTGTTCATGATTGCCTTGGGGTAGAGGCTGTGGCAAAATTTGGGGGAAAAGTGGAGAAGAGTGCATGTGGGAAAAGGAGACGGGATGAGGCAATGGATAATGAATGATACTGATAAATTTTATGGCAAAGTGTACAAAATAAGGAGGAAGACACCCGGTGAATCTGCGACAACAACCAGTGATAATAAGATGTCCCGACGGAGGATGAATAAATGTGTTCTTTCAGTTGTTGTGAAACCCTCTTGTGAGGACAGTGATATATTTATGGGTTTCTTGATTCTGGTGCTGAGGTACATTGCAAGATTTGACTTCACACTTAAGGAGCTTTCTATCATAGTTTTATCTAATCCCATTTTCACTGGTTATGTATCACGTAGATACATTTCTTGCACGTAAATGGTTTGTGTTTTGATTTTATTTGTCATCTCCCTTTGGCTTTGTTTGTTTCTATGTGTTAGTAACTACAACATGTTTTCTAGAAGATATATTCTTTTTTCTTCTTTGGTGAAATGTGTCTCCAAATTTGTGATTTTCCTGTATGCTGAAAACTGATCTCATTAAATTAATTCTGAATTAATGGAAACTTCATATATGGTAGTTTGTAATTTGGTTATTTTATTTATGGTTGGTATAAAAATTGAAGAATTGATGCCTTCTTTGTTTGCTGATTAGTTTGTTTATCTGATTTAGATTTCATTTGAAGTCTGAAAATCTATAACTTGTTGATATTTGTAGCTTGTAACATATAAATTTATTTGTCTTTCATGGTTTTGTTACTCCGAATGTTAGGATTTGCGTGTTTTTTTGGGATCAAGTGTTTCTTCCTATTGTTCAATGTAGGTTTCTTTGTTGTTCTTCTTTTTTTATGTCTCTGGAATCTGAAATATGCTTGAGCTCCATGTATAGATCATTGTTTATTCACTTTCTTGTATATAACCTGGTAAGTGCAGCTCCATAATTCTAAATTGAATTGTAGTCTTCCACAGAAGCTTTTGATAGTAGAACCATTGGGCTTAAAGCTGTTGAAACAAATTCTTTATTGTTCCCTGCATATGTTGAGGGCAAAAGTTCATCCGCCCAAAGTGGACAAAATAGAAACATTAGTTATAAATGGGCCAAGAGGAAGAGAACAAACAGGACAAGAAGAGGTCGAAAGCCTACGATAATGTACACAAGTAATATGCAGAGTCATCCCAATTCCCTGTTCAATGATGGTAATGGCTCTATAGACAATTATAGTGTTCCCTCTGAAAGACGAGGTACTTACATATCTACAATGACAAGGAAGATGACAGATTATGACATTGATTCTCAAGATGAAGAATGGTTGAGCAGGTTCAATAATGGTTTTCAAGGATGTGTTTCATTGGATAATTTTGAGTTAGTTATGGATACTTTGGAGAATGCTTATTATTACAATCTTGATGATAGTTTCAATCTTGATAGCAAGAATGTTGAAGAAGTTGTATACAATTGGTGTCTAGCTCTTGGTAGCAAGGATGTTGTAAAAGCTATACATAGTTACTGGAAGAGAAAACGAAAAATAAAGCCTAAGTGAGTGCCTTTGGTCTTCAAGGTAACTTCACCATCACCTTATAAAGATTTATTTTTGCGTGCAAAATATGATGGTGTGGAAATGGAAAAATATTTCTGACTTGTGGTAAATTAGGTAGGGCACCAAAACAAATTTGACTTGTGGTAAATTTTGAGTCTACTTTGTTTCTTTTGCGTGTATTAGTTACAAGTGCTAGCACTTGTTTCTTAGTTTGAGTTAACTTCTATTTATTTTTTCTTATTGGCATGTCAGTATGTGGCCTTTTAAGATTAGACTATTCAATGAAAATATGCTCACTACAACTTATAGCAGGAAAAAGTAAAACAATTATTTAGTTGATGAGTACTAACGAAATCGACACAGACAACAATGACTATCTATCTTATGGATCATTTTGTGTTGCTGTTAATCATAAGTTGACTTAATATTGCGTGTTTGCTCTAGATTATTTTGGAGACCTACTCTAATTTACCACGAGTCAAATTTGTTTTTTCATTTCCAGACCATCATATTTTGCACACAAAAAAAAAACCTTTATATGGTGATGGTGAAGTTACCTTAAGACCAAAGGCGCTCGCTTAAGCTTTATTTTTTGTTTTCTCTTCCAATAACTATATACAGCTTCTACAACATCCTTGCTACCAAGAGCTGGACATCAACTGTATACAGCTTTTACAATGTTCTTGCTACCCAGATTGAAATTATCATCAAGATTGTAATAATAAGCCTTCTTGAAAGCATCCATAATTAACTGAAAATTATCCTCTGAAACATGACTTTGAAAATCATTATTGAACTTGCTCAACCATACTTCATCTTCACAATCAATGTCGTAATCTGCCGTCTTCCTTGTCTTTGCGGATATGTAAGTACTTAATCTTTCAATGGGAACACTGTAACTGTCTGTATAGTTATTTCCAGTATCGAAACTGGGAATTGGGATGACTCTATGTATATTACTTCTATACATCAATGCAGGCTTTTGACCTCTTCTAATTGTTCTCTTCCTCTTGGCCCATTTATAACTAATGTTTCTATTTGGTCCACTTTGACCTGATGAACTTTTGGCCTCAACAGATGCAGGGAGCGAAAAAGAATTTGTTTCAACAGCTTCAGGCCCAATGGTTCTACTATCAAAAGCTTCTATAGAGGACTCTAATTCAATTTGGAATTATGGGAAATCAATTCCCTCCCCGACATCATTTACCAGGTTATATACAAGAAAGTGAATAAACAATGACCTATACATGGGGATCCAACATATTCTAAAATGCAGAGACTTAAGTAAAGAGGAACAACAGAAAAATCCACATTGAACAACGGGAGGAAACACTTGATCCGAAAAAACAGGAAAATCCCAACCTTCAAAACCTTGAAAGAAAAATAAGTTTATATGTTACAAGCTACAAATATCAACAAGTTATAGATCGTCGGACTTTAAATCGAATCCAATTAAGATAGATAAACTAATCAGCAAGCAAAGAAAGGAATCAATCATTCAATGTTTATACCAATTGTAAATAAAATAACGAAATTATAAACTATCATATATGAAGTTTCCATCAATTCAATATTCATTTAATGAGATCATTTTTGTCGCATACAAGAAAACCACAAGTTTGGAGACACATTTCACAAAAAGAAAAAAGAATATATCTTCCTGCAAACATGCTATAGTTACTAACACATAGAATCAAACAAATTAAGGGAAAGGCACATGACATATCAAATCAGAATAGAAACCATTTACCTGCAAGAAATGTATCCCAGGTGATGCATAAGCAGTAAAAATGAGATCAGATAAAACTATGGCAGAAAGCTCCTTTAGTGTGAAGCTAGACCTTGCAATGTACCTCAGCACTAGAATCAAGAAATCCATAAACATATCACTGTCCAAAAGAGAGGGTTTCACAACAATTGAAAGAAAACATTTATTCATCCTCCGTCGGGACATCTTATTATCCCTAGTTGCTTTAGCGTGTGTCTTTCTCCTTCTTTTGTACACTTTGCCATAAAATTTATCATGGCCATTCACTTTACTTGGAGCCTTTCGAACCCTCAATTTCACCATCTACGGAAGACCAATATCATCATCCATTGCCTCATCCCATCTCCTTTTCCCACATGCACTCTTCCCCACTTTCCCCCCAACTCACCGTCTTTTACCATTGTCCCCTTTCTAGAATTTCACCACAGCTTCCACCCTGACTGTAACACACATGCAGTGTCACCACTCGAGGCGATCCCGAACACCGTCCTTGTCTGCTTCATCCCAATTGATGTCATAGTCGTTCAGCTCTTAGATCAAACTAGCACTTAGTTCAGCAAAATCCTAACAACAAAAAATGAACCCAGAAACCGAAAAAAAAAAGACAAACACACCAACCTGGGTCTCACTCACCCTTCCCTCCCACTCTCTAACTCACAATAACAAATACTTGTAACGAGTCTAAATTATGAAAAACTGAGCACTCAAATCTCTCAGTAAACTCACTGAAGAAATTCGAAAATGAACCCACAAACTAAAAGAACCAAAATATATCCATAAATAAATACACACACAAGCAACAACAACAACAATTACAAACAGCTCAGCCCCAACCTGGTTATTCTCAAAACCAAAACGAAACAAAGACAATGAAGAGAAATTTAGTACAACAGAACTGAAACAACCATTATGTCAAATAAATTAACAACAACAAGGTAGAGTCGCTGATTAAATGGGAAGAAAAAGTGGAAGGATATATTGTTGAAAAGGATAAAAATTACAATAATAGATGGAAGCTTAATGCAATAAAGACATCAACAACGAGATCTAGCAAGAGAGACAGAGGGAAAGAGTGGGAGCATAGAGTGGGGTAGAGAAAGAGAGAGAAAATTTCAGCTAGGGCTTATACTTTTATTGGTAAAATTAAAATAATAAATAAACAAAATAAAAAATCTGCTATGGGGATTAGGGGAAGTGAGTGGGTTAATCCGTATGATGTGAGGGAGTGATGTGGCCGGTTGGATGAAAAAATGGACGGTGAATATTTGCTCATCAGTGAAGTGACTTCAAAGTCTCTGAAACATCGATTCTCGTTTTTTAGGAGAGATTAGTGAGGAACAGGATATTTTATGACACGTAAGAGAGGTGGAAATATGCAAAGACATAATAGTCCTTCATGGATCTGACGTATGATTTAGATAGAGCATCGTGGTTGTGGAGTTTGAAAGGTATCAAAGTAAAACTGAAGAATAGTTCAAGTGTTCAGGTGCTAAGTGTATGTTGTTTTTGTTTCGAGGTGCTAAGTGTTCAGTGGCTTTTACAATGGTTTGGTTTTTTATTAGAATATGATTGTGCAGTGCGAATATAGAATTTTATACATCTTTTTTAAATAAAAATATTATTATTATGTTTGTGAAATTTATAAAGCAGTTTTCTTATAAAAAATATCTCAATAACCTGTACAAAGAAATATCACGGAAATCTCTCAATAATTAATTGTATATATTATTCATTTTAATAAATTAATTAATTAATTTTTAATTTAGTGATGTTGATGTTATATTAATAATTAATTTCTATTTTCATTCAATGTTAAAATTGCATATTAAATGATTAATGTATATTTACTTGCCTTATATTATCTATTTTCATTCAATTGTACTAATCGGTCAATATCTGATTATTAATTGTGTTATTAATTTTCATTTAAGTGTGTCAATTTTCATTCAGTTTTATTAATTGATTTTTTTTATCATCGGTTTATTAATTTGTTATTATCAAAAGGGATTTTTTCTTCATCTTCACCTTCGCCCGTTGCTACAATTAGGGGTGGCAAAACGGGCTTACCCCGGTGGACCTGCTCACTAGCCCGCCTTAAATTGGCAAGCCTGTTTGCATAGCATAATTCATCACCGTACTTAGCATTCAACATGTGTAGGTCGAAGCGAGGTAGCCCGTCAGCCCATTGTCTTTTTCTTTTTTTGTTATAAAAATTTGTAGCATCCCCAAAATTCCCAATTTAAGAGTTAAATTAGTAAAAATGTCAATTTAGTCCTTAAGGGGCTATTTTATGAAGGAAATGAGGATTTGGGAGATACAGTTGCAAAACCATGGAAATGAGAAAGGAAGGGCCTAATTGCAATTCTCATAAGATGCAAAAAAGGAAAACATTTTCCCTTCATCACTTTTCTCTCATGCGCCATTCTCTCACTCTCACATTCATTTCTTCTTTCTACTTCTTCTAGGGTTTCAATTCTCCTCTCCACCATCAAGCCAATTTCACTCATCAATTCACCATTTTCAAGGGTTTGAGCATCACTTCCAAGCTCTAGAGTCTCAAGAGAACTAGGGAAAGTCACATGCAACCCTTCTCTACTCTTTCTTTAACTCACTTCTCCCTCTCTTGAACAAGGATCCCAAGTACCTTATACTCCACACGCAACCCAAGGCTTAGGGCCAAATAGGGTTGATTTCTAACTTGGTCTTGGAAATTGATAGGGGAACCAAGTCTTTAGGAGTAGTGGTTGAAAGCTAGAGTCGCAAAGCATGGAGGCAAGGGGATTGGAGGCTTAGGGCTTAAAATTGATGTAACCCTAACTCAAAAACTCTAATTAGGGTAACTAGAAAGTAGAATATTGTATGATGCTAGGTTTTGGAACCTTGGTTGTGATAGACGAGATGATATTATATTGATTATGATTTTGGTATTGAGTTGGTGTCAATGATGTTGTATTCTTTGAAACATGAACTTGATGTTTGTACCCTTTATGAATGTGAACTTTATGAGTGGTAATTTGCTTGCATGTGTGTTAGAATTGTGAACATGTGTTGGTTTCTTTGTTTTGAAAGTTAATTTGTATCTGAAGTTTGATGTGAAAGAAGTTGCCTTTTAAGTGAAAACCATGAATTTTGACTTTGTAACTGGCGCTCTGGCGACCAAGCGCTAGGATCCCTAAATTCGGTAGCACGACATATGTAACTAGCACCCAAGTGCAGGGATCCTATCGCCAGGCATAATTTTTCCTGCAACTGGCACCCACACGCCAGTGTCCTGCTACTTCTTGACCTGATTTAGATTCCAAAATACAATGTAAACCTAATTAGCATATTCCTAGGATTGGAATAAGTGGAAATAAGTTCATATGACTTAGAAACATGCAATAGGGTCATGGAAATGTTTATGATATGTGTTGTGACATGAATGATGAATACCTTGATTTATATTGATTACAATTGAGATATGATGAACGATGGATGTTGGAACATGTTGAATGCATGATAACATGTAATGAAAATGAAATGCGCTCCCCCTTCAACGTTGGTTGATTAAGTGGGTTGAGGTCCACCGGTAATATACCAGGTAAGTGGACAAGGACAAAGAGGTGAAGAAATGTAAGGTTATCCAGAATGGGACAGATAACCTGAAGTACAAGGGTTATCCCGAAAAGGGTAGATAACCTGTGCTATAGAAAAGGCTATCCTAAAAGGAGTAGATAGTTCTGGGATATCCCGAAAGGGGTAGATAGCCCCGCAGGATGACCAGGTTAAGGACGCATTCCAGTGGTCCATGGATATGAACTCTGTTGTGCATTTATTGCCAATGCACCTATGGAGGAGTTCTAGTGCACTAGAGTCCAATAAAAGAAATAAAGAAAAGAAAAGGAATAATAAGTAATGAAGAACCATGGCATACATACATCCATATTATTGTCATTACATGTACTGGTTGTGATTGTATGTGTTGTGTACTTGAATATGTATGTTATTAGGGATTTTCCAGTTAGACTGATTAAAATACTGTACACTATTTTCATAGGCCAAGGGTTACTCAGTTATATAACATATAACTAACGATCTCAGTATTGTAGGTGCCGAAGACAAAGAGGAGCTAAGTGCGTGAAGACTTGACATAGAAGACTTGTTTTGTAATAGATTACGTAGTCATCGATATTTTAGATTGTATATAGTTTGACTACCTTTGTTGGACTAGTTTCTCTCTAGAATGTATAAAAATGAACGTATGTTTTGGATAAAGACCCTTAAGGGCAAATGTGTATATATATAACTACATATGGAGATAGACCTAGTAGTTAATTAGAGTATTAGTTCTGCTAATACCTCAGTGTTAGAAAAAAATGGTCTTAAAAATTTAAGATGTTACAAGATACATCTTTTTTATATAAAGAGTGGTTAAAAATTCCAAAACAAAATATAATTAAAAATTATACTTATATGAAAATATATTTTTTAAAGAAAAAAATATTTTCAATAAAAAGATTTTTTTTTTGAGGAAAACTCTTAATTCATAAAAAAATATGTTTTTTGTTTCATTTTTGATGCGTTAAACAGACCAACGCATGGCCTGCCAGGCCAATAAAAAAAGGTTGGGTTAGAAAATTGAGCTCATATAGCAACGACACCATGAGCAGACTATAGAAATGGAATCTCAACTGTCAAAACGTATTGTAACAACCACGATTGGCTACACTAACTCGAATTTAACAAATATATTACACAAAAGGAAGAGAGCCACAATTGATTATATATAAACTAAATAACCCAATCCCTAAATTCCTAGAAACGAAGTACCTTAAACATGACATAAATTATTGCTATATGAGTTGCGTATTTTTTGAAAAACATTGAGAAGGAAAAAAGTATGATAGAAAACAATATAATTGTTATATGATTCCATAGCAGAATTTTCAATTGACGATAAAGGGGACTGGTGAGAAAGAAAGTGAGTGTTGGTTCAACATCTTGGAAGGAAAATTATGGCTATGAAATATTGTTTGGCCTAAATATGAAATGATCAAATAGTTTTGAAACTCAACCTTATTTTGAAGAGAAAGCAAGAAGACTTTTGACATGAAAAGTTTGTTGTTTGCTTCCGTATTGCATAGTTAGGATTTCAAAGCAATTATTAATTATTGTTAGGATGAATAAGCAATAATCAAAACTATGGGACATTATTTTAATCTTATCCGTCTATTTTTCTTAAACTAAATCCGATGGAATATATAAATTTGACCATCAAGTCTAGGTTTTATTCTATACCATGTTAAACGACACAATTTAAAAATTCTTATTTTTATTTTCATCATAAAAAAAGTAAAAAGGAAAGAAAATAAAAAATATTACTTCTCACACCTATTATTTTAACCACTGATGTTTATTTATAAAATTCTTACGAATTGATAGTATGTGACAAAAAATAAGAAAAATTATAAGCTAAGTATATTTATTTTTTAATTAATATTTACCTTTTAAGATAATATGAAGATATGTAAGAGGATTATAAAGAGGATATAACAATGCTACAAAAATAACAAAGTAATTAAAATATGTTAGCGTTAATCTACTCTGGTCCATAATAGAGGAATTAGCCTTTTTATACGTCGTACCATGATAATAAGTGGGAATATAGAAGAAAAAAAATCCGCACGAATGCTGTGCTTTCCATCTTTGCACCCAATAAATTAAAGAGTAATGATTTATCTTCTTAAATATCCTCCTAATTCTCTTTAAAGTATATATTGAAGGAAAAAATTAAATGTCTTTGTCTTGCAAGTATAAAATATATTCCCCACTTAATAATTAGGAGGATATATAGGAGGATATTTTACGAGGATATAACATTGCTCTAAATTTAACGTAAATATAATCAATATAATTTTAAATTAAAAATAAAATGTTTAAAAGATAAAATTAACCTTGTTATGGGGTTTTATTTTCTTACTATATTATTATAAGCTTTTTTACTTAAGTTTTTTTGGTTAACGTATAAGATAGTTTTAAACAATATAATTTTAAATTAAAAATAAAATGTTTAAATGATAAAATTAACCTTGTCATTAGGTTTTATTTTCTTATTATTTTATTATAAGCTTTCTTACTTAAGTTTTTTTGGTTAACGTAAGATAGTTTTTCAAAAGGAGTTTTTTGTGAGGTGGGGCAAATCTAAATCGCAAGATTCCATGGGTTAATTGAGAAGATGTATGCAAGCCGAAAAGGGATGGCGGTTTAAGGGTGAAGAATGTCACATGGTTCAATGAAAGTCTCTTAGTAAAGTGGTGGTGGAAGTTGTTGGTGGAGCCTCAATCGGTTGTTTCTCATATTCTGCGCGAAAGATATGGGAATTTAATTAAGTGGCTTTTAGAAGGTGGTGAGGTAGCTTTGAACCTTCTGAAGCTCTCATCTCTGTGGTGGAGGGATTTATGGCAGTTAATGAAGGGACAAGCTAGGATGGAAAGTATGTTCTTTTGATAAAATGTGTATTAAGATTGGGGATGGGAAGAATACTAGGTTTTGGTTGGATAAATGGTGCGGAGGTATTCGTCTTAAAGAATCTTTCCCTAGCCTGTATGCTATTTCCAGGGACAAAAATAGTAAAGTGGAAGAGGAAGGCTCTTAGGTGGGGGACGTGTGGCAATGGAGAGTCCAGTAGAGGCGCCCTCTATTTGTTTGGGAAGAGGAACTGGAAAGGCAACTGTTTTCTTTTATGGGGGGGGGGGGGGGGGAATTTTGTTGTCTCCTCTTGCCAAGGATAGTTGGTTTTGCAGTCTTGATAACTCTGGGTCTTATTCTCCCAATGCTGGATATAAACTGATTTATATTTCCAAATCTGCTCCTAGTGTACTGCCAAATGATTATTTACATTGCTTAAAATCTATGTGGAAGTGTTGGGCTCCAACAAAATGTAAGGTCTTTGTCTGGCAAGTTCTGCTCAATAAATTACCCTCTCGGGTTAATTTGGCTAAGAGAGGGGTGATTCACAATCTTTCTGATACTGTTTGTGCTTTGTGTTCTAATGGTGAAGAAACTGAGCTGCATTTATTTTATGAATGTTCTTTTGTAAAGCTTGTTTGGAAAGTGATTTTTCAGTGGTTTGATATTAGCGGAGAAGTGCACGGAAATATGGTCGGTTTTAATTCTTTGTTTGAATCAGTGGTTTAGGGGAAGAGAGCGAAAAGAGCAGTCAATCTTGTATGGGTTTCGATGTTCTGGGTTATTTAGAAGCAACGGAATGAGGTTATTTTTAACCAAGTTGTGTTTGACGTTCCCAAGGTTCTTGCTGATATAAAATTGATAACTTGGCAATGGTTTTGTGCGTATTTAACAACAAACCAATTGATTTTTTCTCATTGGTGTTTATGCACGTTAGAATGTATGGAGGTGATATAATGAAGTTTGGGGGGGGGGGCTCTTCTGTTGCTAGACCTTCCCTCGATATTTCTGATGGTGTGATTATTCTAATGTTTGCTATTTTTGCAGGATCTATTGGAAGGCCTATTCATATCTATATGTTTTTATTTTCCTTAGCTTTATTGGTGCTCTATAAGAGATTTCTGAAGTAAGAGCTTACGAATCTTCCTGAGTTGATTTGGAAATTGGAGGTGCTTCTTTAGTTGATGAGCTCGTGATTTTCTTTTCTTTTTTCAGTTAAGATGGGAGATTTGGTTGTGTCTGCTTGGTTTCTTTAGTATATTTTTCTAAAGGGTGGAACTTTGACGAGTTTGCCTCTGCCAATGACCTTTTTCTGTTTGGTATTGGGATTCTCTTATTGGCTAATATTGTGCCTTGGTGTTCTGATTGTTATTTCGAATTTGTATTCTATGCCTGGTGAAGTTTTGAACAATAAAGAAAGATAGGAGGATGATGACATTCTGTTCTGAGAGCGGCTGTTTTGGTGTGTTGCAGAGTTTTTGAATTGAGGTGTTTTTTTTTGGTTGCTTTACGAGGTGTAAGTGGTACTATTATGGGTTGTTTGGTGACCCTTGTTGTTGGTGTGTTGATGTTGCACTTATGTTTGCTGGCTTTTGTGTCTCCAAGTTTTGTAACTTAGCAATTCTTGTGCTTTATTATTAATAATATATTTATTTTGTTTTGCTAATCAAAAAAAGAAGTTTTCCAAGAGCACAAGAATAGTAATAGAAATCGCAAGGAATAGAGAAGACGTGTTTGACTTGACCTCAACGAGCTAACGAACTAATAGCGTATGAAAGCGATGCGTTAGGCATGGAGGTGCCTATCAAATCATAATCTTCTTTAGCCTTTGAACGGTGGTGCAAGATCTCCGATGTTCTCCTCTGACGGTGGTGATACCTACCGGGTTTTCAAAGCTTATGTAAGTTCTCTTTCAACGTAGATTAAGTGTTTAGAATAAAGCGTACCTTTTTTCCTTAACATGCATCGTGTATTTATAGCCCTTTGTGTCAGTGTCCACGTCAACATCATCCATGTCAGTACTCCTCTATATCCAGCGCAATTCCTGGATTTGTAACCGCCGAGCAACCAACCACGTGGGTGTCCCATCATCCCAATGTATGATGTCAACTTGCCATCCTCTCGACATGATAACGTAATAACACAATGATCTTATCCCGTGATACTCTCACGGGATAGGTCCATAACAGTTGCCCCAAAGTCGGTGACATAACTCATTATGTTATCGAATTAAGTTTTCCCAAGCCGCTATCCGTGCATCTTCTTGGTGATTAACTCCCTGGCACGTGCCATTCATTGATTTGTTCCTTTTTCCTCTTAGATTGATCCCATCATTTCCCTGTCTTTTCAGTTTCGTGCCCATTTATTATGCTCTCGCCAGTTACTCCTTTCAGAAAAGTTTCCTACTTCTCACTCCCACTTATAAATATCAAAGAGCTTCATTTTTTAATAAAATTACTTCTGCTCACTCTCTCACTCTTTACTTCTTCTCGATTTCTTCAAGTTCTCCTACTCCTTAGACTTGCTTCCAAACCTTGTCTTCTTCCCCCCATTTTTTTCCAGGTAATTTCCTACCCTCTTCCTTTTCCATTACCTGTTTTTCTTTTTTCTTTTTGTTTATCTTCTTCCTTTTCCTACGCATTCTTTAGAGTTAACAAGAAGGAGAGAAACCTTAGGATAGACGGTTCTCGTTCCTCCTTACTTCCGTTCTCATATCAATGTCTACTCCTACCAGACCCTGCAATTCCCCCCACCGAAGAAATCTCCGGCAGTGTTGGGTATTTTATAGATCCATCCTCTAGTCGTGAAATTAGTTACGACAGTGGTCACCATTCTTCTACTACTCCTACCAGACCCTGCAATTCCCCCCGCCGAAGAACTCTCCGGCAGTGTTGGGTATTTTATAGATCCATCCTCTAGTCGTGAAATTAGTTACGACAGTGGTCACCATTCTTCTACTCCTCCTCCACCTTCTCCTCCTCCTTCTTCAAACGAAGAATTCTTCTTCGAGGATTTTGGAGAGCACATCCCAGGAACTAATCCTCCCAAGCCTTTCTCAGGAGCTCGTTTTTCCAATTCAATTGCCCCCAAGCCTCATGAATTCAGTAGAACCCTTTTCACATATCATACCTCACAAGAAAGTAGTGGAGAGTTGTTACTTCTAAATTATGCCTTCCTATCCCACTTATTGTATGTTCATATTCTACTTCAATTTCTTCAACCTCCACAAGTTTAGACAGTAATGAATCTAACCTTCTTCATTTGGAGAACCTATGTCGTTGTCGCGCCAAGAGCATGACGACGATTAATGATTGTCAAACTTGAAGGTGACAAGGAAGAGAATCCTATTCCAATTATAATTCCTCATCGCCTTCGAGGAATCAAAGACACCCGACCTATGTATTGAGTGAACCATGATATCCTCCAAGTTTTCACAAGCCTCAATACCATACTCATGATGTATGCCATGGATTTGAGTTTCCCTAAAGCTATACACTTTCCAAGATCTGTACCCAACAAAGATACACCTGAGGGGTCATTCACCCTATACAAAGCCGAGAGAGCTGACCCTAACGATAAGATAAGCTCTTAACCAAGGAAAGATACCCTAGGTTCTTTCATAATGTACAAGTGTTACTTCCGTGCCATCAAGCTTCGCTTCCCCTTTTAAAGTTTTCAAATAGAAATCTTGAATTGACTTAATGTTGCATCGCACGAGTGTACTTTCAGTTTGTTTAATAATAGTAGTTGTATCCTTTATTCAACAATTCAATGGTGGTTTAGGAGAGAAATGGGTGGTTCGAGAGAATTGTGGTCATATTTGAGACGTATAGATCTTAACTCCAGAAATTTAAATTTGGCTTATTTACTAAAAGCGTATAACTGTAATTTATTGTCCAAAAAACAAGAAATGGTGGTGTTACTTCTAGTAGGGGTGGTCCCAATCTTTTTCACCCAATAATCCTATAGGACGTAGTGATTGGTGTCACCCTAATTGGGAACGAAACCACCCTATTTTGGACATCAGCATTTGGAATGGCATTTTCAGTTGGTGTTTTCAGTAAAATAAAAGTGGTTTCTTTCATATTTGGACTATATTACGAACGACAACGTCTATAAACACCATTTTGGATGCTAATATCCGAAAAAAATGATAGTTCTATTCTCAATCGGAATGGTGCCAATCTAAGCGTCCATAATCCTAAAGAGGAGGCCCAACCTTTTTTGGTCTTGAGTAATAAAAATTTCCTGGACTGAAATAAAAATTACAAAAACCTCAAGAACCTTTTTGATTTTATGAAAAGTTTTTTTTTTGTTCCATAGAAAAATATAATAATTAAGGAGCCCACACACGCATGTCCCAATATGGTTAACAATATAACTAACTTACGTGACTGGGACAAAAGATTATTATTTATATTGACGAAAACATTATTTTAATGTTTTTGCTTTTTAGCAGAAGACCCTCACTTACATAGGCTAACAAAAAATTAGAAAACAGTATAAATGAATAAAATAAACTACAAACAACTAAACACTGGAAAAAATTTGAATAAGTGAAAAAAAAAATTAGTGGGTACGAGCATGAAAGTTGAAACGCCAAAGCATGATTTTAGAGCAGTCCTTTGGTGGAATTCCTTTTAATTTACCCTCATCTTCTAGAATTACTCGCTTCACAAACTTTATTGAATTCTGTGAAAACCATAAAAGAGAAGCACACATAATTAAGGTCAAAAGCACAAAGCGACAAAATCTCAATATAGTAATACTATTTCTGTTTTTAAATATTAACCCCTAAAAAAATATTATTTTTTTTGCTCAAATATGTTTTAAGTACTTATTAAATAGGGATCTTTTGATTTTAATTCCAGTAAATTTTTTTTTTTTTTATATTAGTCTAACACTATGAGAAAATTGTATGGTTTTAGTCTCTAAATTGACATTCAATAGGAACTAAAATCAAGTTATTTCTTTAAAATGTTGGACTAATATAAAAAAATATTTTTAAGAAACTAAAATCAAAAGGTCATTATTTTACGTGAACCAAAAATATATTTAAGTCTTTTTTAATAAGCTTTTAACCTAGGAAATTGGAACATTTTTTAAGAATTTTCTTTTTAACATTTTATTAATGAAGATAGATGAGGTTGATTTTAAAATAAAAGTATATTTTAAATAGGAGTAAAATTAAAAATTTTATAATAACTTTTTAAAATACCAATACATTTTATAGATGTCAACACTTTTGTTAATTTGTGTGATATTTTTTTGAGGAGCTTGTGTAGTATTGTTTTTAATTGCTATATTAATGTATATGAGTGGGGAGCTGGGGATCCATTTAGTATATTTTTTGTCTTTTAATTTTAATGAGAATCTATTTTTAGTCTATAAATTTTAAAACATCGATTTTTAGTCTTTCAACTATTAAAAGATTCAATTTTAATCGTTGTATGCATTTATTGGTGATGTGGTAAACTGATTGTTCTTCATCAAGTCTTCATGTTAGCAGATTAATTTGTCATGTCACTAAAAAAAGTACAGATGGACTAAAAGTGAACTATTTCAAAGTTTAAGTGCTAAAAACTAACGTTTTAAAGTCTAGAAACTAAAAAAAATTGTTAATTTAAAGTGAGTTAAAATTATAAAATATTATAATTTAAATTATAAGTGTATACATCCTTTTTACTTTTTTACTTTATTGATACTCTTATTCTAGAGGAGCTAAATCCAATTTTATGAACAATGTAAACATTGAATTAAAATTTGATATCATTTGAAAACATGTTGATTGATATTTTATCAATTAACTTTAAGTTAATAAATGTAAGACTATTTAAAACATACGTATTTTTAATCAAATAGAAAATATATCTGGAGATTTTTTTTTTAAAAAAAATGATATACCTTATCTTCGTGATAATAACTTACGATTAATGGTTATTTTAAAAAAAATTAGTGTCAATATAGCAATGTCAAACAGAGTGTTTAATACTCTTAGTAAACAGATCCCTCATCTTTTGTCTATAAATCTTGCATTATTTTGCAATTCATACGTTTTTCTTTTTTTTTCTTTTAAGGAAGCAGAATGCGACATCACTTAATTAGTGACATTATATTAGAGTAGAAAACACTACAAATTAAAGTTAGTATTCTTATAAACAAAAAAAATAGTATTCTTATTTTGTTAAACTAGTCAATAATCATGCTGTCATTATATTTTATATTTACCTTATGTCTTACTCTTTATTCCCTTTTGGTGCGTTTGATGCGTGAACAGTACAAGTAGTATAACATTGTACAAGTTTTATGAGACACAACACAAAAAGCACAACATAAATTATACAATAATATCCTTCATGTTATATTATTAATTTTTTTTAAATTTTTCTAAGAAAATAATATTTTAATATTTTATAATTATTTTATTATTTATTATAAAATTAAAATTTCATGATTTAATAAATTACTACATAATATATTTTATGTAATATAATAATTATATTATATATAAAAAAATTATTATTAAAAAATATTTTTAACTATTTATTTTTAATATTTATATTTACCGTTAAAATTTATTTTATTATTAATACTTATTTTAATTATATATATATATATGACAAAAAATGACGTAAACATTGATTTAAAAAAAATACAACATAAACTAAGTGGAGAAAATGGGGAAGTAGTTACAATACTGAATAAAAATACAAAGTTAATTATGTCTTTTCTTAACTTGTGCATAGAACAAGAAAGTTGTCCCTTGGTTTAGTGAGATAAAAAAAATTGTCATTTTGTACCGTCCTTTAACTTAAATTTTGTGCTGTTACTTGACAGCTTTTTGAATCAAACACACAACAAAAAGTTTTGTCCTTGAAAATTAGCAAATCAAACGGATCCTTTGATTTTTTACTTTCTAAAGTAATTTGGAAGTTGGCTAAACGTTCATTACTAACGTAAGCAGTTTAAGCACCTATTAATAATTAATTAATAATTTTCAATAAAATTAAGGTTTCGAATATTTAAATTAACATATCTTATTTATATGAATATATCCCCTTATTTTTATAATGAGTTTTGACAAAAAATTATAAAAAATAAAAATCCTCTACTAGTGATAATCTTTTAGTTTCAAAGATAAAATTTGTGGCTCAAGAAGCTAATAAGGAAAAGAAAAACTCTCTAAATAAATTGGTTCTGACTCAATTCAGAATGCCCATAATAGATACAACTAGTGCTATTTATAGATCCCTAAACAAAATAGAAATTATAAAATATTTTATTGAACAGGAAAATTATACAAAATATTATCCCAATATTTTAACAACCCACTAAAAGTTGCATTTCCTTTTCTTTTCCAGTGAAAGTTAATTTAATTTCTTGGTTAGTTTTTTTTTTTTAAGCTTCGTCAACATTTTGTTTTCGCTGTGATGAATTTGAATCACTTTGTGTATTGAAGTGAGCAGTGACGAATCTAGAAATATTAAGCAGTGGGAAAAATATATATATTTGTATTTATTATTAAAATTATAAATATATCATAATTCTTTACTTATTTTTATATTTTAAAAACTTTAAATAATTTTCATATTTTATGTATTTTAAAAAATTTCTTTCTTAGTATTAGTTACCAGACAATATTACATCAGATGTTTTACGAAATTCATAGTTTCAATAAGCCAAAAGTAAAATTTTAGAGTCTTAGACTCTCAATCTCCTAAAAAAACTTTCTTAACAAGTATTCTTTCATTCTAATTTTAAATGAATAGATGAAATAAAAATAATAATAATATTCTTACACCTTATTATGTGGTGCAGGAAAAGTATAAAAAGAGAGAATTAAAAAAAACATAGAAAGAAATAAGAGATATAACAAGTAACTGTTAGATATAATATATGAATTTTTTTATATAATATAAACTGTTAGATATATATATAAGGGATAATTGGTGGTCCCCAATTTAAGGATATCATTTTATACTCTGCCTTGGGCTTTGAGCACGTCTTGTTCGCTTACCTTGATCATTTATAAAATTTTCTTGATTTATAAAAGAAAATAAAAATTAATGGTTTATATATAATTTTAGTTTCTATGAAATTAAAATGTTTGTTTTCGTCCAATCAAAAACTTGTCTTTAATTATTTTTTCGCTAATTTTCTTAATTTGTTTCTATTTTCATCCCTAATTATATTTTTATTGAAAAAAGAACTAAAACAAAACAAAAAAAAATACTTAATTCGACAAATTCTTAAAAAGTTTATTAATCAATACATACCTCGCAATATAATACCCTAATAATTATGTGATAGAAATAAAAAATTTTACCTGTGAGGTATCTTGAACAGAGGAAGTGCGACCCCATCTCTCAGGGTCCCAAAGAATGGAACTATTGAAAGCAAAATTTGAAATATGAATTCGAGGAGTAATAATTTCTTCTGTTTCGTTATTTTTGTTCATATTCCTAACATGAACATGCCATCCAATAACTTGTGATGAATTGCACACAGGTCCTTCAATTATCACTTTTTTTCTGTTTGCACCTAACAATGCTGTTCCCCATGTCCCAAAATCCCTGCTTAGTTTCCAAATTATTAACACATAATTAATTAACAAGGAACATGTTAATTACAAAAGTTATATGGCTTTGGAGATGCAAATTGTAATGCAAAATATTTTTATTATAAATACAAAAGATATAATTTTTTTTAACAATTATTAAAAGTTAATTATGCTGTAATGCTTGCTATACTTAAGGATTTCCCTCCATCTATTATAAAAGTTGTTTATTTTAGAATCTTCCACCTACTAAGTAGAAGTAGAATGTAGAATATATATAAGGGTAAATTGCAATAACTCTCCTTGAGATTTGAGAAAATTGTACTCTACCCTAAACTTCATCAAAATAGCACTTCACCCCATTTTGGTCAGTTAACTAGCATTTTTGGCCCGTCAATCTATCACATAAGTATTAAAAATAATTTTTAATATTAATGGAGGGTCCAGAACTTGCATATGTGACGAACTGGCATGACATAAAGGTTAGCAATATAGCAGTTAACTAACGTACGTTTTTGCCCTGTCAGTTTCCTACATCAGCCTTAAAAATAGTTTTTAAAGTTAACAAATGGATATCTTTATAGATGTAACAGATGTGAACGACAGAAACATTAGCTAGACTAGCAATCAACAGTAAACGGTTAAAAAAATGGGGTGAAGTGTTGGTTTTGGTGAAGTTTGGAGTAGAGTGCAGTTTTCCCAAACTTCAAGGGGGTTTATTGCAATTTATCCTATATATAATAATAAGAACTAGAACTAGAGAAAAGTTTTTTCAAAAGATATAAATTAAATTTTTTAAAATAACAATGCGCGGAATGACACTAGAAAAATTAGTATAATCAATTTTACTTGTAAAAGATAGTATTTTCCTTAAACTTAGTTACACTGAAAAATATTTTCATTTATTAACTTTTTTTTAGTGTTCCATTGTACTAGTAACCGTTAATATAGATAAATACTGAATTATTTATATAACTGAATTATTTGTTAAAAATTATATATTTATGTGATTTATTAGTATAAATATTATACTTTTATATTAATAAATTAATTTCGTTAGACAAACTTGATATTAACGGAGGCTATAAAACAATACCAAAAATATTAATAAATTTTTTAGTGGTTGACTGATTTGGTCTTTTATTTTGTATTCACATGACATTTTAGTCTTTGACTTTTTAAAATGTCTGAAATATTCCCTAACTTTGCATCTTGTAAGTCACTTTAATCCCTGAAGTCACATTTGCGAAATGCCTATGTGAACAGTCTATATGACACGTTTTTTTGTCACATGAGTCAACGTAAACGACCAAACGACGTCGTTTTGCTTAATCGCCAAAATTACACAAAGTTTTGCAGTTTTAAATTGAGTTATATGGTAAGCAATTTGAAGGATTAATTGAGTTACCTATTTTGAGATTAAACAAACCAATGTCATTTTATCACTTACTTGGACTCTAAGTGTCAATTAACCCAACATATAGGCATTCAGTGGATCAGGTAGACATTTTGCTAGTGTCACCTAATATCAAGGACTAAAATGACTAACCAAATTCAAAGTCAGGGATTAATTAATTCAAACATTTTAAAAAGTCAAAGACTAAAATGCTTCATGACTACAAAGTAAGAGACCAAATCAATAAATAATTCAATTTGAGTTATTTATTGCTAATTTCTCATTTCATTCACATAATGCACAAAAATCTTTCATACCAAATAGCAATAATATATAAATAATTGAATGATAGTATAAGTATAGAATGAGAAGAGAAAAACATACTCAATATCCCGAAGAAGATTGAAGAATTGGAGATCATAAACATTAGAGAGTCCAGCAAAGTGCACAATCCCATTAAGCCTATGATTCTCAATGTGCTTAAGTGCAATATTCCTCTGGTGATTCAATTCACCTTCCAACTCCATAAACTCTTCCTCAAAAACCACATGCCTATACATGATTCCTGTTTTCCTTAGCATCTCCGAAACTCGATTCGATTCCGATTTCGCCTCCACCACAATCCACAACAATGGCTGAGGAACCAACCTCAACGTAGTTGCCAACCTTCTCAACAACACCGTTTGGTACAGAAGCTTCGCGCTCGTCGGAGTGACGATGATTATCAGTTTCTTAGGCTTCAATTTTAATGGAGGATGTTGTTTCACATGATATCTTGTTGTTCTTGATCTTGGTTTTTTGTTTCCTTTGTGTAAGGTTATTGGCTTTTGAGCTATAGAAGTTGTGTTTGCATTTGTTGTTTGGTGTGATGTTTGTTGAATTGGTTTTGATGGTGAAAATTCTGTTGTGTTTGATGAAGCAACTTTGTTGGAAGAAGTAGCTAAGAGAAAAGATTTACCTGTTAATTAGAGATATCAAATTAGTTAGTTAGTGTGTATCTCTAGTAACAGCCCCAAATTGAAAGTGTATTCACAATAAAAAAAAAAAATAGAAAAAGAGAAAGGAACATTGAAGTTATTATCGCTTCAAATTATAGGTTACTGAAAAGCAGTACAATCAGATATCGAACTAACTCATACACGCATATTTTTATGTACTCATTAATTAAGTTATATGACTGTGACACTTCAAATTGAAAAAAGATTTTCGTACTTACTTTATACTCATAGTTACATACGTTAAAATATCTGGTTACACTCGTAAAATTTTGTTGAATTTTTATTTTTTTGTTATAACCACGTATTTTTACACGTGTAACTACCAAATCCAAAATAATACTATAACAAAAAAAATAACTAATGTAACCAATTTTTTCAGCATACGTAACCAATGAATATATTGACTACAGAAAATCTTGAGTGCAAAGATAAGAGCTCCTTCAAATTATAGATAGTTATCTTATTTATTTTTTAATTTAAAATACATTTTTTAATCAATTTATTTAAGTTTGTTAACCTACACCAACTTGCTTTTTAGAAGCAGTGCATTAATTAAGAGCGATAACAAACGCAAATAGAGTGAAAATAAGTAACTAATCTAATATCTATTATATATATTACCTGTTGGAGCTAAACCTGTGAAGAAACCCATCAGAAAACAGAGGGAGAAGTGGAGTATGACTTTCTTCCATAATTGAGTTTTTTTCTTTGATTTTTCTTGTGAACCCATCTTCAATTAACAACCAGAAGATTAATGAAGAGGGTTGTGGAATAATGTGAAGTAAATTTAGGAGTTTTATTAAGGAGTACTCCTCATATTTGGTAATTAGAAAAACGTTTGAACTATTGATTGGGTGCTACGAAACTAAATCCCTAGCTTTTTTTGAGGTAATTTATAGCTTCACTTGGCTGTCACTTGAAGTCAAAGTTATATAATAAAAATAAAAATTAGCTAATGAGAGACCTTGAGTTGCTTTCTACACCAAATTGCAGTTGGGATGGTACACATCAATTTTTCTTTTTATTTTTTCATTTTGTAAAACATGTAATTTCATGTTCGGCTCAAGAGTAAGACCGGTCAAAACAAGTGTTTTTGACCCCAAAAAAAATACACATATTTTTAATAATCTAGGCCCAATTTTTATATAATTTTTAGGGATAAATATGTTTTTATCTCTAAACTTTAGTGAAAATTTATTTTTAGTCATCAAACTTTAGAACGTCGGTTTTTAGTCATGAACTTTGAAAAAGTTCACTTTTAGTGTTTCCGCACATTTTTCGGTGATGTGGAAATCTAATCTACTGACACGTGGACCTGATGAAGAGCGAAAACATTAAAATATTTCAGAATATAAAAGTTTATTTTTTGTTTCATGAATCATCTTTATCTCTTAAATAAAACGCATAGATTATTTATAGAGTGGTGTTAATAATTCTAAAATATTTATTACTCATCATTTTTAAAAAAGTATTAATACGAAAATTCATTTTAGGTCTTGAAATTAATTGGGTCGACCTACTTAATTTTATTAATTTTTTTGAACAATTGAACAAATCAATAAAGAATATGATGTACCTCGTCATTTAACTAACATTAGTGACTAGTAAGTAGTAATCATGCTCATTGGGCGCCTGTGATTTTCAAATTGGGTTAGACCAGTACAGTAGAAGAAATCTCAATAAAGAATAATTTAACAATCATTTAGGTATCTCTTGTTGGAATAATTATGATTTTGTTGTAGAAAACACAAGGATTATTAGAGCAATTATTATAAACATAACGAATTTCTTGGCAGCTAGTGGTAGCTAGCGTATGAATTATATATTAAAATAATTCATGACTTTGTATTTTATAAGTCATTTTAGTTTTTTTTTAGAATCAGTTATTTTAGTCATTAACTTTTATTATTATCGGTCATTTTAGTCCCTGACTTTCACTGTTATCGGCCATTTTAATCCTTGAAAGTCAAGGACTAAAACGAATGTTCGTATAATTTAGGGACTAAAGTGACCTGCAAAATGCAAAGTCAAAAAGTAAAGTGACTTATTCAAACAAAGTCAAAAATTAAAATAATTTATCCCTACAAAGTTAAAAACTGAAATAGTATATCACTCTTAAAATTATAAACTTATGTTTACTATAAATTATCTGATCTCTACCGTGGATCTATAAAATACTCAATATAATGAATTAACCCGTTAGAATCAGCCTGAGCCTGAATATAACTGCAAAATAAATTACAGGATTTGGGGATTTAAAAATTCAGGTCCAAATAGAACTGAACTTGTTATATCTTTATTTTAAATTTTTTTCCGTTCAAACACCTTATGGTGTGACTTGGAGTTCGTGGATCTGTTCTGAAAGGGAGGGAAGTACATGGGTTTGTTGCTTGGAGGTGAATTGGGGTGAGCAACGCTCTGCGTTTGCGCGTGAACATTGGCTCCGGTTCGAATAGCATTTTTTGCTGCGGTTTTAGCGGCAACCGGTGTCCTCCTTCGTGTACCTTTGAATCCACAACTACCGGCGGAAGACCAAGAAATCACTCGACCCTGTACATCTATAACAGTAACAATGGTATTGTTGAAACTAGCTTGAACGTGAATAATTCCCTTTGGTATTTTACGAGTATGCTTATGCGAACCAATACATCCATTTTTACATGAACTCATTTTTGGTATAGGTTTTGCCATAGTTGATTATTTCATAAATACTGAGATATATGGATATATCCATTTCATATCAAAAAGGATCCTTTACTATTTGCGGACTAGAATTAATATTCTATTTTTGTATATTCATTTTTCTATATTAATGGTATTCGATTTCTATTAATATAGAATACAATTTAGAATATAATTTTTGAAATAAAATTTCAAATTGAAAATATAAAAAATATTTCTTATAATATATAATTTAATATTATAGAATATTAATAGAGTTGTAATAGAATTTGGATTACGTATAGATTATCTATATTATGTATAGATTATCCATTTTTATATTCTATTTTTTTTATTTAATATTTCATTTCATATTTATAAGAATTTTTTGATACAAATTTATTTGATTTGTGCATCCGGTCAAAAACCTCCTTTATGGAAATATTATCCTTGTCTTTGTTTATGTCTTGAATTTGAACAAATTACGATAATTCGCCCTCTCCTATGGATCAATCGACATTTTTCACAAAGCTTGTGACTCAAAAAAAAAAAGAGGCGGTTGCTAAAATTAGCATATGACAAGCTAAAAGTGTGTTAAATAATTAAAAGGGATCAACATTAATTACATATAATAAATTATTTGAAAAAGTAAAATGCAATTAATTACCTAAGAGCAAAATACGAAGGAATTGTTGAAAGCTAGTTATAAGTTACAAACTATAAGCTATCTCAAATAGTTTTCCATAAGCTAGCTTATGAAAGCTAGCTTTTATAAGCTATAAACTTGTAGTTACCAAACACTTCCACTTGACAATAAGTTATAAACTATAAATTAAACTCTTAAATAAGCTATAAACTAGTGTTATCCAACATACTCAATAGATAAACAGTAAAACTTTAAAAAATTAGCCATCTTTTCTTTTCCATCTAGATTTCTTTTGGTAACAGTAGATTTTGGATCATAGTCAAAACTAAAATATTGGAAATTCATTATGACAAAAAAGGCATATGGCAACAATTTTTTAAGTCTTTGCCTGCAGTTCATAACCCTTAACGTATGCATCCCTGGCGTAGATAGTTATTAGAGGTGGACATGGTTTTTTCTAAAATCCAAACCAAATCATAATTCAGTCCAAATCAAATCTAAAAAATGTTCAATTTATTTGTATTGAACTTTGATTCAATTCATTTTCCTTTTTTTTTAATTGGGCTGTTCATCCAATTAATTTTATCTAGTTTGGATCCTAAAAATAAAATCCATTTTTAATCCAGTTTGAGACTTCTCAGCGTGCAACAAAAGTGGAGGTAGGCAGCATATGAGCATAATTCAATTTTCCATTCAATTGTACCTTAATTATGATTACTTACTATTTTTTTTAGCAGTATGATTACTTACTATTTTTTTGGGTAAATTGTACTCACTATCCTTGAGGTTTGACTAAATTGCACTCCATCCCATTCTTGAGGTGAAATTGCACCTCACTCCATTTCATTAACTATGGTTACTTTTTTTTTTGTTTTTTGTTTTTGTTTTTTACAATGGTTAATTGATTATTTTCTACATTAAAATGGTTAGTTTTTAGGTTTGAATAAATTTTTAGTCTCAACAATTTTAGTTTTTCATTTTAATCCAACTTAACTCAAAAATTTTATTTTTAGTTCTTAATAATGTTAAGTTTTTTTTAACATTTTCTAGGGGACTTAAAGAATTTTTTTTTTGAATTAATTTAGTTCTTAATTGATTTTTTTGGTGTATTACAATGGTTAGTTTTTAAGTTTAAATAAACTTTTAGTGCCAACAATTTTTATTTTTCCTTTTAATACAAATTAATTCAAAACTTTTATTTTTAGTCTCTAATAATGTTAAATTTTTGCATCATATTTTTTCAGGAACCAAAAGAAAAATAAATCAAATAACAAGATTAAAGTAAAAAAAAAAGGGACTAAATATAAAAATTAGTAACTACAAGGACTAAAACATTATATATTTATCATGAAACAAAATTTTATATGGATTAAAAACAAAGGTTTAGAATTAACCAAAGGGTGGTTCGTCCTATAATTTACTTTTTTTTTTAATTTTTGACAAAATTAATTTAAAAATTTTATTTTTAGTCCCTTGAATTTTACATCAAGAATGGCATCAACAATGGGGTGGAGTGCAATTTTACATCAAGAATAGGGTGGAGTGCAATTTAGCCAAACCTCAAGGGTAGTAACTTTTGCTAGTGGTTCACAACCAATGGCTAACATAGATCAATTTACACTAGCGATTGTAAGGAGAGAAGCGCGTGTGATCGAAGCCATATTCGGTCCAATTAAAACAATAAAATACGATCCTAAACAGCAAACTTAGGTCATTTTTCAACAACCATAATTCAAACAAAGACTCGAACAGATATTATGTACACAAAATGGGAGGAGGGTGCTGTTGGATAGATTTTATAATAAGCAAACAGGGAAGGTTCAATTGTAATCAATCTTATCAATGGTTTTCAAAAGGTTGTTTTATTCTACTCAAATCTCTAACTCAATTCCAATTAACTAACTAAGCATTAATTAACTTGTGAATTAAGTATTGCACATGATTAAGCATCCAAATGCATGTCTAATCCTAAATCGTATAGAATTAAATAAACTATAAATATAAGCTTAAGCTCAAAAACGAAACCCAAAGCCATTAAACATGAACCCTAGAATTAGAATTTAAACATAAACCATAAAAACTTGTTCAGATTCAAATAGAAACATGAATTAATTAAGCATGCAACTCTAAATTATACTCAAAACATAAACAAGCATTAGCTTAGACGATGAAAAACTCACATAGAAAGAGGAATCAATTAAAACATAAACTTCAAAGATGTGATTACAATATACCCAAAAAAGTTAATCCAAAGGCTTCGCCTACCAACTCATCTTAGGACATTGGACTTGAAATGAAGAATGCTTGTTAGACCATCTTAAGACAAAAAAATAAAAATAAAACCCCTAAGATGGTCCAACAGGCATTCTTCACTTCAAGTCCAATGTCCTCCATTTCTAGAATGTCCAAAACGCCCCAAATATGATCTGGAAATAATAATAAAATCTCATTTAATGCAATTTAAAAATAATAGTCCAATAAAGCTCAAATCACTAAAATATGCAAAAAAAAATAAGACAATTAGGCACAAATAACAAATAATACGAGTCCAATATGATAAGAAAACAAGGGTAAAACATGACCCATCATTGGTGTAGGCACAATATTTTGGTGTCAAATGCCGTGTGTGCCAACGGTTGTAGATCAAAACTGCTAGCATACAATATTTCGTTGTTAGATGCAGCCTATTCCACTGGTTGTGGATTAGAACCACTAGAGTAACCTGTATCTAAGGTGTCAAAGTTAATAAATGACATCGTGCATAACTTTTTATAAAAACAAATTTTGTCGCGGCAACCAATCAATTGAAAGTTTATATGATGTAGATCAATTATGCAAAAATTCATACAATTTGTTTCGTTAGATTACATATATTATTTAATTCATGCAAAAATTCTAATATATTATTTAAAATATAATTAAATTTCATTCGTTAGATTACATACCTACAAATTTCCAAATTGTATGAATTTTTGCATAGTTGATCTATATCATATAAAATTTCAATTAATCAGTTGGATCGACAAAATTCATTTTTTATAAAAAGTTATGTGCGATATCATTTACACACACACGATGCTTAAACAATTAGGATTACATACTATTCATGCTAAGCGTACAGGGGTCCCACCTTCGATCATGTGATTCTAGGGAGGTTATCAGTGAAGGCTATGCCTATTATTTTGTGACATGCCCATTTAGATGCTTAAACAATTAGGATTACATACTATTCATGCTAAGCGTACAGGGGTCCCACCTTCGATCATGTGATTCTAGGGAGGTTATCAGTGAAGGCTACACACACGATGCTTAAACAATTAGGATTACATACTATTCATGCTAAGCGTACAGGGGTCCCACCTTTGATCATGTGATTCTAGGGAGGTTATCAGTGAAGGCTATGCATATTATTTTGTGACATGCCCATTTAGATGCTTAAACAATTAGGATTACATACAATTCATGCTAAGCGTATAGGGGTCCCACCTTCGATCATGTGATTCTAGGGAGGTTATCAGTGAAGGCTATGCCTATTATTTTGTGACATGCCCATTTAGCTCGGTGGGTTGGACTTATATGCGTGTATTGAGGACCCCCACGATGCTTTGCTTGAGGGTGAGGAGTCGTGGGTAACTGCCATGGGTAGTGGGTGGTTAGTCCCTATTATCCCAAGGCCTGTACGCGATGACCTGCTGGTTCGACGTACTGTCTCGCAGGTCCTAGGGCAGGCTAGCATGTCGTTCGTGATGCCTCGGGGTGCAAATCTAGGGATAGTGATTAGTGAGGCAACTAGGCCATTGATAGGTGGGCTGCCTAACCGAAATGGTAAGAGATAGGGAGAGAGATTAACACACTACAACTAATCCTAATTCACCATTTAAAGATATGTAAGGACAACCTCTAGCTTCCACTTCTCAATTGAGATTTTTCACTATCATAATAAATATACAAATATTTTTTTACTTTCTCTTTAGGCATTTTCACAAAGTATTCTTCACTTTACCACTCTTGTTTACACCAAGTATATTTTTCACTCTATCTCTCTAGGCTTTTTTGTTGTTGTTGAAAAACTCTAGGCTTCTTTGAGTCACTAAGTATTTTTCACTCTATCTCTCCATGCTTCTTTAAGTAATCTTTACAAGATATCAAAATAACTAAAATATCAATGGTTTTACAAATTTAATGGCCAACTAAAAGCATCAAGATTAAAACATCCGACCTTTACAATCTCAAAGATAAATTTAAAAGTTTGCATAATGTTAAAAATAGAATACTATTGATTTTGAATTTAATTTAAAATTTTAATTGTGACAAATCATTTTTGCAATTATAAAGTTCTCGTAAAAGTCTTAAAAATAAATATTTGCATCAAATCTTTTTTGATAGATAAATATTTACATCAAATCTACAATTGCACATACAGAAGCCATAAAAAAAAAATTGCACATTTAGATGCTACATCAAATTCCTTCCCTAACTTTTCTCTTGTTTGTTTTTTTTTTTTTAAGATAAAAAAATCAACTTTCTCACGAGGTAAAATACCTCAATCTAAGGGGAAAAGTAAAAGAAGAACAGATTACAATGCTTTAAGATTTAAATATTCCGTTCGGTGGTCCTTCATAATAGAAATGAAAGAGCTTTTTTTAGGACATCAATTTAATGATGGCTAGGATCACCCATCAATTCATTTCTTAAAATTATAAAAAGAAAACTCTAATTCTAGAATAGGATAAATAAATTAACGCATTTTTTTTAACTTCAAGGACTAATATTACAAGAATTTTGTATATTAATTAGGTAAAAATTTATAATTAATTTGTAATAATTCGGTAGCAAAAATAGAATAGCTGATGATTAGTTATTAATTAGTTATCGAATTTTTGAGAGCTAATATATGGTCGGTAATTAGTAGCGGAAAACTTCCGCAGCCAATTCGTAGCTAAAACATTGTGACTATCGGTAGCTAAATTAAATATTTTTAATTGTTAAAGCCGGTCACCAGCCCGAATCAACCGGGCTTTGATACCACTATTCGGACAGAGAGAGTAGAGCCACAATATACCAAAGACACAAGCCATGAGAATGTAGCACAAGTGAAGGACATCACAATACAACCAAATCCCTTAAGATAATAGGTGTATGAATCAATTCACTTATAAATTCTCTAACTTTCTCCTACTATCCAATGTGGGACATTGATTCATTATTAACTTTGTATCAAATTAGTCGTTAATTTAGTAGTTAATCAATAGCTAAAAAAATTAGTTAGAAATTTTTTTTTGGTAGCTAATTAGTAGCTACTTTATAGTTATTTAAATATAAATTAACTATAAAAAATTTGGTACCTATATTTCGTAGCTAATTTAATAACTAATTAGTGACCAAGAAAATTAACTAGGAAATTTTGTAAGTAACTATTAATTGGTAGCTATTTAGATACAAATTAACTATGATATTCTTTGGTAGCTATATTTCATAGCTAATTTAATAGCTAATTAGTATTAGCTAAGAAACTTTTTTAATAACTAATCTATAGCTGTTTTGATATAAGTTAATTATGAATAAAAATCTATAACTATATTTCGTAGTTAATATTAAATTTTCTTGTAGTATAAATGGAAAAAAAAACTAAATTAACTAAACTTAATCAACTTCAAGAATATTTTTTACGTAATTTTAAGAATGAAAATTTTTAATAAACAATTGTAATTTTAAATGCAACATTAGTGATTTTTATTTTCTTCAAGAAATAAACAAGGTTGATTGAATGGGAATAGGATTTAATAGTAAATGAAAATAAATGGAGAAAATCTGAACCCGATTGATCAAGCAAATTCCCGAAGCAAGGACAGAAATGGACCACCTTGTCAAGTTGCTGTCACTTCATATCCTTCGTATCATTTTTTATAAATGCAAGCTATCAATGTCACGCGCCATTAACAAAACAGAAAGTTTAGGAATCGTTTGGTTTATATTTTTATTTTTTATTTTTAAAATTTTATTAAAAAAAATTAAAAGATATTAAAAATAAATTTTTTTATTTTTAATATTTTTAAATTTTTTTTATAAAATTTTAAAAAATAAACTAAAAACAAAAAATAAAAAATAAAAATACAAACTAAACTGTACTAATCACTGCCTCACATGCACCTTACTCCTATGGAGTATGGACCATGGAATATATATAGCTACATGCCAGGGTAACATAACTGATGCATTTGAGTTAGTGACAAGATATATTGGTATCCTAGGTTCACAATTTTCTTGTACATCCATCTTGATTTTATTTTTGTGCCATAAATATTTAATTTTTGTGTTTTTAGTTTTACCGTTTGATAGGACAATTATAAATACAAAATGTAGAAGCTATTGTCAAATACATTGAAATGAAATCTTCATCAATAATTGTAATACTTATAGAAAAATAGCAATTGAAAGGAAATGTTATTATTTATAAATAATATTTATATGTAACTATATTAATCATTAAAAATATTAATAACAAAACAAATTAAACAAAGAAAAATTGTTATTTAAATCCTATTACAAAAAGTCATTCCCCAATTCTTTGGCTAAAGATTGGGAAGAAAATTTTAGAGGAAAAATACTTCATCCAATATATTGAAACTTATTGAATATAGGTTTGTTTTTGGTTGAAATAATGTGAATCCACTACAATAAATGTTAAAAATAGTGAGGGTCAAATTAGTGTTTGGTCGAGTCGTCGCAGTTTTATGCATTTCTAAAAATTAGTGACAGCTTTAACCGTCGTTAATTAGCAACGGTAAAAGTAGTTGCTAATTAGCAGCGGTAAAAGCCGTCACTACAATAGGAGCTGATTTTTTTGTTAAAATTTTTATGCTTATCTAACATCAGTAAAAGCCGTTGCTAAGTTTCTTTCTTTAAAAAAAATAGCTCCTAGAGGAAGAGCTCCTCATACTTTTATTGGTCGAAAATAGCAAAGAAAAATCAAAATTCAAGATATTATGTGTCATGCAAGAAACAAGCCTACATGCAATATGTGTCTACATGCAAGAAACAAGTCTACATGCAAGAGATAAGTCATCAATACGTGTCATAAAGCATCCGCAATAATGCTATCTACATTCAAGAAATTATATTTTCTGCGTGCAAGAGATAAGACTGTTAGAAGATGATCAACACGTATAATCCATGTAATGTGTGTTATAGATTCCTAGTGAAACAATCCATAGATTCCTTATATAAAATAGGTGAGTGCTTGTAATAATTGTATGTGGAGTGTGCAATTACTAGGACCACCCTTACTATAGTATCCAAGACATTACCCTTTGAGAACTTGGAATGCTACAAATAAGTATGGTTTTAAAATGTTACACACCAACATTTACACTTGAGCTTTTCTTTCTTAGTTTGCTTCCTTAGTTTCTTTCTTTATTTTCCTTTGTTCTTAGAGTGAGTGTGAGTTTCAAAAGCAAGCCTCAAAACTTCTTGTAATATATTGTGTGATCACTTTCAATAAAACTTCTTCACTTTCATGCTCAAGTAATCTCCAAGACTTTCAATATTTTTATGTTGTGCAACATATTCAACATCTTCAATTAATTTTCAAAGCTTCTAAGATTCTCAAGTAAGTTTACTCAAACACTGGTATAGAAATGTTGAGAGAGTTAGAATAAACATACTTGAGAATCTTGGAAGCTTGGAAATTAGGTGAAGATGATGCACAACATAAATCGTCGCTAACTATTTATATACTGTCACAACTTAGCTACAGTGTCAAGCCGTCACTATTTTTACGTAGCTATATATATTGTCATATTCTTCTAGTGATCACATACTAATTAATATAAACGATTATAATGAGTTACGTAGCTATATATATTGTCATATTCTTCTAGTGATCATATACTAATTAATATATCCTTACATGTCGTAGAGATAAGAGGCTTATTAGCTATTCATGTCTTGAAATACCTTACATGACTTGTGGTACATGTGCATATGATATAACACAATGGGAAACCCAATATAAGAGTATGTAACGTATCAGCATCCCAGGATAATTCACATCCCGGATAAAGCTAACAACGTAACCTCACTTCCGTACAAGGGTCATTATATTGAGATTTGGGCCTTAGGCTAAAAGTATGCGACAACACTTAACCCTAGGAGGCAAAAGGCTACTATATAAGGATAAATGCTACCCTAATCTAGTAAGTTACATTCTATTTAGTCTCTATTTTCTAGGCCATTTACTAACTTAATCATTAGAGCCCTTGCAAGTATTCCACCCACGATCACATCAATAAAAGATATTTTGTAGCCATTCTTGTGCCATAACCTTCATTAACAGCCTGATGAACATCATACCTTTTTTATTGTTGGCTTACCTTTTGCTTAATCAAATCGTAGGCATCATCAGTGGGAAATCTGATAAAGTAGTATCCTATTGTTCAATACGATACGCACTCGGAGACAAAACTATGGCAAAAATGACAACCAAAACAAGAGCTTTCAACAACATGAACCATTAGCCTCTTAGTAGAGAATAGCCATAGTGGAGGACGAATCCACGAGGTTAGGTGCATGGTAGATAAGCAAGCTTAGTTAATCAAAGAGCTTATAAAAGAGAAAATTGTTAATCCTAAAGATGTGTTGAAAGATAGATGTCCAATGTTGGGGGTGAGTATTGCCGAAGGAACGAGAAATAGCACGCTGAGAAAAAATCAAAACCTAAAAGGGTGGGAGAAAATGAAACGATGATGGGAGGCTGCAACCATCTCTTCACTCTTGAGATCGAGATTGTTGTACTTAAGGTTTGGAGAGTTGAAGAGCTCAAGGCTTCAAGATTGGGGGAGATTGTTTACTTAAGGTTTGGAAAGTTTAAAAGCAAGCTCAACCTTAAGGGTTTTGAAGAAGACAAATAAGAGATGAAGACAAACAAGAGATAAAGTACTTTGATGAAGAAAAAACATATGATGAAGACACATGATGAAGCAATGTGGACTCAAGCTCAACCCAAAGGCATATCAAGTGATGAAGAAAAGCAAACTTAATTTAATTTAAATACTTGTAATTGTAGTGCTTGTATGTGTTTTTTTTATCGGCCAAACACACACACCCCCACACTACACTACTTCTAAATCTACTCCTAAATCTACTCTTAACTCTACCCCACCGGGGACCAAACCCCTCACCTTGAGCTCAAAGAGATCCTCCTTATGCCACTTGAGCTAAAAGCTCTTGGCTAGTGCTTCTATGTGTGCTAGCTCTTTTTTATGTAAATGTGTTCAATATTATGTGGTTGTATTGGCTATGGTTTAAAACTAGAAGTTTTAGTTTCTTTTTAGTTCTTAGAGGTTCATGCATCGATTAATTAGCATATTAAGTGTTTAGGAACTTAGAACAAGTGCATGAGATCATTTTTTGAGTTAGGTGCATGTGCATGCTTTAAAAACTTTATGGTTATTTTGCTGAAAACAGGGTAGGAATCGATTCCCCAAGGTTAGAATCAATTACCTTTGGTTCCAGAGAGGTTTGGCTCTTTGTTTTGTGCCCTGAAAATGATTCCCTATGGCTAGAATGGATTCCCCCCAGTTCCAGAGAGATTCTAGGGGTGTTTTAGGGGCAGAGAATCAATTTTCCCTATAGAAATCGATTCCCTCTGCCTAAAAACACTATATATGCTCTATTTTGATAGCATTTGAAGGGAGAGAAGTTTTTAGAGTGTAGGGTAGGATAGGGTAGGCACTACCTAGGGGGTGAATTAGGTAGTGGAAACTTTTCAAACTCACGCACGGAAGAGTTATCAAATTGCAAATCCGGTGTAATAGAGCATTGTGAATATACAAATGAGAGTCACTAATCAAATATAGTGAGAAAACTAGTTTCTTCCAATTTAAACCTTAGGAAATGAAGTTATTTACCATGCAATTTATAACGAACACTTGTTTGAATTATTACCAATCCTTTTTACAAACTTGTTTTAGGTGTCAAGGTTTGATTAACGCAATGTGATCTATTTCATGTTACCTTGCATTTTATCAAGTCCAATTAACAAAGTTAAATGTGGCCAAAGTGTGTGAGATAAACGTGTGCAATTCAAAGCGAGATAGAAAGCATAAAAGAGACAAAACACAAGGGATTTATACTGGTTCGGCGTTCTAACACACCTACATCCAGTCCCAACACTAGCCAATGCACTAGCTTGGATTTTTCCACTATTACACAATAGCAATTACAATGTTTCAAGATAAAAGATTAACCCAATCACCTAGGCAACTTCTACCCAAACACACACACACCAAGAGAAACCCCTTCTCTATGGATTTTTCAAACACCTAAAGAACCTTTAGGATTTTTCACAAATCACCTAAGCCACCCTTAGGATTTATGCTTAACCACCAAAGAAACCCTCTTTGGATTTGCACCTAAAGCCACACCACCTTAGGGTTTTTCTCAATCCACCAAGAAGACCCACTTTTGGCATAACCAAACAATGCCTAAGCCACAAGTTAGGACTTTTCACACAGCCACTTGAAGCTATACGTCAAGATTTATGCCAAACACCACCTAGGATTTCATACAAGTACCTTGTGTGCACCACACAAGATAATCCCTTTTAGGCAAGCCTATTACTCACCAATATCCTTAGAATCCCTACGGAAAGCAAGATTTAAGGGTTAGAAGCGCGAAAATACATAACTGACTTGCACTCTCCCCAGTTCTCAATCAAACAATCAAAAGAAATTAAAACTATGAAAGTTACAATTATTACAATGAAACCCTAAATCAAAAATCAATATAAAAGGAAGGAGTTCACCTAATTTCTCTTCAATTGATTTTCATGATGCTTTCTTGATCAACCAAACATGTTAGTATCCAAGCCTTTGATCAATTAAATAAACCCCACGAGAAATCTTGATGAATGATGCAATGTAGAAGATGGTTCTTGAAAATTTTCTCACTCAATCAAGCACAGATGAACCTCTCATGAAATAGATGAACTAGAAATCCTATGAGAGCTTTTGCAAGATGTTTAATCTCACAAATTTCATGCAAAATGAAAATGAAAAAGTTTTCCTTGATCCCAAGGCTCAAAACCACGTTATATAGGGTTTTAAGAAGGCTTACATCAATGTACATCTTCATTACATCGATGTAATGCATCACTTTTTCTCCCTTGTTTTCAAAGTTTCACAAACAGAGAAATTCGCACTGATTACATCGATGTAAATCATCAAATTTTCTCACCGGCACTTAGTTTTTCAAAACAGAAAAATTTGAACTATGTACATGCATGTAAATGGGAATTACATCGATGTGAAGGTTCAAAAACCCTTTGAAAACTTCCAAAACAATTTGAACATAATTCCTAACATGTTCTAACATAAAATCAATGATTATAACCAATCAAAAACACTTTAATAATACTTAGAAATCCTTGTTCAAGTAAACCTGAAGCTCATCCTTTTGAATGTAATGCAAGTAAGCTTTTCAAAATCATTTGAGCATGATACAATGCATGTTCCATGAAGTTGATTTGGGGTCAATTCAATTCATTCAAAGTGATTTTAACTTGTCTAGCAAGTAAGGAATCAAGCAAATAAATCAGGAGAAAATTAACTCCTTACCAAAAAGAAATCTATAACGCACAACCTAGAAAATTTATAGCAAGCAATCAAACAAAGGTTTTCTTTGCTTCAAGTTGTGATTGATCTTCTTCTTCTTTTGTCATCTTGACTTGACTTGTTGACTTGAAACTTGATTCTTCTTCAAGCTACCCCTTAAGTTGTCAAGAGCTTTGTCTTCATCAAAACAAGCATAATCAAGAGTGCTATTGGTGTGCTATCCCTTGATCAACATAGAGTGCTAGGGAGATATTTGCACCACGAAAACAAATCCTCATATATTATTGTTAGACCATTAAATTGAGTGATTCGTATCATGTTTGATACACATGCATTGTGAGGAAGATTCACCTAGGTTTTTAAAAATTCTTGAAGATCTTTTATGCATCAATTTTCAAGATTCTCATGGTAAAGGTTCTATTGATCAAGAGCAACTAGGATTAAGTTGCAGATCCTCTTTCTACCTTCATTGCACATAGGGTTGAACATATAGGTGTATTACTTCCTTTTTCTCCTGTATTGTTTGGATTCATTTTTTGATTTGTATTTTGTTTTGGGGGTTTCAATTGGTGTGAGAAAACATCAATTGATTTTAGTTCTAGGTGATTTATGATGGTGTAAGCCACAAGTTCCTAGGTTGGAATTAGACTTTGAGGAGTCTACATTGGTGGGGGGAGTATAAAGGATGAGTTTAGCATAAACTATACTAGAAATAAACAACAACTAAAAATCAAGTATCATTTGAAACTGATAAAACAAAGGAAGGATAAAACTCTCCTTGATTATATTATGCACTATACTCAAGAGGCTTTAGGAGTGAAAGATGTAGCCCTAACATGATACTATATTTCTTGACTGAGGGATTATATTTTAGAAGTTTTGCTATGCACTAAGTTAGGAACAAGCCCCAGAAGATAGAAGTGATGCTATTATGCTTGTAGAGATGGGGGAATCATCATGGAGGGTTATATATCCACCCCAGAAAAATGAGAAGTTGTAAATAGAAGGCTTAGATCTCATGGATGAAATGTGAGAATTTGCAAGGTGGAGAGAATATATTCTAAAAGCAACAAGTCACCTAGCGATATAACATGAAGATATCCCAGAGATATTTTGAACCAGAGGACATAGTCATGAGAAGAGCTAACATTGGCCTAAAAAATGTCAAAGACAAAAAGTTAGCTGTGAACTTAAAGGACCTTACACAAAAGTACGAACAAAAAGAGTGGGTCATACACTCTTACACCCTACAAGATAGAGATTTTCCAACAACCTTTAAAGTAGCATACTTATATAGCTATTATACTTAGTTTTCATTTCTCAGCCTTTCATTATAATTGAAAATGTAGTTAGGGTACTATTTTTCCATGGAACGTTTTTTCCCTATTAAGGGTTTTACTGCACAAGGTGTTAATGAGACCAACCATAAAAAAGATCAATGAAAGATATTATCATTTTAAGGGCATTTATACTTACACCATAATTTTTATGTCCTGCGCCACTTTTTTTTTCGAAAACAGCTTATTCGGAAATGATTTTGTACTCACAAAATTTAAATTTTTTTCGGAAACGCCTTTTCGAGAGGTATTTTTAGATGGTGTACATATAATTAGCCTCATTTCAAATTTCTGACTTTACTTTTAAAGACATACCACATACAAAAAAGCTTGTTTGGATTGGTTTAATTAAAAAATCTGAAATTTAAACAATTTCAATAATTTTTTTTTTTTTGGTTTTTTTTTTGTCTAATTGATTTTTCGGTTTTAGTTGGTCTCAGCATTTATTTATCTCTTTAAATTATGTTTCAATTTTTGCATAAATTTATCTTTTAGCTTGTTATAAGCTAATTTTATCAAACATCTCTATTTAACCATAAGCTATAAGCTATAAGTCATAAGCTATAAATGATTAGCTATAAGTCATAAGTTATAAGCTTGTAGTTATCAAACACATCAATTTGACAACAAATTACAAACTATAAACCCATAGATAAGTTATAAACACATCTATTATTGCTTGTAAATGTCTTGGCGTGGATAGTTTTGGTTTGGTTCAATAATGTAAACTCTCGAATTTGACCTACAAAATTCTTATAACTTCAAAAAATTTTGAAACTTGGCAGCTCCATAATGAACCTTTGCACCCACTCTCTAAATGAGCTAAACTCTTCTTTCAAAGTACAAACTAGTTTTTGACCCGTGCAAAATTGCACGGGTCTTCGTCGTTACGCATTTGTGAGGTTGTGCCAATATTTTATAATTTTATAATGAATATACAATAAAACATATAAATGAGTTTGATCATATTTTAACCAAATAACATTAAAAAACTAATGATTCGGATTAGTCTCATCTTAAGGGTAGAGAAACCCGTGGTTATACCAAATTTTTTTTTAACAAATCACAAAAAACAAAGTAAAAAAAATGGAAAGGAAAGAATGGAAAATAGAGAAAAAAAATAAAAAAAAAAGATAGTGAAATAAACTTGAAATGAAGAGAAGTGGAGAGAGAAGAAAGAGAAAGAAAGAGGAAAAAAAGAAGTAAGAGAAAAAGAGTTTAATAATTAAATTTAATTTTATTATTGAAATTTTAAATTTTGAATTTTATTTTTTTTAATCTCAAAGCAATCCAAAATACAAAAAATCTGCATGAAAAATCAAAGCTTTTAAGCTTGGATGTTATAAATCAAACAAAGAGAGAATAAAATAAAATAATATTAAACGAAATTTTGGAGAGAAACTGAATTAATGTGAGCATGAAACTTGGCAAAATAGGTTTTTTGTGAATCAAGAAGGGGTTTCTTTTCTTATAGTACTAGCACGTGACCCGTGCGTTCGCACGGATCTCTGTTTACGCGTTTATAATTGTGTTCATAATAAATATTTGTAAAATTATAAAGAGTCACAGTAAATTATAATTAATTATCAATTGTCAATTATAAACTAAATTGAAAAAAAATGATCTACGTGTTATTCTATTTTATTAAATAATTTATGTTCCAACTCATTTAATAAAAATAAAATTTAAAACAATATAATTATAAATAAATATAATTAAACATAAAATAAATGAATTACTTATTATTACATTTTAAATTTTAATATTCGATGTTAAAAAAAAACTTGGGTTAATGGTTACCCTTATAGCAATGTCAAACAGATCCACTAAATAATAAAAACCTTATTATGATTTAATTAAAAAATCAAAATAATTTAAGTTATTTTTTATGATAAAATAATTTAATTTATTTGTAAATTATTTCGTAAGAATGATTTAATTTTTGGGTTGATTATTATCATCAATGTATTTTAAGTTTTAATATATTATCATTAACAAATAAAATAAAAAATCTCAAGAAAAAATACTGTTGATATTACAAATTTGATTAATTATTTCATAAAATAGTAAAAAAAAATTAAAGACAAATTTGATATTACAAATTTGATTAATTATGAATGGAGAGAGAGAAGGATTTTAGGTTTTCAATTTCAAAATTTAAAAAAAAAAAAAGTATAAATAATGGTTAAAAAACAAAAGAACAATAAATATATTTCAAATACTTGAAATACAAAAAAAAAGAGTAATGCACATCCAAACAAAAAAATATCATCCAAAAAGTGAAGAGAAAGTGAAAGCACGTGAGCATGCCATGTTTCATAATAATTATATGTGGGTCAACAAAGAAGTTTTTTTTCTTATAGTATATAATAAGATGATTTCACCTTTTGTACCTCCAAGCCAAAATTAACTCCAACACATAATCACTCCAACGATCTTGTATATGCTCCGTTTGAAGTTTTCTTCTCTATATTACTTTTGAAAGTTAATGAGGTTTGAACAGAGTAAAAGTTCAGGTAAATTATTCAAATTCCCTAAATTTAGTGAGTTGTGTTTGGTCGAAAGTTAATACAAATAAATTCTGCGTCTTGAGAGATAAAAAAATTAGAGTAAAACATCACATAAGTCTTCAATTTTACGAGAAAAATTTTTATGAGTCTCTAAAAAAATAGAGTAAAACATCCCTAACTTTATTCAACATTGTTAAATTAGTCCTTGATGTTAACCACCGTTTTAACATCATTAACAAAAATCGAATGTGGTATTTAAAATTCAAATTGGTTCCTGTGTTTGAATGAAAAGTTCAAATCAGTTTCTGTTTTATGTATAAAAAATTTCAAATAAATCTTTATATTTATTATTAAAAATTTAAATCAGTCCTTATATTATTTCGGTTAAGAGTGGTTAATATCACGAACCTAAGTGAACAATGTTGAACAAAATAAAAAATTTAAGTAAACTCTCGTAAAAATCAGGAACCTAGATAAACTTCCTTTATAAAGTTAAGATCCATGTGGTAATTATTTCAAAAGAAATTTGTTACACGGGTTCACTCTGTTATCTAATCTAAGACCCTCTCTAATGGAGAGGTGCTTAATTAGGTTCTTATGAATTCATTTATTATATTTTGCTGGGTCTCATGTGTATATATCACTTTATAAATTTAAGCACCCGAAACACTCGAATACAAGTTCTTAAATAAGCACTTCGGATGAGACCCACATGTACCCACAAATTAACTATCTCATATTTATTTTTTTATTTTTAATATAAATTAGGCTCACTCTTTTTATAAGAAACAAATGCTAATTTAAACAACTTTGCTAATTTAAACAATTTTGCTTAACATACTCTAAAGAAGATGGAATGCTTAAATGAAATGTTTAAATAATAAAAATTTATTTAAGCACCCAGATTTAATAGTAACATAAAACCAAGAAGAAAAAAATAAGAAAAAAGAGCCCCGCAGATTAACCCGTACAACTCCAGGTGTCAAAACATGCAATTATAATTATAATTTATAATTTAAACATTAAAAAAAGAAACTTTGAGGACTATGTTAAACTCAGTAACGATTACTAGTAAAAACAAAAAATAAAATGGAGATAAGAATTTTAATTAATCAGAAACAGCAAAACCCAACTTTCTTCTTTTCCACAAAATATTATTTACCTCATCATCAAGCCTGTCTCCGGTTCTCGCCGGTTCCGATTTGCACCTCGTCAGAACTACTGGACCTACTTTACAATCCCCTTTTACTTCAACATTTTCCGATTTCGCCAACGAAGTGACTCTTCCTTTTACATCTTCACAAAACCCCGATTTCGTTTCCGTTTCAGTTACCGTGATTCCCGCTTGATCCGAAATTAACGGCGAACCGGATATACCGTTAACACCGTCAGCGGAACTGAATTCTCCGTTTCCGTTGTTAGGCGAACTCCAGAACCTACTCGCCAAAGACGAGGATCTGTACGGCGCGGATCTACACCGCGTTAATCGAAACGCGTTTTTCGGCGGCGTTTCGGAAGCGAGAGTATTTTCATCGGCGTTAATCGATTCTTCGTCTTCAGAGTCTGACTCGCCGTGGAAATTGGGCCCGGATTTCGCGGAACCGTGATTGGGCTTGGTGGGCTTTCGACGGAAGATGGGCCAGTTGGGCCAAATCGGTTGGCAGCGGAATGGGCTGGGCTTTCGGATCCACAAGCAGCGGCAGCGCGTGCGAGGTGTGTCACGTTTAATAACGGCTTGTTTGGCGGCGCGTTTGACTCGGACTTGACCCATGCACGTGACCTTGGGTGAAGAGGGTTCTTGCGTTTCAATGGTGGTGTTGTTTTTCTTCCGAACAAACATGGGACTAGACTTTGACCTTCTGCTTTTACTTCCCACATTGCTCTTTAAGAACCTCATTAATGGCGGAGGGAACTTGTCTGTTCTACCTGGACTCGATATGGGTTTCGCAGATAGCTTCATCTTTAATTTCTTCACTCCAAAGGGAAGAACTAGAATTTTTTTTTTTTTTTTGTGTGTGTGTGTGAGTTTTCTTGTTTGGTTTCCCAAGACTGTGTCTGAGTGATTTTGGTGTGCTATTGACCTTTTTGTGAGACGCTACCAAAGATATGGCCTCTGCCTCGGAGAGATTGCTTGCTTTCTGCAAAATCCTTTTCCCATTTTTTGTTTTTTTCTGCTGTGGACTTTAATTTTTATTTTCGTCTTCACACGGATGGGTGAATCCACTTTACTGTCAAGATCTTTTTTTTCCTTATTATATATATATATATATATATATATATATAATCAATGGGGCACAACAACCCAAACACAATCAAACTGCACAACTGTTCGAGATAGAAACACCCCATAACAATCCTCCATAATAAGAGAAACAAGAGGAGAAACATCTGAAAAAACAAGATCCATAGGTTGAGAATGACCCACATTTGCCAAATGATCTGTACATCTATTCGCTTCACGGAACACGTGACTAACACTAGAAATATGATATAAGTCAAGTAATCTAAGGATCTCACTAACAAGAGCATAACAAGGGTGAGAAGACAAATACCCTTTGAAAAGAAATTAGATCACAAGCTTTCAATCAAGCTCAAAGTGAACACGAATTAAGCCTTTCTCATGCACCAGCCGCAAGCCATGAAGAACCCCAAGAAGCTCAGCATGGAACGATGAACATGGTGGAAGAGTAGCAGCAAAACCCATCAAAAAAACGGTCAAATTAATCCCCCTTCCAGAGTGTCATCTTCAGGTTTAATCCAAGAGAGAAGCGCTTCATGTTTGGTAAATTGCGCCAACAAATTTGATCCTGAAGAGAGATTTATTAATTATTCATTATTATTTCGAGTTTGTGACTTGTGAGGTTTTCCTTGTCTTCCTCTCTCCAAGTCACTAATATTGTTTATCTAAAGATGTCATTATTTTGAGTTTTGTATTATTTTTTCATACAAAATAAATAAACTAATAGATTTTTACTATTTTTATTTTCAGAATAAATATATAAACATTAAAGTCTTAGCATACCGTCATACTAAATGGGATGGATCCATAATTGTAGAGTGAGAGGGACCGAAACTTAAAACGAGGACAATAAAAAATATTAAGCATATAGAAAATTTATAATGTGGAGAAAAAATATATCAAATTTCGAGAGAAAAACAACACAAAATATTAAATTTAAAATTCTTCTAAGAGTGTAAATTTAATATTTGTTCTTAAATACAAATAAATAATAAGTTTTTAACAACATTAAAATAATAATAAAAATTAGTAAAACACAACAATAATAATTTATTGTGAAAATTAAATTCTAATTTTTAAAATAAAATATTTAAATATTATTATTTATTGACGTATAAAATAATATAAATATATATTCTTTATATATTTATAACTTTTAAAATATCAAAAGAAAAAAGATTTTTAATAGAATAAAGAAGAGAATGAATGCTAAAAAAATTAAAAAAAAGAAGAAAAAAGCATAGGAATAAAAATAGTAAAAGTACAAAAGTGACACCCTGAGTTTCAAACTTAGGACCTTAGCAACAGGGGTGTTCAACACAATCGTTACGCTAAGCTGCAATTTTAGTAATTTTTTTACCGATATATAATATATACTAATATTCCTAGGAGGCGGAGGGCCCCTCTAAATCCGTCCAATAATGACAAATTAAGACAAAATGAAAAAAATGTTCACTTAGACGATCTCTAACCATGAGTTGCTTACAAAGTTATTTATGCTTTATTTTATAATATTTCAATGGGTTTTATGTGTACACATCACCTTTTCAATTTAAGCAATTCATCCACTCTAACTCAAGTTTCTTAATAAGAAACTATCACATGGGTCCCACATGGACCTCACAAGTTAACTATTTCATATTTTCTATTTTCAGTTTCAATTTAAAATTTGATTTTAATTTTTGTTAGTCTTGATATATGAATTTAATTGTAATAATAAAATATTAAATTAAAATGTAAAAAATAAAAACTAAAACTATTTAAAATGACATAATTTTATAATTAAAAATTAAATTAGACATAACATAAACATTAAATAAAAAATACAACTTTAAAAATAATTAAAAATAATAAGAACACATAAAAATTAAGCGGAACATTCAATCTTCATTACTTTCACGTCCAAAACGCTCTCAAATATGCTCCACTAAATCAGCTTGAAGTTGGCAATAAGTTTGCTTTTCACGAACGTCAGATCTCCTTTTTATATGTGTTTGAAAATTATCAGGAGACCATTAAATATTTCATTTGTTGAGATGTTACTGCCAGATTGATCATACAATAAATCGAAGCTGGCATATGTGGGTCGTTCATTCTCAACAATCATAATATTCAATATCACACTAGATATATGATATTCTTGAGTGTATCTAAGTGCCAAGCACGTCCTGGACCACATATAACGGCAAATCGAGATTGAAGTATCCCGAATGCATGTTCGACATCCTTCCTTGCTAATTCTTGACGTTGAGAGAACAATTTTCTCTTTTCTCCTTGTGGCATTAGAATGATTTTGACAAATGTAGCTCATTCTGAATAAATACCATCAGCGAGATAATATCCATAGTTATATTGGGTTCAATTTACAGTAAATCGTACCTGAGGAGTATTCCCTTGCCATGCCACTATGCAATTTTTCCATTCCCAATGCATACAATCTATGGATCCTAGCATACTTGGAAAAACGTGTGCCTCTCCCATCTATAATAGACATTGAATGTCTTCGCTGTTAGGATTCCTCACGTATTGAGGCCCAAAAATCTCGTACACACCCTTGACAAACCAATGTAAACATTCAACTGTAGTGCTTTCACAAAAGCGCAGATAGTCATCGACTGCATCAATGGATGATCCATACGCCATCATACGAGTAGCTACTACGCATTTTTGAAGCAATGAAAGACTCATTCTACCAAATTCATTTGTCCTCACTTGAAAATAATATCATGATTGCTAAGAGCTTCTACAATGCGGAGGAATACATGCTAAAACCTTCTATGAAATTGTACTTCAGTGAACACTGGATTTCCAAAGAAGTAGTCATTCATCAATCGGATATGCCCACCTTGATGGTTGTGCTGTATAACCCTTCTTATATGTTCACGCTCACGTTCACGTTCACGTTGATTGGAGTTTTGCCTTCGACGTGTCTGCCTTTCTTCAATTGGATCATTAAGAAGATTGTTTAAAAGATCCCACATACTATAATGAACTTGTTCATCAGTGTTAGAATCAATGGGATTCATCATGTTGACGTGAAATTTTTGAGGGAGAAGGCAATTACGTAAATGCTCATTGTTATGAAGATTGTCATTAGATATAAGAGTATATATAAGAAGTTACATAACAGCTAGTTTGACTATAAATTTTAAAACATTTAAATATACTAAAAATTTAAAAATTTGATATGTATAATTATATATACGACTATGTAAAATTAAAATTTATATACCTGCGTATATGGAAATGGTAATAGATTTTTTTAAAGAAAAAAAGCAATATGCTCTACTTGAAATGAAGCATATAGCATTACATTAAAATTTACTTATGTTGAATTTGATAGCATACAATACTTTATTGAAATTTACTTATGTTGAATTTGATAGCGTACATTACTTTTTTTGAGGATGAATAGTATACTACAGTTTACTTGTTTTATGAAATGGGTACTTGAAACAGCTAGTTTACTACTGCTTTATGTTGAATAATTTTAACATACTATACTTTATTTTCTCAATCAAATAATAGTATTTGAAAAAATTGATGTGTCTAATCAATGATGTGTATTAGGATTAATATATTCGTTGTTCAATGTATCATTATTAGTTGTTAGATTTTTTCAATTTTTTCGTTTCATAACTACCTCTTGACAGTTTAAGTTAGTTACATTTTTGTTTTCCTCTTTCTCGCGCTCTCCTGCGTGTTGCTCTTGTATAAATGCTCATTCAATAAGCACTTTTGAATTAAGTTGATTAATGGAGAATTTGCATCTACAATGTAGAGTTTTTCTTTTATCCTCTATTAACTTCTAATATGGCATCAGTTGAGAAAATTCAAGAATTTAAACTCCGTTGATTCTATTAACATTGATCGACTATGGCGCCTCAGCCAAAATTATTCTCCCTCCGATGCTTTCATGCTAAATCCAAACATTGATCACCTTACCAATCCTTTTAATCCTTTCTTCTTGCATCCAAACGAGAATCCAACCTTAGTTTTGACTTCGAATCTTCTCACAGAGAAGAATTACCATTCTTGGAGCCACAAGATGGTGGCGATGCTTAAAACCAAGAACAAGGGTCGCTTCATTGATGGATCGCTTCCAGCACCTCCAATTTCAGATCCAATACGAGAGCCATGGCGACGTTGCAATTGCATGGTCATGTCCTGGCTTATGCGATCAATGCACTCCGAGATATCAGAATATGTTACCTTCTTTGATGTTGTAGCAGACATATGGAAAGATCTGCATGATTGTTTCTCTCATGAAGATGCCTTTTGTATCGTTGATTTGCAAGAAGAAGTTCAACTCCTTAAACAAGGTGATAATTTTGTAACACAATTTCACACAAAATTAAAGTCTCTTTGGAAAGAACTTGATCAATTTTGTACAGCTCTAGTATGCAATTGTTCTACTATGTGTTCTTGTGGAGTCTTAGTCAAATTGCAGAAATAATGCGAGGATGATCGTGTGATTAAGTTCATACGCGGCCTTAATGAGGAATTTGCACAAATACATTCTCAGATTATGATGCTTGTGCCTCTTCCCTCGATTGCCAAGTCATTTGCTCTCATTCCCTAACAAGAGAGGGAATTTGGCAATCCTTCCACGTCGCATTCAATTTCAAAGACCACTGCCTTTTCCTCTATTACTACTGAGACTTTTCCTCTATTACTACTGAGACTTTTCCTTCTAATACAACTATAAGAGGAGGTTTTTCCAATTCTCGAGGAGGAGGAAGATCCTCTAATGGAAGAGGGAAAGGAAACAGGTTCTGCACACACTGCAAGAAAACTAATCATACGATAGACACATGCTTCTATAAATATGGTTTTCCTGAGGGATATAAATCTAAAAATAAAGGTACTGCTTCTTCAACCAAGGAATCTTCTAGTCTTGCTGAAGTAGACTCATCTACCTCTTCTCAGCATCCTTCCAATGAGGAAAATTCAACTTCTGACTAGTTCACACTTTCAAATGATAAATATCAAGGAATCATGACACTTCTTCAACAATCAAAGGCTGTGACTCAAACTGTTAATAATGTTCATAATCTCTCCCTAAATCCAGCAGGTACTCTTTGTTCCTAACCTCAATGGGTTTTAGACAGCGGTGCCACAGATCATATATGTCCATCTAAGAGTATGTTTTCTTCCTTGTCTGCTATAGATCTTGTACCCGTCAAATTACCTAATGAGTCCATTGCTTATGCTTCCTTTTGTGGATCTATTTCCTTAGGCAATCTTCATTTACAGAAAGTTCTATATGTTCTAGACTTTTCTGTTCATTTAATTTCCATTCCAAAACTTATTGATTCCAAAGATTGCTTAATTATTTTCTCTAAATCTGTTTGCCTCATCATGCAGAAAACACTTTTGCGAACGATTGGAGTTGCTAAACGCCACCGAGGGTTGTTCTATTCGTCTAACAATTGTGCTATGAATCATTCTTTCTCACATAACAATCATAGATTTGTTTTTGTTTCTCATACATGTAGTGATAACAATAATGTTAATTTGTTTCCTTCATAGCAGTGTATGAACATTGATTCTAGTTAACAATCCATGCTTTGGCACTAAATTGGGCCATGTTTCTAATAAAACTATGTTGCAAGTCTAAACAATATGATAATATTCCTTTTAAATCTTTTTACGATTGTGATATATGCCACTTTTCTAGACAAAATAAACTTCCTTATCCTTTGAGTACATCTCGGGCTACTTCTCTCTTTGAACACATACATGATGATATTTGGGGCCCTATTAGTGTTCCATCCTTTGAAGGATTAAAATATTTTTTAACCATAGTAGATGATTTTAGTAGATTTACTTGGATTCATTTACTAAAAACCAAAAAGGATGTACAACACGTTTTGTCCAATTTCATAACCTTAGTTGAAAACTAGTTCAACACTTTGCTCAAATGAATTAGAACTGATAATGGCAGGGAGTTTTTCCTCATGGATTTCTACAATTCCAAAGGGATTTTTCATGAGAAATCACGTGTTGCTTGTCCTCAACAAAATGGTGTAGTTGAGCTAAAACATCAACACATTTTGAATGTAGCAAGAGCCTTGCTTTTTGAGGCTCACCTCTCCAAAACTTTCTGGTCTTTTGCAGTCAAATATGTTGTGCATATCATTAATTGTTTACCCTTAGTTTCTCTATCTAATAAATCTCCTTTTGAACTTGTATACAACAAAATACCAGATTTAACAAACATAAAGGTCTTTGGTTCAATGGTTTATGCCAACACTCTCTCTGCTAGTAGAAATAAACTTGACAAGAGAGATCTAAAATGTGTTTTCCTTGGCTTCAAGCCAGACACCAAAGGTTTTCTCCTTTATGATTTGTATTCTCATGCCTTTCTTGTTTCAAGAGATGTTTCCTTCCATGAAATTGTTTTTCCATATTCAAACCTGTCTTCTACTGTTTCTGATTCCAACTCTTTTGAAAACTCAAATGATTTTACTTTCTTATATGATTGTTCACTCAGCATCCCTACTACTCCACCTGTTGTTAATAACATTGCTCCTTTTATTGCTGAAAACAGTATTCCTAAGACAACTTCTAATGTAGTTCCTTTTGTTATGGATTCTTCAACTTGTACAGATAATGCAACTGATCATAACACAATTGTCATCACTAGAACTTCCTCTCGGGTTGTTAAACCACCTATTAGATTCCAGGATTACTTTGGTGGCACTCTTAATACTTCTAACTCACCTTGTTTCACATCACATCCCTTGCATTCTTATATGTCATATGTTAATTGTTCCTGTTCTCACCAATCTTTTTGTTTTGCTCTCTCTTTGCATGTTGAACCCAAGTTCTTTAAGGAAGCAAACAACCAAGAATGTTGGAGGCTTTCCATGCTCATTGAGATAGAGGCCTAGAAAAGAAACAAAGCTTGGTCTTTGGTTGATCTTCCTCATGGGAAACGTGTTGTTGGATGTAGGTGAGTTTATAAAGTGAAACACAAGCCTGATGACTTGGTTTAAAGGTTTAAAGCACGCTTGGTAGCCAAAGGATTCACACAAACAGGAGGTGTTGATTTCTTTGAAACCTTCTCTCCAGTTGCCAAGCTCACATCTGTGCGCCTTCCTTTAGCTCTTGCCTCAGCTAACAACTGGTTTTTACACCAATTGGACATTGATAATGCCTTCCTCTATGGTGACTTAGAAAAGGAAGTTTATATGAGAGGACCCCTTGGATTTTCCATACCTTGTCTTAACATGGTATATTGTCTTCATAAGTCTCTCTATGGCCTGTGGTAGGCCAGCAGACAACGGAATCACAACCTCACAACCGTTATTGCCTCCATTGGTTATATTCAGAGCTCTGCAGATCCTTCCTTATTCGTATGTAGAAGACCTTCATCCATCATTGCTCTGCTAGTCTATGTGGATGACAAGTCTTAACAGGCATTGATATGGTGGAAATTACTCGTGTTAAGCAGTTTTTAGCATCTCAATTTCGCATCAAAGATCTTCGAGTCCTCAAGTTCTTTTTGGGTTTGGAAATTTCTCTCTCCAAAACAGGATTACTTTTGAATCAACGCAAGCACTGTCTTGATCTCCTTACTGAGTATGGATTACTTGGCTGCAAACTAGTACCCATCCCAATTGATGCTTCTGCTAAGTTACTTGCTGATCATAGAGATTTACTTGAAGACCATTCTAAATTTCACATAATAGTTGGTTGTATGTTATATCTCACCAACACACGGCTTGACATCAGCATTTTTGTCCAACAGCTTAGCCAGCACATGGTCAAGCCTCGTCTTCCTCACTTTATTGCAGCTCTGTGTACTTTAAAATACCACAAGAATTCACCTGGCCTTTGCCTATTCTATCCTGCAAACATCAATTTCAAGCTTCAAGCCTTTTGTGATAGTGATTGGGTCTCTTGCGTGTTTTTGGTTACATTCCATTCACAGTTACGTCCAAGAAATTGACATATAATGTTCATATTTAACTTTACCCAACTGTAATTCAAGTCATATTACCTACAGGAAACAAAAATTACAATGGGTCTTACAAACACTAATAAGGACAAAACTCACCATGAACAAAAAAAGAAGTAAAATAGTCACTAGGTTAGTAACACTATATGACAAAAAAAAAACCCATGCATAAAATAATAGACTTCTAGGTATTGCCAGACAGGTTAGTTGACTCTCAATTTACCCCTTTACCCTTTGTGCACTATGACACACGAAACTCAATGGGTTACTGCCAACCGCGAACAGTGATATACAAACGAAGATAACAAAAAAACTCAAAAATGGAGATGGACACACCATGTAAAATATGTCCTGCGCTCAACTAATTTTGGGAGAAAATTATCTTCATTAATCATGTTCGGTTCTGCATTCACTACATGTTGGTTTAAGAGTTGAACATATTCAGCAAAAGAAAATTGCACCTAAAATACTTTGTTTCAAAAGAAAGTGACCATTAAAGCTCTTCTATCTAGTTTGTATGTATATGCTTCAATATTGAAAAATCCACTGCATTTTCCACTATTCATCCAATATGCATTTGTTATGTTGTGAAATTTAAAGATTCTAATACCTTATTGTACAACAAAGTTAATAGATGTTATATCATTTGCTTATAAGAAAAATATCCATTGAAATGAGGTTCAAATTTTAGGTTAATCCCAAAAGACTGTAGCGTTTTAACACCAATACTCTGTATTCATTATATTTTCCCTGAAGAATGAATTTTAGGGTCTGCTCAGTGAAAGTTTTGTTGTTGGGGTAAAACACAAATATTTGACCCTTTCAAATCAAATGGAAACTACATTTAACATAAATTAATGACATTTTTTCCTTCCATTATACTTGCGTTTTTACATCCATCTCCTTTAAAATGTGATTTTGGTACTATGGAGCAAGTCTGTTGCACTTTGATACCATGGATAACCACTCATTTGTAAGACACAAGCGAAAATTAGTTCTTCAACAAAAGAGATGCTCAAGACCAAGGAGTAATTTGATGACCCATGCATATATCAATTCTTTATTACCATTGTAGTATTACCTATATTGATGACCTGTTATGCTTGCATTTTTTTAGAACTTGTGATTCTTGCACTCGATAATTTAATGTATGCAAATAATGGAACACCTTCCTTAAATGAATCTCCAAGTTGAATTCCTCAAATGTACTATCCAAAATTCAATATTACACCACTTTCAGAGCTCAACAGAATTATTAACCACAATTCACAGAAGATGCAAACCAATGCTGATTTCTCACAAAATCTCAGCAACCAAAATACAAACCCGTTAGACCAGTTGACACCCTCATTTAGTCTTAAAACCACAATTAATATTAGTACTTTGAAGACAAATTTGATGTACAGGTTTGGCAAGGAGAACTTGCATCCTGGTCTCAATCAACAGCCCCACAACTTCATAGTGTCTTCATCATCTACAACCCCATTCAACGATCATTCACAACAAGCGATTGGTCCAGCAAAAACAATCATCATTAAATGTGGAAGGTTCTTCATACAACACACATGGTTAATATACAAATACATATATTCTTTGTATATTTGATAATATGTGAGTTTTCTCTTTTCCTAATTGGTTTAAATGTGTATTAAACTTGCCGAGATATACTCTTCATATGCAGACCCTAAAAATCTCATTCCTCCCGTAACCATGATTCAAGATGACAGTGGAGTTAAAGACTTCCATTATGGCTCTGTTGAAGATATCCGACCAGGTATATAATTATAAAAATGCTACCAAATTATTATATCCCACATTTTTTATTTAAATTGATATATATGTGGATGAACTATCTCTTATAACGATAATTTCCAATTCTTATTCACAATACATTTCACCTTCAGGTATACACTCACATTTACACCCTCAACAACTAAGTCCCAAAATATCAGTTTCTGGAAATGAGACCCATCCCCAACATGTTGATGATTACGTAGTGGGAGATATCACAACAGGTTAAAATTCATTTTCTACATACATCCTTTTAGTTAACGAATTTCAATGCATGCCATGGCTTTGATATTATTTTCAATTAATTATATCCATTAAGTTTTTTGAGAATCCTCATTGTCGAGAACTCACCAATATTTTATGATGGCATGCCCAACATGAAGAACCGTTTGAGACTGTGAAACTTTGTTTTGTTACCTATGTCATGCCCAACATAAGAATCCTCATTATTACTAAATATATTTGATTTCATTTTCTGGCTGTGAAACTCTGTTTTATTACCTATGTTCATTCATATAAGTTAAAAATTGTCATTGGATTTCCCAATTTATTTTTGACCTTAACATGCAACCCTAATTGGCTGGAGATACAAAGGACCGTTATAGGATTTAACTTACGAGCAGATGATCATCCTGATATTGTAAAAAGAGTATTCAAGATGAAATTTGATCAATTGATGAAGGAATTGAAAGTCAAAGAACTGTTTGGGAAGATGCTTGGATGTATATTTTGTTCTAATTATTACACTTTAATGTAGTTTAACAATTTTTTCTTAGAATCAATACTAATATTTAATCTATATTTTGTTTGTAGATCTCTACACGATTGAGTTTCAAAAGAGATGATTTCCCTCATGTTCTAATTTTCCTACACCCTTCAAATAAGTATCCAAATCCGAATGATATTGATCAAATTATCTCAGCTGAAATTCTAGACAAGCATGTCAACCTTGAGTTGTATGAGTTAGTCAGGAAACATATGATTCATGGTCCTTGCAGGGTTGCTTTTAGTTCCTCTCCTTGCATGAGGAATGGAAAGTATAGTAGATTCTTTCCCAAAAAATTTCAAGAGAGGACCATTGTGGAAAATGATGGATATTCTGTGTATAGAAGACGAAATACAGGAAATGTTACTGCTAGAAATGGTGTCACGCTTGAAAATCGCAATGTAGTCCCATACAACTCTGAATTGTTGAGGAAGTATAGGGCACACCAAAATGTGAGATTGAATTATAGCTGCAATTGTATCTAATAATCAACAAGGTGGTTTTCAACAAGTCGTTCATGATGAAATAAAGCATTACTTGGATTGTAGGTATATGACTATTCAATGCCTCTTTATAAGTATTTTTTCATTGTGTTAAACATAAGACTCAAATTGGCTTTAACATATGCTTGTTGTTATTATAATTTGGCGTATATGTATTAACACTAATAATAATAATGTTATTTCATAACATGTCTCAATTAATGACAAAACTATGTACCATTGCTGACCTGCGTCCTATACAAACATGGGAATGATATAATAATGTAATTAGTTCCATCTAAGGGTACTATAAATAATTGCTTTTGGTAATTTGTAGGTATATTTCACCCACTGAAGCATGCGGGAGGATTTTTGCATTCCCGATGCATGGGAGGTTACCTTCAGTAGAGATTATATTTTCATCTACCCAATGAGCATGCAATTTATTTTAATGATGAGGATATTGATGATGTGCTTACCAAAGCTACTTTTAAGGAGTCTATGTTTACAACTTGGTTTGATGCAAACAAAAAATATATTTTTGGACAGACTCTCACATATGCCCAATATGTCTCAAAGTTTGTCTATGTTGCTAGAAGGAGACTTTGGCAACCGAGGAAGCAAGGGTATTCAATTGGTAGATTGATTTGGGTTCCTCCCTGATCCGGTGAACTTTACTACTTGGACTAATGTTGGCAACTGTCAAAGGTCCACCTTGCTATGAGGAGATTAGGACGATTAATAATATTGTACACTTGACATTTAGATAAACATGTTTTGCAATGGGTTTTCTTGAAGATGACAGGGAGTTCATTGATGCTATTCGAAAAGCAAGACTTGGGGCAGCTGCTCATTTTCTTAGAAAGTTATTTGTAACATTGCTGTTTACAAATAGTATAAACCGGCTTAAACATGTTTGGTGTGGAACATGGCACAGTCTCGCCGATGACATCCTCTATTACCAAAGAAGACTTTTACATGTTAAATGTATGTTCTATTCCTGTTGAAGATTTTTGTAAATATAAACCAAACTACAAGAGCCAAAACCAAAATGTTTTTCTAAATGTAGAGCAATTGAATTTGGAATTAAGTTAAAAGGAATGGCTACAGACTTTGAACAGAAAGTATACCTAGCCAACCAAAACAAAAGAAAAGCTATGTTCCTGATCAGAGACTAGTTCTAACCTTTCCTTCATATTATTCTTTAAGAAATCTCCAAAAGCTACAAATTTGAGGTTGAGGAACAAAGTAGCATCAATCTCTTTGTCAAAAAATAAATTAGGGGTTTCTCCATCAAGTTAGAGTCTAGCAATGGCATAAAGATAAAAAAAGGGTAGGAGAGAACATACCGAAACGAAAATTAAAAAAAGTGGTCAAAGAATGCCAAAAAATAGACCAAAAGAGAGCATGGAGTAGTTATATTTTATTGGGGCCTTGCTTAGCACGATAAAATCATAAATTCCTCATTTGTTTTCTCCAGGAATCACCTATTATGGGTTTTAATATATTTACCCAACTAATGAATCCATCCTTGGAGGAAGGATAGGCAATTCTAAATACTTTATCGAAATCTTTAAAGAGTCCAATATTGATACTATCTAAAGACACAAGATCCTTATTGGAAGAAGAAGATGTAAATAGAGAATTATAAGAATTTGTAGTTGGAGGAGGGTTGTAAGGACCTAAGAAAGCAAATTGCCTATCACCACCAGAAAGAGGGACAAATACCTGATTCTCGAGGATAGCCTACTTCAAAGGATCCTTTTTTAGATCGGGGATGTGGAATGTTTCCGAAATAGAGCCTTGCTTTGAAGTTGCAACAGTTTCGCTTACTCATGATGATTTTTGAGAAAGAGCAGCACTAGATGATGCAGAGGCTATGATTCTTGATAAAACAAAAGGTATTTGAAGAAAGAAGAGTTTTGGTAAAGCACTTGGAAGGCAAAGTGGGAGAATAAATAATGGAAGAAAAACAGAGTGCTTCATAATCACAAAAGAGAAATAGAGCTTTGTAACCTTTTTGCAATCTTTTAACTGAATTTACAGATGAGCAATTAAGAGTGGATCAATATAATAGTACCGTTGTACTATTAATTTCATTTTTCAAAAATGAAAATTGCAAAAAGTAATTATGTAACAGTAACTTGGGTAGTTAATCTCTATAACTAATGTGATGAGAAAGGAACGTAAAACGTGGGTCCCACCACGTCTCTAAGAAGTTAACAAGAATTGTTGGTCAAAATATATAAAATTTACCCTTCTCAGTACAATTGAATAGTAAATTTTGGGGGGCATCTGTTAGGGTGAAAATAAATTTTACTTTGATTCCATTGGTACCAGATATGTGAATCTAGCTAAAATCAACTTTAAGTCAAAAGAAATACTCTTTGTGACATTAGACAGAAAAGAATGAAGTGATGAAGACTTAGTCAGAGACCAAAAGAAAAGTTCTGACTATCAACTATTTTTCATAAGTAAAAAGGTTCTTGGTCATAAGGAAATTACACTTCAGAAGCATGAAACAATCCAAAATGATTTGCAGCAAAACCCAAGTTCAAAAGACAAAAATATTGGTTAAACCCCTTTATGTCAGAAGATAGTTCTCATATTATTTGACTAAAATAAAGGGCAATGACTCAAATCAAGTCAAAAGGTTACTAACCAATGATCAGCAGTACGAAGAAAGTTCTAAGATTGTGAGATTCCAAAGGGAAAAGACCCTAAAAAAGAAAGTGAGATTGTTGTTAAAAGTTTAACGGGAGAAGTTCCTAAAAAAAGAAAGAAAGGTTATGATTGAAATTTCAAATGGAGAAGTCCCTGAAAAAAAGAAAGCAAGATTATGGTTAAAAGTCCAAATGGAGAAGTTCATGAAGAAAAACAATGCGAGATTATGCTTGAAAGTCCAAATGGAAAAGTCCCTAAAAAAGTAAGCGAGATTATGGTGGAAATTCCAAAGGGAGAAATCCCTGAAAATTTCGCTTTCGAACTTGTGAGTTCATAGTTTAAATTCCAAAGGGAAAATTCATCGAAAAAATGACATCATAGTTTAAATTCCAAAGGAGAAGTCCCTGAAAAATATATTTTGAGATTATGGTTAAAATTCAAAAGAGAGAAGTCCTTGAAAAAAAAGAAGAAAGCAAGATTATGGGATAAAGTTCCTGAAAAAAGAAAGCGTGATTATGGTAGAAAGTTCAAAGAGAGAAGTCCTTGAAAAAAAATGAGATTACGGGAAAAGTTCCTGAAAGAAGAAAGCGAGACAATGGTTGAAATCCCAAAAGGCCAAGGTCTTGAAAATAAGATAAAAGTAGGATAATGGTTGAAATGCCAAAAGGACTAAGTCTTTGGAAATAAAGTTAAAGCAAAAATGGTGGCAATCCTAAGAGTATATTGCTCGAAAAGAGCAAGATTAAAAATGGTTGACATCCCAAGAGTAATTAGTTTGGAGATTCAAAAAGAATTAAGTGATAGATAACTATTGTGATTTAACTCTACATTATGACGATTAAATTGGCTAAGGGTTATATATTGCAAGAGATTAGATAATTAAGGGTCTTGCCTTCACACAAGGGTCATAAACCCTAGAGGATCAAAGATCCCAATTAAATCTCAAAATCATGGGGCTATAATCTATGGTTTTGCTCGGGGCAGTCCAATTGAAGAACTGACAAACAGAAACTCCAATTTAGGGTCATTTACCTCACTAGGATCGTTGATCCCATGAAAAAATATCACAGATTATGCCTTTTGATATAGTGGCACAAGGGAGGAGCAGCCTGACTATGAATCCAACTGGAAACATATTTAAGTTGACATTCTACGTTTCAATAGAATACCATCTTGGGGGCAACAATTATAAATGAATCTCCATATGTCATTACAATCATACTCGCTTTAACGGCAGCACCGAGGTCAAATTTAAGGGGGAGAATACAACAGATGCTGAATACCCCCAGTTAAGTATCGTCAATTAATAGTGCAAAAAGCTATCACATGTTTTCTAGACTCTAAATCGAAATGGGACCAATAGCGGGGGCCTCGAACTGATAAGTATAAGTATTGAGAAACTAATATAAGTCGACAACTCACTTGTAGTAAGCTACTAATTAGGGGCAATAATTATGGACCTAAAATATATCCACCTTCACATCCCACAGATTTGGTATCATCATCTGTTAGGGTAAAATAAAATTTACCTTTACAACTATATAGTTAGAAAAGCCATTGAGACTTGGATTAATATTTTCAAGTTAGTCCTTTAATCAGAAAAGAGTTCTGACTATTAGTCACAACAACACAATGATCTTAAAAGATGTTATGGAGCTTGCTGATCAGAGTACTCCAATGGTCAGAGAAATATTATAGTCCAAAATGATAAAATGGGTTTATTTGACTTGAATCTAAATAGTCAATGCATAGTTAGAGACTCTTCTAACCATAGACAAATTTTATGGTTCTCCGACTATGTTAGTCAAAATCATTTCTTCCTGGTCATAAAGGTTTTTGATTCGTAATACATGCGTTCTAGGCATGGTATTAGAATTTTGGCTAAGTGTTTAGTCACGAACAGGGAAGCAGTAGGAGAAAGAGATAAAAAAAAACACGTTTGCTTAGCAAGAAGCATTTTCAATTCTTAATCACATGAGAAATCAATCAGATTAGAACATGTGGATTCTCAATGATTGGATAACGAACACGCATGAAAATCGTCTATCCAAGACACATGTCATTAAATCATTGGAAGGTTCCTTTAATTTCTTTTCTTTTTATTTCATTCTTTGGAATTGCTCTGTCCAGTTAGAGCACTATATATAGGAGACTCATTATACATAGAATACACACAAAAAAACACATGAGAAACTAGGAAAACATACATAGATAATACATGAATTTATGTGTGTATAACACCTTTATAATAAGAATAGAGAGATCATCTGGGTTATTCTTTTTGAGACAGAGAAGTACTTAGAGAGGAAACCAAGAATCCTAAACACAAACCAAGGCCATTTATCCACCTTCTAACACCTAATCAAGCCTTCTCATATACGCCGTCAGTCACACACATCAAGGTATATGACACCATGGCTACAAGTGGGAGCATTACGAGTTATATGTAAGTCAAGATTAACCCATTTGAGTTTGGTTTTTGTTAGAGTCCTTATGTGTACTTCAATGGATCTGACAGAATATAATCTAAGGCGTGTTTAGATTAGCTGTAAAAAAGAATCGATTATCTTAAACATAATCAACTTTGTTTGGGGTATAGTGGCTATGAGAAGCGATTTTTAAGATGATTTTTAGCTAAGAGAAGCGATTTTAAAACCTTTGAAACAATGTCCAATTTTTAGCTGAAGAACCAAAACTTTTTCCTTTGTTAAAAGATAAATTAAAAGCTTTTGTAAGTGCAAAATCAAATAATTTAACATATTTTTAAATAAAAAATACCCAAACATGCATTGTTCTTATATGTATTTGCACTCTTGTTCATATCTTGAATATATCTTTATCTAAGTCTTCAATGTTGTTTTTGGTATTCTCACTTTATGTGATCAACTATTATAATTAGTAAGCAAACATATTTTGTTTAATAATTAATCATAATCTTGTAAATCAAGTTTTAATTGTCACTAAACTACTTAGAGTAAACATTAGAGGAAGAAAATTTCCTTCCCCAAATTGAGATCAAGAAAGTATTTATTTTAAACAATTACATGCTAAACACCATCCCACTGATCTAATGTGTTCCTACTGATTTAGTAACATCCTGCTGATCTAATCCTGCTAATCTGATCCCATGTCAGTAATCTCATCCCACCTTGCTCATCTCTTCTTGGCCAAGCAGATTTGGGCTCGAACGAAATTGGGCCCAGTAAGCACACAAAACCCTAATGCTTCCACTATATATAAACACATTTATTAACCATTTAGGTCTGTTGGGTCAAATATAACTACAACATAATTGATCTTTAGTAACTCAGTCTTTATATAACTTCTACAAAAAAAAATGCAAATATAAAATAATAACATTTTTTAACAATTTATCAATATTTTTTAAATGTTACGTTAATAATCTTTTTGTAGCATGGTCTATATATAACATTTACCTAATGTACTGACTTAAGCATAATTAGAGTCTCTGCAAGTACTTCATCCCGCCATTGCTGAAGCACTACCGAAATATCTGTCTGAAACCAGAATATCATGACAAATCATATCAATATCCTTTTATGCTGTAAATTCACCTCACAACATAACCCCTAAATAATGGTGGGTATCCACTAATACAAGTAATATTTATGGTGGGTACATATATATGTTAAAGAAGCATTGGTGTCCCAAACCAACACATCCACGTCGGTGCCTCGCAACTTATTGCTGTGTGGATTGTGGCCGTTTCAATATTTCCAAAAAGGCTGAAAGATAGAGAGAGAGAAAAACAGAAAATTTGTGCTATGGCCATGTTTCTTCCGTGAACCTGCAGATCACACCTTAAAACCCTTCTCCTTTACCCTTATTATAAATATAAATTAATTAATTACCCAATTTTTCTTCTCTCTTTCTAATCGTTTTACTTCAACCAAAACCTCGAGAAATTTGTGCATATATTACATGGATCACAAATCAACCTTCATCATCACCTGCATCTTTTTCTTTTTATTCCTGCTGATTCTTCCTTATTTCTCATCAGGTCTGCGTTTTCCATCTCTCTGGATAATTTATAATTTATATGGTTAAATTATTTGGTTCTTACAAAGTGTTATTTAATTTTGACTGTTACAGGGGAGCCGCGATCATCGGAACCGTTGGATTCAGAGACATATGAGATTGATTATAGAGGTCCAGAGACTCATGTGGCCGTGCCTCCACCTGATTATTCCCATGGTGCCAAGCCACATCCACCTTTTCGCAAAAGCTCTGCAGATGCAATCAAAGCTATTAAGGCAAGTATTTAGAGCCGTTTAGTTTCTATTTTTATTTTTTGTTTTTAATTTGTTTTCTGTTCTCTGAATTAAAGAAAAAATTGAAAATCTTAAAAATAAGAGTATTTTTAGTTTTTTTTTTATAAAATTTCAAAAACAGAAAATTAATTGAAAACCGACAATAAAAATGCAAACGAAACGACTTTTATGTTATGTCACTTAATACCGTAGAGCTAGCTTCGCGTTTAATCATGATTTAGGATTTTATTATTCTTAGATAAAAAATTAAGCAATTAACCACTTTGAGCATAATTAGTGGTTAAGTGTAATTAGATTTAACTTTTAGTTTAATTTGGTGGGTATATAGCTTTTCAAGTTCATTTCGAAATGAACTTAAAACCTAAATCTTAAATCTCAAATCTCAAAATGAGCTAGAAGCTGACATCTCATTATTTACACGTTGGATGTGTTATAAAACATCAATTTGTTCTCCTAATGATTTACATTATATCAATTTTCTCTTCAAAGTTTTTTTATCATCAAATTAGGATTTTATAATTTAATTAATCCAAAAAATTTAAAACACTACCGTATTAAGACCAGGCCTGCCTATCTTAAAAAAAAAAAGGACAGGCCTATTTGTTTAAGATTTTTCTTTGATAAAAATTATATTTGGTTAAAACTAGAAATAGTTCATTCTATTTAATGGCCTCACTTTTGTGTTTTTTAAGTGTTTTCTACGCAATAACTGAGTTATATTTGAATATAATTAGTTAAAAAAATAATTATTTTTTTACTTATTTTTAAAATTACATTTTTTTAAGTTTAATAAATTAATTTTAAATTGATGATAAATGAATTTTTTAGAGAATTAAATTGATATTATTTTCTTTAATTTATTTTAAAATTGTTTATTTTTATGAAAACCTTATTTCTTTGAATTTTTTTTCTTTTCTGGAACGTGCTATTAACGTGGCAGTGAATCAGCCACACAGTTTAGGAAGTATCGATATTGGCGTGATATCATTGATTGAAATAATCTGAAATTTAAAATAAAGAAAAAAAGAAAATTATATACATTCTCCACCCTGAAAAATATTTTGTTCTATTGACGCAAGTTAAAGTTAACAAAATGAATCTTGTGGTTGAGAATTACGTCTTGCATCTTCCTATTAAAATATTACGTTGAGTTAAATTTTCAATGGGTAAATTACAGTGATCGCTCCTGAACTTTTGAAGTATTATATTGTCTTCCGGCATATTTTCAAACATAACATAGACCTTTCCTGAAGTTTGTTTACGTTACACTGACACCCTTTTACGTTAACCGACAATTAAATTTTTAACAAACATGTGATTTGCACATGGTCTCATAGTTATGAAAAGACAATTTTATCCTTAATTAGGAAAGTTACACTAAATCAAACACGTAATCAAACTTTCACTTAAAAATAAGTGACTGAGGCTTAAAAATAAAAAAAATGATTAATTAGTAAAGCATACCTAAAATGTCAAAAGATCACTTAGAAAATGTCTCTTGGACAAGACGAAGATAAAGTGGTCCCAAATTAGAAATCTTAAGTGGTGAAGATGAAGAATAATCGAAGAAGGGTTTGGGAAGGTTGCAGGGTTGAGGAAGTGTTTTGAAGGTCGTCGGGTTGAAGAAAGGGTCGCGAGATCATGAGATCCAAAAACAGTGGCGAGGTTGCGGCTTAAAGAACAGAGGCAAGGTTGAAGAGGTCGCAGGTTGAAGAAGGGGCACAAAGTTGCAAGGGTTTCACCAGGCTGAGAAGGTTCGAGATGAGAAGGAGAGTTGTTCCATTTTTTAATGAATGATAAAATTGTCAATTCATAAATAGTATCTATAAAGGTTAATGCCGTTATCATTGAAGGGATGGCTGTGTAGTTTTGGAAACATGTAGGAGAGATATGTGTTATGTTTGAAAACATCCAGGGGGACAGTGTAATACTCCAAAAGTTCAGCGGAGATAGGTATAATTTACCCATTTTTAATTGATTAAATATAACTATCAATAAGTAAATAAGTATAAAAGGTATATAAGATATTGTATTGTCTGGTTTCAACTTGAACATCCTTAGAGTAAACTCAGCTTGGGAATGAAGGAGTAGTGGCAACATCCCTGCATCACGTTGATAGGTTCTTGATATGTCCTCATCTAACATTTAAGACTACTATATTTCTTTATTTATAATGTACTTATACACTAAGAGTTTTAAGGAATTCTGCTAGTAACAAAAGGAAAGGCTGCATCTTTTGCAATATAAACAATACAGGGATCATCATGTCATTGCTGAATCTTGTCCCACCATATCTTAGTGTGGATTGCTCCAAAATATGTGAATACCATCGATCTTTTGGCCATACTTTTACTGAGTGTCGGCATTTAAAAGATCATATCGAACAGCTGACCAGGGATGGAAACTTGAGAAAATATATACGTAGAGTTGAAAGGGATAGACGAATTTGGTCATGGTCTCCCTTAAGTTGCCCGTGGAGTGAGAGGAGTCGGGACCGACCTGCAGACAGAGTTATCAATACAATTGTTGGTGGTTTCGCAGGTAGGGGCGAGACAAGCTCTGCGCGAAAATGACATATGTGAGAGGTTTTGCATGCCGGTTCTTTCCGTAACAAAGTAAGTAACATTACCCTGTCATTTCCATTTCTGCTGCTGATTTCTATGGTTATGCCCAAAGCAGGATGACAATGTCGTGATATCCATTGAGATAGTTAAGTTCGCCATTAAGCGAGTCCTGATTGACCAAGGAAATTCATTGGATATCTTATATTGGACCGCATTTGAGAAATTAGGCCTCCTTGAGTCCTTGCTAGGAAGTTACACTGATGTCCTTGGTTTTTCCAAAGAGCAAGTAAATGTTGAGGATCACATTGATTTAAACACTTCTTTTGGAGAAGAAGAATAAAAAAAGAAGGTCAAGGTTTGGTACTTAGTGATTAATGCGTCGAGCTCGTAAAACATCATTATTGATCGACTTTCCTTGAACATGCTGGGAGCTATAATATCAACCCCTCCCAATTGATGATGAAGTATCCCTTCTCGGAAAAATGAGTTAGAACAGTGAAGGTGGACTAGAACATAGCTCGATAGTGTTACGATGAGAGTTTAAAGATTGCAAGATCACCTCATACCTGCAATCCAAGTTCATCAGATAACGTTAGAGCCAGTGGTTGATCTAGTTCCTAGAGGAAACTTTGTAGAAACAAGACCGCAACCAGTCAGCTAGTTGAAGCAAATCTAGCAACATTGAGACCCTACTAATACTGTTAAGATAAGTACCGAACTTTCAAAAGAATGAGAATTCAAACTAGTTTAATTTCTTTTTCTAAAAAAATTTAATGCTGATCATTTTGCATGCTCTCCAGCTAATATGCCAGGAATAAATTCTAATTTCATATGCCATCATCTCATGGTAGATATTAGGGTAAAATCGGTGAGTCAGCGAAAGAGGAAGATGCGAGAAGAATGGTGTGAGATGGTGAAGGCAGAGGCCAACTCATTATTAGAAGCAGCTTTTATCAGAGAAATCCAATATACTACTTGGCTGGCTAACGTGGTTTTAATCAAGAAGGCAAATGGAAAGTGGAGGATGTGCACAGATTACATGGACGTAAACAAGGAATGTCCCAAAGATTCATACCGGCTACCAAACATCGATCGACTAGTCGATAGTGCTACTGGATTCCAGTTCACGCCCTTCATGGATGGCTACTCAGGATACAATCAGATCAGAATGTACCCAACAGATTAAGAAAAGACCGCCTTTATAAATGACATATCAAATTTTTACTACAAGGTGATGCCCTTCGGGTTGAAAAATGAGGGGGCCACATATCAACGTCTAATGGATAGAGATTTCATTGAATCCACATAAGTGCACATTTGGAGTCAAGTCGGGAATTTTCTTGGGATTCATGTTATCATCATGGGAGATAAAGGAAAACCCTGATAAGTGCAGGGAGATGTTGGACATCCACAGGTCGACCTCAGTAAAAGTGGTACAAATATTGACAGAAAGAGTGGTGGCGCTATCCCGGTTCATGTCAAAAGTTGGTGACAGGGCATACTGTTTCTTTCAAAGTGTTCAAAAGGCCAAGACATTTTAGTGGTCAGCTGAGTATGATGAAGCTTTTGAAAAGATCAAGTCATTTTTTATCAGCTCCTCCTGTCTTAACACATCCTAAATCAAGGGAATCCCTAATCCTGTACATGTCGGCATCCGAACTAGCCATAAGCGTTGTATGGGTATGGGAAGATGAAGGAGTTTGACAACCCATAAATTTTGTCAACTAGGCGCTACAAGGAGTAGAGGTAAGGTATTTTCTCGTTGAAAAGATAGTTATATATCTAGTCATTGTGGCTAAGAAATAGCGTCAATATTTCCAAAGCCACAACATCATAGTTCGGACAGACGTTCCCATTCGGGCGATCCTACAAAAGCCCGACCTCGCAGGAAGAATGATTAACTGGGTAGTAGAGTTATTGGAATTTGATATTCAGTTTAAAAGCTGAAAGGCAATCAAGTCACATGTGTTGTCATATTTTTTGGTGGAGACGACTCTAGTGGCTACCACGGAAGTAAATTCAGCCCGGTCCTAGTGGGTGGATGGAGCTAGTAATGTCAATGAAGGAGGAACTGGGGTCATATTAGAGGGACCTGACGGGTTGATTGTGGAACAATCATTGAAGTTTGACTTCAAGACTTCAAATAATCAAGCTGAGTATGAAGTTTTCCAAGAGTGATTCGCATCAATTAACAAGTCAATTATCAAATACTTACCAAGTGATAGGTGAATGACTTATTAAATATTTGTAGGTTCTACAAGGCCTAGTCTATCGCTTCAAGGAATTCAACATCAATCATGTGCTAAGAGATCAAAATGGGCAAGCCGACTTGCTTCCTAAGTCGGCCAGTATAATGAAAACAGTAAACAACCGCAAAATAATAGTTGAGATAATCAAGATACCTAGCACAGAAGGGGAGGCGATCAACGCATTTGCCAAAATGGAAAGGAGTTGGACAAAGCCAATTATTGAATACATTTGAGGTATATTCTTGAGGACAAGATAGAGATCAGAAAGATGGAAAAATGGGTTGCCAGATACACTATTATCGGAGAAGAATTGTATCGAAGAGGTTTTTCCTAGTCGTTGCTTAGATGCATTACAAAATGATCAAGAAGAATTTGTCATGAAGGAAATCCATGGTGGCACTTGCAGTAGTCACATCAGAGGGCGATCTTTGGCTACCAAGGTACTTAGGGTGAGGTATTATTGGCCCACCCTACGAGACAACAGCAGGAAATTCATAAAAACTACGCAAAAAGTGTCAGTGATTTGCGAGCTTCCATCAGGCTCCTACAGAAGCCTTATTCGGGATCACCTGCCCATGGCCTTTCTACATCTAGGGAATTGACTTGTTGGACCCTTTTCCGTGGCCACGGCTCAACAAATATTCTCACTAGTAGAGGTAGATTATTTCATAAAGTGGATAGAGGCCCCACCTCTCGCAAAAATCATCGTCGAGAATGTTGCCAAATTCCTATGGAATGACATAATTTGTTGGCATGGGCTACCCTCCACAATTGTATCTGACAATGGAACTCAGTACACCAGAAAGAGGTTCACATATTTCTGTAATGTATTCAACATAAAAAAATGTGTTCACATTAGTAGAGCATCCACAAATCAATGATCCGACCGAAGCAGCAAACAAGATGATACCGAACGGGTTGAGAAAGAGATTGGAGCACGCGAAAGGTAAATGGGTGGAGGTACTCCCAAATGTTTTGTGGTCTGACCCTACTATGATGTAGGCATTAACCTTAGACTCCCTTCAGACTAACATGTGGTTTTGATGCCATGATTCCCATAGAAATCGTGGAACCAAGCACGAGAATCCAGAGTTTTGACCAAATAGGAAATGAAGAAGAGATCAAGCTAAGCTAGACATGCAAGATGAAGTTAGAGAGGTTGCCAGAATCCATCAAGCATAAACCAAAATCAGAACAGCCGACGATATAATACACTCTTGCTACCACAGGCCTTCAAAGTGTTAGACTTGGTACTGCGAAAAGAAGATGGACCTAGGAAGGCTTCTCATTATGGAAAGTCAGCAACGAAATGGGATGGACCCTTCTGCATTAATGACGAGATCGGATTAGGAACATAAGATTGGAAGAACTAGGAGGAAGGAACATCAAGAATATCTGGTACACGTCCCATCTGTGTTTATTATATTATTAAATCAAAATAATGTATTAAGTCCTCCTCGCATACTCTTTTTCCTTACGTGTTTTGGCCTAAGAAGGTTTTAATGAGGCACAACACTTTACTCAATAAAAGGACGATTTGTTACTTCTTATTCTTCAATCTTTTTTGGCTCACAAATTGAAAAAGTCCTACTCATCCCAACTAATTTAATCATCGGCTGAGACTTAAACATCGTAAATTGAAAAAGTCTTACTCAACCCGGCTAATTTAATCACCAGTTGTGACATAGGCATCACAAATTGAAAAAATCCTACTCATAACGGCTAATTTAATCACCGATTGAGTCTTAGGCATCATAAATTGAAAAAGTCAGACTCAACCCAGCTAATTTTGTCTAAATATGAGACTCAGGCATCACAAATTGAAAAATTCCTACTCAACCCGGCTAACTTAATACCTACTTGAGTCATATGCAATCTACAAATTTAAAAGGTCCTACTTAACCTAGCTAATTTAAATCTTGGTTGAGACTTATCCAATTTACCAATTTAAAAGTCCTACTTAGTCAGCTAATTTAATCCTCAATTGAGACTTAGGCAATCTATAAAATTCCTAAGCAATGCAAAACAAGGTGACAAGTAACCAACAAGTACAGTGAAAAATCACAAATCCATTGTTGTAGTGATAAAGATTCAATTAATACAAAAGCATTCCACAAGATTACATTTTAAGCAGGGGCATTCTCTTGATTGGAACCAGTATTCGCTTCGATGGCAGCTAGAACAAGCCCTTCATCCTTGGTAACTAATTGATATGAGAGCTTTGATACAACGATATTCAGGGCAACTACTTTGATTTGTTGAACAATGAGTGCAAAGCCTTCGTTGTGCATGTCAAAAAGCTACCCTTGCATATTGGGAACTTCCGACTTGAGCTTTTTCTCGTCCGCCTTCTACTTTTCAGCCCGAGACTTCTAGATGCTTACGGTGGATGCATGAGAATTTTTCTCTAAACTGAGATAAGACACTGCTTGATCATACAGTGATTTAGTGGTGTCCAAATTATTTTGTAGTTCTTGATTTTTGGTCTCCAGATTAGTCGTCCATGCTACTTTCGAGGCCCGGTCGGCACTTAGCTGCTCGTACTCATTCTTCAAAGCTTCGTATTTTTCCTTCTTAGCTTCAAGCTCTTTACACAACTTTTCCTTCATCTTTTCAAAGCATTTATGAGTAGAGTTGAAATCAAACGGACATTAGGTATCTGAAGCCATGGCTTGATCCTTCTTGGCAAGTGCCAATTTGAAGGCGCCAGTCTAATCCTGAATCTGGATGTTGGCTTGGTGACTAAGAAAAGCCATATGTAGGCTATGTCTCTCCAACATGGTGAAGAATTTTTCATCACTCATGTTTTCCACTGACTGCACATCTTGTGGAAGAGATAAGTGATCTATGATGAAATCGCTGTCATCTAGTTTATTATTCCAGAGAGTTTGGGTCTCGTTACTTTCATCTTCACGTTCAGAAGATGTTTAATGATGTCTTTTCACCCCTCAAGAACTCTCCCTTGCACCAATGTCATCCAAATCTGCACCAAAGATGGGCTTCTTCCCCACCGGCCTATCTTGCAAATTAAACACGCGTTATGTAATAGGACAAGTAGGTTGAGTAATAGCAATTATAGAGCTATTCGGAGGCGGGGGAGGAGGAGGAGAGACTTCGGTTTTTGGAATGGCGCCAGTTTCAACTAAAGGTGGAGTATGGGCAGTTGGAAATGTCGGCATGATGATGTTTGCGGAAGGCGACCCGAGATCAATACTTTCCTATTGTAGAGTTTGCAGAACCTAGTGAGATCAGCGGCAATCACCTTTCCCATGGATTTTTCAAAATGTAAAAAAGTCCATAAGTGAACTAGCAAAACATAAGAATAAATCGTGAAGTACCCACCAAGGTAGTTCTTAAGAAAAACATTGTCTTTCTCACAATCAACTAAGACTTTGGAGCTGAGTTGAAAATGCTCTAGGAACTCAATCTCTAATTTCTCAAGATAGGATAACTCTGAGCGTGATTGGGCCAATAGACCTGGCCTCAGCCCACCATTATACAGGAAACGTCGAGGAACCTTTGGCAATGCACAGGGGAGAACAATCAATGGGCTGAGCCCACCCTAACACTCTAACAAACTTATGTTCAAAGTCATCCTTGTATGAATCGGTGTATGCAGATAACAGTTTACACTCAGTTTTGTAGTTAATCGAGCTCCACCTTGACCTTCCAATCTTATTTTTGGGATTTCTTCTTGATAGCCCGCCTTTGGTTTGGAAAAAGTATAAGAACTTTCCAACGGTTAGCAACTGTTGTAAGAATTCACATAAAATCTCAAAAGCTCGGATAAATACCCATGCATTAGAATGAAGTTGGGAGGGGGCGACTTGGATATGCTAAAGGAGGTTACATTCCAATTGGGAGAAAAGAAGATGCACACCGAGCTTATGAAATTATGTATCATAAAAATAACAAAAAGGATGAGTTCCCCAAAAAATATTTTTAATTAATATTATTATTAAGTATAAATTATTGATTAAAAATAATTTATTAATGTAATATATTATAGCATGTTTAAATAATTTTTATCAGCACAAAAATACTTTATTGAATAAAGTATTGAACAAGTAAAATTAATATTTTATTAGAATATTAAATTATATAAAAATAGTATATTCTTTTCTAAATGAATAATTTGCAAATTAAAACATTGATAACTCTAAACAAACATTTACAGAATTTAAATTGATTAAATTATATTTTAGATTAACTATATGTTTTACAAGTTATATAAATGAATTAGTTATATTAGGGGTGTTCACAGGTTGGGTCGACCCGACCAACCTGGGAAAATCGATCCGATTCAACTCGAAAATATCAGGTTGGTTTGGGTCATTGGGTATAATTAGGTAAAGAAATAACCAACCCGTAGCTATTGGTTCGGTTCTTGGGTTCGCATTGTCCCAACCCGCTGAAACCGACTCGACTCGAGGTAATGTAAATATGTATTTTTAAGTGCATTTTACTAATTTAACTATTCATTGCAGCTGTAACTAAGTAACATATGTGTTTATTTTGTGATCTTGTAAGCCTAATAGTGGTCTTCCTTTTCTTTTCTGGTTTACTGACTTAGTTATTATTCAAGACTTACCTACTTATTATTATGGATGACAATGAAACATGAATATTATGCACTATATAGAGACTTGATGGATGAATACATAGTTTTTTATCAATAGCATTGTTTTTGTAAAGAGTAAAAACAAAAATCTAGAACAAAATGAACAAATATTTTGTTAATTTCTATAACAGTTTTTTTTATGGGTAATATGTTTTTTATGGGTAATATGCAAAAACCCATGATCCGATCCCATCCAATAAGATTTTAATCAGTTTGGATCGGATCGGTTTTGCCTATAAAAATGAGCTGATCCAATCTAATCCGAACCGTATTGTTTTCTTTGGATTGAATTCCAATATCGGTTGAAACTGAACCAACCCGACCGTACACAATCCTAAGTTATATTATCTATTGAGATTTGATTTTTCACTACAAGAATGTTTAATATAGCCACGAAAATATCCGTGGCTAAAAAGCAAAAATCGTCGCTAATATAGCCTTTGCGACTATCGAGCCGTCGCTAAAAGTGACGTTGTTAATATTTGCAACCGAAATATCCCTTGCAAAATTTGTGACGGATATGTCCGTCGCATATTTGCCACAGTTATTTCCATGGCTAACGGGATTTTTTGGCATCACTTGTAGTCCGTTCAAATTTATGTTTGCAACGGATTAAGCCGTCATAAATTTGCGACAGAAAATACCGTGGCAACTTTGCCACGGTTATTTCCGTGACTAAATTCTTTTGGCGCCCAAAATTTTTTTTGGCACCACTTTTGGGCCGTCAAAAAAACATTTAGCGACAGAAAATGCCGTAGCTAATTTTTTTTTAAACAAAAGCTTCAAGATCATTAGCTCCGCGGTTGGAAATACAATTCGAACGTTGAGAAGAAGAAAGAACGATTGATAAGAAGAAAGAAAAAAGAGGATAAAGGAGGATTCTCTCATATCAGAGTTTGAGGTCGCCGAAGATGTAAGTCATTGGAGTTGGAGCTTCACCGGAAGCCGTTGGAGATGGATGTGTCGTGAGGTGTAGGGTGGTTAGAAGAGTGATTGGAAGAAGAAGTGAATGGAATAAGAGGAAGAAGAAGTAAATAAATAGGAAGAAGTGTATGAAAGAACGGACGAGATTAAAGAGAAATTGCAGTTGGGATCTCGTTAGCTTGTACCGCGTCACATGCCATCTTCAAATCAAATTTTAGCATGTGGCGCCAAAATTTAGCGAAGGAAATTTTCGTCACAAATATTGTCAAAAATAAAAAAAAATAAAAAATTGTTTTCGTTCAACAGTTAGCGACAGAAATATCCGTCGCAAAATTAGTGATGGAATTTTCCATCCCAAATATTTTCGAAAATAAAGAAAAAGTAAAATTTTTTTGGTTGAACGGTCCGCGAAGGAAATTTCGGTCACAAATATTTTTGAAAATTAAAAAATATAAAAAAAAATTTTGTTGAACGGTTAGTGACCGAAATTTTCGTCACAAATATTTTCGAATATTAAAAAAGATATTTTTTGTTGAACGGTTTGCGACGTAAATATCCCTCATAAATTAGCGATGGAAATTTCCGTCACAAATATTTTCAAAAATTTAAAAATAAAAAAATTATCTTTTTGTTGAATGGTTAGTGACGGAAATATCCGTAGCAAATTAGTAATAGAAATTTCCGTCGCAAATATTTTCTAAAATTAATAAAATAAAAAAGAATTTTTTTTTCAACGGTTTGCGACTGCCGGTACCGTCGCCATGACCCAAAAAAAGATTACCCTCCGTTAGCGACGGCCCGATTTGTCGCAAATTAGTGATAGCAAATTCCATTGCCCTACCCCTCCCCAAAATAAAAAAAATGCCTATTAGTAACGGCCCGATCCGTCGCAAGTTAGCGACGACCGGGACCGTCGCTCCCCCTCCCCAAAATTAAAAAAATAATTAAATGCGTGTTTTAGCTTTCCTATCGACGGAAATGTCCATCATAAATTTAGCGACGGTTATTTCCGTCGCAAATAGCCAACTTTGCATCGCTAATTAGCGACAGTATCAGGCCGTCACTAATTTTTTGTCGCTATTTCTGCACATTCTTGTAGTGTTTTTATATTCATAGGAAACTACAGTAACCGGGATTTGAACCTAGATACCCACCCATGCATGTCCCCTTGTGCTCACCAATTGAGCTACATGATTGGGACCTATTGAGATTTGATTGATTATAAAGCCTTTATAAATAATTTTGCATCTTAAAAAGATTAAAGTGACAAAATAAAAAATATATGTTATACATAAATAACTCTTTGTCGTGAATTTCGCCTAAGACCTCAAAATGTATAGATTCGATCCAGAGTCTAGGAGCTACTATTATAAGTAACGTTCTCCTAACCATTAAATCAAGATATGCTATTAATATTAAATAATAAAATAAAAATGCTTAACTTACAATAAGAGTCGTTAGATTACGAATTAAAATTTTATATTTCCTTTGAAAAATGATGGGCATCCAACACTCATGAAAATGAGCCCTAGGAGAGGAGGAGGGTCAGTTGCCCAAGAATTTGTCCCCTTTGAGCAATAAGCATTTCTAGGATTTTACCCGATCGAATTATTTACAAAAGATCATATTTTATTAAACACATAATACATTGTTATTATAAACGTGATATATGAATACAATTATTTTCCATTTTTGTTTTTCCTTAATCACTCTTTTCCTGTGTTTTTATTCTTATTGTTAATCTTTTGAATTTGCAGGCTAAGAAAGTCCATGGGTGAAGAAGCTATACCAGTGACCCATGCTTTGGCATAGAAATAACATTTTTTTTGTTTTCTTTTTTTTTAATATAAAGAACCTAATGATAAAAATTTGGGATTTTGTATAAGGATTTGTTCGAATATATGTATATATATATATAGACACACACACTAATATTGTGACATATGTGCTATAGAGAAATATATTTGTTCTAGACCGACATATCGATTTATCGATCATGTCGATCGTCATGTTAAATGTTATCTCAGTTAATCACCAATCTCGATATATATATATACTGAACAAATTACGGAAGATAATATCCGACATCACCCATATTGGACCGAACAAATTGGACTTTGAGCCCAAATTCATTCAGCACGTAGCTTATGGGCATGTGATTAAAACCATAGAGACTCCACTTTACATACATCTCATGCGTAACATCTCAAATGCATAACATTACTATCAAACACATTCTAATACAAAAACTGATGCGCCATTTTGCAAGTATAAGCCCCGACCATTCTAAAGTGGCGTCAAGCATTTTGTTCAGAAAAATATGCCATTTCTCCCTGAGAATTATTCTTTAAAAGAAAAATAAGATAAAACACGACCACAATCACAACACAGAAATTTAATGTGAAAAAATCCTCCAATTCGGAGGTAAAAACCATGGGAAGAACTCCGAAAAAAATTCACTATATTTCGAGATAAATACAATATCCGTCTTGTACTCTGACACTAGACATGAAAATATAGTGTACCGAGTGAGACCACACTCCTATTCAATTACTATAAATTTAGTAGTACCAAGTTGTATTAGATATGATACCCAACTGTTGGGGTGAAAATAATTTTAACCTTAGTCCAATTAGTCAGAAGGAGTAAAACACATGAATTTGACTATTATCATCTTTAAGTCAAAAGAAACATTCGTGATTCTAGTTAAAAGGGAATAAGTTATAAGAATCTTAGTCAGGAGTCACAAGAAGGTTCTAACTATCAATTGCTCTTCCCAAGTGACGAAGATATTTAGTAAGATGGAGATTGTACATTAGAAGCGCAACACAAGTCAAAATGATTTGTAGCGAAACACAAGTTCAAGTGAAAAAATTATTAGTTAGACCCGTTTCTTGTAAGAAAACAGTTCTTATATTATCTGACTAAGTCACAAGGCATTAATTTGGCCTAGTCAATAGGAGTTCTGACTAATAATAAGTAGTACCAGGAAAATTACTAAAATTTTGCTAAGTGCTGAAGACATACACAGGGAATCAGTAGGAAATCCATCTGATAAGACAAATATCGTGCTCCGACATCTTTCATGAAGAACACGTGCTAGAAGCTTGGTACAACAGTTTCCTTTAAATCATTAGGAACCATTTGCAATTAGACATGTGTATAAAACCAAAGATGATGCATAGAAAAGCAGTTACAAAGGACACATGTTGTGCAAACACACGAAGACACTTAGAACTGTTTATTTTATTTTATTTTCATTGTAACTACTATGGACTAGTTAGAGTCCAATAAATATAGGCCTTGAGTTTAGATTTCGATACATGCGTTTACTGCAAACCAAGGCCAACTATCCCAAATACTTTTGACACCAAAAAATATGGCTAAGATGCCCAAGTCAGATACCCTCAGTGCACAACATCCATTGCTACAAATGGTTACTATCAGAGTTATACGTAAGTTTAAGGATTAACCCCTTTGAGCATTCTTTCTGCCATTCTTTTGTATCTGAATCTCTTAATAAATTCAGTGTTCTTATGTATTTTCATTCAAAATTGTGTATGTTCTTATGTATAAGTTCATATATCTTTGTCTCTGGGTATTTGTTTAAGTATTAATCAATGTCTTCGTACAATAATGCTTTTTGACTAATATTCATTCATTTTATTTAAAGTGTTTGCTCTTCATTTTGTTTTAACAATATTTATTAAATTAAGTCACTAAATCTATTTTTGTGACTAAACTAATTAAAAAGAATCCAAATGAAGTAAATTCCCTTCCTCGACATGAGATCTTGGAATTATTAGTTAAAAATTCCTTAAACAAATTGGCACGCCCAGTGAGACAATAAAATTTAGTGTCACGTCATTTTCCTTTTCGTGTTTAATTTGCTGCACAAGATCATACTTGTTACTATAGCAAATTTCACTTTTTTTTAATTTTGTTTTGGATGTTTGTTTTTTATTTATTAACGTGTTCAATAATTATAACACGTCTTTTGCATCTATATATGCGTTCATCTATTGAAAATCATCAATATCTGTTTAAGATAATTTTTCACATTCTGTGATCATTGACAAGGGCTTTATATTTAGTTGGTTATTGGCATAATCCCTGCATGTGTTTTCTGACATTCTTTAAATAGCTTCTTTGTCTTTAAATTTCGACTACCCTTTGTTCCCTATGCAATTGCGTAATGGAAGAATTTTAAGTAGCCAGAACCCCTTTGAAATGATGAATTCCACGGCAACTGATATTGCCAATGATATGACCAGTGTGGTCAATCGTAATGAGGATAATAATCCAACCAACCCTCAGGGGAATGTAGTTGGTAATTCTAATTACGAAGGAAATCCAAATGAAATGATCATTGTCATTAGTCAGATAGATTTCCCGACTACTACTCTAGAAAATAGTAATAATATTAATTTGAGAATGCCTCACACCAACATATAATCACACCTCCTACATTTGCAACTATCGATGCTATAAATCCAACTAGCCCTCTGACTTTGGCCGCAGGATTGGCCAGAGGGAATAATAATATGGACCCTGTATCTACTACGATTAATAGGGCTAGTTGGATTCCCCAATCATAAAATCCTTCGACCATAAGGACAAACTCTATAGGCATGTCCAGTGATTTACCTTAGAACACCATTCTAACTATTAGACATCATATGGGTGATTCTAATAGGAAAACGGCCACTGTGTTGGCCGAACAAATGACATATGTCTTTACTCCTCTTATTAGAGAAACTGGACTTGTTTATGATCAATTAGCTCATTAGATGAGTTGAATGGCTGATGTGTTCAACGTACCAAGTAATAATAATAATAATAATATTCCCCAGTCACGAATTCTCAGTGACCAACCAGGGAATCAAGTTAGTTCTCAAGGGAACCAAGCCCCCACCAACATTCCTCTGACCAATCAACCTGTGAATGGTTAATCTCCCACAAAATTGAATTAGAGTGCTTATGCTCCAATATCACCATCAACATCAAAATCTAAACCATAACCATAATCAAGCTATTACACAACCTATGGTCTAGTCAAACCATTTGGAAAATAATGCCTTACATTAATGCCTTACATTAATGCCTTAATCCTCCTCAGAATATCCCAAATAACCAACTTCAATATCAGAATGTCCAACAACAAGTCAAAAACCAAAATATTAAATGCATGGTTGATCAAACCCTCAATAGACATGGTTTTAATATAGGGATGACTAATAGAATGCTTTTTTGCATCTCCCTTCCCTGATGAGGTTCAACTTATGGATTTACCTAGAGGCTATAACATGCCTAATTTCACAAAGTTTTTTGGGGAATTGGGTGAATCAGCAGTAGAGAAAATTGCTCGGTACACCCTTGAATGTGGGGTTCTTGTAGGGTCAGAGGTCCTAAAATAAAATGTTTCCATAGTTTCTGCCTAGAGAAGCATTCTCTTGATTTACTACTTTGAATCCCAATAGTATTAGATCATGGGTCCAATTAGAGAGACAATTCCATGAACATTTCTAAAGGGGAGAAATAAGAATAGTCGTCATAAACTTAGCCAACATTAAAAGAAGGCATAATGAGTCAGTTGACAAATATTTATCTTGATTTAGACAACAGAAGTCTAGATGTTCAACTCACATTCAAAAATTTGAATTAGTCATGATGGCTATCAACGATTTTGACTATTAAGTTAAGAAAAGGTCCTTGACCATCATATAATTGATATGGCCCAATTGATGTATACAGTAAGGCATGTCGAGAACTTGTATGTTGAAAAGCTATCTGGCAAGAAAATAGTCAGAAAAGAAAAAGTTGCATATCTAGATATGAGTAATTCAATAGAATCATGCTCATCTTCTCATGCAAATGAAATTGAAATCCATGTGATTGAGTTAAAGCCAAGGCCACCTTATGTGTATAAAGCACAGAGTCATAGTAGTAATAAAGAAAACAGTAAAACTACTGCTTAGAGTCAGAAGGTGTATGGACTTGATATAACAAAAGCTAGTATGATCTTTGATGTGTTAGGTAAAGATTAACAAATATCAATTTCTAAAGATCATAAATTTATCACCCCTAAACAACTTTAAGGTCAAGGGACGAAAGTATTGTAAATTTCACAACAAAATAGGTCATATTACTAAAATTTTTGTATGTTTCGAGGATTTGATTAAACAAACCATGAAAAAAGGAAGATTGAAGTTTGAAGAGAAAAAATGCTCCTATGATGGTTGACTCTGACCCCTGCTTTAAGAAGCCAACTATGTGGAGCCTGTTGATTTTGAAATCAACATGGTGAATATCTTAGGGGCTAATATGCCCACTAATGCTGACTATGTTTTAAGTTAGTTTGACAAGTATAATAAAACAATTTTTCCTAAAGACAGAGAACCTCTCATTGACTTTTTGAGGAGAAAGAAAAAGGAAAGGAAGCACATTGCCCTCTGCTCAATATGCAAAGTGTTTTATGATGAAGATGTTGCTAGACACTTGTTTAACGTGTATTTTGCCAAACCAATAATGTGTATTTACTTCCTCTAAGGTTCTCTATTTTTTTAGTATAGTCGCGTAAATAGCAAGACTCAAACAAACTTCTTATTAATTAAAAAAAAATGCATTCTGACCTAAGAACAGATTCAATCAAAAAGCATTTTGAAAACATGCAAGTATTAGTATAGATACTCAGAGACATAGAATATGAAAGTCATATAAGAGAACACATATAATCGAGTGGGTTTCCTATGTTAGCCATGACGTCGTATATGCTATTTGTGTGTGACTTAGGCATTGGTGTTAGAAGTGCTTGCATAGATTGCCTTAGTTTGCATCAAATAGCCCGTCCCTATAATTCTAATTAAGGCCTCAATGGCCTCTATATATAGTACTTTGACCATGCAGAACAGTTACAATGCAAAGGAAATAAAAGAAATTAAATTAAATTTTAAAGTCTCCAAATTGCTCTATAACACGTGTCCCTAGTAGTTAGTTCTTATGTGCGCTCATCTTCTGAATTTTTGAGAAAGCACATGTGTCTTTTAGTTATTTGTTCCCATATGATTGCATTGGAAATTACTTCTTGTGCATTGACGTGTCTATTCAAAGAAATATCTCCTATTGGTTCCATGTGCAAGGATTTTAACTTAGCCAATTTCATATATGATCTTCATAATATGAATATTTAAGTTAGAACCCTCTCTGACTAAACAAATGCATTACTGGTTAATGTGGTCAGAGTAGAGTTTCAGAATCATCTTCTGACCACAAACGTCTTCTAACAAACTAAGCATCTCTCTACCCAATCAATGGTCAAAGTCTTGTTTCTGACTATATTGACAAAAGAATAACTTGAAAATATTGATCACTATCACTTATTCTCTTTGACTAACTGGCGTGAGGTTAAATTTATTTTATCCCAACAACACTATTAGCAGACAGAGTTCAAGAAATACTATAATTAGCTCCGTTCAAGGCATAGGAATGCTAGATAGGAAAGATACAAGAATGGGTGGAGTCTGACGTGCCCTGCACCTAGAACCTATCTACCATGATCAAATGCACCCGATGGCAAGTGGTAAGGACCCTTTGACATAGGAATGGATCATGGATAGAAGTTTTACCCACCTTCTTACAAAGATAAGTCCTCTGGTTAGAAACATGCTGGTTAGAAAGAAGGTGTGGCCTCTAATTTCCCAAGAAATGACTATAACCAAGCTTGGTTTGGACTATGAAAAGATAGATGCATGTCCAAATACTTGTATGTTGTATTGGGGTGCAAAAGATAAAAATAGGCAAACATGCAAAGTTTGCAACACATCCAGATGGAAACAAAATACCAAAGATGGTGGAGTTGAGACTTCTAATGATGGCATCACTAAGAAGAAGAAGGTTCCTGAAAAATTCCTTCGTTTTTTCCCCTTATACCATGTTTACAAAGATTGTTTCTGTCTTTGAAGACTGCTAATGATATGAAATGACATAGTATGGATAAAAACAATGATGGCATGATGAGGCACCCAAGAGATTCTAAAGTGTGAAAAATGTTTGATTCAACAAATACTTTGTTTGTATCTGATCCACGGAATGTGCATCTTGCATTAGCAACAGATGGTTTGAATCCCTATGGAAGTATGAGTGCAAATCATAGCATATGGCCGGTTATTCTCATTCCATATAACACCCCTCCTTGGATGTGTATGAAGTCGACATCTTTTGTCCTCTAAATGATAATTCTTGGAAAAAGAATGCCAGGAAATAATATAGAAGTTTACTTGTAACCTTTAATCAAAGAGTTGAAGGAACTTTGGCATCAAGGTGTGGATACTTATGATGCTTCCATGAAAGAGATGTTCAAATTACATGCAGCTCAGATGTGGACGATTAGTGACTTTCCTGAGTTAGGAACTTTGTCTGAGTGGAATACATACACTGGACTAGCTTTTCCGTCTAGTAAAATTGACGCTAAACCTTGTCATCTCCCTTTTAGTAAAAAATGATGTTTCATGGGTCTCCGGCGTTTCCTTGACCAAAGGCATAGAATTAGATTGAACAGGGCCAGATTCAATGGAGAACAAGACATGCGTAATCCTCCAAGAACATTATCTAGTTCTGAAATTGTTGAACAAGTACAAAATATTGATGTCATATTTGGTCGGAAAATAGAAAAAAAAAACAAAAAGGTAAGCGAAGACGTGGTAGTGAAGGTGCTTCTAAAGGCAAAACACAACAATGGAAAAAGAAAAGCATTTTTAAGCTTCTATATTGGGAATATAATTTGTTGCGTCATAATCTTGATGTAATGTATATAGAGAAGAATGTCTGTGACAATATCTTATTTACCTTTCTAAATGATGGTGCAAATTCAAAAGATCATCCCTCTACTCGAAAAGACCTTAAATACATGGGCGCAAAACATGAGCTTTGACCTAATGAGAATGGAAGGTATCCTTTAGTAGTGTATCCAATGACCAATCAAGCTAAGAAGGCGTTCCTATCAACATTAGAGAACATCATAGTGCCAGATGGATATTCAAGCAACATTTCTAGGTGCATTGATGTTGATAATCATCGATTGAAAGAGATGTTAAAAAGTCATAACAGTCATATACTAATGGAGCAATTCCTCCCAATTGCCACGTGAACAGGATTGCCTACCAAGGTTTTGGCAACTTTAATTGAGATATGCTTATTTTTTAGACAAATTTGTGGTAAAGTGTTGTGTCCAACAACTTTAGACAAATTACAAATACAAATTGTGCTCACTTTGTGCCATATGGAGATGCTTTTCCCCATCATTCTTTATGGTCATGGTTCATTTGGTTGTTCACCTCAATGAAGAAGCTAAGCTTGGAGGTCCTGTCCATTATAGATGGATGTATCCTATAGAGAGGTATGAAATACGTTATATTTACCTAGTATTTGGATGTCTTGTCCATATACTCATTCTTATAATTTTCTATGAATTAATAGGTACTTAGGCCAACTAAAATCCTATATAGGAAACAAGGGAAAACTAGAAGGATCTATACCAGAAGGATATCTAATGCAAGAGATTTTAACATTTTGCTCAAGGTAATTAGATGATATTGAAAAAGGTGGAATTGACCACGTCGTGTTGATGATGGGCATGATGATACACAACATAAATCATGAGTAACTGAATTATTTCTCTAAGTAGGAAGGCATGTTGGTGGTTCTTCATATTTCATGCTTACATCAATTGAAAAGTTACAGGCTCATAGGCATGTACTTACCAATTATCCGTTAGTTGATTCTTATCTCCAATAAGTATTTCTTATATTTATATTTTCCAAATATTCTTGCAAAACTTCTAATGGCATAAACATATATGTAGGGAATTTATATTAGAGGTGTTGTGCGGAGGCAACTAAGGCGCCATACTAGGAATTCAACTGAAATTGTTAAGGTTCATAGGGAATTCGTTAGTTGGTTTTTCAAATGTGTGAGTAAAATTGATGACAATCTTTTTATTTTGTTCTTTCATAAGTATAAATGACGCTAAAATTAATAATTTTTTTAGATCTTTCAAGATGTCAATAATATTAAGCTTAATTACACTTTTGGTCCAAGATGTTTTCAATTTTCGCAAATTTAATCCCCCAAGTTTTAAATTCGTGAATTGGATCCCCAAATATTATCTTTCTGTCCATCTCTGTTAATTATTTAACCGACAAATCGGTCTACTCATTTAAAAAAAATCATTTAAGTTAATTTTAATAAAAAACAAAAAAAATAAATAATAAAGAAAAAAATAATTTTCACATCAGGTATTGTCACCCCTAAGTGTGAGTATAAGATTTTTTTTATTAAAAAAATGATAAATTGCAATAATCTCCCTTAAGGTTTGGAAAAATTGCATTTCACCCTAAATTTTATCAAAATTAGTACTCCACCCCATTTTGGTTAGTTAACTAACATTTTTGGCCTGTCAATCTATCACATAAGTATTAAAAATTATTTTAAATGTTAATGGAGGGTCCATAACTTGCATATGTGACAAACTGACATGATATAAACGTTAGTGGTATAACAGTTAACTAACGTTTTTACCTCGCCAGTCTGCTACATCAGCCTTAAAAATATTTTTTAAAGTTAACAAATGGACATCTTTATAGATGTGATAGATAAGAACGACAGAAACATTAACTAGGTCAACAATCAACAGTTAACCATTAAAGAAATAGAGTGAAGTCCTAATTTTTGTAAAATTTAGAGTGAAATACAATTTTTCCAAATCTCAAAAGAGATTATTGTAATTTATCCTTAAAAAAAATTATGCATGGTTGGGTGGCGTTGACGTGGTCGCAACAGGGAGAGGAAGGGAATAAATAAACAAGTCACCTGCATTGCGTGTGATGAGGTAATAAAAAGAAAATACTATAATAATACTAATAAATAATATAAATAATAAATAGAAAAAGAAGAAGACGCGGGGAATCTTTGATTCCACACCTCCCTCCCTCCTTTCCTCTCTTCTCTTCACATTTCCCTATTCCTTCTTCAATCTCCAATCTCCAATCTTCAATCTTCAATCTTCAATGGCTGAGAAGCAGCTCAATCACGAGGAGGAAAATCCTCTTCTCCACCGATCCGACGAAAAACCCAAGCCCGAACCAATGCCCTCGGAGTTTCTTCTTGGTTGGACCGCCGATGGCCTCCCTCTCGGCCAAGGCGACGTTGTTGGCCAGCCCATGGGCCGGGCTCCCTGGAACTCTAGCCTCTGCGCTTGTCTCGGCCAAAACGATCACTTCTGCAGCAGCGATCTTGAAGTTTGTATGTCCTCTCTCTCTCTCATTCGGAATTTTGAGCTTTTAGGATTTGTGTCATTGATTTTCGAAATTTATTGCTGATTTATTCTCAATTCTTCTGCCTTTCCTGTTTTTATGGAACAGATAATTAGCCTAATCAATTGTGTTTTGCGAATAGCAAAAATTCTGTAGAATTAATTTTCCTATCACATAAAATTGGTATTTAGGGATTCATTCTCATATAAAACTCATCCTTCAATTTTTTATTTTCAATGGTGCTTTCGTCCAAGCTATATGTATGCTTTGTTTGTTTCGTATAAGCTATTATCTATGACTTATTGAAATTTGCGAGCATAATAATCCGAAAACCTTATGCCTTTTGGCTAATTCAACTGCAGAAAGATCAGCTGAGTTTTTGTTTGGTTGAATCTACATTGTAGGTTTTTCTTGTGCAACCTTGCCGTGGAATTAGACTTCTTAATGCTAAACTATTAGAATTGGTTGGAAACGTTTGTTCTTTTATTTGTTCCATAATAATGCTGTTTGCTTTTTGTATTTTATCGCAAGAAAAAAAAATAATGAAACAGTGATCTTATTATTAGGTGAAAATGCTTGTGGATATCCATTTGATGTGTTTGTTCTGGGTCTTCTCTGTTTGATAAGGCAAAAAAGTATCACAAATGACGTGTTTTATAAGATGAAAAGATCATATTTATCAACTTCACTTACTTTTGAACTTGTGACGAGCTAGGTCTTCTTGGAAGCGTGGCTCCTTGTGTGCTGTACGGAAGCAATGTTGAGAGACTTGGATCTGTTCCTGGGACATTTGCCAATCATTGTTTGCCTTATTCTGGCCTGTATGTAATTGGGAATTCCTGCTTTGGTTGGAATTGTCTTGCACCTTGGTTTTCCTATCCTAGCCGTTCTGCTATTCGCCGGAGGTTCAATTTAGAGGTAAACTACTATTTTTTTTATTGCTTTCCTCTTATTATGTAGTGATAATGTGCTAGGAAACCTTCTAATGGGAGGGTATATTCGTGGAAAAATTGTTGGTCCCTATTTGGACAAGGGAATCAACATGACTTAGGACTTAGGAGTAACTAACTGCCAGCACGACCATAAGAGAAGATTGATATACAATGAAATTTTTGGGAATCTATGTTGTAAAAGTGAAATATAGAGAAAAAAGCAGCAACAGGATGTATTGACTAACAGTGGATAGGGTCATAGGAGAGATCAGGACCTTACAATTCTCGGATGCCTCATGCTACTATATCTATTTTGTTGTTCAGTCTTGTAAACTGCTGTAAATCCTCCTACATTTCTGATTAAAGTGGAATATTATGGTGCAAAGTACAAACACTTTTGTATTTGCTCCATTTCCTGCAATAATGTTTTATGGCTAAGAGACGTAGGATGAGAGGTGTAGGAAGAAAAATGAAATGAAGAGAGAAAGTGGGTGATGTTGTAGGAAAGGAAGAGTGATAGGAAGAAGTAAATTGTGAAAGGAGATATAAGAGAAAGATGGAATGAGATGATAATAGTAGATAAAATAATATAATATGACACACATAACCCCAAAAACTGATGTTATCTTGACTTTGATTTAATTGCTTTATATATATATATATATATATACTGGCTAAGAGTTGACACTAGCACCAGCATAAGATATGCAGTACAACACAAATAGACAACATTCAACATGCAGACTAGGTTTTCTACTCTAGTTGGAACATTTGGGCTCCCCATCTTTCAAAAATATGATAAGAAAATCTTTCCATATCTAAAATCCTGGCTTAGAAGCATAATTTAAGAAATGTAACGTATTAGGAAAGTAATTTTAATCTGCTCAGTTATTATTTATTCTTTTGAAACCGATGTTGATTCTGTTGTTTGCGGGTTACCAAGAAAATAATGGTCCTTTTAACAGGAGGTAAATTGGATTGGTTGAACAACTTTGGTATTTTAATTTTTTTATAGGTAGGTTTTGTAGGGAATTGGTCTGCTTGAAGTTTTGTTCCGTTTAACTTGAGGTTTATTCCATATCAACTTTGTAGTGTTTAAATTTACTTAAATGGTATCCTCTACTCTAGTAATTCATATGTATTTCTTTATTTCATAGATGAAAAACCTATGAATTAAATTCCTGATTGATAGAAATGAGATCCGCCTTTAGTTTCCCACCTTTTTTATCCTCATAACACTTTTTGCTTCACTCTCCCTTTAGCACAACTCACGATATCAGATTCCTATGATATTATTTTACATAGAAAAAAAAAAATCCTTGTATAAATTGTATATGCTCCTTGGAAATCAGGGAAGCTGTGAGGCACTCAATAGGTCCTGTGGATGCTGCGGAAGCTTTTTGGAAGATGAGGTGCAGCGTGAACAGTGTGAGTCAGCATGTGACTTGGCAACTCATGTCTTCTGTCATGTGTGTGCTCTCTGTCAAGAAGGCCGCGAGCTCCGTCGTAGGCTGCCTCATCCTGGCTTCAATGTTCAACCAGTATTGGTTATGATTCCCCCATCCGAGCAGACCATGGCACGCGGGGTTTGAAAATATTCTCCCTCATCTTGGAAATGCTATTCTTGTGTATGTTACTGTTTGTCGTTGAACCGTGGTATGACTTTTACCTAAAGTGGATTGTGGCTGTGTTGAATTTTGTGGTATAAGAACGAACTTGGAACATGATCATAATTTCAGTTTGCTTTCCTGCTGATTTGTATTATATACATATATAGATATATAGATTGTAATGATATGGGAGGGATTTCCTCCCTACTGTCATGCATAATTATTTTGTACAATTTAATCAAATGAAAGAACATGTTACATTAAGAGCTTTTTATGTACTTTTGGTTAGTTTCATCACCCTCAGGCTTCATAGTCAAACAATTTTGATTCTAGTGGCTGAGAAGTGAAACTTTGTGTAACAGCTTCTCGATTCGAACTCTTGAAGATATACTTTCACTTATATAAAAAAAATCAGCAGACATAATTTGGACAAAAAAATAAAAAAAATCAAAACTCAGCAGACATAAGAACACTCAATTATGTTTGGGGATGAGAAAAAGACTGAAGTTTTGTGCCTAGCTAGAGGCTCCAGTTTGAAATCCTGTCTGCATATTAATATTACATCAGAGCGGCATGTATGGATGAAGATGATGTTAGGATGCTGAATAAAAAGCTTGTAAATTCTTCTTATCAGCCTATTTAGATGACAGCTCTTTTTTTAGAGCTTTTCCTACGTATCTTTTTACTACTTTGTATAGTAATTATTAAATGAAAAACAAAAATGCAGTTTGTGCCTTGAAATTATGAAAAATAGTTAATGCATGTTTTTCTTAATATGTAAGAAGACTTATAAGAATATTTAGTAGGAGAATTTAGAATTATTCTTTTCTTATGGTCCCACTCTTTTAGAATCGCTATCAAGGAAGATGAGTCACTTTCTATTCTAATCCCGGTATCATCAGCTTCTTTCGCAGTGGTGAACACCAGGTACATGCCCAAACTTCAGCTTGCAAAGCTGAGCAGTGGCCAAGCCTTTTACCAAAGCTCAGAAAAAAAAAAAATCCAAATTCGTTACGTAACAGTTCACCACAAGCTGAAAGTCCAGGATTGTGTTTGGAAACTCTGAGTGTTCAGCTTTAACTCTTTAACCATCGCATTGGAGGGCAGTTCTAAAGCAAGTATAAGCTGAGCATTTTTTAAATGAAGTTATTTCTTATCCTTTTAAATATAATTTTCTATAATTTTCTGATTAGTGAGTCAGGTTGTTCCTTTGACTAGTGGCGAAAGAAGATTTGTTATTCTAGGGTCTTATAATCCTCCTAATCCTCCTAACATTATTGAGGCTTATTGTTCTATGTTCCCTACTTCTTTTGATACCATTCTTGCTAATCTTGATGGTATCAAAACTGATTCCTTGACAAAATCCAACAAAATGTTTAGAAGAGCTTGTCCTGCCTCAAAGGAGGACTATATCAAATGGATAAATAGGTTAGAGCCTATCAAAGGTGACTCTTGGAAGAAAATAGGTATTTATGAAGCAATTATGTTGAGTACATCCTCCATTAAGTATAATTATCCCATGTTAAATGTTGTTTTGCTCTTTTCGCATGCTCCAACATCCACATTCCACTTTCCTTTGGGAACGTTTACCCCAACATTGTTTGATCTTGCTGTCATTGTTGGTGTGAGATCAGATGGCTTCTTACCTAACTTTTATTTTAGTAAGGAATTAGATGCACCTATTAAAAAATGATGAAGGAATTATATGCTTCCCTATACCCAAATCTTGACTCTCTTGCCTTTAGAATTTTCATGGACAAAAACATGAAACAAGGGTCAAACCCTATTTCAGGTTCTAAACATGTAGCCTTTCTTTTGTATTGGTTGGCCGAGTATGCTTTCTGCTCAAAATCTATGGCAATTTCTGCTAATTTGATTTTTATTGCCATAGCCCTCCACTTAGAAAAATCCTTCTGTTTAGGTACCCTATTGTTAGGATACTATATAAGAATTTAGAGGAGGCTTCTGATTTGTTAAGGAAAAAGAAGGATCTCTCGAAGAGCTTTTCTAGAGTTTGAGATTCAGAGATTTCATATGGGTTCATCATCTTGAAGATTCATTGTGTTTTTGCATCAAAGATTACGACATTCTTGTTTCTATATTCAAGAAGATTGTTGGGGTTCATCATTCAATTGACCTAGTGTAGAAATTCTCCATGTTTGATCAATAATCAAGTCTCATATGTATCAATTGATTGCATTCTAGGTGAACTCCTTCATTTTTCACTGTTGTTGTTTTAAATTGTGATCTTGTAACATTGTAATTTTGATTGTTGGATTTTGGTGAGTGCACAAGTGGATCAAGTGCTTTGCACCTCTAACTCATAAAACTTGTTCTCCCTTGTGGTTCTAAGGATTTTGGGGGACAATAGGCTTGCCCAAAGAGTTTTCCTTGTATTGTGCATACAAGGTGTTTGATAAAATTCCTAAGAGGAATCTTAGGTGCTTGATTGCGCAAACCTAAAGGAGGTTCTTTGAGTGGCTTATGTGAAAGTTCTAAGTGGTAACCTAGGCATTGCATGTTGTGCTAAGAGTGCAATTTCTAGTAGATTGTGAGATTCAACAAAGTGAGATCTTTAGGAGAAAATCCATGGGAGGGAGTCTTTTGGTGAAAATCCAAAGAAGGGAATATTTGGTGGTGGCGTAATTCCTAAGAGGAGCTTGCGTGGATTGAGAAAATCCTAAATGACTTTGTGTGATTGCTCAAATCCAATGAGAAAGTGTTCTCTTGGTAGAATAGTTGTTTGGGTAGTGGATTGCTATGTGTGGGAGATTCTTGTAACTCAAAAATTATTGTATATTCAATTGTGTGAATAGTGGAAAATCCAAACTAGTGATTGCTATGTTTGGGACTGGATGTAGGTGTTATTAGAACGCCGAACTAGTATAAATCGGTTGTGTTTCGTCTCTTTTATTGCTCTCTTGCTTTACTACTTGACACACGCGGATCACCTATTCATGTTAAGTGTTATATTGTAAATTGAACCTAAGAACTACTTGACAAACTACTTAAAACAAGCTTATCAAAGGTGTATCTCATAATCTTGTTTTCACATTCATTGGCTTAATCTAAACATATCCATACTATCATCTTTGGAGGGTTTACAATCTTTAACTAGCTCCAACATGCTTAAACTACAACAAAAATCTAACACTACCTAATTCACCCCCGTTAGGTAGTTCTCACACCCTATCATATCCTATAGCATCATGACTCATTCATAGGTGCCTATAGCACCTGGATTCTTTTATGCTATTTTTTATACTTCTTTTTCAACAATGAAGATTTATTATAACCAGAAGGAAACTCAAAAATTCATTTCCTGCTGCTAAGTCAATAAATATATTTACCACATAAAAAATTCTTCATAAAAAGTTCCAACTGTATTGAACATGTACCTTTTTCACATATAGGGCATGCACATTTTCCTTTTATACTATAATCGGACAAATTTCCATAAACATCAGTGTCCCACATTTGTTTCAAATCTTCAATTAAAGGAGCGAAGTACATGTCTAGGCCCAGAAATAAACACCGTCAAAATCATGTACTTGCGTTCATACAAAGCCAAGGCCGCAAATTGTATATCAACGAAATCACCAGCCACGTACTGTGAGTGCTACTTTGGATGCCATGTGGGTTCATCGCCTCAATGGAGAAAGCAAGACATATGTTTCTCAGTTCACGCCCGAGTTCAGGGTAGTCATGATCAAACTTAACCCATTGTGGTGAATCGGCAGGGTGACGATGTTTGTCGTATTTTACTCGCTCATCGGCATGACACGTCAATTGTTTTGCGTCTTATTCGCTGCTATACAAGCATCTAAATCTAGGTATTATGGGAAAATACCACATCACTTTGGCCAGTTTCAATTCCTTCTTGCATTGTGGGGCATTACATTTGGGACAGACATCCATTGCTTCATATTCATTTCAAAACAAGATGCAATCGTTAGGACAAGCATGTATTCTCTCATAACACATGCCAATTAAGAAAAAAATTTGCTTGGCCTCATAAGTTCAACAAGGAAAGACATCATCCTCGAGGAGCAACTCTTTAAGAAGACAAAGTAGGTCCGTGAAACTCTTGTTAGTCCATCCATTCCCAGTTTTCAAGTTGTATAATTTCAAAATCGTAGATAGCCTCGGGAACATGGTGCAACCCTTATACAATGGTCTTTCTGCGTCGCATTTCATCTTCTCAAACATTTTTGGACAATCCTGAAGTTCTTCTTCAATTGCATTGGCCATCTCTTCAAAACGATCAGCCTCATACGCATCTGTCCCTACATCAAACGACTCATCTCTGACATTTGACCTCCACTCACTTGATGCATTGTTTGACTCACCGTGCTTTGTCCAACATAAGTAATTCTGATCGACTTCATTGGACACTAGATGATACATCAACGCATCTATATTTATTCTCTTTAAAAAACCAGATTTCATACAAGCACATATAATTCTACTAGGGTCCTCGGTGTGCTCAGTTGCATATTTAATGAACTCCCCGACTCCATCCTGATATTCCCTTGAAATACGGTTTACAGACATCCACTTTCAATCCATGTTCGTGATCTACCTTAGAAACTGTTGTAAAATTTGTGTATTTCAAAAATTTAAGTGTATCATTGGTTTTTATGGCACCGTCCAAACTTAGATTTTACCTCCACCGTTCATATTAGTGCACCGTCCATCGTCCATATTAATCTTCTGCACAAGTTGAAAACCAATCAGAGGTTACCATCCAATCCTTGTAATTTACGTTTTACATAGGAATTAACATGTGCCTAATCTATATAAGAGAAATCTCACCTCACTTCTCAAACACACCAAAATCATTCTTCTCTTCTCTCTCTAATTTGAGCTTCTCTCTAAACATATTCTGGGTTATATTGTTACTATTTCTCGTTAGTTTCTGCATCCCGATTAATATCGGAAGAGCTTGTTATATCCTGGGGGGTTTGCGGTATTAACGCCGGATAAATCGTTTAGGATAGTGTTTATCAACACGTCTCAAGCTACAACATCATAGTTCTCCTCCAATTTTTCGTACAATCTAAAGGATTTATTCCTTCATGTGGTGTTAGTGTAACTACGGTGATGAAAGAGGGAGATCAATGTATTAGCTCTACTATAACAAGACCTCTAGGTAATTTTGTTACTAATTTTTGGTTATTGCATTTTTATGCATTATTAACTTTGGGTTACAATTTCTTACTGATATGTTAATTGTGGTGGTAGAGGGTAGGAGATTGCAATCATGTGTTACTTTAGTAGAAATCTATAATTCACACAGCATGGTCGTCATAATTATAATTTTTTTGTTTGATTTTTTAATTTTTAAAAGGAATGATTAGTAAGAAACAATGATAATTGTAGTAGTGAGTGGGTATATTTTTTCAATATAGTTCCATGTATCAAATGATTCTTTAATACGAAATTATAGTAGTAATTAATTTCATATCAAGAATGTTATTACCCCTCCCAATTCGCAGTTGTTTTATGTGCTATATGAATTGTTCTGATGCTAACATTAATTATTCCTTTTATCTCAATTTACAACCGTGAGAGATTATTGAGTATGGTGCATGATTTTGTGAATCATAGATGGTATCGAAGTTATATTATTCTTGGAATAGTAAATCAATGAAGAATTATTGTGTAATTTATTATTTTCAACCATGAAGCCCATGAATACCTTTATGTTTTTCTTTTTTTTTCTTTAAAAAAAAAAGAAGGAAAGAAAAGAAAAAAGGAATTGAATTCAAAATGTGTGTCGTTTGGTTGTTGTGTATTTTTATATTTCTTGTGTCCTATTTTTCTATAATTGCTAAAGGTATAAACTATGGATGATGTAAGTAGCATATAAGCTCCTTCAAATTCTAAGTAGTAATTATGTGGTTTTCTTATTAGTAATTGGATTTAAATTGTGTGATATATGATATTATTTGAAATTTAGAATAATTTACATTATTATTGAAATTACTATGGAAATTTTATTGATATTATGATCGGATTGATCTATAAGTTCACTCCTCCAAGATGCTAACCCTTTTTCTACTATGTGCTTAAGTTCATGCATATTAATTTGACCCCAATTTATAGTCAATATATTTTATCTACATTATTTATGAATGTTTGAACTTGTGGGGAAAATTCGAAATTTTGATTTAAATGTTAAGAAAACTTAACTGCAAATCTTTCTGGTATGCTTATCCATATAGTCTTATTATCATATCAAGAATTTTATAATTAAGTATAACATATGATTCTCATTTGTGACGGTTGAATGATGATAAGTTGAATAATGAGTATGATATAATGTATTCATTAGAATAGAGAGGAGAAAGTATAGTTATTGTGTCTTAGTGGTTGAAAAGGAAAAATGACATAATGACTTTCTCCTGTAAAATGGGTGCATCATTAATCAAATTATTATAATTATATTATGAAGAAATTAGTATCATTGCTTTGGTATTATTTGTGAAATGATACAATAATTTGGATATATATGAAAAAGGCATGGATTCTTATAAATGTGAATTTGTTTTATAGATGAGTTTTTATTTTACTAATGTGATATTGATGAGCGTGCTTGCATAACCATAACTCTTGTCAAGTTGAGTATGTATGCATAAACAATAAAAAATGATTGGAGTGGAAATTTTTTATCTTAGAGGCATACTTTGACTTAGATAAAATATATAAGCAACACACATAGTTGTCCAGTTTAAATTGTGATAATGTGCCGCTCTATGAAAGTGAATTATGTGTTGATTGGTATGTGTATGTGCATAGTTTTAGTGATATTAATTGAGTAAAGGGTCTCACTTGAGTACCATAATGCTTCTCACATCATGAATGTAGAGAGAGAGGCTCGATGTAAGTAGACTCACTGACTTATGAGTATATCATGAAATAATTATTTTGGAAAATTCATAATTAGAGAAGGAATGTTTATTTTCATAGCCTTACTCAATTTTGAGAGTAATGTGTTTAAGATGAAAATACTTTCTTTTGAGAAACTCATAAGTTGGAAAACTTTGGTAATGTTATATTTAATTCTGAGGAGAATCCTCTATAGTGATGAATTAATTTGATTCATATGAATATAAATTCTTAAGTGAGTTTATCAATTTCATGAAATTGTTGTCACTTGGAAGTTATCCAAGTAGACCTGTATAACACGCTGAGATTGGTTGGCTAAGAATTTCTCTTAGCAAATAACCTATGGAAGAAAATTGAGTCTTCCATCCTTTTTATTTGTCATGGATGCCCTATGGCACTAGTGAAACAAGATATTTGCAACATGTACATGTACATTATAAATTTGTAAAAGTAGCTAAATTATGTGAGGTCAATTTAATTTGAGTGTCCTCACTTAACTATAAGCTAGTGAGAAGAACATTGAGGGGAATGAGACTTATATTAAGCCATTTGAAATTAACTGTGATGATAATCCAACCTTTGTGATTGGAGATCCAATGAAAAAGGTTTATATGGGTAAAAACAAGTCATTAGTTAATTCTGCTAGTACTGTTTATTTTGTCCATTCCTATGGTGTGTGAAGTGCTTCACTACATCACTGTGAGGATAAGCATAAGTGCTTTTAATGATCTTCATAGCCCTTATGGGTAGTGTATGAGTTGCAGCATACACCTGATGAAATCACCTATATGAGTGTCAGGTGGGGCCGCTTGCATGAGATCGTGGTAGAATCTCTAGAGCACTCATGAATACCAGGCGCGCGCATGGCCTATTTGCGCAAAACAACGATAGCTTGCTCCACCAATTCACTTGTGTGTTAAGTCTCATTAATCTAGGTCTGGTTCATAGTCTAAAAGACACCAGATTCGAAACTATTGTGCACATTGACATAACCAGAAAATACCTCATTCTACTTTTTTTTGTTCAAACTTAAACTTTTGAAATATGTGGGGGATTGTTGTAAAATTTGTGTATTTCAAAAATTTAAGTGTATCATTGATTTTTATGGCACCGTCCAAACTTAGATTTTACCTCCATCATCCATATTAGTGCACCGTCCACCGTCCATATTAATTTTCTGCACAAGTTGAAAACCAATCAGAGGCTACCGTCCAATCCTTGTAATTTACGTTTTACATAGAAATTAACAGGTGCCTAATCTATATAAGAGAAGTCTCACCTCACTTCTCAAACACACCAAAATCATTCTTCTCTTCTCTCTCTAATTTGAGCTTCTCTCTAAACATATTCTGGGTTATATTGTTACTATTTCTCGCTAGTTTCTGCATCCCGATTAATATCGGAAAAGCTTGTTATATCCTGGGGAGTTTGCGGTATTAACGCCGGATAAATTACAGTGTTTATCAACACGTCTCAAGCTACAATATCATAGTTCTCCTCCATTTTTTTCAACAGTAACAACATTCACGTACAACAAAGTGTTTATGCAAAAATTACATGTTTAATGAAAAAAACTAGGTACATGAATGATTCTCACAAAGGTGTCGTCGAGATTCTAATACAAATTAATTCAAGCTAAACTTAAAAAAAAATTAATCATTTAGATCCAGACTTTACATCTTGGAATTTCCCAAACTTAGTTAATTAACTTAACCATAAATAGTTAGTCTAAATTAACTTATTTTCCACTTTAACTGATTTTTTTAAAAAAAAATCCTAAAAAATCAACTAGAAATGAAAAAGTTAAAAATAAATAAAATTAGTTAAAAAATCCTAAAAATTTCCCCAAAATTATGTCTCGATTCTAAAATAGAACATAAATCCTAAACTCAAATTTCAGTCTCATCCTTAAACTCTAAACCCAAAATTTTGTGTCATTTCAAAATCCTATACACAAAATTATGTCTAAATTAAAAACTCTAAATCCAAAATGTTGTCCACATTCCAAAACCAAACAGCAATCAACACACTAATAATCAACATACTAAATATGCCAGCTATGGAAAAAAATTGCAATAATTCTCATTTTGAGGTTTTTTGCATTATCAAAAACATACTTTTACAATGAAAAATTCCACAAGTAAGTGATGAAATTCACTTACAAAAGGCACTTATCAGTCATATCTACTCTTTTCTGGTGTAGTAAAGGTAAGTTCCTTTTCGTATTTTACGTGGGGATCTCGTTAAATCGGTAAGGTTCACGAGGTTTGTGGGGGCATTGAGGGTTTTGTGATTCATTGATGATTTGGTTGTATAGGTTATTTTGTTAGTTTGTCATAACAGTTTCTCTGTTTCATGTGTGGAGCTCTACCAGAGCTGTTAAGAGTATGCGTTTAAGTTTCAATTTTGAGGATAGGTGGAGGAAGAAAAAGGTTGATAGTGGAGGAAGGTGGTGGGTTGTGGTGAAAGAAGGTGGTGAGGTGGTGGTGAAGAGTGAGATGGTGGAGAAATGGTTGAGAAAGAGGAAGATGTTTCAAGGACAACTAAATTACACAAATAAAAAGTTTGTAGGAATTAAAAGGAAAAACGTTAATTTTGCAAGGGAGTGATGTACCATTTCGGTCCCTAACTTTGTGAGGATAAGTCACTTCTGATTTTGTGCGGACGAGTCATTTTAGTCCCTGAATTATACGGTCATTTATTTTAGTCCCCGACTTTCAGGGATTAAAATGACTGATAAAAGTGAAAGTTTAGCACTAAAATAATTGATGATAATGAAAGTCAGGGACTAAAATGACCGATTCCGTGAGGGACTAAAATGACCTATAAAATACAAAGTCAGAGACTATTTCAATATATATTTCTTTTTGTAGAGACTAAAAATATACTAAATTTAATAAAATCATGTCTGCTGTCACGTATGTTAGCTGATTTGGCACAAACATTTGTCACATCAACAATTAACAATCCAACTTAACAGTAAAGACTAAAAACAAAATATTTATATTATTTTAGATGTTTAAACAAAAAAATTACAGTGTCAAAAAACAAAAAAAGATATTTAACACGGACCAAAAACTTAATTAAGTTATATTTCACATTTTTTATTAGTAAATTATTTTATGTTTGTTTTTATCTCATATTAAAGAGAAGAAAAAACATATCCTTGAATAAAGAGAATCCTTATTATTTTAGCATAAAATTTCAACAACCAATCATTCATATAGATTCTGTGAAACTAATTTTTTTTTCCAGACACAGAGTATTTATGTAAATTCGTCTGGTGCTAAAGTAACTCCCGTTTTTGCAGAATGTAGACAAAGGAAAAAAAATAAAAAATTGAGACAGGATTCTGGCAACTACAAAATCAATGTTCCATATATGTTGTAATGAGAACAAAGAAGCCAGATGTGACACGAATAAACGATTTTTCGTGTACAAGCGAACAAAAACACAGTGGAATTGTCTGATGGTGCGTTTTTATTTAAAGCCCCACTTCTCAACAACATAGATGATATTATTCACGCCACACTCATTTCTACTTTTATCACGTGTTATTTAGGTTTTCAAATTTAAAAGTTAAATAAAATGTTCGTCTAAGAGTGTATTTGGATTAGATTTATTTTTCAACGCATGTTGGGTAGTTATAGTTTATACTTAAAAAAAAATTTGATTCTAAATTCTCGGGATCAACGTCAAGGTAGAAGGGATTAACATCATTCTTATTGGGAGTGGCATCATTCTTATTGGAAGTGGTATCATCCTTTTTAATATATAGATTTATCATTCTTATATACAAAGGGATAGTGGGATTTCAAAAATTGGGTGGTCTGAATCCCTCTCACCCAGCGTCAGCCACACAACGCGAAAGGGATTAGTCTCATTCAAAGGACGAGGAAACCCGTGGTTATAAAAAAAACTTTTGATTATTCTTTTGATGAATAAGAAAAATTTTTTTTGTCATTCATCTAAAAATTGTACATTATTTCAAAAAGCTTCAAAATTATTGTTCACAGCTTAAAATTATCTTAAAAATTACTTTTGATAGAAAATATATAAAAAAAAAAATCAATTATGTCTCAATGAATCAATTTTTTTTCATAGCTTATTTTCACAATTAATAACAACTAATTCAAAATCACTCCAAATTTCAAAAACAAATTATAGAATCCAGACTAACATAATCTTTTACTACAGAATTTTAAAAGTCATTTACATATAATGAGGACAGAAAACAGAATGGTGAGTATAGTAACATGCTTTAGTAGGTCCCTTCTTCACTTCTCTGTACTTATCTTCTTGTTAGCTTATCTACCTAACTTGTATTCCTTTATGTTGGCAAGAAAACCAAAACTTGTATTTCTTTACTAATGATTAATCCAGTAAGTTTATCTTTGGAATTAATCTTTTGTTTTTGGAATGTGTCTTTAAAGTGAGAATTTATTTTTTTTAATGTCTAAAACTTATTATGATGAGTATTTAAAGAAAATATATTAAAATTTCCATGAATTTTAATTTGGTAACAACTTTATCATTCAAAATGAAGAATTTTTTACATTAAGGGAATTTTATGAAGCAGGTAAATAGCTTAGAATTTTAAATGCTCTCGAAATTTAAATTATGACATTTCAAAAAGTTGAGCTGTTAAAAAATTGTGGTTTAGCTTGAGACATCACGCCATAATATTAGTTTTAACAACTACCAAAATTGTATCAGATTGTAATTGTGATATGTAATGATCTTAATTACGACATATTATTTGCATTAACAAAAGGAAATTGTGATCATGAATGTAACCACAATTTGAAACCATGTATGTATCTAACATACAAACATCATATTGAAATTCACATTGGTTCAGTTGGAGCCTGAATTGAGCCTATTATAAGAAACAAAACTCTTAAAACTCCCCTCGTCAAGTATTATTGCGGCTCAGACTTTCGGAGTCAACATTTATTTTTTCTCCACAGGTAGCGTTCACCGAAGGCAACCTTATTTGAAATATAAATATCTATGTTCTAATGGGTCGATTCTCCTAATTAGGATTGTTTTTACGATAAGGACTAGAATTCGAGATCTCTATACAAAAAATTAAACATATATCACTTGAATTAATTACATTTAAAATAAACACTTCTAGATAAACTTAAAAAGTTTAATTATACTTCCAAATTAGATACCTACAAGAACCTCCCCAAGTTCCAACCCTTCTCTTTTATTGCAAGGGACAAAAAATAGTTAAAAAGAGACAGGAAATTTTTCACTTGCTGATGATTTGCATCAGCTATGATGATCTTTCTCACTTAAACTATTTACTATTCTTGGCATATTTCTGAGGCCACAGTTTTAGCCCAGTACAGAAGATGTTTCTTCATATTGGAAGCAGAACAAGGCTTGGGAATTTTCAAATTTAGTAATGGAGAATCAGGTCTCTTTATAAGCCATGCTTCTGATAAATATGGCCTCATGATCATGATATCTCTCTTTTCTTCATCCTCTGCTTCAACATCGTCGCCTCGAACGCTTTCCGACACTATTTCTTTTGTTATCTTTGTGTTCTGTTTATTTTGGTGTAAAGCAAATCTTTGCAGGCCAGGGACAACACTCATCATTTTTGGGCTGAGATTTTCTCTCTTGAATATGAATCCGAGATCCATAAAACCCTTCACTTCGTCGAGTTCTAGTTCACTATGCGTCCTGCAGGTCATTGATTTTTCAAGATTTCTTTTGGAACTTGTTTGTTTTCTTAATTTTCTGTGGTTGTTTTGACTTGATGGTGAAGATGAATGTGAACGGTTTCTGTTGGCCACAAGATTCATTCTAGCTTTTCTTTCCTTTGTTTCTTCTTTCTTGTCAATTGAACGCATCTTTGTGACAGAAAAAATGAAATGCACAAAAGAAAAAGAAAGAATGGTGTAACAACTGAGTTCATGAGGATCAAATTGAAGACAATAGGGACCAAACGTTGCATATGTTGCTACTTGAATGTTTTAAGAGTATGTTTGAATGTGTTTCTCTAAAAATAATTGGATTTTAAAAATTTGTTATGTAAACACTAATATTTACAATGGCTTTCTCCATCTAATCTAGTGTGTGTGAAGTTTGCAGGACTGAATGACCGACGACTACAACTAACTTGACTATTGATAGTATATTAGATTTCAATTTGGCCTTACCTCACTCTAAAAAACCAGTTCATAAGATTAAAATTGTCACACCACTTATATACTCTGTAATGACCCTCTTTTTAGTCAATGTGGGACTTCATCTTAATAGTTTATGACATTATTGGTTATACAGCAAATTTCACTTCTATAAACACGTTTTGAGAAGCATAGCAAGATCTAAGAGCATTTAGAAATATACCTGATGAGGGACAAATATCGAGTCTGATGAGAGTGAGACAACTTGTGATTTATCTGTTGAAGTTTCATCACCAGGTAGAGGTGGTAGTGAAAGAATGGATGAAGAGCAAGACAGAGATTCTGATACAGGAACACCTTTCTGCACGTGTTTTGGAACAAATGGTGGTGTTGGTTCTGAGAAAAGAATGACTTGGTGAAACCAACGGCGATCCATTTCAGCTACAATGTATACAAAGTATTTGTCTGCCATTGTTGGTGTATTGTGTTTTAGAGAGAGAGAAATTTTTGGAATGAAAAGGTTAATGCTTAGTGGCTGAAGAATAGAGTGGTTGGGTGTGATTGTGAGTCGGCAGGTGTGGTGGTGGTGAAAAGAAAGAGAATTAGTAAGAGAAGGAAGTGAAGGCAATTGAACATGGAGAAGGGTGTGGGGACAACCTTGGGCAATGACAAGTAAGAATGTGGTCACAGTGAACTTGGGACATGTATCCTAAACTCCACATCTTACACTCATACAATGACTGCTCTGTCCATGCGGTTTTTTCTTTTAATTTTCTTTTCACCGCAGGTATTATTTATAGGAGACAATTCTGTTGGAGGCAGGAAAGAAACATGCACACACAGAACAGAGAAGAGAGCAAAAGAGTGAGACTCAAATTGATGTAATAGTGTTGTTGTGGACCGATATCAGCTATATAACTCGGTCATAAAGGCCATGATGAAATTCAGCATGGAAGGACCATCCCGATCAAAGACCAAGATGTACATAGACATCACTGCACGTATAATCATTGGATTGGACCAATGATCAAGGCCAAAGTGGCCCAAAGTATACTTAGCAAACCCTAGAGACTCCATTATAAATACATAAGCACGTGCACTATGCAAGGTACGTAACTGTCGATTAATACAACGAAACTCTAATTAGTCACTGACTTGGACGTTGGAGTCTTTACGGGTATAACCCCCATTGTTCTGGAGCTTGGTCAACAGCGACAGAGGAATTCTTCAACCCTAGGCTCAACATCTTTTATGTTCATGATTTAAATCTCTCAGGTTAGATCACAACATTGGCACTGTCTGTTGAGAACGTTTTTCCCATCTCAATCACCATGCCGAGCACTAGGCCAAAGAAGTACATGTAGACAACATCCAGGGCGTGTATAAGCAGGAGTAGCCGTCGACATTGGGCATCAAACGCAAGTTATCATTGAGGGTGTACCTCGTCCCATCAATCTTCAAGCAGAGTTTTAGTGCTTACGCAATATGGTCGAAGAACAAGCCAAAGAATTGGCAAAACTAAAGCATGAAAGGCAAGGAAGGTTGAAGAAAAGGCAAGAACAACCGCATCAAGGCGAACCACATCCAAATTCTAATGCAAGGATTCCTCATGATAACGAGGTTTCTTGTTTGGCCAGAATTAAGCATAACACAAATGCCAATTTCAATGGCAGCGGTGACCCAATGGCGAATAATAAAGCTAGGGGTAAATCAAAGATTGATGGCTTGGTTCCACCCCCTAATCAACCTCAAGGTCAAGTGGCTCAGCCAAAAAGGGTGGATGAGAATCAACTCGAGTTTGGTTACATTGATAACCCTTTTACGCCTTGGATTGTATCCCATTATTTGTCTCAAGGATTCTAATTTGCTAAACAGCTAGGAGAGTATGATGGGACTAATGACTCGACCCAACATGATAGCAATTTTGAACGAGCCATGATCTTTCAAGGGGTAAATAAGCTCATTATCTACCGACTCGTCCCTCTAACACTCTAAAGTAGTAAGCCGGTGGTTCACCGACTTATGACCAAATTGCATTGGCAGTTGGAGACCTCAGATAAATTTATCCTTCACTTTACTAGTAATAAAAGGCAGTATAAATCTGAATTTTATCATGAAACAGTAAAACAACAAAAAGATGAGTCTCTAAGAGAGTATATTACTCGCTTTAATAATGAAGTGTTGAAAGTTAAAAATGTGGAACCTAATATGGTCCTATACTTCTTTGGTAAACTCTTACGCCCAAGTGCTTTTGCCAAACATTTGGAAGATGAAGTTGTTGATTAAAAGGATAAAGACATGTGTTTTGATGAAGACAAAGATCTTAACAACCAAAAAGGAAACAAGCCAAAGCTTCACAAGACCCCCAAATGAACTACATCTTACATGCATACATCATATCAAAAGTTTTTGATAAACCCTTCATGTATTGCATCTTAGAAAGAGCCTTTCCTTTCTTTGAAAAAAGGTTTTTAAGATGTTCTAAAGTTATTTTGAAATGGTCTTGATCATTAGTTTATCTTAGAACATGTTAGGTTTGTTGTTCAAAGTGTTTTTGAAGTTTTGGAAGGTTTTTCTAAGCCCTACATTGATGCACAACAAGGCCACATGCATGTACATAGTTCAAATTTCTCTGTCTTAAAAAATGTGTGCATAAAGGCAAAATGTACTTTGTACATCGATGCAGTACATGTGTACATCAATGTACACAGGCCAAAATTCTCTGTTTTGGCAGTTCTGCACCTAGGGGGAGAAAATGCAATATATACATCAATGCAGGCATGCTTTACTTGGTATAGTGATCACGACTCCAATAAAATGGGAACAACGGTTTCTTGTAGGCACCCATCCAAACTGGGATCAAGTTTTCATTTCGGGAAAGAATTTTAAAGTACAAATCCCGGAAGAAATTGAATGACTTGTAATAATGGATAAAAAGAGTGGGAGATTTACGATGGCGTAAAGATATCTAGATTTTTTTATTACTACCCCGATATGGAGAGAAAAGGTATAGGAAAAGAGTTGAAAAATAATGCCAGTTGTTGGCCCGACAGAAGATTTCGAAGGCTTGAAGAAAACCTCAAGCATTAAGGTGCATTTGAGAGAGGCAAGGTGGAGATAGTTCAAGACTTCTATTTGGTAGTCAGAAAAAGGAAATCATACTTGGATTCTGTCAAAAAGAGCTTCATAAAATATTATGAATGGGGTTTCATCCGTATTGGCAGGAATACAAATTCTTTCATCCTCACCAACAAGGTGAAGAAGATAGTTCAAAATGGGGTTGGTTGTGTTATCAGCATCATCCGAATTAGGTCCGTTATGAAAACATTTCCTCCATGATTTCTCTGCTACCTTATGTTGAACTTGATCCTTGATCTCATAATGTATGTTTAGGATAGAAGAATGACACCATAGGATGTCTTGAATGTTCTTCAAGTCTTTCTAGTCCGAGTGAATCACGGGCATAGCTGAACTTGTGCCCGCTTGAAAAGAATGACCAGGATCGCTACTTGTTTTCTTTTGGTCTTGGACTTAGATGCTCCAAGAGGTGGTGCCATATGTACAAAGTTAGGATTAGATCCCAGATTTGGGGAACTCGGTAAAGGGGTTGTAGATGGTCAATAAGATGGATCAGATTTAGAATCTAAGGAATAAGACATGGAAGAAGACATGTAGTCAAATCTTCCTAGTTATCTCTAGAATCTTGGTCAAGAGGGTTGAGATCGATATCATCTCGATCATAGTTTTGCCGAGATACATTGGCAGAATTATTACTAGTTTGTTTTTTTCTCAACAATTGGGTATACTTTAAGCTCAGGGTGACATATTAACCACTTTTAGGTCTTTTGGGGGAAAAATTTCCATAAGTGAGAAGGTTTAGTAAACTGCAAAGGAGCAACAGAATGTGTACCTACGATGAGGTTCTGATCAATTAGTTTAGGTTGGCTAGGGTGTTCTTCGAGCAAAGCCCTAAATTTCGCAAAATCACAAGAAGAGTCGCTAGATAATGTTGACCTTGAAAGGCTTACATATGGAGTTTTGGTGACACAAATTGTGATTCCAAGTTGTAGCCATAAAACCAAACTTGATCATATGAAGCAAAATGGAAAGTCAAGAAGATGCCACTCTTGTAATATCATAAATAGGATAGAGTAAAAGTTTATAATTGTATATGCTTGATAAAGTTCCTTGCTTTAATTATTATGATTATCCATGCTTTGAATTAGAATCTTAGAATGACCTATAATTAGAATTAGAGCATGTTAGAATCATATTTTCTAGGATGTATTTAGTGTGTTGATTAATACATTTCCAATGGTTTTGGCTTGGACAAGTTTTAATTTGAGTTTTTCTCTTAGCATTGTGAGTGGATTCATACTTGTTGGGAATCAAGTCACATATGCAAAAAATTTCAAGAAGTTGAAATCTTCAGTTTATGGGAAAAAAACACTGTGTGAATTGAACCACACAGTCTCTGAATCGATTCGCATAGACCAAAACTCTACCATTTTTCAAAAGCTGTCTTGGAGGTATTTTTGCACCATGTGAATCTATTCACAAATACTTTACATCGATTCACTGTTCATTTTTCTTATATATTACATCTTTTACACTCTGTTATTAGTCATGACGATGATGAGAAAGAGGAAGAGTGGTGGCAACATTCACAATATGATCTATTGTCTACATGCTTGTTTTTATCACATCGGATTTTTGGTACTTACAAATAACATTTTTTATCAGTTTCGTAAAACAAGAAGAAAGAATTTGCAAGAATGAAATACTTTTTTTTTGTTGGCAAATCAAAGAATTTTAATTAACTTAAACACCGTAAGTGCTAAATATAGGCACAAAACAAAAGAGTAACTAACCACCTGAGATACCATAGAAAAAGCTGTAGGAAAATAAAACTCTAAAAAGAAAAGAAATTAAAACAAGAATACCAAGGGAAAAACACAGGACATTCACCAAATTAATTAAATACATTAATTAACTTCCACAAATTAATTTTTCAAGTATAATACAATCATCACCAACTCAATCGCATTATATGATATTGATTGGCATTTTGTTATTCAAGCTATCTCCAACCTATCCCTTATACTCAACGTTGGAAATAAGTCTCACATCGCTTACCTCCCTCTTCGGTGTGCTGTTTAAATACTAGTTGAACTTCTCCTCATTATATCAATGTTTTTTTTAATAGAACCTTAACACTCACAACTGAAATCAAATAATACATAAATGCCTTCTTTTTCAGCTATGTACATTATTCCTGCGTGCTGCAAACAATAGTCACACTTCACAAACACATGCATTCTTCCTTACTTACACATAGAATTCAGTATTCACTATATATGCACACAATAAAGAAACATGTACATACACCTTTTTTTTACGGCGGAAGCGCGTTCACGAAAGTTCAAATAGAGGAGCTGCTACTCAAAGTTTCACTCCTCAGTCACTAGACCAACATGTTAGATTGTACGTGCACCTAATTAAACTTCCGATGTAAAGGCTAAGCCATTAAGCTCTTGAGGTTGTAAGATAGAATTCCACTCAATGTTATTGAAATTGTAGCATTTCCCATCATAACCTTCTTTGCTTAATTTTTCATTAAGAGAAGCATAAATATTCAACTCATCATCGTTTTCTTCTGTGGCTTTTCTCTTCAGTGGATTGAACAATCCTTCAGATACTAAGAACTGAGCTCCTATTATGTTTAAGTTGTCTTCGTGCAATGAAGCATTTGCTTTTACATCATCATTGAAAGGAGAGGCAGAGGTTGAAGCCAGAAAACTTGAATTCGGCAGAGTAGTAGAACTGTTAGTCTTAGAGGCCAGAATATAAGGTAACATTGATGGATATTCAAAGTGCAGAGAGTTTTTGTCTGATTCAGGATTTGAATTCTCGTTCAGTTGTTGAAATTGAAATTGGCTTGTTGGTTCATAAACGAGTTCATTTGAATATTCCCAAATGCTTCTTGTGCTGCTGGTTTTGTGTCGAATCCGGCATAACACCCACTCATCAAGCTGAAACATAAGGAGTAGAACACCAAAAAGAAAAAAAATGTCAAAACCTCGTACTACTATTCTGGCTATATCCATTATAACGATTTATTGCTTCTAAAATAAGTGAGTGTGTAAAATGAAAAAATAAAAGTACATCATCCTTCCTTTTTGAAGTGGTTAAATTCCTGAGGAACTTTAGTCCAAAAAAAGGTAAAATTTTTACCATTGTTAACTTGTTGGTTGAGTAAAGTTGAAGAGAGAAGAGAGGAGGGATTATTGTTAATGCACTGTGTTTGGATAAAAATAAAACAACAAGAAAGAGCAGGCGGGATCAAAACATAAGGAAGTCAATGGGGATAGGCACAAATCTTAAGGAAGCGAGATCCTCTTAATGTGGTCATGGGATCAAAGTCTCTTGGAGTCATTTAAGTCTTTTGGGTGGGCAACCCTCCTCAAGGAGATCCATTGGTGTCTAAGGGTTAGTTGAGTTGTTATTTTGGCAAAAACTACTAAGTAGCCTTAGACTGGCCTAATTTGGGGATGTAGTTCTTAATAAGCTCTTCAGGCCATTCACACCAACTGACTAAATCCCCAATAGCGCGCTGTCCGGTGACTTGGAGGTGCCTCTCCTCTTCACCATCTTCTTTAACCAAAAAAGGAAATAGAGGGATTTGTGTTCCCTCAAAATTTGAGGGAATTACTAGGGGAAAGGAGAAAGAACAAAAAACCGTACCAAAAGCTAATCACTTAAAATTTCTTTCCTTCTTTTACCAACTAAACATAAAAAACAACTTTTTTTTTCCCACTCCCTCTTTTACTTACAAACAACCATGCTTTTAGAAGATAAAAAAATAAAACTCAAGAAAGTAATTGACCTACTCTCATGGACCCTTTTTGGTTAGAATTTGAGATCAAAGAATCATGCAACCTATACTCATGCATGATCCAATCTGTTTTTGACCCTTTGGGGGGATGACCCTTGTAGAACACAAGGGCTTTCTTCACTCCAATACTCTTCATTCCACATGAAGTCAAAATTGATTTGTCAGTTCCAGTAGCCTTCCAATACCCTGAACCAGCTGCTCTGTTTGGCGTCACTCCATTAGGGTACTTCCTATCCCTTGGAGTAAAGAAATACCATTCATCCTCCCCAAACACAGCCTTACCTGTCACAAATTAAAGAGCTGCATTACCTTACTAAAACTATTCATTCAAGAAAACAATGAAGAAATTAAAAAGTTAAAGCTCGGTGAATTTGAATTTTCATTTTCTATTTTCATTTATAATTATAAAATAAAACTTCAATTTACACATTCATTTTTTTTTCTAGAATTTTATAGAAAATGCTCGAATCACAAATAAATTTCAGTTATTTCCTCTATAAATTTCAGTAAACAAGAAATAAAATCTTATAGACTTACTATAATTATTTAAAAAAATAAAGTGATAAATAAAAATACAAATTAAACGGGCCTGAAATACGTGTAATTTGGTGACACAGAGTTGGGAGATCCCATGGATTAAACTTGTAAAGATCAATTTCTGCTATTAATGAAGCAGGAAGAGGAGATGAAGTCACTTTTTTTCTAAGGTAATGAACAATTAGTTCTTCATCAGAAGGGTGGAATCTAAATCCAGGAGGGAGTTGGATTTCTGATATAGGATCTTTGTCCATAAAGATGAATGTATGAAATAATAATGTCTACGGTGGAACCTAGGAAATTAAATGTATCAATCAATTTATGATATTATCTATCAAAATGGTGTAAGATTGAATCCACTGTGCATGGGTTTTATATAAACATGTGTCTGTTTATATATGCTGCTTTGTCATGCAGAAAGGGACAATTATCCGCTAATAAAATACTTGGTAGGTGTGAGAATAATGACAAGGAAAGCAACACTTTTGTCCAATGTTCAATAACACCAACATTCACTACGCCAGATTTATCCCTTTTACAACACTTATTTTGACAATTCGCAACGCTTATGAAGCGCGAGAAATGCGACCGCTGCAAAAGGATCATTACCTTTGTCCATTGTTTGTCTAAGCGCTGCAAATAAACACTTTTTAGCAGCGTATATTATTTCAAGCACTGCAAATTGTCATTTCATTAGCAGCGCTTACATTATCAAGTACTGCGAATGGTCATTTCATTAGAATTGCAAGCGCTGCAATTAGTGATAGCGAAGAGTAGTATTAGCAGCGCGTCAGGTATCAAACGCTGCTAATACCATTTTTTTTTTTGGTTCATTTGGTTTTTACATCATTTCCCCTACTTCAAAGCAATAATTTATAAACCTGTTGAGATTAGTACAAACAATTATCACCAGATCCAATCAATTTTAATATATTAAATAGTCAAAATACATAAAATGCAGTCACACATCCATACAATACATAAAATCCAAGTAAAAATTCCCTAACACCTATGTCTTCATACATTGTGAGACCAAGTAGGTTGCCCACTCTTCAATGACCTCCTCAATCTGATTGTTGACATACGTTCCCTCCAATGCAATCCGGAAAGTACTAATAAATTGAAACAAGTTAAATTCAAATAATTCTATTCAATATCAATATAAAAAATATAGTTTATAGTTAATTATATTCAAGTACTTTAATTTATATTTGACTTACTTCTAAAGGAATAGAGGACGCGTCATGTAGGATTATATCCCTTATATATCGCATAACATAATAACCGCAATCAATATTATTGTTTTGCTTTGGTACCTACATTGTAAAATAAAAAGATAAAGGAAATTAGTAAAAAAAGTTGGAATAAAGACACTAGTTTAATTAATGAAGATGTTAATACCTTGATCTTCATCCACTTAACAAAGTTTGGCGGCTTTCGTGGTGCTCCAATTTTATGCCGATAAATTGTAAGCGCTCTAATAATGATACAAAGTCATAAGTTGTAAAAGATAAAAATAAAATAATTAACTCAACTTAATTAAATACTTCAAGATATGTATTTTTGCTTACCTTTTGAACATTAGCTTCGTATCTTGATGATTATTCGAATCACCATGTACTGAGTCGAGATAATACACGGACTCTAAAGCACTGGGATTGAAGACAACCAAAACCCAATGCCCCCTACACTTGAGTTGAATTAATAAGCAACTTCAAGATATGTTATATATTTTAATCATTATAATCCCACCATGATAGAAACTTACTCACCCCACATTGTGCGGTGCCATAATCAGTTTTTTCGTGTCTTTATGGGAATAGAGTATATCAGCGACGCGTTTGCTTTTGTCTTCCATGAATTTTTTTTCTCCAATAGGTGTCATGTGTGGAGAAATGAAAGAAAAACGCTCTGTTTGCCCATTAGGCACCATGAAAGTATAGTAAATGAACCTTCAATGATAATGACATACATGTTAAGTAATGAATATATGAGAAATTGCTAAATTGACCAAAAATCTAATTAGGATTTATATTAGTAATTACCTGATATACATAGTAATTATAGAGGCACCTATCTCATAGTGACGTAGGGCCTCCATGATCTGATCTCGCCCAAGAGCTTATGAAAATGCTAGATTAAAGATGCATTCTTCCATGTCTACTGTTAGTACTCTATTTTCTTGTAATTGCGTCTTAGCATACCTACTAAGCAGTAGTAATGGATCATCTTCAAAAGCTACCCTATCACCCCCTATAAAGCGATAAGAATTGACAATTAAAAATTAAGTCATATATACTTTAATAACGAGTATCAAATACTTACCCAAAGGTGTGGGACAACCCTTCAATGGACCTGCATTTGATTCCTTTGTATGCCCAGAAGTTTTTGCCTTCTCTTTATTGTCTTTTTGTGATTCCTCTTTATCTTGTGTCTGTAAGGTTTGTAATAATAAAAAATTAATTTGAAAGTAAAACAAACTATAGCACAATTACATAAAAGGTTACTATTCACATACTATCTTTATCAAATTTCTTGGCCATGCAACACAAGTCCCTAAAGCATCTTCAATATTATACATGTCTTCCTCTTCAATCGGAACAGGCAATGGGCAATCTGTTTCTAATACAATATCAACTCCCACTTTCATACGAGTGTCCCACAATTGCTTCAAATCTTCAATTAAAGGAGACAAGTACACATCTATGTCATTTCCAGGTTGTTTGGGGCCTGAAATTAACATCGATAGCATCATATACTTACGCTTCATGCAAAGCCATGGCGGCAAATTGTATATCATCAAAATCACTGGCCACGTGCTGTGGGTGCTACATTGAATGCCATGCGGATTCATTCCATCAGTGGATAAGGCAAGACGCAAGTTTCTCGGTTCTCGCCCAAATTATGGGTATTCATGATCAATTTTAACCCATTGTGGAGAATCGGCTGGGTGTCATAGCTTGCCATCTTTTACACGCTCATCAGCATGCCACGTCAGAAGTTTTGCATCTTGCTGACTACTATACAAGCGCCTGAATCTTGGGATTATAGGAAAATACCACATCACCTTTGCCGGAGTTGTTTGCTTCTTGTATCGTGAGGTATTGCATTTGGGACACACATTTAGATCTTCATATTCATTTCGAAACAGTATGCAATCATTGGGACAAGAGTGTATTTTCTCATAACTCATACCAATAGAGCACAACATTTGCTTTGCATCATAAGTCCGACTAGGGAGCACATTATCATCAGGAAGCATCTCTTTCATAACATAAAGTAGTTCGGTGAAACTCTTATCGGTCCATCCATTCCCAGCCTTCAAGTTGTATAGTTTCAAAACTGTAGATAGCCTTGTGAACTTGGTGCATCCCTCATACAATGGAGTGTTTGCGTCAGTTTTGATCCTCTCAAACATTTCTGGACAATCACGAAAATCCTGTTCAACCACATCGACCATATCTTCTAAAAAGTCAGCCTCATAAGTGTTTGTTCCCATATCAAATGAATCGTCCCTAGCATTTGACCTCCAGTTTGTTGATGAATTGACTGACTCTCCGTGCTTCGTCCAACATGTGTAGGTCGGATCAATCCCATGGCACACTAAATGATCCATCAACCTGATAAGTGCAAATTAGTGTATTTATTCAATAAGGATTTGCACTTATCTTCTCTAGAAATTACATGTTTTATACATAATTTCACCATTTATCTTTACTTTGTGAGTTTAAGAGTAAATAAGTGGTAATAATAGGTTTTCTAACTTAGAAATGTATTTTCAGGTGTTTTTGGAGGCAAAAATAAGAAGATCAAGTTGCTGGAGCATATAAGAGGCCAGCGCTCGAGCGCCATACCAAGGCTCGAGCGCTGGAAGCTAAGGAACATAGGATCCTTTCTGCCAGTGCAAATGCTCTAGCGCTCGAGCGTCATACCAAGGCTCGAGCGCCAGTAACCATTGAGCATTGGATCCTTTTTTGCCAGAGTTATGAGTCTGGCGCTCGAGCGCCACACCAGGGCTCGAGCGCCAGACGCATTAACCAGGCAATTAAGCTCATTAACCAGCACGTGTCAGGCCAACGCTCAAGCGCCAGGAGGGCGCTCGAGCACCAGACCCCTGCCCAAAACACCTATAAATACAACCTTTCAGAAGTTAGGAGAGGATATATTGAGTTGTATAGAAATAAACCACAAAGTTTAGGCTTTTAGTCAGAGTTCTAATACTCTTAGGTTTAGTTCTTGAAGTTCATGGCCTTGTTAGGCTAAGCTTTCCGCTAGGATTGAATGTAATTACTTCGTCTCTTGTTTCTTTCAATTGTTAGTTTATATTATTTATGAATTGGAGTTATTCTTCTGTACTTCTTTTCTTGGTTTAAGCTTGATCACCTTTCGCCTTGTGTTAGTTTATTTGCGCAATTGGGAAATTGGTTTATAAACGGATATGGAGAAACATAGAACCTTCGGATCTAGGGATAGATGGAAGTGTTTTATGATTGCTTTACTTAATGCAAGACTTGGTAGCTAGAGTGCCAAGGGATTGGGCTCTAGAAACTAGTGTCTTAGAATCAGGTGACAAAGGGATTTGCACTTGTGACATTGAGTATGCATCTTTTCTTATAATATTTAACTAACATAGAAAGAAACAAGGTAAAGTAACAAAACTCAATCCCAGGTGACTCATTATCTTATTTGATTATCTCTTTATCTTTTGTTTATTTTATTTGCCATTCACAATCTTAATATGTTTTTGAACAATTCATCAACTTAATTCTTAATCGAATTAATCCAAGTGCTCCTTGTGGACAATACACATATAGTCACTATACTGAAACAAGTTAACCATTTTCAGCACCATTAAAAATGTTAACACAACCCTTCTGCATTCGTTCTCTTGAAGCAACCACATTTTGTACACGGACAGATAATCCTACTAGGATCTTCTGCGTGCTCTATTGCAAAACTGATGAAGTCTTTGACTCCATCCTCATATTCCGTCGATAAGTACCTATACCAAATTTGTTATCTACCTATAGAATCAAATTCATTTTTTTTATTCCTAATTAAAAAATCAAACAAGTACCTATACCAACCTCTAACTGTAAAAGTACCTAAGTCTCTCTCTCTTTTATGTGTAGAGTTGACTGCTACGGGAGAGAAAGAGACGGAGTAATTACTGTCCAAATAGAGTTGAACAATCATATATATATATATATATATATATATATATATATATATATATATATATATATATATATTTATAAGATATGCAATATATATATATAGCAAATCATAATTGCATAGGATAATTTGTGCCATATATATATAAAATATTCAAGCAGAGGATCGAAGTAATATTTTTAATATATATTTGATAAGAGATAACAATAACAATGTCATATCAACGGCCCAAAAAATCAATGTAAAGTCACATAGCATACAGCTAGTATTCATAGAAATTGCATACCATGACGGTTGGCCTCTTGTTGGGATTCCTCTCAAACTTAATCTGGTAATAGTCCAGCCAATTTTGGAGTCTATCTCTTCTCACAAATTTAGCAAACTTGTTTGCATTGTATAGAACCTGAAAAATTATAACAATAACAATAAGATATAATACAAAGAAATATTCTCCTGAATTAAAATAAATTAACATTATGACCATATATAAATGTTATATTTTCATTCAAGTTCTTCCCTATGTTTACATAACTACATCAAGAAAGAATTTCTATTGGTTGATTTGATGTAACCATTATAGATTTTTCAACAAAATAAAATAGTGTATGCTTCCAAGAAAAAGCTTCTGTCAACTGTGAAATCATGTAACTACAGAGTCATTTCAAGCTTTTTTATGAACAGGATCTGTGAAAAGAGTGATATAGGGGAAGAAGCAAACAGCATTTTGTTACTTGCAAAAACAAAACACAAAACTTGTATTTGCTTAGGACAGAGACAAATCAATGGCGAGAAAATAACCAACAAAACCTTTGAAAAGAATCATATAAAATAAGCAATAAAAAATTGTTCAGCATAGAAAATAAGAGATAGATGAAACTAAGCAAATAGAACTAGAAACAATGCCAAGAAATTGAAGAATTAAGGAAAGAAAGAAACAGAACGTCGCTGTCACATGGTCCTGGCGAAAGAAACAGCAGCGTTGCGTTTTGGAGAAAGAAACAGCGTCTCTATCATGTACAAAGCGCTGCTATGTGTTCGCAAAACCCCTTTCTTCTCCATTTTGAAAACTTCAAACCCAAAAAACCCTATTCCCCTCCATTTTCGAAATTGAAAGAACAGAACAGAAATAATTCCAAAGCTACCTTAGAGTGATAGGGAGAACGAGAGAGAGCGCGAAGGTGAACAACGAAGGCGAAGAAGGAGCAGCGCTTGGATTTTTCGTAAGCTAAGAGTGAAAGAGTGAATTGGGGATTAGGTTAAAATGGTCAATGGCAGCGCTTGGCATTTTGTGCGCTGCAAATTGAAACCAATTCCAGCGCTTGCATTGTAGGCGCTGCAAATGATTTTTATTTTAAAATAAAATATTTAGTTCCCAGCGCTTGATTTATGATGCGCTGTGAATGATTTTTATTTTAAAAATAAAATATTTAGTTTCCAGCGCTTGAGATATGACAAGCTGCGAATGATTTTTTATTTAAAAATATAATATATAATTTCCAGCGCTCCTACTACCATACGTTGCAAATGACCCTTTTTTAACATTTGCCAGCGCGTCCGTGTCGAAGCGCTGCAAATTGATGCGCTAAATAAAGGTAAATCTGGCGTAGTGATTCTTCAAAGGGCATGCCAATAGACCATAAATTAATAATTAAGATTTTAAATTGCGATTGTGGTTGTGTTGTGATTATAATCATGTTGGGTTAAATGTATGGTTAATGTAGTTCGTATAGTCATGATTCGATGTAGTTTTGGTGATTGTTGAGAAGTTGATATAGAACTCGATTTGATAGATTGAACCTTGATTTGAAACGTTGCATATAATGAAGGTTTCAAATTGCAACCCCAAGAAGTGGAGCGTGACTGAGACTCATATGATAAGTCAAAGGTCCAAACTCCCATTTAATAGTTTGGGCGGAGATAAATGTATATTTCTCTATTTCAAAATCACACTATGATACTATTTTGGTTATTTTTAAAATTAAGATATTACAGCGTGATGTCATGATAAGCACCACAATTTAAAACTTTGCGTATAATTTAATCAGCAATGTTACTTTGCAATTTAGACAAAAGATTGAGTCCTTTGGTCATCGAAGTCATGTGGAATTATAAGATACAGCTGGGTTACATGCATACTTTGTCAATTTTCTTCATTAAATACTTAAATTATGTCATTTTTCTAATTCCAGTTGCATAACTGTCTCAACGTTGAAGGCAATATGGTTGCATTTTCAAACTTAAATAAATATAAGCTAGTGGTTTAGAACATTAGATGATTATAGATTCATATACTGTGCATTCATCAAATGGCCTCGAGTCTTGTTCATGTTAGCAACTAACGATATTTTCGTCACATCTCGGTTATAAAAATTATGTCAGACACGGCATGTGAATCTTATCTCAAAACTACTCCTTCCATTCCTAAACTATGGTTATTTTAGGTTTTTTCACACATATTAAGAAATCATTGATATTGATAAGTTTTTAATATAATTGGACTAATGTGTCCAATTAGAAACTAAAGTGGTAGACAAAAGAATTAAAAAGAGAGATGATGATTGGTGAATAAATGAGGTGATGAGAGAGAAATATTAAAATATGTAATTTATTACATTTTGAAATCCTAAAATGACAATTGTTTTGGAATAAGATTTTAAACCTAAAGTGACTATAGTTTTGGAATGGATGTAGTATTTTGGAAGGTTATGTTTATGGATAGCGACATTACAATTTTTATTGAAATTGGACTAGACCCAAAGACAAGGCTCACGAAACCAGAAATACAACCTGCAACCCTAATGACTATGTTATAAATACGATATTTTATAACATACAAGGTAAGCTATTAATCTGATATTATTATTCTAACCCTAAATAGTCACTGACTTGAGCATCGGAATCTTTGCAGGTCTCCACCCACTGTTTCAGGAGCACTGCCAGAACACTCAGAGATAGGATTTCTTCCCGTGGATTCCACTCCTAGCCAAGAATCTCTTTCTCATGTTATTTCTATAATTCTAAAACATAACATTGGCCCTGTCTGTGGGTAGCGCCGTAGCGGTAAAACAACTTCCCATCCTATCCATAGCTGACACCACGGAAATAACTTCTATGGAGATAAAAAAAATGAATAAATAAAAATATGAACACGATGCATCCATAGATGGCTTCATTTTTGTCCATTTTTTTGCCTCATCATTGTCTTAAACAACCAAAACCAAAGTTGAAGTTGTAGTTATTTATGCCACTTTTTTTTAATCCCCATGGCTGTCACACACTATTTTTTGGCCACCATCGCATTTTTCATCACCATCACCACACCAGAGTGAACCAGATTCGAACAAAAACAAATGCAGCAAAGGACCCTGTTGCGATAGCCTCACACGGTGGAGAAACCAAGAACCGCTAGGTGGAGATCCTCACCGCGACGGCTCCAAAATGGTGTTGATGTTTCCGTCATCGAATCAACACCAATTGTAGCCGGATTTTGTCCCCGTCGTCGCCACAAGAGAGCTTGCTTCACCCTAAGCTACCGTCGTGGCTCATCTCTCAGTCGTGGCAGAATCAAAAACATTGCGGCGCTCCATCTTTGTTCTGTGTTTGTGTAATTAGGTTGAAAATGGGATGGTGCGTATAGCAAAAATGTAAAAGGCTGTCGTGGCTTAAAAAAAAGAGCCTAGGTGGTGCATCTGCCGCAAAAAAAAAATAGTCAGGAATACAAAAAAAGGAAGGAATGGTGCAATTACCAAAAATGAAGTCAGCAAAAAAAAAATAAAAATAAAATGTTCAAAACAAATAGGGGGATAATGCGCCTAGCAAAAATGCGAAATGTTGGTCACATCAACAAGAGGTGGTGCGCTCAGCAAAAACAAAAAGGTGTCATACTAGAATAGATGGTGTGCTTGATCAAAAAAAAAGAATAGATGGTGTGCTTCGTAAAAAAGACCATTTCGGTCCTAGAAAAAAAAGGGGAAAGGAGAAGCATGAATCACTAAAAGCGTGGAAGCGTCCACATTAGGAGTTTTCTTACACATGGCTTACTATGCAGTATCAATGAAATTTCTGGTGCAGGACATCATACGATAGAATTGCCTTAGTAGACATGCTGGCATCTGCTCGATATTCCTTCATAATTTACATGCTAGCATTCATGACATGTTGGTGTTCGTGTAATATCACCTGCACAATACTTGCTTCATAAAATTATATGTCAGCGTTAACAATATTATCTTTTCAATGCCTGCTGCTTAAAATATATGCATCCACAACGTGTTTGTTCTATATTTGCTTCCATATTATTATATGCTAACATCTAAAGGATATTGTCAACACAATACCTCCTGCTTAAAATTGCCTAACGATATTATATATTAGCATTCACTCTTATATGGACAATTAATATTATGTTCATAATATTACATGCTCAATGACCAACATGTATGAATGATAAGTGGCAAGACCAGCATGAACATCTTGTCAGTCAACTATATACTAGTTGTGGAGCCTTGTTTTTATTTGTAAACACGTGTAAGGTAGATCATGGTTGAAATTCCAAAAGGAGAATCCCTAAAAAAAATCATGTTGGTCAACTATATACTAGTTGTGGTGAAAGTTATATCGTGGTTGAAATTTCAAATGGAAAATCACTATAAGAAGAAACCAAGATAAAATCTTTTTGAGCGAATGGACAACATGGCTATGGCCATCCAAATCGACTGTACGAGGTGAATGATTACGAATAAGATGGTTACAACCAACCTAGATCTACGCTACCAAAATCATGAATGTTCAAAGAGCAATGATTACGACCAACCCAGACCTATGCTACCAAAATCATGAATGCTCAAAGGGCAATGGTTACGACCAACCTAGATCTACGCTACTGGAATCGTGAATTTTCAAAGGGCAATGGTTACGACCAACCCATATCTACGCTACCGAAATCATGAATGTTCAAAGGAAAATGGTTACGACCAATCCAGATCTATGTTACCATAATCGTGAATTTTCAAAATGTAATGGTTACGAACAACCTAGATCTACGCTACCAAAATCACAAATGTTCAAAAGAAAATGGCTACGACCATCCTTGATCGACACTACATGAAACGATGATAATCACAAATGTTCAAAAGGAAATGGCTACAACCATCCCGGATCGATGCTACATGAAACCATGATAATCACAAGATTGGTTACGACCATCTCGGATCGGCACTACATGAAACGATGATAATCACATGGAATGGTTACGACCATCCCAGTTCTATGCTACACGTGAAATGATTATGATCACAAGGAATGGTTACGGCCATCCCGATTCTATGCTACATGAACAATGGCTCTCAAGCGGGGTGGCTACGGTCATCTCAGAACGATGCTACGAGCAATTCTCAAAACAAGCAACTATGACAATCAAAATCGACACTACTGAAATGATATAATTTGAACAAGACGGTTATGACCATCTCAAATCTACGCTACCAATGGTCATTCCAAGATGAAAATCCCTCAGGACAATATCAATGAGGATAGTAGCCATTCCGAGATAAAAGTCCCCCGAGATAATACACAGGAGACCAAAGGTCATTCCGTGATAAGAGTTTCTCGGAAAATAAGTATAAGAATCATGGACTAAGAGTCTAAATCAGGAGGGAAATCCTCTCTGAAAATAGCATTGGTAGAGAAATTTGGAGAAGGCTATGACCATATAAGATACGAATATCTTGAATGAGTAATTATTTCCGGTTGAAGTTTTGTCGTTATAAGCTACAAAGGGAAAGAGCTTTATGTCAATTGATCAAGAAAGTATCCCAGCTTGATTCCAAGAACCAGTTACGGTAGCTTACTTACAAGAGACGGAATCCCTTCTAAACCATGGTAAACGAGATTATGCTCTAACAGAATAAAAATATCAAGCTATGAATATCAACGATGTGTTCAAATTTGTCAGCGGCCAAAGCATGAGAGAATTACAAAGGTTCATTATAGAAGAAATGTTAAAGTAACTAAAAAAGTAAAACTAAACGAAAAAGTTGTTAGAAGATAACTCAAGAGGCTTCGGTTTCACTGGCATTAGCGTCGTGATCTTCTGGAGAAGTGCAAAGATCAAAAGAAGAAAGCACCTGCAAAGTTGACCACAATTTTCTTAAAGCAGCTTGTTGACTTGGGATACTACAATGTTACGGATCAAACTTCGAACATGCAGCAATCTATTTTGGCAAAAATATCTTGATTAGTACATCTTAGCCAAGTACATCTCGACAATTATCCCAACTCGGCTTTAAGGCCATGTCGATTCCAATAGGAACCAAGTCCATTATTTGAGGAAGGTAACCTCGGCAAGACTTTCAATCCCAACAAGACTTTCATTTGACTCTTTGACAATGAAGTTCATGTCGACCCAAAACAAAGGGTTTATATTATTAATGACCACCATCAATCAAAAGCCTTGACAAAAAGGTTATTCAACTCATATGTTGAAGGAATAGAAGAAATCAATGATTGGCAGGAATTCAGAAACCTTAACCAAAAGGTCACAAAGTCTCAACATGAAAGAATTTAAAGAACTAAATTCGACATGCGAGCAGTTAAATATAGAACAAGGAACGTCGTATATTCAAGGAATCGATCTCTAATCAGGGCTTATAAATCCAGCCGTCATAAACCACACCTCAATTAAAGGTCATGGTTCCTTAAATCAAATGGGATAACTATGCCAAAAAGCCCATCTTCATAGCAGAGATACATATTTTTTGAAGAGAATATCGCCAGAGATATCAAGAAAGAAACCTATATAGCTTTGAAGAAAGCCAACAAAGTTTACAAATTAACAATAAAAGGTTAGAGATATGTATTACATTCAGGTTGAAATTCTGAGATGATACTAATTGGGAAATTCTGAATGAACTAATATTTTCGAATGATATTAAACGAGATATGATCACAGAGCATAGGATGCCATCAGTATCTGAGATAACTTCAACGATAGAAATTATCATAAATCTTGATCAAAATATGGTAAAGTATCTCTTGGAATTATTAAATCACGTCGAAGAATACCAGTGTCAGTAGAGTTAGTGAAGCAAATTATCTAAAAGACGCTACTAAAAAGTAGATGATAGTGACAGCAACCTTAACTTGGGGATCATAGTCCTATATCCGAATTAGTAATGTAGGCTAGAGTCATAAGCCACGACCATGGGTCATAGGCCCATGTGAAATTGAGAAAGATTGAGGATCCCAATTTGAAAATTATGAACTTACAAAGAGCGAACAACAAACTCAAAGAGGAAAGGAACTAAGTTGCATGGCTCATATTCACCGGAAGTGAAGGTACACATAAGCGGAATTCAGTAAACCAATCTGCACGGCCAACCAATTTGGGGGGACCATAATAATTATGAATTTCTGACTTAACGGTCAAAGACGAAATGTTTTGATCCGACATGACATCCATGTCGGCCAAGTATACTGAAGCCAAAGCTTTACCTTCGGCAGAATACCGACTTGGGGCATACTACTACTGCTAATATGGTGCAATTCAACTGTCGAGACAAAATGGCCCAATTGCATGAATTTTACAAGATTCCAAGATTTACGATGACAGAATGTATAAAAGATCAGAAGAAGTATCATCCAATTCTAAGAAACAAGAAGAACTAAGAAAAGAAACATTTTATCTTATGAGAATTCTACTTCTGGTAGGACACTAACGTGGGGGCAGTGAAAGAGTTGTCAAAGTGATCAATTGTAAAAAGTAGTTCCTCTACAGGTTAATGGGGGGCAATTTACCAAGTTTGAAATCCGGCATCCAATTGAACTTAAAAATCAAGAATAGGAAGCCTCAAATTTTGAAATGATTAGTATAACTATACTTTGGTTGACATCGACGTATAAAGAGAAGCATTCGCAAAAAATTGTCGAAGTTGACAAACTAAATCAAGTCGACAAGGCGAAGGCGAGGGCCTGAAGTCCTAAGAATGAACTCCTAGTTAATAAAAGAGTGGCAGAGGTTAAAACTTGAAACATCCTAGATTCCGAGATCGACGATAATCCGACAAGGATACTTAAAGCCACCGGCTTGCTTACGGGCAACTCGCCCGCTTGGGGGCAACTGTGGTGGACCGATATTTCTGTGATATCTTGGTCATAAAGGCATTTCAGACACGACATGTGGATCTCATCTCAAAACTATTTCGATAGGTTACACTTATGGATAGCGACATCACAGGTTTTATTGGAATTGGGATAGACCCAAAGATAAGGCCCACGAGGCCCGAAATACAACATGTAAACCCTAATGACTCCATTATAAATACAACACTTTGTAACATGCAAGTTACACTATTAATCTGATATTATTACTCTAACCCTAAATATCAATGACTTGAGCGCCGGAGTCTTTGCATGTCCCCCACCCGCCGTCTCGGGAGCGCCGCCGAAACATTCAGAGACCAAATTTCTTCCCGTGGATTTCACCCCTAGCGAGGTATCCCTTTCTCATGTTGTTTCTATAGTTCTAGAACACAAGTTAAGAAGAAGGGTGTGTCTAAGAAGCGCCCCTCCACTTGTGGTGCATTGGTGAGCCATTTAATTATGGCCATTTGATTTACTATTATTTATTCAATGGTTTAGTTAAAAGACTTGATACCAGTTGAAGTGGTTAGACGGTATATTATCAAAAAATTACAATTTAATCCCTAATGCATCTTGATTTTATTGACTCATGAGCATGTGTATTTACTATCAAAATAACAAAAAGGGATATTTATATGGTTTGTTTTTGTTTCTTCTGTTCACCTAGAGGAAAAGAAATAATTTTTATTTATATATCAACTTAGATTTTTAATAAACATTAATTTCAATTTTTTTATGAATTTTACCATTATCTTTAATTAGAGTAGTAATTAATACTCTATTATCCAACTAATAAAACATTAAAAGATAAATGGTATTATTGAGAGTTTAAAAAATATTTGATAAAAATTAAAATAATAATTATATTTTTTAATATATATAATTTACCGCCGATCAAAAAATATATATATATAATTTACCCTAAATGAATAGATAAATATGACCGAGAGAGTATTATTTTAATTATTTTTTTAAAATTATAAAATTGATAGTTAACATGCATAATTGCCTTTGAGTATAATAATAAAAAGGATTGGAGGGACTATATAGTTTTTGAAAATCAATATATTAATTAATTGACTTTTTCAAATGTTTTAAATATGCATACAACAATAATGAGCCTTTATCCCATTATGTGAGGTTGACTACATAGGTCACACGACGTCACTATGTGTTTTATCAAAAAGTATATCTATTTTAATATGCATAATTGTCTTAAAATGATCTTATAATATACACTTTTTGATTCATAATAAGTGTCACTTTATAATATATATATATAGGGTTCAAATGATACTAGGTGTCAAACTTAGTAAAATGATACATCTTATAATTATTTGTAAACAACAAATTTCAGAAATAAAAAATTGTTTGAAACTTCATCGGAATACTTTATTGAACTTATACTATTTTATAAGGTTCCTAAAAATATTTTTAGTGTTCTTTTCTATAATCGCTTACTACACAAATGAGAACCATTTATTATATTTTTTTAATATTACCATTAATTAATTTGGATAGTTGGATTTAGTTTTAAATGATATAAATAGTTGATTAATTTTTAATAAAGGTAGTAGTGAAAAGACAACATTTTTATTTTAAAAGTGAATACATTTGATTGATATTTGTATTTTTCTTAATATGTGTATTTTTTTTAAGTAAAAACATATAAATAAAAATAGAAGGAGTATATTAATCAAATGAGTAAACCCTTACTTCCATAAACTATAGTAGTTTATTAATTTATTTTGAACTGGAGACAATAAACCAAAGGGTAATGTATTAATTACTATTTTCTTTAAAAAATAATATTACTTACTATTCGGGCACCACATTTTATTGTAAAACAATTGCACATAATATTATATGCAGACTTTGTGTGCCGAGTTAGTTTATTTAGTAAAAACAAAATATGAACATTAATTATTAATAAAAAAGTATATAAACATTAATTTAGTGTTTTAAAGATTTATTTGTAATAAATTTCATTCCTTAAATAATTTATCATCAAATTAACTTAAAAAATTTTAAAACACTTCTAAATTAATTCCTCAAAATACACATAATAAATTTATAAAAGAATAATTTGGTGACGATATTTTTTTTTTCAAGAATCAAATTAACTAAGAACAAACGGAAGACAGAAACGGTTAAAACTGAATTTTTTCTTGCAGCTTTATTTAAATATTGGTTTCAATATTTGAGACCCGAATCATACCAAACCCTACAATAATTAAACTTATGGTTTTTTTTTAATATATATAGTATTATATAATAAAATTACACAAGTGTTGTACACTTTCTATTGGAAGTACACGTGATTGGTGGGTGATCATTATCTTTTACCCAATTTCATTAGTTAAATGCTAAGACATGCACACACGGCTGGGTTCTTTAGCAATTACAGTAAAATGGGTTAAATAAGCATATTACTAGAATACAGTTTGCAGCAAGTAACAAGTCCAAGGCGCATGAGTGCGCCAAACTGAGAAGGCGCTTGCTAACACGACCCTAAGAAGAAACATATGCTAGTTGGTGGAACTAATTAACTTGGTTAGTGTTTCTTTTTTTTTTTTTTTTTTTTTTGCTTTTTGGTATAACTCGAACTCGTCGCAATTGTTAACTTGGAAGAACCTCACACTATTTGACCCACTTGCTCATTTTCAATTAGGCTTATTTCACCAATAAATAGTTATTTAAGATTAGTGGAGAAACATATGAAAATTATTGAAAAATATTTAACTTCTAAGGTCATAATTAGCTTACAATGATTTTCACAAGAGGTAAAAAATGCTACTAATTGATTTGTAACTAGCAGAAAAAGCATAAATAACTCTTTGTAAGTCCAAAAAATTACTTGGGTAAGAATACTCATGAAGAAAATGTAAAAGGCAGAGCATTGGTTTTTCTGAAGCTAAGGATAGAGCAATATTTATGTAGCTTGCCAAAGATCATGATGGTGTTTCCTCTTGTGATTGTGAGATTCTCCTTAGGATATGTTTCCTCTTATAATTTTGTTAATAATATCTTGTAATCAGGATGAGAGATTGATAAGCAACAATTTTCTCTTTTTGCCATGAAATAATAGCATTAAACAAAGTGTGAAATAATAAAAACACGTTTACAGTATGTGTGTGCTTAGAATCGATTTTGCTTGCTCAAAATTGATTTTGGGTAGTAAAATTAATTAGTTGTTTGGCTTTATTTCTACGAAAGTGATTTCGACCCTTCAAAATTAAATTTGCAAAATGCAAAAAAAAATGTTACTTTTATGTTGGGTTAAAAAATTTACATTATGTTTTTATTTCAAACTTTCTTTTAAGGAAAAAAAAATCTCAAATAAAAATTATGTTATTTTAAAATTAGTTTCACACAAAATCAATTATATAAAATCACGTTCATGCAAAATTAACTCCACCAACACAAAATCAAACGCACCCTATATTTGGTAAGTGGAAGAAAATAGGGTAAAAGGAAAATATAAAAGTAAAAAATTGAGAAGAAAAGGTAAAAATGATTTCATTGTTTCAAACAATTTTACAATATGTTTGATAATGGAACAATAAAAGTTTAATCCTTTTTTTTTCAAACAAAGGGTAAAAACTAATATTTTTTTTCTTATTTTTCTCAAATCAAATAAAAATTATATTATTATCTATATTTTTTTCTAAATCTTTTACCTCAGTAAACATAAAGTTATGCTTTATTTGGAAGGGTAAAAGAAAAACAAAAGAAAAGACAATTACAAAAAATAAAATTATTTGATTTATTTGATTTGAAAGAAAATAAAAAATAAATTAAATTTTTATTTATTCTTATTTTCAATCCATCTAATTTCCTTAAGTTGAAAGAATTGAAATTCAAAATAATATACCAGTATAAGTTGATTCCTCCCGAATCGCTATAAAATTTTTGGGATGATGGACGGTGGAAGCGGGACCCGTCAATTTTGAGGTCCCCAACGATGACTATGCAGAGTCGACAGAGTATCACGGACGGTCCTATCTCCTATCGGGAAAAGAGATCTACCTCAACTACTGTCCCACACTACATAGTATACTGACCCCACCCATAAAAAATGTTTAATTTTTTTACTAAATTTTTTTATTTATTTAATTTTAATAAGTGTTATTTATCTCTCACTTAATATTTATTTCTTAAAAAATATATGACATTTATAAAAATTAAATGAGTAAATAAATTAATAAGATAATTTAATACTCTCGCACACAGTTTTTCTTCGCTGTCTCTGCGTGTATGAATGCATACTCTGACTCCTGCCTCATCCTCCTACAGTCCCTCGCATGCTAAAAAGCCAACCCTCACTCTAATTATGGCTTAATCATTCAATAGTCAATACTAGCTATAGGTCCTTATAAAGGCAACTTACTTTTATGTTACTCCTTCTCTACGTACCCCACCACCATTTTAACTCAAAAAAACGTTCAATTCTATTACTAAATTTTTTTATAAGATCTTTTATTTTTTATTCAATATTTATTTTCTAAAATAATAAATAATAATTGTTAAAATTAAGTAAAAAGATTTGTAGACAAAAAAATTTAATAGGAAGATATCATATTTTTCTTTTAACTTTGTTTTCTAATTTTATGTTTTTATTTATGAATATCTAAATAAAAAAGTTGGTTTTTTATTTATAAATACCTATTATAAAAATAAAAATTATTATAAGTTTTTAATTAATAAGAATAGTTTAGTTTAATTTTAAATTATACAAAAAATATAGTTGAACTTAAATAAGAGTAAAATTGTAAAAAAAAACATATTATTTATTTAAAAATTAATATATTTTATTAATATTTTTTAATATGTGTAATTTTTATTTTAAATGATTATAAATAGAAATAGAAACCGTAAAAGTTTGAGCACAAAAAGTAACTTCATCCATGTTTCCTTAAGATGCAGTTTTAATAATAATTTTTTTAACATGTACCATATTACATGTGTTAAAAAATTAAAAATATAAATATTTTATTAAAAAATATAATATTTATCATAATAAAAAAAATCAAAACTCATTATATATTTATTTTTCGCATAAAATATTTTTAATTTTAATTTTTTTAACACGTACAACATTTCATGATTTAGAAAAACTTATTTAATAAAGGCTTACTTTTTAAAAATTTCGGGTTTTTAATTTATGCTCTACTATATATATATATATAGTACTATATATTTACATGGAAAACGATATTTAAGGACACTATTTAAGAACTCAAATGTAATAAAAATATATTAAAATGTGTAATTTTTTTGTATTTCTGAAAGACAAAACAATATATTTTCATAATTATCTTTTTATTTACAGTAACTTTAACTAGTGCCTTAAACCCTTAAGGCACTATATATCAAGACCCTATTATATATACATAAGCATTTCTGGTTCACTAGAAAAAAGGCAGGTGAATTGTTGTGATCTCCTCAAAACATATACCACACTCGTAGCAGGAAGCTGTGTGTGGGTTGTATTTGTTTTAGAGAAATACTCGTCTGTTTCTGTTTGTCATTTCTGTTTGAAAGTGAGACCGAGAGAGTGTAGACGCGTGTCTACGCGCGCGCGTGGCTTTGACATTGCCACTTGCCAGTAAATAAAATACTCTGAAAGCGAGTAAGCGTAAGACCAAACACAGCAAAAAAAAGAGCAGAGAGAGATCAGAGCAAGAGCTGACTTACTTACCCATCTTACGGTTTCATCTTTCATTTCTAACTTTGAAGCTCTTGCATAAGTATATACTATATTTGTGTTCAAGGTGGATGAATATTTTTTATTATGGCTTTTTCCTGTTGTTTGGCAGAATAATCATTATTCACTTATACTTCAGCCACTAGTAGTGTTTCTTGAAGAATATTTGGGTACCATCCAAAAGCATTTATGTTGATTTCTTAAACCCATTCTTATTTATTTATTTTCTTGCTTGCTTTCTTACTGTCTGAAACCTTTTGAAAGCTTGCTGTTAGTAACTGTTGCTTCTTCTGCATCATCATAAAATATGCAAATGATAACCGGAGACCCCTTTTCACTTTCCAATCCCATCGGAGGAATGTCAAAAGACCAAAATACCAATACAATCCTTAACCCTAATCCCCCTCCCGCCCCCAAGAAGAAGAGAAATCTACCCGGAACACCAGGTAATACGATCAATTAATGCATTTAACAGGTTGGTCTGATAGTTGGAGAGTGCTGTTTTGAGTAACATCTCCTCAGTTTGACGCACTTTGGCCTATTAAAAAAAATATATGATCAATTAATGAAAACCTGCTATTTTTTTTTATTAATGGATTTATTCATTGGCTTAACAGATCCTGATGCGGAGGTGGTTGCGTTGTCGCCGAAGACGTTGATGGCGACGAACCGATTCGTATGCGAAATATGCAACAAGGGTTTTCAGAGAGATCAGAACCTTCAGCTTCACAGAAGGGGTCACAATCTTCCTTGGAAGCTACGACAGCGGTCCAACAAGGACGTTCGCAAGAAGGTGTACATCTGTCCGGAGAAGACCTGCGTCCATCACGACGCGGCGAGAGCACTCGGCGACCTCACCGGAATCAAGAAGCACTTCAGCAGGAAACACGGCGAGAAGAAGTGGAAGTGTGAAAAATGCTCCAAGAAATACGCCGTCCAATCCGATTGGAAAGCCCACACCAAAAGTTGCGGCACAAGAGAATACAAGTGCGACTGTGGCACCCTCTTCTCTAGGTATATAGACATCAAATAAATTCTTTCATAACAAACTTTAATTCCTTCCCTCCAATTCTAAGCAACATACTCTCGAAGTGGCCTTATACATGTGTTTGGTTGAGGAGAAGTAAGGTGGAGAGAAATAGGATGAAAGAAAGTTATGACTGAAAAGAAATAGGGAAGAATAAAGTTTTTAAAATTTTTCTTTTTAGAAGTCAATTTTTTTCATCTAATTTCTCTCCAACCAAACCAAGAAAGTTATATTGTTATCCGTGATCTTCTTTCCTTCCTATTTCTTCTTTTCAAACCAAACATAAAGTTAGAGTAGAAATTTGGTGCCTACACCAATCTACTCAGCTCCGTTGCGAGTAGTGATTTCTTTTTGATTTTAAGGAGATTACAATACCAGGATTGAATCTTGTATTATTCACCTACGCACATGTTCCGGTCACTTTTGCTGGCGTTATAAGACGATTATGTGTGGTAATCTTTGATATTGTTGTGAATGTGTGAATGTTTTTATCTATTGAAAATAAATAGACACTAATGTATGTAATTTGATGTCATTAAAAATTGTGCATATATAAAAAGTGTTTGAAAGATTATGTAATTAACGGTGGAATTGCGTTGAATTTTATTTGTTGGTGCAGGAAGGACAGCTTCATAACGCATAGAGCTTTCTGCGATGCCTTGGCGGAAGAGAGTGTGCGGTTCACTTCCGCCACTACATCGAATCTAGATTTCAAGAGCGAAGAGGAAAGTAGTGTGATGAACACAGAGGCAAGTTTATCACGTGGGTTAAACGTTTCGCCGTTAGGTTCGCAAGGATTTCACGTTGATTTTAACGGAATGGGTAGCTTGTCACGTTGGTTAAACCAGGGGAATAATCCAAACATGAATAATCTACTTGATGTGCCATCAAGTAGTGCTTCTTCGGGTTTATCCGAGGTAATTCAAATGACTAGTCACGCGAACATGTTACTTGGTTCCTCTTCAATTTCTTCTTCTCCAATGTCGGCAACTGCCCTTTTACAAAAGGCCGCACTGATGGGTTCCACTAGAAGCACGAACCCATCCATCTTCAGCGGAAGTTTTGGAATATTGAACTCGTGTTCAACGCAAACTACTAGCAATAATGCTAGTGATGAACTTAACCATGCCTTTCAGAATTTTAACCCTTGTACTAGTGAAGCTGTGGTGTGTAAGTTTACGGATCAGTTTGGTTCGTTCATGCATTCTTCTAACAATTTTGATCCGTTTGTTATGCAAAGTAATTTGAAACCAAACGCGGCGGAAGCGGAACACAACTTGACAAGAGATTTTCTTGGCGTGAGTGGAGGTGGAACCGGACATCGATTCCTACCACAAGAATTGGCGAAGTTTGCTTTGTTAGGTTCGTCAATGGGTTTGAACCAATTCAGTGCAACCCATCATCACTGAGAAGAAGGGTATTTTAATTTAATTTAATTTAATTTTTCTCTATGTAAAAAATAATTAAGTAACACCAAATTATTGGGAAGGCCACGGTGCTTGGGACCCACTCCATGTTTGAGAAATGAGTAAAATGCATGTTTTTCTCCCAGTAGCTGTTGTTGTTATGTTTGTCATCTGTCTTAACGTGGTTGTCGTTTTTGCCTTCTCTTTGAGAAAAGTGCAGCAAAATAGGATACTACTATATTTGTTAATATAATAAGTACTTAGTCTCCTTTTATATAATTTTAAAAGAAGAATTATTAGATTGATTCTAAAAAAGTTAGTCACTTTATTTTAATTTTACCGCTGAATAAATTTAAACTCATTATTTTATACTCTTTGTTGTATAATATAAGTCCCAATTATTAAAAAGTTTTGTTTCATAATATAAGTTTTTATAAATAAAATTATTTTTTTAACTTTTAAAGTCATCAAATTAATATAAAATAATTGAGTTTAAATTTAACTGGTATAATATATCGGTAGTCTAATTAATACTTCTAATTCCAATAATTTAATCATTTTTTTTAATCGGTGTAAAATATTAGTTGAGACATATATTATGAGAGGAAGGAAGTAGTAATTAACAAAAGTGTTGTTTCAATTTTTTCATTTTTTTAGTTCCGTTAAATGATTAATAGAAATATCCAAAATAATTACGTCGTTTTAAGCTAGGATTTATAGAAAACAACGTTATTTTGATGTTATTTTTATAACTTTCTATTAGCCATTTAATCGAGTTAACGAAAAAAGACAAAATTAAAATAAAATTAAAAGTTATAAAACCGATTTAAAACTTTTATTAATTAGAGGACGAAATCAAAAAATAAAATAAATTAAGAAATGAAAGTACTAATTGAAACTAATATAAAACATGAGCATTTTATACTAAGTAATTATATTATGAAACCCAAGAAATAGTATAATTAAAAAATGATGGAGTATTATTCTTCTATTGTCATTTTAATTTCTTATAATGATTCTACACTACCTATATATACTTCCTCATTCCTTTTTATAAACACATAAACAAAAAAAATAGTGTTCATCTTTATAAAGATTTAAATCTTCCCATGTTTTTTTTTAAAGAATAAAAATTTTTAATGAATGATGATGGGTCGCCCTTTTATTATTTAGTTGTGTCTATTTCTCTCATAACTTAAGGAACATAACAAAAAAAAATGAGAGAATCCAAATATTTTTTTAAGCACATACTATAAAAACAAGAAGCATTTATTAAAGTTTTTTTAATTTTACTTTTGATTAATAAATGTGAGTTTAGTTTTAAATAACGTAAATAAGAGTATGAGTTAAATGAGAGTAAAATTATGAAAAGATCATTACTTATTTAAAAATCAATGTATTTTATTGATGTTAATATTTTTTTAATATATGTGATTTTTGTTTTGAGTGCTTATAATAATTGTATCATTTATCATACTCTTGTTTGTTCTTATTTTATTGTTAATTTAAGGTTAAATTATGCGTATTAAAGAATGCAAGGACTATCCTTATTTTCATTGAAATATTTTATCTCCAAATATTATCTCTTGTTGTTTTATTAGCTTAATAGTAAAACATTAATTACTACTCCAATTAAATATAAGGCTAAAATTGATAAAAGTATAATTAATACTTCTTTAAAAATATAGATGAATAATTAATACTTACTTTTTTAATGTATACTATTATTTTTGTTTTAAATAGCTATAAACACGTAATACATATAGTGTATTTTTTATAAGAGTAATATTAAATTTTTTTATTAAATATTTTTTACAAATTCTCTTAATTACTTAATTTTAACAAGTATTATTTATCTTTTAAAAAATAAATATTTAATAAAAATAAAAGATATTTATCAAAATTAAATAAATAAAATAATTCATAAAATAATTTAATATTTTTGTTTCTATAAATAAAAGCAACTAAACAAAGACTGAAAGTTCGAAGTGCATAAAAATCATTTGTTAGTCGTTGTTGAGTGTTGACCGTCAGTCAAACACGGGTTCCACGTCAACCACCGTGTGGAGTAATTAGAAAAACGAAACTTACTAATTAACGGACCGTTTGATTTATATTTCTATTTTTTGTTTTCAGTCTATTTTTTGTTTTTTGAAATTTTAAAAAAAAAATGCTGAAAACAGAAAATTATTTTTAATTTTTTTTTTATAAAATTTTAAAAAACAAAAAATAAAAAATAAAATAAAAATATAAACTAAACAACTCATTTCTCTAGCAAGTTTTTCCAACTTGAGCAGGTGAGATTAGACCAATGAGAAGTTTGAAAAAGTTGTATATCCAATTATCTATACTATTATAACAAAAAAATATCTAAATTCGAATTTGCAAGTCGGATATGATATTGCAATAGTTGTTATATGAATAAAAAATGATTAATGAAGGTGAATTCACCATCACGAGATAAGGATTTTCAAGTTTCTTAATTGGTTGCCTTTTGAGGAGATATCAAGTGCCGCACAGTAGTTTTTAGTAGCCAGAATCTAGATGCTAGCTAGCCTATAGCTGATCGATCTATAGACCCTAATTATTATCATTATCATCAACCAAGGAAAATCAAAACCTCAGGTCCCATAATAAGGTGAGAAATGTTGGAAAAAACAGAGATTGAAAAATTAAAAGAAAAAAAAAAGACATAATAAACAATATTTTAAGATATAAATTATAATTTGTTATATTTTTTAAGAAAAAATTAAGAGAAAGTATATATATTAATAAAGACATATATTATTTAATATTCTAAAAATACTTGTTAAGAAGACAAAAAAAAAAATTACCAAAAAAAATATAATAAAAAATTATCTAATTAATAAATTTCATATATATTAAAAGATGTCAGAGTATAAGAAATATTACCAACAGTCTCCATTTACTGAAATAGTGAAGGTTTTGTTTGAGCCATTTGAACTCTAACTATTCACCTAGGTTGTATTAATATTAACTTTTTCTGATTTTATACGTAAATCACTTAACTTGTAATAAAATTATGGAAACAAAAATTAATTGTTAATTAAATTAATTTGTTTAAATTTTTTTTATCTTTTTAAAAATATTATACCCTTAAAATAAATATTTTAATAAAAATGTTTGAAGTATTGTAGCGTCCATCATCTCTCTTTCACTTTATTGTTAATTAATATATCTTTTAAAGTTGTAACATATAAAAAATAAAAAAGTGTAAATAATATATAAGTCTTGATATACAGTGTCTTTAGGGCACTAGTTAAGGTTACTAGAAGTGGAAAATAATTACAAGAGCACATTGTTCCGTCTGTCGGGAATATAAAAAAGTACACATTTCAATATATCATCTATAATAAGAAAATAAACCCCTTCTTGGACTCCAAGCTACATTTTATGCCATGTGTCATTCTCACGTGCATCTAATTTCTCTCCAATTTTTTTGTTTATTATTATTTTATTGTTGTCCCCTCTATTTTTTTTTCTTTTTTTTTTTTGCCTCAAGTTATCTTACTTGACACATGTCATTATAAGAATGATTCAATTTCCCCCTCAATTTTTGCTTACTTTGAGATGAAAAAAATTAAAATTTAAAATTTTAATAATAAAATTAAATTATATTATTAAACTCTTTCTTTCTGACTTCTTTTTTTTTCTCTCTAGTTCCCTTCATTTCACGTTTCATTCACTATCCTTTTTTATTTCTTTTTCTCTATTTTTTATTCGTTCATTTCTCTATTTTTACTATGCATTTTTCTTTTCCATTTTTTTTACTTTTGATTTTTGTTATTTGTTAAATTATATTTTTTTGTATAACCACGGATTTCTTTACTCTTGGAATGAGACTAATCATGTTCGCGTTGCGTGGTTGGTGCTGACTCTCGAGAATTTGGCATAGGTGAGATTCGAACACGGGACCTTTCGCTGTGAATCGTCCCTCCTATGAACTTAGCGGGGCCTTACATTGCTAAGCCAACCCTTAGGATTAATTTGTTAAATTATTTATGAATAAGATAACATATACTTTTTAATACATTAACAAGTTTTGTTAAGAATGAACTTATCATTTGTCTATTTTATAATTTTTAAAGCATATTATATGTGATTCACAAATATAGGATCAAACTTTAATTAAATCTGTGTACTTAATATCACAAATTTTTTTCTTATATGTTAATTATGTAAATTTTCATAAAGTCAGTATATAAATTTGTACATGCATTTATTTTACTTTTTGCAAGTGTGTTATCATGTTTTAATAATATTAAAAGTCCAATTTATTGTTCAACAGGAGTCTCATAATAAATTGTGGAGGTCTTTTTTCATATTTAATGGTTTTGTGCAATAGTTGAGGTGTAAAGAATATTTCACTGAAGAGATTGTGTCGATAAATCGTGGGGAGGTATATTTATTAAATATTTTAATAATTTTAATTGTGCTATTTATATATTTATTACAAAACATTAACACACAAACGCGTAATCGAAGATCCGTGCGAACGCACGGGTCACGTACTAATTTTTGCTACATTTAAGCTCTTAAATAGTGCCCTTAAAACCCTAAATATCATTTGCCATAATATATTAGTAAATAACTTACATAGAGCACCAAAGGAAGTATAAGTATAGTAAAAAAACATGGATTCTTTCTAGCGTTGGATGATTCAGTAGTTAAAAAAAAGTATTACATCGCATTCGACTTAGTTATTTTTAATGTAAATTAAGATTTTTATCTAGTGTGCCACGATTTTTTTTTAAAAGGCTAAAGTGCGTTTACAGAAGTACGAACTGAGGACCTACTACTCAAAACAAATCTTATCAGTCATCTGATCAAATAACTAAACCACATAAAATCTAGTGTTTTTTCTAGTTGTTAGACTGTCTAGCGCTAAAGTGGATCCAGATCAACCATAACCAGTCCTCATGTGCAATTTAAAATGTAAGTCAAACTTGTATATATTTGTTGGTATACTGATTGGCAGTATAAAGGCAGTCTATGGTTTCGGAGCTTGCTACTCTGGATATAGTAAACTGTAAAGTATTCTCTTGACTACTTCCCTAGCTTCCACTTTATAGATGTCTAAAACAATGTGATGGCAAATCTTCCTATGAATCCGAGAATACTTAATTACCATATACGTCCCCGGTAGAAGTTGCATGGAGCAGTATTATCATCTTTTCTATTTATCTGTCTAAAATATGCGTATCAAAAAAATGTAATTATTATTTTTGTTTTTATTAAAATAATTTTTAAATTTTTAAAATATTTTTATCTCTTTTTTTTTATTGGTTGAAAAATAAAATATTAATTGTAACTCCAATTAAATAAAGAGTATAATTAAAAAAAATACATTTAATATATCTTAAAATTCTACGTGCACAAATAAAAAGAAATAATTTTTTTTTTAAAAAAAGTGGATGGATAAAAATTAACGGAAGTAATATGGATTTTAGGTAGGCAATAAAAATAGAGCCCGCGGGTACCCGACTGACCTCGCCCGACGTTAACAGGAAATCCCCGCTTTGACCGGATTTTTGACGGGTTCGGGTTTTTCCCGCCCCCGCTTTTTGTGGGACGGGGGCAGGTTTGGGATTTTTTCTATCCGCCTCGCCCCCGAACCCGTCCCGCCGTTATAATTCTATATATTTATACTTATTTTCATATTTTTATACACATAATACTATTATTATTAGCAATATTAATGATAATAAAGTTAGAATTTTATTATATTTCTAATAACTTTTACATATAATGTGAATTAAAGTAATTAATTTAATTTTTTAAATTTTTTCAAGTATTTAATTTATGTAAAAATATACTAAGAAATTGTATTTTTTTAAAATAACGTGAGTCTAAATTCCCTGTGGGTTTCCCACGGATTCTCCTGTCCCCGACGGGGGTGAGTTTGGGTCTGAATTTTTCATCCCACCTTATTTTTCTCCGAACCTGTCCCCGCCCCGCTCGGCGGGGATGTAGAGGGCAAAATCCGCCCCCGCCCGCCCCGTTGCCATCCCTAATTTTAGGGTGCTTTACTTTTACTTTAGGACCACTGTGCATCAAGTACGGAATCTCAAAAAAAAGAATTTTGTGTGTGCGTGTACACCTTAGTGAAGGAAGAGAGTGGGTATTTTAGAAAAAAATAAGTTCTTTAATATTGTAATTTGGTCCATTCTCATTTAAGCCATTCAACTTTGTCCTGTTGCTACATTTTTTCACATACTCTATTTTATTTTTCATTCGTAATGCTTTGTTTGCATTTCTCTGATTTTGCAGGCCATAAACTTAAATCTTCCATGTTGTAAGCTCTGATACCACTATTTAGCATCTTCACGTTTTTTAAGTTCATCCCTTACTCTAATTTCATCTCAATTATTTCTCTCTCTAGACTAAAACAAAACTCATTTTTACAACCCCATCAAATTCCTTCACTAATTGAAACCTTAAAACTCAGGAATAACAACCCAAAATAGAAGTAAATCGAAAAATTAAGAATTAACAAAATGACAAACAATTCAAGTTCTTTCTTTTCAGACTAAGCCACCACCTCCACTTCTTCAAAATGAGTGTCTTCGCTTGCCACGTGGCGATTTGAGAACAAAATAGTGATCTACGTCTGCGATTTCATCGACATTTTGTGCTGGAACGCAAAGAAAATTTAGATCTTAAGCTTGGAGCTTTCCAAAATAAACCTTTTGGGCCTGATTTCCTACAATCTCAATTACTATGGTAAGAGATTGTAAAGTTGAATCTTAGTTCTAAATCTCTAATCAAATTTCCTCCGAGTTCCTGATATCTAAGTGGGTAGAAGTGAAAGATAAGAGGAGCTTGGGGAGATAGAAGAACAAGAGTTTCTTAAAGTTTTTTTTTTTATTTTACGAACTTGATTGCAATTTCAAATGTTAACATATGATATTGTAATCTCAACCGTCTATTTTTGTATCCTACAGATGACGTTAAAAGATTCAATGGGTTGCGGTTACATGAGATCTCATTTTCTATTGTGGAGTACGGTGTTCCATTGATAAAGTGGATCATTTTAGATGTGACCATTAGATAATAGCAAAACCATTGACTGACCATTAGATCAGCAAAACCATTAGATCTCATTTTAATTAATGTTTATAAAAATAAATTATCGTAGCTATTGCAAATTTCAAAACAATCTTATCAATAAAAAGATTTTCATTTAATAATATTTTTTGTGTACTATAGACCCCATTGATGTAATGTATGTTGTTTGAATGAATTAGTTTTAATATTTATTGAAAGTGAGATGTTAGAATTACTTGATTATAAAACTTTAATAAATCATTTTGCAGTTCAAAAAGCCAGGAAAATAACAAAAAAATTATTAGTCTATATTAACATGGCCCCTGCCTTAACTTTTGTCTAAGGCCCCGAAATTCTTAAATACGGCTCTGTCTATGGCCTTTTTAGTATACTCCTTAAGCTTCTTCTTTTAGGATCTAGTGAGAGGTCCATCCATGATCTTCACATCTTCAAGAGTCCTAGAAACTCCATCCTCTTCGTGCTCTTTATGTTCCTACTCTCCTTTATCCATGCTCATATTAAATATACAAAGAAGTGGCAAAAAGAACAAGAGAGAGAACCACCTAAGGATGAAAGTTGGCTATAAATACACCATGAGGACATACACAACAGCCCGGAAAAAATCGCTACAACCTCCAATAGCATATAATCATGTCTATGACCGAATTTTGATCTGATCAAAAATCTCTAAAAGACTAGGTTGCTTATCTTTAAAAATAGCAAATTTCTTACATAACTTCAATGACCAAGTAACTACTAGCCATATAATGAAACCTTTGCGTTTTGATAATTTTCCTTGGAACCACCAGGGCTTGTATCGACTTAGTAAGAGGGTGTGTACATGATACGAGCTCTTTACTCATCAAGCTACTCCTTCTTCTACCATGTCTAATGCTTGTAGATCTTGGCAGTAGAAGTGGCGACGGGATCAGGGCCATGATGTATTTTTTCAAGCCAAGCGGAGCCACCATGCTAAGAGGTGCCTTTTTTTTAGTCGATCCCCTCTTATTTTGATGTTTTGTCTTTTTGAGGGTATGATTAGAGAAGTTACTGATGGTATCCCTACTTACGTTGCTATTTTTTTTTAAAAAAAAAACTCCCCCAAGATTAATCTTATTTGCATAAGGATAGGGGTGAGATTCTTCTTGTGAGGAAATAACCATTGGAATTTTTTGTTTTTTACACCCCCCATGCTCTTTTTTGTGACTATTTTTTGCTGTATTATGAGGCTTGTCCTCCAAGGGAGTACAAGGAACCGTCGAAACATTAAGGCCCTTATCTGTCTCCATCTACTTATTATATATGGTCTAAGACTTTTTGAAAAGGAAACCAACTCTGTTCTTAAAGGATCCGTTGAGAACAACTTCAAATTAGGACCCTAAAAAAGGCTATCCCTAGCACTATTACTTACTACTTTATTGGGGGGTTTCATTTACATCATTACCCTCTCCTTGGGAACTCGCCCTAGCCGTCTTTGACATCAAGTTGTCAACCTTCTGTTGTACGCAATCTTGTGAAAGAGAAAGCATCTCATCATCTTCCTCCCCATCCACGTTGAAATCTTTTGCTACTCTTGAAAATTTTGAAATAGACCCAGTTCTAAATCTGAGTCATACATGGATGAACAAGACGAACTATACGTTTCATTTATAGTCTTGTATTTCCTCTCTTAATTGAAAGAGACTATCTTCAAAGACTTCTTCAATCAACCACAACTGAAAAACATGACCCATAATTTTCACTCTTGAGATTTTACTCACTGGGTTAGGACAGGCAGTGCGAAAGAGAATCCTCACCACATCAAAACGTTTCTTGAGCGTTGTATTTTTTTCTACGTTCATAAAGTTTCCAAAAGCCAATCAGTCAGATTCCTATTAGTGCTAACTTGGAAGATAGATGAAACTGCGTATGGGAAAAAGTAGGAGAATTCAGTGTAAAAGAAACTTACAGGTTGTTGCTTGGAAATTGCCTGACATATGAGAATTTTCATTTTTCTTATATCTGGTCATCGCATGTACCCTTGAAGGTTACAACTTTTGTTTGGAAAGTTGTCCTTGGTGGTGTTCCTTCCAAGGAAAATTTAACTAGAAGAGGGATAATTACATCACTGTCAGACTTGTTATGCCCTCTGTGTCATGGAAGAATCTGTTGGAAATTTGTTTTTTACTTGCAAAGAAACATACCTCATATGGATGAGTGTTTGCAATTGGTTTGGTATCAAGGTAGCTTTATCCAATTCTTAAAAGGATCACTTTAGACAGCATGATCATTTGTGGAACTTTGAGAAGAATGTGAAGATGTGGTATGTTCTTTGGTTTAGCGTAGTTTGGAATGTGTGGTGGTGGATAAATCAAATAGTTTTTAATAACAGTAGAATACATAGGGACAACATTGTGGACTCAATCCAGATTAGATCATGGCAATGGCTAAAAGCGTACTGTTTAGCATTCCCTGTTTCCCGCTTATCTTTTGCTCCAGGATGTATTTTCTATTGTTTTTTAAATTCGGGTTTGTTGCAGCTGTTCTGCTTGTATTCACTGTGTTAACTGGTTGCACTCTGTTATTTTCCAAAAGCACTTCTGGTGCTATTGGTTTATTTAATATATTACACTTTTTGGTTGATTAAAAAAAATAAAGTCTCCAAAAGAGAACACCAAAAACCTAAAAAAGAAATTCGTCACACATATGTAAAGGGGCCCCTAATCAACGCAACCAAACAAATCTATCCACAACTATTTTATTCGAAGTCCACGAGACAATAGATTTGAACTACTTCTCAAACCATTCTTGCACTCCGTTAATGATTCCTGTAAGTCTATATCTATCGTCATCCCCGTGCAGAAGAACAAACCTTGCTCCCATGACAGCCACCTTTATAGATAGTATACTTAAACAGATCATTTTGTGTTCTATTGTGAATATACCCTCTAGACTTCTTACTTTTCCCACTAGAGCTGATTGGAGACTTTTCTAGAGATGTTCATCCACTCTATTATTTTGGTCCCTAGCATACAAAATTCAATTTTTTTTTTAGTCTTATAAAATTTAAAATTTTTTTAGCTCATTAACTATCTTTTTTTCTCCTTACTCCACTACCTCACTTTTCCCTTTTCCCTTCGCCTTCCCCTTCCCCTTCCCCTTAAATCATATACACCACCACCACCACTTCCCACCTCCCACCCCATCTCCCTTCTCCTTTAACCACCACCACCACGAAAAATCCTCTATTCCAGAATCCAGCTTGCCTCAACTTTGTAATCTTCTTTGGTTCCTTCTTGGATTTCAAATCTCCCAAGGAAGTAAAAAAGTTTACCACTGCAAGGGGCAACCAAATCCTAGACAACAGAGAGGAGGCGGCGTGTAAATATTCATACACAATGAATCAACACTCATTCCAAGAATCCTAAAAGTTTTAATAACTATCATAAGATGGAAAACTGTCCTAAATACTCAAATCATCCAAAAACACGAGCCGCCTCTACTCATTCCCTCAAATTCACATAACCAGGTTTAATTATGTGCTTAAGCTTAACATCCTTCTCCAATTCGAGATCTTTTTTATGGGCCTGAAGGCGATCAATGACCACAAGAAGCGCTTGAGTCCAAGCTTTTAGCTCCTATGGCAATAAAACTTCAACCTTTTTGTCAGAAGGTTTTTTGGGTACTCATTTCTATCCCTTAACGGCAGTGGTGGTGGGTGTTCAGGGAGAAAAGTGGCGATGATAGTGAGAGTAAGAAAGAGCTCGAGGAAATTGAAGTGGTTGCTAATGGGTTTATCATCGCCATTAGAGGTAGGTTTGAAGGTTTGGATTCCTGTTGAAATGGAACGAAAATGAGGGGGTTTTGGAAAACATTTGAAGTTGAGGTTTTGGCATAATTAATGAGGAAGAAGAAGAAGAAAAATAAGGAATGAGGCAATGGAAATCCATGGATTGTTGAGTGTTGTGAGAAATTATACATTATATTATTGAATTGATTCTAGTTTTTGAAACAATTGCAGTGATGAAGAACACATTCATGGTGTGGTAGTGGTTAAAAGAGAAAGGGAAAGGAGAAGGGGGTGGGAGGTGGGAAGTGGTGGTGGTGGTGGTGAAAGGCAAACCCACAATGGAGAAGGTGAGAGGGAACAATGATGTAGTGGAAGAAGGAGGAAGGAAGAAAATGGTTCAGAGGCTAAAATAAAATATTTAAATTTTAAGGGACTAAAATATAAAAAAAAATTAAATTTTATAGGGGCAAAAACTTGTAGCTCAAATGACATAAGAAGAAGTTCTTGAAACTTGAGGGGAGGGGTTCGATCCCCAATGTAGTAGATTTAGGAGTAATGTAGTGTGAGTGTGTGTTTGGCTAATCAGAAAAAAGAATTATAGGAACTTGAAACATAGATAATATATTAATGAGCCATGTCTGTTGTTACGTCAGTTGCTGATTACGAAACAAATTTTTTTCATTAATTTGGACTGTAAAACAAATTTTCTTTTTGTGGGGAAGAAAACAAAAAATAGATATTTTATAGGAGTTTTTTTTTTATCTAAGCTTTAAAAATATAATACCAATTTTATGTGTATTAAGTACAAACAAAATAGATTTGAAATTATGGGATAGTGAAATACTTATCGATTCTCATACAAATAAATATATTAACTATATGAATACATGAACTAAAAATAAATTAAAAATATTATTTTATTAATTAAAAATATCGCTAAATATATTTTATTAATCTTGTAAAATTAATCTTATATTTGAAAAAAATAGTAAAATAATGTGAGTTTGATTTCCCTTATGTTACGGTTCTGATGCTGTAGCAGAAAGACAAGTAAAGTCTGCAAATAAATTCCTTTTTTCTCTTTTACTGCACTACTATCTTCGATTTTAAATATAAATAAAGGGTTAAATCACACTTATTAAGAAAAATATTACTTCGTTACAAAATATAACTAAATTTTTGACAAGTTCTATGTTATTTTTTATAAGCAAATGTAACTATTTTGACCACATTAAATTAAATTATACTTAAAATTCTCTTATTTATTTCACTATATATTTCATATAATTCATTAATTTGACTAGGAGAGAGAAGATAGTTAAATTCCTAGTGGTTGAAAGTTAAACCAACATTTAATAATTAGGGGTAAATTAGGAAACAAATATACTTTTTACTTGATTTCCACATAATTTAATAAGTTTAACTAATTTTTTTAAGGGGTGTGCGGTAGGTATTTTTTTGCTTATATTTTGTAACAGAGGGAGTAGGTAATTGTAATTAATTTTTTGAATTTCACAAATAAAATGACTATAATTCCTAAATTATCCTTTCTTAAATTCTAAAAGAAAAGTCTCCCCCCTCTCAACCACCCAAATAAATGTGTAAATTTAGAAATAGAGACTCATTAAGTGCAAGAACAATTTTAAAATGAATAATTCTAAATCTTTCTAATTTAAATTTCTAAAAATCCTTCTAATTACATATTAAAGAATATTTTCAATGCTTGTTATGTTTTCAAGATTAAAAGTGCATTTAATTTCATACTTTATATAGTATTTATATAGTATTAAGAGAATAATTAAGAGAATTATTAAGAGGATATAACATTACTCTTTTAAAATATCAACGTTAATTAAAAAAATAATTTAATTTTATTTATATTTAAAACAAAAAATAATAATTTAAATTTACTTATATTTAAGACAGGAGATAATATCTCATAAGCAACACACTCCAACCCAAATAATGTAGCATGCAACCATGATATAGAACCTCAATTCTCAACTAACCTCAATCACGAGCCTAGCTACAATCGTAGGACCTTGTTGGGATAGCGATCATTAAAATTACAATAAAATAAAAAAAAATAGGGTAATATACTATGAAAAAAGGCTTTGTGCATTGAAAATGAAATTAGGAGAACTTGGATATGTCCAATGGGTTGGTGGTAGTAGCAGTTATTAGCTAGGTAGGACTCAGCAGCGTGATAGTTTAACGTGCACGAAGCGAGAGTAGAGAGAGACCCTACTCTCAACTCTCAAGTCCCAAAGAAAAGGCAAAGCATTTTTTATTGCTTAAAGCTAGAGATCACAACTTTTTATCGGTACTTGTAACGACCAGCTTTTTTGAGACCTGAGTTGTGTCTAACAATTTATTTAGAGTATTTTATTTTTTGTGGAAATGATATCGTCATTCTAAAATTTGATATTGCCACTTCTATGACACTCAATTTATAAGTTTTTTTCATGATTTTGTAGTGGCAATATCACTTCCTATTTTTTTTGTCAAACTTATTTTGAGTTTGAATTGAACCCCCTTCATCAGAGGTGAGTTTTGGGGTTTGGTCAATCTAATAACCTGATCGATTTGAATCAATTTAAACACTATTTTGACCCAACCCAAATCAATCCGAATCAATAATATATCTAACTCAATGAAATCAAAGTAGTTTGATTCGGATCATGGATTTACATTTCTAAACCCAATCCAATCTAAACAAAACTGATAAAAATTTAAAATTATATTTGTTATATATATAATCTATCTATATTCTATATCTATATGTATTTTTGACTTGAAGCATATCATTTAATGCAACAAAAAATAATGAATAGAATATTTACTTGAATATTGATGCTGTTTTTTTCTTGAAAAAAATAATAAAATAGCTATATAATTGAACTTGTATTAGGCTTTTCTTTTTTTATCTATATACATTTTTGACTTGAACTAAAGAATAATTTAATGCATCAAGCAATAATGAATAAAATATTTACTTGAATATTTATGCTGTTTTTTCTTGAAAAAAATAATAAAATAGCTATATAATTAATCATGTGCTAGGCTTTACTTTTTTAAAAGAAAAATAATTATATCAATTTCATATTTCAAAATTTTTTGAAGAAATAATTAATATCATGGTGGTTCTACTTCTATGATATTTTATTCATTTTATATGATTTTAAATACATAATTAGATAAAATAATAATAATTAAAGAAAGAAGGTATCATAAAAAAGAGAAGATTAAATTATGGTAAGTTGTAAGTTAACATAAAATAGTTGTTAAAGAAAAAAGTTAACTACATGAAAGTGCTATTAGAATTTTGAAGATGTGAAGTATAAATTTATATTTCAAAATTTATAGAAGAAAAAATTAATATGATGACACTGCTACTTCTAATATGATAGTTTTTTTTTATTCGTTTCAACTTTCAAACACATAATTATATAAAAAAATAAATAACTAAAATACTGTAAATAGAATACTTATTTGAACATTTATAAAAGTTTTTTTAAAAACAAAAACATGAATAAAATGGTTATATACTTGATCATGCGTTACACTCTTCTTTTTAAAAAAATATATCAATTCTATATTCCAAATTTGTTGAAAAAAAATTTAATAAGACAATGCCGTTACTTCAAATGTGAAGCTTTAGTTTTACTTTTGACATGGTTTCAAAATCATAATTATATAATAAAAAATTATTTTAAAAAGAAGGCATCATAGACAAAAATAAAAATAAAAATAAAAGACAAGACTAAAATATAGTCTAATGCAAGTTGCATCAAACATAACATAGTTGGTAAAGAAAAAAGTTAACATAATAAAAGTGTAATTATAAAATGCATCGTATAAATAAGTATTTTAAAAATTGCTGAAAAAAAGCAAAAATGATACAATTTTTCTAATATGACATTTTTTAATTTATTTTTGATTGATTTCAGATACAAAATTATATAAAAAATATTTATTAAATATAATAGTATAATAGTGAATACTATAGTTATTTAAACATTTTTTCTAGTCTTTTCTAAAAGATAAAAAACAAAAACCCAATATGATTAGAATAGTTATACTTGATCACGTGTTAGAAATAATTAATACCATGTAGATGCTACTTCTAATATATAATATTTTAGTTTATTTTTTACATGATTTTAAATACATAACTATACATTGACAGAAAATTATCCAACAAAAATAGAAGGAATTGTACGGAATAAAAAAGAGACAAAAGTATGATAAGATGTATGTAAGTCATATTGAATAAAATATAGTCTCTAAAAAACAAGTTATTTATATAAAATAGTGCATCAATATATTTTTTTACTTGAACCATATAATTTAATGCATCAAGCAATAGTGAATAGAAAATTTATTCTGCTTTTTTATTCAAAAAAATAATAAAATAGTTATATAATTGATCACGTGCTGCGCTTTTAATTTCTTTTTTTTAAAAAAATTATATCAATTCCATATTTTAAAATTTACTGAAGAAAAAATTAATATCATGATGGTACTACTTCTAAAATGATATTTTATTCATTTTATAAGGCTTTAAATACATAACTAGATAAACAAAAAATAATTAAAGAAAGAATGTATTACAGACGAAAAAAAGAGAGGATTAAATTGTGATAAGTTGCAAGTTAACGAAATATAGTTGCTAAAGAAAAAGATAACTAAATAAACATGTTTTTAGAATTTAGAAGATGTGAGGAATAAATTTATATTTCAAAATTTGCAAAAGAAAAAATTAATATGGTGACACTGCTACTTCTGATGTGATAACTGATTTATTTTTGATAGTATCAACTTTCAAACACAGAATAATATACAAAAAAATATTAAATAGTTAAAATACTACAATAGTGAATAGAATACTTATTTGAACATTTATAAAAGTTTATATATATATATATATATATATATATATATATATATTTAAAGAATCTGAATAAAACAATTATACTTGATCATGTGCTACACTTTTCTTTTTGAGAAAATATATCAATTCTATATTCCAAATTTGCTAAAGAAAAGGTTAATAATACTTTAAATTTGATAATTTAGTTTTACTATTTGACATGGTTTCAAATTCATAATTATATAATAAAAAGATAATTTCAAAAGAAGGCATCATAGAAAAAAAAGACTAAAATATAGTTAAATACAAGTTGCATCAAACATAATATAGTTGCTAAAGAAAAAAGTTAACATGATAAAAGTTTAATTATAAAATGCATCATATAAATAAGTATTTTAAAAATTGATAAACAAAATTAAATATGATAACCGTGCTTTTTTTTATGTGATATTTTTTAATTTATTTTTGATTGATTTTAGATAAAAAAATTATACACAAAAATATCTATTAAATGTAATAGTATAATAGTGAAACATTTTTGCTAGCCTTTTCTAAAAAATCAAAAACAAAAACCCAATATGATTAGAATAGTTATACTTGATCACGTGTTAGAAAAAGTTAACATATAAGATGTTGATGCTACTTTTAATATATAATATTTTAGTTTTATTTTTACATGATTTTAAATACATAACTATACATTAACAGAAAATTATCCAAAAAAAAAGAAGGAATTGTATGAAATAAAAAAACTAAAGACACTAAGGGCTTGTTTGATATCTCTTTTTTAAAACAGTTTTTTGTTTTTAAAAACAGAAAACTAAAAAACTTGGCAGTCGAATTTTCAAAAATAGTTTTCGAGAACAGTTTTTGTTTTTCAGTATTTAAAAACTAAAATACCAAAACATCTAAAACATGTTTTGGTTTTCATTTTTCAGTTTTCTGAATTTACACACAAACTTGTATTGAAAATCTCTCTCACTTTTTTTAAAAACTGTTTGTGAAAACTGTTTTATAATACAATTTTTAAAAACTAAAAATCAAGGCTGTTCCAAACAAGCCCTAAAGTAGGAGAAGATGTAATCATATTAAATAAAATATAATCTCTAAAGAATAAGTTACTTATATAAAATAGTGCAATACTGAACAAAATAGCTATTATTTGAACATTTATGAAAACCATTTTTTCAAAAAATAAAATAAATATGAATAGAATATATATACTTATCAAGTGTTACACTTTCTTTTTCAAAATAATATATCAATTATATATTCTAATTTTGTTGAAGGAAAAGTTAAAAAAATGATGACACTACTTTCAATATGATGTTTTAGTTTTATTTTTTTACGTGGTCTCAAATATATAACTATATAATAAAAAGATTAATAAGAAAACTTATTTTAGACAATTAAAAAAAGAAGAAGACTCAAGTATGATAAGAAGTAAGTTGCGTTGTAACATCCCGAAAATTCATAAAAGAGACTTAGGACTTAAGGGATTGATTACAATTTACAAAGAGAAACAGAGATAAAGTAAATATTTGAATATGAACTGTCATATTCGAATATGCCTTGTCATATTTGAATAGTATTCGAATATGCATGTCCATATTCAAATAGTATTCGAATATGCAATCTAATATTCGAATATGTAGGTGAGGAACTGAATACAGGAGCCTTATATTCGAATATATATTCGAATATGGACCCCAAAGTCTATAAATAAGGGTGTCTTGTCTCCAAACTGGTTGTTCTTCATTTTCTTCACTTCTCACACTCCTAAAACCTCTGTTCCCAAACCAACTACGTCGTAACTCTTCTACCCTAAGGCTTCCATCTCAAAAGACTAAGGTTCCAAACTATTCGATTCAGATTCAGAGGCAACTACGACAAAGGAACTGGAGTAGGAGATTGGATCTGGAAGCTAAAGGATAAAGGATTCAGAGAGTTCCAGGTAACCCTGAAAACCCCAAATCCTTAAATATGTGACTAGGGAATGCTAGGAATATGTTATTAGGGAAATCAAATTGATATATTGTGATTAAAGTTTGATGTATGATTGAATTATGAATAATATGTGTGAAATATGCATGATATGACTGATACTTATATGAACTTGATATGCCTTATGCTGATAAATGATGCATGTGTTATTGTGAAATATGTTAAAGGTATAAATAAGGTTTTCCAGAATTGAATGTGATACTAACTGGGAATCTTGAAATGATTTCAAAGTGGTTTGAAAAGGATCTAGTTTAAATGTAAACCTGAGGCTTAATAATGAATATACCAAAATCTAAAACTAAAGGTCCCAAACTTAATTTCAACAAAGTTGTGTCTCAACTCAGTCATTGGTATATATTGATATGTAGCTGTTGTTAGTTATTACCTTATTGGTATATTTTAAATAATTTGGGGCTTACGTGAAATTATGACCTGATGGGTATGCCTATGACCAGGGCCGTATCTAGGAATTTTGGTGCCTTAGGCAAAAAATTAAGATATGGGCCTATATGTTAACTTTGACTAATAATTTTTATGTTATTTATCTTTTTTCTAGCAGCAAAATATTTTTTTCAAGTTTTATAATCAAGTAATTCTAACATCCCACTCTCAATAGATAATATAGTTAATCCATTCAATTTATGCATAGTTGATCTCAAATATGATTTGATCAATTTTAATTTTGAAAAGCTTCTTTCAGCAGTTGCGATAATTACAGGTAATATTAATAGTATCTCATGGGCAATGTATGTATTTCAAAAAGAAACTAATCTTTTTATATAGTTCAATATTTTTAATGATGTGTTAATTTCATTTGTGAGAACTTCTTTTAATAACTTTAATTCTGAAAATAAACCAAGACCATCAATATCATAATGGTCCTTAAAACTCAAAATCTTTTCTAAATTTACACAATATTTTTTCAATTTATCATCCCCAAAGTTTTAAATTTATTTGAATAAAATAAAAAGTCAAACATGTTTTCATATTCCAAATATTGTTCAAATCCACTATTAATAGAAGAAATAGATTGGTCTAATACATTCAAAAAATAATCAATGCGAAAAGAATCTTCAGTAGAATGAGCTATCTCATCACTAACAATGTCATCAAAATGTTTTTTTTCCTATGAATCTTACGTTTTTCATTGAACTTGAGCTCTATATCCATTCCAATATCTATTTCTTTGACGGATTCCAATACAGATGAAAAAAAATGGGCTTTGAACTTTTATGTAGTATAAAAGATAAGAAAAAAATGAGCTATAAAAAATGTAAGATATAGGCCTTATAAGTTATTGGCCCTATCTCAAACATTATTAATTTTTTAAAACAATTACTTATACCCATAATACTATTATTAAAAAAAATTGGGGGCCCTTATAAATTTGGGGGCTTTAGGCCATGACCTTAGTTGCCTTATTGAATATCCGGCCATGCCTATGAGCGTATGTAGCCTAGCATATTAGTGAGCAGTGACATATTTTGAGATTGGACAGTGACATATTTTGAGAATTATTGTTGCTTTGTTTATTTTTAATTTTGTGATTTATGGTGACATTATGACTTATGAGTTTATGTTATGAAAAATCATGAGTTAGATTTCTTTATTTGAGTTTATATTATTTATAATTATTTTTGTTTATTTTGTTATATTTGTATAAATGAATCACTAAAAATAATAGATAAATGATTTCATAAGTTATAAGTAATATAAATTTTTAAGAATTTTTGAAATAATTTAAGAATTTTAATTTCTTATTATCAGCCCGAGACCCAACCCAACACAAACCGAAGTTGGTCGGGTTGGTTTGGTTCGGATTGAAGGATTTTATTTTACTAAACCAAACCAACCCAACCCAATGAAAATTGATTGGTTCGGATTTTAAAATCCATCGAAATCGAACCAAACCAACCCGAGCCCACCCTTACCCTTCATCCCCTGACAACGCATAGCTTATGTTTGGAATCATTACCAAGAAAAACATCGCTTAAATTAACTATAATTGATATAGATTTTGTTTAACAGAATTAATCCGTTAATATAAACATATAGTATTTATATTAATAGATAATAATATATAATTACAAACTGATAAATATATTAGTATAATAATTAATATATACTATATATCAATTTATAGACCATTAATAAAAGTCTTTAATGCCTATATTAATATCAACGGTAATTAATCTAATGAAAGAAAAAATAACAATAACTGAAAATTTATTTACAATAATAAAATAATAATTCTAATTATTTTAACAAACGTCTCTATAAATTCTCTTAATAATTTAAGAATATATTAAATAGTATTTTATTTTCAAAATATGAATTATATTTAATTTTTTATTTATTACTTATTAAAGTAGAATATAAGAAATGAAGCTCTTGATTGGCTACAAAGTCTACCCACTAGAAGCATAGCTACTTGGGAAGACTTGATCTCTAAATTCTTGACTCAATAATTTCCTCCATCAAAATATGACCAATATGGAGCTGAGATTTCTTGCTTCAAGCGAAGGGATGGAAAGTCCTTTAGCACCACATGGAAGAAATTGAAGGTGCTCCTCCGTAAGTTCCCTCACCACGGGTTTTCGGATCTCCAACAAATCCATATATTCTACAATGGTCTCAATCGAAATGTGAGAGGCCAGTTGAACGCTTCAGCTGGTGGCTCAATCAGAAAAAAAGATGCGAATGAAGCTAGGGCATTGATTTAGACTATGGCCAATGAGGATGAAGCGTCAAATGACCTTTACGATAAGAGAAGGGGAATCACGGAGCTAGGGACACAAGATGCAGTCCTAGCCCAAAACAAGCTTCTCTCTCAATAAATTAAAGCTCTTAACAAATAGCTCCGAGTAGTTCAACTTGGGGCCATCCAAACACCTCAACTTCAATGTGATTTTTGTAGTGGCAATCACCAAAACTATCATTGTGCCACTACCGGAGGTAGTAATGAAGAGCAAGTGAACTACTTGGGAAATGGCCAAAAGAATTCCTACTTCCCACAAACAAACACATATCATTCCCATTTGAGAAATCATCCTAACTTGTCCTACAAAAATAATAACTTTCTCTAACCTGACCCACCCACCTATAACCAACAATTCAACCAACCATCTTCCTCATATAACCAACCACAATATAACCAACACCAAAATTCCTCTAACCAAAAATCACCATTCAACTCATCTTCCTCATATAACCCAAATCCCCCCTTCAAACAAAACACTCAATCATTCCCTTCAAAACCTCAAGTACCCACCCAACCACCACAAGGTACTTCCTCCAATCTTGAAAACCCCTTGATGGCTTTCATGGAAAAACAGATGCCTAAATGCAAGAATCACAATCTACATTAAAAAATCATGAGGCCTCCATAAGGAACTCGGAGACACAAATGGGCCAAATATCAAGGCAACTTTCTGAAAGACCTCAAGGCACATTTCCAAGCGATGCGATTGTAAATACGAGACAACGCAAGGCAATTACTAAAAGGAGTGGTAAAACCTTGAATCCTCCTCAACCCACCTCTAGTGGGAAGGTTACAAGCCCCAGGCAAATGAAGATGTTCCCTTGGATGATACTATGGTTAGGGAGACTAACGAAAATGAAGTACCATCAAGTCAACCCTCCTCCATCAAAATTAGGAATGTTGACAAAGAGTAGTGGCCTAAGAAGAAGACAAAGAAACAAATTCTTGAGGAATGAGTGAACTATGACAAGATACACCCTTATGCTTCAATCCCATTTCCTCAACGGTTGAAGAAAAAAGGGATGCCAAGCAATTCTCTAGATTCGTCGACATTTTTAAGAGCCTCCAAATAAATATACCATTCGCGGACTCATTAGAACAAATTCCCTCCTATGTGAAGTTTATGAAGGAGCTACTCTCCACAAAGAGGAAGATTCAAGAGGAGACCGTTGCTCTAACCGAGGAATATAGTGCTATAACACAAAAGAAGCTCCCACAAAGGCTCAAGGATCCTGGTCTTTCACTATTCCATGCGCAATTGGGAACATAGAAGTGGGGAGAAACGTTTTTGCTATTTAGGTGCTAGCATCAATTTGATTCCACTTTCGATTCTCCACAAGCTTGCCATAAAGAAAGTCTAACCCACAATGATTACTCTCCAATTGACAGATAGGTCGATTAAACACCCATATGGGATGGTGGAGGACCTATTGGTGTAGATTGATAAGTTTATATTTCCCGTCGATTTCGTAGTATTGGATGTGGAAGCGGATGAAAGGATCCCACTAATTCTTGGGAGACCCTTCCTTGCCACCAGACATGCATTAATAGACGTGGAGCAAGGCGAACTCATGCTTAGGGTGCAGGAAGAAAAGGTAACTTTTAATACTTTAGATGCAATAAAGCACCCTAATGATAGAAGCCAATGCATGAAGTTGGAAGCATTGGATACTTTGTTAGCAAACGAATTAAAAGCAAATGATTTTGTCTCAATCCTAGAGGATGTTATTGCAAATTCTAGAGGATTGATTGATGATGAGGAATTGAGTCAATAATTCATAGATTGTATTGCCAACTTAGAATCTAGTTCTTCCATGAATTTGAAAAATCCACCAATAGAACAATTGATTGTGGAGGAGAAAAAGGTTGAAGAGTTCAAGCTAGAACTAAAGCAACTTCGCTCGCAACTCCGTTATGCATTTCTGGGTGAGAATAACACCTTTCCGATGGTTATTAGTAGCTTATTAAATGTATCGGAGGAAGAGAAGTTACTTAGAGTTCTTAGAGCTCACAAATCCGCAATTGGTTGGTCTATTGGTGACTTGAAGTGAATTAGTCCATCCTTTTGCATGCATAAAATCCTACTAGAGGAGGACTTTAAACCAATTGTACAACCCCAAAGGAGGTTGAACCTTTCAATGAAGGAGGTTATACACAAAGAGGTGATAAAATTGCTTGATGCGGGCATCATTTATCCGATATCCGATAGTGAATGGATCTCCCGGTTCAGGTGGTCCCAAAAAGGGGCATGACCATTGTTATTAATGATAAAAATGAATTAATTCCATCAAAAATGGTCACTGGGTGGAGAATATGCATAGACTATCATCGATTAAATGATTTCACTAGGAAAGATCACTCCCCCTTCCCTTTATTGATCAAATGATTGAGAGACTTGCCGGGCATGAATGTTATTGCTTCCTACGTGGTTATTCGGGCTATAACCAAATTGTGGTAGACCCTAAGCACCAAGACAAAATTTCTTTCACTTGCTCTTATGGGATTTTTGCTTACCGCTGGATGCCATTTGGGCTTTGAAATGCCTCGGCAACGTTTCAAGTATGTTGGCCATTTTCGCTGATATGGTAGAGAAATGTATGGAGGTCTTTATGGATGATTTGTCCGTTTTCGGTCTTACGATGGATGTTTACATAACCTAGCTTTGGTTTTGAAAAGGTGTCAAGAGACTAACCTTATACTTAATAGGGAAAAATGTGACTTCATAGTACAAGAAGGTATAGTCCCAGGTCACAAATTTTCAGCTAGGGTATTGAAGTGGACCGGACAAAAGTTGACATGATAGAGAAACTTCTCCCACTAGTTAATGTAAAAGGCCATTATGTGATCTCTTAGTGAAGGATGCCAAATTTGAGTTTAATGAAGCATGCTTGAATGCCTTTTCTGTTTTGGAAGAAAAACTCATTTCGGCCCCAATTATTATGGCCCCCAATTGGGATTTACCATATTAACTTATGTGCGATGCTAGTCAATTCGCAATCGGGGCTGTTTTAGGCCAAAGAAAAGGTACTCTTGCACATGTATACTATGCTAGTAAAGTTCTCAATACAACTACGGAGAAGGAATTACTAGCTATAGTATATGCATTTGAAAATTTTTGCCCCTACTTGATTGGGTCCAAGGTCGTTGTTTACACGGACCATTCAATCTTAAAATATCTCTTGTTCAAACCAGAAGCAAAACCTAGATTGATAAGATGGATTCTCCTTCTCTAAGAGTTTGATATTGAAATAAGAGATGAAAAGGTGAAGGAGAATTTAGTTGCGGACCACCTACCTAGGCTTCCTTTTGATGGTGTAGAGGGTGACACTACCCCCATCAAGGAGGAGTTTCCGGATGAATTTTTTTTGTGGTGAATGCCATGCCTTGGTATGCCGATATTGCAAATTTTAAAGCAGCAAGGATTATTCCCAAGATATGGAACTCTCAACAAAGAAAGAAGCTCTTAAGGGATGCTACTTTCTATATTTGGGATTAGCCATTCCTTTTCAAAATAGGATTTGATGGTTTGTTAAGGAAGTGTGTTACCCAAGAGGAGTATTCCTCTATTCATTGGCCTTGTCACAACTCTCCTAGCGGAGGACACTATAATGGAGAGAGGACTGCTGTCAAGGTCCTCCAAAGTGGTTTTTATTGACCCTCCATCTTTAAAGATGCTAGGAAGCATGTGCAAGCTTGTGACAAATGCCAAAGAAGTGGGAACATTTTAAAGAGGAATTGAGGACCCTTGAATAGCATTCTTGAGGCTGAGGTCTTTGATGTGTGGGGAATGGACTTCGTGGGGCCATTTCACACTTCATTCAACTACTCTTACATTTTAGTGGCAGTAGATTTTGTCTCAAAGTGGGCAAAAGCAATTGCCACTACCACACATGATGCAAGAGTAGTGATTGACTTCATCCACTAGAACATCTTTTCCCGATTTGGGGTCCCTAGAGCTTTTATAACCGATGGCGGGAGCCATTTTTGCAACAAAAACCTAGAGAAGTTTCTTAAGAAGTTTGGGGTTAGTCATAGAATTGCCACACCATATCATCCCCAAACTAGTGGTCAAGTGGAATTAGTCAATAGAGAGATTAAGAAAATCTTGGAAAGAAATGTGAACTTCTCTAGGAAAGATTGGTCCAAAAAACTAGATGATGCTTTGTGGGACTATAAAACCGCATATAAAGCCCCTATTGGTTTGACACCTTTTCAACTTGTTTACGGGAAAGCATGCCATTTACCCGTAGAACAAGAACATCAGGCTTATTGGGCTTTGAAGTTCTTGAATTTCGACCCTTTGTTGGTTGGAGAAAAGCGGTTAACACAACTCCATGAGTTGGATGAACTTAGGCTCTGAGCATATGACAATGCCCTCATCTATAAAGAAAAATCAAAGTTATGGCATGATAGGAAGATAAAGCCCTTTAACTTTGCTCCCGGACAACTTGTTTTACTCTTCAACTCAAGGTTGAATTTTTTTTCGGGAAAACTTAAATCAAGATGGAGTTGACCGTTCTTAGTAAAAGAGGTCTTCCCTCATGGTGCCATTACCATTGAGGATGTGCAAGACAAAAGAGAATTTAAGGTGAACCATCAATGACTTAAGCCGTATTTTGGTGGAGGATTTGAAAGAGAGAAGGTCTCTCTTGCTCTTGAACAACCTCCTTAGGGAGTTATTCGTCAAGCTAAGTAACCTTAAACAAGCGCTTCGAGGAGGCAACCTGTGTTGTATCATGTGAGGTGTAGTATCTTTTTCATTTTCTCTTTTATAGAAAACAAAAGAAATAGAAATAGAATAAGAAAAATCATAGAAACAGAAAAAAAAAAGTAAAAAAAAAGAATAACCAAGATGTATATAGAATAAAATGGTTATGGTAGAGCTAACTTCAAGGTGAAATAAGTGTGAAAACGGGGGAAAAGAGGATGCAAGAGAAGGACATCAAGTGGAGTTCAATCCTTGATGAGGTACATCAATTCCATTTCAACTCAGTAATTTCAAGATTTGAAGTAATACCAATCCCTAAACATTAATTGCACATGCATTTTGGTTGGTATTTGTCATTTAAAATAATGAGGGTTGCATTTAAGTGAGGTTGAAATGAGAAAAATGAGTCCAGCTGCAGTATGGGTGTGCTAACAGGTTCCTTAGGCTGTGCGCACGCAATTTTTTCCAAGGCGTACTAGCTTAACGCGTGCTAAAAGGCCCTCTAGGCTGTGCGCACGCCAAATTGTCCAAATAACACTGCGTTCACGCATGAGCACATGTCGCTCATGGTGTTCACTTCTAAACAATCTGCCATAGCGCATGCGAACGGGCTCACCCTATTGTGCAAATGCCACTACAAGAAAAGTTTGATTCAGAGACCAAATAACCAAGATGACTGGTAGCTAATATTTGGTCGCAGACCATTTTTATCGCCAATTCGGTGGCTAATTCCATCGCTAACTATTTAACGTCCAAATAAAACAACATTAGAGACCAATTTCCTTGGTCGCTAAATAGACTTTTTTTTAGTAGTGCGCGGACACTGCGCGTGTGCCTGTGGTGAACCCTGTCTTCACGCGTGCGCACAAGTCCCCTATGCTGTGAACGCACATGCTGGGGCTATGATTCTTTAAAAGCAGCGCAAAAATATATTAGGGCCTCACTTCTCACGCACATCACTCTTCCTCTCAACCCACAAACACTCCTCTTTTTCTTCTCTCAAAACTGATAAGTGCATTTTTATGCTTATTTTATAAGCAAAACTGTGCACTTATCTCTTCCTAAAAAGAGTTTTCTTAAGCAAAAAGCTTCCCTAATCTAATCTTGTGAGTTCTTGAGCAAAATTTCCATTTAATAAAGTTTGTTTGAGTTGAGAATTGCAGGTACTAATATATAGCCAAAGTTGAGGAGCAAAGGAGTGTTGGATGACATTTCTGTCACTTTGGCGCTCAAGCGAGGGATGGCCTCAAGCGTCAAGTTGAAGATTGAAGTCTGAAGCACTCAAGCACAAACCAGAATGGCACTTAAGCCCCATATGGCGCTTAAGCAAGAGGTCCTCATAAAGTCAAATTTCTCTCAGCCACTTTCTCGCTTAAGCGAGGTGTGGCGCTTAAGCGATAGTCCCGTAAATGAAACACATGTTTTAGAATTTCAAATCATTATAAATAGATGAGGAGGCTATTCAGAGCTAGGGGAAGCCATCTCTGCACAAAATTTAGGGTTTTAGGGAGAGAAAGTGAGAAATTGAGAGATCTATTGTCACCTTTACTCATATGGTTTTTGCTTTTCACATAGAGATGTTAGCTTATAACCCTCTACTTGGGATTAGATGTAACTTGCTGTGTGAATTCTCAAACTCAGGTTCTTATTTATGTTAAATTGATTGGTTTTCTTTTTCTCTGTTTAATTTAGAGTTGAAAGCTTGATCACCTTCCTTCTCTCCTTTTGACTTTTCTTATTGAATGTGAATTTAATGTGAAAAGAGGTTATGTGAAAAGAAATTTCATCAATGAAAGTCTAAAGATAGTTTTCATTGATGAACCACTTTTAAAAGGGGAATTCTTTTTGCGTGGTGACTCTTTTACCATTTAAAGGAATTTAATCGATATAGTTTTGCCATACAATCTGGCAAATGAGGGATCTTTGTCAGTGATTTTTATTCTTAGCCCTTCAATTAACATAATAAGTTCTTAAAATTTGGGAATAATCATTAGCATAGTGAAATCCAAGCCCGAGTGGTCTTATAAATTGTTTTTAACACTTTTTACATTACGAGCACTTATTTTACAATTCAAATCAACTTATTTCTTTATATAAACTTCAGCCAAACGTTTTCTAATTGAATTAAATTGTTCTAGAGTTTCTCCCTGAGGACGATAACTTGTTTTCCCACTTTATTGAAATGAGTTAGTATTTTACATTTAATAAAATACTTGAGGAGAAACTCTCAATCTCACCACTTGCAACAATAAAAGTTCCTCCAAAAGTTTATACATTTTTTTCTTAGTCTAGAAAATGACACAATGCACAACAATGACAAAAAAAAAAAAGGAGGCTAACTGAGTCAAGATAAAAAAATCTAAATAAATGGTAATGAAAAGAAAACCATACTTGATTCAAAGCATCCTCAACCAAGATGCAAGAGATATCCATATTAAAAATAACAATGACTATTTTCCCCACTCACCTTGGAGCAAAGTTATCGTTGCTTCCTCTAATTATTTATTTGGTATTGTTTTTATCTTTGTTTACGGAGTACCATTAGTCGTGTTTAGTTTCTATATTTTTAGAATATTTTTTATTATAAATATGCTTGTAACAGTTGTTGTAAACAACATATAAAAACACACAACAATAACAACAACATTAAGAAGTATTCAAGGTGTTCGGCACCAAAGTTCTTCCCTCCCATTTATTTATTATTTAAAATTTGGCATCAGAGCAAACGGTCGAGGGCCGCCTTGCTCCAACTAGCATATAGTGCACATTTTCTTTCCGGCTAGGGACCGTTGCGAAGTATTGTCGGTGACCTACAGTCAAAGTACTACGGTGTTCATATTTGTTAGTCTGGGACCATGTCAGATATTTCAACTTCAACTAGTTCGATGGAGAAGTTGAACAACGACAATTACGATACTTGGAGCACGCATATAAAATACTATATGCTTGGACAAGACTTGTTGGGTGTTGTTGATGGTGCTGAGACAACCGCACCCACGGATGAGGGAGAGAAATCCAAATGGGAGATAAAAGCTGGAAAAGCTATGTATGTATTTTCCATCACCGTGGAGGATGAGTTCTTGCAGCGAATCAAGGACTTGAAAACACTGAAAGAGGCTTGGGATACCCTTGTGACTTTATTTGCAAGGAAGAGTGATGCAAAGCTACAAGAGAACAAACTCATGTTAACTCAGCAAGGTGATATGAAAGTAAGCCAATATTTCACCAAGGTGAAGTGTATTTGCAATGAAATTGCAAAGTTGGATTCAGAGAGTGCTATTAATGATGCAAGAAAAAGAAGAATTATTATTCATGTTTTGAATCCCAAATACCATATTGGGATTGTTACAACTACTAGAGTATGGGCAAATGAGCCTATTTTGACGGAGCTAGAAAATATATTGGCCAACCAAGAAGCTTTAGACAAACAAATGTCTAAGGTGTCTATAAATGAGGAGGATAAGGCACTTTTTTCCAAAAAGAAAGTGCACAGAGAAGTTAATACAATGAATAGATAAATAATAAAGGAGAAAGCTCAAGGAGTAGGCAAGGTTGGCAAAGAGGTCGACATGGAAGAGGTCCACAACGAGGAGGAGCAATATAACCCCGATACAGAGATGATAGAGAAGAAAAGAGATATCGTCCCCAAGACGACCGATGTTACAAGTGTGGCATGAAAGACCACTTTGCTCGAGATTGTTGAATTGAGAAAGTCGAAGGTTATGTCGTTACATTGCATGAGAGTGATGAAGAATGGGATTTCCAAGCATCATTTGCTATGGAAGAATCTAATTGTGACAAAGAATTAGATAGTGAAAAGCTCCAGCGAGACAATGGTGAGGAAATGGAAGCTTCATGCATGGAGGAACCAGCAGAGGAGGTCGCATTTGTTACCGTGAGTGACAAAACAATTAATTATGATAGTGATTGGTTTTTTTATTTCGGTTGTTCTAACCATATGACAGGAGACGAGGAGAAACTTAAATAAGGCAGAGTACAAGGGAGAACATGTGGTGGTAACAACCAACAATTCTAGGTTCCCAATTTCTCACATGGGCAAGACAACTATTGTTCCTCGCTTCGGATAACATCAGGTGCAAGTGGACTAGGTTTACCATGTACCTGGGATGAAGAAGAACTTATTATCAGTCTCGCAACTAACATCTTCAAGCAATTATGTGGTGTTTGGGCCTAAAGATGTATAAGTTTATCAAAGTTTGAAGCCTTTAGGTCAACCATTGATGGAGGGAAGGCGTCTTGAGTTTGTCTATGTGATGTCAGCTCAAGAGGCATATGTAGACAAGGCAAGAAAGAATGAAACAGTAGATTTGTGGCATGCGAGGCTTGGACATGTGAGCTATAACAAGTTGAAGGCAATGATGAAGAAAGCAATGTTAAGTGGCCTACCAAATTTAGAGATACAAGATAACATTATTTGTGCAGGATGTCAATATGGCAAAGCTCATGAGCTTCCATATGAAGAGTCAAGATATAAAGCAAAGACACCATTGGAATTAGTGCATTCAGATATTTTTGGACTCGTGAAGCAACCGTCGATGAGTAGAAATTGGTATATGATCACATTTATCGATGACTTCTCAAGATATGTGTGGGTGGACTTTATGAAAGAGAAATCAGAAGCATTCATAAAGTTCAAGGAGTTTAAGGAGAAGACTGAGAAGGAAACATGGTGTAACATTCGTTGCTTGTGCACCGATAATGGTGGGGAATACACTTCAAAGGAGTTTTTAGAGTACCTGCAAAAGTGTGGAATAAGGCGACAGTTAACATGTGCAAATACTCCACAACAAAATGGAGTCGTTGAAAGGAAGAATCGACATTTGGCAGAAACTTGCAGGAGGATGTTACATGCTAAGAATGTCCCGCCTAAGTTTTGGGCAGAATGTATGAAAGCAGTTGCCTATGTTATTAATAGGCTACCTCAAGCTAGACTTGATTTCATTTCGCCTTATGAGAAATTGCGTAGGATGAAGCCATCGGTGAGTTACTTTTGAGTATTCGGTTGTGTTTGCTATGTGTTCATACCAAGTCAACAACGTAGCAAATTTGACAAGAAGGCAGTTCGTTGTATATTTGTCGGGTATGATAGTCAACGAAAAGAATGGAGGTGTTGTGATCCAACAAAAGGGCGTTGCTATGTTTCCAGGAATGTAGTATTTGATGAAGCATCTTCTTGGTGGTCTTCTCAAGCAGTATTGTCGCCAAATTCTAAGGAGATTGAGGAGAAGGTACAAGAGCAGTTGGAGGAACAACTAGCAGTGAAGGAGGTTACCCCAACACGAGAAGAGACAATAATTGATGATCAGAGAAGGAAAGGTCACCGAGTAAAGGGAAAAACCCTTGGCAAACAGGAATGCACACTAGGTCTCCAGAGGAGGAAAGACCAAGCCAAATAGAAGAGATTACAGAAGAAGTACCTCAGTTACAACCAAGGATATCAACAAGAATTTGAAAGCCTAATCCAAAATATGCTAATGCAGCATTAATTGAAGATAATGGTGTGAAAGAGTCAAGTACATATGAAGAAGCAATTGAGTCTAACGAGTGGTTAGATGCAATGGAGGAGGAGATAAAATCACTAAAACAAAATGAAACTTGGGAGTTAGTGTCGCGACCTCTGAATTTATAACACTATCAAGAGAATTAAGCAGAGACTTCTCTAGGAGATTAAACAGATTGCATAATGAAATAAAAGAATGAAGAGAATTAAACAGATACTTCTTAGGAGATTAAACAGATTGCATAATTAAATTGAAGATTGGAGAGAATTAAATAGATTCACAAACTAATATTACGATATTACTTTTAGTAAAAATAGCAGCCTGAAAAAGCAGAATAAAAAAAAAAGAACACAGTTGTATTATTATTTTAAAAAATAGAATAAATAAATAAATAACATGGTTGTATTAATGCTCTGAAATGATTGTGGAACTGTGGAAAAGTGAAAACAGGGGGCATTGAATAATTCACTCATAATAAAAAATTGTTGAAAATGGAAGTCAAATGATAGTAATACAGTGTATATATTGGTGTAGTTGTAATCACTCTCTCTTTGCTTTATAAGTATGAATATTCCCTTTTCTTGAAAAACAAAGCAAAGCAATTAAATGCTAATTGTGTCTACCAAGTGTCGGCATGTAGGTGTTCAAATCTCTGACCCACAAACAAACACACAACACAATAGAAACGTTTCTATGTTTTTTCGCTGAGGAAAATGCAGAACTAATTAATTACTGTGAGAAGAAACCAAAGGTGGAAGTTGGAACGGAGAAAGGAGAAAAGGGGAAAACAGAGAGACAGGGGATTCTAAAAATTCCAGGTCCACCACCATGGTTTCACAAACAAAAGAAAACAAAAACGTGGAAGCAAACCTTAAGAACTGAATATTAAAACGTTTTACTAAAAAATCAGGAGATCATCTTCACAAACAAAATGGAAAACAAAACCTAAAGTGCATTAAGTGAAAAAATTTACAGTCATACAACAATACAGTCATTGAAGAAAAACCTAAATGCACCAAATCAGTTCATCTTCACAAACATAATCGAAAACAGAAACTCAAAAACATTGAAGAACAACACGGAAACAAGTAGAATTGTTGAACAATTAGAAAATTATTTTCTGTCCTTATAATCAACACTAGAAAATAACAAAATATTGCTAATAAGGACATAAAAGAAATTTTCTAATGGTTTAATAATTCTCCTTGTTTCCTTGTTGTTCTTGCTAAATTTGAGGAGTTGATCTCATTATAGAGTGTACTTAATATTTTTATTAAAAAATGCGCTATTACATATTGAGTTTTTTTTTCAATGACCAGATCACTTTACTGTTGTTTGTCTTTAAAAAAAAATCCTTTTGAGACTTAAGGACTTATATGCATCTTAAATTTTATGTATTTATGCATGATTTTGCTATTCACTTGTTTGTTATATGTGTAACATAGCATGAAGATTCCGAGAAAACTATATCTGCATTGGATTTCCCCATCACTAATACACCCCCAATTTTATACAAACTTGTGGACAGAGATGAAGTTCAAAGTTTCCCCGAGCAGGTAGAATTTGTTTTTCCTCATTTGATTTCAAAACAAAAATCCTAATTGTTTAAGCTATGATACTTCAATTGTTGTATTGAATACATCAATTGTATATGTGTTTTTCTAACTTGTGCCCATGGGAACTAGTTAACAATGACTGGTTTGAAATTTTTAATGGTTGAATTTGATTCTTTTTACTATGCCCTGTGAGCACCCACCAAACCCTTAACCATCCATATTTAGTAACTTCTCTTCCATGAAATTTCATTGGTTGATAATCATTGTTAACTTGAGCCCATGGGGCACAAGTTAAAAAAAACCCATTGTATATATATTCTCATTTTATGATATTTCTCCTTACTTTATGTTTTTCTTAGTTTGTTTATTACTTTAAAGAAAAATGATATTAGGGTTATCTAAAAGTTGTTTGTGTTACCAATTTAATATCTGAAAGATTTTTGTCACTATTTTTGTTCTTAAAAGATTGAGGGAGAACCAACTCAATCAATTGAAAACTAAGTTGGTAATATACAGCAAGAAAAAATAGGGGCAACTTAGCAACACTAAAAAACCAAGGAGAATGTTGAACCATCAGAAAAATTCTTTTCTATCCATATTAGCAATATTCTATTATTTTCTAGTGTTGCTAAGTAGTTAATATTTTTAGTTGTTGTGTATTACTAACTTAGTTATCAATAGATTGAGTTGGTTCTCCTTCAATCTTTTGAGAAAAAAAAAACTAGTGACAAAAAATTTTCAAATATCAAATTGGTATTATAAACATCTACACATAACCCAAATAAAATTTTTCTTTCAAGTATTAATCAAACTAAACAAAAACATAAAATAGGGAAAAAATCATGAAAAGATATATATATATACACACACATAATTGATGTATTTAATAGAGCAATTAAAGTATCATAGACCAAACAATTAGAACTTCTAATTTGAAATCAAATGAGAAATTTTTTCTACCTGATTAGGGAAACTTTGAACTTTATTATTGTCCACAAGTTTATTTAAAATTGGGTTTGCATTAGTGATGGGCAAGTCCAATGGAGATATAGTTGACTTGTAATCTTCATGCTATGTTAGTATACAACAAACAAGTGAATAGCATAATTATGCATAAATATGTAAAATTTTAGATGCACATTTCTTTTAAAGACAAACAAGAATTAGGTGATCTTGTTAATGAAAAAAATAACTCAATATTCTATAATGCATAAATTAACAAAAATATCAAAGTACACTCTATAGTGAGATCAACTCCTTAGACTTAGGAGAGAGAAGAATAAGGAAACAAGGAGAATTGTTGAACTATTAGAAAAATTCTTTTATGTTCTTGTTAGCAATATTCTGTTATTTTCTAGTTTTGCTAAGTATATTATAAACTTATTTCCATAGTTTTACTTACGGTATATTATAAACTTATTTCTCAATAGATTGAGTTGGTTATCCTCCAATCTTTTGAGAACAAAAATAGTGACAAAAATCTTTCAGATATCAAATTGGTAACACAAACATCTTTAGATAAGCCTAATATCAGTTTTCTTTAAAGTATTAATCAAACTAAAAAAACATAAAGTAGGGAGAAATATCAGGAAATGAGAATATATATACAATTGTTGTATTCAATAGAACAATTAAAGTATCATAGACGAAACAATTAAGATTTCTGTTTTGTAATGGAATGAGAAAAAAAAAATTCTACCTGTTTGGGGAACATTGAACTTCATCACTATCCACAAGTTTGTATAAAATTGAGTGTGCATTAGCGATGGGCAAGTCCAACACACATATAGTTTTCACGGAATCTTCATGCTATCTTAGGCATACAACAAACAACTGAATAGCAATATTATGCATAAATATATAAAATTTAAGATGTATATAAGTTCTTAAGTCCCAAAAGGATTTTTTTTAATGACAAACAAGAGTATAGTGATCTTGTTAATGAAAATAAAACTTAGTATGTAATAACTCATTATTTAACAAAAATATCAGTGCACTCTATTGTGAGATCAACTCCTTAGACTTAGCAGAGAGAAGAACAACAAGGAAACAAGAAGAATTGAACAATTAGAAAATTCTTTTCTGTCCTTATAATCAACACTAGAAAATAACATAATATTGCTAACAAGGAGAAAAAACAATTGTTCTAATGGTTCAACAATTCTCCTTCTTTCCATGTGGTTCTTCTCTCTGCTAAATCTGAGGAGTTAATCTCACTATAGAGTGTACTTGATATTTTTGTTAAATATTGGTTATTAAATATTGAGTTTTTTTCATTGACAAGATCACTTTACTCTTGTTTGTCTTTAATAAAATCCTTTCGAGACTTAAGGACTTATATGCATCTTAAATTTTAATTATTTATGCATGATTTTGCTATTCACATGTTTGTTTTATGTGTAACATAGCATGAAGATTCCGAGAAAACTATATCTGCATTGGACTTCTCCATCACTAATACACACCCAAGTTTATACAAACTTGCGGATAGTGATGAAGTTCAATGTTTCCCGGAGCAGGTAGAATTTTTTTTTCCTCATTTGAGTTCAAAATAGGAATCCTAATTGTTTAATCTATGATGCTTCAATTGTTGTATTGAATACATCAATTATATATAGATATATTCTCATTTTATGATATTTCTCCTTACTTTATTCTTTTTAGTTTGTTTATTACTTTAAAGAAAATATGTTATTTGGGTCATCTAAAGATATTTGCGTTACCAATTTAATATTTGAAATATTTCTTTCACAATTTCTGTTCTCAAAAGATTGACGGCAAACCAAATTAATCTATTGAGAACTAAGTTGGTAATATAAAGCAACTTAAAATAGGGGCTACTTATCAACACTAGAAAAAACAAGGAGAATTTTTTGACCATTAGAAAAATTCTTTTCTGTCCATATTAGCAATATTCTGTCATTTTGTAGTGTTGCTAAGTAGTCCATATTTTTAGTTGTTGTGTACTACTAACTTAGTTTTCAATAGATTGAGTTGGTTTTCCTTCAATGTGTTGAGAATGAAAATAGTGACAAAAATCTTTTAAATATCAAACTGGTAATATAAACATCTTCACATAACCCAAATAAATTTTTTTAAAGTATTAATCAAACTAAAAAAAACATAAAATAGGGGGAAAAATCATGAAATGAGAATATATATATATATATAATATATACACACACATAATTGATGTATTTAATAGAGCAATTGAAGTATCATTGACCAAACAATTAGGATTTCTAATTTGAAATCAAATGTGAAAAAAAAAATTTACATGCTTGGGGAAACTTTGAACTTCATCACTGTCCACAAGTTTATATTAAATTGGGTTTGCATTAGTAATGGGCATGTTCAACACAGATATAGTTGACTCGTAATCTTCATGCTATGTTAGATAAACTACAAACAAATGAACAACATAATTATTCATAAATATGTAAAATTTTAGATGCATATAAGTCCTTAAGTCCCAATAGGATTTGTTTTAAAGACAAACATGAATAAAGTGATATTGTTTATGAAAAAAAAAATCAATATTCTATAACGTATTAATTAACAAAAATATCAAGTACACTCTATCGTGAGATCCACTCCTCAAACTTTGCAGAAAGAAGAACAAGGAAACAAGGAGAATTGTTGAACCATTAGAAAAATTCTTTTCTGTCCATATTAGCAATATTCTGTTATTTTCTAGGGTTGCTAAGTAGTCCTTATTTCTATTACTATATATTACCAACTTATTTCTCAATAGATAGAGTTGGTTCTCCTTCAATCTTTTGAGAACAAAAATAGTGACAAAATTCTTTCAGATATCAAATTGGTAACCCAATCATCTTTATATAACCCTAATATCATTTTTCTTTAAAGTATTAATCAAACTAAAAAAAACATAAAGTAGGGAGAAATATCAAGAAATGAGAATATATATACAATTGATTGATGTATTCAATAGAAGAATTAAAGTATCATAGACGAAACAATTAGGATTTTTGGTGTGAAATCTAATGAGAAAAAAAAATTCTAACTGCTTGGGGAAACTTTGAACTTCATCACTGTCCACAAGTTTGTATAAAATTGAGTGTGCAATAGCGATGGGCAAGTCTAACGCACATATAGTTTTCTCGGAATCTTTATGCTATTTTAGACATACAACAAAGAAGTGAATAGAAAAATTATGCATAAATATATAAATTTTAAGATGCATATAACTTCTTAAGTCCCAAAAGGATTTTTTTTATTGACAAACAAGAGTATTGTGATGTTGTCAATGAAAATAAAACTCAATATGTAATAACTCATTATTTAACAAAAATATCAAATACAGTCTATAGTGAGATCAACTCCTTAGACTTAGCAAAGAAAAGAACAACAAGGAAACAAGGAGAATTGTTAAACAATTAGAAAACTCTTTTTTGTCCTTATAATCAACACTAGAAAATAACAGAATATTGCTAACAAGGAGAAAAAACAATTGTTCTAATGGTTGAACTATTCTCCTTGTTTCCATGTTGTTCTTCTCTATGCTAAATCTGAGGAGTTGATCTCACTATAGAGTGTACTTGATATTTTTGTTAAATATTGGTTATTAAATATTGAGTTTTTTTTTCATTGACAAGATCACTTTACTCTTGTTTGTCCTTAATAAAATCCATTTGGGACTTAAGGACTTATATGCATCTTAAATTTTAATTATTTATGCATGATTTTGCTATTCACTTGTTTGTTTTATGTGTAACATAACATGAAGATTCCGAGAAAACTATATCAGCATTGGACTTCTACATCACTAATACACACCCAAGTTTATACAAACTTGCGGATAGTGATGAAGTTCAAAGTTTTCCGGAGCAGGTAGAATTTTTTTTTCCTCATTTGATTTCAAAATAGAAATCCTAATTGTTTAATCAATATATGATACTTCAATTGTTGTATTGAATACATCAATTGTATATATATATATATTCTCATTTTATGATATTTCTCCTTACTTTATTTTTTTTTAGTTTGTTTATTACTTTAAAGAAAAATGTTATTTGGGTCATCTAAAGATATTTGCGTTACCAATTTAATATTTAAAATATTTCTTTCACAATTTTTGTTCTCAAAAGATTGACGGTAAACCAAATCAATCTATAGAGAATTAAGTTGGTAATATAAAGCAACTTAAAATAGGGGCTACTTAGCAACACTAGAAAAAACAAGGGGAATTTTTTTACCCTAAGAAAAATTCTTTTCTGTCCATATTAGCAATATTCTATTATTTTGTAGTGTTGCTAAGTAGTCCATATTTTTAGTTGTTGTGTATTACTAACTTAGTTTTCAATAGATTGAGTTGGTTCTCCTTCAATCTTTTGAGAACAAAAATAATGACAAAAATCTTTCAAATATCAAACTGGTAATATAAACATCTTCACATAACCCAATTAAAATTTTTCTTTAAAGTATTAATCAAACTAAAAAAAACATAAAATAGGGGAAAAAAATCAAAAAAATATATATATATATATATATACACACACACACACACACATAATTAATGTATTTAATAGAGCAATTGAAGTATCATAGACCAAACAATAAGGATTTCTAATTTGAAATCAAATGAGAAAATATTTTTTATCTGTTTGGGGAAACTTTGAACTTCATCACTGTCCACAAGTTTATATAAAATTGGGTTTGCATTCGTGATAGGCAAGTCCAACGCAGATATAGTTGACTCGTAATCTTCATGCTATCTTAGATATACAACAAACAAGTAAATAGCATAATTTTGCATAAATATGTAAAATTTTTGATGCATATAAGTCCTTAAGTCCCAAAAGGATTTGTTATAAAGACAAACAAGAATAAAGTGATCTTTTTAATGAAAAAAAAACTCAATATTCTATAACGCATTAATTAACAAAAATATTAAGTACACTCTATAGTGAGATCAACTCCTCGAACTTAACATAGAGAAGAACATGGAAACAAGGAGAATTGTTGAACTATTAGAAAATTTTTTTTATATCCTTATTAGCAATATTCAGTTATTTTCTAGTGTTGTTAAGTAGTCCAAATTTTTAGTTGTTGTGTATTACCAACTTAGTTCTTAGTTGATAGAGTTAGTTCTCCTTCAATCTTTTGAGAACAAAATTAGTGACAAAAATCTTTCAAATATCATATTGGTAATATAAACATCTTCCGATAACCCAAATAAATTTTTTCTTTATAGTATTTATCAAACTAAAAAGAACAAAAAGTACGGAGAAAATCATGAAATGAGAATATATATATATATATATGTACCGAATTGATGTAGTTGACTCGTAATTTTCATGCTATGTTAGACATATTACAAACAAGTGAATATCATAATTATGCATAAATACATAAAATTTAAATTGCATATCAGTCCTAAAATCAAAAAATGATTTGTTTTAAAGACAAAAACAAGAGTAAAGTGATATTGTAAATTAAAAGAAACTCAATTTTCTATAACATATTAATTAACAAAAATATTAAGTACACTCTATAGTGAGATCAACTCCTCAGAATTAGCAGAGAGAAGAACAATAAGGAAACAAGGAGAATTGTTGAACCTTTAGAAAAATTATTTTCTGTCCTTATTAGCAATATTATGTTATTTTCTAGTGTTGCTAAGTAGTCTTTAATTTAATTATATATTATCAACTTATTTCTCAATAGATTGAGTTGGCTCTCCTTCAATCTTTTGAGAACAAAAATAGTGACAAAAATATTTCAGATATCAAATTGGTAACACAAACATCTTTAGATAACCCTAATATCATTTTTCTTTAAAGTATTAAGTAAACTAAAAAAAACATAGAGGAGGGAGAAAAATCATGAAAGGAGAATATATATACAATTGATGTATTCAATTGAACAATTGAAGTATCATAGACCGAACAATTAGGATTTTTGTTTTCAAACCAAATGAGATAAAAAAATAAAATTCTACCTGCTTCGGGAAACTTTGAACTTCATCACTGTCCATAAGTTTGTATAAATTTGGTTGTTCCTTAGTGATGGGCAAGTCCAACGCTGATATAGTTTTCTCGGAAGCTTCATGCTATTTTAGACATACAACAAGTGAATATAAAAATTATGCATAAGTATATAAAATTTAAGATGCATATAAGTCCTTTAGTTCCAAAAGGATTGTTTTTAAAGACTAGCTCGAGTAAAGTGATCTTGTTAACGAAAAAAACTCAATATGTAAAAACACATTATTTAACAAAAATATCAAGTACACTTTATAATTAGTGAGATCAACTTCTCAGACTTAGTAGAGAGAAGAACAACAAGGAAACAAGTAGAATTGTTGAATCATTAGAAAAATTCTTTTCGGCTGTACGTTATGAACAATATTACGTTATTTTCTATGGTTACTAAGTAGTCCTTATTTTTAGTTGTTGTATTGAGTCCTTAATTGTAGTTGAGTTGGTTAGCTAATATTAGTGTATATAATAAAGTCTGTAATCATCTTTCAATCCAATTAATGCATTTTCATATTTACTTTCCTTTTTCTTCTCCCTTTCTATCTTTCGTTTCTCCAATTTTGGGTGAAGGTGGATTTTGGTGCATTTTTGCCTTGAATTCCCAATATGGTATCGTGAGCCTTCTAGTTCATGGTGTTTCTTCCGCAATTACTCTGATTTCTCTTCTTCCTAGTGTTGTTCTGGTTTTCTTCCTCATTCTTTTTCTTGCTTCGATCCTCTCCAATGGCGGACATCAAAGATCAAGTTTCTTCTAGCTCAGATCTCTAATCAATCCCAATAATCATTACTACCTTCATCCTAGTGAGAATCCGGGTCTTGTTCTGGTTACTCCACCATTGAATGAAAGGAATTATCACTCTTGGTCTCACCTTATGCATGTTGCCCTCTTCTCGAAGAATAAGCACGTGTTTATTGATGGAGCTCTTCCGATCCTCAACCTCCGAGCACAGATCCTCTCTCAGAAGTTTGGCTCGGATGCAACAACATGGTGATATCTTGGTTGACTCGTTCAATGATACCCACTATTGCGAATTCGATTATGTATAAACCAAAAGCTGTTGATATTTGGTGCATTATCAAAGATAGGTTTTCAAGAGGAGACAAGTTTAGGATTTCTGATCTTGAGGAAGAAATCTCGCAGTGCATGCCACGTGATTTGACATTAAGTGAATACTTAACTAAGATCACATCTATTTTGGGAACAATTAGAGAACTTTTATCCTACTCCAATCTGTCTCTGTCCCACTTCTTACAATTGTGGTATTTTGGCTACAATCCAGAAAAGACAAGAATGATACTTCTCGCAATTTAACAAAAATATTTTTATACAGGAGGACAAGGGAAACAAATTCTATATTCAAATTCCAAGAACAACTACAAAGCGATGGCCAGCCACATCAGCACCAATAGTGATAATGGAGATGATGCGTCTGTTAGGAAGAACGAAGATAACAAGGCTGGAGAACAACAACAGTTTTCTCTGTCAAAGCAACAATATGAAGGGTTGTTGAATCTACTGAATGAGGCCAATGGAAGGACTCAACATTCAACAAACCACATTCAAACCACTCAAGTTTGTATTTCCAACTTCCGTATAGGTGAGGTTGAGTGGGTTCTTGACACAGGAGCCACGGACCACATATGCCCTCACAAATATTTTTTTAATTTTTTTTTGATTTTCACATATATAAACCTGCCTAAAATTTAAACCAACAAAATAACTAATATATAAATCCATAAATCAAAATATAAAAGTTTCATAAAACATAACATAAATATAAAATAGATCCATAACATATATAAATCCATAAATCAAAATTGAGAAGTTTCATAAATCCATAATCTGCAACGCTATATTGCACCATACTTACTTTTATATCTAGGAATTATTATTATTGTTACATTTCTTATGCTTCTAGGATAAACTGGACTGGGGTATGTTGTGCAATTCATTTCTAGTGAAATAACTTCATATCATGCACAAGTTCACATACTTAATTTTAAAGGTTTGCATAGTATCAACTTACTTGACCACTGAAAGATGGATCTACCACTTCGCCAAATATTAAATTTGCAGTTGGGTCGACAAGCTCATATATGACCTCCAGCATTTACCTGCAAATGAATATATTAAAAGCCATAACCATAAGCTCTCAAGAGCAGGATGCATCCAGATAATACCAAGTATTCTTTAGACAAGTATTGGCTCAAATACATATCCAACTAAACAATATGCTTAAAGGAAAAGCAAACTTATGGAATTGTGGTAACTAAACAAGTCAGAGATGAAATGTTTATTTATAGACTTTATAAGTGTGATATTTTGCTCTCTCAGACTAAATATCATATCTATGGAAAGCTACATTTTTCAATGTAAATTATGCAAGAAACCATTCCAATGGAATATGGGACTATGCAAAGAAAAATCCAATAAACATTACAAGTATATCATGTAACTCCTAGCAACTTCTGAAATCCCTTAGATAATCCAAATTCCAAAGAAACAGAGGGAAAAGGGAGCCAAAAATAAATATAACAATAATACTAATAACAATAACAAAGAGGAGGATGGAAAAAATTATGGACAGAGCTGAACAAATATTTAGCAAAGATAAAACAATAAGAGCCAGAGAGTATATAAGTCCCCGTCATCTATAATTACCTTTATTGCTACTTACAATATAAATCCTCGTCATCTATATCCCACAAACCTCATCTATCCCACTCCCCTAAACCCTTTAATGCTAGACAAGCTATATCAATTCAAGATTGGCAATATTTCTAAAACAATCTAATATCCCTTTTAATTCAAATTAAATAATGAAGGGCAATAATTTATAATGTTTTTTTCCTTTTTCTGTGTAGTGTTGATATATGGATATTTAGCACTCTTCTACAGGAACGAATAATTAGATCAAAATTCTTGAACGCAATCTCGTGAAGACTTCGATCCCCAATTGAATTATATTCGGCATTGAAAATAATATAATTATAATTTGTTTCTTTATTGACAAATTAAGATAAGTATCCCTCTAATTCAATGAATCAAAACAATAGTACCATTAACCTATCAACTGCCCAAAAAGAAACAAATGAATTGCAATTAAAGACTCACACAATGGAGATAATTAGAGGACGCGAGCAGCAGCTTTACTTGCGTCTACAAGCAGCACATAAACGATGGCGCGACGGTGAAGGGGAAGGTGCGGTGGGAAGGAGGATTTTGGATTTTGTGAAGAAATGAAAAACTGCGTTGATTATTCAAAAGACGAGAGGGAGATATATACAAGAGCAGAACCCTAACTCTAATCACCTACTTGGACGCGGACCAAAACACGCTATCCAGGCCCAGTAGCAAACAAGCCCAAAGAAACCCAAAAAACATATAAAAGTAAAGCACGGGTAAAAACACAAAAGAAAAAGAACTAAAAAAAGGCTTTCATACCTTCCCTCAAGCTGGAGAATAGATGCTGTTGATTCCCATCTTTGTGATAGATGAGAGAATGCATCAAGCTCCAATGCTTTCATGAATATGTTAGCAATTTGGTCATGAATGTTGACTGGGAGTAGAGTGAGGAGACCTTTTTCAAGCTTTTCTTGAGTGACGCGGTAGTCAATCTAGAAATGTTTGGTGCGCTCATGAAATACGACGTTGCGAGATGTGCATGGCCGAGTCATTATCGTATGGCCGAGTCATTATCGCAGAAGAGAAGGGCAGGTTTTCTAAATTGAATTTGGAGATATTTAAGAAGGTAGGTTAGCCACTGGATTTCGCATGTGGTGGATGCCATGGCACCGAATTCTGCCTCTGAGAATGAGTAGGATATGGTACTCTGCTTTTTGCATTTCCACGAAATGAGGAGTTTCCTAAGAAAGTACAGTATCCGGTTACAGAGCGGAGAGTGACCCAACAAGTTGCCCAGTCGGAGTCACTATAAGCTTTGTTGTGCAGCGGAGAAGATGAAGAAAAAAAGAGACCTCTACTAGGAACTTTTTTCAAGTATCTTAGAACTCTAAGGCTTGGAAGTGTTTCAGACGAGGCTTCTTTAAGTCTTGGCTTAGTTGTTGGACGACATACTCAATATCAGGACGAGTATTCGTTAACTATATTAGTTGCCCAACGAGTTTGCGATAACCTGTTACATTTTCATAAAAAGGATCAGATTCAGAATTTTTAAAGCGTCTTTCACCATAAGGGTGTCAACAGATTTACACGCAAGAAGGCCATAATTATCAAGGAGTTCTAAGTGTATATTTTCGTTGAGAAATTTCTATACCTAGTTTGGACCTAACTATCTCAATTCCAAGAAAATAACGCAAGGGACCCAAATCTTTAATATGAAAAGTTTTGTAAGTTTGCTTTTAACAGACTCTATTTCCATTAAATTGTTGCCAGCAATCAAAAGATCATTGACATACACAACTTACAGTAGTGGAAATTTGTACATGTTTAAAAAACAAAGTATGATCATGTTGAGAATGATTGTAACCCAGAAAACGCATAAAAGAAGATAATTTAGCATACCACACACATCTAGCTTGCTTTAAACTATATAGAGATATATTAAGTTTGCAAACCAAGTTTTTGTCTTTAGTATGAATGTTAAGGCCGTGAGGAATAGACATGTAAACTTGTTCATGCAAATCCATGTATAAAGGCATTGTTGATATCAAGTTGATGAACAGACCAATTATGCACAACAGAAGTAGTGAGAATCAAATGGATAGTAGTTAATTTAGCAACATGTGCAAAACTATCATAAAAATCTATGCCCTCAATTTGTTTATAGCTTTTAGCAACAAGTTTAGCTTTATATCACTCTGTACTACCATCGAAATTATACTTAATCTTTTAAATCCATTTTGAACCTATAGGTTTTTTATTAAGGCTCTACATTCTTTTAGTTCTAAGAGTCGGTTTTGGAAGCCGTGAAAACCTTTCTTCTACTTTTTGAATTAACTTCTAACAAGAACTCTCTTCTTCCTGCATTTTCTCGCACAAAACTTCATTTTTCTATGAAGCTTTGCAATTCCATACTTTCCCTTCCTATCAATGTTTCCAAATTTTTCCTCGTCTCCTCATTATCTTCCTCTTGTTCTCTTTGGTAAGTATCTTCATTTTCGGTATTCCTTCTCTATCATTGTTTTAGGCACCTCTTTCTTCCATCAATATTCTTTATTATTCCTTACCTTTGTTTCTCTACTTACCTCTTAGATTATTGATTCTCTAGTTTGTAACATACCTCAAAAACCTACATACTCGTAGTAGTAATCAAATTAGCCATAATGTAGATCATGATAAGGAATTACCTTCTTGATTTCTAATAAGAACTTCATTTTAGTCACTATAATTAGAAATGAAGAAGGAGCATTTTAGCAATTTTGTACCTAAGCGGAGCTAATTCTTCTCACAAATTATTACCCCACAAAGGGGGAAAGAGTGAACCAAATATTAAAAGATTCACTCTTACTCACTTGCCAATTGTCATGTGCCACTAACCCCTTTATTTCTCAATACCTTCACATATCCCCACACCTTCAAACATCATCATGTTTCCCACTCTCTCTTCTCATTCACCACCCATACCTCAACTCAAAAACTTATCCACTCAAAGATTCCAAGAGAGAACCACACTCACCCACCCTTTCCATTCTTCCATGTCATTCCACTCCCCTTCACCATCAACATTTCATTCCAAAGTTCCTATGAGACTTCGAATCATACACTTTAATCACCTCTCATATGCTCAGTTACATGTGTCACTTCCTCTCACTTCACATTCGCACTCACTCTCTTCACTCTCACAAAAGAGGTAAGTGTAAGCTCACATCCAGTAATTACTAGCAGTTTTTGTTTATTTTCCAAAAATTTTGCTTCTTGTCTTTATTTTTAATTATTTAAAACCCCCTAAAAGATCACAAACCCTAGAAAACTCTATTCCATCTTCGACTCTTCTATCTACCTCTCACTATACTGCTGTAGCTCCTTCTCCCTCCACCATCCCTCTCTGTTGCAACCTTCTCCTGGCCCCTCTCCTCTCTCATTCCCTTATCGTTGGCACTCACAAATCAGATCTTGTGTGCTTTTGAAAACTCACATTTCTCTTTCATCCAGATTCTTTCAATTTCATATCGTAGCTTCGTCATCACCACCACAAGAGACTTCAACAACGATCCTCGGATGTGAAACCAAAAGGCCATTGTTCAGACCGATACCAAAGACCAGAATCTTGAGGTAATTTTGGTTTGTGAAGGATTGGGGTTACGGTAGTTTAGGGTTGACGTTAATCGCGAGGTTGAATTCTTGATCTTTCGTCTGATTATGTTTTTGGTTTTGTCTCTATTGATTGAATGCAGTCTTCTGTGATCGAGTTTGATACGGGCTTTTATTGTAATATAACTACAAGAAAATTGCCCATTAGCGTCGGCCAAAAGCCGTCTCTAAGCCTCAAAAAGCCGTCGGTAAACCACAGTAGCGTCGGCCTTAGCGTCAGTCGCGTGGCCGACGCTAAACAACTCGACGTTAACAGTTAGCGGCGGCTAGGCCACCGCTACTCTCACGCAGAAAAAAACTGACATCCCTTTGTGGAGCCGACGCTAATTAGCGTGCGGCCGACGCTAATTAGCGGCGGCTATGGCCCACGCTAAAGCTTGTGTCTCACGCTATTTAGCGTGGCTGAAGCCCACGCTAGTTAACGGCGGCTGTTTGGCGACGCTACTTCGTGACTGTGTAGCGTCGGTAATGGCCGACGCTAATGTTAAATTTTGAGGTTTTTTTTTTGTTTATACTATATATTGATACTATTAAAATAATATATAGAATGAAAAATAAAAGGTATAACAAATCTTAATATAAAATAGAATATATATTAATAGCAATATAAATAAATGTAAACAAAGTCATCATAATAAATAAATAAATAATCCAAATAAAACATAAAGTCAAAGACATAAAAATAAAAAAGTAATCCTAATCCTCGTCCTCGTCCTCGTCCTCATCGTAGTCCTGATGGACTGGGAGAGAGCTAGATGCAAAAGGCCTCTGAGACTCTATCGCTGACAGTCGAGCCAACACTAGTGCCATATCATCCTGGTTCTTCTGACGTAGCTCCTCCATCTCCTGCCGATGCTGTCGCCGCATCTCCTCGATCACCGCCTCCTGATGCTAACGCAATTCCTCCATCTGCTGATGGAGGCTCTGCGTATCTACACTGGAGGAGGAGGTAGACGGTCTACACATCGACTCCTGAGTGTAGAAGGAGGTGGCTCCGCTCCTAACCTGGCCGGCCAGTGCCCCACATTCATAAACACGACCCCTCGCCTTGCCCCCAACACTATCAACCCAAGCGGAGTTCTTCGTTGCGTTGTCGGCCACGCGAGTCCCACTGGACGATGCCTCGTCAGGCTGGGACTTAATGTTGTATATCCGCTCCTGATACCGAGACTGTAAACAAAAAATCAAGTAATTTCATAAGCAAACTAATAGAAATTGATATAAAACATTTTGATATGCTTACGTAGGTCTCCTCCGCTCTAGGCTCCACCCACGTCCCATCCGCCCTCGTGTGTGTCTCGAGAAAGAGTTCATCCACAGCAACGGGTCGGCCCGTCTCACGCGCCTAATACAAAATTCAGAAACAAATTTAATAAATATTCAATTATCTAACGTATTTGTTAGTGAGCACTATAAAAATACGTATCAAGTCATCAGCAACCTGTAAGAAAGAGGTCCTGCATGAGGTGTGAACCGCTCCGCCCCTAGCAGAATGGCGGTTCGTCTTGTTCCGTCCCGATTGGGACAGGAACTCAGGACTACACCAATACGCCTGCAGGCTCTCCCACACCCCCTCTCCAATCCATACCTCTCTCCTATTCTTTTCTCGAGCCTTTTGAAGCATATCTGAAAGGCGCTTGCTCCCATAATGGTTCTAGATATGTCTGACACGGGCTGCCTGGTTGGGACTATAAGCGATACTCCTCTACACAACATGGAAACCATCTGAAACAAAAACAATAATCAATTTAAAAATATGAGTTTATAGTAAACTTAATTTAAAGAATAGGTAAAAATACATACCCTGATCTCTCACCAACGTGAATAATAACCCGCCCATGCTCATCATGCTCAACGGGACGGTCAGCAGCAGTCGATCGTCCACGTCTATGTCGTGGAGCAGCCGTAGTGGAGGGAGTATCGTCTCGGTCAGCATCCTCCATCTCCTGCTCATAGTCGAGGTCCTCAAGACCTCCCTCAACGTCTAGAGCAGGCTCCTAATCCTGATGAGCAGCCTCCTGATCCTGATGGTCATGTACGTCCACATGACCTACCTCCCTATGGCTCGGGTGGACCTCCGCATGTCGCTGTCGGTCATAATGTGGTGTAGGGATCATAACAAACCCCTGTGATAATGGTGCCGGTGCTGCTGGAGCTGGTGTCGATGATGTTGGAGCTGGTTTGCAGCGCTGGACATTCTGCAACTCAGCCTCATGCTGCCGGCGTCGGTGGTCGGACTGTCGAGCCAGCTCGCCTGGCTGAATAGCACCCCTAGTACCCCTGCCGCGACCCCTAGTGGGAGGCAACTTCCCTCCTCCTTGAGTAAATCCGTGTGAAGACATCTATGAAATGCAATTTTATCAAACAACTAATTAATAAGGTTTATTAAAGTTATTACAAACAAATATTCAATTATGAGCAAAGTACTCCTAACCTATTCGTTATCATAAAACCCATCCCAATCTTCACCATCGTCATCTTCACTATCTTCTTCATCTTCTTGTTCCTCTTGATTGTCGTTGTTATTCTCAACTTCTTCTCCAACGAATTCATGTTCACATAATGGTTCAGAAAGAGGATTGACAATTTGTTGATAATTATCAACTATTTCGTCTATCAAGCAACGAATTCTCTCAACCTCCAAGTGTGGAAGTACAGTTGCATCAGCTTGATAAGGTTGTTCATCGGATTCAGTCTCAATGTTATTGACCTCAACACAACCCCTAGGCTTTGTCGCAATTGCAACGCTCAAACCACGCAAGGACTTACACATGGAAGGATAATTAATGTAGTAAACTTGTCTTGCATTTTGGGCAAGAATAAAAGGATCATAATGTCCATAATGCCTACTCATGTTGATTTCTACTATCTTATATTGAGGATGTACTCTTGTGCCTCGAGTTGATGGATCAAACCACTCACAATGGAACACAACAACCAGTTTAGGCAATAACGCATATTCCACCTCGTATATATGTGTTATAACGCCATAATAGTTGTCCTCACTGTTTTCGGTCACACCCTTGACCATAACACCACAGTTTGTTGTTTTCCTTCCTTGGCTCCAAGCCTTAGTATGAAACTTGTATCCATTTACAAAGTAGACATTATAACAATTAACCTTTGTTGTCGGATGCCATGACAATGCCTTTAAGTAGTCACTAGCAACGTGACTTCCCTCACCATGAACCTATATATAGATTAAATATATTTATTGAGATTGTGCATTTTAAAAAAGTTGTTGAAATTTGGTAGTTTTTAGTTATAAGACTTACATGTGACTTAAACCAAATTGGGAAGTCTTCATGCATTCCACTAGGTCCGTATAATTGTAAGTACATGCTACATGGAACATTTAAAGTTAGTACAGAAGTAAATGAATTCATAATGGATTGGAAGAAGACGAATTAAGTATATACTTACTCGAGATATGGTGTAACGTCTAGATTTTTAGAGTAGTTTTTTTTTTTTTAAACGAAACGCAGCGCAATATAATAAAATATATACATATCTCAAAATAGAAGTGTTTATACTACAGTCCAAAGAATATATACATGTCCAGCTAAGGTAGCCATACAAGGATTCTAATGACTACCTAAGTATCAAGAAAGGGCTTCAAAACGTCTCACGCGCTGACACCCTCTAAGCCACCTGCAATACTGTAACCGTCAGTTATATGCTCGACATATAACTGAGTAACCCGTCGGCAATAAAAAAAAACAGTTTTATATAGTATTACAGCCAGTCTAACTGGAAAAACCGTCCCAAATCCAAGTCCTACCAAACATACAAACAACAAGTATAATCTCAATCACATAGATATGTATGCATGATTATTTTCCATTGTCATTTCTTTCCTCTTTTAACGGGAAACCTTGTGCACTGGGAATCCACCAAAACACGTGGCAGTAATGCGTATTGAGCTCATCATCATCACGGTCCTGGCGAGCGTCCCCCCAAGGATCCTCCTACCGGAAACTAACTCTCTCTCAAGCTAGCCCAGGGAACCATCTACCTCATGAAGATAGTACCCTTTGTACTTAGACTACCTACCTCGTGAAGATAGCCCAGTACTTCAGGTTATTTTTCCCCTTTTGGGATAACCCTACATTATCATCTTTTCCATTTTCTGCTATGTCCTCTTACCCGATCTACTTCCGGCGGAACTTAACCCTCTTGCTCAATTTCTATTGAGTGGGAAGAGCCTCTTTTAACATTTCCATTTACAGTTCTAATGCATCACAAATTCATATTAAGAACATAGCGTACAAACAAGGGTTTCCAGTATCCTTTTATCCGATTACACACTCTCATTTATTCGGATTCTATGTGACAAACGTGTTATATTCATATATCTTTTTGAATATGGCACTCCATATTCAAACACATATCTGAATATACTACTATTGGGATTCAATCCTTTTCGAACCACTTTGAAATCATTTCAGTATCAGATTCCCCGTTAGTGTCACATTCAATTCTGGAAAACCTTATTTATACCTTCAACATATTTCTAAATAACACATGCATCATCCATCAGCATAAGGAATATCAAAATTCACACAGGTATCAGTCATATCATGCATATTTCACACGTAGTATTCACAATTCAATCATATCATGCATATTTCAAACGTCATCTGCATCATTTATCAAGCCTAAACAAAACATGATAGTTTGGTTTCCCTAATAACATGTTCCTAAATTCCAAGTATTTAAGGATTTGGGGTTTTCAGGGTTACCTGGAACTCCCTGAATCCTTTATCCTTCGATTCCAAGCCCAATCTCCTACTCTGATTCCTTTGCTGTAAATGCCTCTGAATCTGGATCAACAGTTTGGAACCTTAGTCGTTTGAAATTGAAGCCTTTGAGTTGGAGAGTTGTGATGTAGTTGGTTTTGGAACAGAGGTTTTTGGTGTGAGAAGCAAGGAAATCTGAAGAACAGCCCCTTTTGAGCCAAGGCACCCCTATTTATAGATTTTGGGTCCATATTCGAATACTATATTCGAATATAGAGTCCCTGTTTTCAATTCCTCACCTACATATTCGAATATTAACCAACATATTCGAATATTAACTTTCATATTTGAATACTATATTCGAATATGACAAGGCATATTCGAATATTATTCGAATATGACAGTTCATATTCAAATATTTTACTTATCTTTATCCTTCTTTTGACTTTAAAACTCACAACTAACCCTTCTTCTTTTTCTTTGTAAATTGTAATCAATCCCTTAAGTCCTAAACCTTTTTGATGGATTTTCGGGATGTTACAATTCTACCCCCCTAAAAATAATTTTGCCCTCTAAATTAGTAATTACCTCAACTATGTGAATAATTCTGGATATGTGTTTCTCATATCTTTTTCCTTCTCTCAAGTGATTTCTGAGGAATCAATGTTCTCCTAGAGAACCTTCACTAATGGGATCACCTTATTCCTTAGTGTCTTCTCTCCTCAGGCTAAAATCCTCATAGGCTTCAACTGATATGAGACGTTGGGCTTCAACGGAATGTCATCAGTTTCCAAAACATATGATGGATCAGGCACGTACTTCCGAAGTTGGGATACGTGAAAAATGTCATGAAGGTTCGAAAGATGAGGTGGCAAAGCGAGTTGATAAGCAACAGGTCCTACTCTCCGGAGAATTTGATAAGGACCAATGAATCGGGGTTGCAACTTCTTTGTCTTCATCGCTCTGCAAACAGCGGTGTAAGGCGTGACCTTCAAAAACACATGATCCCCCTCTTCAAATTCCAGAGGCTTTCTCCGTTGATCTGCATAACTCTTCTGGCGGTCTTGGGCTTTCTTTAACTTTTCCTTGATACGCCCAATCTTGTCTGTTGTTTCTTGTACCAAATCTAGCCCTAATAACAACTTTTCTCCTGTTTCAAACCAACAAACTGGCGACCGACATTTTCTCCCGTACAGTGCTTCATAGGGCGCCATGCCTATACTTGAATGAAAACTGTTGTTATAGGCAAACTCAACTAATGGCAAATACTTTCCCCAGTCATCGCCTTCTTCTAGTACATAAGCCCGCAACATGTCTTCCAAAGTCTGTATGGTTCTTTCGGACTGTCCGTCGGTTTGAGGATGGTGAGAAGTATTCAGATGTAGCCGAGTCCCAAAAGCTTTCTGCAATGCTCCCCAAAAGTGAGAAGTAATCTTAGGGTCTCTGTCAGAGATAATACTAGTCGGTGCACCATGTAGTCGGACTATCTCTGCAATATAAAACTTGGCATACTTCTCTACGGAATAAGTCGTCTTAACGAGCAAAAAGTGGGCAGTCTTAGTCAATCTGTTAATGATAACCCAGATTGAGTCGTGTCCGGCTGGGGTTCTGGGTAATCCAACCACAAAATCCATGGCTATTGACTCCCATTTCCACTCTGGAATGTCCAATGGCTGAAGTGGTCCAGAGGGTCTTTGATGTTCAACTTTTATTTTCTGGCAAGTAAGACACTTGGAGACGAATTCTGCAATATCTTTCTTCATTCCAGGCCACCAGAATAGCTTCTTCATGTCTTGATACATTTTTGTAGCTCCAGGATGTACCGAGTACTGGCTACTATGACTCTATTCAAGCACTATCTTCTTGATCTCTACATCATTCGGAATACACACTTTGTCTCTGAACAAAATCATCCCGTCACCAGTTAAAGTGAAATCATCTTGCCCCTTGAACTTCTGTAATTCAAAATCCCGTTGCTGCGCTTCTCGGATTCGGTCTCTGAGTGTATCTTTCAAGTCAAGTTTATACACAGAGATGCTATCATCGTAGCAAGACACATCCAATTGCAGATCTCTAAATTTTTCCAAGAGCTCTATCTGATGAATCATCATAGTCGACACGTGTAAGAATTTTCTGCTTAAGGCATCGGCCACTACATTAGCCTTTCCCGGATGATACTTCAACTCAAAATCATAATCTTTCATGAATTCCATCCATCGCCTCTGCCTCATGTTCAGCTCCTTCTGATTGAACAAGTACTTCAAACTTTTGTGATCACTGAACACTTCAAATGTGACTCCGTACAAGTAGTGCCTCCAAACTTTCAACGCAAAAACTACTGCAGCTAACTCCAAATCCTGCGTTGGGTAATTTGCTTCATGTGGTCGCAACTGTCGGGAAGTGTAAGCAACTGCTTGTCCTTCTTGCATAAGTACACACCCCAAGCCTTGCTTAGACGCATCGTAGTACACTTGAAAATTCTTGTTCGGATCAGGAATTACCAACACCGGCGCTGTTGTCAGCTTTTCCTTCAACATCTGAAAACTGTCTTCACACTTGGCATTCCACACAAACGGAACACCCTTCCTTGTTAACTTAGTCAAGAGAATGGCAATCTGAGAAAATCCCTTGATGAATCGCTGGTAGTATCCTGCTAGTCCCAGAAAACTTCGAATTTCTGTGGCATTGGTTTGTCCTTCCCACTTCGTCACGGCTTTAACTTTACTTGGATCGACAGCCACACCATCTTTGTTAATCACATGGCCTAGAAATTGAACTTCCTCTAGCCAGAAATCACATTTATCCAACTTAGCATACAGTTGCTTCTCTCTGAGTATTTTCAGCACCAATCTTAGGTGTTCTTCATGTTCTTCCGCAGTCTTGGAGTAGATGAGAATGTATGAGAATGTCATCAATGAAAACTACAACAAACTTGTCCGAGTAGGGTCGGAAGATTCGGTTCATGTAGTCCATGAAAATTTCAAGAGCATTAGTTAATCCGAACGGCATCACCAAGTACTCATAATGACTGTACCGCGTCCGAAATGCAGTCTTAGGAATATCCTTGGGCTTGATTTTGATTTGATGATATCCTGATCGAAGATCAATCTTTGAAAACACCTTGGCTCCCCCTAACTGATCAAGTAAATCATTAATCCGTGGCAAAGGATACTTATTCTTCACGGTCAACTTGTTCAGCTCTCTGTATTCTACACATAGCCGTAATTTCCCATCTTTCTTCTTGACAAGCAATACTGGGGCTCCCCACAGCGAAGCGCTTGGTCTAATGAACTGCTTCTGCATAAGTTCTTCAATCTGCTGCTTTACTTCTGCTAACTTCAACGGTACCATTCGATACGGTGCCTTAGAGACAGGTCCAGCTCCTGGGATTAGCTCAATCGAGAACTCTACTTCCCTTTCGGGTGGCAAAGATTCTATGTCTTCGGGAAATACATCTGGAAAGTCTCGGACTATAGGGAGAGAATCAACATGCACCGAATTCGTAACATTGCTCATACAAACAATCAAATACTTTGGGCCAATATCATACATAGGCAGATTAGGAAAATCAAAAGTAGGATGATGCGTACAGTAAATCTCCAAGCCTTTGTCTGGAATATGCATGGTCTTGGCGGCACAATCGATCTTAACTTTGTGAGCTTTGAGCCAATCCATGCCTAAAATCACATCCAATCCCTTCATCGGTAAGCAGTACAGATCTATGCAGAAAGTCTTGCCTTGAAAATCTAGGAACACTGGGGAACACATGGTTGTCGTACAAATGTTCTCTTCAGAGGAAGTAGATACTAATACTTTGTAAGGTAGCTTAGTCATAGGAAAATAAATTTGCTTTGCACAATCTAAGGAAATGAATGAATGAGTGGCACCCGAGTCAAACAAGATGTGAACAGGATGTAATTTGATTAATCCCATACCTTGGATGAGATCTTTGGAATGGTCAACCTCCTCTGTATTCAGCGTGTAAACACAGCCTCTCACGGGATTCTTATTCTTCTCTTTGTCCTCAGCTGGCTTCTGATCTTTGTCTGGACATTGCCAGCTGATGCGTCCCGACTTCTGGCATATAAAGCAAGTCCTCTTGTTCTTGTAGCATTCTCCTCTATGGAACTTCCCGCAATTTTCACACTTCGGAATGGCACTCTTGCCTTTGTTCACTTCCTTGTCCTTTTTACCATTAGAGCTTCCTTCCCCCCTCTTACGTTTCCACAACAACTGTCTACTAGCCGACACCTCGGCCAAAGATTGCTCAGCAAGCTGACATGCCTGAATCATAGTCTGGTACTCCCGAATTTGCTGAGTAATTACCAAGTTCTTGACCTCGGGTCTGAGTCCTTGCTCGAATCTCTTGGATTTCCACGCCTCACCGGGTTGGTTCTAAAGATTGTTCGAGAATCGGGCTAAACTCTCGAATCTGGCAACATATTCATCTACCGTCATGTCCCCTTGTTGCAGGGTCAAAAATTCTATTTCCTTCTGATCCTTCACATTTGAGGGAAAATATTTGTTCAGGAATAGAGTTTTAAATTCTTCCCATGTCACATTTCCTCCTGTCGCCTCTATATGTTCGCAATACCGCTTCCACCACTGTGCCGCTTCTCCTCTCAGTCTATAGGTAGCTAACTCCACCTTGTCATGATCAGCAGATCTAGTTATTCTAAATATTTCCTCCAACTGATCTAGCCACTCTTCAGTTATCATGGGGTCTCTTCCACTAGAGAAAATGGGTGGGTTATGTCTATTGAAATTCTGATATCGGTCTACTCGTCCTTGTACCTCCATCATCTGAGTCACGACCTGTGCCATTTGCTGTATTAACGGAGAATCACTTGGAGTTGGTGTCGCATTGGTGTTAGTAAGAGGTCTACCGGGCGGTCTGCCTGCCATGTCTTCCTGCATACAACGCACCACACTGAGTTGATCAGGCTCAATATAATGAATCGCATACAGTCAACATCTCAGGTTAAGAAATGACTTAGTTCTCTGGACTTTTATTTAAGTTACGCTTTGGGATAACACAGTCCGGATAGGACCAAACTGCACTGATACCAAATTGTAACGCCTAGATTTTTAGAGTAGTTTTTTTTTTTTTAAAACGAAACGCAGAGGAATATAATAAAATATATACATATCTCAAAATACAAGTGTTTATACTACAGTCCAGAGAATATTTACATGTCCAGCTAAGGTAGCCATACAAGAATTCTAATGACTACCTAAGTATCAAGAAAGGGCTGCAAAACGTCTCACGCGCTGACACCCTCCGAATCCGAGCCACCTGCAATACTGTAACCATCAGTTATATGCTCGACATATAACTGAGTAACCCGTCGGCAATAAAAAAAAAACAGTTTTATACAGTATTACAGCCAGTCTAACTGGAAAAACCGTCCCAAATCCAAGTCCTACCAAACATACAAACAACAAGTATAATCTCAATCACATAGATATGTATGCATGATTATTTTCCATTGTCATTTATTTCCTCTTTTAACGGGAAACCCTGTGCACCGGGAATCCACCAAAACACGTGGCAGTAACGCGTATTGAGCTCATCATCATCACGGTCCTGGAGAGCGTCCCACCAAGGATCCTCCTGCCGGGCTACTAACTCTCTCTCGAGCTAGCCCAGGGAACCATCTACCTCGTGAAGATAGTACCCTTTGTACTTAGACTACCTATCTCATGAAGATAGCCCAGTACTTCAGGTTATTTTCCCCCTTTTGGGATAACCCTACATTCTCATCTTTTCCATTTTTTGCTCTGTCCTCTTACCCGGTCTACTTCCGGCAGAACTTAACCCTCTTGCTCAATTTCTATTGAGTGGGAAGAGCCTCTTTTAACATTTCCATTTACAGTTCTAATGCATCACAAATTCATATTAAGAACATAGCGTACAAACAAGGGTTTCCAGTATCCTTTTATCCGATTACACACTCTCATTTATTCGGATTCTATGTGACAAACGTGTTATATTCATATATCTTTTTGAATATGGCACTCCATATTCAAACACATATCTGAATATACTACTATTGGGATTCAATCCTTTTCGAACCACTTTGAAATCATTTCAGTATCAGATTCCCCGTTAGTGTCACATTCAATTCTGGAAAACCTTATTTATACCTTCAACATATTTCTAAATAACACATGCATCATCCATCAGCATAAGGAATATCAAAATTCACACAGGTATCAGTCATATCATGCATATTTCACACGTAGTATTCACAATTCAATCATATCATGCATATTTCAAACGTCATCTGCATCATTTATCAAGCCTAAACAAAACATGATAGTTTGGTTTCCCTAATAACATGTTCCTAAATTCCAAGTATTTAAGGATTTGGGGTTTTCAGGGTTACCTGGAACTCCCTGAATCCTTTATCCTTCGATTCCAAGCCCAATCTCCTACTCTGATTCCTTTGCTGTAAATGCCTCTGAATCTGGATCAACAGTTTGGAACCTTAGTCGTTTGAAATTGAAGCCTTTGAGTTGGAGAGTTGTGATGCAGTTGGTTTTGGAACAGAGGTTTTTGGTGTGAGAAGCAAGGAAATCTGAAGAACAACCCCTTTTGAGCCAAGGCACCCCTATTTATAGATTTTGGGTCCATATTCGAATACTATATTCGAATATAGAGTCCATGTTTTCAATTCCTCACCTACATATTCAAATATTAACCTACATATTCGAATATTAACTTTCATATTCGAATACTATATTCGAATATGACAAGGCATATTCGAATATTATTCGAATATGACCATTCATATTCAAATATTTTACTTATCTTTATCCTTCTTTTGATCTTAATACTTACAACTAACCCTTCTTCCTTTTCTTTGTAAATTGTAATCAATCCCTTAAGTCCTAAACCTTTTTGATGGATTTTCGGGATGTTACATATGGCTTAACTTCGACGCAATTGATAAGTATATGTACATGCACAGAACTCCAAACTTGACCATGCAAGTAATCCATTGTATCCTTGACACCTGGACGTCCATGTATGTTAAGAAAGGACAAAGTCGATTGAGCGTTATCATAACATGGGCCAGGATCATTCCGAGGAGCAGATGTTCCCGCCAAGTCACAATTTTGAAAGTAATGCGAGCAAAAATAAGTTATCTCACGACCAATGTAGTCGGAACACATTGATCCTTCAACCCTAGCTTTTTGTTTGACACCCCTCTTTGATGTTCCCATCATTCTGTGTTAATATAGCACATCAAACAATATTGTCAATCAAATGAATTGCAATATGCTAATTAATTAAAGGTAAGTAGATATTGTTAATATTGTTAATAGTTATACCTCTCAAAGGGATACATCCATCGATATTGTACCGGTCCACCCAGTCGTGCCGGTCCACCCAGTCGTGCTTCGTTGGGCAAGTGGATTGGAAGATGTTCCATTGAATCAAAAAAACTTGGCGGAAATATCCTTTCTAGCTTGCATAGGATTATAGGAATGCTATGATCCATTCTATCCAAGTCGCTCATCTTCAGAGAATGAAAACAAAGATCTTTGAAGAACTGACTTATCTTAGTCAAAGGTTTCCAGACTTCACGGGCAAAGAACGGAATGCAATTGGGAGAAGATTTTGCATGAAAATGTGACAATCATGACTCTTCATCCTAGACATCGTTCCTTTTTTCACATCACTACACCGAGCGATGTTCGATGCATACCCATCCGGCATCTTTAACTCTTTCACCCATTGACAAACCAATTTTGCATCAGATTTAGTTAATGTATATTTTGCCTTTGGCATCCCCATTTTTCCGTTGTTTAACGGTTGCAATTCCAAGTCTCCACGTCTACAGTTTTTCTTCATGTCTATCCTTGCCTTTTGATGATCCTTTGTTTTGTCAGGATCATTCATCACCGTGTGAAATACATTGTCAAAAAAATTCTTTTCAATATGCATAACATCAAGGTTGTGTCTTAACAAGTTATCTTTCCAGTACGGTAGATCCCAAAAAATACTCCTTTTTGTCCAATTATGCAACAACCCAAAACCTGGTATTTTTGAAGGTTCTTGCTCGGTCACTTTAGGAAAATCACGAACAAAGTCCCAAACATGATCTCCACTTAACATAGCCGGCGGTACACTCTTTTCTTGAACATCCGCTCTAAAACCCAACTTACTCTTCCTGAATTTATGATCAGCCGGTAAAAAACGGCGATGGCAATCAAACCATGAATACTTCCTACTATTGTCCAACCAAAATGACTTTGTCTCTTCCATACAATACGGACATGCTAACCTACCATGTGTGCTCCATCCAGATAACATTCCGTAGGCAGGAAAATCGTTAATTGTCCACATCAAACAGGCTTTCATTACAAAATTCTGCTTCCTACATATATCATATGTCCATGCACCATGGTACCACAACTGTTGAAGATAATTAATCAACGGTTGTAAGAAAACGTCTATTCTAACATTGGGACTTCTAGGACTAGGTATAAGACAGGATAGGAACATGTAAGGCTTGGTCATACACATTTCAGGAGGCAGGTTGTATGGAACAACAATCACAGGCCAACACGAGTATGGGAAGCAGATGCTTGAATAAAGGGTGTAAACTCATCGGCACATAGACCAAGTCTAACATTTCTAGGTTCATTGGCAAAATCTGGATAACATTCGTCAAAGTGTTTCCATGCCAAGGCATTGGCTGGATGACGGAGAACACCATCTTCCCTCCTTTTCTCCTTATGCCATCTAATGTGACTTGCCGTTTTCGTGGACGCGTATAACCTCTATAACCTAGGAATTATTGAAAAATAGAACATTCTACTCTCAGGAACATCCTTGTATTTTCCTATTCCGTCCCTTTTAGGTTTAAACCACAGCATACCGCAAAATTTGCATTCTTTTATCTCGGCATCTTCCTTATAGTAAAGCATACACACATTCTTACAATAATCAATCATTCGATACTCCAGGCCTAATTTATATGCTAACCTTGTTGCTTCATAATAATTCTTAGGCAAACTATCTTTAGAGGGGGACAAATCTGCAAACATCTCTGCAAAAAAGTCAACACACCTCTGAGGTATGTGTCAATTGGCTCTCGCTGCCAACATCCTAACTGAAACCGATAGCTTGGATTGAGAACACCCTTCATAAATCGGTTCATTAGCAGCTTTCAACAAATTAAAAAACCTCTCACAACTTGGGTTAGGAATCTCCTCCTCCACATTCTCTGTGTTTGTAATCCTATTTGTAGGTGCATCAATGACTGACCTAAAAGCATTTGTCAACATATGGTCCATCATTTGAAAGTCATTCTGATCCCCAAAATCATCTACAACACTAGCTGACAGGCCTCTTAATCCTTCCCAATAACCCTCTGGCTCAACTTCCCCGTGTTCTGTCCAAACCCAATAGTCAGGTTTAAAGCCTCTTTTGTACAAGTGCAGCTTCACCTCTGACTCCGTAACCAATTTCATGCGCCTACACCTCGTACATGGACATCTAATCCCTCCATCATATGCATAATAAGGAAATTTCTTAGCTTTCCTCACAAACTCATCAACTCCCTCAATAAACTCATGTTTCAACCCTCTCTTATCTGCGTTAACCCTATCATACATCCAACTATGTGCTTCCATATTCTACACTAAACGTGTAATAAACTGATTTACAAAAAATTCGGCAGCATAACCCCTACTATACAAGCATTTCCCAAATTTTAAAATATTAAAAATACTTAAATTTTAACATGCAACGACATAAAATAAACCAGCACCCCGGTAATTCCAGTATTTTCATCGGGATCTCACCTATCCACTAACACACAACAAACACAAGCAACAACATAAAATAAACCAGCACCCCGGTATATCCAGTATTTTCATCGAGGTATCACCTATCCACTAACACACAACAAACACAAGCAACAACGTAAAATAAACCAGCACCCCGATATATCCAATATTTTCATCGGGGTTTCACCTATTATCCACTAACAAACAACAAAAAAATCCTAACAACATGTGAACAATTATATTCTATATCTAGCTTTGAAGCCTAAATGATACTAACCCTATACGTTAAGGGTATCCCTTAATTTTAAGGGCAACTTGTAGGACCTTTTTTTTTGGGGTTATTCTTGTTGATCTAAAATAAAAAAAAATAATGAAGAAAAGAAAAAGGAAGAGTTAGGCAAGTTTGGTAGGCTGATTGGGTTTAGGGTTGATGCTTAATGGCTTTGGGCAGAATTTAGATATAAGGACTAATTCAATAGGGAATTAATTTTGGAGACAAAAGTTTTAATGAATAGGAGGAAGAAATGGGCTGAATAATGGTGTTTAAAGGCTTGGTTGGGTGTTGACTAAGAATGGATGAATGTGGCTTGGATTTGGTCTTGGTGCAAATTAGAGTTTAAAGGCTAGGAGACAAGAAGTTAATGAAAAGGAGAAGGATATGGGAAGGTGTTTTGGGCTGTTTGGGGGCGTGGTGGCTGAGGTGTTTAGGGTCTGAATTATTCAAATTTAGGTGAGAGAAATGGTTAGGTAAGAGTTGATGAACAATTATGCAAAAGGCGGAAAAATGGGGATTGTGTTTAAGGGAATTAATGGCGAGTTGTGGCTGAATTTTGGAGCTTGGGGCTGACCAAAAATGGTGGTTTAGTGGCTGGAAACTTAGTTGAAGGTAGGCAAGGAAGAAGATGAAGATTATGAAGCTTAAGGAAGAACGGTGAAAAACACAAGTAACTTAGTCTTGAATCACTCAAGAGCTAACAAGAGAATCACTCTCTTGGATGAGAATCACACTCAAATAGATTATAAAATTTGAATTTTAACTCAAGATAACTTGGTTTATTCATGGAGAAAGCAAGCTCTTATATAGGAGAAGCTTGCTTCTAAGGTTACAACTTGAAGAAAGAAGAAACGGTCACCATTGATGGACATTCAAGGTGACTTTGAAGACTCATTAAAAACAAATAAAACATGTGTAAAATGAGGCTAAGAGGCACGAAATTTTGAGGCTACAAGGCAGCCACAACTCTTCCTCTTCTAGCTTATTTGACCTAGATTAAACCTAATTACTAAAGAGCCTATGGGTGGTGCAAATCCAAGATGAATTGGCAGCCACAAACATAGAAATGCTAAATAAACCCCTAAATGGCAGCAGCTTGTGCACCTCCTTCTTCACCTTGGGCCTTGATGCAATTGACCATTTTAGGCTTCTTCACTTGTAACTTGGGCTGAAATTCATGAAGCATGGTTAACACTTGTTGAAGAGCTTCTTGTGCCTTTTTAGTCCTTGCCCTAGTCATAGGTTCTCCAAGCCCTTCCAAAGGATCCTTGCCTTTAGTTTTTCCCTAAGTCTTGTTGGTGTCCTCATCACTAAATAATCAAGAACATACATACCTCTAGCTCCAAAACCGTATGCTCCTAGCTTGCTCCTGCTATCTCCACGATCCAAAATCAACGACGTACGATACTTTAAGCACGGTGGAGGAACAATAATAAATTAGACCTTATGAATACAAAATGTATATATGCATACACTTCTAATTTTCATTGTTTCCTATATGCATAGTTTAGGAAATGAGAAACAAAATAATACAGTTATCTAATTTTCATTTGCTTATGTTCTTGAAAAATGGTTAACTTAGCATAGGCAATTCATTTATACCATCCATCATCTTTTCCCTTGCTTACTCATATCATTACCACACTATTTCAAGCTCAAACAAAAATAAAAACAGAGTAATCTCAAGTCTGGACACAATACAGATATCAAGTTACAAGATTCAACATACAAAGGTCACATGAAAAATTACAAAATGGGAAACCAATTACAGAAATCCTCAGCCAATATGGGAAACCAATTACAAAAATTAAATAAATAATTTTTTTTCGAAAAATAAGGGAGAAGGTGGAAGAATACCTATTGCTTGTGCACTGATAATGGTGGGGAATACACTTCAAAGGAGTTTTCAGAGTACCTGCAAAAGTGTGGAATAAGGCGACAGTTAACATGTGCAAATACTCCACAACAAAATGGAGTCGTTGAAAGGAAGAATCGACATTTGGCAGAAACTTGCAGGAGGATGTTACATGCTAAGAATGTCCCGCCTAAGTTTTGGGCAGAATGTATGAAAGCAGTTGCCTATGTTATTAATAGGCTACCTCAAGCTAGACTTGATTTCATTTCGCCATATGAGAAATTGCTTAGGATGAAGCCATCGGTGAGTTACTTTCGAGTATTCGGTTGTGTTTGCTATGTGTTCATACCAAGTCAACAATGTAGCAAATTTGACAAGAAGGAAGTTCGTTGTATATTTGTCAGGTATGATAGTCAACGAAAAGAATGGAGGTGTTGTTATCCAACAAAAGGGCATTGCTATGTTTCCAGGAATGTAGTATTTGATTAAGCATCTTCTTGGTGGTCTTCTCAAGCAGTATTGTTGCCAGATTCTAAGGAGATTGAGAAGAAGGTACAAGAGTAGTTGGAGGAACAACTAGCAGTGAAGGAGGTTACCCCAACACGAGAAGAGACAATAATTGATGATCAAGAGAAGGAAAGGTCACCGAGTAAAGGGAAAAGCCCTTGGCAAACAGGAATGTACACTAGGTCTCCAGAGGAGGAAAGACCAAGCCAAATAGAAGAGATTATAGAAGAAGTACCTCAGTTACAACCAAGGAGATCAACAAGAATTTGAAAGCCTAATCCAAAATATGCTAATGCAGCATTAATTGAAGATAATGGTGTGAAAGAGTCAAGTACATATGAAGAAGCAGTTGAGTCTAACGAGTGGTTAGATGCAATGGAGGAGGAGATAAAAGCACTAAAACAAAATGAAACTTGGGAGTTAGTGCCGCGACCTCTCCATTTATAACCCATCTCTTGTAAATGGGTATACAAGGTAAAGACTCATCCAGATGGATCGGTGGAAAGGTACAAGGCTCGTTTAGTAGCTCGAGGATTTTCACAAAAGTACGGGCTGGACTATGATGAGACATTTAGTCCAGTAGCTATGATAATTATCGTACATGTATTGTTAGCATTAACGGCTAGCAAGTCTCTAAAGTTATGGCAGATGGATGTTAAAAATGCATTTTTGCATGGTGAGTTGGATCGAGAAATATATATGCAGCAGCCCAGGGGGTTTGAGAGCAGCATTCCCCTGAGTTATGTGTGTAAATTGAAGAAAGCACTATATGGATTAAAACAATCACCAAGAGCATGGTATGGGAAAATAGCGGAATTTCTAGAACAAAGTGGATATGGAGTAGCACCAGCAGATTCAAGCTTGTTTGTAAAAGAACAAGATGGTAAGTTAGCAATAGTAGTAGTTTATGTTGATGACCTCATTATTACCAGATTTGATGTTGAAGAAATTCACTAGAGAAGAGGCAATTTGTCTGTGCGCTTTCAAATGAAGGAGCTTGGAGAGTTAAAACACTTTTTGGGACTGGAGGTTGAGAGAAACAATGATGGGATATTTTTGTGTCAGTAGAAGTATGCTCAAGACTTATTGGAAAATATGGTGTGATATATTGTAAACTAATATCAACACCAATAGAGATGAATGTGAGATTATGCTCAACTAAAGGAAAGGACTTGGAAGATGGTACGATGTACATAGAGTTAGTAGGGAGTCTAATATACATTACTTTAACTCGACCTGACATATCTTATGCAGTTGGTATGGTAAGTTGATATATGCAGAACCCAAAGAAGTCACATTTAGAAACAGCTCGCCAAATTTTGCGATATATCAAAGATAATGGTATATTTTATAAAGAAGGTGTTCAGTGTGAAGTTGTAGGATATTGTGATGCAGATTATGCTGGTGATCATGACATGCGTCGTTCGACAACTGAATATATGTTTACTCTTGGGTGAGGAGTAATATCTTGGTGTAGCAAGAGACAACCAACGATTTCTTTATCTAAGGTAGAGTATCGAGCAGTAGCTATGGCAGCTCAAGAATGTGCATGGTTGATGCAGTTGCTACATGATCTTCATCAGCCGACTGATTATGCAGTCAATTCATATTATGATATTCAATCCACAATTCTTTTGGCAGAGAATCGCGTCTTTCATGCCAGAACCAAGCATGTTGAGGTTCATTATCATTTTATTAGAGAAAAGTGCTACGAGGTGAAATCGAGATGAAGTATGTCAATACTGAAAGTCAGGTTACAGATATATTTACCAAAGGTTTAAGAGGGTCAAAGTTTGAAGAGTTTAGAAGACAACTCGATATGACATCACGGTCTACTTTGAGAGGAAATAATCATTGAGGGGGAGTATTAAAAATAACAATGACTATTTTCCCTACTCACCTTGATTCAAGGAGCAAAGTTATCGTTGCTTCCTCTAATTATTTATTTGCTATTGTTTTTATTTTTTTTTACGGAGTACCATTAGTCATGTTTAGTTTCTATATTTTTAGAATATTTTTTTATTATAAATATGCTTGTAACAGTTGTTGTAAACAACATATAAAACACAGAATAATAACAACAACATTAAGAAGTATTCAAGGTGCTGGGCAAAAAAAGTTCTTCCCTCCCATTTATTTATTAACAATCCAATCAACCAAGGAGGTCAACCAAGCAAGAAGTGACCTACTCAACTAACATGCAAGCCTTACACTATCAAGAGAATTAAGCAGAGACTTCTCTAGGATATTAAACAGATTACATAATAAAATAAAAGAATGAAGAGAATTAAACAGATACTTCTTAGGAGATTAAACAGATTGCATAATTAAATTGAAGATTGGAGAGAATTAAATAGATTCACAAACTAATATTACGATATTACTTTTAGCAAAAATAGCAGCCTGAAAAAGCAGAATAAATAAAAAAAAAAAAAGAACACAGTTGTATTATTATTTTAAAAATAGAATAAATAAATAAATAAAGAACATGGTTGTATTAATGCTCTGAAATGATTGTGGAACTGTGGAAAAGTGAAAACAGGGGGCATTGAATAATTCACTCATAATAAAAAATTGTTGAAAATGGAAGTCAAATGATAGTAATACAGTGTATATATTGGTGTAGTTGTAATCACTCTCTCTTTGCTTTATAAGTATGAATATTCCCTTTTATTGAAAAACAAAAGCAAAGCAACTAAATGCTAATTGTGTCTACCAAGTGTCGGCATGTAGGTGTTCAAATCTCTGAGCCACAAACAAACACACAACACAATAGAAACGTTTCTATGTTTTTTCGCTGAGGAAAATGCAGAACTAATTAATTACTGTGAGAAGAAACCAAAGGTGGAAGTTGGAACGGAGAAAGGAGAAAAGGGGAAAACAAAGAGAGACAGGGGATTCTAGAAACTCCAAGTCCACCACCATGGTTTCACAAACAAAAGAAAACAAAAACGTGGAAGCAAACCTTAAGAACTGAATATTAAAACGTTTTACTAAAAAATCAGGAGATCATCTTCATAAACAAAATGGAAAAAAAAACCTCAAGTGCATTAAGTGAAAAAATTTACAGTCATACAATAGTACAGTCATTGAAGAAAAACCTAAATGCACCAAATCAGTTCATCTTCACAAACATAATCGAAAACAGAAACTCAAAAACATTGAAGAACAACAAGGAAACAAGTAGAATTGTTGAACAATTAGAAAATTATTTTCTGTCCTTATAATCAACACTAGAAAATAACAGAATATTGCTAATAAGGACATAAAAGAAATTTTCTAATGGTTTAACAATCTCCTTGTTTCCTTGTTGTTCTTCTCTCTACTAAATTTGAGGAGTTGATCTCATTATAGAGTGTACTTAATATTTTTATTAAAAAATGCGCTATTACATATTGAGTTTTTTTTTTCAATGACAAGATCACTTTACTCTTGTTTGTCTTTAAAAACAAAAATCCTTTTGAGACTTAAGGACTTATATGCATCTTAAATTTTATGTATTTATGCATGATTTTGCTATTCACTTGTTTGTTATATTTGTAACATAGCATGAAGATTCCGAGAAAACTATATCTGCATTGGATTTCCCCATCACTAATACACCCCCAATTTTATACAAACTTGTGGACAGTGATGAAGTTCAAAGTTTCCCCGAGCAGGTAGAATTTGTTTTTCCTCATTTGATTTCAAAACAAAAATCCTAATTGTTTAAGCTATGATACTTCAATTGTTGTATTGAATACATCAATTGTATATGGGTTTTTCTAACTTGTGCTCATAAGAACTAGTTAACAATGACTGGTTTGAAATTTTTAATGGTTGAATTTGATTCTTTTTACTATGCCCTGTGAGCACCCACCAAACCCTTAACCATCCATATTTAGTAACTTCTCTTCCATGAAATTTCATTGGTTGATAATCATTGTTAACTTGAGCCCCATGGGCTCAAGTTAAAAAAACCCATTGTATATATATTCTCATTTTATGATATATCTCCTTACTTTATGTTTTTCTTAGTTTGTTTATTACTTTAAAGAAAAATGATATTAGGGTTATTTAAAGTTGTTTGTGTTACCAATTTAACATATGAAAGATTTATGTCACTATTTTTGTTCTTAAAAGATTGAGGGAGAACCAACTCAATCAATTGAAAACTGAGTTGGTAATATAGAGCAAGAAAAAATAGGGGCAACTTAGCAACACTAAAAAAACAAGGAGAATGTTAAACCATCAGAAAAATTCTTTTTTATCCATATTAGCAATATTCTATTATTTTCTAGTGTTGCTAAGTAGTCAATATTTTTAGTTGTTATGTATTACTAACTTAGTTATCAATAGATTGAGTTGTTTCTCCTTCAATCTTTTGAGAAAAAAAACTAGTGACAAAAAATTTTCAAATATCAAATTGGTATTATAAACATCTAAACATAACCCAAATAAAATTTTTCTTTCAAGTATTAATCAAACTAAACAAAAACATAAAATAGGGAAAAAATCATGAAAAGATATATATATATATATATATATATATATATATATATATATATATATATATATATATTATACACACACACACACACATAATTGATGTATTTAATAGAGCAATTAAAGTATCATAGACCAAACAATTAGAACTTCTAATTTGAAATCAAATGAGAAATTGTTTTTACCTGATTAGGGAAACTTTGAACTTTATTATTGTCCACAAGTTTATATAAAATTGGGTTTGCATTAGTGATGGGCAAGTCCAATGCAGATATAGTTGAATCGTAATCTTCATGCTATGTTAGATATACAACAAACAAGTGAATAGCATAATTATGCATAAATATGTAAAATTTTAGATGCATATTTCTTTTAAAGACAAACAAGAATTAGGTGATCTTGTTAATGAAAAAAATAATTCAATATTCTATAACGCATAAATTAACAAAAATATCAAGTACACTCTATAGTGAGATCAACTCCTTAGACTTAGCAGAGAGAAGAACAAGGAAACAAGGAGAATTGTTGAACTATTAGAAAAATTCTTTTATGTCCTTGTTAGCAATAATCTGTTATTTTCTAGTGTTGCTAAGTAGTCCATAGTTTTACTTAGGGTATATTATAAACTTATTTCTCAATAGATTGAGTTGGTTATCCTCCAATCTTTTGAGAAAAAAAATAGTAACAAAAATCTTTCAGATATCAAATTGGTAACACAGACATCTTTAGATAACCCTAATATCATTTTTCTTTAAAGTATTAATCAAACTAAAAAAACATAAAGTAGGGAGAAATATCAACAAATGAGAATATATATACAATTGTTATATTCAATAGAACAATTAAAGTATCATAGACGAAACAATTAAGATTTCTATTTTGTAATCGGATGACAAAAAAAAATTCTACCTGTTTGGAAAACTTTGAACTTTATCAATGTCCACAAGTTTGTATAAAATTGAGTGTGCATTAGCAAGTCCGACACACATATATTTTTCTCGGAATCTTCATGCTATCTTAGACATCCAACAAACAACTCAATAGCAATATTATGCATAAATATATAAAATTTAAGATGCATATAAGTTCTTAAGTCCCAAAAGGATTTTTTTTAATGACAAACAAGAGTAAAGTGATCTTGTCAATGAAAATAAAACTTAGTATGTAACAACTCATTATTTAACAAAAATATCAAATACACTCTATTGTGAGATCATCTCCTTAGACTTAGCGAAGAGAAGAACAAAAAGGAAACATGGAGAATTATTGAACAATTAGAAAATTCTTTTCAGTCCTTATAATCAACACTAGAAAATAACAGAATATTGCTAACAAGGAGAAAAAACAATTGTTCTAATGGTTCAACAATTCTCCTTTTTTCCATGTTGTTCTTCTCTCTGCTAAATCTGATGAGTTGATCTCACAATAGAGTGTACTTGATATTTTTGTTAAATATTGATTATTAAGTATTGAGTTTTTTTTCATTGACAAGATCAGTTTACTCTTGTTTGTCTTTAATAAAATCCTTTCGGGACTTAAGGACTTATATGCATCTTAAATTTTAATTATCTATGCATGATTTTGCTATTCACTTGTTTGTTTTATGTGTAACATAGCATGAAGATTCCGAGAAAACTATATCTGCATTGGACTTCTCCATCACTAATACACACCCAAGTTTATACAAACTTGTGGATAGTGATGAAGTTCAAAGTTTCCCAGAGCAGGTAGAATTTTTTTTTTCCTCATTTGAGTCCAAAATAGGAATCCTAATTGTTTAATCTATGATACTTCAATTGTTGTATTGAATACATCAATTGTATATATATATTCTCATTTTATGATATTTCTCCTTACTTTATTCTTTTTTGTTTGTTTATTACTCTAAAGAAAAAATGTTATTTGGGTCATCTAAAGATATTTGCGTTACCAATTTAATATTTGAAATATTTCTATCACAATTTCTGTTCTCAAAAGATTGACGGCAAACCAAATCAATCTATTGAGAACTAAGTTGGTAATATAAAGCAACTTAAAATATGGCTACTTAGCAACACTAGAAAAAACAAGGAGAATTTTTTGACCATTAGAAAAATTCTTTTCTGTCCATATTAGCAATATTCTGTCATTTTGTAGTGTTGCTAAGTAGTCCATATTTTTAGTTGTTGTGTATTACTAACTTAGTTTTCAATAGATTGAGTTGGTTCTCCTTCAATCTTTTGAGAACGAAAATAGTGACAAAAATCTTTCAAATATCAAACTGCTAATATAAACATCTTCACATAACCCAAATAATTTTTTTTAAAGTATTAATCAAACTAAAAAAACATAAAATAGGGGAAAAAATCATGAAATGAGAATATATATATATATATACACACACACATAATTGATGTATTTAATAGAGCAATTGAAGTTTCATTGACCAAACAATTAGGATTTCTAATTTGAAATCAAATGAGAAAAAAAAAATTTCATGCTTGGGGAAACTTTGAACTTTATCACTGTCCACAAGTTTATATTAAATTGGGTTTGCATTAGTAATGGGCATGTCCAACGTAGATATAGTTGACTCGTAATCTTCATGCTATGTTAGATAAACAACAAACAAGTGAACAGCATAATTATTCATAAATATGTAAAATTTTAGATGCATATAAGTCCTTAAGTCTCCAGAGGATTTGTTTTAAAGACAAACATGAATAAAGTGATATTGTTTATGAAAAAAAAAACTCAATATTCTATAACGCATTAATTAACAAAAATATCAAGTACACTCTATCGTGAGATCCACTCCTCAGACTTTGCAAAAAGAAGAACAAGGAAACAAGGAGAATTGTTGAACCATTAGAAAAATTCTTTTCTGTCCATATTAGCAATATTCTGTTATTTTCTCGGGTTGTTAAGTAGTCCTTATTTCGACTTACTATATATTACCAACTTATTTCTCAATAGATAGAGTTGGTTCTCCTTCAATCTTTTGAGAACAAAAATAGTGACAAAATTCTTTCAAATATCAAATTGGTAACCCAATCATCTTTATATAACCCTAATATCATTTTTCTTTAAAGTATTAATCAAACTAAAAAAAACATAAAGTAGGGAGAAATATCAAGAAATGAGAATATATATACAATTGATTGATGTATTCAATAGAAGAATTGAAGTATCATAGACGAAACAATTAGGATTTTTGTTTTGAAATCTAATGAGAAAAAAAATTCTAACTGCTTGGGGAAACTTTGAACTTCATCACTACCCACAAGTTTGTATAAAATTGAGTGTGCAATAGCGATGGGCAAGTCTAACGCACATATAGTTTTCTCGGAATCTTTATGCTATTTTAGACATACAACAAACAAGTGAATAGAAAAATTATGCATAAATATATAAAATTTAAGATGCCTATAACTTCTTAAGTCCCAAAAGGATTTTTTTATTGACAAACAAGGAGAATTGTTAAACAATTAGAAAACTCTTTTTTGCCCTTATAATCAACACTAGAAAATAACATAATATTGCTAACAAGGAGAAAAAACAATTGTTCTAATGGTTCAACAATTCTCCTTGTTTCCATGTTTTTCTTCTCTCTGCTAAATCTGAGGAGTTGATCTCACTATAGAGTGTACTTGATATTTTTGTTAAATATTGGTTATTAAATATTGAGTTTTTTTTCATTGACAAGATCACTTTACACTTGTTTGTCTTTAAAAAAATACCTTTTGTGACTTAAGGACTTATATGCATCTTAAATGTTAATTATTTATGCATGATTTTGCTATTCACTTGTTTGTTTTATGTGTAACATAGCATGAAGATTCCGAGAAAACTATATCAGCATTGGACTTCTCCATCACTAATACACACCCAAGTTTATACAAACTTGCGGATAGTGATGAAGTTCAAAGTTTCCCAGAGCAGGTAGAATTTTTTTTTCCTCATTTGATTTCAAAATAGAAATCCTAATTGTTTAATCAATATATGATACTTCAATTGTTGTATTGAAAACATCAATTGTATATATATATTCTCATTTTATGATATTTCTCCTTACTTTATTTTTTTTGTTTGTTTATTACTTTAAAGAAAAATGTTATTTGGATAATCTAAAGATATTTGCGTTACCAATTTAATATTTGAAATATTTCTTTCACAATTTTTGTTCTCAAAATATTGACGGTAAACCAAATCAATGTATTGAGAATTAAGTTGGTAATATGAAGCAGCTTAAAATAGGGGCTACTTAGCAACACTAGAAAAAACAAGGAGAATTTTTTTACCCTAAGAAAAATTCTTTTATGTCCATATTAGCAATATTTTGTTATTTTGTAGTGTTGCTAAGTAGTCCATATTTTTAGTTGTTGTGTATTACTAACTTAGTTTTCAATAGATTGAGTTGGTTCTCCTTCAATCTTTTGAGAAAAACAATAATGACAAAAATCTTTCAAATATCAAACTGGTAATATAAACATCTTCACATAACCCAATTAAAATTTATCTTTAAAGTATTAATCAAACTAAAAAAAACATAAAATAGGGGAAAAAATCATGAAATGAGAATATATATATATATATATATATATATATATATATATATATATATATATATATATATATATACACACAACATAGTTAATGTATTTAATAGAGCAATTGAAGTATCATAGACCAAACAAATAGGATTTCTAATTTGAAATTAAATGAGAAAATTTTTTTTACCTGCTTGGGGGAACTTTGAACTTCATCACTGTCCACAAGTTTATATAAAATTGGGTTTGCATTAGTGATGGGCAAGTCCAACGCAGATATAGTTGACTCGTAATCTTCATGCTATCTTAGATATACAACAAACAAGTGAATAGCATAATTTTGCATAAATATGTAAAAAATTTTATGCATATAAGTCCTTATGTCCCAAAAGGATTTGTTATAAAGACAAACAAGAATAAAGTGATCTTGTTAATGAAAAAAAAAACTCAATATTCTATAACGCATTAACAAAAATATCAAGTACACTCTATAGTGAGATCAACTCCTCGAACTTAACAGAGAGAAGAACATGGAAACAAGGAGAATTGTTGAACTATTAGAAGAATTCTTTTATATCCTTATTAGCAATATTCAGTTATTTTCTAGTGTTGTTAAGTAGTCCAAATTTTTAGTTGTTGTGTATTACCAACTTAGTTCTCAATTGATAGAGTTAGTTCTCCTTCAATCTTTTGAGAACAAAATTAGTGACAAAAATCTTTCAAATATCATATTGGTAATATAAACAACTAACGATAACCCAAATACATTTTTTCTTTATAGTATTTATCAAACTAAAAAGAATAAAAAGTACGGAGAAAATCATGAAATGAGAATATATATATATATATGTACCGAATTGATGTATTTAATAGTGCATTTGAAGTATCATAGACCAAACAATTAGGATTTATAATTTGAAATCAAATGAGAAAAAAAAATCTACTTGGGGAAACTTTCAACTTCATCAATGTCCACAAGTTTATATAAAATTGGGTTTGCATTAGATATGGGCAAGTCCATTGCAGATATAGTTGAATCGTAATTTTCATGCTATGTTAGACATACTACAAACATGTGATTATCATAATTATGCATAAATATATAAAATTTAAATTGCATATCAGTCCTAAAATCAAAAAATGATTTGTTTTAAAGACAAAAACAAGAGTAAAGTGATATTGTAAATGAAAAAAACTCAATATTCTATAACACATTAATTAACAAAAGTATCAAGTACACTCTATAGTGAGATTAACTCCTTAGAATTAGCAGAGAGAAGAACAATAAGGAAACAAGGAGAATTGTTGAACCTTTAGAAAAATTATTTTCTGTCCTTATTAACAATATTCTATTATTTTCTAGTGTTGCTAAGTAGTCCTTAATTTTACTTACGGTATATTACCAACTTATTTCTCAATAGATTGAGTTGGTTCTCCTTCAATCTTTTGAGAACAAAAATAGTGACAAAAATATTTCAGATATCAAATTGGTAACACAGACATCTTTAGATAACCCTAATATCATTTTTCTTTAAAGTATTAATTAAACTAATAAAACATAAAGGAGGGAGAAAAATCATGAAAGGAGAATATATATACAATTGATGTATTCAATTGAACAATTGAAGTATCATAGACCGAACAATTAGGATTTTTGTTTTCAAATCAAATGAGATAAAAAAATAAAATTCTACCTGCTTGGGGAAACTTTGAACTTCATCACTGTCCATAAGTTTGTATAAATTTGGTTGTTCGTTAGTGATGGGCAAGTCCAACGCTGATATAGTTTTCTCGGAATCTTCATGCTATTTTAGACATACAACAAACAAGTGAATATCAAAATTATGCATAAATATATAAAATTTAAGATGCATATAAGTCCTTTAGTTCCAAAAGGATTTTTTTTAAAGACTAGCTCGAGTAAAGTGATCTTGTTAACGAAAAAAACTCAATATGTAACAACACATTATTTAAAAAAAATATCAAGTAAACTTTATAATTAATGAGATCAACTTCTTAGACTTAGTAGAGAGAAGAACAACAAGGAAGCAAGTAGAATTGTTGAATCATTAGAAAAATTCTTTTCGGCTGTACGTTATGAACAATATTATGTTATTTTCTATGGTTACTAAGTAGTCCTTATTTTTAGTTGTTGTATTGAGTCCTTAATTATAGTTGAGTTGGTTAGCTAATATTAGTATATATAATAAAGTCTGTAATCATCTTTCAATCCAATTAATGCATTTTCATATTTACTTTCATTTTTCTTCTCCCTTTTTATCTTTCGTTTCTCCAATTTTGGGTGAAGGTGGATTTTGGTGCATTTTTGCCTTGAATTCCCAATATGGATTCGTGAGCCTTCTAGTTCATGGTGTTTCTTCCGCAATTACTCTGATTTCTCTTCTTCCTAGTGTTGTTCTGGTTTTCTTCCTCATTCTTTTTCTTACTTTGATCCTCTCCAATGGCGGACATCAAAGATCAAGTTTCTTCTAGCTCAGATCTCTAATCAATCCCAATAATCCTTACTACCTTCATCCTAGTGAGAATCCGGGTCTTGTTCTGGTTACTCCACCATTGAATGAAAGGAATTATCACTCTTGATCTCACCTTATGCATGTTGCCCTCTTCTCGAAGAATAAGCACGTGTTTATTGATGGAGCTCTTCCGATCCTCAACCTCCAAGCACAGATCCTCTTTCAGAAGTTTGGCTCGGATGCAACAACATGGTGATATCTTGGTTGACTCGTTCAATGATACCCACTATTGCAAATTCAATTATGTATAAAACAAAAGCGGTTGATATTTGGTGCATTATCAAAGATAGGTTATCAAGAGGAGACAAGTTTAGGATTTCAAATCTTCAGGAAGAAATCTCGTAGTGCATTCCAGGTGATTTGACATTAAGTGAATACTTAACTAAGCTCACATCTATTTTGGGAACAATTAGAGAACTTTTATCCTACTCCAATCTGTCTCTGTACCACTTCTTACAATTGTGGTGTTTTGGCTACAATCCAGAAAAAACGAGAATGATACTTCTCGCAATTTAACAAAAATATTTTCATATAGGAGGACAAGGGAAACAAATTCTATACTCAAATTCTAAGAACAACTACAAAGCGATGGCCAGCCACATCAGCACCAATAGTGATGATGGAGATGATGCGTCTGTTAGGAAGAACGAAGATAACAAGGCTGGAGAACAACAATAGTTTTCTCTGTCAAAGCAACAATATGAAGGGTTGTGGAATCTACTGAATCAGGCCAATGTAAGGACTCAACGTTCAACAAACCACATTCAAACCACTCAAGTTTGTATTTCAAACTCCGGTATAGGTGAGGTTCAGTGGGTTCTTCAGGAGCCACGGACCACATATGCCCTCACAAATATTTTTTTAATTTTTATTATTTTTCACATATATAAACCTGCCTAAAATTTAAACCAACAAAATAACTAATATATAAATCCATAAATCAAAATACAAAAGTTTCATAAAACATAACATAAATATAAAATAGATCCATAACATATATAAATCCATAAATCAAAATTGAGAAGTTTCATAAATCTATAATCTGCAATGCTATATTGCACCATACTTACTTTTATATCTAGGAATTATTATTATTGTTACATTTCTTATGCTTGTAGGATAAACTGGACTGGGGTATGTTGTGCAATTCATTTCTAGTGAAATAACTTCATATCATGCACAAGTTCACATAATTAATTTTAAAGGTTTGCATAGTATCAACTTACTTGACCACTGAAAGATGGATCTACCACTTTGCCAAATATTAAATTTGCAGTTGGGTCGACAAGTTCATATATGACCTCTGCTGCAGCATTTACCTGCAAATGAATATATTAAAAGCTATAACCATAAGCTCTCAAGAGCAGGATGCATGCAGATAATACCAAGTATTCTTTAGACAAGTATTGGCTCAAATACATATCCAACTAAACGATATACTTAAAGGAAAAGCAAACTTATGGAATTGTGGTAACTAAACAAGACAAAGATGAAATGTTTATTTATAGACTTTATAAGTGTGATATTTTGCGCTCTCAGACTAAATATCATATCTATGGAAAGCTACATTTTTCAATGTAAATTATGCAAGAAACAATTCCAATGGAATATGGGACTATGCAAAGAAAAATCCAATAAACATTACAAGTATATCATGTAACTCCTAGCAACTTCTGAAATCCCTTAGATAATCCAAATTCCAAAGAAACAGAGGGAAAAGGGAGCCAAAAATAAATATAACAATAATACTAATAACAATAACAAAGAGGAGGAAGGAAAAAATTATGGACAGAGCTGAACAAATATTTAGCGAAGATAAAACAATAAGAGCCAGAGAGTATATAAGTCCTCGTCATCTATTATTACCTGTATTGCTACTTACAATATAAATCCTCGTCATCTATATCCCACAAACCTCATCTATCCCACTCCCCTAAACCCTTTAATGTTTGACAAGCTATATCAATTCAAGATTGGCAATATTTCTAAAACAATCTAATATCCCTTTTAATTCAAATTAAATAATGAAGGGCAATAATTTATAATGTTTGTTTCCTTTTTCTATGCAGTGTTGATATATGGATATTTAGCACTCTTCTACAGGAACGAATAATTAGATCAAAATTCTTGAACGCAATCTCCTGAAGACTTCGACCCCCAATTGAATTATATTCGGCATTGAAAATAATATAATTATAATTTGTTTCTTTATTGACTAATTAACATAAGTATCCCTTAATTCAATGAATCAAAACAATAGTACCATTAACCTATCAACTGCCCAAAAAGAAACAAATGAATTGCAATTAAAGACTCACACAATGGAGATAATTAGAGGACGCGAGCAGCAGCTTTACTTGCGTCTACGAGCAGCACATAAACGATGGCGCGACGGTGAAGGGGACGGTGCGGTGGGAAGGAGGATTTTGGATTTTGTGAAGAAATGAAAAATTGCGTTGATTATTCAAAAGACGAGAGGGAGATATATACAAGAGCATAACCCTAACCCTAATCACCTACTTGGACGCGGATCAAAACACGCTATCCAGGCCCAGTAGCAAACAAGCCCAAAGAAACCCAAAAAACATATAAAAGTAAAGCACGGGCAAAAACACAAAAGAAAAAGAACTAAAAAAAGGCTTTCATACCTTCCCTCAAGCTGGAGGAGAATAGATGCTGTTGATTCCCATCTTGGTGATAGATGAGAGAATGCATCAAGCTCCAATGCTTTCATGAATATGTTAGCAATTTGGTCATGAGTGTTGACTAGGAGTAGATTGAGGAGACCTTTTTCAAGCTTTTCTCGAGTGTCGCGGCAGTCAATCTAGATATGTTTGGTGCGCTCAAGAAACACGACGTTGCGAGATATGCATGGCCGAGTCATTATCGCAGAAGACAAGGGCAGGTTTTCTGAATTGAATTTGGAGATATTTAAGAAGGTAGGTTAGCCACTCGATTTCGCATGTGGTGGATGCCATGGCACAGCAGCCTCTGAGGATGAGCGGGATATGGTACTCTGCTTTTTGCATTTCCATGAAATGAGGAGTTTCCTTAGAAAGTACAGTATCCGGTTACGGAGCGGAGAGTGACCTGGGAAATTTCCCAGTCGGAGTCACTATAAGCTTTGTTGTGCAGCGGAGAAGATGAAGAAAAAAAGAGACCTTGACTAGAACGTTTTTCAAGTATCTTAGAACTCTAACAGTGGCTTGGAAGTGTTTCAGACGAGGCTTCTTTAAGTCCTGGCTTAGTTGTCGGACGACATACTCAATATCAGGACGAGTATTCGTTAACTATATTAGTTGCCTAACGAGTTTGCACGCAAGAAGGTTATAATTTTTAAAGCGTCTTTCACCATAAGGGTGTCAACAGATTTACACGCAAGAAGGCCATAATTATCAAGGAGTTCAAGTGTATGTTTTCGTTGAGAAATTGCTATACCTAGTTTGGACCTAACTATCTCAATTCCAAGAAAATAACGCAAGGGACCCAAATCTTTAATATGAAAAGTTTTGTAAGTTTGCTTTTAACAGACTCTATTTCCATTAAATTATTGCCAGCAATCAAAAGATCATTGACATACACAACTTACAGTAGTGGAAATTTGTACATGTTTAAAAAACAAAGTATGATCATGTTGAGAATGATTGTAACCCAGAAAACGCATAAAAGAAGATAATTTAGCATACCACACACATCTAGCTTGCTTTAACCTATATAGATATATATTAAGTTTGCAAACCAAGTTTTTGTCTTTAGTATGAATGTTAAGTCCCTAAGGAATAGACATGTAAACTTGTTCATGCAAATCAATGTATAAAGGCATTGTTGACATCAAGTTGATGAACAGACCAATTATGCACAACAGAAGTAGTAAGAATCAAATGGATAGTAGTTAATTTAGCAACATGTGCAAAACTATCATAAAAATCTATGCCCTCAATTTGTTTATAGCTTTTAGCAACAAGTTTAGCTTTATATCACTCTATACTACCATCGAAATTATACTTAATCTTTTAAACCTATTTTGAACCTATAGGTTTTTTATTAAGGCTCTACATTCTTTTAATTCTAAGAGTCGGTTTTTGGAAGCCGTGAAAACCTTTCTTCTACTTTTTGAATTAACTTCTAACAAGAACTCTCTTCTTCCTTCATTTTCTCGCACAAAACTTCATTTTTCTATGAAGCTTTGCAATTCCATACTTTCCCTTCCTATCAACATTTCCAAATTCTTCCTCGTCTCCTCATTATCTTCCTCTTGTTCTCTTTGGTAAGTATCTTCATTTTCGGTATTCCTTCTCTATCATTGTTTTAGGCACCTCTTTCTTCCATCAATATTCTTTATTATTCCTTACATTTGTTTCTCTACTTACCTCTTAGATTATTGATTCTCTAGTTTGTAACATACCTCAAAAACCTACATACTCGTAGTAGTAATCAAATTAGCCATAATGTAGATCATGATAAGGAATTACCTTCTTGATTTCTTATAAGAACTTCATTTTAGTCACTATAATTAGAAATGAAGAAGGAGCATTTTAGCAATTTTGTACCTAAGCGGAGCTAATTCTTCTCACAAATTATTACCCCACAAAGGGGGAAAGAGTGAACCAAATATTAAAAGATTCACTCTTACTCACTTGCCAATTGTCATGTGCCACTAACCCCTTTATTTCTCAATACCTTCACATATCCCCACACCTTCAAACATCATCATGTTTCCCACTCTCTCTTCTCATTCACCACCCACACCTCAACTCAAAAACTTATCCACTCAAAGATTCCAAGAGAGAACCACTCTCATCCACCCTTTCCATTCTTCCATGTCATGCCACTCCTCTTCACCATCAACATTTCATTCCAAAGTTCCTATGAGACTTCGAATCTTACACTTTAATCACCTCTCATATGCTCAGTTACATGTGTCACTTCCTCTCACTTCACATTCGCACTCACTCTCTTCACTCTCACAAAAGAGGTAAGTGTAAGCTCACATCTCCTTTTTGCATGTGAAACTCCCACTACAACAAAACAGGAAAATCTCGTGCAGGCATTTAGAGGAGGTTTTAGTACAACAGCACTGGTTACATGAGTGTAGTAACTACCATTAAATTCCAGTAATTACTAGCAGTTTTTGTTTATTTTCCAGAAATTTTCCTTCTTGTCTTTATTTTTAATTATTTAAAACCCCCTAAAAGATCACAAACCCTAGAAAACTCTATTCCATCTTCGACTCTTCTATCTCTCTCTCACTATACTGCTGTAGCTCCTTCTTCCTCCACCATCCCTCTCCGTTGCAACCTTCTCCTGGCCCCTCTCCTCTCTCATTCCCTTATCGTTGGCACTTACAAATCAGATCTTGTGAGCTTTTGAAAACTCACATTTCTCTTTCATCCAGATTCTTTCAATTTCATATCGTAGCTTCATCATCACCACCACGAGAGACTTCAACAACGATCCTCGGATGTGAAACCAAAAGGCCATCGTTCAGACCCATACCAAAGACCAGAATCTTGAGGTAATTTTGGTTTGTGAAGCATTGGGGTTACAGTAGCTTAGGGTTTACGTTAATCACGAGGTTGAATTCTTGATCTTTCGTCTGATTACGTTTTTGGTTTTGTCTCTATTGATGGTATGCAGTCTCCTGTGATCGAGTTTGATACGGACTTTTATTGTAATAAAGAGTAATAGCAATTCTGTAATTAGGATGAATTTTGGGCTATTTTTGTAATTTTCTTAATAACAAAATTAGTTAGAAGCAGTTAGTCAGAAAATGCTATAAATAGGTATAAGTCAGAATTTGTGGTTATTCTATTGTGTAAACCGATTTTTGAATCTTCTCAATTCTATGTCTCAATATATATGGGTTCTATTCCTTCATTAGAATCCCTATTTTCTCCAATTCTTAGAATATCTCCTTATTCCTAGAATTGACTTATCAAGTGGTATTAGAGCGCCTATCCTTCCCGAGAAATGGAGGATCAATTTGCACATAAGCTAAAGGAAGTTCTCCTAGAAGCTATTGACGAGGCCTTTGGCAAAACCATGGCTGACCTGCGACGAAAATGGCAGGAGGAGGACCGGAAGGATTTGGATAACCGTCGACAGCCGTGGGAGGTGGAGGACCGGAAGGCTTTGTAAGAGCTTCGCATGGCAGAAATTATCGTAACCGAACAGAAAGGAGAAAAGGAAAAAAAGATTGAGAACCCAATTGTCCTAATGGTGGAGGATGAAGATGAAGAATCAGGGAACGACATTCAAAGGTTAAAATTGGCGGAATTTGCATCAGTAAGACGACTAAACCTTTATTGGTATCAAGAATTGGGTGCGGCGATGAATCTCCATGGATCTAAAAGAAGGAAATTCTGAAAATTGAAGAACAAAATTTTGAAGATGCGTTTCAACCACAAAGCATCAAATGCGGCAGTGCAATGGGTAAGAGTCTTGTTCTTGAAATCAAGAACCACAATAAAGCAGCAATTGAATGCCCACCAGCGAAACCTCCTGAATCCAAATCAAATGTTGTTGTGGTAGTTGCTTGCAAGTCTTCATGGGTTCTCCGGCAACTTCTCCAACATCGGGGCGTCCTTCATATTCGGAAACTCTAGTTCCAACTTTGTACATACTGTGCGACAGGTCGTCTGTGGCGTAGAGAGAGCCAAACACCTGTCGAGTACGGCCACGGACACTCTGATGACGACGGTGACCGTGGTAACACCAAACACGGTGAAGAGACAAAAGCGTCACAGTCACAGAGGTCCTTGTTAAGTAGAAGCACTCTTTGCTTGAAGACACTACATGAGAGTTCTACTATGATCTTCTCAAGAAGTTTCTGCCATTTAATCCTTGAGGTCAAGGATTGTTTAAACGGGGAGGATTTGATACGGGTTTTTATTGTAATAAAGAGTAATAACGATTCTGTAATTATGATGAATTTTGGGCCATTTGTGTAATTTCCTTAATAACAAAGTTAGTTAGAAGCATTTAGTCAAGAACTGCTATAAATAGGTATTAGTCAGAATTGGTGGTTATTCTATTGTGAAAACCGATTTCTGAATCTTATCAATTTTATGTCTCAATATATTTGAGTTCTATTCCTTCATTAGAATCCCTATTTTCTCCAATTCTTCGAATATCTTTTTATTCCTAGAATTGTCTTATCATAGTTATTCTACCTTAGTTTTTGTTTCGGTGTTTATTATTTGCTTTGTAATAAATTAGCTCAGCATTATCAATTAAGAATTTATTCAAATGACACAGTCCCTGATTTGGATGCTATTGGAATGCTTCTTTTTTTGTTTTTAGAATACTATAGGATATTAAGGGGCATGGGCTTCTCAGAATTCCCCTAAGAATAGCTCAAAGACAATATTGATTAGAAAAAGCAGAGATGTGGCACATGTCCAGGGGCTCTTACTGAAGTCCAAGTCTTACTCTTGTTGTTTTCACATCAAAGTTCAAACACAATATGGTAGATGCTCTACAAAGATAGTAACACAATCACTTTGGTTACTCTTTTGACATGTTTCTTTTCAACATCCAACTATGCACATTCTTAATCTTATACTTTTTTTTTCTTGTTTTTTCAGGTGAGTTATAACATGAGCAAATACAAGAATTGGACTAGAGATAGTGAGACTTTTAGCTTCAAAAATGATCAAAGTGGTGCTTACATCTAGTCTAGAGATGACAAAAGGGGTCTTCAAGCATTGGTAATTCTCAATCATAAATTTGAATCTAAACTTGGTGTTTAGTCACTCTTTTTTGGGATCTATCAGTTGAGTCTCTGGGTTTTGTGAAGCTAATTGCAGAGAGCAGAAAAATATAAATAGAAACTGGAAATGGGTAAGGGAAAAATTGAGATCAAGAGGATTAAGAATGCTAACAACAGACAAGTTACATTCTACAAGAGAAGAACTGAATTGCTTAAAAAAGCTCATGAACTTAACATTCATTATGGTTTCAGGTTATTGTCAATTAGGTTGTTATTTTAATAGTTGCAGAATAATCATCCAAATCAAATATAAAATTGAAAATTCAGCAAAAAAAATTCCATAATTAATTGAATTTAATACCCTTTGTTATATGTCTTCAATTGCTTCAAAAAAGGGTCTTTCTATTGAAAAATTTAGTTGAAGAATACCCCTTATACAGTTAAGGTTTTTCCAGCAGAGTGATTATATGATTTTACAAAGCACTACAATAAATTAAAAGAGGTAGTTTGTTTATATTATTTCTGAATTTTTCTTCCTCTTATTCTGATGCCTTAGCCTCTGATTGCTGCCATGTTCATAAAGTTTGCTCTGCTTTGCTGTCATGTTTGTTTTATAAACTTATAGATTTTCTTACATTTTTGCTCTGAAAATAATTGCCAGGAGCTAGCTGTCATTGTAGCTGGAATATTTAAATTGAGATTTACCTTTATCACAGATCAAATCCGAAACCTAGAAGGTTCTGGTGTTTTTGCTGTTGAATTGTGAAACAGAAGATTAGGGAGTGTGCTACTGAAGTTCAGGGCCGTCTCGGAGATTTTAAGGGCTTTGTGCAAAAATAAAAAATGGGGCCCAACTTAAATAAGACAAATATATATTCACTTTACTGAATTAATTCAAAATTTTATTAGTAATATGTCAGAATAAGATAAATTTCTTTGAGTACATTAAATAAACTTCTTTGCGTAAAGAGAAAAAATTAGGGGAGGATTAATGAGAATGAAGAAGATAAAGAGAAAAAATTAGGGGAGGATTAATGAGAATGAAGAAGATTATGATATAGGTTGATTCGAAAGAAAGATATTAAAGGGGAATTGAGTCTGTGAAAGATTAATTATGCGTTAATTGAGGGTTGCTTGAATTAATTTTTTTTGTAAAGGCAGCAAACACGCTAATAGATTGGGCCCCTCAAAATTAAGAGTCTGTTCTGAGGGGTCTAAAGAATATGCTGATAGTCGGGCCCGCTGAAGTTGCTTCCAATGCTATTAACTCTCTTGAAGGTGCTGGTTTTTGCTGTTGAATTGTTCTTAACTAAAGATGAACAGGTTGTGAATTTATTTCTTCACGAACTCTGGAAATGGGTCAATGTCTTATTTTTCCTTGAAACATTGATTTCTTTTTATATTAAATTTTCTGATTTAGCAAATGCATTATGTTTGGGATTTGTGAACGATGTAAAGAGCTTAATATTGCAATTGGGATGTGAAATCACTTGAAGAAGCAAGACATTCTTGCTCAGTCATGCCATCTTTTAATGTCTTAGTTTTTTTCACAATTTTTTTATATAAATTAATGTATATGTTATTTAGCAATTTTTACAAGAGTTTTGAAACTCTTTCATGTTATGTAAGGACCAAAATTTTTAAAATTATTGAATAAATTAATTTTTATAAGTTTATTAACGTTTGAACACATAATTAATTTTTTTAACAAAAAGTTGTTAATAAATTACCACTAATAATATTAATAAAAAACCAAAAAAAAAAATACTGAAATCAAAACTAGTGGTGGTTCTAAACTGCCACAAAAATTAATTATACAACAGCGGCGGTTATAAAGCGCCAGAAAACTCCGACGTAAAATATAAAGCCACAATGCGAAAATAGTGTTCACTCACAACTCCCGGACCTTGACAATAGTGGTGTTCTAATGCTTGAACCCTAATAAGGAGCTATGGTTTTTACCATGAACATAATTAGAGAGTCTCTAAAATAATTATATAGGAATGGGCATTCGAAGCCTTAAACTAGGAAACTATCTGGCCTAGATAATGATTGATATGCTCATGATTATTCATCATCATAAATGCTAATTGATCCCCTGATTCTCTACCTAGATACCTGGCTTCCCAGTCGCATCGTATCTTATGCAAGTTAAAAACCCGGTGGGAAGACTTTTTGAGGCCGAGTTGAGGGGAGACCCGGGCCAGTTGAGTTGAGGCCGCGTTGAGGGGAGACCCTAGCTAGTTAAGTTGGGGTCGGGCTAAGGGGAGACCTGAACTAATTGAGTTAGACTGGGTTTAAACTGGCTAGTCCACCAGCCCCACAGGTGTTCAACCCTTTGGCTAAGAAGGTTTGAACTACTTGAGTTGGGCCGAGTTGAGACCGGCTAGTCCACCAGCTCCACAAGTCTTAAGGCCATTGGCTGAAAAGGCTTGAGGCAGTCAAATTTCATAATGACTATCTTTGTCAGTTACTTGACTTGCATATTTTTCTATTTTCGAATTAATTGCCTTGATTTGACTGTTTACTATTCTTTATCAGTTACGCTTTTATTGGTTCTTCCTCTATATATAGAGGTTTGTTTTTCAGGTTTTCCTCATTTCTCTTTGAAGTTTTGGCATATGAAGAAGAAACAGAAAGTTATGCTTCTCCCATTGGAGCCTCAACGGCTCCTGGCCCTGATAATGTCCGTAGATTTCTGATAGGAAGTGGGTCTCTCCACCACGTCGTACTTCCTATTACGAAAACTATGACGTTGGTTGGGGTTATACTGCCTCTGGTGTTTCTAACGTTCTTTCTCAGTGAGATTTGACACCAGATATTGTGAGTGGCTATTTTTCGCTTCTATGGCTTGGGTGGTCTCTTGTCTCCTAGGGATCACCTTTGTTAGGAGCTTAGGTTAATAAATTTATCAAGAAAGAATTTTTATAAAAAAAAAGGGTTGTTCTAAAAGGATGTTAAAATTGTAGAAATTTAATAAAAGTAAAGAATCCGTCTTAAAACAATAAAGAGGAATGGGTTGGGATTCAATGTTCTTCAAACTCCTAACAAATTTATTAGTTAAAAGCAAAGTTGATTCAAAACAATTGACGCATGCATAAGATATCTTGCTCCAATTCCTTGGAGACAAAATCTAGACTAATAACATAAAAACACAATTCCTTAGATTAATCAGTTATTAGAAAGCATTAAGAGCGGGCAATTTATGCAATCATAACCTAACACATATCCCTATGGGTTACAAAGATAAAATTAAGTTCTCATATCCCTATGGTTAAATTTATATATATTATTTTCTTTTGCCGATAAAAACAAAAGTCACTTAATTCTTAGACAATGCTTAGGAATAAGAAGGATGCTAAAGGATTCCCTTGTCTCAGTTCTGTACACATCCTAAACCTCTTTGTTGTGCTACCATTTACTAATATAGAGATCTAGGCAAATTCTTTGCAGGACCTTATCCTTTTTCTCCATCTCATAATAAAACCCATTCTTTCCGACATGTAGTCTAGGATATCCAAGCTAAGCAAAATGAAGCATAGGCTTTTTGGAAGTCAACTTTGAAAATTGGGCAACACTTTTAAACTTCTTCACAAATTACACTACCTTATTTGTTATGACTAACTCATCCAACATATTTCTCTCACCCAGGAAAGCTTATTGATTCTTAAGAAAAATGGAGTTAATCACTAATGTCAACATTGATGGTATATTGTGTACAGAGGAAACTGTATCATGCATGCATATGACATGGTATGACATGGGGGTACAACTTCAAATTTGGTGTATGCGTTTTTCATAGGTAAACATAGAAAAATGTGAGAATGCAATGTAGAACCGAGATACCTTGAACCATTTATTATAGATATAAGGACAAAAAGAGAGGCTCACAACCATATGTACAATATATTGAACTTTTATCGAAGATTTTAAACTGAGACTTATTTGCTATACTACAAAGCAACATCAAGGTTTGTCATCACCAAAATTGCATTAAACCGTGATTGTAGTAATGACTGCATATCCTATATATCATTTAAGTGTATTTAATATAAAGCATTTATCTATAACTACAAAGTGAATGCAATTTGAAACCTTGCCAACATCTCTTTTCTCATCCTAAAAAAAATCTTAGGATGCTAAAGACAAACATGAATAAAGTGCATATAAGTCCTTAAGTCCCAAAAGAATTTGTTTTAAAGACAAACATGAATAAAATGATATTGTTTATGAAAAAAAAACTAAATATTCTACAACGCCTTAATTAACAAAATATTAAGTACACTCTACAGTGAGATTAACTCCTCAGACTTAGCAGATAGAAGAACAAGGAAACAAGGAGAATTGTTGAACCATTAAAAAATTTCTTTTATGTCCTTATTAACAATATTCTATTATTTTCTAGTGTTGCTAAGTAGTCCTATTTTTACTTACTGTATATTACCAACTTATTTCTCAAAAGATTGAGTTGGTTCTCCTTCAATCTCTTGAGAACAAAAATAGTGAAAAAAATCTTTCAGATATCAAATTGGTAACACAAACATCTTTAGATAATCCTAATATCATTTTTCTTTAAAGTATTAATCAAACTAAAAAAAACATAAAGTAGGGAGAAATATCAAGAAGTGAGAATATATATACAGTTGTTGTATTAAATAGAACAATTGAAGTATCATAGATGAAACAATTAGGATTTTTATTTTGAAATCTAATGAGAAAAAAAAAATTCTATCTGCTTGGGGAAACTTTGAACTTCATCCGTGTCCAACGCACATATAGTTTTCTCGGAATCTTCATGCTATGTTAGACATACAACAAATAAGTGAATAGCAAAATTATGCGTAAATATATAAAATTTAAGATGCATATAACTTCTTATGTCCCAAAAGGATTTTTTTTATTGACAAACAAGAGTAAAGTGATCTTGTCAATAAAAATAAAATTCAATATGTAATAACTCATTATTTAACAAAAATCTCAAGTACACTCTATAGTGAGATCAACTCCTTAGACTTACCAGAGAGAAGAACAACAAGGAAACAAGGAGAATTGTTACACAATTAGAAAATTATTTTCTGTCCTTATAATCAACACTAGAAAATAACAAAATATTGCTAACAAGGACAAAAAATAATTGTTCTAATGGTTCAACAATTCTCCTTGTTTCATTGTTGTTCTTCTCTCTGCTAAATCTGATGAGTTGATCTCACTATAGAGTGTACTTGATATTTTTTTTAAATAATGCGTTATTACATATTGAGTTTTTTTTCATTGACAAGATCAATTTACTCTTGTTTGTTAAAAAAATCCTTTTGGAACTTAAGGACTTATATGCATCTTAAATTTTAATTATTTATGCATGATTTTGCTATTCACCTGTTTGATATATTTGTAACATAGCATGAAGATTCCGAGAAAACTTTATCTGCATTGGACTTCCCCATCACAAATACACACCCAATTTTATACAAACTTGTGGACAGTGATGAAGTTCAAAGTTTCCCCGAGCAGGTAGAATTTTTTTTCCTCGTTTGATTTCAAAATAGAAATCCTAATTGCTTAATATATGATACTTCATTTTTTTTATTGAATACATCAATTGTATATATATTCTCATTTTATGATTTTTCTCCTTACTTTATTTTTTTTAGTTTTTTAATTACTTTAAAGAAAAATGTTATTTGGGTCATCTAAAGATATTTGCGTTACCAATTTAATATTTGAAATATTACTTTCACAATTTTTGTTCTCAAAAGATTGACGGAAAACCAAATCAATCTATTGAGAACTAAGTTGGTAGTATAAAGCAACTTAAAATAGGGCCTACTTAGCAACACTAGAAAAAACGAGGAGAATTTTTGGACCATTAGAAAAATTCTTTTCTCTCCATATTAGCAATATTATGTTATTTTGTAGTGTTGCTAAGTAGACCATATTTTATACTAACTTAGTTCTCAATAGATTGAGTTGGTTCTCCTTCGATCTTTTAAGAACAAAAATAGTGAAAAAAATCTTTCAAATATCAAATTGGTAATATAAACATCTTCACTAACCCAAATAAAATTTTCTTTAAAGTATTTATCAAACTAAGAATAACATAAAATAGGGGGAAAAAATCATGAAATGATAATATATATATATATATGATTGATGTATTTAATATAGCAATTGAAGTATCATAGACCAAACAATTAGGATTTCTAATTTGAAATCAAATTAGAAAAAAAAAAATTACCTGCTTGGGAAACTTTGAACTTCATCACTATCCACAAGTTTATATAAAATTGGGTTTGCATTAGTGATGGGCAAGTCCAACGCAAATATAGTTGACTCGTAATCTTTATGCTATGTTAGATATACAACAAACAAGTGAATAGCATAATTTTGCATAAGAATTTTTAGATGCATATCAGTCCTTAAGTCCTTAATTTTACTTATTGTATATTACCAACTTATTTCTCTTTGGATTGACTTGGTTCTCCTTCAATCTTTTGAGAACAGAAATTGTGACAAAAATCTTTCTGATATCAAATTGGTAACACACAAACATCTTTAGATAACCCTAATATCATTTTTCTTTAATGTATTAATTAAACTAAAGAAAACATAAAGTATGGAGAAAAATCATGAAATGAGAATATATATACAATTGATGTATTCAATTGAACAATTGAAGTATCATAGACCAAACAATTAGGATTTTTGTTTTCAAATCAAATGAGATAAAAAGATTCTACCTGCATGGGAAAACTTTGAACTTTATCACTGTCCAAAAGTTTGTATAAATTCTTTTCTGTCTATGTTATGAACAATATTATGTTATTTTCTGTCGTTGCTAAGTATTCCTTATTTTTAGTTGTTGTATTGAGCCCTTAATTGTAGTTGAGTTGGTTAGCTAAGATTAGTGTATATAATAAAGTCTATAATCATCTTTCGATCCAATTATTGCATTTTCATATTTACTTTCCTTTTTCTTCTCCCTTTCTATCTTTAGTTTCTCCAATTTTGGGTGAAGGTGAATTTTGGTGCATTTTTGCCTTGAATTCCCATATGGTATCGTGAGCCGTCTAGTTCATGGTGTTTCTTCCGCAATTACTCTGATTTCTCTTCTTCCTAGTGTTGTTCTGGTTTTCTTCCTCATTCTTTTTCTTGCTTCGATCCTCTCCAATGGTGGACATCAAAGATCAAGTTTCTTCTAGCTCAGATCTCTAATCACACCCAATAATCCTTACTTCCTTCACCCTAGTTAGAATCCGGGTCTTGTTTTGGTTACTCCACCTTTGAATAAAAGGAATTATCACCCTTGGTCTCACCTTATGCATGTTGCCCTCTTCTCGAAGAATAAGCACATGTTTATTGATGGAGCTCTTCCTCAACCTCCAAGCACAGATCCTCTTTCGGAAGTTTGGCTCAGATGCAACACCGTGGTGATATCTTGGTTGACTCGTTCAATGATACCCACTATTGTGAATTCGGTTGTGTACAAACCAAAAGTTGTTGATATTTGGCGCATCATCAAAGATAGGTTTTCAAGAGGAGACAAGTTTAGGATTTCTGATCTTCAGGAAGAAATCTCGCAGTGCAGGTAAGGTGATTTGACAATAAGTGAATACTTAACTAAGCTCACATTGTTTTTGGGAATAATTAGAGAACTTTTATTCTACTCCAATATGTCTCTGTCCCACTCCTTACAATTGTGGTGTTTTGCCTACAACCCAGAAAAGACTAGAAAGATACTTCTCGCAATTTAACAAAAAAATTTCAGAAAGGAGGACAAGGGAAACAAATTCTAGACTCATTGTAAGTGCAACAACCATAGCATTGATTCATGCTTTCTACTTCATGGATTCCCTATTGGTCATCAACCAAAAGTCCAAGAACAACTACAAAGCGATGGCCAGCCACATCAACACCAATAGTAATGATGGAGATGATGCGTCTATTAGGGAGAAAGAAGATAACAAGGCTGGAGAACAACAACAATTTTCTTTGTCAAAGCAACAATATGAAGGGTTGTTGAATCTACTGAATCAGGCCAATGCAAGGACTAAACATTCAACAAACCACATTCAAACGGCTCAAGTTTGTATTTCCAACTTTGGTATAGGTTAGGTTCAGTGTGTTCTTGATACAGGAGGCACGGACCACATATGCCCTCGCAAATATTTTTTTATTTTTTTTAATTTTCACATATATTAACCTGCCTAAAATTTAAACCAACAAAAGAACTAATATATAAATCCATAAATCAAAATACAAAAGTTTCATAAAACATAACATAAATATAAAATGGATCCATAACATATATAAATCCATAAATCAAAATTGAAAAGTTTCATAAATCCATAATTTGCATTGCTATAATGAACCATACTTACTTTTATATCTAGAAATTATTACTATTGTTACATTTCTTATGCTTCTAGGATAAACTGGATTGGGGTATGTTGTGCAATTCATTTCTAGTGAAATAACTTCATATCGTGCACAAGTTCACATAATTAATGTTAAAGGTTTGCATAGTATCAACTTACTTGACCACTGAAAGATGGATCTATCACTTCGCCAAATATTAAATTTGCAATTGGGTCGACAAGCTCATATATGACCTCTGCATTTACCTGCAAATGAATATATTGAAAGCCATAACCATAAGCTCTCAGGATGCATGCAGATAATACCAAGTATTCTTTAGACAAGTATTGGCTCAAATACATATCCAACTAAACGATATGCTTAAAGGAAAAGCAAACTTATGGAATTGTGGGAACTAAACAAGACAGAGATGACATGTTTTTTTATAGACTTTATAAGTGTGATATTTTGCTCTCTCGACTAAATATCATATCTATGGAAAGCTACATTTTTCAATGTAAATTATGCAAGGAACCATTCCAATGGAATATGGGACTATGCAGAGAAAAATGCAATAAACATTACAAGTATATCATGTAACTCCTAGCAACTTCTGAAATCTCTTAGACAATTCAAATTCCAAAGAAACAGAGGGAAAAGGGAGCCAAAAATAAATATAACAATAATACTAATAACAATAACAAAGAGGAGGAAGGAAAATATTATGGACAGAGCTAAACAAATATTTAGCAAAGATAAAACAATAAGACCCAGAGAGTATATAAGTCCTCGTCATCTATTATTACCTGTATTGCTACTTACAATATAAATTCTGTATTTGACATTATCTGTCTCATACACAGACACACAAACTAACCCAAACAACTACATGTTTTGCATATCCCTGCTTTTCCTAGAACAATATGCTTCTCATCTATGCCATGGTAATCATCATCACTATTTTTCTTGTGATATGATAAAAAGAAAAAGGAATGTAAAAAGGTCATAATCTAACATAAAACAACAAAAAGCTCAAATAGTCAATAAGCTATATCCCACAAACCTCATCTATCCCACTCTCGTAAACCCTTTAATGCTTGACAAGCTATATCAATTCAAGATTGGCAATATTTCTAAAACAATCTAATATCCCTTTTAATTCAAATTAAATAATGAAGGGCAATAATTTTTAATATTTTTTTCCTTTTTCCGTGCAGTGATGATATAGGGATATTTAGCACTCTTCTACCAGAACGAATAATTAGATCAAAATTCTTGAACGCAATCTCCAGAAGACTTCGATCCCCAATTGAATTATATTCAGCATTGAAAATAATATAATGAATCAAAACAATAGTACCATTAACCTATCAACTGCCCAAAAAGAAACAAATGAACTGCAATTAAAGACTCACACAATGGAGCTAATTAGAGGGCGCGAGCAGCAGCTTTACTTGCATCTACTAGCAGCACGTAAACGATGGCGCGACGGTGCGGTGGGAAGGAGGATTTTGGATTTTGTAAAGAAATGAAAAATTGCGTTGATTATTCAACAGAAGAGAGGGGGATATATACAAGAGCATAACCCTAACCCTAATCACCTACTTGGACGCGGATCAAAACGCGCTATCCAGGCCCAGTAGCAAACAAGCCCAAAGAAACCCAAAAAACATATAAAAGGAAAGCACGGGAAAAAACAATACAGGACCAAAAGAAAAAGAACTAAAAAAAGGCTTTTATACCTTCCCTCAAGATGGAGAATAGATGCTGTTGATTCCCATCTTGGTGATAGTTGAGAGAATGCATCAGGCTCCAATGCTTTCGTGAATATGTTAGCAATTTGGTCATGAGTGTTGACTGGGAGTAGAGCGAGGAGACATTTTTCAAGCTTTTATCAAGTGACACAACAATCAATCTAGATATGTTTTTTGCGCTCATGAAACACGACGTTGCAAGCAATGTGCATGGTCGAGTCATTATCGCAGACGAGAAGGGCAGGTTTTCTGAATTGAATTCGGAGATCTTTAAGAAGGTAGGTTAGCCACTGGATTTCGCATGTTGTGGATGCCATGGCATGCAATTCTGCCTCTGAGGATGAGCGGGATATGGTACTCTGCTTTTTGCATTTCCAGGAGATGAGCGAGTTTTCTAAGAAAGTACAGTATCTGGTTATGGAGCGGCGAGTGACCCAGCAAGTTGCCCAGACGGAGTCACTATAAGCTTTGTTGGGGAGCGGAGAAGATGAAGAAAAAAAGAGACCTTGATTAGGAACTTTTTTCATGTATCTTAGAACTCTAATAGCGGCTTGGAAGTGTTTCAGACGAGGCTTCTTTAAAACCTGGCTTAGTTGTTGGACGACATAGTGAATATGAGGATGAGTCTTCGTTAACTATATTAGTAGTCCAACGAGTTTGCGATAACCTGTTATGTTTTCATAAAAAGGATTGGATTGAGTAATTTTTAAAGCGTCTTTCACCATAAGGGTGTCAACAGATTTACACGCAAGAAGGCCATAATTATCAAGGAGTTCAAGTGTATATTTTCGTTGAGAAATTGCTATACCTAGTTTGGACCTAGCTATCTCAATTCCAAGAAAATAACACAAGAGACCCAAATCTTTAATATGAAAAGTTTTGTAAGTTTGCTTTTAACAGACTCTATTTCCATTAAATTATTGCCAGCAATCAAAAGATCATTGACATACACAACTATTACCGTCGTGGAAATTTGTACATATTTAAAAAACAAAGTATGATCATGTTGAGAATGATTGTAATACAGAAAACGAATGAAAGAAGATAATTTAGCATATCACACACGTCTAGCTTGCTTTAACCTATATAGAGATATATTAAGTTTGCAAACCAATTTTTTGTTTTTAGTATGAATGTTAAGGCCCTGAGGAATAGACTTGTAAACTTGTTAATGCAAATCCATGTATAAAGGCATTGTTGATATCAAGTTGATGAATAGACCAATTATGCACAACAGAAGTAGTGAGAATCAAACGGATAGTAGTTAATTTAGCAACATGTGCAAAACTATCATAAAAATCTATGCCATCAATTTGTTTATAGCCTTTAGCAACAAGTTTAGCTTTATATCACTCTATACTACCATCGGAATTATACCTAATCTTTTATACCCATTTTGAACCTATAGGTTTTTTTATTAAGGCTCTACATTCTTTTAATTCTAAGAGATAGTTTTTGGAAGCCGTGAAACCCTTTCTTCTACTTTTTGAATTAACTTCTAACAAGAACTCTCTTCTTCCTTCATTTTCTCGCACAAAACTTCATTTTTCTATGAAGCTTTGCGATTCCATACTTTCCCTTCCTATCAAATTTTCCAAATTCTTCCTCGTCTCCTCATTATCTTCCTCTTGTTCTCTTTGGTAAGTATCTTCATTTTCGGTATTCCTTCTCTATCATTGTTTTAGGCACCTCTTTCTTCCATCAATATTCTTTATTATTCCTTACCTTTGTTTCTCTACTTACCTCTTAGATTATTGATTCTCTAGTTCGTAACATCCCTCAAAAACCTACATACTCGTAGTAGTAATCAAATTAGCCATAATGTAATCATGATAAGGAATTACCTTCTTGATTTCTATTAAGAACTTCATTTTAGTCACTCTAATTAGAAATGAAGAAGGAGCAATTTAGCAATTTTGTACCTAAGCGGAGCTAATTCTTCTCACAAATTATTACCCCACAAAGGGGGAAATAGTGAACCAAATATTAAAAGATTCACTCTTACTCACTTGCCAATTGTCATGTGCCACTAACCCCTTTATTTCTCAATACCTTCACATATCCCCATACCTTCAAACATCATCATGTTTCCCACTCACTCTTCTCATTCACCACACATACCTCAACTCAAAAACTTATCCACTCAAAGATTCCAAGAGATCACCACACTCATCCACCCTTTCCATTCTTCCATCTCATGCCACTCCCTTCACCATCAACATTTCATTCCAAAGTTCCTATGAGACATAGAATCATACACTTTAATCACCTCTCATGCTCAGTTACATGTGTCACTTCCTCTCACTTCACATTTGCACTCACTTTCTTCACTCTCACAAAAGAGGTAAGTGTAAGCTCACATCTCCTTTTTGCATGTGAAACTCCAACTACAACAAAATAGGAACATCGTGGCAGGCATTTAGAGGAGGTTTTAGTACAACCACACTAGTTAAATGAATGTAGTAACTACCATTGAATTCCAGTAATTACTAGCAGTTTTGGTTTATTTTACGGGAATTTTCCTTCTTGTCTTTATTTTTAATTATTTAAAACCCCCTAAAAGATCACAAACCCTAGAAAACTCTATTCCATCTTCGACTTTCTCTCTCTCACTATACTTCCGTTGCTCCTTCTCCCTCCACCATCCCTCTCCGTTGCAACCTTATCCTGGCCCCTCTCCTCTCTCATTCCCTTATCGTTGGCACTCACAAATCGGATTTCTCTTTCGTCTAGATTCTTTCAATTTCATATCGTAGCTTCGTCATCATCACCACGACAGACTTCAACTACGATCCTCGGATGCGAAACGAAATGGCCATCGTTCAGACCCATACCAAAGACCAGAATCTTGAGGTAATTTGGGTTTGTGAAGGATTGGGGTTACGGTAGTTTAGGGTTTACGTTAATCGCGAGGTTGAATTCTTGATCTTTCGTCTGATTACCTTTTTGGTTTTGTCTCCATTGATGGAATGCAGTCTTCTGTGATCGAGTTTGATACGGGCTTTTATTGTAATAAAGAATAATAGCGATTCTGTAATTAGGATGAATTTTGGGCCATTTTTGTAATTTTCTTAATAACAAAATTAGTTAGATGCATTTAGTCAGAAACTGCTATAAATAGGTATTAGTCCGAATTTGTGGTTATTCTATTGTGTAAACCGATTTCTGAATCTTGTCAATTCTATGTCTCAATATATTCGGGTTCTATTCCTTCATTAGAATCCCTATTTTCTCCAATTCTTCGAATATCTCCTTATTCCTAGAATTGTCTTATCAAGTGGCATTAGAGAGCGTGTCCTTCCCGAGAAATGGAGGGTCAATTTGAACAAAAGCTAAAGGAAGTTCTCCGAGAAGTTATTGACGAGGCCTTTGGCAAAACCATGGCTGACCTGCGACGAAAATGGTAGGAGGAGGATGAGAAGGATTTGGATAACCGTCAACGGCAGTGGGAGGTGGAGGACCGGAAGGCTTTGTAAGAGCTTCGCATGGCAGAAATTATCGCAACCAAACAGAAAGGAAGAAAAGATCGAGAACCCAATTGTCCTAATGGTGGAGGATGAAGATGAAGAATCAGGGATCGACATTCAAACATTGAAATTGGCGGAATTTGCTTCAGTAAGACGACTAAACCTTTATTGGTATAAAGAATTGGGTGCAATAATGAATCTCCATGGATCTAAAAGAACGGAATTCTGAAATTTGAAGAATAGAATTTTGAAGATGCGTTTCAACCACAAAGCATCAAATGCGGAAATGGAATGGGTAAGAGTCTCGTTCTTGAAATCAAGAACCACAATAATGCAGTACAACAGAATGCCCACTAGCGAAACCTCCTGAATCCAAATCAAACGCTGTTGTGGTAGTTGCTTTCAAGTCTGTTCATGGGTTCTCCGGCAACTACTCCAACATCGGGGCGTCCTTCTTATTCAAAACTCTAGTTCCAACTTTGTATATACTGTGCAACAGGTCGTCGTCGTAGAGAGAGCCGAACACCTGTCGAGTACGGCAACAAACACTCTGATGATGACGGTGACCGTGGTAACACCAAAGACGTGAAGAGACAAAAGCGTCACAGTCACCGAGGTCCTTGTTAAGTGGATGCACTCTTTGCTTGAAGACGCTACATGGGAGATCTACTATGATCTTCTCAAGAGTTTCTGCCATTTAATCCTTGAGGTCAAGGATTGTTTAAAGGGGGAGGATTTGATAGGGATTTTATTGTAATAAAGAGTAATAACGATTCTATAATTAGGATGAATTTTGGGCCATTTGTGTAATTTCTTTAATAGCAAAGTTAGTTAGAAGCAGTTAGTCAGGAACTACTTTAAATAGGTATTAGTCAGAATTGGTGGTTATTCTATTGTGAAAACCGATTTCTGAATCTTGTCAATTCTATGTCTCAATATATTCGAGTTCTATTCCTTCATTAGAATCCATATTTTCTCCAATTCTTCAAATATCTTCTTATTCCTAGAATTGTCTTATCAGAGTTGTGTTACCATAGTTTTTGTTTCGGTGTTCATTATTTGCTTTGTAATAATTTAGTTCAGCATGATCAATTAAGAATTTATTCAAATGACACAGTCCCTTATTTGGATGCTATTGGAATGCTTCTTTTTTTGTTTCTAGAATACTATAGGATATATAGGGGCATGGGCTTCTCAGAATTCCCCTAAGTATAGCTCAAAGACAATATTGATTAGAAAGAGCAGAGATGTGGCACATGTCAAGGGGCTCTTACTGAGGTCTAAGTCTAACTCTCCATTTGATCCGGCTTATTTTGCGCTTATCTTCTACTTACAAGTAAAAGTCGGGTCAAACAGAAATATTAATAAGTTCTTAAAATTTTAAATGGTTTTTTTTAATTAAGGAGAGAGAGAAAAAGAGCTTTAAAATAAGTCTCAAATAGAAACTTTTACTTATTTTCCAACCTCTTATTTTTCATTAAACATTCACCAACCACCATAACCAAGACCGAACCGCCACCCACCACCGCCCACGGCCACCCTCCGCCGCCCGTCGCCGGTGGATCGCCGCCGCCGGTCAATTTTTTTTTTAAACAAAAAAAAATTGCCAAACAGCTTATGACTTTTTTTAAGCCTCTTATTTGTAGCTTTAGCTTAAAAGTGACTTTTAAGAGAAAAATAAACTGTGCCAAACGATACCTTACTCTTGTTGTTTTCACTTCAAAGTTCAAACACAATATGGTAGATGCTCTAGAAAGATAGTAACACTATCACTTTGGTTACTCTTTTGACATGTTTTACACCTTAGGCGTATTTTAGCTGCTTTCTTACTAACGCTTGCTATCCTACGCGAGTTTGTTAGTCTGTTTTTTCACAGAATGTACAATACAAGCTATTGTAATTTTTAGATTTTGCATTTGAATTCCAATGTGTCTTTCCTCTCCCAGCACTTCTACGAGGATCCATTGCATTGACAAGGATTTGAGTATCATCTTGTGGTGCAAGACCATTCTGTAGTTCATGTTGCTGAACTAAAGAAAATACCCTATTCATAGTAGGCAGTCGTTCCATCATCAAAATCTGAGATCGTACTACAACATACTGATCAGTCAAGCCAGTGAGAAAACGTATGATCATGTCTTGCTCTCTATAGAGCTGTGAATTCCGCATGGCAGCACACACAATGCTCAGCACGCACACAACATGAGCAAGGTGGAATTGGCCTAAATTGCTCTAATTCTTCCCACGAAGTGTTCAATTCCGTAAAATAATCAGAAACACACAATGTACCTTGTTTGTAACCATAAAGCTCTTGCTGTAATTCTGAAATTCGAATGAGATCACATTGTGCGAAACGCTCCTCAAGGGTTCGCCAAACAGCTGACGCAAGCTCAGTGTAAACGAAATTCTATGCAATTGAAGCTGTAATCGAATTAATCAGCCAGGAATGTACCAAGTTATTGCATCTCTCCCAAGCATCAAATCGCAGATCAAAACGATCTGGTATGGTGATCGAACCATCGACTAAGCGGAATTTGTTCTTAGTGATCAATGCTCTTTGCATACCACGTGCCCAACGGTGGTAGTTGTGAGGCGTGAGTAGCTGAGACACCAGTGCACTTGCTGGATTTTCATTCGCATGGATGTAGTAGGGACTCGATCGATTGAGCATTGTTATTTCCTTTTGCCATGGATCAGAGGAAACGCAGCAGAGCTCTTGGAGGAGCTCTGATACCATATTAGATTTTGGGTTTGAGCCTAACTCACTCCCAAAAGCTAGCTCATAGAAGGAGAATTGTCACACTACTTATATATTCTGGTCCTCTTTCTAGTCGATGTGAGACTTGATCTTAACAACATCCAACCATGCACCTTCTTAATCTTATACTCTTGTTTTTTCAGATGAGTTATAACATGAGCAAATACAATGATTGGATTAGAGATAGTGAGACTGTTAGCTTCAAAAATGATCAAAGTGGTGCTTACATCTAGAAATGACAAAAGGGGTCTTCAAGCATTGTTAATTCTCAATCATAAATTTGAATCTAAACTTGGTTTTTAGTCACTCTTTTTTGGGATCTATCAGTTGAGTCTCTGGATTTTGTGAAGCTAATTGCAGAGAGCAGAAAAATATAAATAGAAACTGCAAATGGGTAAGGGAAAAATTGAGATCAAGAGGATTGAGAATGCTAACAACAAACAAGTTACATTTTACAAGAGAACTGAATTGCTTAAAAAAGCTCATCAGGAACTTAACATTCATTATGGTTTCAGGTTATTGTCAATTAGGTTGTTATTTTAATAGTTGCAGAATAATCATCCAAATCAAATATAAAATTGAAAATTCAACAAAAAAAATTTCATAATTAATTGAATTTAATACCCTTTAATGGAACTTTGGGAAAAATAATATCTGATACATTGAAGCAAGGAATGAAACGCAAGATATATACATAGGGAAGCCAAACAAGATATTGAGCGTGTAGGATCCAAAAACTAAAAATGGGCTCAACCTATACAAAACAGCCCAATACTACAAAAAAACACTTAATCAGAAACTATATGATTTAGTACTCCCCCGCAAACTCAGGAGTAAATGTTGTTAACTCCCAATTTGGAAAGGTTTTTCTAAAAAGGAGTAGGTTCCAATGCCTTGGTAAAAATATTAGCTAACTGTTGTTGGGTTGGAACAGAAAACAGAGATAGTAAACCATTTTGAAGTTTTTCGCGCACAGCATGACAATCGATTTCTATGTGCTTCATGCGCTCATGGAAAACGGCATTGCTGGCAATATGGACAGCAGAGACTTTATCACAGTATAGAGAAGCAGGTTGAGATAGAGTGATACCAAAGTCAAAGAGTAAGTTTGTGAGCCATTGGACTTCACAGGTTGTGGACGCGGGGGTAACGATTTCAGCCATCACAGGGAGGGAAAGGGAAAGAACGAATCAAGAGGGAAGGAGGAGAAAGGAATCGTCAAAGACACTAGGGAGGGTGAACAACGACGGCGCAACCACGAAACCCTAGCAGAGAGGGCTTGCGGCGGCGGCTTGGAACGGATAGTAACCACTAGTGCTCTGATGCCATAATGGAATTTTGGGAAAAATAATATCTGATAAATTGAAGGAAGGAATGAAACACAAGATATATACAGAGGGAAGCCAAACAAGATATTGAGCTTGTAGGATCCAAAAACTAAAGATGGGCTCAGCCTATACAAAACAGCCCAATACTACAAAAAACACTTAATCAGAAACTATATGATTTAATACCCTTTGTTATATGTCTTCAATTGCTTCAAAAAAATGGTCTTGCTATTGAACAATTTAGTTGAAGAATACCCCTAATACAGTTAACTTTTGCCCAGAGTGATCATATGATTTTACAAAGCACTACAATAAATTAAAGAGGTAGTTTGTTTATATTATTTCTAAATTTTTCGTGATTTGTTTAATTTTTCTCTCACATTTTTCTTACTTAGCACCTTGGGAATTCAATTTTTTCTTCTTCTTATTCTGATGCCTTAGCCTCTGATTGCTGCCATGTTCATAAAGTTTGCTCTGCTTTGCTGTCATGTTTGTTTTATAAACTTATAGATTTTCTTACATTTTTGCTCTGAAAATAATTGCCAGGAGCTAGCTGTCATTGTAGCTGGAATATTTAAATTGAGATTTACCTTTATCACAGATCAAATCCGAAACCTAGAAGGTTCTGGTGTTTTTGCTGTTGAATTGTGAAACAGAAGATTAGGGAGTGTGCTACTGAAGTTCAGGGCCGTCTCGGAGATTTTAGGGGCTTTGTGCAAAAATAAAAAATGGAGCCCAACTTAAATAAGACAAATATATATTTACTTTATTGAATTAATTCAAAATTTTATTAATAATATGTCAAAATAAGATAAATTTCTTCGAGTACATTAAATAAACTTCTTTATGTAAAGAGAAAAAATTAGAGGAGGATTAATGAGAATGAAGAAGATAAAGAGAAAAAATTAGGGGAGGATTAATGAGAATGAAGAAGATTATGATATAGATTGATTCGAAAGAGATATATTAAAGGAGAATTGAGTCTGTAAAAGATTAATTATGCGTTAATTGAGGGTTGCTTGAATTAATCTTTTTTGTAAAGGCAACAAACAGACTAATGGATTGGGCCCCTCAAAATTGAGGGCCTATTCTGAGAGGCCTAAAGAACATGCTGATAGTCGGGTCTGCTGAAGTTGCTTCCAACGCTATTAACTCACTAGAAGGTGCTGATTTTTGCTGTTGAATTGTTCTTAACTAAAGATGAACAGGTTGTGAATTTATTTCTTCACGAACTCTGGAATGGGTCAATGTCTTATTTTTCCTTAAAACATTGATGTCTTTTTATATTAAATTTTCTGATTTAGCAAATGCATTATGTTTGTTTTTTAATCCCTTACAATGCTTGTGCCTGTTTTCTTAACATTCATTGCGGTTTCAGGTTATTATCTATTAGGTTGTTTCTAAACATTAATTTTTATTTAAATCATATATATTTTGACATAATTTCATTTTCAAAGACCTCTGTTTTAACAAATTAATTGAAGAGATTCCAAGCCCTTTGGATGTCCTAGGGAACATGAATTTTCTGTAAGCAATATTCTCAGTTTTCAAATTGACTTTTTTTTTAGATGATTTCACAAAATGAGGACACGCATAACTAATTTACTGGTATCTATAATTTGAATTGTTCACAATTAGTTGATAAATTGTATAAGATAACTTATTTATATTGTTTTTACTTAGATACTTGATACCACAGTCTTTTTGGCGTGTTGTTTTTGAACTTTAGAGTGACAAATTTCCCATTTGCAACTTGACCAATTCATATAATTTACACTCTCGTGACAACAAAATTGACTTTTAGCAACATCGTCAAATATAACATTTTAAAAAAATGTTGCAAATACTAAAAGACAACATTATTTAACAATTTGACAACATTTTTTAAATGTTGCTAAAATCCATCGCTAAATACGGTCAAAAATGTTACAAATGCACAAAGACAATATTTTTAGTGATTTACCAACACTTTTTGACAATTTAGTAATATTTTTTCAAATGTTGCTAAAAGTCACTTATGTAGTAGTCGATACTGATGTTAAAGTTTCTTAAGTGAGATCCTTGAACATGTGAATTACTGGCTAGTGAATAACTTGAATTTAAGCATTTTGAAGCCTACTGTGATCTATACATGGTCTGTTATCCTAGTTTTTGAACATTGTAGTGAAGGCTTGTTTCATATACATTCAACTAAATATGTTGGTTTTTCGTTTGCTGCTCTTATGTTCCTTAACTCAGGATGCATATTCATGCAGATAATGGAAATATTTGGGATTTGTGAACGATGTAAAGAGATTAATGTTGCAATTGGGATGTGAAATCACTTGAAGAAGCAAGATATTCTTGCTCAGTCATGCCATCTTTTAATGTCCTAGTTTTTTTTCACAATTTTTTTATATAAAATTAATGTATATGTTATTTAGCAATTTTTACAAGAGTTTTGAAACTCTTTCATGTTATGTAAGGACCAAAATTTATAAAATTATTGAATGAATTAACTTTTATAAGTTTATTAACGTTTGAATGCATTATTAATTTTTTTAACAAAAAGTTGTTAATAAATTAACACTAATAATATTAATAAAAAACCAAAAAAAAATACTGAAATCAAAACTAGCGGTGGTTCTAAACTGCCACAAAAATTAATTATACAATAGCGGCGGTTATAAAGCGCCAGAAAACTCCAATGTAAAATATAAAGCCACAATGCGAAAATAGTGTTCACTCACAACTCCCAGACCTTGACAACAGTGGTGTTCTAATGCTTGAACCCTAATAAGGAGCAATGGTTTTTACCGTGAACATAATCAGAGAGTCTCTAAAATATTTATATAGGAATGGGCCTTCGAAGCCTTAAACTAGGAAACTATCTAGCCTAGATTGATATGCTCTTGATTATCCATCATCATAAATGCTAATTGATCCCCTGATTCTCTACCTAGATACCTGGCTTCCTAGACGCATCGTATCTTATGCAAGTTAAAAACTCAGTGGGAAGACTTGCGCCAGTTGGATTGAGGTCGAGTTGAGGGGAGACCCGGGCCAGTTGAGTTGAGGCCGCGTTGAGGGGAGACCCTAGCTAGTTGAGTTGGGGCCGGGCTAAGGGGAGACCTGAACTAATTGAGTTGGACTGGGTTTAAACTGGCTAGTCCACCAGCCCCACAGGTCTTCAACCCTTTGGCTGAGAAGGTTTGAACTAATTGAGTTGGGCCGAGTTGAGACCGGCTAGTCCACCAGCTTCACAAGTCTTGAGGCCCTTGGCTGAAAAGGCTTGAGGCAATCAAATTTTATAATGACTATCTTTGTCAGTTACTTGACTTGCATATTTTTCAATTTTCGCATTAATTGCCTTGATCGTTTATTATTCTTTATCAGTTACGCTTTTATTGGTTCTTCCTCTATATATAGAGATTTGTTTTTCAGGTTTTCCTCATTTCTCTTTGAAGTTTTGGCATATGAAAAAGAAAAAGAAAGTTATGCTACTCCCATTGGAGCCTCAACGGCTCGTGGCCTGGATAATGTCCGTAGTTTTTTGATAGGAAGTGGGTCTCTCCTCCACGTCGTACTTCCTATCACGAAAACTATGACGTTGGTTGGCGTTATACTGCCTCTTGTGTTTCTAACGTTCTTTCTCAGTGAGATTTGACACCAGATATTGTGAGTGGCTATTTTTCGCTTCTATGGCTTGGGTGGTCTCTTATCTCCTAGGGATCACCTTTGTTAGGAGCTTAGGTTAATAAATTTATCAAGAAAGAATTTTTATAAAAAAAAAGGGTTGTTCTAAAAGGATGTTAAAATTGTAGAAATTTAATAAAAGTAAAGAATCCATCTTAAAACAATAAAGAGGAATGGGTTGGGATTCAATGTTCTTCAAACTTCTAACAAATTTATTAGTTAAAAGCAAAGTTGATTCAAAACAATTGACGCATGCATAAGATATCTTGCTCCAATTCCTTGGAGACAAAATCTAGACTAATAACATAAAAACACAATTCCTTAGATTAATCAGTTATTAGAAAGCATTAAGAGCGGGCAATTTACGCAATCATCACCTAATACATATCCCTATGGGTTACAAAGATGAAATTAAGTTCTCATATCCCTATGGTTAAATTTATATATATTATTTTCTTTTGCCGATAAAAACAAAAGTCACTTAATCCTTAGACAATGCTTAGGAATAAGAAGGATGCTAAAGGATTCCCTTGTCTCAGTACACATCCTAAACCTCTTTGTTGGGCTACCATTTACTAATATAGAGATCTAGGCAAATTCTAGGGAGGACCTTATCCTTTTTCTCCATCTCATAATAAAACCCATTCTTTCCGACATGTAGTCTAGGATATCCAAGCTAAGCAAAATGAAGCATAGGCTTTTTGGAAGTCAACTTTGAAAATTGGGCAACACTTTTAAACTTCTTCACAAATTACACTACCTTATTTGTTATGACTAACTCATCCAACATATTTCTCTCACCCAGGAAAGCTTATTGATTCTTAAGAAAAATGGATTTAACCACTAATATCAACATTGATGGTATATTGTGTACAGAGGAAACTGTATCATGCATGCATATGACATGGGGGTACAACTTCAAATTTGGTGTATGCGTTTTTCATAGGCAAACCTAGAAAAATGTGAGAATGCAATGTAGAACCAAGATACCTTGAACCATTTATCATAGATATAAGGAAAAAAGGAGAGGCTCACAACCATATGTACAATATATTGAACTGTTATCGAAGATTTTAAACTGAGACTTATTTGCTATACTACAAAGCAACATCAAGGTTTGTCATCACCAAAATTGCATTAAACCGTGATTGTAGTAATGACTGCATATCCTATATCACATTTAAGTGTATTTAATATAAAGCATTTATCTATAACTACAAAGTGAATGCAATTTGAAACCTTGCCAACATCTCTTTTCTCATCCCAAAAAAAATCTGGTTCTACAAAGAGAATGCAAAAAAAAAAAAAAAAAAAAAACTCAATAAATCAGAAATACAATAGACAAGAAAAAAGTACAGTGCCTCTTGCCAATGAAGTGATGATACTATCAGTACTGGCACACTAGACTGCAAAATGCAATAATGGTAAGTACATGGAAAAAAAAGAAGACTTATTAAGAGTAGCTTGAAAGAAAGTCAAAACAATTAAAGGATGAGAATGAGGTGCAAGAAGTCTTGAAGACACTAGAGGTACCAAAAAAAGTGTACAAAAAAAGGTCCACTACTTACTGCTTGTAGTCACAGCAACAAAAACTACAACAACATAGTAGGTAGATCTTGTGTGGGGTGGGGAAAGAAGAAACAAAAAGAAAACCAAACCCAATTCTCCTAATTACATGAGTGTAATAGGTAAATACACAAACTAAAAAACAGATCCAACACCCCAAGTCCCATGGTAATAGACGTCATACAATAGAGAAAAACAATTTCATACCCCAAACAAAACTAACACCAGCAAAACTGCAGGCCTTCATCTTCATGTTTGTTCACTGGCCCCATCCCATCACGTACTTAGCAATTTAAAGCAGTGATATTTTAATTACTTTTGTTTATGAGTAAAAAATGTAAAGTTGGTTGTAGTGAGCTTCTCCCAGACACCCTTCAACAAAGGCTCACGTATTCTTAGCTTTAGTATCTCTGTCAACCGCAACTGGAGTTTCCTAAAATTTTCACCGTAAAATTCAAAAACATTTTTTTGCACTTTAGCAAACATATACTAAAATCATATGCAAACATGGAACCTAGTTATCATGATGAAGTTCTAACTTTGATAGGATAACTACACTAAAAAAGACCTAATTAAATGCACCTAAGTTTTTGTCGCTAATGTTTAGCAACTAAGAAAAGTGGTCGCTAAACTTTTTTACTGAGTTGCTAAATAATCAATGACCGAATTAGCAACAAAAAATGGTTAGCAACCAGCAACCTTGCTTATTTGGTAGGTAAATCAATCTTTTCTAGTGACGCGTGAGCAAAGCTTTAAGTAACAACCTCTTAGCTTGAACTCAAATGGGTGCAAGTGTAATGAGGTTGGAGTTGCCCTATTATTCCCAATACTATATATTTTGCTTATTATAAAAAGGAAAATGATATTTAGTGCCCTAAAGGCACTATATAAGAAGCCAAATGTAGTAATAAGATATTGGAATGTGTAGTTTTTTGTATTCCCGAGAGACGGAACAATGTGCTCTTATGATTATTTTTCTAATTCTAGTAACTTTAACTAGTGCCCTTAGGGCACTATATATCAAGACTCTTATAAAATTAACGAACCATTTCTTAATGATCATGGAACCAATATTTTATTATAACTTTTTCAAAAAGAAAATAGAAAGGGAAATTGAAAGAGTAAATGAGATTTACACCGTAATTTACTCTTTCATGAAAGCATGATATCGCTTTGATTACATGATACTAAACATTGTTATTGATAAAATGTAATAGAGAAATTGAGAGAAAATCAAGAAATTCGAAATCCATTGAATGAAAAAGTTTGATTACAATAACTATTCAATCTTATCTACTAGTAACAAATTATGTAATTAACTACTCTTTCTTAAATAGTAGTAAATAAGTAACTCAACAGGTTGTTCTAGTAGCTATGGAATAAAGCTTTATGGCAACTATAGTTCAAAAGCTTTTTGCTTATAGAACAAATAATACACAATACAATTTTATAAGAATTTTCTTAAAGTAGTAGGAAGAAAACATTAAACATGCATGTAATTACATTGATCTACAATGATAATACTCAAATTTCAATTGGAGTATACTTACCTTAGCTAGCATCTCTTTACTTCCATCATCAGCATGCGTTTCCTGAAAATTTTTGTAGTAGAAGTTGAAATTTGGTTATTATGTATCTTAAAACACTAAAATTTTGTACAATTAGAATAATAAAAATTTTCTAAAAACTTCAAAATAAAACTTAAAATGTTGTGTTTGATATGAAAAACGATGTCAAAATTGGTATATTGACTTCAAATATATATGTTGCTTTATATAAGCTTTAACAATCATATAAGTTAAATAGTGATGAATTAATAAAATTGCATACTCAAATAATATATATGCCGAATTTTCCAACCAGAGATATGCATACTCAATTATGTGTTTACATTATTTTTTGAGCTTGCAACAAACAATTTCAAAACAAATAGGAGTACTAAATTCTTAAGTTTTATTAAAATGTTATGTAATAGGATATTTTACAAATTTTTATGAGACTATACTAGAACTAAAAATAGACATACCTTCACTTCAATCAACACTTCTTTTTCTCCTGCATTGGAAAGCACATCCTGAAACTTTTTTCGGTTAATCTTGAAATAGGATACTGCTCTTTTATTATCAAATTTATTAATGAATTATAAGAGGTATTTTATTTGGTATACAAAAAATATGGAGTAAAAGATTAAGTTCTAAAAGCTAGACAAGCGATTCAAAAATAGCATATTTCTAATTGAATATTTATATCAATAGCAAGCATTTTCCAAAAATTTAGATAGTAAAACTTTAAAACAAGTTTGTCATGAAAAACCTCATATATTTGAAAAACAATTATATTAACTTCAAATTAGTTCTTTTTTTTAGTTTAGCAAGCATCATTAAATAATCCATTTAGAGACCAACAAATTTGGTCGTTAAATTTGTTTATTCCATTGTTAAATATGGTTACTAACCAAAATTGCTAAAGACACATTGTTTAACTACCAAAATTCTTACTTATCCGATCATTAAATCATTTTCTATTAATTTTTTTGGTGCCACGTACTAGAGTTTTGAAATAAAGCTCAAAGTTGCATGTTGAATAGTGATGAAAAAGTTGAAATTTCAAAATATTCATACTCATTTTACTGCCTACTCAATTGTTTACCGGCAAGCATATTTCCTAAACAACTAAATATTATTGTCAATTACTTATAACGATTTTGTTGTCAAGTTAGACTTTGTTGGTAAAGACTTTTATTGGCGATCACAATTCTTTAATATAAGCCTATAATATCTATGCTAACACATAAACATTCCATTACTAACGAGTAAATATGTTAGTATAAATACTTCATATATACTATCTCCTAGACTAGCATAAGCTAAGTTGTATGCTAACATTATAGGAATAATTTTGAATAGAAAAGAATAGCACTCTAAACTAGGGTGATTTTCTTAAAATATATATCATTAATTTGAACAGAACATAAACTTCAAACTATGTATACTTACTTCTTTCCCACTTCTTTACAATATTGAAGTTCTAAATATTTTAAAAATAAAGTATGCTTACCTTGATATCATTGTTGGTAGTGCTTTTGACTTCCTTTTTCCCTGGTTTGCGTTTACTACCGGGACGAACTCCTTCCATTTGAAATCGTTCGACATCTTTGAGAGATTGGCACATCAATCCTTCAACCCTGTGAAAGTAGAACTGCAAACAAAAATTTTCAATTGTAATTACTCATAAGGTCAACGAATAAGCATAAGTTATACTAGTTTGTGTTTGAAAGTTTTGTTTTGTTTTTCATCGGTTTTTTTTAACTCGATACCTCTACATGTATAGTTGTGAATGTGACTATTGGTAAAAGGTGATGGTATACATTAAATTACCTTTTTTAGAGTAGTGCCTCTAAAACTCAAACACCTGACATTTTAACTAAACACCATGAGTTAGTTAAATTTCTAGGTTGGAAAGAAGGAAAAAGAATTAGGGGGTGCAATTTCTCCTATGGTAAAATGTTGGAGAATTTCTTAAATGTGGGTGGCATCGCTTTGGTGCGATGTTAATTATGTAACATGATTTCAATACAGATAGAAGAGATAAATTGAGAGAAAACTATTGCGTTGCTATTAGACCTGAAACAACTTAAAATCTTTTAAAATTGCTTTAACAAAAGTGACATTTTCCCGATAATTATGGCATAAGAATATGGTACTATCTGCAAATTGAATATGAGTGATTGTGTTCTCCTCTTGCCCAATTTAAACTCCGAGAATAGACCCTTTGGTGATGCTGATCTAATTAACCAACTTAATCCTTCAACAATAGGTTAGGAATAAGGACACTAGAGAATCCCCTTGTCTCGGTTCTCTACACATCCTAAACCTCTTTGTTGGGCTACCATTAACTAATATAGAGACATAGAGATATAGGCAAATTCTAAGCAGGACCTTATCCTTTTTATCCATCTCATATTAAAACTCATTCTTTCCAACATGTAGTCTAGGATATCCAAGCAAACTGAAGCATAGGCCTTTTGGAAGTCAACTTTTAAAACTAGGCAACACTTCTTAAACTTTTTCACAAAATCAACTACCTTATTTGCTATGACTAGCTCATCCAACATATTTCTCTCACCTAGCAAACCTTGCAGATTTTTAAGAATGTTGTAGTTAATGACTTTACTAAGCATATTAGAGAGGATTTTGGAGATGATCTTGTATGTAAAACAAACGAGAGATATTGGCTTAAACTCACTTAGACTTTTGGGATTATTATTCTTAGGGATGATTACCATAAAAGAGGAGTTGTCAAATCATTAAAAATATTATTTTTGTGCATTTGCAACAATTTTGGCAAATGTTGTATAAAGACCGTGTTGATAAAAAAAAATGTATTTTTGTTTTTGCAAATGTAGTATAAGGACTTTTTTTTTAAACATCAATTATTGTTTAGTGCCTCTTGGTATTTTCCCATTTTACCAAAATTCTTGTACCATTCTACAAAAACCATGTATGGTCAAACTATTTTAATGAAGCCAAATTTATATCTATCAGGTCCTAAACTTTTGTTTCCCTCGCATTTCCAAACGGCATCCCTTATTTCCCCTTCTCCGAAAAGGTGTAGTAAGAACTAAGAAATGTATTATCCTCCTCATTAATTTGATTAAAACTAATCCCAACAAGCCTAGGCGTTTCCCATGATTGCTCACTAAATATCCTTTTATTTCGAAAAAGGATTTGATTGCTTGTTTTACTAGAGGAGGATTCTCATTCTAGGAGCCATCTATAATTAGGGAAATCGTCTATTAGTAAAACCTAATATTAATAAATATATTGTGTCACCATAAATAATAAGCTTTGGAAGGTTAAATAAGTTTGCATAGAAAGCATATGGGTTGATATATGGTGGAAGTCCCCAAAAAGTATATTCAATTAGCAGTGAGAGTTAATCGATGAAAGAAAGAAAAGCAATGAAATCTTTTGCGTTGAGGAACTATATAAAGAATAAATGGGTGTATGTACAAACCATGAAGAACTCAATAAGTATATATGTTTTGGATTCTAATAATGTCATGAATCTGGTTAGGAGAGCAATGTTTGCTCGAACCCATATGGATATAGTCTTTCTTATTAAAAAAATATGTTAGAGTAATGAAACGAAGTTGCAACTTCATAGGTCAAATCCATATGAGAACAATTTTATTTGGCTTTTTAAAAAAACTACATGAGTTCCATTTGAGTAACTGAAAACATATTGAAGAGAACCCCAATATTTAGAATATTGTAGAGAAAACAATGGTAAACCCCCATTAGAAAACAAAACAACTAGCAGTTGTGTTAATATCTTGACCGTAAACACTTATATAGTTTATACCCTTTGTACATCTATAGACTTCATTATTTATCAATAATAAAATACTTTGGCACACAATAAAACACGAAAATTAATTAGGAAGAAATGACATATACATTAAATGATGATCTTTTCAATTTGATAACATACCATGTCAACCCTTCCACCATTAGGTCTCGGTTTTGGTATCACTTTCCATGTTTCATTAAGATCAGCAGATAAAATAATTCCTTTGATGCGGCTATCTTTTTTTCCTTGATGAGCTTGAAGGAAAGTTCCCAATTGCAATTCCAGGCTAATAACACCAGAAACTTATGTCAAATGCATATATATTGTAGAAACTATTGAGATAAACATTGCTTTGGTCATCAAAAAGTGTGTCATCAACCTAATCTTAAAAATTTCCGGTTAGTTTTTTAGTTCTTGAAATACTAAAAATATCATCAATTAATGTCTTTAGTGGATCAAAATTAGTGAATTTTTAATATTTGGAATTGGAGACAAAAATATTTGTGACTAAAATCTCATTTTGGTCCTTTAAAGATGCTTATATTACCAGCTTAGTTCTCAATAGATTGAGTTGGTTCTCCATCAATCTTTTGAGAACAAAAATAGTGACAAAAATCATTCAAATATCAAATTGGTAACACAAACATCTTACGATAAACCAAAAAACATTTTTCTTTAAAGTATTAATCAAAGAACAAAAAACATAAAGTAGGGAGAAATATCATGAAATGAGAATATATATAGAGTTAATCTATTCAATAGAACAATTGAAGTATCATACACCAAACAATTAAGATTTCTGTTTTGAAAGCAAACACTACTACAAAGTTGCAAAATAGCAGCGCAAAATTAGCGGGGGCCACGACTCTGTCGCAATTTGCGACGGCCAGACCATCGCTACAGCGTCGTAACAGGGAGGTTGAGTGAAGAGTAGCATTTTGCGGCGGCCTAGCCGCCGCTAAAATTTGCGGCGGCTAAAGCCGTCGCTAACGTAAGGAAGAAGAAAAAAAAAGAGTAGTTAGCGGCGGCCAAACTGCCGCTACCATGGAGAAGGAAAAAAAATGAATTTGCAGCGGCAGAGCCGCCGCTAAAATTAAAAAAAAAAGACCGGGTAACTAGCGGCGGATTTGAAAAAATAAAGCAATTTTAATAATTTGCGGCGGCCTTTTGAGGGGTTGTGGCCGCCGCTACTAATTTTAAAATGGTCAGCTCTTAATTCTCTCTCACTTATCCCTTCATTTCAAAACAAAAATATCTCTTCCTCTCCTCTTCTCAAACTCGCCGCGCCCACCCCCTTTGGAGGCCAGATTTCCGGCCACCACCACCATATTTCGGCAACCACCACTCACCTCCGGTGACCTCCACAAGCTACTCCTTCCATTGAAGCTCAAAAATCTCATCTTCCCTCTCCGGTAAGTGGCGCACTCTCTCCCTCTCTTGTCTCCCTTGTTATTTGGCCGCCCCCACATGGTGGCACCGCCACTGTTGTGGTGCCACGACCACCATAGATGGTGGGTCTACCATTGATGGTGGCTCAAACTTTTGTTTTTTTTGAAAAATTAAATTATTTTATCTCATTTTTCTATTTGAAAATTATAAGTTTTAAAATGTTTAGGATGAAATTGTGTATTTGTATAATTTTTTTATTTTTTCAGTTTATATTTTGTTAGATTTTTTTTAATATTTAGGAATAATTATAGTATGTTTAGTGTTTAGGATTATTATGGCTTATGTTAGATATTGTAGTATTTTGGATTAATTAATGATAATATATGAAAATTTGGATTAATTATGGATTATGTAAGATATTTTATATTGTAGTATTTTGTAATATTTAGGATTAATTTATTACAATATATGAAATTTTGGATTAATTATGACTTATGTTAGATATTTAGGAGTAATTAGGGTATGTATGTTTAGTTTATTGAATTCATTATGGCTTATATATGTAAGATATTTTATATTGTAGTATTTTGAATGCTTATGGATTAAATTTAATTAAGTGTTACAAACTAATTAGAATGTTTGAATTAGACGTGTGTAATAGAATCTAAAATTTGCATTTAAACAAGAAAAGTTTGAATTAGAATTGCATAATTTTGAAGTGAATATGGATAAAAAATGTTATTGAAATATTATTGACTATGTTATAGTTTTCGATGATAATTAACTTAGATTGAATGTTTATGGCATAATTTAAATTACTTGAGAACAAGATATTGTTTTTTTAGTTGCTTGAGAACATGTTGTTTTAAATTACTTGATGATTAACTTAGATTGAGTATGTTAAATATGTTTAGTACGTGAACAAGATATTGTTGTTTAAGTTACTTGAGAACATATTGTTGTTTTAATTAATCACTTCATAAGCTATTATTGCTTTGAATTCGAATGAAATTGAATTGAGACAAATTTGGTTTGACTACAGATTTTGATTTTCAGGCTTGACCTTGGAGCTTGGAGCTTACGGTTTTGGAGTTTGAGGTAATTTTAGTGTATGTTATATGTAGGAACTAGCTAGAATATATTTGTTCACATGTTGTTAGGAATTGTATGTTGTTTGTTAGTGGATAGGGGAGACCCTGATGAAAAATTTGAGTACTAGGGTGCTGGTTTTAATTGTTTTTAATGTTGGTGCATGTGTTGTTTGTTAGTGGATAGGTGAGACCCTGATGAAAATACTGGAGTATCAGGGTGCTGGTTTATGTTGTTTTGAATTTTCTATGTTTTTTAAATTGGGAAATGTCCAAATATTAGATGTTATGCTGCCCAAATTTTTGTAAGTTTGGTTAAAATTGTGCATTGTCATATACTTAATGCAGAACATGGATCGTAGTTGGATGTATGATAGGGTTGACATTCCTAGAAGAGAATTAAGAGCTGAATTTATTCATGGTGTAAAAGAGTTTGTAAAGCAGACTAAAAAATCTCCTTACTATATATCTGAAGGGGGGATAAGATGTCCATGTGTGAAGTGTAGGAACATGAAAATTTTAGGAGAGGCTGACGTTAGGCTGCACTTGTACAAACACGGTTTTAAGGCGGGATATTGGATTTGGACTGAACACGGTGAACAGAGGCCAGAAGAACCGGATTGTGTTGGTGAGTCAAGCAATCACGATTGGGCTGATGATGATAATCAATTTGAGATGATGGATCATATGGTAACTGATGCATTATTTAGGCCAATTGTTTACGATACTCCACATATTATAGATGAGACAGTGAATGAGGAACAATTTCCGAATGCAGAATGTCAAAGGTTTTATGATATGTTGATAGCAGCTAACCAACCAATATACAAAGGGTGTTCTGAATCTATGTTATATGTTTCAGTCAAACTATTGGCAGCTAGGTCTAACTGGCACATTCCTCAAAAGTGTGTAGATTATTTTGCACAATTACTTATGGCCGTTTCACCTTCAACAAATAATATACCAAAGAATTGTTATGAAGCAACAAGGTTGGCTGGTAAATTAGGATTGAAGGTTGAGATGATCGATTGTTGTGCGGATGGCTGCATGCTATTCTACAAGGAAGATAGTAATTTGAATGCTTGCAAATTTTGTAACAAGTTGTGGTTTGCACCTAAAAGGGACGGGGTGGGTAATTATAAAAATGTACCAGTTAAGAGAATGTTTTACTTTCCAATCACTTCTAGGTTGCAACGACTATATGCTTCAGCAAAGATTGCGAGTCATATGAGATGGCATCATCAAAATAAAAGTGTTGACGGTGTTCTCTGCCATCCATCAGATGGGGAAGCATGGAAGCACTTCAATCAATGTTATCCTACTTTTGCCGATGAGCCAAGGAATGTTAGACTCGGTTTATGTGCGGATGGGTTTACACCTTACACTCAAGCTTCTGCACATCCATATTCTTGTTGGCCTGTAATGGTTGTACCTTACAATCTTCCTCCAGAAATGTGCATGACCAAACCTTACATGTTTTTAACTTGTCTCATTCCTGGTCCAAGGAACCCCACTGTAAAGATTGATCTGTACTTGCAAACATTAATTGATGAGCTTCAACAATTGTGGTATCAGGGTGCATTGACATATGATATATCCACGAAGCAAAATTTTATAATGAGAGCTTGTTTAATATGGACAATTAATGATTTTCCTACATACGGGATGTTATCTGGTTGGAGCACACAAGTTGACGATCTGACTCTTGATGGCTCACAATAGGCAGATAGAGACTTTATGCTCTCGGCTTGGGCCGAAACTGTTGAAGGAAAGAATCGTGGCCGTCTTTATGGCGTTGGAGATATGGCATCTCATTTTTCACGTAGGGGAGGATCCAACTTCTACTCTTCCCAAACTTGTAAGGCGACTCTGGCGGATCGAGCTCGCAAAACACTGCGGAGTGTTTGCGACTTCAGGAGAAGATAGATCAGTTACAACGTGTTCATGAAGAGGAGTTACGTAAAGTCCATGAGGATTTGACGCTAGAGATGCAACGAAACATGGACATGATGATGCAGCGTATCGTGGAGTCTCGTTCTGTGTTACATAACGAGGAACCATCCAGACCACGTCATCCTCATCCAGATTATGATGACAAGAATGATGACCAGGATGTCATCGATCATCCTACAGTCCAGCCTTCTCGCCGTCGTCGATCTTAGTTGATGTTATTATCTTGTCGATGTCTGAACACTTTATTTATACTTCTGCTGCATGTTTTTTATTTTATTTACTTTCATGCTATTAACATTGTTATGTATTAATACTTTATTTTGTTGAAACATTTTATTTGTGTTGGATTTGTTTAAATATGAATTTATATATCTTTGTTGTTTTTTATGGATTTTTTATAGCTTTATTATTAATCTGTTAAATATCCAGGTTTTTTTTGTGAAAATTATATTAAAAATAAAAAATTTAAAAATCCAGTAAAATTTGCGGGGGCTATGGCCCTCGCTAATATGTGCGGCCTTTTGCGGGGGCTCTGGCCCTCACTAATTTAGCGGGAGCTCCGGCCCTCGCTAGGGCTCTGGGACTCGCTAATATACACGGGTTTTTATGGCGCGAAGCAGTTTGCGGGGGCTTTGGCCCTTGCTAAATTAGCGGGGGCTTTGGCCCTCGCTAAATTAGCGGGAGCAGTTCCATCAGGTTTCTGGTTCTATTTTGCTGCGGTTTTAGCGAAGGCTTAGCACCCGCTAATTAGCAAAGGCTTGGTGGCCACCGCTAATTTTTAGCATCGCGGTGTTTAACAACGGCTCGATAGCTGTCGCATGGCCGCCGCTAATTGTTAATTAGCGTGGGCTTTTGCCTCGTTAGCGAAGGCTTTGGCCCCCGCTAAAATCTGTTTTTCTTGTAGTGAAATGAGAAAATAAAATTCTACGTGGTTGGGGAAACTTTGAACTTTACCACTATCCACAAGTTTTATAAAATTGAGTGTGCATTAGCGATGGGCAAGTCCAATGAAGATATAGTTTTCTCGAAACCTTCATGCTATGTTAGACATACAACAAACAAGTGAATACAAAATTATGCATAAATATATAAAATTTAAGAAGCATATAAGTTCTTAAGTCCCAAAAGGATTTTTTTGTAATGACAAACAAGAGTAAAGTGATCTTGTCAATAAAAAAAACTCAATATGTAATAACTCATTATTTTAAAAAAATATCAAGTACACTCTATGGTGAGATGAACTCCTCAGAATTAGCAGAGAGAACAACAATAGGGAAACAAGGAGAATTTTTGAACAATTAGAAAATTCTTTTTTGTCCTTATAATCAACACTCTAAAATAACATAGTATTTCTAATAAGTACAGAAAATAATTATTTTAATGGTTCAACAATTCTTCTTGTTTCCTTGGTGTCCTTCTCTTTGCTAAATGTGAGGAGTTGATTTCACTATAGAGTGTACTTGATATTTTTGTTAAATAAAGCGTTATTATATATTGAGTTTTTTTCATTGACAAGATCACTTTACTCTTGTTTGTCTTTGAATAAATCCTTTTGGGACTTAAGGACACATATGCATCTTAAATTTTATATATTTATGCATGATTTTGCTATTTCCTTGTTTGTTATATGTGTAACATAGCATGAAGATTCCGAGAAAACTATATCTGCGTTGGACTTCCCCATCACTAATGCAAACCCAATTTTAATTTAATCAAACTTGGGGACAGTGATGAATTTCAAAGTTTCCCCGAGTAGTTAGAATTATTTTTTTCTCATTTGATTTCAAAACAGAAATCCTAATTTTTTAATCTATGATAATTCAATTATTTTATTGAATACATCAATTGTATATATATTCTCCTTTCATGATATTTCTCCCTAGTTTATGTTTTTTTAGTTTGTTTATTACTTTAAAGAAAAATGTTATTTGGGTCATCTAAAGATACTTGCGTTACCAATTTAATATTTGAAATATTTCTGTCAATATTTTGGTTCTCAAAAGATTGACGGAAAACCAACTCAATCTATATAGAACTAAGGCGGTAATATACAACAACTAAAAATAGGGGTTACTTAGCAACACTAGAAAAAAAAAAGGAGAATTGTTGAACCATTAGAAAAATTCTTTTCTGTCCTTATTAGAAATATTTTGTTATTTTCTAGTGTTGCTAAGTAGTCTCTTTTTTTAGTTGTGGTGTATTACTAGATTAGTTCTCAATAGATTGAGTTGGTTCTCCTTCAATCTTTTAAATAACAAAAATAGTGACAAAAATCTTTCAAATATCAAATTGGTAACATAAACATCTTCAGATAACCCAAATAAAATTTCTCTTTAAAGTATTAATCAAACTAAAAAAAACATAAAGTAGGGAGAAGAATCATGAAATAAGAATATATATATATATAATATAATTGATGTATTTAATAGAGCAATTGAAGTATCATAGACCAAACAATTAGGATTTCTAATTTGAAATCAAATGAGAAAAAAAGTTCTACCTACTTGAGAAAACTTAGAACTTCATGACTGTCCACAAGTTTATATAAAATTATGTTTGCATTTGTGATGGGCAAATGCAACGCAGATATAGTTGACTCGTAATCTTCATGCTATGTTAGACATACCACAAACAAGCTAATAGCATATTTATGCATAAAAAGGTAAAATTTAAGATGCATATATGTCCTTTGATCCCAAAAGGATTTGTTTTGAAGACAAACAAGAGTAAAGTGATCTTATTAATGAAAAAAAAAACTCAATATTCTATAACGCATTAATTAACAAAAATATCAAGTACACTCTATAGTGAGATCAACTCCTCAGACTTAGAAGAGAGAAGAACAAGGAAACAAGGAGAATTGTTGAATCATTAGAACTGCTCAAGTTTGTATTTCCAACTTCAGTATAGGTGAGCTTCAATGGGTTCTTGACACAGGAGCTACAGACCACATATGCCATTGCAAATATTTTTTTTATTTTTTTAAATTTTAACAAATATAAACCTGCCTAAAATTTAAACCAACAAAAAAACTAATATATAAATCCAGAAATCAAAATACAAAAGTTTCATAAAACATAACTTAAATATAAAATAGATCCATAACATATGTAAATTCATAAATCAAAATTGAAAAGTTTCATAGATCCAAAATCAGCATCGCTATACTGCATCATACTGACTTTTATATCTAGGAATTATTATTATTGTTATATTTCTAATGCTTCTTTGATAAATTGGAGTGGGGTATGTTGTGAAATTCATTTCTAGTGAAATAACTTCATATCATGCACAAGTTCATATAATTAATGTTAAAGGTTTGCATTGTTCAACTTATTTGACCATTGAAAGGTTTGCAGTTGGATCGACAAGGTCATATATGACCTCTGCTGCCTACAAATGAATATATTAAAAGCCATAAACATAAGCTCTCAAGAGCATGATGCATGCAGATAATACCAACTATTCTTCAGACAAGTATTGACTCAAATACATATCCAACTAAACAATATACTTAAAGGAAAAGCAAACTTATAGAATTGTAGTAACTAAACAAGATAGAGATGAAATGTTTTCTTTATAGACTTTATAAGTTTGATATTTTTCTTTCTCAACTAAATATCATATCTACGGAAAGCTACATTTTTCAATGTAAATTATGCAAGAAACCATTCCAATGGAATATGGGACTATGCTGTGAAAATGCAATAAACATTACAAGTATCATGTAACTCCTAGCAACTTCCGAAAGCCCTTAGATAAATCGAATTCCAAAGAAATAATGGGAAAAGGGAGCCAAAAATAAATATAACAATAATACTAATAACAATAACAAAGAGAAGGAGGAAAGAAAACATTATGGACAGAGCTGAACAAATATTTAGCAAAGATAAATAATAAGAGCTAGAGAGTATATAAGTCCTCATCATCTATTATTACCTTTATTATTTGTATTTCTACTTACAATATAAATCATGTATTTGACATTGTCTTTCACCCTAATATATATACTAGCATATGACAGTTTCATCATAATCAACCCAAACAACTATATATTTTGCATATCCTTGCTCTTTCTTGAACAACATGCTGCTCATATATGCCATAGTAATCGTCATCACTATTTTTTTCTGATATGATAAAAAGAAAAAGGAAAGTAAAAAAGTCATAATCTAACATAAAACATCAAAATCTCAAATAGTCAATAACCTATATCCCACAAACCTCACGTGTCCCACTCCCCTAAACCCTTTAATGCTTGACAAGCTATATCAATTCGAGATTGGTAATATTTCTAAAACAATCTAATATCCCTTTTAATTCAAATTAAATAATGAAGGGCAATAATTTATAATTTTTTTTGCCTTTTTCGGTTCAATACTGATAGAGGGATATTTAGCACTCTTCTACAAGAACGAATAATTAGATCAAAATTCTTGAACGCAATCTCCCAAAGACTTTGATCCCCAATTGAATTATTTTCGACATTGAAAAAAATATAATTTTAATTTGATTTATTATTGACTAATTAAGATAAATATCCCTCTAATTCAACGAATCAAACCCATAGTACCATTAACCTATCAACTGCCCAAAAAGAAATAAATGAACTGCAATTAAAGACTCACACAATGTAGATCTGCTTCAGTAATCAGAGGGCGCGAGCAGCATGTAAACAATGGCATGGCGATGAAAGGGACGGTGCGGTGGGAAGGAGGATATTGCATTTTGTAAAGAAATGAAAAACTGCTTTGATTATTCAATAGAAGAGAGGGATATATATACAAGAGCAAAACCTTAACCCTTATCACCGACTTGGACGCGGATCAAAACGCGCTATCCAGGCCCGGTAGCAAACAAGCCCAAAGAAACCCAAAAAACTAATAAAAGGAAAGCATAGGAAAAAATAATACAGGCCCAATAAAAAAAGAACTAAAAAAACAAAGGCTTTAATACCCTCCCTCAAGCTGGAATAGATGTTGTTCATTCCCAGCTTGGTGAGTAGATGAGAGAATGCAGCAGGCTCCAATGCTTTCGTGAATATGTCAGCAATTTGGTCATGAGTGTTGACAAGGAGCAGAGTGCGGAGACCTTTTTCAAGCTTTTCTCGAGTGACGTGGCAGTCGATCTTGACATGTTTGGTGCGCTTATGAAACACGGCATTGCGAGCAATGTGCATGGCCGAATCATTATCGTAGAAGAGAAGGTCAGGTTTTCTGAATTGAATTCTGAGATCTTCAAGAAGGTAGGTTTGCCACTGGATTTCACATGTGGTGGACGTCATAGCACGGTATTCCGCCTCTGAGGATGAGCGGGATATGGTACTCTGCTTTTTGTATATATATAATAAGTATATACAGTAACAAATATACTAGACTCATAGTATTGGAAAAATTAATGGCATATAAGTTTTTCTAATAATAATTAATATGTTATTGTATTATATTGTTATAACAAACAAGATAGCGGGAAGCAACAAAACATTATCTTCGTTATATTTAGTTTTAGTTTTAGCTAATAATATGTTGGAATTTCAAGCTAACCAACTCATGTATCATGCTCCTCTTTTTCTGGGTTCAATTTGTATTACTTTTTATTACGCAAACAACTCAGCTTCTAGTACATTAATATATTTTGATCAATGAAAAGTATGAGCATATAGATAAGTAAAAAACTACAGAGTTGTCTTCTTAGTGGTATTTTTTCTGGACATAGTTTGCGATGCTCTAGTGTCTCAAACTCGAGTGCACGAGTTTTGAGTCACCTTTGTGTTAACCTTGGGGAGCAAATTCCGAGATCGGATTATACCACGGCACAACATCTTCTACTCCTAATTTCTAACAATCTGAAAGCGAATTACTTGGAGTTGAATGTTGTTAAATGTCCTCAAATGCGTGTTTGAGTTCCTGGAAGATAACAATGTCCAAAATTGATTCTGAAGCTTAACTCCCACGCCTCTTCATTCCTATAACTTTCTCTCCCTTCACGAATGGAAGGAGCTTGAATTCATTCACAGTTGAAAAACTCCCCTAGCTTCGCTTCCAACCTCTCACGGATGGGAATAAAAGGGAGGATGAAGTGATAAGAATTTATGGCAATGAGATAGGAGAGATTGGTTGACTGTTTCACTTCTTGGATGGTGAGCCAACATCAATTACGCCCATGAGGTGAAATGAGTTGCTAGACCAGGAGTTTATTAAGGGGCTTTTTGGTTTGTATTTTCATTTTTTGTTTTCAGTATGTTTTCTGTTTTCTGTTTTCTGAAATTTTAGAAAGGAAAAACTGAAAATACTGAAAACAGAAATTTTCTTTGTTACCTAAATCATGGAACACCAAGATCACCTACTCTCTTCGTCAAACAAATGAAGTAGCTGATAGAAGAGTGAGCGTTCTGTGTTGGTCTAATCGCGGTTAAAGCTACGAAATTGGGCTGTCGGTAACTTGCATCAAACACACAGGCACGGACTCAGTACACATTCATTGGTTTTAAAGGTAAAGTAAAACTCATCCATAAATTTAGTGTAGCCTTATCGAGCAGCTATGAATGCTTTTAGTCCTTATTATACTTGAGATATTTAAAAGCTAAAGTAGAATAACATGTTTTGTGGGTTTGTTGACTAGTGTAATAATTGAAAGTGAAAACAGCATATAATTTCGTTTGAATCTGTTGAACTTATATATACTTAATGAGTTACTCAATAATCTTAAACTTGTTACTGTGAGAAACTGGTTTCTTCACTAACAAAGTATAAAAATATGGTTTCCGTATTACATGATGAATTGACGTCAAATATGAGTTCTACCTTCGTTAAATTTCTTGCTAGTAGAATGACATAAGATCTTTCTCTTCTATAAAATTCATCACCTTGCTTATTTATAAAAGAGATGCTCATATGCAGAAGCCAATATATTTAAAAGTGTTATTTTCATAATAGAGTGTTACCTTTCTAACCCTATATATCCGAAAGTCCTTAGAGGTGTGTTTAGAGTTTCCCATCAAGTAGGTAACTTATTTATTTGATAAAAGAGAGAGATAAAGTTGTTTATAGAAGAAAGAATAATTTAAAATATTCTATTTTTGTAAAAGTTGTAAGAGAGACACAGGATTTGTTTGAAACCGTTTTGATTTTTAGTTTTTTAGAATTGTATTATAAAATAGTTCTCAGATACAGTTTTAAAAAAAATTATAAGAGTTTTTAATACAAATTTGTATGTAAACTCATAAAACTAAAAACTGAAAACAGAAGCAAGTTTTAAATGTTTTTAAATTTTAGTTTTTAAATATTGGAAAAACAAAAACTGTTCTAGAAAACTGTTTTAAAAAACTCGTCTGTCAAACGAGTTTTTTAGTTTTTTTGTTTTTAAAAACATAAGGAAATCAAACAAGCCCACAGTGTGCAACAAGGTCCAAGATGGTGTTCTTCATCTGATGCCTATATCCAGTGAGTATCAAACTGCTGATCATCTCACCAAACTTTTGTGTGCTCCAACGTTTCTGCGACTTAAGGATATGCTTGGATTGAAAGACATATTCACTCCAAGCTTACGGGGATATCAGCAATTATTGAATAAAAGCCTTTTTTGTTATTGGTTCCTTATTTTTAATTTTTATCTTTTCCTTTAATTGCTGTTTGGTCCCTAGCTGAGTTTCCGTTTTTGCTATTAGGATAGGTAGTTTTTTGTTAGGAAAGCTTTTCTCTTCCTTTTATCTTTTCTTTCTTATTTTTTTTCGGTTTAGAGTGTTTTCTTTAGGTAGATTTTGTATATAAATAGATGAGCAAACTAGAGCGCTAGTCTCATGTAATCTTTCTTTCACAATCAATAAAATTTATGCTTTCTTTTCTCTCAATCGCGGCTCATCAATGGCGATTTCTGGTTCATTTTTCGTCCTTATGTTCCAAAATTAACATGGTACACCGATCTTAAGTAGTAAAGAAAAAAAGTGATCTATTTTTTTAATTATAATAATTGTATGGTATCTTCTAAGGTAAGTAATCATTTTTTGTTACTTACCATACATCACTAACTATGATCTACAATTGCATGTTTTAATTTTAAAAAAAAAAAAAACCGATTACCACTATCTTTCTCCTTCTTTGAATCCACCCTCCTCCTCTCTCTCCGCTCCTTTCTTCTCCACAAGCTCCTACTGAATTTTCTTCATGAGCCCCTACAAGCCTTAGTTGCTGAAAAAAGTGATCAGTATATGAAATGATAGAGGCGGTGGGGCCTTGGGGTGGAAAGGCTTCTCTGCAACTATTAGGTGTATCATATGTCATCAATACTTTTATTGCAGCAGATTATTTTATTTAGAGTTAGTTAGTTAACATTATGCTATCCTAGTTGTCATGTTAGTTAGCTTTCTTTTCCCTCTCTGCTGCTTGTATATAAGCCTAATGTAATTCTATTTTAAGTGATTTGATCAATAAATCAATTCTTACAAATTAATGAGTCTTTTCCCTCTTCATAAGCTTTCTCTAATATGGTATCAGCCTTCTAAAAACATAATTTGGTTCATCACTCTTCTGTTTCTTCGTCTCAGATTTTTTTTTCTGATCTTGTTTGATCGACCATGACACACATGAGCCAAAATTCTAATGGAAATTCAACTCCACTTCTGTCTTCTGATCATCTTGTTAACCCGGCCAATCCACTGTTTCTTCACCCCGATGAAAGTTTGGCTACGGTGCTTGTTTCTCCGATGTTAATCGAGGCAAATTTTCAGCAATGGGAGCACGATATGATCGTAGCTCTCGAGACAAAGAACAAAGAATCCTTCATTTTTGGTACTCTTCAATGTCCACCTTTCACTGATCCCCTTCATGAAGCTTGGAGACGGTGCAACAACTCGCTCTGTGGAAACAAGGCGATTCATCCGCTGCAGAGATTCAATAATTGAAGAGGTGGACATTGATCAAGCAATAGGTGATGTGGATGGACACCGCTGCAGAGATTTGGAAGGATATTCGAGAACGATTTTCTCATGGCGATAAATTTCGAGTTACAGAACTTCAAGAACAACTCGCTCTGTGCAAACAAGGAGATTCATCCGTTTCTCAGTTATATACTCGCCTCAAGATCATGTGGAAAGAGCTACAGATGTACAGATCTATCTTGAATTGTTCCTGTGTGACACCTTGTTCATGTAGTATCTTGCTTCGAGGACTTAATGATGAATATGCTCAAGTACGTTCTCAGGTAATGTTACTTGATCCTCTGCCATCCCTTGTTAAAACATTTTCCCTTGTTCTTCAACACGAGAAAGAATTTCATATGAAATCTCCAATCCAGCACTCACAAGAGTCTATGGCATTTGTGAACTCTACTGATGAGAATACTTCTGTATCTTCTAGTTCAAAGCAGAATGTAGGTTCTAACCGTGGACGGGGTTCATATAACAAAAAGAGTGGTAGAAACAAGTTTTGTACTCATTGTAAGAAAACTAACCACACTATAGACACTTATTTCTACAAATATGGATTCCTGCTGGATACAGATCAAAGGATGAAGGCAATTCCACCACATCTCAGGCTTCAACAAGTTTAGCCGAGAAAGATTCAAATGTGGCTAATCAAGGTTCTACTTCAGATGGAAATTCATCCAAAGATCATTTTACTTTTTCCAAAGAACAATATGAAAGAATCTTGGCTCTTCTTCAGCAATCTAAAAACTCCTTACATGCTGTCAATAATACTCAAAATTCCTTTGTTAACCCGACAAGTATATCTGTTCCTTCAAGCATGTAGATTCTTGATAGTGATGCTACTTACCACATGTGTGCATTCAAAAATTCCTTTCAAACTCTCAAACAGATTTCTCCTATTTCTATTCATTTACCTGACAAATCTGTTGTTATTTCAAAATTCTCAGGATCAGTTTCAGTTGGTACATTACTTCTGCATAATGTGCTTTTTGTTCCCGAATTCAATGTTAATCTCATTTCTTTTCCTCAGTTGGCTTCTACCCTTGACTGTTTCATTCTTATATATCGTGACACTTGTTTTATTGTGCACAAAACTTCATTGAGGATGATTGGTGTAGCTAAGAAGAAGCGTGGCTTGTTTTTTCTGCAGATTTCTAATGACTTGGACAACATTAATCATTCCTTGTTTAGTTCTGTTATCCATAAACCTTCTGTTCATGTAATAAATTCTGAGAATTCCCATTTGTGGCATTTGAGATTGGGTCATGTACCAAACAAAGTTTTAAAAATCTTGTGTTCTCAACATAATGACATTTCATTTACTCATACTGATGTTTGTAATACATGTCATTATGCAAAGCAAAAACGTCTTCCTTATGCATTAAGCACTTATATAGCTTCTTCCTTTTTTGAACTTATTCATGTTGATATATGGGGACCTATTGGAATCTCTTCTTTCAAAGGACATAAATTCTTTCTTACAATTGTTGATGATTTTAGTAGATTCACTTGGATAGTTCTGCTACAATCAAAATCTGAGGTTAGGCAACATTTGCAGAACTTTATCATCTTTATTGAAAATCAGTTTCAAGTCAAACTTAAGAAAATAAGATCTGATAATGGTAAAGAATTCCTTATGAATGATTTCTTCAATGAAAAAGGTATCTTACATGAGCGTTCATGTGTGGAATGTCCACAACAAAATGGCATAGTAGAGCGTAAACACCAACACTTGCTCAATGTCACTAGAGCATTACTTTTTCAAGCCAACCTTCCTAAGGAACTCTGGTGCTTTGTCTTAAAGCAAGCTGTTCACATTATTAACCGGTTGCCTACTCCCTTTCTTAAACAAAAATCCCCCTTTGAACTTGTTCATAATACTCAACCTAATTTACATGACTTATATGTATTTGGTTGCTTAGTTTTTTCTAACACATTAGCTGCAGGAAGGAAGAAGCTTGATCATAGAGCTGTTAAATGTATTTTTTTTGGGATATTAGATTGGAACCAAAGGATATATGCTTTTTGATTTAAACTCAAAATCTGTTATTGTTTCAAGAAATATCATTTTCCATGAACATATTTTCCCTTATGCTGAAAACACATATCTTGATTTCAAAATACAAAAACATTCTCATATCTCTAATGACAAATCAAAAGACCTTTATGCTTTTCTTATGCCTGATATGTATGTTCCACACAATAATCTTTCTTTTACAATCAATAAAATTTATGCTTTCTTTTCTCTCAATCGCGGATCATCAATGGCGATTTCTCATTCATTTTTCGTCCTTTTGTTCCAAAATTAACACGGTACACCAATCTTAAGTATAAGAGAAAAAAAAGTGATCTATTTTTTTAATTATAATAATTGTATGGTGTCTTCTAAGGTAAGTAATCATTTTTTGTTATTTACCATACATCACTAACTATGATCTACAATTGTATGTTTTAATTTTTAAAAAAAAAAAAACAACTGGTTACCACTATCTTTCTCCCTCTTTGAATCCACCCTCGTTCTCTCCTTTCTTCTCCACAAGCTCCTACTAAATTTTCTTCATGAGCCCCTACAAGCCTTAGTCGCTGAAAAAAGTGATCAGCATATGAAATGATAGGCCAAGAGCTTGTAGCTCAAGTGACATAAGGAGGAGCTCTTTGAGCTAAAGGAGAGGGGATCAATCCCCGGTGGGGTATAATTATGAGTAGATTTAGGAGTAGTGTATTGTGGGTGGGTGTTTGGCCGATCAAAACAAGGTATATGAAATGATAGAGGTGGTGGGGCCTTGGGGTGGAAAGGCTTCAACTCTGCAACTGAAAAAGGATGAGGATCATTGTCTTCCTTCTCCAGCACCACAAATCTGTTTTTCATCTCTTCAATTGCAAAAATTTGAAAATCACAACTACACTCCATTTTTGAGCTTGGATGCTTCACTTTTTTTTTGCTTGGTTTCAGTTCGAGATTTATTCTCTGGTGTCGATTCAGATCTAACTTGTTGCTTTGTTCTATTCTGAGATCTATTCTCATTTGCCTTGTTGCTCTGTTCGTCTAAAATTTTAACCAGGGCCAGAGTATCTGAAAGGATCATATTGTGATTTATGTTAATATCTGAAAATCTTGCTACAGAGCTGATTTATTTTCATCGTTTTGGTTTCATTTTTTTCCTTTGATTACTTTTATTATTTTTCTCTTTGATTACTTTTGTTTTTTAGCTTTGCTACTATGCATGATTATGATTCCCAAAAACGGGACAACATGCATCAAGAGGAGCTCTTTGAGATAAAGGAGAGGGGTTTAATTCTCGGTGGGGTATAATTATGAGTAGATTTAGGAGTAGTGTAGTGTGGGTGTGTGTGTTTGACCGATAAAAAAAAAAGTATATGAAATGATAGAGGTGGTGGGGCCTTAGGGTGGAAAGGCTTCAACTCTGCAACTAAAAAAGGATGACGATCATTATCTTCCTTCTCCAGCACCATAGGCAACATGCATCAGGGGATGGAGGTTATAAACAGGATTTTTTGAAAAGTGGCAACATAGAGATTTGAACTAGAGACACTGGTGATGGAAGGAATCAGGGAAACCAACAAGCTAAGAGTCATATGCTTTTATAATTTATGTTCCTTTAATATTTGTATCTATAAAAATTGATTTTATCCCAAAAAAAAACTATAATAAGCAAACAAAAAAAAATTGGGGCCTAAAGCAAGGCTTAGGCCGCTTTACTATTGGGCCAGCCTGGCCGGAGTTGGGGTTGATGGGCAATGAAGGGGTTGAAGGGTTAGTGCCGGTGAAGATGATTGGTGTTACCAATAGTAATTGTTAAAAGAAGCTAAAAATTGTTTTTCTTACCTCGATTTATTGTGAGTAATTTACTCATTTTTATTTTAATGAATGCATTAATTACATAGTTGTTTTAGGAATAAAATTTAAATTTATCACTTTGTTAAATGAAAAAACATCACTAAATGCATTGTTTTATTGGTCTGTGTAAAATTAGTCATATATTTTTCATATATAAAATCGGAGGTAGTAAAACATTCTCATGTTATTCGATGTTGGTTTTCATAAGCAGCAATTGCTGAAAGTAGAGTTATTCATGGTTCTGGTTCACCTTAAAATCGAACTGAACAAAACATGGTTTAGTTTGTCAAACCAAACTGATTTTGGCTTACCCGAACTAATTATGAACTGACTTTATTTTTCTTGAACTCGTTTGAACCGATTTTTTATATCAAAAGGAATTCTTGATAGTATTTAGCAGATACTTTTTTATTATATTTAGAATCGGTTTGATCCGCTTTTTAAAACTGGCTCTGGCCCTATTTTTATTTAATAGTTCCGCTCTCATATGATGTAATTAAGTTTAGTTAGCAATTTGGTTTGACTTTTTAGTTTTTTTTTTTTTTAGAGAACCGTCATAAAAGGAAAATAGATTTTGCCTATGTTTAGGTCTTTTCGATTTCTTGGTGCATGCCATGAATTTGGTGACGTAAAGGATAATAAGTTTTTAGCCCTTATAAAATTGATATATTTTTTTAGTTCTTATAATTTATTTTTTTTATTTCAGTTCAACTTAATTTAAATTTTGTTTTTAGTCCATACAAAATTAGAATTTTTTTTGTTTTAGTTCCAAAAGAATATTTTATTTAATTTTGATCCAACATAATTTAATTTTTTGGTTTTTAATCCAAGATGTTAAAATTTTTTTATCACCTTCTTTAAGATATCAAAATAAAAAAGACTGAAATTATAGTGAACCAAATAAAAAGAAATAAATTTACAAGGATTGAAAACCAAATTTCAGTAATTATTATAGGTACTAAAACCTTGTATTTATTATGAAAAAAGTTAAGGTTTTTTTATTTTATTTTTCAAGCTGACTTTTGTTGTAGTCTTTCATTGAAAAATTGAATTAGAACGGAAACACAAGAAAGAATCAAAAGAGCGGAAAAATATAAAACCAAAAAAACAAAAAGCAAAAGAGAGGTATTTTGAAATACCTCATTATCTCATGTTCCTCACTCTTTCTCTCTCTGCTAGCTTCGAACCGAGTTCTCAATGGTTGAGACCAACGCTACAAGCCACCAAGTCACTCGGGAAACCGGCAACAGTTATTCCATAAAATTATACTTAATAATTGAATGATGTTGCACGCTTTGTTCTTTCCTAAGGGTCCGAGTCCAATCCAACGACCGCATGATCTCACTAGTTACAAACTATTACTTATATTAGGCCCAATATTTGGTTTTTGGTAAACTGAGGCCCAACATTTAAAATGAATTACCTCTCTTATATTCGAGGTATTTATTATCTAGGTTGTCACCAACAACTTCAACCCTATATCTGACCCAGACAAAATTCGACCCTTGTACAATTAGTCATACATTAAACGCCTATCAAAACGTGTTTCTTATAAAATTAAAATTAATGGATGTTTGAGAAGAAATCTTGAGCCGCAACGAGGATTGAGGTCGGGAGACCCGCTGTCGCCTTACTTGTTCATTTTAGCAATTAAGTGTTTGTCACAAATGCTTCATAGAGCTCAAGAGCAGGGCAAGTTCCAAGGCTAACTTTTGGATATAAGGGTCCAATTATTAGTCATTTACTTTTTGTTGATGATGTTATATTATTTGCAAACAGGGCTGGTCTTAACCTTTTATAGGCTCGACGAAGTAAATAAAATGGGCTCCTTTTAAGTAATTTTTTTTATTAAACTATAATAAAGTTTTGATATTACATACGACCCTGGCAAAGAGGATGAGTAGAACGCACCGACAGTCGAAAAGAAGCACGAGAAGTGGGAGCACAACCAGCACAACACATTGTCCAACTCCTGACCATCACATCTAAAATAAAAACACGTGAAAAATATGAATGATCATGAAAAAAATATTCCTATGAGCATTTCTAGATTCAAAATCATTAAGAGTGTTCTCAATATCAATACTTTTCAACATGTCTTTCTCGATAGATAATATGGCTAAATCATTCCATCGCTCTTGTGACATTGATGACCTCAAGTAGGATTTTAATAATTTTAACTTTGAGAAACTTCTCTTCGCATAAGCTACGGTCACCAGTACAATTAATAAAATTCGATAAGCAATACTAACATTTGGATAACAATCTAAAGCTTTAACAAACTCAAGGATTTTAGTGGCGGACATAAACTCATCTAGTAAAGTCACTTGAAGCACTTTTAATTCAGAAAATAGATCATTTAAATCAACATCTAAGTCATTATCATGAGAGAAAGTCGCATGAAAATGACAACAACGTTCTTTTAATTCATTATCATCCAACAACTTCAAATTCTTTGAATCATATAAAAATCCAAAAATACTGTCAAACAATTTTAACTGCTCAAATCTAGTTTCTAAAGAAGTAATTGTCATATCAAGAACAACATTAAAGTAATCGAATCTAAAGGACTCTTCCGGTGATCGATCAACCTCCTCATTATTGTTTTCATCAAATTGTCTTTTCCTAAAAGTCCGACTCTTAGTCGGAAATGTAGGCTCCACATCCATACTTTGAGCAATGCTTTTGGCCAAATTCAAACAATTATCAAAACCAATTTTCCTATATGTGTCAAGATATGTCATCATTTCCTTAAAAAACTCCATTATAGAAGTGATACACATCGATTTAGATTGCAAATTCTTACTCACTTTATTAATGACAAATAATATATCATACCAAATAACCATACCACGAAAAAACTCAGTTTTCAAGTGAACTAGCTATACTATCTGCTTCAATCTTTGACAAAACATCCTCACAAGATCTACTTAATTCAAGCAAAGTTGTCCTTATTTCTTTAGTTTGATGCCTAATAGCTTTGACACTATTAATTCAACTCTGATAACGAATATTAGACAAAGATTTTACAGTCAATCCAGTAAAATTGTCAAGTAACATCTTCCATCTCTTAGTAGAGCTAGAAAATAAAGTATATATGCGTTGCACCACTCTAAAAAAAGAAACAGCTTTAGTACAGGAATGTGCCATATCACTAAGAGTTAAATTAAGACTATGACAAGCACATGGCATATATAAAGCTTTTGGATTAATGTCAAGCAATCGTTTTTGAACACCTTGATGTTTTCCCTTCATATTAGAGCCGTTATCATAATCTTGACCCCTCACATTTTTAAAATCAAGATCAAGAGACTTAAGAGCATTCATCAACTCATTAAATAATCCTAATCCAGATGTATAATCTACTTTCAAAAACTCTATAAAATACTGATCAATTTTTATTTTTCTACCTCCCGACATATTCACACATCGAATAATAAGAGTCATTTGTTCTTGATGACTCACGTCGGGGGTACAATCAAGAATTATAGAGAAATACTTTGATGATTTTAATTATAGAACTTTTAATACCATAGGCCAAAATTGAAATCAACTCATTTTGAATCTTGTGAACAAGATAATGATGATGAATTTCCTAATCTTTGATGCGTCTTAAGTGATATTGTATTGTCACATCAAATTCCGCAATCATCTTAATCAATCGTAGAAAATTACCATTACTATCTTGGTATAGACACTAATTCAATCCACAAAAAGCCAAGTTATTTTTAGCAAGACATTTAACGATCAAAACTATTCTTTTCAAAACTTCCCTCCAACGACTCTTATCTTTTGCTATCTCTTGTTGCAATTCTTTATCAATCGCTTGATTCTTATCTAATCTTAGCTTCCAAATTCTCATGTTTGTCATATGCTCAACACTACTTTCTTGTTGTTTAAGTCTTTCACCAAGATGTTTCCAATCATTAAGTCCATGATTTGCCAACATACTTTTGTTGTTCTCAGATTTAAACAACATACAACAAAAACAATAAACTTTATCCTCATGCTTAGAATAAACTAACCATTGTCTATCACATATCTCTCCATTACTTAAAGTTTTAGAGAAGTGAGAACATGAAAAACCATCTCCCAACACTATCATAAGGGAATACTAGATTCAAATCTCTCTTAGGTCCATTTTCGACCAAAATGTCCTTATCTTTATTACTAAGCACCTCTCAAAGTCTAGGATCATAAATATCCTCATCCCCTTGTTCATCAACCCTTATATTTTCAATATTAGACGCATTGGGTATATTATCATGCTCACCAATATTATTAACATCCTGATTCACTATGTCATTATTCTCATTATTCAAATTTGCATTTGATTGTTTAACATTACGTGAGTTAGTACTCTTCAAAAATTTATCCATAGCTCCTTTTTGTGACTCTATGAAATCTTGTTCACGTTTTCTTTTTTTTTTTCCTCTTTTCATTACCAGACATATGTTTTCTAGGCAACATTTCAAAAAGCAAAAAATCAATTACATAAAATTAAGTTTAGAAAAAGAGCAAAATCACCTGAATGCTGAATAGTGTAAAAATTTGATGACGAGAAAGTTCGGATGCTTAAACTTCAAATCTTCTTCACAAAAGTCATATATATACAGAAGAAAAAATCAATTAATCAGATAAATTAAATAACAATTAATCGATTGAATATCCAATGTAAGCAATTGAAACATGATTCAACTAATTGAAACCCAAGCCAAAGCCTAATTCGAAAATTAAAACCCAATGCATGAAACCCTAATTTGAAAATTAAAACCCAATTAACGATAATTACCCCCAAATTCAATCAATTGAATCACAAATTCAACTAATTCAAACCTTAATTATGTTAATTGAAACATAAATTCGAAAATTCAAACCCTACTTTCAGATTTTGAAAGTTAATTTGAATAAACCGAGAAAAGATAGGGAAAAATTAAAATTAAGAAGAGAACTTACTTGGTTGTGATAGGATGAAATTGCAATTGGAAGTGTTGAGTGTTCTGTGTTCTCGCTCAAAATTGAAAGTTGAAACCATGGGGTTGTGATGGTTCATTGCCTCATTGATTATGTCATGCGTACATGGTACTGTCATGGGAAGCAGTGAGTAGTGCGACCATTTTTTTTTTCTTTTGTGAACAAGCCTTTTTTTTTTTGTGAACCATGGACGTATTTTTTTTTAGTGTCCAACTATCCAAGAACCATATTCAGCATGTATTGGGCTTGTCCCATTCCTCTATTTTTCGGAAATGATTTTTTTTCAAATAACAGCCACATATATATTATGAGCCCCCTTGAACATTGGGCCCGGGTCGGGTGCCTACTTGCCCATAGCCTAGGGCTGGCCCTGTTTGCAAAAGCTATAGTTTACCAGGCGCATGTAATTCTAGACATTTCAAATAAGTTTTCTAATTTGTGAGGTCAATGCATAAATGTTGAAAAGTCGGGGATTATTTTTAGTAGGAACACCCTAAGAGTAGTCCAACAACAAATTACTCAAATTTTAAACATACGAATTTGGGGATCTGTAAATCAGTATTTGAGTTTGCCAACGGAATGGGGTCGTTCTAAATTAGCGACTTTAGCATGGTTAAAAGATAATTTTTTGAGTAAAATTGCTGGATGGAAGGCTAGGTTCTTAAATCAGGCAGGTAAGGAAGTTTTAATTAAATTAGTGTTACAAGCTATTCCTAATTATGTGATGACGGTGATTAAGTTTCCAAAAAAAAATTGTAATTCCTTATGTGCTCTAACTGCAAAATTTTGGTGGGCGTCGAGTGGTAAGGATAGAGATGTCCATTGGAAGAAATGGGAAGAACTGCAGAAACCGAAAAAAGAGGGGGGAACATTGTGCTGATCCTGTGAATAGGTGGAGGCCACCACCTTTTGGTAAGATTAAGTGGAACATTGATGCTGCTTTTGATGCTGTGCATAATAGAGGAGCTATTGGGGTGGAAGCTAGGGATCACAATGGGAGTATTTTGTTACAGTATGGTAGAAGAATCTATGCTACTTCTGCGTTAATGGCGGAGGCTATTGCTGTTGCTTGAGCTGTTTAATAGAGTCTGATAATCTGGAGCTACTTAATGCGGAGCGTGACAGGAAAAATGTTTGGGTTATACAAAATATTTTGGATGACATTTGGGAACTCAAAAAGAATTTTTTGAGTGCTGGTTTCTTGTGGGTAGCTAGAGAAGCTAATATATTAGTTCATAATGTAACTAAACTGTACAGTTAAGATATTTTAGTGGTTTGTTGTTCTATGTTGGTTATAGATGGTTTGTTATGATATAGTGAGTTAGTGGCAGGTTGTGGTTATATTCATCGTTTACCAGCTTCTATGCTGACCAATTTGGTGGCCATTTATCTACCGAACTTGCTTTGTATCTATTTTGGTGAATGTTAATGAATTCATATGTTGGTCCAAAAAAAAAATAAGCATACATTATTAATCTCTTGAGTGAGCTCATTCTTCCACTGAATCACGACAAATAAGTCTTGGGTTATATACATAGTTATGAAACTCGGACCGGACCAGCCGGTTCGACCGGTTCGACCCGGAAACCGGACCCATGGCCGGTCCGCTCAGTATTGTGGATCAATTATGCTAACAAACCGATCAGAACAGGTGCAACCCGGTCATAACCAGTGACTCGGCCATAGAACCGGACCGAGTATGTGCCTAGCTCCTGCGCGTGTTTTTATTGAAAAAAAATCATCCGAAGTTCTAGGGCTCAAACCTGGCCCCTCTTAGTGAAGTGATAGCTGCACAACCACTGATCCACTATCCACGTTTGTCTTATGTTGCGAAATTAAATATATATAACTTATTTAAAATACTATAAAATAAAGTTAATAAACAAATAAAATTATAAAATTATTTCATGTAATACCTATAAAATTATGTTGCAAGTCATAAAACTATATTTTAGCAAATTATATACAACAATATATATCCATAAACATATATTTTAATTTAATTTGATATTAAAAATTATATCTCTATTTTCATAATATAAGAGATAAGAGATTTCATATTATATATAAATTCTATAGTTTTTATCATAAAAAACATAAATTTTAATTTGTACTGATTTGATTAGTGACTTATTAGTTTAGCTAGTTAATATTTTATTATAAATTAATATTAATTCTCTTTATATTTATTTATTATTTATAATTTTAATGTGTAATTATTATTATTTTCAAATGAGAATGATGGCCATGGTAATCTTTTATATATTTTCCTTAATCTTTTATAAGGATGGCCTAAGAGCAATAATTAGCAAAACCATTAAATATATTATATAATCCAGTTTAGCGAGTGACCCATTAATCCATCGCTTGAAAGAGTGACTCAGTGACCTAATACCTTGACCGAGTCAATAACCGGGTCGAGTTTAATAACTGAATGCCTCGTATTGTGCTTAGATTAACTATAAAAGAAATAGTTTACTCAAATAATCAATATGTCTAATTAACTATTGTTTGAATATGTTAGTAAAAAAATGATTTTTAAGATTTCCTTTTTTATGTTTAGATGTTATGAATGTAAAAAAAGTGATATTAGAAGAGAATAGATTATAAGAAAAAAGATTTCACAAATAATGTTAAAAAAATAAAGGTGAAATTAAATATTTGGTCTATATACATGTCCTATATTTTTACGTTAGTTCTCATAGGTAAAAAAAGTTTTTCTTTTAGTCCTTACCTGTGTTGCTGTTGTGTTTTAGTCCGTGTGTTATATTTTTGTTAGTCATTGTCTCATTTAAATTAACTATTTAGTGCTTGTAGCCTTGTACATGTTCCTCTTTTTCTTTTTAGTCCTTATACAAAAAAATCCTTTTAGTCCATACACATGTCCTCATTTGTGTTTTTGTCCCTATCGTCATATTTTAATTTCCGGAGAAATCATGGCGATTGAACCAGCTTCCAATTTTAGCTTGCGTGAACTAAGGCAACCAGACAATTATTCCTCTTTGTTGTCGCTCCTTATTTCTGTCAAGCCCACCACTAGTTCTAGTGCTGAGGAAGGAATGCTAAATTCGTAAGGAGAACAGTAAAGCTCGTCAGTGTTACTTGTGTCAATCAGTCATAATCAAATTACAATTGTGAAACTAAAGGTGTAAATTGCTATGCCAATACGAAGACCTATCCGTAAAAAATACATGCGTAGGGACTAAAACCAAGAATATATAGGTACACATATATATAGAGACCAACTAGTTAGTTGTATTGGGAATATGTTATAAGGACTAGTGGTGCCAAGTTGAGAGTAGGGTAAAAAAAGAACACAATTAGGGACTAAAACAAATGTGTCTTTCCTTTTTTTTAAAGACTAAAACAAAAAGTAAAGACACATGTAGGAACTAAAAAATTAATTTAACCAAAAACAAATTAACTTTAAAAACCTTTTTGCTTCTAAAAAAACATAAAAAGTTTTTGTAGTTGTATGAAATTAATCAAAAGTTTTTGTCAATTTTACCAAATTGTAATAATTTTTTTCAAATGTTTTTTACCAATTAAAAAGCTTTAGTTTAGTGAAAAAAAGCATTCCCAAATTCTAAGCCTTATCAAAGCTTTTAATATCAAACTAGTATTTATGCAAGTGTGATGCCCCAGTTGATAAACCTTAAGAATAATTACTTTTTTATAAGTTATATTATTTGTTGCTTTTAAAATAATTTAGCTTAGTGGTAGAGACACATAACGACAACTCTGAAGAGATCACTAGTTACGAGGACAAAATTGTCTACATTTAAAAATTAACCTTCTACCCTAATAATATGGTGGAAGGATATCCATAAAAAAATAATTTGAGTAAAACATGAAAATCAGTCTAAAAACATTTTTAAGAGAGGGGTTTTCTCTCTCTCTTTTTAAAAAAGTTTTAATGTTCTCTTTTAAAAGTTACAGTGAAGCAATGACAAACATACATACCTCCATTTCAATATTTAAATATTAAAAGAATTCTTTTGGCTATATTTTAGTTAATAATAAAACAATGACTCTATAATACTCCTCCGTCTCATAATATAAGTCCCAACTATCAAAATGTCTTGTCCCATAATATAAGCACCTACACATAAAATAAGAAGCATTTATTGTGATTTTTTAACTTTCAAAGTCATTCAACCAATAGAAAATAATTGTGTTTAAATTTAATTGGTGTAATATGTCAATAGTCTACTTAATGCTTCTAATTCCAATAATTTAACCACTTTTTTTAAACTGTGTGAAATGTTAGTTGGAGCTTATATTATAGGACGGTGGGAGTATTTGAACAACAATATTTAAACCATTGCATTTCGAACTTTGAGATTAAAATTTGTACTTTAATTTGTATGTAATTATTCTTAAAATAATATTGTCAATAATATCAAAATATTTGTTTATAAAACAATATTGATGATTAAAAATGCATTATATGTAAAATATAATTTTTATAAAATCAAAATCAAAATACTCAATAAATTTGAGAAAACTTAAGAAATCATTTTGAAATTAAAAAAATAAATTATTCATATAGCCATAATTTGATACTTATATAATTTTGTAATTTTTTGTTGCGCTATTCAATTTTTTATCCATGTGTAACTTCATTAAGATTTATATATTCATATTTTCTAAAAAGCAAAATTTCCATCCACAAACACTTTGAATTCTGAAAATATAAACAAATAAAACTATTAATTTGTAAAAAAAAAAACTGAAAAAATAAATGCAGTTCCAAAAATTATTAATTATTTATAAAAATAATGAATACAACTAAATATAAATGACATGTATGTAACTACACCAAAAAACTAAAACTAAATTTAAATTGATTTAAAAACTACTCTTGATTAACATTTGATATATATGATTTAAATATTAATATTTTCCTATATGAAATTTATATATACTGTGTTTGCAAAATTTTAAAGATAATAACAAAAACTAAAAAAGGTTTGAAACTAAACTTAAAAGTCGAAAGTGAAAAATAAAAAAGGTGAGGACTTCGGTGCAAACGTCAAATTATATGTACTGGTATAAAAGCCATGTTGTTCCACTCAAATGTAACCATGTGGATATAGTGTTTTAAATAAAATTTAGTCTTTTTTTATAAATTAGAGAAATAGTTTTTTAAGATTTGCTCGAGTGTTCATTCTTAAGGTGCGCTTGATGCATGAACAGGACAGTATAAATAATACAGCATACAATTTTTATGAGTCATAGCACAACATTTTGTGTTGTGTATTATTTGATACTGAATACACGAAGCACAACATAAATTTTACAATAATATCCTTCATATTATATATTATTAATTTCACTTTAATTTTTCTAAGAAAATAATATTTTAATATTTTAGAAATATTTTATTATTTTATTATTTATTATAAAATTAAAACTTCATATTTTAATAAATTACTACATAATATATTTTATGTGATATAATAATTATATTAAATAACATAAAAAATTATGATTAAAAAATATTTTTAACTCTTTATTTTTTAATATTTATATTTATCATTAAAGTTTATTTTATTATTAATACGTTATTTTAATTTTTTTTATATATCACGTTAACAAGTAAATATGCAGAAGTGAAAAAAATAACGTAAACATTGATTTAAAAAAAATAATGCAACATAAACTACCTTAGGTAAGTGGGGAAAATGGGGGAGGTAGTTACACTACTGAGTAAAGATGGAAGGTTAGTTTTGACTTTTTCTAACTTGTGCATGGAATAAGAAACTTGTCCCTTGATTTAGTGTGGTACAAAAAAGTGGCTATTTATTGTGTGACAGCTTTTTGAATCAAACACAGAACAAAGAGTTTTGTTCTGTGCTGTACCTTGAAAATTAGCAAATCAAACGGACCCTTAATCACTCTTTAAATTTTTAAAATTTTGTTATGATCCCTAAACCGTAACAGTATTTAATTTCCTTTTTTCTGTTTTTTAAACAAATAAAGTTAAAACAAAATTCAAACTAAATTTCATCGACCCTCCGTGGACGCCCTTTAGCCTATAAAAAAACCTAAATTTCATCACTCTTCGAAAATAAATTTCATTGACAACTATTTTTCCAAAACCCAACCGCCACCGTAGGCACCCTTACATTCACCGACAACCCAAACAGCCACTCCCATCCCACCAGCAACGGCACACCACCGCAAACGACAAACCAACCACCACTGCAAATGACGAACCAACCATCATCGCCGCACCACGTCAAACAACGAACCAATCGTTGTCGCCTTTCAAACCACTTCAAGCAAATACGCGACAACAACAGGTAACCCTCTAAAGCCCTATTGAGTTTATTAACAAAAGGGTATTGTGTCTAAGTATTGAAAGATTATCGATAAATTAGGTTTGAAAAATTATATTCCATTCTTTTTGCATTCAAGTCTATTCATATTAGTTTGACCCTTCAAATTAAGTATTGTGTATTTTTCTATTTGCTTCTTTTATAGGTAAGTTTTCGCTGATAGAGATTGTGGAGAGATTTATTCTCTCGTGATTGGTTCAAACCTTTTAGGCCAACTCATTAATAACAGAGTAAATGATAATGGATCAATTTGACACAAAAAAGAAGACAAAGGATTAAAATGAATAATAATAATAATAATAATAATAATAATAATAATAATAATAATAATAAAAAAAAAAGTTACGGGCCAAAGTGAAACCCAAATCAAAGTTAAGAGACAATAATAATAATAATAATAATAATAATAATAATAATAATAATAATAATAGTAATAATAATAATAATAATAATAAAAGTTACGGGCCAAAGTGAAACCCAATGCAAAGTTAAGAGACAAAAATAGCATTTTGCCAAAATATTACTAAATAATACAACTAAAATTTACTTAACACCATGGAGATGGAGGTTTCTGGCGTGTAGTTTGTGAAGAAGAGATTGTACTCATTAGGGGAGTGACCAGGTAAGATCGGTTGAAGGATGCCAGAGGTTTGAGGCGAATCCTTCAAAGGTGCAGTAGCAAAGGTTCTGGCTCACAAAATTTGGGGTTTTAGGGTTTTATTGTATAAGATAGAGTTGTGTTTAATTCAACTGTTGAGATTCATTTCATCCAAGGGCTACGATAATTCAAGAATTAATTAGAAAAATGATTAATTTAATAAAAAAATGCTGACTAGGATAAATTAGGTTATGATACGTTTGGCTATAAACACATTGATTGACATTAGGACTAAAACTAAGCATTATTATATTGTAGAGGACTCAAGTCAATTTTTTTTAAGGGACCAAACCAAAAATGCCCTGTTTCATAGTTATCAAAAACATATTTAAATTATTTTTTTTACTATATATACCCTTTTTTTTTTTTGGACAAAGAAGGATGTGGATACTTAGCGCCACTCCAATTTGGTGTAGCATCACCCCAGTGTTTTGTTTTTTTAAAATGGAAAAAATATCCCACAAGCTCATGAAGCTCATTTTTTGGATTTTTGAAATCATCTTTTTCTTTGTGATGCTTTTGGAACAATATTAAAAATTTGGATGAGATTTTTCTTAAAAAAAATGGCATTTTCTACATTTAAAAAAAACAAAAATTGATGGTGGCGCCACACCAAATTGGTTTGGTGCATTTAAGATCCACCTTAGACTTGTCAAAAATAGCCCCAACCCCACATTTTGAGCCCAGTCCAGCCCTATATTTGGAGAGATCCAGCACTAGGCCATAAAACCAAAAAATACATAACTAGCCTTGCCACGAGTATTAACTAGGCTGAGCCGGCCACAGCTCTACCACTTGAACTATAAGCGGGGAACGCCTAGACTCATTTTTAAGTTGGTATAAAGGAAAAACTATTGTAACTTGTAAGTGTATAATCCGATAATTGAAATGGATTTTTTTTAGACAACAACATACTTCTATTTTTAAAAAAGAAAAAGAAATGGACTTCAGTCAAATTGGGTTAGGCCACTCCAATAAAATTATTTGGTAAAACTAACTATTAAACAAATTGGTAATTATAAAATGACAAAAAAGGACATAATATATTACTTGGCCAAAACTTTAAATTTGGTAACTCTATATTTCCAAATAAATATAAAGTTTCATATTTTAATTTTGTTCTCATTTATAAATATATTTATTATATAAAATTAAAAAGACAATATTCAACATAATATTTAATAATTTTAAATTAAGAAACAAATTACTGAACTACGTTGAAGTTGCATTCCAAGAAACAATAGTAACTACCAAAATAATCTATTTCTTTGAATCTTTACGAAATAGGGTTAAAAGCGTTTCAACTACCGAAAAAGCTTTTAGCTAGTTAAAATGGCTAGCCAAACACACTCTAAGTAGTCCTTTTTATTTTTTTCGCTTCATAGGTAGGTCCGGTCACCCGTTTAATAATTAATATAAAATTGCTAAGCGACAAGAATTCTCAACAACATTTTGTTTGATAGTGAAACGGTGAAGAGAGAGAAGTTTAGCATTAAAGTTGAAGCCTCAATTTTCTTTCCTTTCATCATCCTTTCGGTTTTATTTGACCCTAAGCACATGAAATTGGTGTATTGCCTCAATTTCTTCATCTACTCCCTAAAATCATCTTAAAAAGCATGCATAAAAACAAGTGACAACGTTAGCTTTAATTGCTTTTTTCTTTCTCAATCCCTTGATATATGGCATGTAAACTATAATGGAGAGTGTTAGTACTTCCCATGCCCTCTTTCCTCCATTAGCTTTCATCATACTTTGGCTTCATCTCATCCTCTATTTCAAACCTTTTTCTCCTAAGAAAACATCCTATCATCCATTTTCTAGTTGCATCCCAAGTCCCTACTCTCTTTTTAAAAGTACATGGTGATTAATTTGTGTGTTTATGTTTGCCATAGTAATAAAATCATTACTACTGGGTCTTTCCCAGTTAGTAATGATACTCAGCCAAATTTATACTCACACTCCCAACATTATGTGCTATTTTCTGTAACAACCACCACCACCACTACCACCGCCACTGTCTCATCCTCAAATGTAATCCCTGCAAAAAAAATCTTGGTCATCCCCAAAATGCTAACTTTCGATGAAAGTGCACCAACATTTGGCTTTTCACCACCACTTTATTTAATGCCATATGATTCGAACCCTCACTTATTCCCATATAGAGCATCATATCCTCTTCCAATTGTACAAAACACTGTGTTTGGAGTGAAAAATTTTCAAGTGCATGGCTGTGTTTGGAGTGAAAAATTTTCAAGTGCATGGTTTAGGGTTTCAATCAAGGGAAGAAGATCATAAAAAGATGGTGGAAGTAATTAAATGTAAAATTGCATGGGACAAAAGGAGACAAATGAGATAAAGGAGCAAAAGTTCTGCTCCCAAAACCACTTCTTCTGTGCAGGAAGCGCCCATAATAAGGGGACAACATGTTACTAGTGGAGGCTCATATGTGATGGTGACGGACTCCCAAAATAGATACTCCTATGAATTTCGTGCTCTAGATGGGAAGGTGATAATTAATTAAGTCCATTAAGATAATTAATTTCCAATGTTTTATGTGAAATTTTATTTTTGGGTCTTTGATTTTTTTTTGTGTTCACTTTGTGAGAACAGATGTTAGAAGAAATTTTGACAAAACTGTTGAAAAACAGTGGCGTTAGTTCCCTAGGCCACATTATAATTCCGAAAGTAAGTTTTTTTTTTATCTTGAGATAATTAATATATTTTGGTTGTCAAAAATATATATTGCTCATAACCAAGACAAAATATACATATATGATAAATAGAGAGATGCTGAGGAAAAGCTCCCCGACCCTAGAAGACAAGGAAGGAATCAATCTTCAAATCAAGGATGTAAATTCTGATCAACATTGGAGCTTTAAATACAAGTAAGTAAATAAATCTTCTGTTACAATATATGCAATTTTCAATATTTTTTTGTGGACATTAAAGATACTGAGTGTTGGTTATTGATTGCACAGGTACTGGTGTAATGACAAAAGTAGAATGTATGTTTTTGAAAATACAGGTAAAAGTTCATTATACTTTTCTCGCCAACTGCTAGCACAATTCTTGATTTTGGCTTTATGAACAATTCTTTTCCCTAATGAAACAGGGGATTTTGTGAATTATTATCAATCACAAGTGGAGATTCTATAACCATTTTCAAGAACAAAGATAAAAAGCTTATTAGTTTTAATTTCACGTTAATCAAACATACATGAATATTAATATTTTGGGTTAGCCTATTCCTTTCCTTTATGGAATACGATAACAAGTATGAAACTAATGGTATGAAAATCAATGAATATAATGTAGGATAATGATTAATAATAGCAAAACTTTCTAAATAAAAATGATAATAGGGCAGTTATGAAAATAAACTTTTAGGTTTGATATCTTGTATGGAATCAAAGTGCAAAGCAAAGCCTAAAATTTTGACATAACACAATGAAAAAAGTGTTCAAATGATGAGTTAGTTTTGATTTCACATGATTGCAGGTCCTCTATGCGAGGGTACTATCAAGAGTTAATCTATAATCAAGTTTTGAATTACGATCCACTATAAGACATCGCGCTGCAATGGAGAGTTATTTTGAGTATTCTCACTTCAAAAACACTAGTCTAGGTGTAATGGAGACTCCGATAGTTGTGATTCAGAGAGTTTACAAATTTTGTGAATTTTGTAATCTTCTACCCATGGATTGGGTAGGAACTAATGTTGGGCAAGTTTCTCTAGAGATGAACGAGGTCGTGGATGCACCGGTAAAAATTTGGCTAACAGGTCTCATCAACGTTACCATTATGGAAACTTCCCCTTTAGCTTTTATGTTTCCACTTGTATCCAGAAAAGAAAGTATAAGTTTTTCTTTTGTACTAATGGACAATAGAACTCATTAAGGAGGTTAGCCAAAGAGCCCCTCCAAAAAGCAGCAACAAACATAGAATGTCGGAGCTATGTTTACACACATGTTAAAACAAAATGAGAAATTATAGTTAGGATCTAAGCTTCACTAATTCTCATCATACTTGATTTTGAAACATAAAGTTGCAGCCTGCTGTTACACTGTTACATTTCTATTCATATCTTCTAGTTTTCCTCATTATTTTTCAGATGCTTGAACATAGTGTGGACATCAATTGTGTTTGCGAATTTGAACTAAGGGCCAAGATAAATGTGGAGATTATATTATAAGATAGTTTACCTCCAAAGTTTGATTCTTGGGCATCCTTTTTTATCTTTAAACTTTAATGTTTTGATCCTGTTAAAAAGATGTGTGCTTTAACTCTAAGGTTTAGTGTATTTGCCATACTAATACAGTAATCAGGAAAACTGGATTTATGTATTTATTATATAAATATCGACCTTGTGATTTTTCTCAATTGTTTCATTCTTTTTCTACTTCATCCAATACACCTAGTTAGACTTATAGGATACAAATGCAGTTGCACAATATATGGCAGGTTGGTCCATGTCGAATTTCTGTTGCATTGATGTGTCTCAATAACTTGGAAAGAAGAAACATGAAACTGAACATGAAATGTAAGAAAGAATGATTTTTAAAATCAATGAAATCAAACTCACTATACAATACAAATATAAGAAACTATTCTTTTTTAATAAACTCAATAAGTAATAAGTCCATTAGTTCTTAATCAAATAAAAAGTATATGGTATCTAGAGCCTTTGTCTTTGCTCAAATGAAAGGAAGAAGGAGAAGTCAAGAATCTTTTACATTCTCTTTCCATGTAGGCATCAAGATGACGCCTAACACGCTCCAAAGGCTCCCACACCCCTTCCTCCTATGATTACCCGCAATCGGTAATCCACATACGTAAATGGCACCAAACCAGTTTTACAACCCAACTAACACGCATCATTATGAATCAAGGCACTATCAACATTAAAGGCAAACAACTAGCCCTTGTGATAATAAACCCACAAACTCAAAACAACCTAAAAAATGTCAAATATCGCTTTCAAAGACTCAATATTTGACTTAGAGGCCTCACCAAATACAAGAATGTCATTTGCAAACTATAAATGTGAAACCACCCACTTAGCGAGACCAATATGGAGACCATTAAACAAATAGTCTTCCTTTGCTTTTTCCATTAACCTGCTAAATCCCTCCGCCGCGAGTAGAAAAAGAAAATGAGATGGCGGATCCCTTGTCATAGGCCTTGGCTCGAAGAGAACTCATCCGTTGGGCTACCATTAACAAGCACAAATATACGAGACGAGGATCTATGCTAAGTATTTGGTATTTATTTTATACCAGTAATTAATTTAGTATTTGTTTTTCATAGTGAGCCATCTTTTTTTTAATTATTGAACGTCTTCATAATATTTAATTTAAAATACTTCAAACAAATTTTTAATAAAAAAATTGCTAATTTGTCATGGGATATAGTCATTGTTAATGGTTTTGATTAAGTAGCATGTTGGATGCCAAATCTTTATATATTAATGACGGAAAAGAAAGGGAATTTGTATACCGTAAATAAGTCACACAAATGTTATTAGTGCAAAATTAGAAATAAATAAATGAAAATATAAATATAAATATAAAATTAAAATATATTTGATATAATTGATTTAAAAATAACCTTTAACTTCCAGAAGCATTTCATTAGGTATTGTACTGCTTTGGCTGAGCACCCCGCCGGCGAAGTGGGTTGGAGGCCTTGCCCGTCGCTACTTCCATCTCACTCCAAGCCTTACCAGCCCGTGGCCTCAAGGCTTGGGGGGCTTGTGTACTGCCATGACCAAGCAGCCAGTTTGCGCCCTGGCCACCCTGGTCGTCGCCATTCTCCTAGACCCATGACCTAAAACAACACAAACGACCTTGAAAACTAGAGACCAACATGCAGGTCACCTCACCCTGACCTAAGAGTCACACAAACGGATCACCCGCCAATGACCCACGATCCCTCGTTTATAACCCTATGCCCACGATCACCCACCCACCAACCAGGCATAACCACTCCTCATAGCCCGTACCTATAAGAACGAACCTATCAAGCAAAGACGGTATGTCACAAATTTTACTAAGGCAACTACGAAGTATCATCTTTAGGCTATTGGTCTAGAGACACTCCGTTAGCTTGTCGTGAACATCTGGCGTCGTTTGTGGGGACGGTAGATTTCCGATTCCCACCATCGTAAAAAACCACAAACCTACCCAAAAGCACGAAAAATACCCTGTTACCACCTAGAAATGGTGGACACGAAGGCATCACACCCACAACCATCTCGAAACAACAAACAAAATCTAACCCTGAAATAGTTACAAAAACAACTAACAACACTTTGACAGCAGCAACAGGAAACTAACAGGCAAAATGAGGAATTGTTAGCAGCTAATTGAAACTTACAACAACAAATCCAAGATATCCAGAATCATGAGGAAAATGGGGACCATTCTGAGCCATCAGATGATTACGTTCCTAATTCCCATACCCAGAGAGAAGCAATACAGGAATGAGCAGTCTAAGACAATTTGCTTGATCATTCGCCAGAAACCCCATTCTCGGATGCAATCATGAACACTGAATTCCTGGATAGTGTAAAGCCTAGGATCGAGTTGTTTGACGGTGACAGGGATCCGCAAGAACACCTAGATGCGTATAAATCAGCCATGATTGGCTTTCGGGCGAATGGAGTAGCTATGTGTCGATGCTTCCCTAGCACCCTCAAGAAAGATGCAAACAAGTGGTTTCTCAGGTTACCTCCAAGGTCCATTCACAATTACCCCTAGTTGACAGAGTTGTTTTTGACCCAGTTCACATACAAGGTGGCTCGAAAAAAATCTCACGAAGACTTGGGAAATATCAGGCAGGGAGAGAATGAGTCCTTGAAGGATTACTTAAACCGTTTTGACAAGGATGGCCTAATGGTGAATGACATAAACCAGGAGGTCCTGAAAACGTTGTTAATCAACGGCTTATAGGTCAATGATTTCGACCAGTTTATAAAAAGGAAGAAGCCCACTGACCTTGCCCAGTTTTGCTGAAAAATAGAGGAATGGATAGAGATGTTGGACGCTTGTCAGTCGAAGCGGGACAGTATCGCCCAAGCCAAAAAGGCCTCCAAACCGGGGAAGGAGCAGCACAACAACAAGCAAGCCCTTTACACGCAGACATCCTAGTTCACAAAAAAGGAGCAGAACGACAGAAGATGTCCAACCTGTTATCAAAACAGGTTCAACTCGTACACCACCTTGAAAGTTCCACAGGACGTCGTGCTAAGGCAAGTTAATTCGACTAGATTAATCTCCCTGCCCAGAGAACCAATATCTCAGCCAAGTCACGTAGACCATTCTAAATTCTGCGAATATCATCGCATGTATGGTCACTATACCAAGTACTACAAGCACTTAAGGGATCACATTGAACAACTAATCCAAGACGGGTACTTGGGTGAGTTCATAAAGCGGAGTTTCTCAGATCAGCCCAGATCATGGTCTCAATCTCTGAGGTGTCATGACCCCAGGCCGTGAGCGTCTCAAGAATCCGAGATGACTCAAGGTACTCAGAGGGTCATTAAATCCATAGCAGGAGGTTTTGCAGGAGGGGCCCCCACTAGTTCAGCTCGAAAATGACACCTACGGACAATCCTAAACATCAACCCTGTAGGTCAAGACGTATCTCAAGCAAGTAAGGACCCCCATTTTCTGCTACCGATTTTGTGGGGGATGCAAATCAGGATGATCCGATGGTAATATCCATAAGCATGGTAAACTGTACGGTAAAAAGAGTCCTCATTGATCAAGGTAGCTCAACATATATCATGTTCTGGACAACTTTCAAACAGCTCGGCTTGTCTACAGCCATGCTCGGTGCATACCATAACAATCTAGTCGGTTTTTCAAGCGAGCTGGTCAACGTCAGGGGATACATCGAGTTACAAATAATTTTTGGCGAAGGCGAATCAACCAAGAAAGTAACTGTTAGATACCTCTTTGTCAATGCAATCAATTCTTACAACATACTCACAGGGTGACCAACCCTCAACAAGTCAGGGGCAGTAGTCTCCACACCTCACCTGGTGATGAAATACCCAATCTCACAGAGCAAGGTAGGAACTGTCCGCACTGATCAGAAAATGGCAAGGAAATGTTAACACGATAGCTTGAAAGCAATTAAAAAGCCAATCAGCATCGCCTAGAAGGTGATGCAGATCTCAAGCGATCATAATTTAATCGATTTAGACCCATGAATGGATTTCCAAGAGTGACGCCCTCAGCCTGTGAGAGATCTCAAATCAATAAAGCTTGACAACAAGGATGACCACACCAAAAAGTTCAGCAACAAGTTGCCTTCAAATTTGGAGAACGAGTTGATGTCATTTCTGAGGAGAAATGCTGACCTCTTTGCATGGACCCCTACGGAAATGCCCAGCATTAACCTTGACTTCCTATGCCATAAACTCACGATCGACCCAAAAGCCAAGCCGATATCTCAGAAGAGAAGAAAGCTAAGCGAAGAGCGCATGAAAAAGCAGTAAAACAAGAGTTCGCAGGACTGTTGAAAGCCGGATTCATTTGAGAAATCCAAAATACGACCTGGTTAGAAAATGTCGTGATGGTGAAAAAGGCTAATGGTAAATGGCGTATGTGCACGGATTACACTGATCACAATAAAGCCTGCCCAAAGGATTCTTACCCCTTACCTAGCATCGACAGATTAGTTGACAATGCCTCCGGCTTTCAGTACTTGTCCTTCATGGACGCATATTCTAGAAACGAGCATTGCCTGAGCCATCCTAATCCAATTAGAATCATTGTCCATGGCAAGTTTTGAGATGAAAGAGATATGTGAAGATAAATATGTAACAAGAAGGAGTATTTATACTAATAAGATACAACGATCACAACAAAAAATGTGAATACTAACAATAGATACATTCACATTAATGAGAGGAAAGCGTTTGTTACGAAAATAAAAGTATATTAAATACGTAACTAACATTGACCACATACCATAATAGAAGATAAGACCAAACATTGCTACTAATAAGACTAATCGCTGCATAACTGGTGAATCGCGGGTTGCGTGAGACATTTCAAGCCTTATCAGCCCGTGGCCTCAAGGCTTGGGGGGCTTGTGTACCGTTATGGCTGGGCACCCTGCCCATGAAGTGGGCTGGAGGCCTAGCCCATCGCTACTTCCATCTCACTTCAAGCCTTATCAGCCCGTGGCCTAAGGCTTGGGGGGTTTGTGTACTACCACGACCAGGCAGCTCGTTTGCGCCCTGGCCACCCTGGTCGTCGCTGTTCTCCTAGACCCATGACCTAAGATGATACAAACGACCTTGAAAATCGGAGGCCAACATGCAGGTCACCTTACTTCGACCTAAGAGTCGCTCAAACGGATCACCCACCAATGACCCATGATCCCCCATTTATAACCGTAGCCCATGATCATCCACCCACTAACCAGGCATAACCACTCCTCATAGCCCGTACCTATAAGAACCAACCTATCAAGCCAAGACGGTATGTCACAAATTTTACTAAGGCAACTACAAAGTATCATCCTTATGCTATTGGTCTAGGGACACCTCGTTAACTTGTCGTGAATTAGTATAAAGTTTATAATTAATAGTAAATTAAAAGATGCATTTCATTAGGATAGTACAATATAATATTAGTAATTTTATTTCTTAAAAAAAAAGAATATTAGTAATTTTATAATATTCCCAATTTTATAGGAACAAATTTATTCGGTACATTGTACGGGTGTGCGTCTACGGTAAGTAAAAGCCAACTACTTTTATTTTAAAACATTTAATTTTAATGGTTGAAAAAAATGATACTATTAATTTTCAACTTGAAGAAGAGAGTAAAATTTTTATGAAATCAAAATAATCAATTTTTTATTCCATATAGTATAGTTAGATAGATACTTTAATTCTTTTTTTGATATAAAATACTTCAATATTTTTTTTACTCTTAATACTTTAATATTTTATTGCGGTAGAAATTATATTATTCAAAAAAAATTGTGACATGGCAGTTTAGGAATAGAAAAATGACGTGGTAGATTGCTATTGGACATTGTTTTAAGCAGTTGGCAAGGGAAAGAGAAAGATTTCGCCTAAAACCCACGTGTAGACCGGTCATTGGTGAGAACTACGTGGGATGACATGTAGAACGTCGCACGCTACTGGGATATATTTCCCGTTTCAACTCTTACGATTTATCATTTTATTAATAATTTTTTTTTTTTCAAAAAATTAAATAGCTTGTGTGTGGTGATTCTGTCGAACAGTGCCCTCGGGTTCTTCCTCCGCGAATGTGACGATAACAAAAAGGAAAAAGATTTGAACCCACAGAGGAATATCACAATGCTTAATCTAATTGGCTTCTCGTTGTTTTCCATCGATTCAGTAGCGTGTAGGGGATTTCTCCACACACTCTTCATACTCAATTTCGTTTTGGTTTGTCAACTCATTCTCCTTCAACCTCTCGTTTCTGCTTCAGGTAAACCCTGATCCGTTTCTATTGATCAATTTGATTTTGTTGTTTCGCTTCCACAATTGTGGTTTTGTGTTCCTTTTCAGTTTTTCCCCTTCGAATTTCATAAATTTAAAGAGCTTCGATTGAACTTTCTTTTGTTGGTCGTTGGTTTTCTATTCCCCTTATTTTTATTTTAGTCACAGTTGAAATTTCCGGTCTTTATATTTAGGGAAAGTGTAAGGTACATTTTTATGTGACAGGAGCTGATACATGAGAGGCACTGATAAAAATACCTGTATTTAGTAGTGGGATACTCACTGTTTTTTAGTATAATTTGACATTTTAGGTTTGCGTTTGTAAAGTAAAAGAGTGCATATGATACAGTAGATTGCTATTAGTATTAACCAATTTACAGATTCTTTGCCAAGCTATATTGATGTCACGTAGGAGTGTGCAACCAGGCATGGTTAGTCTTCCTTGAATCATTTTGGATATTGGAATGATTTCATGGGGAATTTTCTGTAGTCTGACATAGCTCATGAAATACTAAAGAAGCATTAACAAATGTATCTCTGATTTTACTATGTTGTTGAATTCAGCGGTACAAAAGTGTTATGAACCCATTAAAAGAATCTTAGATTTCAGAGGGAGCAAGCTGAGAAAATTGAGAAGAGAGGAAGTGATAGAATGCGTTTGTGATGGTATGTTGAAGGTCAAACATGAAAAAGGAGAGGTCTTATTTTATAGGATTTCCCTTTTTACTAGTGAGCTTGTGCTCAAATCTCCAATATTAAGTATTAATAACTGAGAGTTGATCCTCTTCTAATCACCTAACCAATTATGTAATATCTTACTTTCCTACAATTACATAGGTCTCATAAAAAAGAATGCTACATGCACTTGATTGGTAATAATTTCACTACGAACCTCTCGTGTATCCTTAACAATGATGTCTTTCAAATAGCCCTATTGAAGGCCTGCTCTGTGGACTGGCTAATTCTTTCTGTTCTTTGTGTAATCCAACCCTCTGCCCCCCTCTTCTTCTGGATTGATTTGATGTTTTCTGTTCCATTTTTTTTTCTACAGTTTATTTTTGGTCTTTTTGCACCAGTTGGTCTTTGGTATATATATTTTCATTTATCTATCAGCAAAAGTAATAGGGCACACAACTTCTGTCTATTTTAATTTTTTTTATTGAGACATAGCGAGAAAGTGAGACGCTGTGAAAGTAGCACTCTAAAATGAAACTCTGGTTACAATACATTATCAATGTGCATGTTCAAGTTTGTTAATTTCTAATGTTATCTACTAGTCGTATTTGGTCGTTTTCCTCTTTTTGTTTTTTAAATTTCAATTTCAATGAGGAAAACATGTTTATCCCTTTGGGTTAGTTAAATAAAATTTCAGTGCACAATCCCACTGGAAATTAATATTCCTATTTCTGTCTCTTCTCTAGAAATTCTGTAATGGCTCAATTTCCATGTGTTGCATGTTGCCTGAATGGTCTTTGCTTTTTCTTCTTTTTGGATGTGATCAGGTGGAAAACCTGGAAATGCTGCTGAATTGTTTGAGAGAGCATCAGAAAGCATAAAAGTGAAACATTATACTGAGGCACTTGATGATCTAAATGCTGCAATAGAAGCAGATCCAAACCTTTCAGAAGCATACCTTTTCCGTGCATCAACTCTTCGTCAATTATGCAGGTGTGGTTCACTCGCAAGCATTGCCCCTCCCTCCCTGTTTTTGAATCTTAGAGAATGATGTTGAATGCTTTGCTAAGCTTTTGAAAATGTTTATATATAGATGTATGCTAGCAATACACTCTTTTCATCACACTTTTTGGTCTTTAGGTGAAGTTCACTTGAGATCCACTAAATCATGTGGGCCCCCCCTTGAAATTCTTCCAACAATAAAGAGTGTTTTACTAATATTTCTATTATACATAAAGAAAATCTTATTTTGATTTTCATATTCTGTTTCTTGCTGATAGACCTAATAAGTTGCTTACTGTAGTGTATTTCCTTAAGCATCTCTTTATGTAGATTGAAACTGCTCTTAGACTATGATCTGACCTTTTATTAGTCCATTTTCGATCTTTCCACTTTTTGTTGTGGTGGAGCCTCGAGGAGGGGTAGATATATCCCGGTACCCTAACCTTGTTACGTTTCAAGTATCATGAAAATAGCACCCCCACTTTTCCCCCAGCCATTTCTAAAGTTAGCAAAGACATAATATCACCTTGTCCTTTTTTTTTTTTTTAAAAAAAAAATCAGTTAGTTTCTGAATGGGGCACCATGTTGCTCTTCCCTCCTCAGTCCTCACCGGCCCTCTTTCATCTCTTCTCCTCCTCCTCCTAATTTTAAAGTTATATCATTCAGGTGTTTTTGGCTAATGTAGATATGACCAATCTGAGAGGAGCTACAAAAAGTATCTGGAGCTAAAACCTAATGATTCTGCTGCACAAAAGGAGCTCTCTCAACTGTTGCAAGCTCAAAGCTCCCTAGAAACAGCTCTGTCCCTCTATGAATTGGGAAACTTTACAAAATCTCTGGAATTTATTGATAAAGTTGTTCTCGTTTTTTCCCCAGCTTGTACTAAGGTAACATTTTTATGTTATTCTATTGTCATAAATATCTTTTCAGTTTTGTATCTCTGTAGTTACACTGTATGGCGTGAAAGTGGATGCCAAAGAATCCGGTTTGGGATAGGAAGTGGTGTGTGAAACCAGCATGTTAACACTGTATCTATTATTTTCTGCAGGCTAAGCTTCTTAAAGTGAAGTTGCTGATAGCTGATAAAGACTATGAGAGCGCCATTGCTGAGTCTGGTTATATTCTTAAGGAAGATGAAAATAATTTAGAAGCATTACTGTTACGTGGCCGTGCATATTACTATTTAGCTGATCATGATGTTGCTACGAGGTTTGTATGGTGGAAAATGATTTCAATTTACATATCATTCTAAATTTCTAATAATGTTTAATATGATCTGACTTATATGCTGACATATATTTAGGCATTTCCAGAAAGGTCTCCGCCTAGATCCAGAGCACAGCGAACTCAAAAAAGCATATTTTGGATTAAAAAGTCTACTAAAAAAGAGTAAAAGTGTAAGCCCTGATCTATCCTCAATTTATTTTTGCATTCAATTTCAACTCTATTTTCTTTTCGTCTTTCTTTTGGTGTTGAAGACTTGTTGCTATTTTATTTCTCTGTGTGCATCAAAAAGGCTGAAGATAATGCAAGTAAAGGAAAGCTACGTGTGGCAGTGGAGGAATTCAAGGCCGCACTTTCTGTTGACCCTAACCATCTTGCACATAATGTACATCTTCATCTTGGCTTATGTAAAGTTCTAGTCAAGCTTGGCAGAGGAAAAGATGCCTTAAACAGTTGTAGTGAAGCCCTTAAGATTGATGAGGAGCTTACCGAAGCTCTTGTTCAGGTTCATTAAATATCATTTTGCTTGATTTGTGTTTTAGCAGTACTTTTTTTGGGCCATTCTGTAAGCAACTTGCATTGGCTGTTCATTTATTGATGCCTTGTTGTGTGAGATAGGACAGATGAGTTATTGCAGTTTACATATTCTATAGGCTGTGCTTAGTTTCTTATCTTGACGTTCTTTAATGCAGAGGGGAGAGGCTAAACTCTTAACAGAGGATTGGGAGGGAGCTGTGGAGGATCTGAAAACAGCTGCTCAAAAGTCTCCTCAGGTTTGTTATACGTTTTGGACTCGTAGAATGTTCCAGATTACCTTGAGATTAGGACTTGGGAGTAGTTTTGCAAGGAGCATACATTTCTAGTCCTATGTTGAATTCTCCTTTCTCTGGGTTATAAGTCCTTGAGAAAGAGAAGAATATAGGGGAGTGCGTTAATTAAGGATAAAGAAAACCTTGAAAAACATACAAGAATACAAACTTACCCACGCACCCAAAAATAAGAAAGAGAAAGATCAATTGCGTTTGGCCGGCTTTTTAAGGCTTAAAAGTTACTTCTAAGTTAAAGCTGTAAATAAGAGCTTTGAAAATAAAGCCAAAAATTGTTTGGTAATTTTATCACTTTTTAAACTTATAAGCTACTTTTAAGTAAAAGAGAGGGAAAAAAAACAAAACTTAGAGTAGAGAAGGAGAAGCTCTTATTTGTAGCTTTTGAAAAAGCTCTTATTTTAAACTATTGCTTTGATAAAAATAAGCTGCTTATACTTTAAAGAGTTTTTGAGAAATAATGTTTGGTCCATCTTTTACTTTTAAGAGAAAGAGAAGCCCAAAATAAGCTGGGTAAATGCAACCTAAGTAAAGCTATTCATTATCCATTCATATTGATTAAAGAACTATAATATATTTTTGGCTCCCTACTTTCCTCAACAGTATAGTATTAATATTCTTTTGCTAGCCATAATCAGTTAGTTTCTTCAAGAAAATGAAATCCGTTGGTCTCTTATTTAATTGACTAGTTTGACACATTAATTTAATTTCTTAACTGCAAAATGGCTATTCATTCACTCAAACTGCATTATTTATTACTTGCTTGCATTTGTGTATGACTATGAATGAGAGGTTTGGGGAATAGTCTGCAGTTGCATTAATTTAAAATAAATTTGCCCTTTAGACTTTAGAGCTTTGCTTTCTCCCCATGTTTCATGCTCGTTGTTTTAATTCTTAGAAGAGTTTTAAATATGATCTTCCTCAGTTTAAAAATTCAGTTTTATACTATCGGTAAATATAGACGTGTCTTACTAACATAGTAATTAGTGCCCTGTTTGATTTCAAAAGCTGTTTTCTATTTTTACATTTTACTTTCACTAATGATTACAAAATGTCACTTTGCTTTTAATTCCCATGTTGAAGGGATTATACATGAATCCAAATATAAATTCTTACTAGTAATTCTTAATGAAACAGACCTAAGGTTTTTTGACTTGTTTTTAAAGCTTTCATCAGTTTTTGAACGTAGTATGATGAGACTCACTAATACTGTATACTTTTATGATAATTTTTCTTTTTTGGTGTTTGAGTAGTAATTTGTCAGTTGTCTATAACTGCAGGACATGAATATCCGTGAAACATTAATGAGGGCTGAAAAAGCTTTAAAGATGAGCAAACGCAAGGATTATTACAAGATCTTGGAAATTTCTAAAACTGCCTCCGCCGCTGAGATAAAACGCGCCTACAAGAAACTTGCCTTACAATGGCACCCAGATAAAAATGTCGAGAAGAGGGAAGAAGCAGAGGCTAAATTCCGAGAAATTGCTGCTGCATATGAGGTCTTAATCTTGAATAAAATGCCTGTTCAGTTTTATTATCATCATCATTATTATTTTGACCTTTTTACTACGCTTTCTAATCACGGTCACCTTTGCTTGCTGATACATACTGTCATACTGACGATGCTTACCGAATTTTTTTGTGAATATTTTGTTTATATCGCATGTTACATTGTGTTTTAGGTTCTAAGCGATGAAGACAAACGCACAAGATATGACAGAGGTGAGGACCTTGAGGAAAATGGAATGGGTGGAGGAGGAGGTTTCAACCCTTTTGGTGGTGGTGGGCATCAGTTTACCTTTACTTTTGACGGTGGCTTCCCTGGCGGTGGCTTTGGTGGAGGCTTCCCTGGTGGTGGCTTTGGTGGCGACTTTCCTGGCGGATATGAATTCCATTTTTGATCTGTTAAGATTGGAAAAGCCGTGTGCTCGAAGTTTCTTAGCGAAAGTAACAAACTTTCTTGATTTCCTCAAGGGACCACGGCAATAATGTTAAGGATTGACTAATCACTTGCTAACGGTTGTTGAGATGAATACGTAGGCCAACCCTAGATGCTTGTAAGATAAGAAACGTGCTTTAAGAAATTTTTGCTTTATGAAGAAGTGAAGTGATGGGGTTGGAACTTGGAGGTTAGTTAGTTAAAGAAGTGCTTTTTGAGAGTCCCCACTCCCCATTTCATTTTATGTGGTGGTTGACTGGTTGTCACTACAGTATTGTAACGACCACTTGAAGTTCCTAGCAACCATTATACTTTTTCACAGAATTAATTGCTTCATAGTAAACACCATGAAAGCTTTAGTTATTGATGAAGTCTATTTATTTGAACATTTGCAAGTGTCGTGTGAAATTTTGAATTTATTTAATGCGTTCTATGTATGTTTAGTTTTGATTAATTTTTAAGTTATATTTCATGATTAAAATTTGATTATTAGTTGTTTTGGCACAAAATAAGTTAAATTAATACTGACACATACGCCTAATGGTTGTTTTAACCATGAGTGTGACCTGGATTTGTGAAATTTAAGTGATCCTTTGTGGAGCAAAAAGGATGGTTTAGAGTAATTGATTTGTTAAAAAGTTTGTGTTAAATGATTGAAATTGAAATGTTAAATGGCTGATGAGCTTGATTAGCAGAGGATCAACCTACCAGAGAGCTGAATTCGTGCCAAAACTATTGGTTGGGAAAAATTTCACCGACACAATTCATGATTCAGAATGCAACACAAACTAACTTGTTTTTGTTTTCACATTTAAAACTTTAAAAATTGTGATTTATCATTTCAACATACTCAAACAGTAAGACAGCGTAAATACAAACACACCTTAAAGTTTAGAAAGCGTTCAGTTTTGGTTTATCTAACAGAAGTGTTTGATGAGCAAACTTCACTATGAATAAATAATTTTTTCTAAGGAATGCCCTAAAAGTATCAATTGATCTATAAAAGATTTCTCAACTTATTACAAGTTAAAATTACTAAATATGGTTCTTTTATAAGAATAGTAGTATGTATTTATAATTACGTTAAGGTAGCGTCCTTAGGATGAGACTAATCTCGTTCGTGTTGTGAGGCTGACGCTGGCTCCCGTGAATTTGGTATAGATGGGATTCGAACACGGGACCTCATGCTGTGGATCGTCCCTCCTATGAACTTAGCGGGACCTTACACCGCTAAGTCAACCCTTAGGGTTAAATTTTACTTTACTTGATAAAAGTATAAAATTAAAAGAAAAATAAAATAGTATATTTTTTTAATTTCTTTTTTTAAAAATGATGAGTATAACTAAATAATAATTTAAAAATATATTAATTTTTGTATTAATATTTTAAGAAAAAAATAAATTATTAAATACAAATTTCTCTCAATAAATACAATTATTAAATATATTTTAAAAAATAATGATTAAATATAAATTATGTTGAATATATTTCTATTATGTAAATTTTTTATCGGAAAAAATACTACTCCCTCCGTTCTTTATTATAAGACATTTTTAACTATATTACACATACCAATAAAAGTAGTTAAGTTTATTTAATTTTATTGGTTTTCTAAAAAATTATATAACATACAAATTTTATCCTTCATCAAATATCGTGCTAACCAATTACAATTAAAGAGTAGAAATATCCAATGTATTTAATAGGGCAAATAAGAAAATAAATAATAAATGTTTCATAAAAATTATAAAACTTCTTATAAAAAGAAACATCTAAAACTTCTAAAAGACGTCTTATAAATGGTACAGAGGGAGTATAAGGTTTAAGCAATTTAAATATATATTATTTTGTTAATAAAAAATGACTCTATGAAAATAATATAATGATAATTCTTCTGTGTATTTTGTCATGTTCTCTTCCGTTCCTCCATTCTCAATAGAACCAACCTATCCCATTCATTTGCCTTATTGTCCTGTTCCATTCTATTCCTCTTGACTGATGTATCATAAAATAGTATATAGTGTCATGTTCTGTTTAAACACATCTGGCAAACGCTTGTTAGCCTCTAAGTATTTAACGGATTCCATTCCACTAAATATATTAATCATATCAGTAAATACAGAGGTTCACTTCTACAATAGAGTTTAAAATGAAAAGAAAAAACAAAACTTATATTCAACCCAAAATTTTTTTAAACATCAGAAGTACAAGAGATCCCCATCATCAATCAATTCAAACTCACTCCACAAGGAAAAAAAAAAAAAAAGGAAAAATGAGCCATACTAATGCTTACATTACATCCACAAACAAGAAACAGAGATAACAACGGCTGCAAAAGCGCAGGCAACTCCATTAACTGTCTGCCTATTCATTCTCATCCCACTCGAAACATCAGGCGACGAATCCGCCGATCCAGACGGGGAGTCAGCGGCCCGGACATTTTTCTCGGGCTTGGTTGGCGCGGGAGCCTCCGCGGGCGCAGCCGTGGGCGCCGGGCCAAAAAGTTTCAAAGGAAGGAGCACCTTATCGACCTGATACACTGCAAGCTGGGTATCAGTATAAATAGTATTAGCCACGGTTGTATCCACCACACCAGTAGTGACATTCACTTGGTTCCCCGAAGTGGTTACGTTCAACGGATACTCTCCATCGTCACTACTTCCAGCCTGCGTATGCAGAGGATTACTCGCGGTTTGGAACTGCGACATTGTGTACAAGTTCGGAAGAATGTGAAACTGAACCAACTGAAGTTGGTCCTGCGAGTTTATGGAGTTCAGTGTTCCGGCTTTAAGGCTCGAAAACGCGTTATCCGTCGGAGCGAAAATGGTGAGGCCTTGATTGGAGTTGTTGAGCTGTGAATTGATACGATCGTCGAGTTGTGTGGCTTTGAGAAGCTTGATGAAGGTTGTGAATTGTCCTGCTTTTTCTAGCACTTTGGTTATGTTTGTGGGTCCCGCTGGTGCTGGAGCTATTGTTTGAGAGGAAATTGTTTGGGATTGGAGAATGATGATGAAGATGAGGAAGATGAGAGGGAGGGAATTGAATGATAGGTTTGCCATTGGTGTGAGAAAAGAGAAGAAGAGTGAGATTTTGGTGTGGTGTGGTGTGATATATATATTATTATGTGTTGTTAAGGAGAGTGGGATTGGTAAAAGTTAGGTGAAAGGTTGTGATTAATGTAAGGTGAGAAGAGGCCCTCAAATAATCAATTTTCTTTCTTAAAGCAAGACAATGCAAGAGGGAGGGGGAGTGAGAATTGCTCATCTGCTGGTGGCGGTTACGAATTTCATTTTCGAAAATTGATGAAAGATGCATGTAGTCCTCATCATAATTTTAATTATTAGCGAAAGGTAAAGATTATTTATTTTGGGGTGAATTACACTTAAGTATTATACTGTTTCGTTACATATTTTTAAACATAACATAAATTTTCTCTGAAGTTTGTTTATGTTACACAGACACTCATTTGCACGTAGTCTCATAGTTATGAAAAGACGATTTTACCCTCATAGTTATGAAAGTTACACGTAATTAGACTTTTACTTCAAAAATAAGCAATTAAGACTTAAAAATAAAAAAAAATGTTTAATTAGTAAAACATACCTAGAATGTCAAAAGATCACTTAGAAAATGTCTCTTAGACAAAGTGAAGATGAAGTGATCCTAAATTAAAAATCTTAAGCGGTGAAGATGAAGAAAATCGAAGAAAGGTTTGGGAAGGTGAAGAACAGAGGCAAGGTTGAAGAGGTAGTGGATTGAAGAAGAGGCGCAAGTTGCAAGTGTTTCATCAGGCCGAGAAGGTTCGAGATGAGGTGGAGAGTTGTTCTCTTCTTTAGTAAAGGATTAATTGTCAGTTCATAAATAAGACCTACAAACATTAACGCATTTATCATTTAAGGGAGGGCTGTGTAGTTTTAGAAATATGTAGAAAAAATTTGTATTATGTTTGAAAACATGCACAGAGACTGTGTAAACTTCCAAAAGTTGAGAGGCCGGTGTAATTTAATCTTTATTTTATTATTTTTTTTTTATAAGTAAAAGATGGAATTATAACGAATACAAGGAGAATCCAAGTACAGAGTGACATCAGACAGAAAGAAAGAGGGAGATATAAAGCGTCACCGAAATTGTAAAATACTAGATAGTAACGACATATCAGATAACCAGTCTGTAATCTGTATATATTATCTATAGCTATCAACATTTTAGCTTCAGAGAAAATCACTTCCAAGCTCAGAATTTGATATTGTTGAGCACCGCAACTTGATCCATGTTCCATTGATTGAAGATAATGTTGTTCCTATGTAACCAAATAATGGATGAAGAAATTAAAGAGGGAAATTCATTTCATGAGAAGACTTGAAATACATAAATTAAACTTCTTAATTTGAATAGAGAATTGTATTTAATTATAAGATAAGGATTCACAATTTTTTTTTTAAATAGAAAGTATTTCCAAATGTTTTTTAAAAAAAATTTAAAAATTCTTTAAAATTTTGTAATTACTCCATCTAAACATAGGGTTAGAGGCTAATTTTGTTAAAAGGACCATGACAATGATATATAATTGAGTGAATTCTAGTCACTAAACTTCGTATCACACCTTCACAATACTATAGCTACTCTCTTATTAATAATTTAAGAAATTCTAACATTAGTTTGTGAAGTTACAATTTTTTAGGTATGTTAGTCATTAAATATTGCAATCGGAAATGGACAATAGAGATTGATATATGGGAATTGTTTCAGTTTAAGGACAAATGGTTGTTGAGGTCAATACGTAAGGCATGCTGGGATGCTTGTGGGGTAAGAAATGCGCTTTACAGAAGTTTTTGCTTTGAGCTTAAGTGATGAGCAGGGTGTTAGTTAAGGAGGCACATTTTTATGTTGAGTAATTGACTGTTTGTTTGTGTCACTCTATAGTATTTTTGTCTCTAATTTTTTAAAATGTTTAGATTAGTTTATAACTTTACATTATGTAATCATTTTAGTCTCTTGTATTAAGTGACATTGACGAAATATCTACGTGACATAATAAGTGTTTATATGCTACGTTAATTGACACTTAAAATCTATGTAAGTGATAAAATGACGTTTTGCTTAATCTTGAAATAGATAACTCAATTAGTGGCTCAAATCATTTATAACATAACACAAAAAAACATTGTCCAACTTTGGAGATTAACGAAAACGACATCGTTTGGTCGTTTACGTGGAGTCATATATGTCAAATAATATGTCATATAGGCACTTAATGTGTCACATAGACATTTTGTCAATGTCACTTAACATTAATGATTAAAATGATCTACAAATTGTAAAGTAAGTTAGGCATTCTGAAAAGCCAGGAGCTAAAATTCCCTATTGCTAGAAGTGAAGAACCAAAAGAGTCAATTATTATTTTGATGTTGCCCTATTTCATTTTAGGTTAAATTAATCATTTAGTTCTTATACATGTTCTTCATTTTCATTTCGGTCCCTATACGTATAAAACATTCCTTTTACTCCCTATATATGTGTCTCCATTAGTACTTTTGGTCTTCCATTATCTTACCATTTTCCCGGCTAAAACGAAAAAACAACTACATATATAAACTAAAACGAAAAATAAGTACATGCACATAGAGTAAAACGAAAAACAAATATATATATAGAGACTAAAATGAAAAATAAATACACGTATAGGGACTAAAACAAAAAATTATAAGTACATATATGAGAATTAATTAATTTCCATATCAGCGGTACATGTGTATGTTTGTATCACAGAATGAGATGAAGTGAAAAATATAATGTTATTGTATTATTAGTTCACGTACTAAAACTGATATCACAAAGGAATATAAAGAGAAATACAAGTATAGTGGATAGAAACCGACTAGAGTAGTTGAACAAATCTACCCTAATAGAATATAACAAACTATAGCTATATCAGCTCTAACAGACTATAGCTAACTCTTATCTTTACATCCCCACAAACTCATGATTGTTGACAGTTTTAACCACGAGTTTGTTCTTAAAATTTGCAAACTGAGGAGAAGAAATAGCTTTAGTCACGATGTCAGCAACATTAAACTCAATTGGTAAATGAATAACCAATATTTGTCTTGCTAACACCTTATCACTAACAAAATGAAGATCTAATTCAAAATGCTTCGCGCGGGAGTGCATAACCGGATTTGCAGCAAGAAGAACTGCACAAAGGTTGTCACAATAAATCTGAGGCAAAGTTAGTGGGACATGTAATTTGCGAAGAAGATTCTGAGTCCACAATATATTAGCAGTGACAGCCGGAAGGCCGCGATATTCGGCTTCTATACTACTACGAGAAACAACACTTTGCGTTTTAGAAGACTACAAGACTAAATTTGGCCCAAGATATACACAATATCTAGTGGTGGACTTACGGTCATCAGGTCAAATTCCCAGTCGAAGTCACAGAAGCCCATAATGTTCATATTTGGTGAACATTTAAGATGTAATCCATTATTGCAAGTTCCCTTCAAGTACCTCAAAATTCGCTTCACGGCGGACCGGTGGTGATCTTGTGGTCGATGCATATATTGACAAACCTTGTTAACAGAGAAAGAAATTTCAAGCCGAGTAACTATGATGTATTGAAGAGCTCCAACAATGCTTCGATAATAAGTAGGATCCTGAACAGAAAAAGAATCATCAACACTGAGTTTTAATCCAAGTGCCATAGGAGTAGGTTGAGGATTAGAATCCAACATATTGGCTTTATGAAGTAAACTTTTCATGTATTTGGCCTGAGATAAGAACAAACTACCATCAGGATTATGCAGAACCTCAATACAAAGAAAATAATGAAGGGAACCAATATCTTTTAGGGAGAAACGACTATGTAGATGAGAAATAATATATGTGATTTCTGATTTAGAGGACCATGTGATGATTATATCATCAACATAAACTAGAATAAGAGTAGTGGAGGTTTTGGTGAATCTAGTGAGCAAAGAAGTATCACTCTTGGCAGCATGAAATCCCATAGTGGTAACAGTATGACTGAGCTTATGAAACCAAAACCGTGGAGCCTGTTTAAGGCCATAGAGAGCTTTATTCAACTAACAAACTTTTGTTTTATTAGCTGTAGCAAATCCTAGAGGTTGTGTCATGTAAACAGTTTCCTTAAGCTCTCCATGAAGAAAAGCATTATTAATATCAATCTGATATCAAAATTGGCAATTTGTTCTTAAGAGCAAGAGACAAGACAATGCGAATTGTAGCAGGATCAAAGCCTTCACGTTGATGGAAGCCCTTGGCAACCAATCTAGCCCTTTGGCGTTGAAAGCTACCATCAGCATTGTATTTACTTTTAAAAACCCAGTTGCAACCAATGGGCTTGCAACCTGTAGGAGGATCAACCAAACACCATGTTTTATTTTTAACTAAGGCATCATATTCTTCTTGCATAGCATGAAGCCACTAAGGTTTGGACATTGCCTCTTTTACAGAATGAGGTTTTGAAGTATGATCATAGCTACCAGCCTTATAAGCTCCATATGTCTTTGGTTTAAAAATTCCGAACTTGGCCCTTGTAGTTGATTGTTCTATGGAGGAAAACCTAAAACAGGAGAAGAAACATAAACTCCAACAGAAATATCAGTATTATGATTGTCAACAGTAGTAACATGTGTATAAGATTGAGTATGTGTATCACATTGATTATGAAACCTATGGAAATTCTGAACAATCTCTTGGATGTATACCTTGGCATATTTCTCCACCCAATAATTAGACTTCACGGGCAAGAAATGAGCGAACTTTTTCAATCTATCAACATTTACCCAGATCGAATCATATTCGGTTGGGGTCCTTGGTAAGCCTACCACAAAATCCATAGCGATGGACTCCCATTTCCATTCTGGAACCTCTAATGAGTGAAGTGGTCCTGAGGGTCTTTGATGTTCTGCCTTTATCTGTTGACATGTTAAGCACTTAGTCACAAAGTCAGTCACATCACGCTTCATCCTCGGCCACCAGAATACCTTCCACATATCTTGATACATCTTTGTGGCACCAGGATGTACGGAGTATTTGCTATTGTGGTTCTCTTCTAGCATCATTTTCTTGACCTTGTCATCCTTAGGGATACACACCCTATTCCTAAATAGGATTATGCTATCAGCAGACACAAAAAAAAAATCAGCTTGCTCCTTAAATTCCTGAAGTTCAGGATCATGTTCTTGTCCTTCCCGGATTTGGTCTCGAAGCACATTCTTCACATTGACCTTGTTCACCGATAAACTAGCATCACAGCAAGCTACATTAAACTTCAAGTCACTAAATATCTCCAATAATACCAACTCATGTATCCTTGTTGAAGACACATGTAGAGACTTCCTGCTCAAGGCATCAGCTACAACATTTCCCTTTCTCCTGGGTGGTATCTAAATTAGAAGTCATAATCCTTCAAGAATTCCATCTACCTGCGATGTCTCATGTTTAGCTCCTTATCATCAAACAAGTACTTGAGACTCTTGTGATCACTAAACACTTCAAAGGTAACGCCATAGATTGAGTGTCTCCACACTCTCAATGCGAACACAACTGCCGCCAGTTCCAAGTCGTGAGTAGGATAATTTCCTTCATGGGGCCTAAGCTATCTAGAAGTGTAAGCCACCACTTGCCCTTCTTGCATGAGTACACACCACGGGCCTTGCTTGGATGCGTCATAATAAATTTGGAAGTTCTTAGATGGGTCAGGAATGACTAAAACTGGAGTTGTGGTCAACCTTTCTTTCAACTCTTGAAAACTCTCTTCGCACTTAGAGTCCCACTCGAAAGGTACTCCTTTTCGTGTCAGTCTACTCAGCGGAATGACAATTTGGGAGAATCCCTTGATAAACCGTCCATAGTAACCGGATAATCCAAGGAAACTTCTAATCTCAATGTCATTGGTCGGTCTTTCCCAATTTAACACAGCTTCAACCTTGCCTGGATCAACTGCCACACCATCTTTATTGATCATGTGGCCAAGAATCTCACCTCATCCAACCAAAACTCACACTTTTCGAGTTTTGCATGCAACTGCTTCTCCTTAAGAATCCCCAACACGATCCTCAAGTGCTTTGCGTGTTCTCCGGCATCTTGGAGTAGATTAGGATGTTGTCAATAAAGACCACTAAAAACTCATCCAAGTAACAATGAAAGATACGGTTCATGTAGTACATGAACACTGCAGGAGCATTCGTCAACCCGAAAGGTACCACCAAGTACTCATAGGTAGCGTTTGGCAGACGTGTTTGAACACAACATAATAGGACATTATGTACTATTTCTTGTTTGGTGCATCAGCAGGGCCGGTCCTGGCCATTCATAGACCCTGGGGCTAAGTGAACGAAATTGACTCCTTTTAAGTAAATTTTTTTTTTATAAAACTATAATAAAGTTTTGATATTACATAGGAATCTTTGTTATTTCCTATTGAGCGCTTTTTTGAAAATGATTTTTCTTTTTTTACAAATAACAACCATACACACACACATGTATATATATTATGGGCCCCATTGAACATTGGGCCGTAGGCGGGGTGCCCACTCGCCCATACCCCAGGGCCAGCCTTGTGCATCAGTCAAGAGGAATGGAACAAGACACTGGGGACAATAAACATGACATATTGATTCCATTGAAAAAGGTGGAACGGAAGAGAACACAACATAACAACACACAAAAGAATTATCATTATTTTCCTAGAGACATTTTTTATTAACAAAATAATATATATTTAAATTTCTTAAACCTTATATTATTTTTCCAACCAAAAAATATTTTGAAAAAATATATTTTTTAAAAAATTTACATAATAAAAATATATTCAACATAATTTATGTTTAATAATGTTTTTTAAATTTTTTTAATAATTGTATTTATCGAGAGAAATTTGTATTTAATAATTTATTTTTTCCATAAAATATTAATAAAAAATAATATATTTTAAAATTATTATTTAGTTCTACTCATAATTTTTTATTAAAAAATATACATTTTGTTTTTTCTTTAATTTTATATTTTCTATCAAGTAAAATAAAATTTTATATGCATTATAAAAAAATATTTTTAATGCGCACTAAAAACAAAATAGTACATATGGTTCTGTTCTGTTCCATGGTCGCCTAACACAATGCAATGTTCTATTCTATTCTGTACCATTTCGTTCCATTACGTTCTGTACCATTTCGTTCCATTCTGTTCTGTACCGTTACCAAACGCTATCATAGTGTCCATATCGGGTTCGAAAAGCTGTCTTAGGAACATTCTCCAGTTTGATTCTAATTTGATGATATCCTAAGCGCAAGTCAATCTTGGAGAACACCTTAGCTACAGCCAATTGGTCCTTTAAATCATCTATCCACTGGAGGGGATACTTGTTCTTCACTGTAAGTTTATTCAGTTGACGATAGTCAACACACAGTCTGAGCTTCCCATCTTTCTTCTTAACTAGGAGCACTAGGGTTCCCCAAGGTGTGGCACTTGGACGGATAAATTGTTTTTCCAACAAGTCCTCAACCTGCTTCTTAACTTCTGCCAATTCTGCTGGTTCCATTCTGTAAGGGGCTTGAGATACTGGTCCAACTCCCGGAATCAATTCAATGGAGAACTCAACTTCCCGCTCAGGTGGTAACGAGTCAACATCATTTGGGAACACTTCGCAATAATCACAGACAATGGATATGGAGTTAATGTCAGGAATGCACTTTGACCCCTCTAAGCATAGGACTATGAAACAAGGTCCGTCATCAAATTTAGCTAAGTTATCTTCATCAAATTAAGCATAGGACTATACCACATAGGCTCGATCCGGCACCGAGATGGTCTTGTTGGCGTAGTCGATAGTGACTCTGTGTTAATGTAACTAGTCCATTCCCAAGATAATTTCTAATCCTCTCATCGGAAGGCAGTATAAATCAAGACAGAATTTTTATCTTGGTAATTTAAGTACACAGGCAAACACATGGAGTAGGTACTAAGTTTCCCCTCGAATGGAGTTGAGACCATGGGTACTAAGTTTCCCCTTGAATGGAGTTGAGACCTTCCAATAATTAAGTCCTATAACGAGCAAGTTTATTCGCTTTACACACTCAAGTGAAATGAAAGAGTGTGTAGCACCTGAATCAAACATAATATGTACAGGTTGATTATGCGTACCTTGCACCAGATTTTCAGCTCTATCGGCTTCCCTTGCATCCAAAGTATAAACTCTTCCTCGCACTGGAGCTCTTGCTTGGTCATCATTCCTCTTGTCTTTATCTGGGCATTGCCAAGCCCAATGTCCAGGTTTCTGGCAAGTGAAATAGACTCCCTTTCCCTTTAGGCACTCTCCGCTATGGCATCCACCACAATTCTTGCACTTGGAGTTTGGACGGTTGGTGTAAGGGGTTGTTTGCTTTCCCTTTTTGTCTCCACCTTTTCCCTTGGAGCTCCTCGAGCCTTCTTCGTTCCTTTTCCTCTTCTAAACAACTTGTTTTTCTGCCAGCACAACTGCCAAGGAGTGCTTTGTGAGTTGGCATGCCTCAATCAACTGTTGATAATCCCAGATTCCATGAGCCATGACCATGTTCCTTATATCCGGGGGTAAGCCTTGCTCAAATCTTTTGCACTTCCACACATCATCTACTTGATTCTACAAGTTGTTGGAGAATCTGGCTAGATTTTCAAACTTCGCCACGTACTCCAACACCGACATATTCCCTTGTTGTAGGGAGAGAAACTCCACATCCTTCTAGTCTCAGAGGGTACTAGAGAAATATTTGTCTAAGAACAACTTGCAAGGACAGGTGTGCTCCTCAGCGGGACAGGTGGTACCTGCAAGGACTCCGACGATCAAGTTAGAATGGATTAGAGTTTGTAAGTAGTAGGGTTAAATGATCACACTGGAGCTATCAGTCGTCTAGGACGTGTCGTCCTGTCTAAATCCTAGGTATGGAACACAACCAAAGAAGTAGTTGCAACGAGTGTTCTAGCCAAGAAGTGGAGGTATATTTGACATTCAGTTTCCTCCGTCGACTTCCACCATGATGATGGTTGCGTCTCTTCGAATGGCCGCAAAGTGAAGTATCTTTACTTTGTTCAGTCAGTGTACAAAGCTCTCAATTCAGGAGATATACACCGTCCCATCCATAGATTCCGTCTTCGATGTGCTTCTCGCTTTTTTTATGCTGTCAATTCAAAAAGTTAGCCATTGAAATTTACCTAAAAATAACTTAAAATATAAGTATTTATGTGATAAATTGTAATCTTACAATTACTTTATGAGAACCTTGTTGAAATGGATTCAAAATGGATTAGGTATCCTTAATTTAAAAATTAAAAGAAATTAGAAAAATTCATAGCCCATAAAAAAAACTCATCATGCACCACTTAAAACTAGGATATCTAGCTATGATAGAAAGTGGAGAAACATGATAACTACAGAGAGATATGCTATCCACTGCTAGCTGTTCTCCTTTTAGGTAAATAGGAAAAAAGGTGAATTTTTAGATTTTCAACCCTTGGCCTATTTTACATCTACGGCTCATTGTCATATGTCATAATTTGTTCATGACATTTGCTCTCTCCTCTCTCGTAGATGGGTGGTTTGTTTGTCACAATGTTTCATTAAGCTAATCAACCGGCTGATCTGCTTGTCAAGAACGCCTCCATGTGTCTAGCTCCTCTGGTTGTGCTTAGTGCTCCTCCACAAGATCTCCGCCGGGGTTTGCTTCCCTAGGGATTTTTAATTTTCTTTGATGCTTTCTTGTTATTTTCCCTTCTTGTTGCAAATAAAGATTACCAACACTTTTTCACTTTTATGTAAAGTGTGAAGTGTGATATGATATGAAGTATGATTATTTTAAAAAAATGTGATAAAAACTCCATGGATAAACATGAGAAGCAAATAATTTCAGATAAATACTAAATGGAAAAACATGAAAAGTGAAAAAAATGGAAAAAGAGGTTGGGAGGGTTATAACAAATTAGGGTTACCTAGCCTGTAGATATAAAGTGTGATTATTTAAAAATGATGATGATAATTTAATTTAAGCATATATTTGAAAATATCATACAATTAGTTAAAGTATAAAATGAAAAGATTATACAGTTCTTAAGAAAATTTAGATAAAATCTGTATGAATAAACATGAGAAGCAAATAATTTCATATAAAAACTAAATTGATAAACATGAGAAACAAAGTAAACAAAAGCAGCAAAAAAAAAAAGTTAAGAAATTGGGTTTTTAAGATTTTTTTTATTTTTATATACAGTATAAATGATAAATTTATAAAAAATATTTTAAAAAAAAATTATAGAAACATCAAAATTCAAAACAGTAATCAAAATTATATAAAAAAATTTGGTACGTAAATTATATAAAACTAGACTCAAACCTGCGTGTTGCACGGATGAGTGTTGACATAAATTTTAAATTGCTTTATTAATATATTATTAAATTTATAAAAAATTAGTAAAATTTAAAAAAAAATATTAAATAGCATGATTTTTCTATTATGTTCTTACAAAAATAACTAAATTTGGGGAAATAAAGCTAAAATATTACTAATTTAAGCACAAAATCATGCTAGATAAGTGCCTAAAACATCAACTATATATTTGCACTCATCAGTGTGTAAACATAACACACTAATCAACAAATACTGGATATAAATTTGATTATAATTAAAAGTCGCATAATGTTTATTTTAATGTGCAAATATTGCCAACACTTAAGTATTTTTTAACAAATTCAAAATGTTGAGTTATAATTTGTCTTTCAATTTCTTTTAGTAATAGTAATCCATAATATCAACAAAGTTACTATTTATTTCAAGTCCTAAGATTAACTTATTTTTAATCATCATGGTCTCTATCCTATATAAAAGGCTTGAAGATATAGTAATACAAAAATATAGACATAAATATATGGATATAGAGATTCTTGAATCTCTTTCTTCCTCAACTTTGATAAAAACCTATATAAAAGGCTTGAAAATATAGTAACACAAAAATTTAGATATAAATATATATAGAGATTCTCAATTTTTTTTTCCTCAACTTTGAACAAATATTTGAAAAATTACAACTTTTTTTTTCAACAATTGATTTAGTGACTATTTTATTTACATACAAATAATTTGTTTGTCATCCGCGCAACGCGCGAGTTTATGTCTAGTTAATAATAATTTACAAGACTAAAGCACTAAGATGACCACATCTTAAATTTATTGCTAATACATTATTTGATGATGTGTAAATTCTTTCAAAAACAATACTCTAATCAAAACCTATTGTTACATAATCTTATTACACATTCCTATTACACCAATCATGTTTTTGCCACCACCTCATTTTTTTATTTTCAACTCATCTTTCTTCCATTTTAACATTGTCACCCATTGTAACTTTTTCTCATGCACCTTTTCCTCACGTCTCGCGGTCTCAGGTTCCATTCTAATCTATGGACTTGTGGCGTTTGATTGATTCTATGGTTTGTTATGGAAAGGCCTTCCACTTCATCTCTTTTTAGAATTCCGATAGATTTTCTGGAAGTCTCTTCATCTCCCTATTTTCTGCAGCCAAGACTGTGTTTGAAGGAACCATTCCATTGTGTTGTGTGGAATCATGCCTTTCACATGAATTGCCTTCATGTTGTGAGAATTGTTTCTGGCTTGAAATGTTGATGTCTTTGTTTGTGCATAGAGTTTCAAAAAAATATTTTAGATGTAAGTTGGAGGATAAAAAAAATTGGTATAATCAAAATGATGAATTGAAAATGTGAAGCACAAAATTGTGGCACAATCAGGGAGCGAAATTGTAGCGCATTGAAGGGGAGGTCAAGTCAATTAGGTTAAGTGTTAATGGCATTAAGATGAAAGGGAAAGCTGATTTGGAAATTTTAAATATATGGCGAAAAATGATTGGTGTCATAGGAATTTGTGACAACAGATTTCGATCCCAAGGCATTGTATAGCTGCTCCTGCATCCCCATTTTCCTATTCATATCATAACCACATTATAATTCTCATAAAGAATTTAAATAAGTCCAGTGTGGGGGTGTGTGTGTTTGGCCGATAAAAAAAAATAAGCTCATCACATGGAAGAAATTATTAAAGAATGAGATCAATTTTTATTTGGTTAATTGCACTAACCTCAAGGGAGATTAGTGTATATTACACTACTTGTCCCCTCCTTGTTCAACGAAAATCATCCACCTTCCTTACATAATTAAACACTACTAGATACTGACCCTCGCGATACACGGATTTAAGATAAAACATAATATAAATAATGTTGTTCATAAATCATCAAACTGAAAATCAATTTATGAAAGATGCGAAAAACTTATGTAAATAAATTTACAATTCATGTGATATAGAATTGTTACATAACAACTTAAGATCGATATAGATTTTTATTAAAACCCAAGAAATGAAAAAAATAACAGTTTATTATTATTTAAAGAACTTTTTATTTTTTGCATAAAAGGAATTATAATAAATTTTCATCAATTAATTTGAAAAAGAAAATAACTTTAAGTAAACATGAAAAGTGTTTTTATTTTTAGATATTATTAAAAATTAAATAGTATTAAAATAAGATGAATGGAAAACTATGAAAAACAAATACGAATGAGGTCATTTATCATAGTAAAATTTTAAAAATTACAACTACTTTCATCTGGTAAAATTATATTTGAAAAGTTAGGTTATCAACTATTTTGCGGAATAAAAATGTTACATATATAGCCAAACAATTCAATGAACTCTAACTATCCGATTACTAGTTTTGCACTTAGGTCTCGAAGATAGTGAGTTTTTATACTATTAGGTATAAAAACTATAATAGTATAAAAACTTGGGTCTTTGTTGCTCTCATCGTGATAAAAAGAGTTCACAAGATCAAAACTAAATGTACATGAATTTCTTGACACCATTCAATTAGATTGTTAAATCCAAAACCAAAAGTCCCACATCGAGTAGAAGTAAATATGTAAGATAGTTTATAAGCATTAATTCACCTTTAAAGTTAGGGTACCTCTTAGAGTAAACAATATGAGGATAATCTATCTCAAATCTGTCTATTTCTTATTAGAGTTCAAGATTTAGGGTTTTTTTTGCTTATCATGTTACTTATTACTTATCATAACAATTAACACTTATGTTATCACTTATCATATCATAGTACTTGTCATTTATCATATCACTTATCATTGTATCACTTATCATTTTTCATATCGTTTATCACTTATCATATAATTTATCACTTATCATATCACTTTTCACTTGTTTCTTATCATATCACTTATCTCTTTTTATATCACTTTTCGCTTATCATATCACTTATCATTTATCGCTTATCACTCTTCACTTATTACTTATCGCTTATCACTTATCGATTATCACTTATCATTTCGCATATCGCTTATCGGATCAATATTAATTTATTACAAATTAAATTATGAAGGAATCTATTCTTAAAAAAATCTAATAACACATAGTACATAATTTTAAAAAAAAAATGTTCGTCGATACTTATACAAAAACTATTGGACAATAAAAATACTACTTAGCTTTTTTTGTATCTTCCCTTATGGGCCTCTATTATGTTTTTTGTAGTTCCATATCTTATGGGCCTCCTCTTACTTTCTGAAGCCCATTAGGTCTAGTCTCTCTCATCTTGTATATATGCATCTCTTGTATTTTGTTTTATCTGATCCAATAAACATTTCATTTACACTTTTAACAAATCCTTTATGGTATCATCGAGCGAATGGTTCATCCCTAGGGTTTCTTGCTTCACAGCGCCGCCGTGACGCTAGGGTTTTCCTTTCTTTTCCCCAACCCTTCGTTCCTCCTCCCAACCCTTCTCATGGCAAATTCAACAGATACCTCTTCCTCTGCCAACAAAGCCAATGAGGCTCTTAACCCTACATCCCCTTTCTACCTCCATCCCGGCGACAACCCCTCCTCCTTCGTTGCGACCCCGATTCTTGAAGGCAACATCAATTACCAGATTTGGCGTAGAAACATGTCTCGTGCCCTTATCTGTAAAGATAAGTTTGGTTTCGTGAATGGCTTTATTCCAGATCCTGGATCTTCCAGTCCGTTACACACGGCTTGGATGAAATGTAACACCATGGTTATACAGTGGATCACTCGGTCTGTGAGTCCGCAAATAGGCCAGAGCATCGCCTGTTTTGATTCTGCCAAGGATCTTTAGCTGGATCTTCGGGACAGATTTTCCAAGGGCGATTCGTTTCGTCTTTCTGATCTTCTGCAAGCTGTTCATTCCATCAAACAGGGAGATCGTCCTTTGGATTCATATTTTACACATCTTAAAATTTTGTGGGAGGAATTGGAGGCTTTGCGACCTTTGATTTCTCCTACATGCACTAATTCTTGTTCTATTGCAGAGGATGTTCGTCGCCAACGCGAATCAGAATATGTGATCTATTTTCTCAAAGGGTTAAACGATCCCTACGACACAGTTCGCCGGCAGATTCTCTCCATGGAGCCTCTCCCTTCGATTGCCAAGGCATTCGCCCTCATCCAACAACAAGAACGCCAATCTGAGACAACCCCTTTCTTGATGCCAAAGCTCTTTCTGCTCTATCTTCTTCGGTTGCTGCTACATGGAAGCCGCAAAGTCAGCCCAACGCTCAGCAGAAAGGAAAATCTAAGGGTTCTGCCCCCAACCCTAACCCTAATCCCAATTCCTCTTCCATTTTGGGTAACGGTAAGACGTGTTCATTCTGTGGTAAGCAGAATCACACGGTTGAAAAGTGCTTCTTCAAACATGGCTTCCCTGACAATTTTAAATTCAAAGATAAGAATTCCAACCAATCTGCCTCGGTTAATAGTGCTTCTCAGTCATCCACTTCACACACACAGTCACTCAATATAAGTAAGGAGGATTATGATTTGCTGCTTGGTATGCTTCAGAAATTAAAAACTCATGATCGCTCTGTTAATCAAATTACACATGCTTCACATGACACACAATCACCTAAGGGTAACACTTTAAATTCCTCTTTCTGGATTATAGACAGTGGGGCTACTGATAATATCTGCATTAATGTCTTACTTTGTTAGTCATTATGCCATTCCCCCTATTAAAATTAAATTACCTAATGGGGGTTATTCTCTTGCTTCCCACTGTGGTCGCATAAAGTTCAATGAAAACCTTTTTTTGGATGATGTTCTGTATATTCCAAATTTTAAATTCAACCTTATATTTGTCCATCAGGTTGCCTCTTCATGTAATCTTCGCTTAATCCTTGACAGTGACTCTTGTTTTTTACAGGACAGGGCTACCTTGAAGACGATTGGGCTTGCTAGAATCAACAAACGCCTCTATGTTCTCGATCACATTTCTTTGAATTCACATGTTACTAATATTCACAATTTTGATTCTACTGCTTTGACTAATACCTGTGATACTGACTCTTTGTGGCATGCTAGACTAGGGCACCCATCTGAATACGTTTTGAAAACTGTTTGTGATGCTTTCCCTTACATTCAGCATGTTCGTGTTTCTTCTTGTGATGTATGTCATCTTGGGAAACAAACTAAACTTCCCTTTCCCAACAACAATAATAAATCCAATTCTGTTTTTTCTTTAATTCACATGGACATTTGGGGACCCATCTCTCATCCTTGCATTCATGGGTATAAGTATTTCCTGACTATTGTTGATGATTTTTCTAGACATACTTGGTTGCATCTCATGCATTCAAAAGCTGAGACACGTCCTTTGATTAAAAATTTTATTGCCTATGTTAAAACCCAGTTTCTCTGTGATATAAAAACTATACGTTCTGACAATGGGATTTAATTTTGTATGCATGATTATTACAATTCTCTTGGTATTCTGCACCAAACTTCTTGTATTGAGACACCACAACAGAATTCTGTGGTTGAAAGAAAACACCGCCATATCTTGAATACCACATGTTGTCTTTTATTTCATTCTGGTTTACCTAATTCATATTGTGTTATGCAGCCTCCCATGCTGTCCATCTTATTAACAGGTTACCAACGAAAGTTCTTGACAACAAGAGTCCTTATCAGCTTCTTCACAAAACAGATCCCACCTTCTCAGACATGAAGGTCTTTGGGAGTCTCTGTTACCCTAGTTCCCTATCTAATAATCGTTCTCTATTCTGCATCATCTCCGCTGCAACTCTCTGCCTTCAGCGACTCAGATTGGGCTTCATGCCCAACTTCCCACAAGTCCATCACTGGGTATTGCACCTTCATTGGGACTTCTTTGGTCACATGGAAGTGTAAGAAGCAAAACATTGTATCACGGTCCTCATCTGAAGCCGAATACCGTGCTCTCACCTCTACAAGCTGTGAAATCCAATGGATATGTTACATTGTGAAGGATTTAGGCATTACTCTTTCCTCCCCAACTGAACTATTTTGTGACAATGCTTCCGCTCGCCACATAGCCAACAACTCTGTTTTTCATGAAAGGACAAAGCACATAGAGATCGATTGTCATGTAGTCTGTGAACGTCTTCTGCGTAGTCTGTTCAAATTACTGCCTATCAGTTCTCAGCAGCAACCAGCTGATCTCCTGACCAAGGCTTTGGAACCATCTCCTTTTCACTCTAACCTCTCCAAGCTGGGAATACATAATTTGTATTCTCTAGCTTGCGGGGGGATATTGGACAATAAAAATACTACTTAGCTTTTTTTGTATCTTCCCTTATGGGCCTCTATTCTGTTTTCTGTAGTTCCATATCTTATGGGCCTCCTCTTACTTTCTGAAGTCCATTAGGTCTAGTCTCTCTCATCTTGTATATATGCATCTCTTGTATTTTGTTTTATCTGATCCAATAAACATTTCATTTACACTTTTAACAAATCCTTTACAAACCATATACAAGACTTCAAAGACGGTGATCTATTAGCTTATCTGATAATGATTGAGGGCTTAAATTTTGGAACGTTGAAGCTGGTAGAGAACAATTTTGGAGTCTCAGAACTGGGAATCTTCTTTCCTCTTCAGGCTTTTTTTCCTAGATATTAAGATCACATGAAAGGAAAACAAATAAAACCATAAGAAACTCATGTTTCACTGAATTATAAAAATAAATCGAACTTCAAAACTTAAAAACCTTGGATATATTAATATATATTTTTTTAAAAAAAAACCTTGGATATATCTAAACTTACCACCCACCCATGACCTACCCAACCGATGTCATGTGGCTCAATAAGTAATGAATATTCAAAAATGAATACACTCAGATGTTACTTTTTGTTGGAAATTTATATATACAACGTGGTCATCTAATGAAATGGTCTCTGTGCAGCTTCAAGTGGATAGCTTTCTTCCTTTTCGATGTGTATTCAGTGAGCCTCATCGGATGGGGCAGAAGATGCCGCAGTGGATTCACGCCTTGTCTCTATTCTTGCTTGAAGCTAAGTAGCCAAATACCTTGGGTGAAAGCTGAAGTGAAGGAACAAAGCCCCGATCGATAGGGACTCCCTGCATCGAGCTTCTTGCCCAACCCCATTCCTAAACTACCAAAAGAATTAAAATATTTTAGGGATTCTATCGCATCAAAAGTCTCGTATCGACTGACCTTGTATTCCTTTAGAATAGGTTTTGGTTAGAAGAGCTCTGGTGCTTTAGTTCATAATATTTACTGCTTGGCTTGAAGTTCCAAGGTAGCAGCAAACAATGCCCGCACACGCATTTCGATACTTTCACGCCCCTCTGGAACTTCTTTCTCGTGGATCTATGCTTTCATCCAAGGGGAACACTTTAGTATTCGATAACAGGGCTTTCGTATTCAATAGTTGGAGTTCCCCTATGTAAATCATTTTTAGTTGCAACAATCTATTCAACACCCTTTTTTTTGTCTTAATTTTAAACAATGTTTCATCCAACTTAAATATGTAGATTCTTGGAAGACTATTGTGATAAACTCTTTCAAACTCTTATAACTTGCGAGTCTAGAATCGAGTCAACGAATTTGCTCTTGTACCAAAACCTATCTCTATATTGCAATAAAATAAAATAATAATGTATTTACTTTAGCATCAACGCATATAACCCACAACAAAATCAAAGCATCATGTTCACTCATTTTTCATGACCCAATAAACTCATTATATCATCAAAATTACATGTCGATGATCCATAAAACCTTTGACCCTGTCATTAATTATTGAATTTAGTTGCATATTCATTTTATTAAAAAATTGTTATGTTCTAAATAATATCTATAGATTATATAACTTGTATTCTATATTATAAGTTTGGTTATTCAATATTTTTGCTTACATTATTTTATGGTTATTTTAGGTTATTGAGTTAGTTTTTGCATTTATAAGAAATGGTGAGCAATTGAGATTTTATATTTTTACTTGTATTTATTTGATAGTATTTTCATTTTCATAAATAATTACGAAAATTTCAATGTATTGTTAGTTAAATTCTTATGATGGCAAACAAAAATAAATAAAATTTTAATTTTATTAATTTTAGTATTATTAAAAAATTATATTTTCTGCTGACAGGCATTCATCACAGGATGAGCTGTGCCTACACTCATGAACAAAATGGAGTCCCAGAACGGAAGCATCGTCACATCACTGAAACTGGTCACTGCCAACTTACCCTTCAAATTCTGGCCTGAAGTTTTCTCCACAGCTGTGTTCACTATCAACAGATTACTTACTCCTATTCTACATATACAGTCTTTGAAATTCTCTTCCACAAACAACCAGATTATAACATTTTCAAATGTCTATGTTTTCCTTTCATTTGCTCCTACAACAAACATAAAATAGATTTCAGATCCACTTCCTGTGTATCTCTGGGTTACAGTGCACATCAGAAAGGATACAAGTGCATGACAAGTTCCTGCAAGATTCTCATTGCCAGACATGTTACTTTTGATGAAACAAGCTATCTCTTAAATAAAATCCCTCCTTATTCATCTCCTTTATACCATCTCAAACTTTCTCTACCCCTCCTCCTAGTCGCTAAATGTCATGAAAGAAGAGTACTCTGCTCTCATTCAGAATAATACTATAGTCTCTTTACCCAAACACAGAAAAGCTGTTGGCTCCAAATGGATATTTCGTATCAAGTATAACTCCAATGATTCCATCAATAAACACAAATCTTGTCTGGTAGCTCAAGGGTTCTCTCAAAAAAGAGGGACTAAATTAAGCTGGAACATTGATTCCTGTTGTAAAAGCGGTTACAATTAGGATGGTGTTGAGCATAGCTATTTCTCGCGGTTGGGATATTCGCGAAGTTGACATTAATAATGCATTCCGCTCTATTGAAGAGGAAATCTATATGTGTCAACCTCATAACTTCTAATCCAAGGATTCTACTATTGTTTGCAAAAACCTATATACATATAGACACAATATATATCAATATAAATTAAATCTGCTAATCCTTACAACTTATCATGGTTCATGGTATAAAAACCATCTTTAATGTAAGGGAAACACAGAAACACTACGCGTGAGACATACCACAGTGCCACAAAATATGGAGTACACCAAAAAAACTCACGCCAACCACATACCAATTATAGATCCAGGATTCAACCTGATTCAGTATGGTGAATTTTTGAACCTAAGAAAAAGAACAAACTCCAAATCTCATGTAATGACAACATTTAATATCCAAATAGCAATATCTCATATTTACTAGAAACACCAAAGTAAACTTCTCCTACGGCTGTACACAGTCATTCAACTATTGAGCCTGGAAAGAATAACCTAGATTTTGGGATCCCTTATGTACAACTTTTCAATTTCGCCGCACTTATGAATGGTCATTACTCTTGCTCCATCAACGAAAATAAGAATTTCATAGCTCTGGAAATTAGAAGAAAAATTTCGTGAGTAACACTTAAATGTAACTTGCAATCAACCAAAAAAAATTATAAGCAATATCTAAATCAGCAGGATATTCAAATACATATATTTAATATTTTTAGGTTAAATCAATAAATTGGCCCATACATCTCGTTCTGTTTTGATCCCGTAAAACAAGAAACACTCGGTTTTGAATACAAGTATATTAGGACAACCTCTTTTTTTATATTACAAAAGAAAATGTGTTTACTTCTAAGAAGTAAAATAAAAAATTGTATACTAGTATAGGGATCAAAACATTGTGTCAACCTCTTTTTTGTAATACATTACATCAAGTATATTTCTTTTTTCGATTTAATTTTGTTTTATAAATGTAACTGGAGAATATGTAAAAGGATAAATACTTGGACCATGAAGAAATAGGGGAGGTGAATTACACCATAATTTTAACCGTTTCTGAGTGTGGTCTTAGTAAAAAGTGGTGATTTAATTTATGCATACAGCACAAATATTTCGTCTGTCATGACTGAGGTCAATTTATCAGCTTCTGACCAATACCATCGCAGGTAGCTAGGTAGTTGATTACTATAAGTGATTCCACATTATTATTCAAATTGATTGATAATAATGATAACATAATATTTAAAATCCTAATCTTTCATGAGTAGTAAGACCTTCATAGTCTCCGTCATCGCTGCTTTTACACGTAGAGCATCAGTCGCAAAACAGTCAACCAGTTTTTGCTTAGCCATTCCAATGCCTGTATCACTACAAAATAATAATAATAATAATAATAATAATAATAATAATAATAATAATAATAATAAAATAAAATAAAATAAAATTAGCAGCAACTAAAATATGAACACCAATCAAACACTAACCAAAGCTATACATCATACATGATAGTGATAATCCCATTATCTATATCAGTTAGAATTCGGATATCCAAATTAGTTTCATCCTTCAATATTTCAGGCCTTCAACACCCATTATCCGTTGCGTTAGAATTATAGAGTTATAGTTCAAGAATTATTTGGATTTTTAGTGTTCGTAACCACGAGATATAGCAGAAACTTTATTAGTCACGAGATGTGGTGTTGTGGCCTTCCTCAACCAAACCTCTTGAGTCTCAATCCGGGATGCCTCACTCTGAATGAGAAAAGTATGTGGCTAATCGGTGGTTTGATGTGTGGGGGATCATCACCTCTTTACAGGTCTCTTTATAATAACCGTCTATGGGGTTCCCATCGTGCCCACTATAGACTAGACCCAGGTTTCCACTCATCTGAGTCCACATCTTAATCTTTATCTTTTTTGTTGTAATCTAAAATAGATTTCTATTACGGTATTTACGGTTAAATCAAATAATTTGAATAGCTGATAATAATCAAATAATTTGAATGATTATATCACAAGAAAACTTTAGGCGCGCAACTGTACGCTATTCAATGTAGATTACCTGTACAATCTGGTCCATCTTATGTACCAAGTAGGAACCATAACAACTTTCGCCACTTATGTAGTTGTACTTAAACCCCAATGATCACAGTAGTCAGTACACTCAATGACATTGATCAAATGTGGATGAATGACATGGAAATTACGTGTTTCGTGATCTATTACATACCTATTTCCAACTGGTCCATACTTTAGTTTGTACTTTATGAGATCAATAGTTCAGAGTAACTATATTATAAACTTAATTGTCATGAACAAATAATAAGCTTCAAAAGACGTTACAATATACTCCCACTTTTCCAGGCATACTAATAACACTCTTACGAATTGCACAATTGCAACAACCCTACTAGTGTCAATGCCTTAGTGAGCGGATCCGTAACTTTGGAGTTCGTTCCTTAATAACTCAATACTTTCTAAAATAACACCGTGAACCTCATTCCTTAACAAGAAGGAAACATGTATTCGTAATTTTGCATGTAAAAGAACTCCTATTGCTATAAAATCACACCTTCATTGCCATTGAATATCTAAGTACCTTATTAGATTTCATTGACAACTAGCAATCATTTAGCAAAATTACATAAACTTTATGGTTGAAGAGACAACAAGTGACCACTTGGCACTTTATTAAATGTTGTTATCTTAAAACCAACGTAGAAAAGGGTATCCCAATATCGACTCGCGATTAACCCAACACTTATTGAAGTCAGAGTGAAATACCTTATGATCTCAAGTTCATTTGACTTCCTGTATGTGAGCAAACAACACTTTGTCCTTTGAAATTAATCAAAGACCCTTATGGCTGTAACTCGAAAGATCTCCCCCAGAGAATCCTAGTATCTACCATGTATTTTCACCATGAAAGCAAGACATAGACGGGTCATGACTTGCAAACACGTGAGGTATCCCTTTGCCAAAGCTTAGGGAATTTACTTTAAGAATTCAGGATTTGATCCCGTGCAAAATATTCTTTGAGATTAAATATCTCATTTTCAAGAATACTGATCTTTACTCCCACTGAACTCAAGGTACGTAAAGTACCATTGACAAAAAACTTTAACTAAGTCCACAAATGGATTCCTTAAGTTTATAAATGGATTCCTTAAGTTTATGAACCAATTGACTATCTTCTTCCGAAGTATGCCCCAACAGTTCTTCTATATAGACGTTTTCCTCAAGGTCCTTATTGGGGTAAGCGGTCTTTAACTCCATTTGTGTGACTTAAGGCTTAATTTGCAATGTGAATCTTTCCAAGTAAATCCTTTCACATACGACATGGCTTGTTCCTTTTGTCACCCTATAAATCCAAATTGGTTTCACTTCCTGGGTAACTTTACAATGCCCCAAATATCATTTTATTTATGGTATGGAGTTCACCCCATGGCCTTAACTAACTTCATGAGAGTTAGAATTACTACCTAATTCCTTGAAGATGAACTAGTCATCTCCAAAGAATCAATAGTATCCTCATGTGCGATATAGTCCTATAGATTTGCACTTTTCCATTCTCTTGTAGACCTACTTGATGCAACTTGACGAGGTTGTTGAGTTTGACCCTATTGCTCCTCCCAAACCATATGAAGAGAAGTTGGGGGTCCCTGATGATCTATAGGTATAACCTGTTGATCTTGTCCATATGGGAGAGTCATGTCTTTATGAGGAGGTGTATCTGAATCCTCTTCAAGACCAATATTTGTTAACATCTCTCTCCCCCAAACTCAACATCCTCGGAGAATTAGAGGCTCCAAAAAAAAAAGATACTTTATGCTAGTGGGATCAATTTTAAGTCTCGCGACTTTCTAAATAGCCAACCATACTGCAACTAACATTTCTTGAATCCATCATCCCTTTATCAGGACCACAAGGCCCTACTTAGTTGGATCAACCTTAAACACTTAATGCTCTACATAGGTCTTCCGCCTATCTCAAGCTCTTAATGAATTTTGTTAGTTGCCTTTGTCGGTATTCTCTTGAAATAATCTAGACTATATTATTTAAAGCATATCCTCATAGTGATCTTGGGCAAATAAGCAATTTGAGAATCAAATTACCCTATCGCTAAGGGTGTTATTCCTTCCTTTATCCACATCTTTATGCTTAGCAAACCTTGCATTGTGAACTAGTGGAATTGCCCCACACTGATGAGGAATTGCATAAATAGGTTAGAACGTCATCACCAGATCAATCGTACCTTATGAATATCTATCATTATGATTAGATCTTGTGAACCGAATAGTCTTATCAAGTTGACTTTCGACTATGTCCATAATAGACTTGTTAGCATGCAACCCCTTAGATTATTCCTTATTTCTTTAGATCCTTAAATACCTTATATGTCTTTATGACAATATTACAAAGTTTGCAGATACAGACTTAGTAATTTACATTACTAACCTAGAGAACTTTGCTCACTATTTTAAAAAATTTATGAAAACAATTCACATAACGAATAGCAAGAATTCAAGGAAACTTTGAGACTATCCTTAAATTTCTATTCAACTTAAAAGTTGCTTTCTGAATAGTCGCATAACCCTAGAAGACAAAAGCCTTCTACCAACACCATCGTGCTCGGAGGATACACGATTGTGCCATAAAAAATTAGGACATAGAATTAACCACATAGGTAGATAATTTGTTAATTATGGACAACAAGATACCAAAGCACTCCACCAACCCCAAATACCGGAGGGTGCGCAGGTTGGCTTGTAAGTGGTACTCTCGTGTAACAATCAAACATTGAGAGTCAGTTCTAAGCAAGTAAAAGTCCATCGGAGGATGGCAAGCAATCGCCCACATAAACAATTGCTTTATGTCTGTCACATGCTTATTATCACAGGCTTGACATTGTTTAGTCAAAATGTGTCACACTGGAGGGTGGAAGCACAACCCACAGTAACAATCGCAAACTCATCTTTTGTAACCTTAATCAAACCGATCTCCACAACAGAGGCTACGGAGGTAACATGTTTGCTTCAATGGTATGACTAACATTACAAGACAACATCACTTGATAAAAAAGTGAACACCAAAGTCTAGAATCAACGGAATCACATCAAACCGTCATGCAATTGCACACCGGAGGGAGGGAGCAAAACTCACAATAGCAACAATAAACTCAGACTCTGTCACGACACGCAACCATGCTACCATGCCGCATGATTGTGTCGTAACAATAAAAATTACCTAGATAGCCTCATGCAGCCAAGCCAACATGTGGCATGGTCGTGCCAAGTCGAAGAATTGCCAAAAGAGTCGAGTGGCCTAGAAGGCCCCAAATACCCATGTCTAGGTACCACACGGTTATGCGGGTTGCAGAAACTTCAAAGCACATTCCTAATGAGTTGCACAACCATGCCTACAAGGAGCATAGTCATGCTTCCCTGCACTTCTAACAATGACCTAAAATAACAATGCACTTTCGAGCATTTTAAGTGATCTTTTTGGTCTTGAACTTAATTTTCCCAAAGTTTCCACCGAATGACCGATTAAATCGATTCTAAAAATTTTATCGTTCGAAAAGGTTTCTTTATGCAATTACACTTTACACTCGTGTAAACTATAGAAATGCACACAGATTGGTTCCGAGGAAAGAGAGGTGGCTCACAACGGGTGCACTTAAATACCAAGTCTTTCCTTAGCCAGAACCTTTCCACGTACATTCATATAGTATTACACTTTCTTTACGTGAATCGTGAATCGTTAAATTAATAGAGGAAAAATCGTTTGACCAAGTCAAACTCCAAATGTTTGACCAAAGTCAACCTCAAACGTTGACCAAAGTCAACTCTGAATATTGACCAAGTCAAACGCCAAATTTTGACCGAAGTCAAACACCGAAATATTTGACCGAAGTCAAACTCATATTTTGTTTGATAACGCAAAGGTCAAACTAAAAAAATTAAATAATTGCATACTTTTAATCTTATCTCCATATAAAATAAAGTTTATGATAAAACTTTATAAACTGAATTTCAATCAAATAATAATAAATGATTTCAGTCTTATTATGTAATCATGCAATTTTAAATTTTAATATTATCTCCATAAAAATGACTTAAAGAAGATAAAATATTTATGATGTGATCATATAACATCAATTCCAAATAAGATCATAACAATCACATTTTTAAATTAGTTACCAAACAAATAATAACTGACTTCTTTAAATTATCCCTATCTCAATTCAAATTATTTTGTCTTTTGCACTCAGATATACTCTAGCAAAATATAAAAAAATTTATGACAAATAATCTCTTTATGGAATAACCATCAATTTGCTCTTAATATTCACACTTAAAACCAAAAACTCAAGCAATCACGTAAACAACAATTGTGATTAATTCCAAAATTAAATTAATCACAATACTTTGTGAATTACAAGCAAAATCATAACCGATTGCAAGAATGTTAATTTCAAATTGTACACAAAAGATGAGAACATTAAACCGGTTCTTAAGCAATTGGAACTTATCCAAATTAAATTGAAAACTCTCATTATCGAAGAAACATAAAATCAATTTGGAGGGAATTGACATGTGGATCACCAAACTGAAGAATGACATATTGAGAATGCAAACTTGTAAGTGTGACTTTCCTATTTTGATTCAATACAACAATTACAACTACCATTCAGCATAAGTAATTGAAGATTATATATATACTAATTAAATTTATGAAGTATACATGTTGAAGCCTGGATCTTTAAATGAAGAATAAGGAAGTTAATTAAGAATAACGCTAAATTAATATCTTTAATCAATTGAGAATTTGATCCGCGCCAATAAAAAAAACATAGAAAGTTAATTGATTTCCAACTAACTTATGAAATCAATAATCAATAATTATTTTTCAAAAAAAAATATTAACCGATTTCATAATACCATATGAAATCAGTTCTTCTTATTATTATTTTATTAGTCACGAGATGTGGTGTTGGCCTTCCTCAACCAAACCTCTCGAGTCTCAATCCAAAATGCAATGGGAAAGAGTATATGGCTAATCGGCGGTTTGATGTGCTGGAGATTATTATCTCTTATGAGTCTATTTATAATAACCACCTATGAGGTTTTCATCGTGCCCACGTCTTAATTTTTATTTGTTTATTGCAATCTAAAACAGATTTCTGTTACGGTGTCTAAACCGATTTGTGCCAATCACTACCAATTCCAACATCCGGAGCTTATCCAGGGCAATAGTTCCATTGCTGTGGACAAAAAAATGCATGCATTAACCGATTAACAGATTGGACGATGGATAAATATGTTACAAACAATCAATAACAAAGACACAGGAAAAAAAAATGATAGACTTTCTATTCTTTTTGTGGACCATGTATAGGATTTGGGCTACGACCCAATCATTTTTTTGTTCTTTCTATTCTTTCTTGCCAAACAAACCTGCTATGGTTGGCCCATTCCCACTTTTTTTTTTCTTGAATTGCCACTGCCACTCCACGAAAGTACACTAAAATTGGTGGGCGCTGGAAATTAAAAGAAAAAGAAAGTTGAAGTAATGCATTATAGACTTTCTATTAAATTATTGGTCTATATTGGTGTGTTATCCACATTGTCTTTCTATTTTTTTTTTGGTTGATTTTATTAAAATTATTTAATTATTCAATATTTACTATCTAGTTTATAATCTATTTTATTCATTATTTGTGTTTTGATAGTGGTTTTTGCCGCTCATAATAGCAAGTACACTATGTTGGTTTAGAAAATAAAAGGGTAAGGATGTTGTATCCAATGTTGTTAAATTCGTAAATCAAAATCGATACGTGAAGGGTGTGACGACTCGTTAACTCGTAAATTGTATTCAAAAAAATTTCCTACATTATATTTAAACACACATATATATGCATAAAAATTAAAAAAAAAAAAAACAAAAATAATCCTATAAATAGCAAGGGGCAGAAAATTAAACATAAAAGTCAAGACCTCCAAGGCCAAATAAGTAATAACATAGGTCTTACACACTTAAAATTAACATAAATTTGCCAAACTCAAACATAACCAAAGTCAAATAACAAACATAAACCATAAAATACAATAAAGTAGTTAAAGTGTCAAAGACAAAACCTAATCAAGCAAATCATGCAAGTTCTCATCATAAAAGTCATCATCTCCATGCATTTCATCTTCATTTTCATGGTCTTCTCCAAGTCCAAGATCTCCATCTCCATTATCTTCTAAGATCAATTCTTCAACGTTTGGAATTTCCAAATCTTCTAATGATGCCAAACTAATATATATCTTCACCATCACCACTAGGAGTAGCACTAGCACCTATCTCACTTAAAAGATCATTTAACTCAAAGTTAGAATTTTTGTCCACAAGCCAATCATCATCCGAATCTAGATCTTTCACATTGTATTCTTTTCCCTTCCTCCCTTGCTTTTTTTCTCCAATTTTGAGTTGACAAACAACATCATTCATTGTCTTTTGCATCAAACAGTTTCTTTTCTTGGTGTGGACCTAAACCATTTTTAATACAAAATTAATTGTCACATTGTTCTATGAAATAAAAGCTTCATAAAAAATTGTGAATGTAAAATTTTACCATCTCAAAAGCACTCCAATAGCATTCGCAACCGGATGAACTACATGTCAAGCTTAGGACACGTATAGCAAACTTTTGCAATTCTGGGTGTCCTGAACCATATGAATCCCACCATTGTGCTGGAGTCTTCTTATTAACTGATTGCAAGGCTACTGGACTACCTAAAAACCCCTTCTTCATTTTAAAATCTTCAAGTTGGCAATCAATCTCACTAACCTCTTCTAAATTCTCAACCATCCTTTGCAAGCAGTCATAAAATCCTTTTTTAACTTCAAAATCAATTGGGGGTTTAGGTAATAACCAGCAGCATGCAATGGCCTATATAATTGGTTGTCCCACCTTTGGTCAATGATTTTCCATATAGGTTTATAACTAAAAATGGAAAAAATTAAATTAGGTTCTAAATAAATACTCCAAGAAATAGCATCACTAATGAAAAAGAAAGTAAGAATCCAATTTACCTTTAACTCCATTGAAAGCAGCTTGAATCCTTTTTTTTGCTTTGTCCATGGCTAGCCTCTCATCCGAATCCACTAAACGAAGCACTTTGATCAATGGATATGCATCCCTCAAGCAAATGACAATATTTCTCCAAAAATCCTTGTCACAAACAGTACTTTCAACAATGTTTCCATCCTTGCTCTTTGCAAATTGACTACAAGTCCAATCCTTAGAAGTGAGCATTCTAATCAAGGCTCCTTAGGTTGTCATTCAAACATCCCAAAGTCAAGTAAGACGTGGCAAATTGAGTAGTAGCTAGTCTAATCAAGTCTCCTCCTTTAGTAAAATTTTGCAATTGACATATAAGAGCAGTTCTAGAATAAATAAATGTTGTGATCTTTTAACCTCGTGCAATTGTCTCTTTGTGGATGGGAAGCTCCTTCTCAAAATCCTCTAACATCAAGTCAATGCAGTGTGATTTGTAGCATTGTCTATGACAATTTGAACAACGTTTTCTTCACCCACTTCTTCAGCAATGTCATCCATCATCTTGAAAACCTTCTCAGCTGTTTTTGATATGTTAGGTACATCAATGGACTTCCAAAAAAGCGTTCCCATAGGACTATTGACCAAGAAATTCAGTATTGTTTTCCTCCTCCTATCTGTCCATCCATCCGTCATTATAGTGCAGTCCGTTGTCTTCTAAGAACTTTTATGTTTCTCCAAAGCTTCCTTGGTGATAGCAACATGTTTCTTCAAACACTTGACTCTAATCTCATGGTAAGAAAGTGGTTTAAATCCTGAACCATGTTTAGAAACCAATTCAAGCATATTCTTAAATTCATCACTATTGGCCACATTAAAAGGTATAACATTGTTTTAGAAAAAGGATGCAATTGCTTGGCATGCATCTTCTCTCAAAGGCTTCTTTTCCCACTCTGTCCTTGCTCCATTTTTTCCTCCTCTACAGCCTCATATAGTTTATAATTCTTGACCAACTTCTCTTGCATGGCAAAGATAAGTTTCCACATTTTTTTGAACATCTTCGGGAACAGCTCTACACGGTTTTACATCCTTTCTAGTCCCAGCCAAATGATGCTTAAATCTGTAAATTTCATTCAAATATTTGCATCTTAAGAGTTGTATTCCCCCATCAATCGAGACACAATGCTTCCAACCTGGATCATCTCTATTTCCAGGAGCATTTTTTCGAGATTTTGAAGCTGCAACAACAATGGCCTTTGACCCAGCAGCCACTCCAGCATTAGTACCTACACCGCTTACAACTCCACCACTGGGACCTTAAGCATTTCCACTTGCCATCTTTTTCATAGCACAACACAATAGAACAGAACCCAGCCAAGAATAGAATGTGAGAGAACGAGAGAGAACAGAGCCACGAGCATAAGTGCAGAACAGAACAGAACCCAGCTAAGAACAAAGATGGGAGAGAACGAGAGAGAACAAAGTCACGACTTAGGAGAAGAAGTGCAAAACAGAATAGAACCCAACCAAAAATAGAGATGGGAAAGAACAAGAGAGAACGAGTTTAGTGCAAAGTTGAGTGGGAAGATGAGTGCAAATGCTGCACGAGTTTTGTTCCCTAAAATTAGGGTTTTTAAGTTCGAGTCATTTGACCTGACCCAAAGATCCAACTCGTTGAAACAGCACCATTTCAACCGTATCAACGTATCAAAACGTTGTTTCAAGCGAGCTATGACAGAAAATGAGTCAACTCCCTTCGTGATACGTTGGCGCCTCCGTGACTCGTTGAAACGTGTGTATCAACGTTTCAACTCGCGTTTTTAATAACATTGGTCATATCCACAAGAATTGTAGTGAAATACCAATTATCCCAAACAATTTACTAATTGGACGTGTGAAGGAAGTGAAACAAGGGTTGCATTACCAAAATCTAAGAATTGAAGACAAGAACTAGACATTTAAAGCAAAGAGCTAATAAAGAACAAGATGTTTTTGTGAGTTTTACAAAAGTTCAAAAGCAGTTAGGAGGTAGGGGACCTTAATTCAACGCTCTATGATCAAACAAGTAATCTCTAATGAAATACTTGGTCAATTAAAGACTCAATTCCAAATCTTATAGGCATAAAACAATGCCTTGTACAAAAGCCCCTTCATTCTATCCTAATTTCCTCAATTCCTTGAGTGAAATAGAAGAAAACGATCTTTACACACACAAATTCTCAAAGTGTCTCATACAATACAAGTCCTATCCCCCAAATCCTAAAGCCTAACCCCTAACCCCAAAGCCCGACTCCCGACCCTTGAACCCCGGTCCCAGAACCCTGACCCCAAAACCTCGAACCCGAACGCCCAATCTCGAACCCCGAACCTCAAAACCCCGACCCGAAACCAAGAACCCTAAGTCCTAATCCACAGACCCTAAACCCCAGACCCTGAGCCTCGAGCCCATAAGCCCCGACCCCAAACCCTAAACCCTAAGCCCCCAAACCCCTAAACTCAAACCCTGAACCTTGACCCTTGAATCCCCAACCCCAAACCCCAAAATTTAGAGTATTAATTTTAAATTTGATTGGAAATATAGCCCTTATTTGTTAATTTTTGTAAAATTCATTTTTAATTATTTTATAATTAAAACTATAATATAAAAATAAAATTTAAAGATAAAAAATGTGTCATCATGAGGGAAATTGTGTGATAACCATTTGATTAATACAAATTCTTCGTCCAATTTTCGTAAATAGTGTTTCGTCAATCATTACAAATAGTCATATGTATGAAATAATTTTCAAAAATTATAAATTAATGATCAAATTTAACCCAATAAGAAACCTGAACAGAATTATAGATGGCCCTCTAAGCATCAGATAATATAGTAAAAAGGATCGTTTCCTGACAGGTTTTTGGCCATTAAAAATTTGACTGATGATTATATTCCTATGATGAATGGAAGAGTACTCAAGTGGAGTACTCTTCGGTTAGAAGCTACACTGATAAGGTGAATTTAGCATGCACCACTTGAAGGTGAAGACCGGAGACAAGGCAGCACGTTATTCCTCCAGTATGCTTATACTGGCTAGTCAGGAAGACGAACGAAGCTAAAATAGTACTCTTTGACTGTGAGGATAGAAGATTTGTAGAGTACATGTATTAACATTGCGTTTTTGACAAGTATACAATAAACACGTCCGCATCATCAGGATTGATGTACCTGGAAGATGTATACCTTTCGCTTACCCATTATTTTACCTTGAATGATATAGGGCCCTGTCACGGTATGTTGAAATCCTGCCAAACTTCAAAAGAAATGATAGTGAGGAGCACTATTTCCTCACGGGTTTTGGGTACGACATATTAACTGGTGATTACCTGATAATCAGGTGATACTATGATGAATTAAGGCGTACTCAGGTAGAGTACTTTTCAGTTAGAAGCAATGTTATGTTAATGTGTAATTCTGTAATTGTAATTGTGAATATGTGTAATTTTTTGATTGTACATATAGTGCTGTAACAGTTAAAACAGTTATTAGTCAGTTAAAAGTTGTTAACTAATGATTGGACTATTGCATTGAATAAAATGAGCTATAATGTGTATTCTTTTTGTAACACACTATCATTCCACATTAAAATCTCTTATGTTGTCTCTATCACTTATCTATATTTATTCTCTGATCCTAAAAGTGGCATCTAGAGCCTAGTTCGTTTTCAAGAAACCGTGTGTGTGTGAAGAATTGTGGGTTGCAGTTTTGTTTTGGAGATTAAGTTGAGACAAGGAAGGTTGTCATGGCGGGTTCCAATGGAGGGTTTTCCATGCATATGCTGGTTTTGGATGGGGAGGACCTTGATGGATATGAGAAATGGTGTGTAAAGATGGGTGCTATTTTTAGGTTTCAAGATATTATTGACATTGTTCAACAAGGATATCAAGAACTTCAAGAATCAGCAACTGAGGCTCAGAAGGTTGCTTTCCGAGAATGTAAGAAGAAGGATTGCAAGGCTCTTTTCATAATTCATCAATGTGTGGATTCAGTGAATTTTGACAAGATTGTTGGGGCAACTATGACAAAGCAAGCTTGGGACATTCTCGAAAGGAGCTATGCACGTGCTGATAGGTTGAAGAAGGAGCGGTTGCAGACGCTCAAAAGGCAGTTTGAGCTGTTGCAAATGGAGGAACATGAGGAGGGGTTTTGAGTATTTTGGTAGGCTACAAATTCTGACTAATCAGATGAGAAACTGTGGTGAAAAGTTTAAAGATCAGGATATAGTTGAGAAGTTGTACGTACTCTGTTACCAAAATATGATCATATTCTTGTTGCTCTTGAAGAGACTCGGGATCTTGTCACTTTGAAAGTGGAAGATCTGCAATGCTCCCTCGAAGCACATGAACAAATGTTGAAAGAAAGGATTAGTGTCAAACATGTTGAACAAGTGTACACATGTTGAATTAGCAAGATGTGGTTTCTCTCTAATCACCTGGAAAATTTGTAAGATCAACAAACATGGATTTTATGAATGATTAGAGAATTCAAGGGCATGAAGATTAACTGCTCAAAGACACATGTCATTACACAATTGGAGGCCCCTTTTAATTTCCTCTATTTTATTTTTCGTAACTGCTTTTCCTAGTCAGAGTACTATATATAGATGCCTCGAATAGAGAGAAGATAGACCGTAATAAAGGAGATGGAGAAAAGGATGTAGAAAAACATCTCATTGGAAACAATACAAAAGAGAGAGAGATATATTAGGGAGGTTCTCCATCGGTTTTGTCTTGCTTCGGGACAGAAGGTGAGCTGTGCAAAATTGAAAGTTTTCTTTTCTAATAATCTCTCTCCTGCTCATATAGACACCATATGTGATTTTTTGGGCTTCTGCACACCACGGACTTGGGTCGTTATTTGGGTGTTCCCATATCCGCTTCAAGAAATTCCAGGGGAAATTTTTCTTTTATGGTTGACAACATTCGAAAGAAGTTATCTACTTGGATAGCAAATTCTCTTTCCCAAGCGGGTCAGATTACTTTAGATCGGTCCTGTATTATGGGAATTCCAAACTATATTATGCAATCTCGAGTTCTTCACATGAGTATATGTGACGAAATCTCTACTCTTTGTAAAAACTTTATTTGGGGTTCCACAGACCAACACAACAAGTGTCACCTGATTTTGTGGGAAACATCATGTCTTCATAAAGACCATGGTGGTTTGGGTTTTCGTGACATTCGCTTCGTCAACCTAGCGTTTATGATAAAGCTTGGTTGACGGTTCATTAAGGAGCCTGACTCGTTATGGGTGAAAATTCTCCGCTCAAAGTATCGATGTCGTGATGGGCACTTCCCTTCTATTAGAGGTAATCAAGCAGTATCTTCTACTTGGAAAGGGATCTATAGCGCGTGGGAGCATACTAGTCGGGGCCTTTCTTGGATTATTGGTGATGGCTCCTCGGTTCAATTCTGGATAGATAATTGGGTCCCAGGTTTTCCAAAGCTAGCGGATTTTGTCACCTCTCCCATACCGGAGAACCTTTTGGCCGCCCCTATTACGTTCTCTGCCAACATCTCAGATTGGAAATGGGATCTCGTCACCATCCTTCCGCCTAGTGTTTGCCAGCGCATTGCCACCATTCACGTTCCTCGCCTTTCTGCTGGTAGAGATGTGCCTTCTTAGAGTGCCACCTCTAATGGTATGTTTTCTCTTAAATCTGCTTATGATTCGATTAGGGAGCACACCCTCTTTGACTCCACCCCAGATCCTGTTTTTGACTTGGTTTGGCGTTGGCCTGGGACGCAACTGATACGCTCTTTCCTCATGAAACTTGCATATGGTAGCTGTTAACTAATGAAGAGAGATGGCATCAACATATGTTTGCCTTTGACTCTTGTCCTCGTTGTGATCTAACTTCAGGTCCATTATGCATGTCCTTCGTCATTGTGAGGTTGCTGTAGAGGTATGGAATTATTTTGTTCACCATGAAAAATGGAGTAGGTTCTTTAGTATTGGTATTGAGGCCAGGCTAAAAGAAAACTTGGGTGACACCAATGGCAATTGATGTGTGTTCGTTGGTGTAATTTGTTGGTTTTTATGGCTTCACAACAATAAGGTTGAGTTCCAATCAGAGTTCGATTCCGTTGAAAACATGATTCATAGTAGTCTTAACGTTATTAATTTCATTATTAATGTTAATATTGTCGTAGTCTCACTGGCTAAGACCTCTAAGTTTGAAGTTAACATTGCTTGGAAGTCTCCTCCTGTTGGTTACTTAAAACTGAATACTGATGGTTCAGTTTTGAAGAATTCTAATTCTGCAGCTTGTGGCGGCTTGATCAAAGATGCTATTGGGAATTTAGTGCTTGATTTCAAATGCAATCTTGGTTCTTGCTCCCCTTTACTAGCTGAATTGTGGGGTTTGGTCCACGGTCTTCATCTTCTCTGTAGCGTGAACTTTCACCGTGCTATTGTTGAAGTCGATTCCAAGATTGCTATTGGCCTTGTTTCTCAACGTTGTCCTTCTACCCATCCTTATGGTGGTGTTGTTGGCGCTATCCAAGAGATTTTACGAGCTAATGTTCATATTTCTATTGGACACATTTTTCGAGAAGCAAACCGTAGTGCAGACGTCTTGGCTAGTTGGGCTCGTTCCTTCTCTAGGGGTCTTGTTAATTTGGATTTTGTTCCTTCTCTGTTGGCTACTGTTTTGAAAGAAGATGCTTACGACATCTCTTTTTATCGTCTTTTGATGTAATCTTTTCTTTTGGACCTTAGTGACGCGTTGAATATAAAAAAAAAATTTAAAAATTATTCAACGTATTTTAAAAGATAAAAATAAAACTAAAGTTGAAGAAAAATTTCAAGCAATTATTCTAGGATTCGAACTCAAATTGATACTATAAAAAACTAAAATTGAAAAATAACTAAAAAATAAAATGCATATCCAATTTTAATTTTTTTAAATCCAAAAGCATATCCAATTGATATGAACATATTGTAACAAAAAAAAGTTAAAATTAAATTATACTTTTGGTCCCTTACGTTATAAGAAACTTTTAGTTTGGTCTTTTTTATTTAGCTTGATTCACTTTGGTTCCTTATGTTGTATTTTTAATCCCCTGCATTGTACTTTTTGAATCAATTTGGTTTCTTATGTTTATTTTGATTCTCTTTAGTCTCTTATATTGTATATTTGAAACACTTTGGTTTTTCAGGTATTTTTTTTATCAATTAAGCCTCTTATGTTGTATTTTTTAGACCAATATAGAGACGCAAAATGTCATTTTGGCCCCCCAAAATACAACATAAGTGATCAAAGTGAATCTAAATAAACATATAGGACCAAACTGAAACTTTGTTACAACATAAAGGACTGAAAGTTCAATTTAGTCGAAAATTAATATGAATGTATGATTAGATTAAAGTAGTGTTAGGCCCAGCTGATTTTTTTTTACTTCTCTTTCTTAAAAGTTAAAATTGGGCCAAATACAATATATAAATAAACTCTTAAATTAAAAGCTATCCTTTTCTTAAAAAAATAAAATAAAATGTAACAAATAGCTTTTAAGCCAAAAGTTAAAATAATAAGCTTTTTTAAAAAAGTATGCTTATTTCTTGTCACACATTCACACATTTTCATAAAATACTTTATTATTAAAAAAATATTTTTTATTTATAAAAAACTTATAAGCTAAAAAAAAATAAATTATCAAATAATTTTTAGTTTTTTTTAAAACTCTTATTTATAACATTAACTTAAAAATAGTTTTTAAACTAAAAAAAAGCCGAGTCAAAGAAAGCATAAAAAATGTCCAAAACAAATTAATATGAACATACGATTATGATTTTGTCTTTCATATTCGACCCAACCAAAAAAAATGCATAGTAAGAGTCAGAGATTGTCAAGACCAAAAAAATTAAAAGGAAAAATAGAATAAAGTATAAATTTGTTCCATAAAAATTTAGTCAGCAAATTAATTCTAAAAAAATTATTATGTGTTTTGAAGAGACTAATTTCACATGTTGTAAATATTTGAAGCATTGATCTAATAATATTTTAAATTTATAATTACTAATTAATAATTAGTAATATTATAATTATAAACTTTTTAGAGATTAATTTGTGTAAAAATCCTTAAAAAATAAAATTAGTTACTAATAAATCTTTAAAGAAGTAAATTAATGTTTATTTAAAAAATAAATGCAAAGGTAGCGGTGAAATTGCAAATTATACTAATTGTGCTTTGTTATTCCACTAGTGGTTTCTCCTCTTGCCTGTTGTTTCTTGATTTCTTGATATGATCCGGAGATAATAAGATAAAGAATAAAGAAAATAAGATAAAGAAAATAAAGGCAACTAATCTGTAAAATGCGATCGTAGCCGTCCATTCCGTTGACCAAGGTGCCGTTTTCCGAATAACAAAAACGCACGCTTTGTAGTGGGTACTGCCATTGCCAGCGTATAATCGTATACATCAAACAGCCGCAAACCCTTTCTTTCTTCCTTCGTTTCTCTTTTCTGGGTTCCCTTTGATCTGCAGTCGGAAAAATTGAATGAAGCCATTGTTGAGTTGAAAAACCCTAGTGATATAGTAAATTGATATGTGACGATTGTTAGGTTAGCATAGGAGGATGAACACAGCAAACGGCGTGATGTCTACCTCTTCGTCAACATCAGCATCTGCAGCACCCGGCGCTGCACATCCTCAGTCAATTAAAACTTATTTCAAGACTCCCGAGGGCAGATACAAGCTTCAATACGAAAAAAGTCATCCTAATGGTCTTCTTCATTACGCCCATGGCAAAACCGTCACTCAGGTTTGCCTTAATCTTTAAACTTCTCTCTTCTTTCTCTTCTTTTTTGTTTTTCCTCTATTTTGCTTTCTATTTCCATTTCAATACTATTTTTCAGTGTTTAGGGTTTGTGCGTTGTTTTTCTTTTTATCACTCATCTCAGTATTTCCCTTTGGGATTCGTTACCTGACTCATTGAAGTTTTCTCATTTTATCTTGTATTTGTTATTTCTTAATAAGTTGTTGACTTTATTCCGCTGGTTAATTTACTGCTGGCTGTTCGGTAGAATCAATTCTGGGAAGATTTATCTCACTTTCCCGAACGAATTTTTATAGGGTTTACCTTGGGAATTATTACATCCATTCCACTGGTTACTAGTGTTTGTGTAGAATCACTTTTGGGAAGGTTTTGCAGGGTTTCCCTTGAGATTTATGACGTTGATTCTGTTGTTTTTGGAATGTTGGTATACAGATTGAATTTTTGTAGGCTTTTCCTTGGGATTGGTTACTTTTATTCGTGATGGGTGAAATTTCTGACTTTATCTTTTATGTTAATAATCTCTGGAGGAATATTGGTATTTTGTGAGAAGTTGTTGACTTTAGAATCCAGTTATTTTACTGCTGGTAGCTGTTTTGTTGAATAAATTTTGGGGAGGTTTATCATACTTATTAAGATGATTGCATGACCAGGTAACGCTGGCACATCTCAAGGACAAACCAGCACCTTCAACTCCAACATCGTCGTCTTCGAGTTTCAGTGCCAGCAGTGGGGTACGGTCTGCAGCTGCTAGATTGTTGGGAGCAAGCAATGGAAGTCGAGCTCTCAGTTTTGTTGGAGGCAATGGTAGCGGCAAGAACAACGGTGTAAACAGTAGGATTGGTTCAATCGGTGTATCAAGTTCGAGTAATTCAACTGCAAATCATAATTTTGATGGGAAAGGAACTTACTTGATCTTCAATGTTGGGGATGCAATTTTCATAAGTGATTTGAATTCTCAGGACAAGGTACATTGATTGGGCTTTCATTTTTATGAAATATGTTGGATTTGCTCTTATGAAAGAGTTTCTTGTTACATGCAGGACCCCATAAAGTCTATTCACTTCAGTAATTCAAATCCTGTGTGTCACGCATTTGATCAAGACGCTAAGGATGGCCATGATTTGCTTGTTGGCTTGAACTCTGGAGATGGTAAACAATTCTTAATTAAAATTCCAATTTATATTTTTTTTTTATTTCACAGAGAAAATTAAGCTCTATGACTTTATTGATTCCTTTTGGGCTATTGTAGTCTACTCAGTCTCACTGAGACAGCAACTACAGGATGTTGGTAAAAAGCTTGTTGGAGCCCAGCATTACAACAAAGATGGTTCTGTCAATAACAGGCAAGTAGATTTGATGATCTAATCTCCTAAAAATCGTTGCATGACTTAATTGGCAAGAGTTATTTTTTCCCTATGAAAAGAATACCAAGACTTAACATACAGATTTGAATTTTGGTTTCTATGGATGCTGATACACTTAGGAGAGATCCTTATTCTCATGAATTTGATTGTCACTTTTCAGGGATAGGGATAGATCCTAACAAGTAGCAAGGGTAGAAATAAGATTATATCCACCTTTGGGTAAATGTGATTGTGACTTAAGTTTACACGTTACCTTAAGTGTCCAAATTTGATTGTTTATGTATCTGTTACTTTCACTCTGCAATCAAAATGAAACATTAGAAGATTATTTGTGAACTGTTTGCTACTGTTCAGGCAGTTGCATATAATCTTTTATATGCTCAATTATAATTTCCTATTCACATCACAATCCAGTACATTTCATGGTTAAATAGTTGGTTGTAATTGTAGATAGGATGTTTTCTTTATAATTATTTTTTAAAGAGAAAAATATGAATTTGATCCTCTAAAGATTTGTTCATCACCAATTTAGTTCCTCAAAGAATTTTGTCACCAAATTGGTCCCTTGAAGATTTATTATGTGCAATTTAACGACTAATTTAATACTGTTTTAATCTTCGAAGGACGAATTTTGTTTTAATCTTCGAAGGACGAATTTTGTAGTATTCTATATGAGGGACCAAATTGGTGACAAGTAAATCTTGGGAGGACCAAATTGATATTTTTCTCATTTTTAAAACCTCTTCTCTTTTTGTGAAGATGTGGTCTTGGGTTAAAATGCATATTTGATTGAGCACTTATGTTGTTGGTCTGATTTTTGTGTTCAAAGATCAAACCTCTTCTTGCTAATGTGAATATTTTTTTTACTTTGAATATCTTGGAGATACTTGTCTTAATGGTAAGGCCAAATTATTACTCTCATCCTCTAACTATTAAAAGTCTCAAGATCATGTAACTTTTCTTTTTGTTTCAATTTTGTCCTTTTTGGTTAACTCCGTTAAATGACTAATGGAAAGTTATGAAAATGACATCAAAACAACGTCATTTTGTGTAAACCCAAACCCAAAACGATGTCATTTTGGATATTTTCGTTAGTCATATAACATAACTAGCGAAAAAGGACGAGATTGAAACAAAACGAGAAGTTGCAGGACTGATTTGAGACTTTTTTTTAGTTAAAATATGAAATCGAAAACAAAGTTAGAGTACGAAAGTATTTATTTAGCCTCATGGTAATGTTTCTATTATATGAATGATAAATGAAGGTCGGAATATACCTCTGACTAGCTATCCATGTCAATTAATATGGTGGGCTATGTTTTCCAACCATGACATCTGCTGTGTAAACTGAACCCTAGTCACCTTCAAAATCTTGGGCTTGTGTTAACATGTTTCAGAATTTGAGAATAAGGTTGTTCAGCCTTTACATCTATGTTTTTTTTTTTTTATGGTTTCCTACATAGAGAAATATAAATATTGACATTGATGAAAATTAATATGCTTATGACTTGGGGTACATTTTTTTAGTTATTGTCCTTGGATTTTTTGAAAATTTGTTTTCGACTTCTTTCTTTCAACTGGCAGAGACAAAAAATTAAGAAAATCAGGGATTTTTAGTTCTGGGAAACTAGCCGCAAAAACTCTCAATGGAAAATGACTAAATAGAATTCTTGAAAAACAAGGAGGATAACAACTAGGTAAAGTATGTTAATGTCTAATTGTCTATGCATATTAAGTAGTTAGGTAACTTCAGTTGTTTTTATTATTGGCATTGAGTTGTGTGGTAATTGTCTTGAAAATCTTCCAGGTTGTCATTTGTAACTTTATCATCTATAGTGTTTGTATATTAGAATCTATATCCAAAGATAACGATTGTAAACTATCTTGATCGATTCATTTTGATTTCAACAGTCGGTGTACGTGTATTTCTTGGGTACCTGGAAGTGATGGTGTTTTTGTTGTTGCTCATGCTGATGGGAATTTGTACATATATGAAAAGGTGAGACTCAATTATCAAGAGAGAAGCTGCTTGTTATTGTCTTGCTTCCGATGGACTGAGTAGATACTTGTTATTTCTCATTTTAGAACAAAGATGGTGCCGGTGATTCATCTTTCCCAGCCATCAAAGATCAAACTCAATTTTCCATTTCCCATGCACGTTATAGTAAGGTAAGCTGTTGGGTTCAGCCTCCTTTTGGTTTCTCTAATAACGTGGATTTACAACTTTTATTTCATGTGTTTCTGGTCCTATTTTGTTTTTACTATGATACTATCGTTAAATTGAACTTTTATTATTTATGATTGCTTACTTCTACTAGAATTACCTTTGCAGAGTAATCCAATAGCCAGGTGGCATATATGTCAAGGTTCAATTAATATGATATCTTTCTCAGCTAACGGGGCATACTTAGCAACAGTTGGACGAGATGGTATATTTGTTGTCCAACGCGGCAACGCCATCCTCATCTTGTGTTGTTATTACATATCTTATTTTCGTTGCTTAAGTAACATCTTGATTTGCTTCACTTTCACTCATCCAGGTTACTTGCGAGTGTTTGATTACTTTAAAGAACAACTTTATTGTGGGGGGAAAAGTTATTACGGTGCTTTGTTATGTTGTGCTTGGAGGTGAGACTTCATTGGGTTTAGTCAATTAGTTAATGAAATCGGCATGTTATGATTTGTTTTCTGATTCCTCTGTTCACCTCTTACTCCACACTTATAATGAAAACTCCGTTTCGACAGCACGGATGGAAAATATATTTTGACGGGTGGAGAAGATGATTTGGTTCAAGTTTGGAGTGTTTTAGATCGCAAAGTTGTGGCATGGGGTGAAGGCCATAATTCGTGGGTAAGTTGGTTGGTAATTTTGAGTTTGCAGACTTTCCTAGCAACATACTGAATTTGTCGTGTAAAATGCTATGATCAGGTCAGTGGTGTGGCTTTTGATTCTTATTGGTCGTCACCAAGTTCAAATGCGTATCGGTTTGGTTCTGTTGGTCAGGTACTCAAAATTGTTTTTATTGTATATTTTCTTATGTACCTTTGGCTTTCCGCTTAAAATTTTCTGTGATTCTTTTGTTGGCCTGTGTTGTCATCGACAATTTTAAAATTGAAATTGAAATTGTTGTATGTGCCTTGCTCAGAAATTGGGGGAATTCTTACATTCATATTATACCCATGACTTGATTCTAAGATTTGATTAGATACTGCCATATCACTTACATTACATGCCCTAGTTAAAACCACTGAAAGCAGAAAGCATAAATGAGTTCATCTATCAAAATCAAAATTAACTAACATGAAACATGTGGCTGAATGCTTGGTAAGACGATATTGTTATATTTTTTATTTGGAAACGTGCCGGTAATATTTGTGAAACTGATGTAGGTAAGACAATCTTATTCTGCTTATCCCTTTCCAAGACGAAGAGGGAAATGTTAAATTGTCCTTTACTGTATTTACTATTTACTGTATCTGGTTGTGAAAAGAAATATAGTTTACTTGGTAGCCAGTGACTGCTATCTTATTAAAACGTGTATTGTTTTAAATTGAGGTTTAAATGTTTTTAATTTTATAAAATATGTGAAATTCAGGCTTCGTCCCTGTTTTTTTGGGTTAAAATTAGGTGTTTTCATCCTTGAATTTTACAAGGTTTTTTATAAACAGTGGGGAGTTTCTTTTGTTTTTGTTCCTAGTTTCTCTAACTATCGTTCATCCGTTATCTTCCCCAAGGTTTTGTCTTTGGATATGTGTATTTCTCTACCCAAATTTCGTAACTTAAATGTTTTGGTGGCCAGGATACACAGTTGCTTCTATGGGATTTGGAAATGGATGAGATTGTAGTGCCGTTAAAGCTTCCGCTTGGTGGATCCCCGACCTACAGTGCCGGAAGCCAGTCATCTCACTGGGATATGGCTATCCCAGAGGGCACCTTGCAACCTGCTCCGAGTATGCGTGATGTTCCCAAAATCTCTCCGTTGGTTACTCACCGTGTGCACACCGAACCACTCTCTGGCTTGATATTTACCCAAGAATCTGTACTTACAGCTTGCCGCGAGGGGCACATTAAAATTTGGACAAGACCCGGGGTTGCTGAAAGCCAATCTAGCAACCCTGAGACCTTGTTAGCAACCAGTCTCAAGGAGAAGCCTTCACTTTCAAGCAAGATCAGCAACTCTAGTTACAAGCAATGACTAAGTCTTATTCTAAAGAGAATTTTAAACATTTTTTTTTTATATTTTTATAGTTTGGTCTAGCCGGTTGGTTTTCGAGTTTAGTTGCGCCGATTCAATTGAAAGAGAAGCAACTGCGCTATTGTATATTCAGCTGCCATTTTTGGCACTGAGAGGATGAGGTAGAGTTTTTCTCTGGCCGCCTCCTGTAATTACAAAACGGCTGTTATTAGGATGTCTGAATAGTGATTACAGGAATAATGTGAAATTGGTTCTTGGATCTTTTGAAGAACACACCATTATCTATTGTGTTGGGAGTGAGATATACTAAATGAAACTAGTCCTAGTATGTGATAATTATATTCATGGATTCAAATGGGAACCAAAAATGAATGAAGAGAACAAGTAAAAAATTGACGTAATAACTGCTTTTTGTAAAATTTATTCTCGTAATACTTTTGTTTGTGGTTTCTACTTGCATTGTACTTTTTAAATGCATCCCCTCACCCAAGAGATCAACATTTGACTAAGAATTCCAATAACGGTTGATTCTGTACAGAAACATTTCAAGTATTGTGATGAATGCGAATGGTTGTGGAGATTTTTTTTTGGTTAATAAGCTGATAGAAAGACAATAAGAGGAAAGGAAAAGAAACTAAATCCCTAGAAAAAGAAACTCCTAGTGCATGCAAGCACAGTGATGGAGATTTCCCATCAATGACACTGCTTATTCGAATTTGAATGACAAATAATAGTGCGACAATCCTTTTTCCAGCATGTCTTTTGACCCTCTAATGTATAATTCTTATGATATCCCTAGGCTTCTACCACCGTTAAAATGTAACAGTGATGAAGATATTGGAAAATTAGAAGGTAATAGTACCATCAGAATTACTGCAATTTTATATTTGGTAATCATAAGATGTATATTACATTTTAAAGACGTTACTATTATCCTTTACTATGGAAAGATTTTTAAAACATTTTTTTTATTCTGAAAGTTTTGTTTTATTTTGTTGTACCCCTATGGTCTTAGTATTTCAGGTTTTATTTTTGTACTGTTATAAAATAATTGAAAAATAAAGAAGATAAAAGAAGAGAGAAGAGAATATGAGATTATTGTATTTACTTCTGGCGTGTATTGATTGAAATGAAAACATGGTTCTATTTATAGATTCACTAAGAGTAGTGCGTCTATAAAAAAGGAAAATTCTAGAGGTAATCGCATAATAAAAGAAATAATACATAATTGAAGAAATAGAAAAATACTAGGTATAAGGGGAACTAGGTAAAAGAGGAAGTCTACATAAATTAGGAAATTGGGGATAATCCTCCATAATTATACTCCTTTCGTTCCTATTTAACTGTGTGTGGAGAGAGAAAATCACACATATTAAGAAATGTAATAATTGCTATAGTTTTTCTCAAAATAAATTTTGAATTTTCCATAATACTCTTTATCTCTCATTGTTTGATTGGTTGGATAGTGGGGCATTGATTAGTCTCCAATTAAACATAAGCTTAGAATTAGTAAAAGTGTAGTTAATGTTACATTGAAAATATGAGTGGACAGATAAATAGAAACAATATTTTTTTCTTTCTCCGAACAGTTAAATAGGAACGGAGGGAGTATTATTCACAACACTTTTCCTTGGATGACTATGATGTCTCCTTAAAATCTTACTAAGGAAAACTTAGTGAGACAAAACTTTAGTGAAGGAAAAAGACTTTGTTAGGAAAAACCAGTTTGGATAAAAACAAAGGAAAAAAGTGTGCAAGATATATTTATTTCTCTCCCTCATGCTGGCAACCATTTCTAAGACGTCGGAGACTAATTCCTTGCACCAGCCGTTCAAATGTTTGAGTATGTAGTGACTTTGTGAAAAGGTCTTCTAGATTCTCACTTGAACGAATTTTCTAAACATATACATCACCATCCTTTTGTACATCATGAATGAAGAAGAACTTTGGTGAAATATGCTTTGTCCTATCTCCTTTGATGTATCCTTGTTGCAGTTGAGCTATACATGCAACATTATCTTCATATAAAATTGTCGGAGGTATCTTTCCTGAATGCAAACTATAGGTCTCTAGCACATGTTGAATTACAAATCGAAAACAAACACATTCTTGAATAGCCTCATGTAATGCTAACATTTCAATATGGTTAGATGATGGGGTAGGTAACGTTTGCTTCATTGATCGTCAAGAAACAGTTGAGCCTCCACATGTAAACAAATAACTAGTTTGTGATCATTCCCTATGGGGATCAGACCGATAGCTTGCGTCTGCATATCCCTTTAGCTTAGCATTAGAGATACTAGAATAAAATAAACACATGTCCATTGTGCCTTTGAGGTAATGAAGTACATGTTTAATTCTATTCCAATGTCTTCCAGTAGGTGAAGAACGATATCTTGCTAATGAATTAACTACAAATCATACATCAGCTTGTGTATGACATGCAAGATACATAAGGCCATCGATAGCATTAAGATATAATACTTTCGGACCAAGTAGTTCTTCATCCTTTTCTTTAGGTCTAAAAGGATTTTTCTCAACATCTAATAACCTTACTACTATTGGACTGCTCAATAGGTGTGATTTATCCATATAGAATCATTTCAAAACTTTTCTTGTATATGATTTCTAATGCAAGAGAATTCTATCATTTAAATATTCAACTTGCAATTCGAGATAGAACCTTGTTCTTCTTAAGTCCTTCATCTCGAATTCTTTCTTTAAGCAATTTACGACTTTTAAGATCTCTTTCGGAGTTCCAATTATATTTACGTCATCAACATAAACGACAATTATGACAAATTGTTTGCCAAATCGTTTTCTAAAGATGCATGGACAAATAGGCTATAACAACATCCGTTAATCATAAATATAGTCCTTCACATACTGCCAAAATGACCAAGTATCGAAGGGTAGTTGCATCCTCTACAAGTGAATAGGTTTTTTCATAATCAATGTCAGAATTTTGTAATCCTTGGACAACAAGTCGTGCTTTATATCTTGCAACTTCTCCTTTCTCATTTCGTGTTGGTACAAAAATTCATTTGTACCCAATTAATGCTACACCTTCAGGTGTGCGGACTACTGGCCCAAAAACTTGGCATTTTTCAAGTGAGTTTTAATTCTGCCTTAATTCCATCTTTCCAATTTTTGCCAATCATCTTGTTGTTTGCATTCATTAATTGATTTTTGGATCATGATCTTCATTACCATCTATCTATTATCTATTATCTATCTATTATATATAATAAAAGAGAAGCAAAGGCTAAAATCATGACACGTCATAAGCCTAACTCTCTTCATTGTGCCACATCAACATTTTTTCCTACTTGACCCACACTAACACTTAGGCATTCAACAAAGCCCGATAACCTACAATAGTACTATCACAATACATTCCGTGTACATTCAGATCAAACAATAGTACCATCACAATAGTACTATCAAACATATTAAAATAAACTAAATTTATTAAATAATCCAAAATTTAATTATTTGAATGCCTATTTTACTAAAAAATTATGTATTTTTTAAAACTATATTTTATTTGCAAAGTAGTTACTTAAGTCAATTTTTTTTTATAAAAAAAACTTAAATTTATTAAATAAATATAATTAAGTAGCTCTATAAAAAGATAGGTTCATTGACATCGCTACAACTACTATTAAAAAATGAAAAGCACAATAAATAATTATTTTAAGTTATGAGCAAAACAAATTAAATTAAAGGGAATACAGAAAGTATTCAAACCCGTTTACATATAAAAGAAATAATAATACTTACAATGATCACACAAAAAATTATTTTCAAATTGGCTATAATACAAATCAAAGAATTTTTAACATGAACAATTATTTATATTTATTTTCAATAATAAGAATAAAAAAATTTATAATAAATTTAAAAGTTTAATTACAATTTGATGTCAAAGAAATTAATCGTTCAATTATCGGAATGCCCATATTTCTAAATAGTTGTGCATTTTTAACATCTATATTATATTTACATTTACATAGTAATTAATTTAGTCCGATTTAAATAGCTTATAATTTATTAAATAAATAATATCAAACTGTTGTATACAAGAGTAAATCCATTGGTACCACACATTTTTATTGGGAAAATAAAAAATAAAGAAAATCAAAAGAAATAATTAATATCAGAGCAAAACAAATTAATTGAACTGAATACAAGAGGTAATCTAACAAGTTTACATATAATAGAAATAATAATACTACTTACAACTAGAGCTGGGACCGGCCCGCGAGTTAATGGGTTGGATAGATTTTGGCTTCCAAAAATCAAGACCATCTTATTTGTGTGCCTTTGATGGACATGTCTCTTAACCCGCAGGCTAAACGGACAAAATCCGCGGACCCCGTGAGCTAAGCGGATATCCTCTTATTTATTTATTTTGTATTGAAACAAGTCACTTAGGCCTAAGATTTCTGAAGAAAAAAAAAAGCCCAAACAAACTTTTAGACTCAATCTAGGCCTTTTATGCACTTTTTTTTAAAGTAAAGTTATAGTGTAAAGCCAACAAAACTGGTAAAACAAATGTGTAAAAAAATAGTTGTTATGCAATTTTGTTAAAGTAAAGTTATAGTGTAAAGCAAAAAAAATAAGTCTGGTAAAAAATAATCTGTATAAAAAATATTTAGGCGAATTGCCTGTTAATTAAATCCGCAGACCATGACGGTGCGGAGCGGGGCCGGACGGGCCGTCCGTGTGCCCAATCCACTTATAACTATAACACAAATAATTATTTACAAATTGACTAATACGATTGAAAGAATTTTAAACAAATTGAATATTTACACTTATTTTAAATAATAATAATAATAAAAGATAAATTTTATGATAAATCTTAAAAGGAATTAATTATTGATCACACTCTAAAATATAATAAAATATAATAAATACTGCACAAATAATCCATAATAAATATAAATAAACACATACTTCAACAAAATCTTACATTAAAAAAAATATATGTTTCTACATTATATATATATTTGAAAATATCAACTAAAACAAATAACATAGAGTAGTATCAATTTCAAAACTTCAATGCCTAACGAGATGATTGATTCATAAAAATTTAAATTGTTAACCTAAGAAATGACTTCAAGCAAAAATAAAATCAAAAGTCTATTTCTTTAAAAATGATTTAACTCAATGGCAAGGTATTCTTTTAATTTTAAAAGTCTTATTATCATAATTATGTTGTTAAAACTCATTCCGCATTTACATTTTATATTTAAAAATATATCTTATGTTAATAATATGTTCTTCTTTTATATCTAATCATACATATGCATTCATCTTGTATCTTTTTTTCTTCTACACATTTTTTCTAACTTCACGGATAGTGCACGACCAAATATGAGTACGTTTGGCAACATGAGATTAGAGCTTTCTTGGGCGATTAGCTTTTATAAAGCTTATAGAATTGTTTGGTAATTACAAAATTAAAGCTTTTGAGTATGAGATTATAGCTTTTATAACTAACTTTTAGAAAGCTATATAAGATAGCTTTTAGCTTTCAAAATCTAGCTTTCAATAATTTATTTTCTAAATTATCCTTATTTACTTTTATAAATTACAAACTTTTAACCTAACTAGCCTAATTTATTAATATCATATTATTTTTTATTTTTAGTCATTTAACATAGTTCAACCAATTATACAGCTTATTGAGCCAAACAATTCTAATTAATAGACTAACTACACAACGATAATCTTACAATCATAATCTCATAACTTTCAGCCAATTTCATAGCTAAAAATTAAAATCTAAAAGTTTTCAACTGTATTTCAAACATATCCTAAAGCTTTGAAAATATTCTATTAGACTTTCCTTTCAAAGCCACTAACATAGTAGATGGGTTCTCCAAAAACAATTTAAGAAGGAAAAAAATACAAGCAAATAACATATAATCCTCAAATGAACACACAATCTTAGTTCAAAGCTTAAATAAAGAAATGTATGAAATGCAACATGTTTCTATACAAAGTTGTCCCACAAAAATAATAAATCAAAGATAATTGCAAAAATATATTATAAAGTTAAAACTTTCTAAGAATAATGATGAATTTAAAAATGGTTATAGCCAATTAAGGTACAATTTCATTTCAAATTGTTATGCAACAATTTTGTCTTATATATTATTCACAATTTTAGTTTCATAAATTATTGAAATATTTTATAAATTAATTTTTACTTTCATAACTTAAAAATAATATAATTTATATAATATTTTTATTTTTGCATCTGCACGTTGCGCGAGTAACTGTCTAGTTATTTAACATTTCAAGCGCTATATTGAATGCAAAACTGTTGTCAACGTTGACTTCTTTTCGATTCCATTAAATTCAATTGATGACATAATTTATTGTGATCTCATTATTATGACAAATTTCATGTTCCTGAAATTCTTTTGGAATTGAAACATTGATTATGTCTATAGGCTATAGGCTCTTCTAGAGTCTCCACTTTCTCGATTTGACATCTTCATTTTTTGCTCTTTTTCTTTTTCGATATTTTTTTTATCTTTAGAGGGTCTATCATGCTTCATGCGTTTTCCAAACTTATTTATATTGTTCAAATGTCTAATAGTGACATCAATTTTCTTTGGAGCATTTGAAGTTAGTACATATGATCTTTGAGTCATGAACATGTGAATAGTCACAATTATCCAAACTCTAAACACAAATATGAATAGTTTTTTAAAAAAATTTAGTCTATGTACATGTGAATTAGGATTTGAATTTCTTTGTTTGAGTTATGTGATTTTGGCTTTAGTTGTCTTAGTTTTTTGTGTCTAATTTGAGTGATGCGTTTTTTACAATTTCAAAAACTAGAATTCTAATTTTTATTTTCGGTGTGATGTGATTATTTTCTCGCCCAAAAACTAATTTATGATCGGTAACTAATTTCTATTTGTATCTTAAACTAGTTTCCGTTTTATGTGTGATGTGAGTTGTATGCTCAAAATCTCGCTTAGAAACTAGTTTATGAGCGAGGGGTATTGTTAAAAAAAAAAATATGTGGTGAGACTAAAAAGTAGTGTAGTGACAATAGTAACCACCTTTCGATATATGTTATTTGTAATTAAATAATTAATTGAATTAATCGGCTCCATTTCAGGTGGTATTTAATTTTTAGTTTTGAAAATTCTAGTTTTAGTTTTTATGGTTTTTAATTTTGAATAATTGTGATGGATTTTATAAATTTAACTAAAGCTATTTTATACTGAAAATTAGTGATGAACAAGATCACAATAAAAAATTTAGTAGTTGTAATAATGATGTTAATAATGATGACGAATGTTAGGGTGAGGGAGAATCATGTGTTGGGAAAAATTATGGTGATAACGGTCAATGGTGGTGTGTTAGCGTGTTATTTGGGTTCAGGATTGTAGAAGAGTTGATTTGTCGAAAGATGATTAGGTTGATACTAGATATTACACCAGCACCTCAAATCTTGATGTTGTTCTTAAAGAAACTTGATCTATTGCAAGTTGTCCGGGTATGATGATAATGATTTGGTATGGACCCTCAAATAATTTTATCACAAAATCAATCTCTACAAAATTTATAATTATAATGTTCGGTCACAACCCAAACACTTTGCAACAGTTTAAGCCTCTTCAACAAAAACTTTGAGACTCAAGAGGCTGATGTAATGTCCGATCTCAACATAGACATCTTTCGACATATCAATCTTCTTCTACAATAGATTCGAGAATTGATGAACTAGTATAATGTCTAGTCTCGACTCAGACATGTTATAAGACATGAGCATGGTTGTGAAAAAAGGGTAAAAAGAAGAAGAAAATAATTATTATGCAAAAACTAGAAAAACATAAATAATAATATAATAGGTTGACGTGACATTTTGTTAGTTAGTATTTAACAAATAGTACTTATTAATGACGTTAATTTTAAACAACTTTTAAATTGAATTTGAGTAAAATGAAAAAGAATATATATATATATATAAAGACAAAAAAAAACCAAAAGTAAGTAATTTTATAATGTGCAAAAACTTATTTAAAGCTCATAATTATTATGAGGGAGAAGGGACGGTATGGTTTCCATGTGATGATCAAGATGATGCGGTGACACATAACATCACAGATCGCACCTTCACTGGTTACGCGTTGTTTCCTATATGTACTCTTAGATCTACTCTCACAAACACTACACTTCATTCATAGCCCACACTCTCAGTAGTTTTCCCATTATTCTCCCTTCCACCTTCGTCCCCAATTTCTGGTTCAGATCTAGCTACACTCTCCACTCCAAAAATCTCGAAAATTTATGAGAGTCTGATGCCGGAAGTCGGAGGATGAAGTAATCTGGTGGAAACAATGAGGGGTTTGAACCCATCCAACATGGGTTATGGCTGCTTGTACGAGCCAACACAGAAAAGGAGAGTTCCAATGAGGGTCTGGTTATGCTTCCAAAAATCAATGGGTCTCCTCGTGGGTGGAAATCACACTTCTTCCAGGTTTTGCACTCGCTAAATTCCTCTCCCTATCTCCCTTTCCGGCTTTCAATTTCAATCTCTCTCACTCAAAAATCAACCTTTGTTTCGAGAATTTCAATTCATGGATTCCAAGTCCCTGAAATTCCAGATCCTCAATGGGTCTTTGGCGAGGCGCGTGTTCTTTCGCTCAATCCTACTTGCCTCCGCGATTTCAATCGTGTCTCTGCTCCACGCGCTTTCACTTTTCAATTTCGGATCCCTAGCTCCGGTGACCACCTACTTCGACTGCGAACCACGTTTCGGAAACGCCACGGCGGGTCCCGGTTCCTATTTCTTCCCCAACCGCTTCTGGAGCCCCGCGAATTGCGAGAAAGACGGAAACCTAACGGTAAGCGTCGTCACGGAGTTAATGAACAAACACTTGTTGGATTTCGGAGCGAAGAGCCTCTGCGTTGGAGAAGGTTCAGCGGCGGCGGTAACGGCGATGAAACAGTTAGGATTCTCCAGCGTTACCGGTGTCTACACACACCGCTTTTTCTCCCTCAAGCAGAAGAAAATCGTGTACGAGCTCGATTTCGCCGATTCGTCTTTCGATTTCGCGATGTCGAAGGATCTTGACAAGGTTTCCGTCCCGGCATTGCTCGTGCTCGAGGTTGAGCGTATTCTTAAGCCCGGCGGAACCGGCGCGTTACTCGTGAGTGCCAGTGGATCCCACCCCAACGACTTGATAAGGTCAGCAACACCTGTTTCCTCATTGTTAAGATCTTCCAGTGTTGTGCATGTTGATTCTATCAATGAATTCAACCTTGTGGTTTTCAAGAAAAGATCTGAAAACGCAAGTTCTTCCTTTTATCAGTATCGTTTACCAGCAGATTGTCAAAGTCTTGCTCTTACACAACCTCTCATAGACGTTATGGAACCTCTAGTGTCTGAGAAACCTTCTCCTGGATTCGAGAAGAAGGTTTCGTATTTACCTAAGTTTGTGGATGTTTCCGCTCGAAAGCGAATGGTGTACATCGACATTGGAGTAGAAAAGCTCATGAATGCAAATGTTAGTGATTGGTTCTCGCCGTTTTATCCAGTTGATCAGAAAGCTTTCAATGTGTATTTTGTTCACTACAACACTTCGATTCTGTTGTCCTATGTGAAGGGACCTGGTGTCACGTTTGTTTATCACCCTGGATTGGCCGGTAACGCGGCGGCGAAGCTTGACGGAGACGTGGATCCTTTGGTTGGGGAGGATGAGTTTGATTTCCTTGCGTGGTTCAAAGAAACTGTGCAGTATGCAGATTTCGTGGTGCTGAAGATGAATGCGGGAAAAGTTGAACTCAAGTTCCTCTCGGATATATTTGATAATGGAGCTATTTGCTTTGTTGATGAGTTGTTTCTCACGTGCCCTGTGAACGGTGATGATGGTGATAATAATAAAAAAACTGTGACCAGTAAGGAAAGCTGTATGGATATTTACAACGGTCTCAGAAACAATGGAGTCTATGTCCATCAATGGTGGGGAGACTAATCGTGTTTGTTTCGCGTTAGGATAAACCAATAAATCAAATGTGGATCTAAAACGTAATAGTTATCAGTGTTGCGTTAAAATAAATCTATGTTTATCTTTAGCGAGATCTTTGTTTATTGTTGTGAGAGAAATTCAGTGTATCCACAAGAATTTCTCTGCGTTTATCTATATTTGTGTTGTTGTGTTCGTTGTTGTCGGTGGAAAGCGTGTAAGGATGCTATGAACATCCGACTGCTTTATGGTTGGGCGCTTAATGCTAAATAAACAGCCATTGTTGTCATTATCGCTCGTTAATAAAATGTCTGCTGATCAGTTTTTACGTCGGAGGACTGTTTCGGTTATTTATTTATTTATTTTTGGTATTTTTTTCTCTTTTTTGGTTCAAGATATTTAAAAAAAAACGAACCCATTTTTATATTGGATCAAGAATCATTTTGCCAATCTTGATCCATCGAATCTGTTCCATAACACTAAAGATAATATAAAATAATCAGTTCCTTCATTAATTGTATTGATCTTATACTAATTCTCAATCATTGCAGTATTTCATTAAAAAAATAAATACTGTAAGTCTACATATTCATTATTTGTCGTGTAGCCTAATAGTTTTATATAGGTGTTTAACGGTTGAATGCATTTATGGTAAAAAAAAAAAAAAAAGTTGTCTACCGATTTACAAATGGATGTATAACCTACCATTGATTTAATATGCATATTGTGGACCCTTAAATTTGCCTTCAAACTACACACTTTGTGCATCATAAATGCCACCGGTGTTTAACCTAAGGATGAGACAAAAAGGAAGGAAATAAATTTTAATTGTTTTTTTTTATTTTTAATGTTTATTATATAGTTATGTTAATTTAAACTAACAAATTCAAAGAAAATACCAACGTTGATCCAAAAAAACAAACGTAAAAAATCAAATTGAGACAAAATAAACACAAAAGATCAAAATATGACTTCGGCAAAATATAAAGAACCAAATGTGTATTTTAGTCTAAAATAAATACTGTAAGTCTACATATTCATTATTTGTCGTGTAGCCTAATAGTTTTATATAGGTGTATAACGGATGAATGCATTTATGGTACAAAAAAAAATTTGTGTATCAATGTATAAATGGTTTTATAACCTACCATTGATTTAATATGCATATTGTGGACCCTTAAATTTGCCTTCAAAATCACACTTTATTGCACCATAAATGCCATTTAACCTAAGGAGGAGGTTTACCAAAAAAAATACCTACGGAGGAGATAAGATGGAAGGAAAAATTGTATTGTTGTATTTAGTTTGTGAAAGGAAGAAAAGAGATTTTATAAAATATTCAAAATAAATTTTAATTGTTTTTTATTTTTTATTTTTAATGTTTGTTATATAAATTTCAAAAGATATTAAAAAAGATAATTTTATATTATAATTATTTAAAAAAAATGCAAAGTAAATCGACTCTAAAATTTGGGACACCCATCTGAATAGTCATCAACAATCAGAAATCTACGATGTGCCTATTGAATCAACTACGTCGGGGATATATAAAGAGAGATTAAAAAATAATATAACTTTCGCAATTGTTTATAAATATATAAAATGTTTTCTCAAATTAAATAAACACCATTAGTACTTCACATCGTAGTCAATAAGGGAAGAAAACAAAAACAAAAACATCAATAAGGACTTAGGTCCCATCTGACACAAGCTCCTCAATGATATATGATATACCAAATTACAAATCTTTAATAACCGCTGTTTAACATCATTTTATTGGTTTAATAGTCTGATAGGAAGCAAATGCAGCAGCACCGTATGTGAAATGAGAACAAATTTTTAATATTCATGTAGTACATACTTTCTTTTATATATTTAGTTAGTGAAAAACCTGCAATATATGATAAATACTTAGTATAATATCAACTTTTAAAATGATGATGAATGTACTACAGAACCACCATAGATTTTTTTGGTTAAGTGGAACATTTTTTGGAATGATGTTATGTTACTTCTCTAGCTCTATTCCATTCCAATAACGCGCAGAGAACTCATGATCTCGTCTCTACCCTTACCGTCATCCAGTAATTTTGAAAATTTTGTACAATTTATCTTCTAACATGTATCACTTTCTGTATAATTTATATGATTTAGAATTAGATATGATTTTGCCTAAATTTTAAGAATCACGTTGTAATTAGTTATACAAGTTATTAGATTAGCATATATCATAAAGGTAACACGGGACAGAAAAATTGTTCCAACACCTCAACATAGTACGCTTCTACGGTCTTTTCTTTCTCTGGTTGTCAATCTTTCTTTCAAAGTAAGCCACAAATTTTTCCGTGGTGAAAATTATCTCCTATCGTGCACTTGTGAGTCACACCCAATCTAAGACAAACACACGAAACTGTCAATTGCAATCTACCCACAGCCAACCTACCCCTATGCTCCCCAAAGTACAAACAAAAAATGGTAAAATTTAAGTGTATAGTTGATAATCACTAACTGGGAGAAAATACTGTATATATATTTTTTAAAGTTACTAATACTCTGAATTAAATTTAAATCAAACACAAAAGTTATTACCAAAAAAAAATCAAACACAAAAGTTATACACTAGCAAGTCGATCCAAAGGATACCGAAGAGCATACAGCGAGAAGCCACAAATATGAAAAGCCCAAAGGAAGCAAGAAACAGAATATAAAAGCAACGTCAAAGGGATTTGGGTACCAGTGAAAAAATCTCAAAAGTACTCTTATTGGTAGTAATTTTAGATCTCAACACAAATCTGACGTAACAAGACTTCCTCCAAAAGTATTTTTACTTGTAATAAAAGTATAAACAAACGGGCCCAAAGCTTCCAATTCTTGTCCAGAATTAACAAAATATAAATAAATAAATAAATAAAAGGCTTCCTGATGGAAAAGGCACAAAACATCTTTAACAGCAACCTAAACCTAAAGGGATCCTCCTTATAAAAAAGTTTATAATTTCAGCGTTGTGTGAAATCAGTGAATATCCATCCAATTCAATTTTAAACGAGTAACAACTTGCAACGTCCTAAATCCAGCAAGTGACAAATCCATGAATTGAAAATGGTTTCCTTATCTCAAAGTAAATAGGTTTTCCCTAACACGACCCATACATTTGAATACAGAAAATAGGTATACAGATATCATAACAGCAGAAAAAACACTCAAACGCAATAGCAGAAAACAAAACATAGGTGCTGTGTTCACTCTGAAGAACTCAATAACTCCCCATTCCATCAGATCCTTCCCTCCCCTTTTTTCCACCCATCCATGCTCCTATACGGTTTTCCGGTTTCTTCCCACATCCTAATGCCAAGCATGATCATTATAGCCGATTAGCAATACTCCCTCTTCTACCCGTAATTCTCTATTCCCTTTCGAAACATTTTATTTCCCATAATTGTGAGTTACCTAACATAACATAAGCACTTTGTCTGTACTAATAGACTAGAGAGTTTTCCATATTAAATTCGTGACACAATATTAGTCACGATATTCATAAGTGGTGCTGAGAGGAACACATAAAGTTATGTTTAGAAGGGAACCTATTTAGAAGCAAATACAGACAAGCTTCCTGGAGGCATTGTGTTGTACAAGTCATGTGCAATGCCAGCCAGTTGTTCATGTAGAACCAGAACTCTATATAAATTCCAATTTCCTTCTTTTCTTCTGATTATTAGTAAATCAAGAAATGCGAGGGCGTACCCATGAAAAGAAGAAAATGGGGAGAAGTATTACAGTTTAACAGTTTGGCTGTACCTGTACAGGAAGCACGAGGAATCAACAGTGTAATTTCATTCCTCAGGCCCTACCTTTATTTCCAAAAGCCTCTCAATGGGTTGTCTGCAAATTGGGCATCTATTTGTCTGGAACCTCAAAACCTTTGCACATCCGCTACACATGCACTGCAAAAAGAAAAGGAATACATCAAAAGTATATCAAGGACTCAAGGTAAATAACCAGTTTCAACAGATAAATCCGGCTAAATGATAATGATTTTGCTAACAGACGATGACCGAGAAGTGGCACAGTAACAAACTAAAGTGTTGGAAAAAGATATTTGCTAAAGATTAGTCATAACATTGATGACTACCATCAGCATTGTTTAATCAGTTAAGGGCGGCTTCGTGCATGAGACTTCAACTTAGTTAAGTCAAAAAGAGGGTAGATAACTAGATATTCACAGCCTTAGTCCCACAAGCAGGAAAACTGCCTCAGGATTTGAAACTGTGAGCACCAGGTCACAAGGCAACAACTTAGTTGTGCCAATGCTCATCCCCCTTTGTTCAATTCTACCGATCGGCTAATCAACAAAACACAATTTAGAAAGGGATGCAGAAATACCATATGTCGGCAGGGATGTACTATTGTGTCACGAGGTTCTGACAAGCAGATGACACACTCTTTTCCTTGGTCATTCTCGTCCAAGTCACTCTCCATTGAATTTCCAATACCATATATCTCCTGCAGCTCATATCTCATTCCATTCACCCATAAGATCTGCTTCACAACTTTCACCCGTAATTCTCCTTTCTCCTTCTCAAACACCGCTTGGGTTATTTGAGAGTTTGTGTTACCAGATGTTGGAGTTTCATTTGATCCATCATGATTTTCAGAGGATGCATCGGCCTTCACTGCTAGAGGGTAGACATCCATGTCACCCACATTCAATAACTCTGACTCATCAAAAATTGAAAAATCAATGCCAGTTCCAGCTGGCTGTCTAAAATTCTGGCCAAGACCTTGCTGGAAATGCACAGTCACAGGCGCAAGATGATTTTCTTTCGTTGACGTGAGGACGCAGCCTTCACCTTCTTTTGCAAAGAAAAATATGGTGATGCTGTTAAAGAAATAAAATAGAAACAAAACCTTTAGAATAAGCAAATGAAGAATGAAGAACTATAGTACAAAATGTTCTCATTCATAATCATCATTCGAAGACAAAATATTAGGTATTAGGCAAATGATTATAAGTTAGTTAGTATGAGTGAGAGATAAGGATAAATAACAGAAGGTTAGTTAGGAATCTTTATTAGAGATAAGGTTAACTAATGATAATCAGGAGTCGTTTCAAAAGATAACAATAAATAATGATAATAATGATAGTCAGTTAGTCAGGATTGTAGATAAAGATAAATAATAGTAGTCTAATAGTAACTAGTTAGGATTATTTGTTATAATTAGGAACCGTAACTAAATAAACATGCCGCCGGCCCATGACTGAGTTATGCACTAAAAGTAACTAGTCAGGATTGTAGATAAAGATAAATAATGGTAGTCTAATAGTAACTAGTTAGGATTATTTGTTATAATATCAGGATTGAATATGGGAACTATACTCTAAAAAAAGAATACATTATATGAATGTAATACACCAAAGTTATGCTCTCATTCCACTCAATAACAGAAAAAGATAAAAACTTCCCTGTTCTCTAATACTAATTTCACCCCTGCATCAACCTCTATTCTACTATATGTTTTCCATACGCAAGGCCCATGACTGAGTTGGATTAAGCTAGCTAACTCTTGAGGGCTGAGGGCTGACACAGAAGTAGCACATATTCTAGTAATTATATCAAAACTAAAGAAAATTATACAAGCAATGGTAGAACGGCAAATAGCACAAAAAAGCTCAAACAGGCAAACAGCCATATTGTTGTTGAGTTACGAATTTCTCCATTGACATGCCTTCCTTCCATTCTTAAACAAAAGCCACTACTAAAATGGCATAAATAATTACAGCTTCAACTCTGGTTTTGGCTGTTAAGCCAATGACGAGACAAAAATGAACCTTGGTTTCCAGACTGACTAAACCTTTATAGGCAACTATTTTACTGCATCGACAATTAGTTTTCTTTTTAAGTTTTAACCATCCTTTAAGCATTCCAAAATATGCAAAAGACCATATGTGATTTTCTTGGACCCCTGTTCCCCAAAAAAGGCACTAAAATGCCATTGAAGAATACACTTGATGAAAAGAAAAGTAAACAAATAGTTTACAAATGCAATATTCTATATCAGATTAAGATGTATGATCACTCTGGCATTCTATTAGCAATACATTTCGGTGTTCAAATCGACTCTCCAGATTGTCAAAACTCAAAAGTAATTGAACCCTAGCAAGTAGAAACACAGATTTTCTTAATCAGTAAATCCCAAATGCCTGCAAAACCAGATGCTAATTAAACAGACAAAAGCAACAAAAGGTGTCAACTATACTACAGAAAAAGCAAATGAGGTATCTAGAGCATCAACTTATTTGATGCAGTCACCTTTAGTTCTATATGATTTTTCATCGGACAATGCTAATAACACACCTTTATGCCATACATGTGTTTTACACCTTAAAACGCTAATCGGTACAAGCAATGGATCTTATGCTAAAATAACATCATATCTCAACCAAGATCCAAAATAGCAGCACAGCCAAGCAATTCCTACATAAGCACATAACCTGCTTATATGTTAGAAAAGAATAGATCCTGGCTTAAATATTGTTGATTTGCCATGCTGATGTAAGAATCCCTCTTTGCTTTGGCAATTTTCTTTGTTGAATAAAGAGAAGCTAGCCTAGTAGTTAAACCCTGTACACCGTACACCCCCCAACAAGCTACAAAACAAAACAAAACAGCATCCAGAAACCTTACACCTGACAATCTCCTAGTTTTGGATCGGTATCTCAGTCTAGGGTCTAGGTATGCCGGAACTGGGGGCATAACGCCCATTCCGGGATAAGGGATTAATACCCGATTTGCGGTAGATTGGGCTCAACCCACTAATACCTAAAGGCTTATTAATGAGCACGGAACCCTAGATAGAACACTATAAATACATGTTGAATGGTACGGAATATAATTAACTACATGCAAACCCTAGCCTGCCACTGACTTTAGTGGGGAGTCTTTGTAGATACGCCCCCTCCATTGTGGGCAGCATTGGAGCCGGTGTCCGTCGTCCACAGTGCCCAGTCCTTCATCAGGTACACAACACTCCTCTTCATGCTAAACGAAGATACACAGATAGCATATATTGACATATTAAATCAAGCAATCCACATTTCCCCTTCATGTCACAATTCATCGATATATTGATATATATACATAATTGTGGATTCAGAACAAAAGAATAAACATACCTGCCAGAAACGGTGGCATCAAATGTAAACGACACAAGGAAGTGGCCAGGATTATCCTCATCGGGTTCAATCCTAAGGGTCTCCTTCTTGATATTAACATCGTTCCTTATGGTAACGGCCTTCTGGTGCTCCACAAAGGGTGCAGGCTGAGGCATCATTGGTCCACAAGGGTAACGCCCCGAAACCCACGCCGGGTCCATCGGTGGCTGATGATGATGATGTGGCACCGGCACCGGAGGATAGTAACCAGGGTAATGATACTGAGGGTAATGCATAGGAGGGTTCGGGTTCGGGTACGGTGCAGCGCCCGGGTACACAAATTGATTCGCCGTTATTTCAGGGTGTGGTGTCACCGGCGGAGGCGGTGGCGGGTGACTCCGCCTTAAACCGTGCCGGCGACGGGTGTGACCGCCGCTGCTCGATATGTTACCCATCAGAGGGAGAGACAAAAAAAACCCCAACGAGAAACCCTAATTGGTTCCGGTGTGTTTCTGGGGATTAATTCTCCCTTTAGGGCTGGTGGTTTTGCTTTGTGTTGCGCCTTTTTCTTCCCTTGTGGAATTATCAAATGAAACAGCCAAAAAAGTAAAAAAGTAAAATAAAAATAAAAATAATAATAAAAAGAGAGGGGAGGGAGCGAATCCAAGATTTGGAGCAGAAAATTTAATAGCTGAAACTAGGAATTATTGCGTTGAGCGTTCAAGAGGACAACGAAAGGAATATAAATATAAATTAGATACACAGCGAAAGATGGTTCTGTTTGATGGCGGACAATGAGATTGATGAGGATGGGAAAAGCTACGCCGAGGTGTAATGTCGAAGCTTTTATTTCTTTATTTTTTTTTAAAAATTTTTTAATAGTTAAATTATCTTTTCGTCTCGGTAGTTTTACTTTATTTTTATATGGAATTTTTTAACATATATAATATTACATAAATCAAACAGTTAAAAAAAATTTATAAAAGAAAAATTAATTAATTTATATTTTAATATATATTTATTATTTGTTATTGTTTTTATTATGTAATTTTTATTTTGTGCAATATTAAACAAATTAAAAAAATTATTTTATATTTTACTTTATTTTTATATTAGTTTCAATAAAAAAAACGTATTTTAATCCATAGACATGTTCTTTGCTTTTATTTTAATGAATGTCGTCATTTACCTTAAGTTATGCAACTATATCTTTGTAACCACTACGACCACTATTATTGGTGGTTTCTCTTACCATCATCTCTTGTATTGTTTACGTATTATTCTTGAAATTTGACAATTATCAAATTAGAAATGCATCGTTATGTGTTTCTTTTTTCTTACGATACTCACCCAGTATCACAATTGTTTCTGACGAGTGTGAGCATGTGTTGACGACAGTAGTGGCAATGGTCATTATAATTGTAGTGATGACGATATTGAATTTATCCATAAGCACCAACAGAACGATATAAACTAAAATGAAAATGAAAAATACTAAAATATAATTTTTTTATAACATATATAATATTGCATAAATCAAACAGTTAACAATCCGTTTGGCAATTTAGTTTTCAAAAATAGTTTTCGGGAACTATTTTTGTTTTGCAGTATTTAAAAACCAAAATATGAAAACATCTAAAACATGTTTTGGTTTTCAGTTTTTAATTTTCTGAATTTACACACAAATTTGTATTGAAAACTCCTATCACTTTTTTTAAAAAAAAACTATTTTATAATACAATTTTTAAAAACTAAAAAACAAAATTATTTCAAACAAGCCCTAAGTATAAAGTTTTTTATTTTTTATTTATTGAATTTTTTCTTTCGGACATTGGAATATTGGATTGTTTAATTAATTAATTAAAGTTATGTTCCGAATTTCCGTTGTCTTTTAACTACATTTACTACAAAATCTGATTTCTGCATTCAGATGACATTCTGTTTTTAAATATAAGTTCCTAAAAAAGATAAGGGCTTGTTTGGAACCGTTTTAATTTTTAGTTTTTAAAAATTGTATTATAAAACAGTTTTCAGAAACCGTTTTTAAAAAAAGTGAGAGGAGTTTTCAATACAAATTTGTGTGTAAATTCAGAAAACTGAAAACCAAAATATGTTTTAGGTGTTTTGGTATTTTAGTTTTTAAATACTGAAAAACAAAAACTGTTTTCGAAAACTGTTTTTAAAAACTCGACTGTCAAACGAGTTTTTTAGTTTTATATTTTAAAAAACAGAAAACTGTTTTCAAAAAGAGATATCAAACAAACCCTTAGGATTTTTTTTTTAATAAGTTCTTAACATAAAAAATTATGACATTTATTTTAATTTTTCTTTTTGTTTTCTATTGAAAAGAAAAATATTTTTATTTTTAATTTCTTAATTTGTAGAATGTTGGATGCATTAAAAGAACCGTTATTCTTTTTTATTCATAATTAATAAATATAAAGAACGTTGATTTTAAAATATAAACGAGTTTTAAATAGCAATAAAATTAAACATTTATGTTAACTTTTAAAATATCAATATATTTTATAAATGTCAACATTTTTCTTTATGTGTATGATGTATTTTGACAGACTTATAATTAAGAATCGAAATAATATATATTTTACTATTTATTATTATTTTATGAATTATTCTAACTTATATTCATAGATATAAGTTAATAATAATTATTTTATCAATAATTATACTCTTTATCATTCACTATTCAATATATAATACAAGTTAGAATATTTTGTTATTTTATTTTCACCCTAACTAATTTTAATTTTGGTTTATTGCATTACAGCTTATTGATAGGACAGACAAAAGGACATCTCAGAACCAAATCTCAATATTTAATGTTTATTTTTTATATTTTTTTTATTTAAGCTTTCCTTCCCCACGTCACATATGTTCTTTCCAGCGAAGAAAGCTAACTGAAAATTAATAAAACAAAATGAGGAAAATATATAGTAATAAAAACATTAACATTATCATAGTCCTTTAAAAGATAAGTTTGATTCCTTAAAAATTGTCATTAAATTAATATTTTAAAAATTTATTATATGTAATTAAAAAATTTAATTTAGGAGTGTTTTAATCTTTTATACTAATTTTATATATTTTAAATCTTTAAGAGATTAATTTGGTGAGAAAGATTTTTAAAAATCAAATTGATATATTTAGATGACCAAATTAATATTTTATCCGTTCATAGTTTGATATATCAATTTTAAGTTACTTCAATAAAATGAGGGAATCACCAATTCGGACTCTCAATATGAACTTTTATAATAGGTATCTAATTGTGAATAGAGTTCAAATTCTTCAAAGATATCTTGAGTGTTTGATCTTTTTAAATCCCTCTTGGAATGTATATCATAAAGCAGTGATCTAAGTATTGAATTCTACACAGTTGAGCAAATTAGTTAGATCACAAGGCATCTTAGATTTAGCCTTACATTTAAAAGGGAAGCTAAAGTTAGTTTTTACTCAATTTCTAGAGTCATTGAGTGGAATCAAGTTTTCGTCTCTCACCATGAACCTAAAAATCTCAGATGGTATCCCATTGATTCCGCATAAACTAAAGCGAAATATCTTGAAAGATTCCTATCCATGAAAGTCTTCATTCCCAGATTCATTATGTTAGACGAATTTAGAATGAACCCCTTTGGATAGTACTAAGAAAGTTGGCCTTATAGGCTTTATCCAACTTCAAAAGCTAGTTTATGTCCAAACCACTAGATAATTTTATACTTTTGCTTCTCTTATCCAAAGCATAGAGCTTCCTAAAAAGAACCTCCCCCCTCACTTAAAAGCCTATTTCAATTGGAAGAAAATAGTGGTAGGAGTGGACTTGATAGGGAGGCTGATAAAATTGCATCCATCTAGATAGAGTCTAAAATTAGATAGAGTGGTAGAATGAGACAAATATTCAGGAGAGTGAATTTGAAGTTGGGACTCTATTCAAGGATAGAAAAGTTAGATACAGGGAGAACTTCCTCACTAAACCTGGGGCTTTTGACTTGCTCAAACTTACTGAGTATGCTATCTTAAAGGGGAAGAAGACAAACTTTCCTTACATGATACTAAAGCATATGGAGAGAAGTTATTAAAATGCTAACAACTCAGTAGTGTTACCATTTAGTATGCTAGTCACAAGCATATTGGACTTCTTTGGCGTACCTCTTCAATGGGAAGAAGATGACATTCACCCTCCACAAAAGAAGTTTGGGAGTACGATATTTTCCTTCCTTAGAGTGAAAGGATTCTTATTCTCTCTACTTGTACAGCTCAAACTCAGATTGATTCTCAATTTGAGCTACATAGAAATAACTTACCGGGGTCCTCAAAATCTATGGTGAGCCAAGATCCAAGAGAAGAGTTGAAGATCTGGATGAGAATGAGAAAGAGAAGAGACAGAAGGGTATCTCGTCATGTTTCCCTATAAAAGGCACGTGTATGAAGGTCCTAAATCAAATCCAAGAGAGTTCTGCCATTCCTCCCTATTGAGAAGCCACTCAAATCAAAGTCTAATTTCATCTATTGGCTTGGGTTAACATCAGATTGAGGCTTACAAAGACTCTTCTAGTGGAATGATTTAGGATTCACCTACCAACACAGAGCTTTCATCATTTATGGAGGATCTTAAGCTCTCTGATGGGATAAAATGTGAAGAGATAAGCTTTGAGAAAGAAACTGGAAGAAGAAGTGAAGAGGTAGAGCAAGAAGAAGTCAAGGAAGATGAACCTATAGCTAATATTAATAATGAAGTACCTCATATTTTAGAGCTGGACCTTAGACTAAGACCAGAACCTCATATTAGACTTGGTTGTGTTTGACAGGAAGTACAAGATGATCTCAGCACGGCTTAAGACTTAAGCAATGCTTTGAGTTTAAACTCCAATGGTTCCAAGCCACCTCCAACAGATACGGAACGTTCATATTTTCTTTCTAGAGCATATAAAAATGAAGCAAAGATGGTGGACAACTTCAAGAAATAGGAGCATCGTTCACATCATCTACAAAGATTCTACATTTTTAGATTTTCCAACTATTGCACTTAGAGCTTCGAATCTAAGATTCCTCCTATAGTTACTAGGCACATATTGATCAACCTATCCTATAATCACACTTAGCTTAAGCTAAATTTGATTATCCATACACAGTTTCTAATTTAGCAACCATCAAAATCCTCCATACCCATTAAGTTGGTGAGCGAGTCACTCATCCAAGCTAGGTAGTGAGCCTGAGTGTTAAGGGGAGTGCAAGTAAGCTTGAATAGACTTGGGAAAGACTACTTTAAACCTGAAGAGGCCTGAGAAGAATACTTGGTATAAAACTTAAAGAGATCTAAGAAGAATACTTGTGAAGCTGATTTGACAGTGAAAAATCTCACCTGATTAAGTGAGGACTAGACATAGTCGTTAAAAATCTAAGCAAGGGTGAACCAAGATAAATCACCGTGTCTGCTTATTTCTCTCTCTCTCTTTCTCTCTCTCTCTCAAGCTTTCCAATATCCTGCTAGGTTTAGATTCATAGCCTTCACATTCATATCTTTGATGCTAAGCTAGAAACCCTACAGATTTTAATTTATCTATTAATCTACTGATGACTATAAGGAAACAATGTGGGAATTTTGGGTTTCCACCGTTAACCCACACTCAATTTACTATTTATCACATTGAATTACCTATACACCCTCAACATATATAATGATTACCAACTATATTCTACTTCTTTTTTTATATTCTCTCATTCCTCTCTCTTAACCACTTATATCTCTTCTCATTACTCTCTCTCTCAACCCCGCACTCCTATCTCCTCTCATTCTCTTCTTTCTCTTGTATGTTGATTCCTATTTGTCTCTCTCTCATTCAAATCCCATCTATACTTCTTTTTAACTGTTTTGTGCTTCCCTTTCTTCTCTCAATCTCTCTAAATCTAAATTATTCTCTCTTATCTTTATTTTGTTTTTCTAAATTTTGATTATAATCTTCTATATTTGTTTAAAATCTTGCTGTTTGGGTTTGACATCTTTAAATCACACTAAAATCTTTCTTTTTGTGGGATTTTAGTTCTATTTCGTTATTTGACTTCCATTCGTTTTGTTTTGGGTGTTTCAGTTCTATTAAGTTCCGATTTTATTTAATTTTTTTGTTTGTTTGTTTGTTTCTTTTGTGAATATGATCAATTTTCTTTAATTTTTTTGTTACTCTGTTAATTTTTCTTCTTTCTTTTCCACAGTCATGGCTTTCATACCATTTTTTTATTGGGATACTCTTCTATGATGTTGTACGACAAGAGAACGACACTATTCAAATTCTAATTTACTCCTAATGTACTACCAACCAAGCCAACAACAAAACAAGGCCATGTTTGATGGCATGTGTTACGTCAGGTCCCATCAACAACAACAATATTATTTTATTTTTTTTCTCTTCCATCAAAATCTGAGTAGCGATTGCTTATTATCTCCTATATGAATTGCACTTATACGCGATATGACTACTCAATGTACTATCTCCGATATTAATTGCACAAACACAGGATTTGTCAATATACTCTCTCACATATCAATTGCAATGACACGCTAATGACTACCCAATATACTCTCTCTCATATCAATTGCATTGACACATGAATTGACTCCTCAATATATTCTCTCTCATATCAATTGCATTGACATGTGATTTGACTACTCAATATATTCTCTCCTATATCAATTGCACTGACACGCGATTTGACTACTCAATATATTCTCAAAATAAACCCTTTTTATGTTAGGATTTTAGTTTGGGTTGGTAAAAGTACTTTCGAGTGCATGTAACAATCTGCCTACATATTTGATTTTCAGTTTGCATCCATCGACTAAATTGAGTTTTTTTTTTGTTAACATGAAGGGAAAACCCCCAAAGCAGCAAACCTAACAAGGAATACTACGCAAATGGGAAACCCCTACTACATCCTACCACAACATCTTGTTAGAATTAGGGGGTGGCATGGTAAAAACATGCAAGCCATAATCTAGCCCATGAGCTTTATTAGCAAGCCAATCTGTTATACTGTTAGCGTCTCTATAAGTATGGGATACAAAAACAATCCAATCCTTGCGTTTGAACTCCGCTATCGTGTCCAACACATTCCCATGAGATGGGTTTGCATATGCCCCCCCTTTTTTTTTATCAAAATAACAGCTCAAACAGAATCACTGTCAACCCAAACTCTAGTAGCGCCATGCTCCTAAGCAAACTGCAAAGCCAACAGCACCGCTATAAGCTCAGCGAGGAGGACATTAGCCAAACTCATATACTACACTTGCAAAAATATGGCTAATATTAATAGGCGGCATTTTTTTATTGTTCGATGACATTTTACAAATGTTGCTAAAACTGTTATATCTACTAGTGGGAATACTTTTGAAGATTAAAGTAAGGCTAAAAGACTTTATTTTAATGACTTGAAGACTTGCTGTAATATTTTGGGTACATTTTATAATCCTTTAATTTAATTTTAATTGCTTATAAAAAAACTCTCACTTTGTGTTTGTAGTGCACAATGGTAATTGTTACCATATACATACTAGCTATAATTTGGTTATTCAAAAAAATAATTTCTCAACAAATATAATTATGCTCTCAAAAAATTTATTCGTTGAATCGGTCTTTTAAATATTTACTATATGCAATTACATCAAGCAAATATTTAGTAATAATTTTAATCTTACAATCAAAATTTCTTAAAACACAGTGTACTTTTTTTTGTTGATACTTTGTCATATGCTTTATTATATTAACAAATATGAGCACAAGTATGATCTACTTGACCTAACACACTCCTAAACCCTAACCCATACTGACTTGATCGTCAGAGTCTTTGCAGGTACCACCTACTCTATGGCAGGGCATATCGGAGCACCGGACAACCAATCTAACAACGTCGTATCAGGATCCTAAGTACGCATAGTGGCGCCGTCTGTGGGAATCTCGTACAAAAAGTGTGATCTCACCCATTCAACATGGTCAATACTCTTCAGAAGACCTATGATGATAATAATCATAGCGTCCATAATGATCCCCGACCAGGGGATCTCGAATCTTCACATCCGCCCCGTCCTCTGGTTCAACGAGTCTCGGTGCTCGTTGAAGGTTTTAGGAATAGCCCATGATCTTTACGACAGCATTGGAGCCCGATGAAATCTGCCGGATGTTTCACCTTATCCAAGAACAAGGGAAGCTCATTGAGGAATTCAGAGATGAGAAGTGTCGAGCAGAGGCGGAGAAGGCCAATCAACCTCCCCCTAATGCGCAACCCTTACTTCAGAAGGATCCGCCAAGGCAGGTGCCTGGCGTTTTAGAACGGAATACTCAACTTGTGCAAGGTGTATTACAAACCAATCCTGTAAATGAGACCCGACCTGTCTTGTGTATAGGTGGACAAATGTTTAGGAATCTGGTAACCGTGCTGGACAGGCGACGTGAAGTCTCGGTCAATCAGCAAATTCTTAACGAGGTTGTGGCAGAGAACGACCTAGCTGCTGGGTATTGCCGGAATCCTTTCACCCCAAACATAATGGCTCAGGAACTCCCAATCAGATTTCGGTTTGCCAAGAAACTTGACGATTATGACGATACAAGAGATCCTAATCAGCACGTCAAGAATTTTGAAAGGATTGTCACATTCCAGGGCATCCGTGAACCGTTTGCATGTAGGGATTTCTCCCTAACCCTGACACAGGCTGCAGGGAGTGGTTCAGCGAACTACCTCCCAACTCGATAGGAAGTTGGCAAATGTTTAAAGATAAGTTTCTCCGAAACTTTACCAGTAGTAAAAGACAATTTAAATCTGAATATCATTTGAAAAGTTTCACTTGGGGAGAAAAAGAACCTTTAAGAGATTATATAATCTGATTTAATAAGGAGACCTTAGAAGTGAAAGATGTGGCCCTTAGTATGATTTTGTTTTTCTTGATGAAGGGTTTGAAACTCGGTTTCTTTAAACAAGAGTTGAATGGGAACAAGCTACAGAGTATGGAGGAGCTCAAGGATTGAGCCGAGTTCTGGATCAGAATTGAGGAGCAATATAAGGCCAGTGGTGATCCAATGCCCATACAAGTTAAGACGGATGATAAGTCACAAAGGTGGTTCCCAACTCCAATTTTTTGATGCCAGACCTCGGGATAGGGGCCCCCGTGGTATGTTTATAAATTATACGCCTTTGTTAACCACCCCGGCAAAGGTGTATAAAGAGGTGATGCACACGGAGCTGACTGAAAGGCCTCCAGCGATGAGGGCCCAAGGCTGAGATTAGAAGAAATGGTGCGAATATCACTGCGATCATGGGCACTTTGCTAATGAGTGCATCTAGCTGAAGGATGTAATAGAGCGCCTCGTGCGCCGAGGTAAGCTGAAGGAGTTTGTTCAGCAGCATAGGGATTCCCGAGGTAGGCAAAGAAGCGAGTCGTCTCGTAATAGAGGTAAAGGAGCTCGAGGCCAATCACCTCGGCAAAAGAACTATGAACCCCGACAAGGCAGAGGGTGCTCCCCTTCTCCATATAGACATGTGAGTTCCCAACCTCGGGGTGTTATTAATGTTATAGCGGGAGGAATCATCGGAAAAGCCAAACGCACCCGTCATGGGCAAGAACACTGCGCTTAGGTAATCCCTATTACTGATGTGGTGTTATCATTCACTCAAGGTGACATGCCTTCAGGAAAATCTCAGGCTAACGAGCCTTTAGTGATCATCGGGATGATAGATGGTTTTGAAGTGCATCAGATACTCGTGGACTAGGGTAGTTCTGCGGATATCATGTTCTAGAGCTTGTTTGAAAAGTTAGGGTTGGGGACCAAAGATTTAGTCCCGCATCCTAAAAGTCTAATTGGCTTTACTGGTGACACAATCATTTCCAAGGGATATGTGCAGTTAACTTGTGCGTTTGGGGATAAACCGGGCCGTAGGACTATTCCGGTTAAGTTTCTGGTGGTGGATTGCCTGCCGGCGTATAACGCCATACTGGGTAGACCAATCCTAAATGCTCTTGGCGCCATGGTCTCAACATTGCACTCAGCAATGAAGTTCCCGAGATACCAAGCTGGAGTGGTGACAGTACGTGGGAACAAAGCTGAAGCCAGAGAGTGTTACAAGGAAAGTCTGAAGATATCCTAGACCCCGGTGCAGCCAGAGACATCGTCAGGGGACAGATACTTCTGACGTAGGAGTCTTCCAAATATTTGACGGTTCTCATGCTCAACCTCGATCCGAGGGCTGATTTCAAGTACCAAAGACCCTAGCCAGAGGGAGATTTGGTGACGGTCCAATTCGGCGATAAACCGTCAAAAGTAGTAAAGATTGGAGTTTCCCTACCTCCCGAGTTGAGAAACAGGTTCGTAAACACTCTTGAAAAAATTGTTGATTGATAGCTTGATTGCCACATTAGCAAATGCACTAGTCGAGTTTAGATAGAATAGGGAGAATAAGGGTTGTCGTATCCACAAGGACTATGCAATAGACTATCGAATTCCCAAGACTTTCGCTATTTGGACAAACATAATGCATAGATAATAGTGTATCATAGCAGAATTTTACAACAAAAACAGAGAAATTACAAGAACTAGCTAAGAAAGATGGCGCAACCAATTGAGAAGATAGCTTGGAGATTTGGTTCATTTGATCCTTCCCTTATGCATCCTAATTCTAAGGTCAATTCAAGTTCACAAATCCTAATTGAAGGTAGAATTTACCAAACCATAGATTAAGTCTATTCCTAGATCATTAATCACTTTGCTTCTACCCAAATTCCCTAATCCCTTAGAACAATTCCAATAGAAACAAGAGAAAGAGTAAATTCATCAAGACCTCACAATCTACAAGTCTTATCCCTAAGAGCATGCAAGATTATGGTAATCTACTTCAATTCTAACACAACTATCAATTTTTCAATTCACAATTGCATCAAAATCAGATTCTCATTGATCAATTTCAAGTGAGCATTCAACATCGGAAGCAATTCAACAAATGAGCATAATCAATAGAGAAAGAGCATTAAGCATAGAAGAAATTACTCAATTAGAATCATAAGAACAAGAATTAACCACAAGAATTCAGATTACATAAGGTTTGGGATCAAAATCCCCAATCTCCTAACCTAGAAACTAGCCAAACATGGAAAGGGAAGAAGAAATGGAAGAGGAGATGAAGGAAATCATCATGAAGGAACTAAGAATCACCAAGAACTCCAAAGATCTTCCAAGTTCATCCACAAAGATGAGGAGAAAAGGTGAGAAAAAGAGAGAAAATCGCGCCCAAAAGTCCCAAAAAGTGTTATGTTTCGCACTACTTAAATCTGCCCTGCACCATTTGAGGTGCGCACATGTCCTGGAGGGTGTGCGCACGGGATGAGGCAGCACCTTCCAGGACCAATTAAGGTGCGCACATATCTGGAGGGTGTGCGCACGGGTTTGGGCTTTGACAACACTTGACAGCTTCTTAGTGTTTTCTAACCTCTTTTTTTCAAATTTCTTCATTCTTTTCTTCATTCTTCAAGTCCAATCTTCTAAAAACAAAACTTCTCCATCATTTATTCCTACATGAACATAATCAAACACAAATCAAGATCAAAGATCATCAAAACTACATCAAAATTCATCAATTTCCAAGAGACTACAACTAACTATGCAAGAAAGCACTTTATTTGATTTTATTCATTCCTAAGAGCTAAAAGGCCACACACACACTACAATACTAATAAAAAGAGACTAAAATAGACCTTAGAACATAGATAAGTGGACACTTATCACAACCCCAAACTTAAAATCTTGCTTGTCCCCAAGCAAACACAAAATCCAAACCAAGGGGAACAACACAACATGGCCTGGCAACAATCCTAGAGTTCATTCAAAATTCATCAAGCACCTAAACACCTTATAATTATGCAAGTGTTACCATTGGAATTTACACACTCCATCAAGTCATCAAGGCACAAATCTACACAATATGAGCAATGTAATCAACTTAGGCAAGTGCCATAGATCATGTAACCAAGCAATGCACAACAATCCTCACAAGGATAAAGTGTATGTCACTCATCACTCAAGTGTTTGGGCTAGATTTAGTGCACTCAAATCAATCATGTGAGATGTGGAATCCATAAATTTGAGATTGGCCTCTAAGTCTCCACCACTAAAAATCACAAGTCTAAGAAAGATCAAGAGGTCTTTAAAGGTTGTAATGGGGCTTAGGTAGGGTGGATAAATGTGAAGGAAAACTAGCTAAACCATGTATCACACAAGAACAATGGAATGCATGAAATCCTAGACACCTATATGCAAAAATTGATGAAAATGCAAAAGATGATGGAAAAAGAGCAAAAATAAACACAAACAATGAATTATCACAAGACTTGAGAGTACCAACTCTTCTTTATTTTTTCTTCTCAATCTTTTTCAACTTGTTTTTCTTCTTTTTCATACTTTTCTTTCACAATCTTGTTTCTTTCTTTTCTATTTTTCAATTTTGTAGCTATTTTTTCGTATATATGCTATCTTTGCCAATTTTTGACTTTGCTTGCTTTTTCATGAGTTGGTATCCCAAAATCTCAATCATAACATACAAATGGAACAATAAAAAGTGGATATATGCAAAAATGAATGAAGTGCATGCATGAGTGAATGGTCTCTACCCCAAGTACTACCCAAAAAGAACATCAACATAATGTGTTGCCTACCCCAAACTTAGAATTATGACTTGTCCTCAAGTCATGCTCACTATGCACCCCAAACCAAAACTAATAGAATCACTTCTAAGCAAAAACAACCGGGAACCCAAACTTAGGGAATTGCGCGGGTTCCCTAAGCAAAAACTACCCCAAACTTAGAGGAAGACTCTATTCCCAAGTGCATAACCAAAGTTCTATGTGTGAACATGGTAGGGACAATTGGTTTTACACTTGTTTGGCTTGTAATGAGCTATATAATCAAGAAATGAAGGGTGAATTATGACTCAAAGGGGCTAGCAATGGACAATGTAAGGGACAAGGCTTAATTTTGGCTCAAGGCTCATAACAACAAAAATGCCTCTATCATATCAATCCTAGCATGTGACTAGCAATTTCAACCAAGGGCAAAAACAAATTTTAGAGCACACCTCACACAATGAACACTCATGACAAGGAACATGTTGGAGGCTCAAATCCTTACCTAGGTTGCATGATTGCTACACATTGCTACATCACATAAGACATGCCACAAGCCTAATAATTTCACTAATGCACACATATGTCAACAAGTACCTATCAAACAATCAAGAGTATGTAAACTTCACAATGGAACACAAGTATCAATCCTAATTGTCTAAGAAACAAGAATCCTTTCTACTAGAACCAAAGATCAATGCCATGCCATTAACAAATCACAAAAGCAATCAACAAACCTAGGGAGCTAATCAAGTAACCAATCTAATCAAAACTAGAAAAGAAGGGTTAAGAAGGACTCCCCTTTGAAGACCACCAATGCTCTTGAGGTTCAACAAACACCACAAATCAATGCTCCAAAGCTTATTAAGCCTACAAAATAGCAAACACGTGCAAAACTACACAAGTATATTTTCTTTTTCTTTTTTTTCTATACTTTTTCTTTCTATACTCTGTTTTTTTTCTTTATATGAAAATATTCTATATAAAAAAAAACAAACCAATCAATCAAATGCGGGTTGCCTCCCGAAAGTGCTTTGTTTAACGTCACTTAGCTTGACGTGTGACCACATCATGGAGGCTTGAAGTTGGAAACAAATGATTCCTTCTTTTTCAAAACATATTGCACTTGTTTCCCCTTAAGCTCCAAGTTTGGCTCAACAACATTTTCACCCGGATTCCATGGTTCCCACATATCTTGGGTTCCAAGAACCGGTTTATCCCCTTTTCCACACTTTTCATTATTCAAATCCAAATCAAGTTTATCCACCTTCAAAATCAGTGGTTCTCCTCCCTTAACCAACATATTTTCTTTCAAAATCTTGAGCAACTTCTCTTTTGAACCACCCTCCACCGAGTCATGAAAAATCACCGGGAAGGTGTGCTTCCCATCAAGAGGAATGTAGTAGCAATCAAAAGGAAGTTGTTCAAGCTCAAACTTAGAATCTTCAACTATCTTCTCATCCACTTTTGAGAATTCTTTTTTTGAAATCATGGAAGTAATAGATGAGTTGGATATCTCATTGGCAACACAAATTTTTACAAAAGCATCTTGAATTTCGCAAGTATGTGCCAATGGAGTATCCACTACATCTATATTCATGCATGTTTTGCTATCGTTAGGGTTCTTAAAAGATTCAAAGACATTGAAGATTACCTTGTCATCTTGCATCCTTAGCATTAGCTCACCTTGTTCAACATCAATTAGTGCACGCCCGGTGGCTAAGAAAGGTCTCCCAAGGATGATAGGCATCTTCTCACATGCCTTGATATCAATGTCAAGCACCATGAAGTCGGCGGGAAATATGAATTTTCCAACTTTGACCAACAAATCTTCAACTATCCCATAGGGATGTGTGATAGAACGATCCGCCAATTGCAAGGACATCATGGTGGGCTTGACTTCGTTCACCCCTAGCTTCTTTAGTAAGGATAGGGGCATCAAGTTGATGCTTGCCCCCAAGTCACATAGAGCTCTCCCAACATCCACACCTCCAATCTCGCAAGGAATGGTAAAGGATCCCAGATCCTTCAATTTTTGAGGAAGTTTCCTTTGGATGATGGCACTACATTCTTCGGTTAGTGCAACCGTTTCATCATAGTTGAGCTTCCTCTTTTTGGAAAGGAGCTCCTTCATGAATTTGGTGTAGAGAGGCATTTGCTCAAGGGCTTCCGCAAAAGGTATGTTGATCCTCAAGCTCCTAAACACATCTAGGAACTTAGAGAATTGCTTCTCCTTATCTTGCCTTTGCACCCTTTGTGGAAATAGAAGTCTTGAAATCTCATAAGGAGTGAGATTTTCATGCTTGACCCCTTCTTCTAGGATTTGTTTTCTTGTCTTCTTTGGGGGACTATTCTTGGGATCCCACTTCAAAATCTCAATGTCGCTTGGTTTGCGTTTGGGTTCCCCTTCATCATTATGCACCCCACTAGAAGTATCTTCCTTGCCATCATGCGCACTAGACTTCATTTGTGGCTCACCCTCCTTTTCAAATTTAGAAATTTTTGGGGGAGAAGGAGGTGATACCACTTTTCCATTCCTTAGTGATATGGCATTGCATTGCTCCCTTGGATTCACTATAGTGTCACTTGGGAATGTCCCTTTTGGCCTCTCGGTTAATTGCTTAGAAATTTGGCCCATTTGAGTTTCCAAATTCCTAATGGAAGCATCATGATTCTTCAAAGTGGAAGAAGTCTCTTGCATATAAGTATCCGTTCTTTGCATGAAAGCCAACAAGACATTCTCAAGATTAGGAGAGACACCTTGGGAGGTTTGAGTGGTTCCTTGAGGATTGGGAGGTTGGGTAGAGGTGGTTTGGTTGTATGAGGAAGATGTGTTAAATGGTTGTTTTTGGGTAGAAGAGGATTGGGTGAATTGTTGGTTGTAGGTGAGTTGGTCGGGTTGGAGATAGTTGTTGCTTTTGATGACAAATTTGGATGATTTGTTAAGTTGGGATGATATGTGTTTTGTTGAGGAAAGGGGAGATTCCTTTGGCCATTACCCATGTAGTTCACTTGCTCTCCACTCCCACCTCCATTAGTAGCACAATGACCATTTTGGTGGTTACCACCACAAAAGTCACATTGGAGTTGGGGGGCTTGAATGGCTCCAACTTGCACTTTTTGGAGTTGCTTTTTGAGAGCTTCAATTTGTTGAGTAAGTAGCTTGTTTTGAGCTAAGGTTGCATCATGCACCCCAAGCTCCATGATTCCTCCTCTTCCAACAAACACATTATCCGATGCCTCATCCTCATGTGCCATAATCTCTATCAATTCTCTTGCTTCTTCCGCTTCCTTCTTTCTAATTGAGCCACCAGCGGATGCATTTAACAAACTTCTCATATTTCGGTTCAGCCCATTATAGAAGATGTGGATTTGTTGGAGATCGGTGAATCCATGGTGTGAGCACTTTCGGAGGAGTGCCTTGAATTTCTTCCAAGAGGTAGCAAAAGATTCGCCATCTCTATGCTTGAAGCAAGATATCTTCGCTCTATATTGGTCATACTTGGATGGGGGAAAGAATTGAGCCAAAAACTTGGAGACTAAATCTTCCCATGTAGTAATGCTCTCGGTTGGTTGGCCTTGGAGCCAATCAAGAGCCTCATCCCTCAAAGAAAATGGAAAGAGTCTCAAACGAATCGCCGCATCAGTCACTCCATTTATTTTGATGGTGCCACAAATTTGGAGGAATTTGTAGATGTGGAGGTTTGGATCCTCCTCTTTTCTCCCTCCAAATTGGTCTCCCCTTACTAGTTGTGTAAGTGCCGGTTTAATCTCAAAGCTATTTGCAGCTATAGTAGGAGGATTTATGCAAGAACCGCATCCATCAAGGTGAGGAGCGGTGAGATCTTCCAAAGTCGTCCCCCTTTGAGGTGGTCTATTCTCCATATTTGCTTCTTGAGTCAAAACCACTTGCTCTTGTTCTAGAGTCGGTTGCTCTTCCACAACCCTTGCTAGTTGAGAAGTAGTGGCTTGCTCTTGAGTTGCCTTCTTTCTATGTGCCTTGAACTTGTCTTTATTGGCCTTAGTTTGCTTCCGGTTCTTCCTTATAGTTCTTTCCAATTCCAAGTCAAGCTCAAATTCTATCCTCTTGTTGCTCATGCAAGCTTCACAAAGAGTTTAGTGCACACAAAAACAGGGCAATATATGATAATAAAGAAAGATGGAAAAGAAAAACACAAAAAATGAGTATAGACAATGAAGTGAAGTGTCCAAATTAGCAATTGCCTTGGGAACTATTGATATCTAATCAATAGTCCCCGGCAACGGCGCCAGAAACTTGATAGCTTGATTGCCACATTAGCAAGTGCACTAGTCGAGTTTAGATAGAATAGGGAGAATAGGGGTTGTCGTATCCACAAGGACTATACAATAGACTATCGAATTCCCAAGACTTTTGCTATTTGGACAAACATAATGCATAGAGAATAGTGTATCATAGTAGAATTTTACAACAAAAACAGAGAAATTACAAGAACTAGCTAAGAAAGATGGCGCAACCAATTGAGAAGATAGCTTGGAGATTTGGTTCATTTGATCCTTCCCTTATGCATCCTAATTCTAAGGTCAATTCAAGTTCACAAATCCTAATTGAAGGTAGAATTTACCAAACCATAGATTAAGTCTATTCCTAGATCATTAATCACTTTGCTTCTACCCAAATTCCCTAATCCCTTAGAACAATTCCAATAGAAACAAGAGAAAGAGTAAATTCATCAAGACCTCACAATCTACAAGTCTTATCCCTAAGAGCATGCAAGATTATGGTAATCTACTTCAATTCTAACACAACTATCAATTTTTCATTTCACAATTGCATCAAAATCAAATTCTTATTGATCAATTTCAAGTGAGCATTCAACATTGGAAGCAATTCAACAAATGAGCATAATCAATAGAGAAAGAGCATTAAGCATAGAAGAAATTACTCAATTAGAATCATAAGAACAAGAATTAACCACAAGAATTCAGATTACATAAGGTTTGGGATCAAAATCCTCAATCTCCTAACCTAGAAACTAGCCAAACATGGAGAGGGAAGAAGAAATGGAAGAGGAGATGAAGGAAATCATCATGAAGGAACTAAGAATCACTAAGAACTCCAAGGATCTTCAAAGTTCATCCACAAAGATGAGGAGAAAAGGTGAGAAAAAGAGAGAAAATCGCGCCCAAAAGTCCCAAAAACTGTTATGTTTCACACTACTTAAATCTGCCCTGCACCATTTGAGGTGCGCACATGTCCTGGAGGGTGTGCGCACGGGATGAGGCAGCACCTTCCAGGACCAATTAAGGTGCGCACATATCTGGAGGGTGTGCGCACGGGTTTGGGCTTTGACAGCACTTGACAGCTTCTTAGTGTTTTCTAACCTCTTTTCTTCAAATTTCTTCATTCTTTTCTTCATTCTTCAAGTCCAATCTTCTAAAAACAAAACTTCTCCATCATTTATTCCAACATGAACATAATCAAACACAAATCAAGATCAAAGATCATCAAAACTACATCAAAATTCATCAATTTCCAAGAGACTACAACTAACTATGCAAGAAAGCACTTTATTTGATTTTATTCATTTCTAAGAGCTAAAAGGCCACAAACACACTACAATACTAATAAAAAGAGACTAAAATAGACCTTAGAACATAGATAAGTGGACACTTATCATTGATTTGTTTGCTTGGTCACCTTCTGACATGCCAGGGATAAACTCCAAAATTTGCAGTCACAAGTTGGCTCTGAGGCCGGGAATCACACCGGTAGCACAAAAAAAACAGCGTATAGGCCTGAAAAGGGCCGAGGCAATTGAAAAGTAGGTCAAGGAGATATTGGAAGCAGGGTTTATCAGAGAGGTCCGCTACTCAGACTGGGTCTCAAATGTGGCGATGGTTAAAAACGAGAATGGCAAATGTCGTATGTACCTAGACTATACCGACCTAAATAAGGCTTGCCCAAAGGACCCTTTCTCTTTACCATGTATAGACAACCTAGTGGACAATTATGCAGGGTACAAGTACCTATCTTTTATGGATACCTATTCCGAGTATAACCAGATTCCCATGTATCCTGAAGATGAAGAAAAAACGGCTTTCATCATCGATTTCGGGGTGTACTGTTATAATGTAATGCCATTTGGGCTGAAGAATGCCGGAGCCATGTATCAACAAATGATAAATCTAGTCTTTTCCAAACAGATAGGTCGAATCCTGGAAGTTTACATAGATGATATCATCATCAAGACCAAAGAAGGTGAAGATCCCATTGCAGATCTGAACAAGGTCTTTCAACAGTTGAGGAAATACGAGCTGAGATTGAATCCAGACAAATGCGCGTTTGGTGCAAGGCCGTTAAGTTCTTGGGGTTTTTTGTTCACAAACAGAGGCATAGAGGCTAATCCTTATAAATGCAAGGCGGTTCTGGGGATGTCTAGGCCCAGAAGTATAAAAGAAGTCTAGCAGCTGACCGGGAGGATAGTAGCACTATCTCGGTTTTTGCCAGCCTCAGCTAAGAAATGCCTCCCATTGTTTAGGCTGTTGCACCACCAGGAGGAGTTCATGTGGGATGAAACGTGTGAGAAGGCATTTCACGAGCTCAATCATACATTGGCACAACTGCCGGTGTTAACTAGGAGAGATCCTAATAAACCATTAATTGTCTTATTATCTGTTGTTGACTAGGCTTTGAGCGTAGTTTTGGTTAAGGAGGTGGAAAGATCGCATATGCCAGTTTACTTCATCTCAAAAGCTCTCAAAGGCCCTAAGTTCAATTACCAGAAGTTGGAGAAACTTGCGTATGCCCTGTTGATCACTTCCCGACATCTCAGGCAATACTTTCAATCTCACCCGATATGTGTGCGCACCAACCAGACGATTAGACAGGTGTTGCATAAGCTAGATCTGGCAGGAAGGATGATGAATTGGGCTATTGAGCTATCCCAATATGATATCTCCTACGAATCATGCCAAGCCATAAAGGCCCAGGCCCTGGCAGACTTCTTGGCAGAAATGACACATCCCGGGCCCTCCTCACCGGGGTCTTGGATCATCCATGTCGATGGATCCTCCAACGAGAAAGGAAGCGGAGCCGAGGTTATACTCGAGAATGATGAAGGAATAATAGTGGAATATTCTTTGAAGTTTGCATTTCAGACGTCCAACAATCAGACCGAGTATGAAGCTTGTTTAGTTGGGATCAGGATGGCAAAGGAGTTAGAGGCCACTACCGTGGTTATCCAGTCAGATTCCCAGTTGATGGTATCCCAGATCCAAGGGGATTATATTTGCTAAAGAGCCCATTTTGCAGAAATACTTGGGCAAAGTCAATGAGAGTTTACAGGGATTATCAGGTTTTCAGATTCAACATATCCCTTGGGAATAGAATCACTGGGCTGATCTGCTGTCGAAACTAGCAAGCACGAAGCCCTTTGGGAATGCAAGGTCGGTGATAGAAGAAACCTTGTCAAATCCTTGCGTAGTTCTCCAAGTAGAAGATGACGATTAGCAAACACTACTTAAAGAGTATATTTCCCAGGGGTCATTACCAACAAACCCCGAAGAATCCCGGAAAATTATCAAGCGAGCGGCACTGTTTAGTCTCGTAGAAGGACACCTATACCAAAGAGGGATCTTGGTCCCGCTCTTAAAATGGGTCAGTCCCTCTAAGGTTTGGAACATTCTGGCCGAGATACACGAAACCGCGGGACAATGGTTCACTGACTTGCCCACCAAACCTCGGGACATAGGAAACCATAGGATGTTCACGAACTACACGCCGTTGTTGACTAGCCGACCTCCGGCTATGAGAACCCAAAACTGAGACAAGAAAAGATGGTGTGATTACCACCGGGATCACAGATACTACACCAATGAGTGCATTCAGTCGAAAGATGCCATTTAACGTCTTGTCCGCTGAGTTAAATTGCGAGAATATGTTCAAAACACCTAGGACGCACATGCCAGACAAAGAAGTGAGTCCCCTCGTGAAAGAAACAGACGAGGTCGCTCTCCCGACAGCAGAATCATGAGCCTCGATGGGATAGGCTACGTTCTCCTTCACCTCCGAGAAGAGAAGGGTCCCAGCCACGAGGCGTAATCAATGTGATTGCCGGGGGAATCACGGGTAATACAAAAAAATCTTGGGAGGGACAGGAATATTGTGCTCAAGTAACCTCCAAAACTGATATTGTTGTATCCTTCACCCTAGCTAATATGCCTGCAGGGAAACCTAGCGACAATGAACCCTTGGTCATAACCGGGATCGTCGACGGTTTTGAGGTACACCGTTGTACTGTCACGCTTTGGCAACCCGGCCGTGCAGCGTTGATATGAATCCAAGAGGGGCAACTTAGTTTTAATTTTATTTAGCAGTTTAGAAGTGGTGAGGAAAAGGCCAAGGGCAAGAGCAAGGAAATCTAAGGAGGTTCTTCAGCAAGTTTTGATCACAATTCTGGAAGAAAGACCCAGATTCAACAATTGGAAGTCCAAAATTCACAAAATAATCAAATATGCAATAATAAGCCAAAATTATTTAATTTGGGTCCAAATAAATTGTGAAATCAAATCCATCATAATTTACTCTACAAAGAAAACAAAACCAAATTACTGAAAACCTCTAAATATAATCAACATCAATCATATACCAATTAAATATTATTAATGGCTATTTTCATGAAGATTAGACTCCAAAGTTTCAAGCATTAATCTTATATCACAACTACAAAACAACCTATAACAACATATAACTTTTAACAAGCTAGTTACTAATGCAAACAAAGTGACAACAAAATCCAAGACGCCAAAGCTTTAATCATTCAACTTAACAAGCTTATACATAATTGATAAGTAAAGGAATTACAAATATCTATATATTAATTATTTTTCATTGTGTCATCGTAGCTTATCACCGTCACAAAGGATTATGACTATGTTTGGAAAGGCTTATGCGCAGCTTATGGAAATAGCTTTTGGATTCCTATAAGCTGTTTTCAGCTTATTTTCATAAGCTTCTTGTAGTAGCTTATTCAAGTAAGTTTTACAAATTTTTCTAAAAAAAAACTATAATTTAAAAATAGCTTATTACATAAGTACTTAATTAAAATGTGTACCCAAACATTACCTATATATAGAAGCTACATTTGTACACAAGCACGAAGAATTATTCTTTCACAGCTTCTTTGCTAAGAGAAGAAAACATGTTGCATTTGAGTTTTACCTTAATTACAGAGTAATTCAAAACCAAAACCATACTTAAAACTAGAAAACTAATCAAGAATTTGAATTAAAGAACATTATGAGACACCAATTCTAAATGAAACTAAAACTGAAACTAAAATAAACTTTTATAACATTATAATTTCTACTATCCAAACAAGAATGAAGCTGAACATGCTTATCCAGTTATTCAATAAGCCAATAAAGCATCTAATCATCCCTAGATTAGAGTAACATGCTAATTAGCAGTAAAGTACTCTTGTGTAATTAAAAAGGTCAAAGTATTACCTTACTCTCCTTTAGCTGATTTTATTAGGCAAAAGTTCATCTACAACTTTGATATTAGCCTGAAAAATGGTAGTGGCAAATACAAATATGCATAAAAGCAGACTAGCAAAGCTATTAATTCTAAAACTTATTCTTTTAAATAATAAACAAGATAATAGCAAGAACAAATAGGTACGTGATCCTTGTTTTTGTACTAATCAAGGTTGTGAAGAATCATCAATGCAAAACAAAGCATGCACATGCACACACACACAAAAGGTTATCAATTTTAACCTTTCTATTTGAAATTCAGGTAAAGTGCTATAACCAAGTTTAACAATTTCACATAACTGTGTGGGTCAAGATTCAAGAGAGCCACACAACCAAATATAGAATATATCTGCTCAAAACCATGATAGATTAAGCAGATCCCATATCGAATATTGTATGCAAACAAATAATTTACCATTAACTTGAGTTATGCGAGCATTTATTGACAATTTCATAGCAAATAAATGATTAAAAAACACAGGTCCAGAAAACGGCATAGAATAGAACTTCATTTTATTTTTTACACCTAGAAACAGTAGGAACTAGGAACACTCAACACGATAGTAAAAACGTAACATAGATTTGAACATAAATCCTGCTATCTACCTGGAGAAAATGATTACAGAGAAGAGAGGATAGTGAGTCTTCCTTAACATAGAGCAGAACACAAAAAGAGACAGAAAATCAATTTAGCAAAACTGCTAATCCCTCAACATATCACTTATGCATATACTGGTTATGGGAAAGATGGTTGTCATATTCTCAATAATTCAAACCAGTAATAATGTAATAGTAGAGTTTAAATTAAATTGATGCATTCTCATTCTCAATTAATACTAATGTATTATTAATTAAAGACTAGACCAGCTAGCTGATGAGCATGATAGATAAAAAAATGCATACTATAGCAGTAAAAGCCCAACAAACTATACTATTACTATAATGAAAATTCTATGGAAGCTCAAGAATGCTTAAAGGTAAGGTCACAATGCATGATATGTAGTAGTTCATGGATCTCTCAAAACAGAGCTTTACGTAGAAGAATCATATTTTCTAGTCTTATTAAAAGTCTCATTAATTAATTTTTCAAATCTTAAAATACCATTAAAACCTGACAATGCAGATACTTACCTAGTTTACTTGATAAATTATTTACTCTATTAGTCTAGTATATAGTTTTTTCTCATTAAACATACCATTAAATAAGCTCCCAGACACACAAAAACAGAAACAGCAGCAAGCCACACCAGATAACGAGTATCAAAATAAAAACCCAAACTGAACTTGCACAGTGCACAACGAAATAGCACCAACCACGCATACATATATACATACATACATACATATATATATATATATATATATATATATATATATATATATATATATATATATATATATATATATTCTGTTCAATTCGTAGTTTAGTATAAAATTCTCAATCCAACTAAAAAATTATACAATTATGTAATTAAGTTCTTAGTTCCTACCCTAAGCCCCAAAACAAAGACTAAGACACTTTACCAAATCTAACCAACCAACATGATTTTTTCAAATTCCCCAACATCTCAACCAAATTAAAGCAGGACCATTGATAAGTGCTAAATTTTAGTTAATTTGGTCATTAATTTGAAGCACTTACTGTTTTAATTTGTATAAATTTAGGTATCTAATTATCCTAATTTATAATAATTGAATTCACATGCTTACTTTTGTTATATGAATGAAAATGAAAGTCATTTAATTCCAATTTTGTTTATTTTATAGGTGAATTAAAGTAAGGAAAAGAGCTAAAGTTGAAAGAATTGAAGAAACAAGCAAAAAACTGAATTTTTGAAAAATTGGGGCATTCTGTCCTATTTTGGCTAAAGCCAAAATTTTTGGCTATTGGAAAAATATTTGGCTACAACGGAAATATTTTGGCTGCAATGAAAATGCATCAGTTTGTTGGTTTCAACCGCCATAATTTCGCATTAGCGAAAATATTTTGGCTACAACGACTTACACAGACTTCTCTTTAAAGCTCTTCAACACAATTTTGAGAGCATCTTCCATTTTTTTCATTTTATTTTCTCTCTCTAGAGTTATTTTCTCTTAGTTTAGGCCCTTTTGGTGGAGGAGAAGATGACAAGGGGTTGGATTCAAATGTAAAAGCTTAAGAACCCCGGGTAGGATTCTTCATGGAGCGCAAAAGAGGAAGGAGAAAGACATTTCCACCAACCTCAATCCACTTCTATGGTGTTCCTTCTATCCCTCTTCTCTTTCCCTTATGTTTTTATGTATTTTTGTATTTGAACCTTGTAATATTTTGTTTATATTGATGTTTAACCGTTGCTAAGTTAATCTATGAAGTATCTTTCCTTATGTGAGTATCTATGGGTTCAAAACTGCACATTCTAGCCAAATTTGGCATGTGTGCATCTATGCACACATCCTGTGCATAGTGCAAATTTGTCCTCTACACACAATTTTTTAAAACAGAGAAATTTGAACTATGTACATGCATGTTAACCTCTACTACATCGATGTGGCCTTCAAAAAAGCCTTCCAAAACATCAAAACACTTTGAACATTAAGTCAAACATGTTCTAAGGTAAAACCAATGATCATACTCTTTTGAAAACATGTTAGAACACCTTTGAAATCCTTGGTTCAAAGAAAGAAAAAGCTCTTAGTGAAAATGCAATGCATATGAGTTTTGTCAAAAACATTTAATGTTATGCATGCATGAAAATGTTGTTTGCTTGGGGGTCGTTCAATTTGGATCTAGTTAGCCTATGTTCTTCATGATCAATTAAGCAAATAGCACACATATAAGCTAACTTATGATACTCACTTCTTACCAAAACTAAAACATACAAGCACACAACCTAGATTCAATATAGCACACAATACATAGAATAAGGTCTTCATTTGTTGGCTTGTCTTCTTCTTCAAGTGAAGCTTTGTTCCTTCTTTGCATGTTAAGTTCCTTTGTCTTCATCAAAACACATGGCTTCAACCTTTTGGGTCAACAATCTCCCCCTATTTGATGATGACAAACTCTTCACTTTAAGAAAAAATAAGCTCAGCTCTTTGACATTAAAACTCCTTGAGATTTGTTTGAACTTTCAATCTATGAAGTTAGAAACTCAAGAAATACTTGCAAATAGGATTAGTAACAAGGAAATTCAATGAAACTCAATATCTCCCTCTTACTACAAGCAAATATAAAGTTCAAGGACATAAAATCAAAGTTCAAAGGAAATTACAACTACGAAGCAAATTTTGTTCACAAGAAAAGTGCAAGCCATCACTTGTCAAGACCGGCCTTCTTTCTCATGTCATGGATCAACTTGATTCCTGCTATCATGGCGTTATCCCTTTTAGTTTGCATTTCTTGATGATCATTTGTAGCCTTCCATTGCTCATTTAGTTGTCCTTGCAAACTCACATACTTGTCTTCTAGATTTTCAAGTTGCCTTTGAGTAGCAATTTGTCTCACTATAAGCTCATGCATTTGTGCATTTAAAGAATTAAATTGAGCATTTTGATTCAAGTTCATTTCCTTGATTTGGTTGTTCAGTTGTAGCATTTGTTCCATCATGAAGCTTTCAAAGTTGCTAACATTGGAGCTACTTTCTCCTTGGTAGCCACTTCCACTACCATCAACATTTTAAGGAACATCATTGAAGGCTTCTAAATGGGTACCTTCCGGGATCAATGGATCTACATCTATGTTCATTTCCTCATCACCCTTTTCCTTGAAAATCCATTCCTCATTTTCCCCTTTACTAATGTTTAGCTTAGTAAACCTCTTGTTTCCTATAATATGCTCATCACTCATGGGAAGGTATACTTCTTGTCCAAAATAAAGGTCTTTTTGAGCTAAAGCAATTCTTGAGATGACATTTACATATGGAATCCATAGGAGTTGTTTAGACATATTCATGTGGTTTCTAATAATTGCACTCCAATTTAGTCTAATCTTGTTTTGAATAGCATGAACAAGCATAGGAGTAATAATCCAATTTGGACATGTGACCTATTGAAATGTCTAGGAGTAATAATCCAAACCACAAGAAAATGAATAAGCCTAGCGTGAAAGTACATCTTGCCTACATCCAAAACACTCCTTTTGAAATTCTTGTCAAAGAAATTCCTTTCAATAAATTCTTCCTTTGAAAATTCCAACTCACTAATCTCAACTCCATCATATGGAACTTTTAGTGTTTTTCCTAAAGCTTCAACACTCAAGTTAAAAGGTTTGTTGTATTCAAAAAATCATATTTTTCTTTATATTGCATGTTGTTGTAAAACACCTTGCATAATTCTGGAAAATGTTCACAAGTCATAGGCATGAACTTTTCTAAGCCTCGGTACTTGAATAATATGTTCTCAAATCCCTCTTTAGTAAAGAACTTAAAATCTACCTTTTTGGAAAAAAAAATTACTTTTCTACATTGAAAATCATCCTCATATTTTCTCACCTCATCTTCATACATAAACCATCTTAAAATAAAATTTTTTACCTTGGGGGCTTCATGCTTCCTCTTTGTTCTTGCTTCATGAGAGATGTGGGGATTGTGTAGGAGAACCCTTTTGTAGCTCTTCTTCTCCTTAGGCTCAACTTCTTCTATCACTTTTGCTTTTCCACTCTTAGTGTTCTTGGATGGTGCCATTTTCAAGAAACAAAAGATGATTTGGGGTTGATTTTGAGTAGAAAGAAAGTGAAATTTGAAGAAGATTTTTGAAATTTGAAGAACAAGAGATGAACTTGAGAAGAGTTAGAGTGGGTTTAGAGAGTGTGTGGTGTGTTAGGGTTTTGAAAAGTTGAGAGTGAGAGAAAGGGGGTGGGTCTCGCACACGAAGTCCCTTTTTAATCAAATTTTGAGTTTTGAAAACCCTCCCTTTCTTTCCCTCTCAAATTTTCGCAATTGGAGCCCAAAATTCAAGTGCAAAAATTTGAGCATCACATCGATGCACACTAGCTCCACATCGATGTGCTTGGTTCAGAATTTTCGGATGTGTCACATTTTGGTCCAAGGGGGAAAAATCACATGGCCACATCGATGTTCTATGTGTCCACACCGATGTGGTCACCTAAAACAACCAAAAAATTACTTCTCTTCACCTCTTTTTATCAAAAATACACCTCTTTACCAAATTAACTTCATTTCTAAGTCTTTTGAACTTGGTTTCACGTTCTTAAAACAATAAAATTGGTTTGAATATCTAACACTTGTATATGAGATACACAAGAATCACGTATAATTTGAATATCAAACATTTGCACATAAGACACACAAAGATCATATATGATTTAGATTTGCTAATTTCAAGTATACACCTTTTTACTTTATGGAAACAACTTAAGATTTTCTTAAGTCCAAGAGATAGTAATCATGATAAAGCAATCATAGAATTCAATGGCATTTTGATTAAGGTTTACCTTTCACTTTACCAACTCAAAGGGTCATTGGTGAATGGTTAAGATCCTTCTATTGAAGATTATGCTATCAAGTGTGAAATTACCTTCTTCTAAGTTCCCTTCATCTACAAAACAAACTTGACACAAGGTTGCTTCAAATGTATCATTTTCTAAAGGATCATTCTTTGGTTAGTGTTGTTTCCCTTAGGAACCCATACCTACTCTCCATTTGGTACATAGATAACTTAGCATAGAAATAGGTGCTAAGATGACCATCTAAGCCACAATAATGACACACATACTTCTTCACATACATCCTAGAAGAATAAACATAAGTACCATTTGAAGCATACACATTCTTAGAAGAATAAGCACTAGTTCTAGATGAATACATGTTATACTTGGTAGTACCATCATTCTTCTTAGCGCGTGAAACATTTTTATAACTTTGTTTTCCATTAGGAATATAAGCATGTTGATTTTCATTTGTAGCATAAGAGAAACTTGCGTGATATCCTAATCAACTTCTATCACTAGCATGTTTTTCTGCATTTAGACAAGCATCAAGATTACCAGAAGCATATTTGAATATATTCACAATTGATTTAAGTTCTAGTATTTCCTTATCCTTCTTATGACATTCATCACATGCACAATTTTTAGAAGGTATAGATGCAAGCATTGTCTTAGATTCTAGTTCCATCTTTAGATCATTTAACTCTTTAAGCAAGGTAGATACTTTTGATTTAAGCATAGTAATTTTCTTTTCTTGCACGTTGCATTTGCTAGCATACCTATTTGCATCCTCATGCATTTCAAAAAAGACATTCTTAAGATCATCTAAGGAAGTATCATCAGCATCTCTACTAGAGACACTTACTTCAGTATGGGAGTCATCTTGCTAACTTGTTGCCATGAGACAAAGATTTGTTTCTTCATAAGTTGAGGAGCTTGATGAAGATGTCATGTCATTGTCCTACCATGCTATATAAGCTCTTTTCTTCTTATGGTTCTTCTTTCCTTGTTTTCAACCTTAACTTTCAACGTTGGACAATTCGTTTTAATGTGACCGGGCTTTCCACATTCAAATCATACTATGGACCTTGAAGTTGAAGATTCACTCTTCTTTGGAAATTTCTTCTTAAAGCTCTTGTTATTGCACTTCTTCATAAACTTGTTAAATTCTTGACCAAAAGGTTTAGAACCTCTTCACTTTCATCTTTTGAGCCTTCTTCATCACTATCTTCTATTAAGGAAGACTTCAAAGCTAGTCCTCTCTTTTTCTTGTCCATATCTTCATTTGATTGAAGGCGGTGAAGTTCAAATTCATGTTCTTTAAGCTTGCAAATAGTGTAGCAAGATCCAATTTCTCTAGATCTCTTGATTTGCCAATAGCGGTCACTTTTGGTTACCACTCCCTTGTTAGACACTAGAGTATTTTATTCACAAGGTCCTCATTTAAAAAAGATTTTCCAAGAGATAACAAATGATTTACAATGTGAGTAAAACGTAATTGAAAATTTTCAATAGATTCATTATAATTCATACAAAAAGTTCATACTCATGCATCAATGTATTCACACTTTATCTTTTAACCTCACTTGTACCTTCATTGGTTACTTTAAGTGTATCCACATTTCTTTAGCGGATTTACAATTTGAAACCCTAAAGAACTCATTATAGGATAAAGCGGAGGTTATAAGGCTCTTGGCTCTAAAGTTTGGTTGAGCTCTCTTTTTATCATCCTCATTCCACTCACTCCTAAGATCCATTATCTATGGCATCCCAAATTTCTATCCCAATCAATTCTAGGAAGATTCTCATTCTTTCCTTCCAATATCAATAATTCTCACCATTAAAGCTTGGGGGTCTATTTATAAAAGATCCCTCACTAATGCTCATCTTACCACTATCAAATCGGATCTTTTCGGAGTATGTTACCTAACCCAATCTGAGGCCAATTGTAGTATAGGATAGTGTGTGTGATCTACCTAAGAGTGGGGTGAATTAGGTAGATTTCATATTTTAGAATTTAGCGTGTGGAAGCTAATCAAATTGTAAATCCTCTAAGTAACTGAGATGTGGATATGATGAAAATAACCAATTCAAGTGCAAGTTTTGGTGTTGAAAAACAATCAAGTGTATGGTTCTTGTTTTAAGATATTTGCCTAGCCGTTATTTGATTCAATTCACAAGATACCAATAGGAAAATATAGGTATGGTATACGTGTGTCAAGCAAGTAAGCTAGAAAGCAATGAAGGAAACAAGACACAAGCAATTTATACAAGTTCGAGATTCTAACAACACCTACATCCAGTCCCAAACCTAGCCAATCACTAGTTAGGATTTTTCACTATCACAAACTTTAATTACATTAGTTTTTTATATACAAGATTCACCAAACCCTAGGTAACCTCTACCTAAACAACTATTCTACCAAGAGAACAACTTCTCAATGGATTTGACAAACCACTCAAAGCCCTTTAGGATTTTTCTAGCCACCTAAGCTTCCCTTAGGAATTACGCCACCACCAAAGACTCCCTTCTTTTGATTTTCTACAAAGAGACTCCCTCTCTCGGATTTCCACCTAAAGATTACACTTTAGTGACTTTCACAATCCACTAGAATTTATACTCTTTTCACAAGCACACAATACCTAAGCCACCACCTAGGACTTTCACACAAACCACTTAAGGGCACCCCTTAAGATTTACTCCACAATGATTGAATGTGAAACCCCAATGATTATCTCGAAGCTTTAAGCAAAGATGAATGAAATCTTGATGTAACTTTCAATCAATCTTCAAATTGATGAACCCACATGAAAATTTTGAGTAGGAAACCCTAAAAGAGCTTTTAAAGAGGTTTTGAATCACTCAAGTTCGTGTAAATTGAAAAATGGTTCATTCTCTTATGTTTTAAAACACAAAACCTCTTTAAATAGGGTTTTCTCAAGCTTTGCATCGATGTACATAGTGATTTTTCTTCCCTGGGTGCAAAACTGAACATTCCAGCCAAATTTGCCCCGTGTGCATCGGTGCACACATCCCCTTTATCGTAATGCACAGTGCAAATTTGTCATCGGCACAAGGTTTTTTAAAACAGAGAAATTTGAACTATGTACATGCATGTTAACCTCTACTACATTGATGTGGCCTTCAAAAAAGCCTTTCAAAACATCAAAAACACTTTGAACATCAAGTCAAACATGTTATAAGGTAAAATCAATAATCATACTTTTTTGAAAACATGTTAAAACACCTTTGAAATCCTTGGTTCAAAGAAAGAAAAAGCACTTTGTGAAAATGCAATGCATATGAGTTTTGTCAAAAACTTTTAATGTTATACATGCATGAAAATGTTGTTTGCTAGGGGGTCATTCAATTTGGATCTAGTTAGCCTATGTTCTTCATGATCAATTAAGAAAATAGAAAACATATAGGCTAATTTATGATACTCACTCCTTACCAAAACTAAAACATACAAGCACACAACCTACATTCAATCTAGCACACAATACATAGAATAAAGTCTTCATTTGTTGGCTTGTCTTCTTCTTCAAGTGAAGCTTTGTTCTTTCTTTGCATGTTAAGTTCATTTTTCTTCATCAAAACACATGTCTTCAAACTTTTGGGTAAATAGTAGCGATCATTTTTTTTGAGCCCATTGGGACCGATGTTGAGATGAAAGGATTGAATCTCAGAGCCTTTGTGTGAATGAAAGGCATCATCAATCACCTCTGTCAATTACTTATGTGCAAATTAAAAGTTAAATTCACCATCAAACAAGAATTTGCAATTGTAAAGCCATATTTTTTAAAATCTCTCACATAGAGAAACCATTTTGAAGACGTTATTGACAACGTTTTGGTGAGATTCAATCAAGATAACTGATGTTTTTCACATATCCAAATAGTTTTTCTTAATACAGCAACAATATGAGTTATTTTCCATATTCAACTCTGTCTATTCTGAAATTCAAATTCAATTATGTTATTGGCTTATTTATGATGGAAATTTTCATATTATTAATGGTTTTGAATGTAAACAAACATAGTTTTGGTGACTTAAGATGCTATGAAGTTTCTTATGTTGTTTTGTGGAATCCACACATCCCCATTATCTTATTTTTTGCAATATAAAGTTTTACGACTTTGAATTTAGGGAAAGTACCTGTTCTTCTGTTCACCTTCAGATGGAAGGGTAAGTTTGGTAAAAAAAAATGCATCATAACATGATTTTTATTATCTTTTAGAATCATTGCATAGGTTCTCCACAGTCCATTTCACTTATTTAATTTGTACTATGCCTTGTAGTCTAGCTCGGCTGATGAACATGGACCTTTTGTCACCAAATAATCCAATTAATTTATTTGCAAGCAAGGAAATCCTCAATAATTGCATATTCTCTCCAACGGAATATGTTAACTTGCTTAATCTAAATAATAAGTGGTGAAGCTCAGGCAGTTCAAGAAATTGTATTAGATGAGGATGGAAAGGGAAGAAAGTAAGTATATCTTTTTTTTGAATTCCACCAAAACATGTGTTGATTATCTTTTGGAGTCATTGCATATGTTCTTCAGAGTCTATTTCACTTGTGTACAATGACTTGCAGTGTAGCTCACCTGATGAACACGAAATTTTTGCTACCGAACAGTCCAATTAATTTACTAGCAAGCACCCAAAATAGCATATTTTCTTCTAAAGAATCTGTCAACATGCTTGGTCAAGAACAACAAAGTGTTGAAGGGGAGGCAGTTCAAGAAATTGTACCAGATGAGGATGAATTACATGAATAAAGTAGAATTTATCGTATTTGTATGTTTTATGGGGGAGAGAAGGAACTTGCTATCTATCGTGTTATCTGTTGTAGAATTTAATGAATCTCGTCAAGTTGATAATGAGCTTATTACGGAGAAGGAAACATCAAGCTCATGCCAAATTCATTGTTTGGGCATGTTTGGATTTGGCATGAGCTTGATGTTTCCTCGTCCATAATAAGCTCATTATCAATTTGACGAGATTCATTAAACGCTACAACAGATAACAAACTAGCAAGTTGCTCCTGTCTCCCAAAAAACATATAGATACCTATACACTTCTCTTGATAAATTCTACTTTCTTCATGTATTTCATCCTGGTACAATTTCTTGAATTGCCTAAACTTCACCACTTTGTTGCTGTTGACCAAGCATGTTGGCAAATTCTTTAGAAGAGAACATGCTATTTTGGGTGCTTGCTAATAAATTAATTGGACTGTTTGGCAGCAAAGAGTCCATGTTCGTCAGGCAAGCTAGACTGCAAGGGCTTATTACAAAATTATATAAGTGAAATAGACAATGAAGAACACATGATTCCAAAAGATAATCAAGATCATGTTTTGGTGGAATTTAAAATAAGATATATGTTCTCTTCCATAATAACCTCATGGTCAACTTGTTGAGATTAATTAAATTCTACCACAGATAACAGTGAAGCACGTTCCTTCCTTTCCCAAAAAACATGCAGATATCAAGTGTTTTCTCTCGATAGATTCTACTTTCTTCATTATAATTGATCCTCATCTGGTGCAATTTCTTGAACTGCCCTTCACCTCTTAGAAATTTTTATAAGCAAGTTAACCGATTCTATTGGAGAGAATATGCGATTATTAAGGATTTCCTTGCTTGCAAATAAATTATATTGATTATTTGGTGAAAAAGGTTCTTGCACGGCAGGGTACTGAAATGGACTATAGAGAACCTATGCAATGATTCTAAAAGCTAATAAAGACATGTTATGATGGATTTTGTTTTTTTAAAAAAATATGTACTTAGTCTTCCATGTGAAGGTGAACAGAAGAACATGTACTTTCCCTAAATTTAAAGTCCTAAAACTATATATTGCAAAAACTAAGATAATAGGGATCTGTAGATTCAAGAAAACAACATGAGAAAATCTTAACTCACCAAATCACATACTGTTGTTTTACTAAGAAAAACTATTTGGATATGTGAAAGGTATTAGTTATCTTGATTGAATCGTAGAAAAATATTGTGAATAACGTCATCAAGATGGTTTCTATGTTTGAAAGGTTTACAAAAATTTAGATTTACAATTACAAATTCCTATTTGATAGCAAATTTAACTTTTGATTCACACATAAGTAACTCACAGACGTGATCGATGTTGCCTCTCATTCACACAAAGGCTCTGAGATTCAATCATTTAATCTCTACATCGATCCTAATGGGCTCGAACAGATGATCGCTACATGGCTGCAAATTTGCATTGACAAAGGAATAGTTGACTTGGAACTATTTTTCTAGCAATCGAAATACACATTTAGAGCTTTTTTTCATCGGCTTCAAAAAGTTGAGAAATTTGAAGCTAGTGAACTTTGAAATTCACTTTCCACCTTTGAATACTCTGTTTCCAGGGCTTGCATATTCTGAGCACTCTGGTCGTGTGGTAGCTCCCACTCCGACTCACGGAACAAAAGCTTGAGGATTTGGTGGCCTATTGAAAGCTTCTTTCGATTTGCAATTTCTACCCGTGCAGTGAGATTCAGCAACTAAATTTGGTGGCTAGGAACCACAAATATTTGAAGATCGTGAAAATTGTGCACTGCCATGATTTGGTAACAATTAATGCGCGTGTGCCAATTCTGGGTTCAATTTTGTATAGTGAGTTTAGATTAGATTTCGATCCAGTGAATTCCTCGCCATGAATGAGACCTTCTAGCTTCAACATTTAGTCGACCATTCTCACAACCTCTAAGCAAGTGCAGAAGCTCGAATTCCTGATCAGTAGGGTTTTCTCCACTGCTGCCGTCCCTGAGGTATGTCACTTACTTATATACTATTAAATTTGGTTTAATTAAACATTTGGTCCCATAAATAACAAAAATTTAAGTTCGGTCCGTATATAAAAAATTGTTTGCGAAATAGTCTTTATTGTCACCTTGCCCATTTGTTGCAGACTTTTTTTCACACGGGGCAAGACTAAATTGAAAATTCAAGTCATTTATAAAGATCAAATGTTAAATTAAACCAACTTTTTATTGGTACCCAGTAGCTCTTTTTTCCCCTCAACTAGTAAAATTCACGACTAATATTTTTGTACCCCCTATGTTTATATTTTTGAACCTTTGAACTTAAATTTTTATACTTGACTATTTTAGTTTTATAATTTCAAGTCTATTATTCAACTAAATATATCATAAAATTCATTCTAAACTTATTTAAAATTACATTTTTTTAATATTCTTTCTTTACTTCTTTTGTTTATATTTTTAATTAAATTACACGTGTGATTTCGAGTTTTAGGTCTCTGTTCATTGATCATAGGAGGAAAATTTATGGCTCTTATATTACTCTCTCTATTCTTATTTGTAAGTCCTTTAAAAAAATTAGTGTTCATTTTTATAAGTCCCTACTATACAAATGAGGAACACTTATTATATTTTTCTATGTTTACCATTAATTAATTTGGGTAGTTGGGTTTAGTTTTAATTTATGAAGAGTGTTGATTGGTTTTTAATAAGTGTTATACTGAAAAGAGAGATTTTTTTCTCTAAAAGTTAATACAATTTTTTGTGTTTGTACTTTTCTTCATATGTGTATTTTTTTTAAGGGCTTATAAATAGAAATTAAGGGAGTATGTTTTTTGATAAATAAAAATTTAACTTTTACGTATAACATACTAACGAGGGACAAATCCTAAAAATTTAACGAAGTGAAACCCAGCCCCTAATCTTAGGGTCAAAGAACCAAGCACACTCCATTTAGGCCAACCCTCATTGACTGACAAAGTATATTTTAATTATATTTCTAGTCGACTTAAGAAATAATACCTCTGTTTCAAAATATAAGCACTTAGAGCAATGTGTATGTTTTATAGGGTTTTGCTATCAATTGTCCTAAGGGCAATGGTTCAGCAATCCATGAATGGAAACTTGGTGTTAGAAAGTGTAGAGTATTTAATGCTATGAAATTATTTTAAATTTATTTTAGGGTTATGCTAAACAGTGCCCTAAGGGCACTTTTTAAGGTGCAATAAAGATACCTTCTTAAATGATTGGAGTTACTATAAAAAAACATTTATTAAATGGTTTTCTAGTTTCAAAATATTAAATTATACCATTTTCAATAAATTATTATTATTTTTATAATCTTAACTATTGCCTTGAGGGCACTGTTTAGCATTTCCCTTTATTTTAAAGTAAAGTTTTCATTCACTGGTTACTTAACCATTGCCCTTAGGGCAATGGTAGCAAAACTCTGTTTTATATTATAAGCACATACACAAAATATAATGTGCATTTATTAACTTTTACCTACTTTACCCTTATTTATTAGGCAAATGATATTTAATGCCTAAGGACACTATTTAAAGAACTAAATATGGTGAAAAAATGTTGGAAAATGTAATTTTTTATATTCTCAAGAGACGGAAACTATTGCTCTAAAGGCATTGTTTAAGGCAACACACTACTAATATTGTTAGTTTTCAAGTTAATGGGTTACATTTATTTAGGGGTAAAGTTGTAATAGAGTCATTAGTTTTCTTAAATGATTTTTCTAACACGTGCAACATTGCACATGTTAACAAATTAAAATTGGAAATAATTCATAGAAAAGAATAAATATTTAATTTGTTTTGGTTCTCTACTATAATAAGTATTATAATTCTCAATAAAATATTTATACTTTTAATCTATTAGGCTGTATAATATTATGCATGTTAGAAAAACCGTAACATCTTTTGATAAAATCTAAACTTAGTCTAGTTTTTTTTCATAGGCCTAAACTTAGTCTCTTTAGTAGATGAATGATGATAAAGAAGAGGGGGAATGTGATTGTGAATGATAATGATGTTGGAAAGGTAAAGGCAGAAATAGAAAAAGTTCATTAAATAATTTTTTAATGTTTGAAATAATAAATTTTATCAATCTCAATAAAATATTATCTAAGGAAGTATCATCATCATCACTACTAGAGACACTTACCTCACTATGGGAGTCATCTTGCTCATTTGTTGTCATAAGACAAAGATTTGCTTCTTCATCAGTTGAGGAGCTTGATGAAGATGTCATGTCATTGTCCTACCATGCTATATAAGCTCTTTTCTTCTTATGGTTCTTCTTTCCTTTGTTTTCAACCTTAACTTTCAACGTTGGACAAATCGTTTTAATGTAAACGGGCTTTCCACATTCAAAGCATACTATGGACCTTGAAGTTGAAGATTCACTCTTCTTTGGAAATTTCTTCTTAAAGCTCTTGTTATTGCCCTTCTTCATAAACCTATTAAATTCTCGACCAAAAGGTTTAGAACCTCTTCGCTTTCATCTTTTTAGCCTTCTTTGTAACATCACGAAAATCCATAAAAGAGGCTTAGGACTTAAGGAATTTGGTTACAAATTACAAAGAAAAGGAAAAAAGGACTAGTTGTAAGTAGAAAAGTCAATAGAGGGACAAAGATAACATAAATATTTGAATATGAGTTGTCATATTCGAATAATATTCGAATATGCAAGTGTGGAACTAAATACAGGAGCCTTATATTTGAATATATATTTGAATATGGACCCTGAAGTCTATAAATAGGGGTGCCTTGTCTCCAAACTGGTTGTTCTTCAGATTCCTCGCTCTTCACACTCTTAAAACCTCTGTCCCAGACCAACTACGTCACAACTCCTTAACCTTAAGGCTTTCATCTCATAAGACTAAAGGTTCCAACGGTCTGATTCAGATTCAGAGGCAAACACGGCAAAGGAACCGGAGTAGGAGACTTAGGAGAAAAGGATTGAGGAAAGTTCCAGGTAACCTTAAAACCCCAAATCTAAGGCACTTTGAAATGGTTAGGAATATGTGATTAGGGAATATCGACAATATGTTAGGAATTAACTGAGTTAGATTCATGTTTGATACTATTTGATATGTTTGCATGATGATGATGCTGTATTGTTTGAATATGTAAACAGATAATGTATGTTGAGAATTTGATATGATAAAGTGTATGTAACAGACAAGGGTTTCCAGATTATAATTGATAAGAGAACTCTCGATAAATTGTTAAACTGTTTTTAAAATATAAGTCTAGAGTTAGTATGAAATTGAATATGTATCTGAATATGGAAGACCATGTTCAAATAGATATTCGAGCGTGACACTTATAATATTCAAACATAAGATGACTGTGTTTGAATATTATGCCGTGGGAACTCTTGTTTGATTGGTTATGAAATACAGATGAATGTGTGATGCATTAGAACGTGAAATGTATATAAAAGGAAAAGTGGAAAAGAAAATGATTGGGGTCTATTACCGGAAAGGGTAACAGTCCTTGCAGACCTGTAATGGGTGGTGACTCTGAGAAAGAGAAACAATTGGGAGCTAGTACCGGAAGGGTATTAGTTCTTGCTTACCTCTATTTGAAGTGAGGCATGGACTCTGGCTAGGGACGCTTACCAGGGTTTGCAGAGAGCTCTATAGTGCTATTTCCATGCACATGGTGGACTCCCGCGTGCACCGGGTTCCTCCTTAAAAGAGGAAAGAAATGAAAATGGAAAATGATCATGCAAGCATATCTATGTGATTGGCATTTATACTTGTTGTGTGTATGTTTTTTATTTGAGATGGTTTTCCAGTTAGACTGGCTGTAATACTGTATAAAAGTTTTTTTACTACCGATGGGTTACTCAGTTATATGTCGAGCATATAACTGACGGTTACAGTATTGCAGGTGGCTCGGACTCGGAGAGTGTCAGCGCGTGAAAAGTTTTGCAGCCCTTTTCTGTTACTTAGGTAGTCATTTGTATCGTTGTGTGGCTACCTTAGCTGGACATATGTATATTCTCTGGACTATAGTCAAAACACTGATGTAAATATTCGTATTTTGATATATGTATATATGTTGTCCAAATTCCGCTGTGTTTATGTTAAAAAAAAAATCTACCCTAAAAATCTAGGTTTTACATTTTTCATCACTATCTTCTTTCAAGGAAGACTTCAAAGCTAGTCCTCTCTTTTTTTTGTCCATATCTTCTTTTGATTGAAAGCGTCGAAGTTCAAATTCATGTTCTTTAAGCTTGCCAAATAGTGTAGCAAGATCCATTTTCTCTAGATCCCTTGATTCGTAATAAGTATCCACTTATCTATGTTTTAGGAGTTGTTTTCACCTTGTTTTGAGTCTAGTTTAGAGTTTTGAAGCATGAAAACTATGAAAATTTCTCCTTTGTTTGAATGCTGTGGTTTAGGATAGACTTTTTGCTTTTAGTAGTGTTTTCTAGAGAAATTCCCACTTTTTGATCCTTATTTTTTTGTTTTGATGATATTGTAGGATCAAGAGTTAGAGAGGTTGATGAATCAAGCATTGAAAAGAGCCATGAAGCATGAGGAGAAATTGATCAAGCAACGATCCACCTAGATTAAGGGTGCCCACGCTCGAAGTTGAGGAATTTTCCTTAGTTTCAATGGTGCTCACGCTTAAACTAGAGTTGCCCATGCCAAGATGGAAATAGCACTCGGGAGTTAGAGCATAGCCTACCCTCATCCAGCGTAAAGACGCGCCCCCTGTGGCCTGGGAGAAGCAGAACTGGCATAGGCTACCTTGAATGGGCGTGGGCACGCACCCAAAAGGAAGGAAATAGGAAGATGGAGCACGTGAGCACGCCATATGGGCGTGAACACGCACTGCCCTTGCTCTATATAGGCTAGAATTAGTTATTTTTTGAGACTTCTTGTTCATAATTCAGTTTTAGGCGCGATTTCTCTCCTTCTTCTCACTTCTCTCTGGATCTGAAGTGTTCTTATAGTCTTGAAGGAATTTGTGGAAGCAAACCCTCAAGGATTCATGGATCCCTCTTCCTTGTTGGTTTTTCTTCTCTTTTTCTCTCTCTATGTTAGGCTAGGTTTTTTTGGTTAGGGAATTGGAGATTTTGATCCCAAACTTTTGTAACTGAACCTGAGAATTAATTCAATGTTTCTTTCTTTCAATTGAGTAATTACTTATTCTCTTAATGCTTCTTCTTTGTTGATTATATTCAATTTTGGTGGAATTGCTTCCGACGTGAATGCTACACTTGAATTAGTCAATAGGGATTTTGATCTAGATGCAATTAGGCAATTGGAAAATTGGTAATTATATTGGAACTGTTGTAATTCACCATAATCTCACATGATCTGAGAAATATGACTTGTAGGTTATGAGGTTTTGTGCAATTCGCTGCTTTCTTGTTTTCTCTAAAATTGGCCTAAGGAATTAAGGGGTTTTAGTTAGAACACAAGGGCTAATGATCTAGGAATTGACTTAGTCTATAATTGTGGATTGTTACCTTCAATTGATAGATTAGAACTTGAGTTAATCTCAAAGGATGTTACATAAGGGATAGATCAAATGAACCTTGCCCCTAACCTTTCTCTTTCTTGATTCTCATTCTTGTTATTGCTTGCTTTACAATCTTCTGCATGAATACTCTATCACACATGTTTTTGAACGTCCAAATAGTGAAAACCTTGGGGATTCGGTATTCTTATATATAATCCCTGCGGAAAGGATACCCCTATTCACCTCCTATTCTCTTTAAACGAACTAGTGCACTTGTTAGAATGGAAAATCGCTATCAATTCCGCAATAGCGGTCACTTTTGGTTGTCACTCCCTTGTTAGACACCGGAGTACTTTATTCACAAGGTACTCATTTGAAAAAGATTTTCCAAGAGACAACAAATGATTTACAATGTAAGTAAAACGTAATTGCAAACTTTTAATAGATTCATTAGAATTCATAAAAAAAGTTCATACTCATGCATCAATGTATTCACTCTTGATCTTTTAACCTCACTTGTACCTTCATGGTTTACTTTAAGTGTATCCACATTTCTTTAGTGGATTTACAATTTGAAACCCTAAAAAACTCATGATAGGATAAAGCAAAAGTTAAAAGGATCTTGGCTGTAAAGTTTGGTTGAGCTCTCTATTTATCATCCTCATTCCACTCACTCCACCATCTATCTTCACGGATACATAAGGTCCATTATCTATGGCATCCCAAATTTCTATCCCAATCGATTCTAGGAAGATTCTCATTCTTTCTTTCCAATATCCATAATTCTCACCATTAACGCTTGGGGTCTATTTATAGAGGATCCCTCACTAATGCTCATCTTAGCACGATCAAATGAGATCTTTTCGGAGTATCTTACCTAACCCAATATGAGGCCAATTGTAGGATATGATAGTGTGTGTGATCTAGCTAAGAGGGGGTGAATTAGGTAGAGTTCATATTTTAGAATTTAGCTTGAGGAAGCTAATCAAATTGTAAATCCTCCAAGTAACTGAGATGTGGATATGATTAAAATAACCAATTCAAGTGCAAGTTTTGGTGTTGAAAAACAATCAAGTGTATGATGCTTGTTTTAAGATACCAATGGGAAAATATAGGTATGGTATATGTTGTCAAGCAAGTAAGCTAGAAAACAATAAAGGAGACAAGACACAAGCAATTTATACTAGTTCGACATTCTAACAACGGATTTTTCACTATGACAATCTTCAATTACAATAGTTTTTGAGATACAAGATTCACCCAACCCTAGGCAACCTCTACCCCAAACAATTATTCTACCAAGAGAACAACTTCTCAATGGATTTGACAAATCACTCAAAGCTCTTTAGGATTTTTCTAGCCACCTAAGCTTCCCTTAGGAATTACGCCACCACCAAAGACTCCCTTCTTTTGATTTTCCTCTAATAGACTCCCTCTCTTGGATTTCCACCTAAAGATTACACTTTAGTGATTTTCACAATCTACTAGAATTTATACTCTTCACACAAGCACACAATACCTAAGCCACCACGTAGAACTTTCGCACAAGCCACTTAAGGGCACCCCTTAAGATTTATGCCACAATGCACCTAAGAATCCTCTTAGGATTTTTATCAAACACCTTATGTGCACCACACAAGGAAACCCTATGGGCAAGCCTATTACCCCCCACAAATTCCTTAAGTCCTTAAGGAAAGCAAGCTTTAAGGGTTAGAGGCACCAATGTGCTTAACCCACTTGCACACTCACCAAAACGCATAATCAAATTCAAATTACAAGGTGAACAAAATACAAATTGAATCAAAAATGGAGAAATGGAAGGATTTCACCTAGAATATCACAAATTGACCATATGATGCATTCTTTCTCAAAGAATCATGAAGAATTTCTGAACTTGATCAATTGAATGTGAAACCCCAATGAAACCCACATGAAAATTTTGAGTAGGAAACCCTAAAAGAGCTCTTAGAGAGGTTTTAAATCACTCAAATTCGTGTAAATTGAAAAATGGTTCATTCTCTTATGTTTTAAAACACAAAACCTCTTTAAATAGGGTTTTCTCAAGCTTTGCATCGATGTACAGACCTATAGCATCGATGTACATAGTGATTTTTCTCCCCTGGGTGCAAAACTGAACATTCCAGTCAAATTTGCCCCGTGTGCATCGATGCACACATCCCCTTTATCGTAATGCACAGTGCAAATTTGTCATCAGCACAAGGTTTTTTAAAACAGAGAAATTTGAACTATGTACATGCATGTTAACCTCTACTACATTGATGTGGCCTTCAAAAAAGCCTTTCAAAACATCAAAAACACTTTGAACATCAAGTCAAACATGTTATAAGGTAAAATCAATAATCATACTCTTTTGAAAACATGTTAAAACACCTTTGAAATCCTTGGTTCAAAGAAAGAAAAAGCACTTTGTGAAAATGCAATGCATATGAGTTTTGTCAAAAACTTTTAATGTTATGCATGCATGAAAATGTTGTTTGCTAGGGGGTCATTCAATTTGGATCTAGTTAGCCTATGTTCTTCATGATCAATTAAGAAAATAGAAAACATATAAGCTAATTTATGATACTCACTCCTTACCAAAACTAAAACATACAAGCACACAACCTACATTCAATCTAGCACACAATACATAGAATAAAGTTTTCATTTGTTGGCTTGTCTTCTTCTTCAAGTGAAGCTTTGTTCTTTCTTTGCATGTTAAGTTCATTTTTCTTCATCAAAACACATGTCTTCAAACTTTTGGGTAAATAGTAGCGATCATTTTTTTTGAGCCCATTGGGACCGATGTTGAGATGAAAGGATTGAATCTCAGAGCCTTTGTGTGAATGAAAGGCATCATCAATCACCTCTGTCAATTACTTATGTGCAAATCAAAAGTTAAATTCACCATCAAACAAGAATTTGCAATTGTAAAGCCATGTTTTTTAAAATCTCTCACATAGAGAAACCATTTTGAAGACGTTATTGACAACGTTTTGATGTTTTTCACATATCCAAATAGTTTTTCTTAATACAACAACAATATGAGTTATTTTCCATATTCAACTCTGTCTATTCTGAAATTCAAATTCAATTATGTTATTGGCTTATTTATGATGGAAATTTTCATATTATTAATGGTTTTGAATGTAAACAAACATAGTTTTGGTGACTTAAGATGCTATGAAGTTTCTCATGTTGTTTTGTGGAATCCACACATCCCCATTATCTTAGTTTTTGCAATATAAAGTTTTACTACTTTGAATTTGGGGAAAGTACCTGTCTTCTGTTCACCAAGGGTAAGTTTGGTAAAAAAAAATGCATCATAACATGATTTTTATTATCTTTTAGAATCATTGCATAGGTTCTCCACAGTCCATTTCACTTATTTAATTTGTACTTGTAGTCTAGCTCGGCTGATGAACATGGACCTTTTGTCACCAAATAATCCAATTAATTTATTTGCAAGCAAGGAAATCCTCAATAATTGCATATTCTCTCCAACGGAATATGTTAACTTGCTTAATCTAAATAATAAGTGGTGAAGGTCAGGCAGTTCAAGAAATTGTATTAGATAAGGATGAAATACATGAAGAGAGTAGAATCTATCAAGAGAAATCTAAGAAGAAACCTGCTTTTGTGTTATCTGTTGTAGCATTTAATGAATGTCAATAAGTTTGACAATGAGATTATTATGGAAGAGTACGTATATCTTTTTTTTTTAATTCCACCAAAACATGTCTTGATTATCTTTTGGAGTCATTGCATATGTTCTTCAGAGTCTATTTTACTTGTATAATTTTGTACAATGTCTTGCAGTGTAGCTCACCTGATGAACACGGACTTTTTGCTACCAAACAGTCCAATTAATTTATTAGCAAGCACCCAAAATAGCATGTTCTCTTCTAAAGAATTTGCCAATGGTCAAGAACAACAAAGTGGTGAAGGTGAGGCAGTTCAAGAAATTGTACCAAATGAGGATGAAATACATGAATGAATAAAGTAGAATTTATCAAGAGAAGTGCGTGGGTATTTGTATGTTTTATGAGGGAGAGAAGGAACTGGCTATCGTGTTATCCGTTATAGAATTTAATTGATAATGAGCTTATTACGGAGAAGGAAACATCAAGCTCATGCCAAATACATTGTTTGGGCATGTTTGGATTTGGCATGAGCTTGATGTTTCCTCGTCCATAATAAGCTCATTATCAACTTGACGAGATTCATTAAACGTTACAACAGATAACAAACTAGCAATTTGTTTCTGTTTCCCAGAAAACATATAGATACCTACACACTTCTCTTGATAAATTCTACTTTCTTCATGTATTTCATCCTCATCTGGTACAATTTCTTGAATGGCCTAAACTTCACCACTTTGTTGCTCTTGATAAATTAATTGGACTGTTTGGTAGCAAAGAGTCCAGGTTTGTCAGGCAAGCTAGACTGCATATTACAAAATGATATAAGTGAAATGGACAATGAAGAACACATGCAATGATTCCAAAAGATAATCAAGATCATGTTTTGGTGGAATTTAAAATAAGATATATGTTCTCTTCCGTAATAACCTCATGGTCAACTTGTTGAGATTAATTAAATGCTACCACATATAACAGTGAAGCACGTTCCTTCCTTTTCCAAAAAAACATGCAGATATCAAGAGTTTTCTCTCGATAGATTCTACTTTCTTCATTATAATTGATCCTCATCTGGTGCAATTTCTTGAACTGTCTGACCTTTACCTCTGAGTTGTTTTTGATAAGAAAGTTAACCGATTCTATTGGAGAGAATATGCGATTATTATGGATTTCCTTGCTTGCAAATAAATTATTTTGATTGTTTGGTGACAAAAGTTTCATGTTCATCAGGCGAGCTAGATTGCAAGGCAGAGTACAAATTAGATAAGTGAAATGGAATGATTCTAAAATCTAATAAATGATGGATTTTGTTTTTTTAAAAATATGTACTTAGTCTTCCATGTGAAGGTGAACAGAAGAACAGCTACTTTCCCTGAATTCAAAGTCCTAAAATTTTATATTGCAAAAACTAAGATAATGGGGATGTGTAGATTCAAGAAAACAACATGAGAAACTTCATAAGATCTTAACTCACCAAATCTATGTTCATTTACATTCAAAACCATTAATACTATGAAATTTTCCAACATAAATAAGCTAATAACATAATTGAATTTGAATTTGACAGAGTTGAATATGGAAAATAACTCATACTGTTATTTTATTAAGAAAAACTATTTGGATATGTGAAAAACATCATTTATCTTGATTGAATCTTAGAGAAACATTGTCAATAACATCATCAAGATGGTTTCTATGTTTGAAAGGTTTACAAAAATATGGATTTACAATTACAAATTCCTATTTGATAGCAAATTTAACTTTTGATTCACACATAAGTAACTCACAGAGGTGATCGATGATGCCTTTCATTCACACAAAGGCTTTGAGATTCAATCCTTTCATCTCCACATCGATCCTAATGGGCTCAAACAGATGATCGCTACATGGCTGCAAATTTGCATTGACAAAGGAATAGTTGACTTGGAACTATTTTTCTAGCAATCAAAATATACCTTTAGAGCTTTTTTTCATAGGCTTCACAAAGTTGAGAAATTTGAAGCTAGTGAACTACGAAATCCACTTTCCACCTATGAATACTTTGTTTCAGGGCTTGCATATTCTGAGCACTCTGGTCATGTGGTAGCTCCGACTCCGATTCACGGAACAAAAGCTTGAGGATTTGGTGGCCCATTGAAAGCTTCTTTCGATTTGCGATTTGTACCAATGCAGTGAGAGTCAGCAACTAAATTTGGTGGCTAGGAACCACAAATATTTGAAGATCGTGAAAATTGTGCGCTGCCTTGATTTGGTAGCAATGGATGCGCGTGTGCCAATTCTGGGTTCAATTTTGTATAGTGGGTTTAGATTAGATTTAGATCTAGTGAATTCATCGTCATGAATGAGACCTTCTAGCTTCAACATTTAGCCGACCATTCTCACAACCTCTAGGCAAGTGCAGAAGCTCGAATTCCTGATCAGTAGGGTTTTCTCCACTGCTGCCGTCCCTGAGGTATGTCACTTACTTATATACTATTAAATTTGGTTTAATTAAACATTTGGTCCCATAAATAACAAAAATTTAAGTTCGGTCCCTATATAAAAAATTGTTTGCAAAATAGTCTTTATTGTCACCTTGCCCATTTGTTGTAGACTTTTTTTCACACGGGGCAAGACTAAGTTTAAAATGCAAGTCATTTATAAAGATCAAATGTTAAATTAAACCAACTTTTTATTGGTACCTAGTTGCTCTTTTTTCCTGTGAACTAGTAAAATTCACGAGTAATATTTTTGTACCCCCTATGTTTATATTTTTGAACCTTTGAATTTAAACATTTATACTTGACTATTTAAGTTTTATAATTTCAAGTCTATTATACCACTAAATAGAACATAAAATTTATTCTAAACTTATTTAAAATTACATATTTTTTAATATTTCTTCTTTACTTTTTTTGTTTATATTTTTAATTAAATTACACGTGTGATTTCGAGTTTTAGGTCTCTGTTCATTGATCATAGGAGGAAAATTTATGCCTCTTATATTATTTTCTCCATTCTTATTTGTAAGTTCTTTAAAAAAATTAGTGTTCATTTTTATAAGTCCGTACTATAATAGAGGAATATTTATTATTTTTTTTAATTTTACCATTAATTAATTTGGGTAGTTGGGTTTAGTTTTAAATGATGAAGAGTATTGATTGGTTTTTAATAAGTGTTATAGTGAAAAGAGAGATTTTTTCTCTCTAAAAGTTAATACAATTTTTTGTGTTTGTACTTTTTTTAATATGTGTATTTTTTTTTAAGGGCTTATAAATAGAAACTAAGGGAGTATATTTTTTGAGAAATAAAAATTTAACTTTTACGTATAACCTACTAACGAGGGACAAATCCTAAAAATTTAACGAAGTGAAACTCAGTCCCTAACCTTAGGGTCAAAGAACCAAGCGCACTCTACTTGGGCCAACCCTCATTGACTGACATAGTATATTTTAATCATATTTCTAGTCGACTTAAGAAATAATACCTCCTTTTCAAAATATAAGCACTTAGAGCAATGTGTATGTTTTATAGGGTTTTGCTATCAATTGCCCTAAGAGCAATGGTTAAGCAATCCATGAATGGAAACTTGGTGTTGAAAAGTTTATATCAGTAAGTTATTTAAAATTATTGACTAAATTTATACACTCTCATTCCTACCATTATTGAGATTCTTTGCTGATTTTCCTACTTTTCGTCTACTACGAGTACTTTCTGTTTCTTTTTTTTTTTTGAGAAAAAAAATCGTCTTCTACTTTTACAATAAAAAAAAAAAAAACTTTCTTAAAAATAAAAACTATATAAATTTTCACATATTATATCTTTGATTTTTTTTCATTACAGTAGTATTACATTAAAATGATTTTGAAAAATGATATTAGTGCCTTAAGAGCTATTTTAAAGAGTTAAATATAGTAAAAGAATATTAAAAAATATAGTTTTTGTGTTTTCGAGAAATGAAATAATGTGTACTTATAATTATTTTTTTATTTTAGTAACTTTAACAAGTACTCTAAGGATATTATTTATCAAGACCCAATGATTTTTATGTATTAAAAATTTTAATTAATATAAAAGTACCTTTTGAGTTAATAAAAAATAATCTACTCTAAAAATTTTAAACCATTCCCCAAAAGAATAAAATATCAACATATCATAAATTATTATATTCTTATTGAAGAATAAAATGCTAAATAGCCAGGATACTAGAATAATTACAGCCTTTTATTTATCTTCCTTTTCTAAAAAAATATTTTAAATATTTTTTATTTTCATTTGTGCAACAATACAAAAGGTGAAAAATATAATTACTACTAATTCTTTTAAACCATTATTGGTGGCCAAAAGCCCAAAACTATATTAAACAGGCAAAACAAAAGATACTACCAAAAGAATACAATAGCTTTTCACATTTACATATAGAAAGACTACATATATAAAAAATAATAATAATAATAATAATAATGAACGAGAATCACAAAAGTGAATACCTAATAATGAGCTTTGTATTTGTACTTGTACTCCCTCCATTTATGTACCGAAAAAATACTCCCTCCATTTGTTCTAATTAAATTTCCTAAAATTAAAAGAAAAGCTTTTATTATACTGCATATATTTTATATTATATGACTCTTTTCAAACAATATTAGTGTTTCATAATATAAACTTCATAATTTTTTAAGAGTATTTATTATTTTTTTATATTTGCCCAATATAATAATTAATAAAATTCTATAAAGAGATTGTAAAGGATAATTAATACAATGATGAAAGAAAAAAATGATCGGTCAGAGATATTATATACATTTTTTGAAAAAATAATGCATTAGTTAATTTTAAATATTTTTTAATAAGTGTAATTATTCAAATAAGTTCTTATGATATGAAATGGAAGGATCTCATTTGAGTTTTCACTAATCTACCATAAATGTAGGTAGAAATAAGGCCAAATGTACCTTTTGGTCATGTATCTCTTACGCGTATTTTATTTTGATCCTATATCATTTTTAAGTTACATTTTGGTCTGGTACCTCTTATAAATGTTTCATTTTAGTCCAGTCCGTCACCTCTGTCACTCCGTTCCAAGGTAGTTTGACTCTGTTTTTATTAGGGTTGATGTGTATGTTATGGTTTTTCTGGGTTTGAAGATAAATGACATAATTTGAATATGTTCTTATTAGGTCAATTCTATTAACGGGGGTAATGGAATTGATAGATTGGACCAAAATGAAACGTTTATATATAAGAGATATACGACCAAAATATAACAAAATAAGATATAGTACCAAAATACAATATACATAAGAGATACAGAACAAAAATATATATTTTACGTAGAAATACTGATTATTAGAAAATCTTATCTTATTATCTTATTTTTGAACAGCCACAAGAAAAATATATTAAATCATAGCACAAGAAGTGCCAAACAGTTCAACAAGACACAAAAAGAAGATAAATTCTAGAGGGAAACTTTAAAGATATTTTTGTCATTTTAATTCAAGTAAACTTATGCAAATAAATTTGATTAAATGCATGATGACATTAAAGTGTAATGACTTTGATTGAAAATTCAATAAATTTGGTTAACAACAAATTAAACTCAAATTTAATTGATATTAAACATGTATTTCGATTATCAATGATTTTAAATAAATAAGCAAATAAATTTGATTAAAATGCTTGTTGACTTTGATGTGTAATGACTTTCACTGAAAATTTAATAAATTTGATTAAATTTATTGTGGGAGAGAAATATTAATCTACTTTTCATCCGATATACTTATTTTAATTCTGCTACAGCTTATGCTTTTTTAATGAAAATATCATGTGGTTTGTCGAAAAAAAAAACAGTTCTATACAACTTAAGTTTAGGATAATATATAATATAAGAATACTTACACTAGCTTTCCTTAAATTTTATATTTATTATACATAATTTTTTATTGTATTTAAAAATACACAATTTATTTAAAGTTTAAAATTTCATTATTCTTATTCTATTAAAATATTATATTTATACCTCTGAAATTTAAAGTTATATTGCACTTATGCTTTACAACAAATAAATGTAATTTTAAAAATAAGATAAAAATAAATATAATACATATAAATTTTAAGGGATGTTAGTATCTCCTTATCTCTTTATTAGCATATAATTAAAATAAAATGCACATGAGTGATAGAACAAAACAAAAGGCATTCGGTGTTATTGTCCTGTGACCAAAATCGTTGAGCTCGATTTAAAGAATAAATATCAAACATATTCTATCACTTTTTTTTTTTTCTATTTCTTGTTTTCTTTTCTAGTACATTTCTTTCAATATTTTTTATTTCTTTGTTTCTTTTCATAATATTTCTATCTTTTTCTTCCTATTAAATTTTATAATTTTTTTCATAAAAATTATATTAATCATGATTGAACCCAAATACTCGCACATACATGTCTTTATATATTCATCAACTAAACTATGACTGAGACAAATTTTATAATTTTAAATTACAATATATAATAATAATTATTTTTTGGGTTAAATATGTTTTTATCCTTAAACTATCTCGAAAATCTGTTTTTAATCCATAAACTAAAAAAACTACGCTTTTGGTCGCTAAACTATTCGATTTGTCTACTTTTAGTCCCTCCGTCTAACTTCTGTTAAGTTTTTTATGACGTGGTTAATGGAGTCTATATTATTTATATAGATAAAAACGAGTGAATTTCCTAAATTACCCTTAATATGAAATGTGAAATGACCAAAATAACACATATCCTAGGTTCCTAATCCCTAAATTTAGGATACATTAAAGGTAATTCAAGAAATTCACTCATTTTTATTCATGTAAGCATAGCTAATGTAGACTCCATTAGCCACGCCATTAAAAACTTAAGTTAGACTGAGAAACTAAAAGGAGACAAATTGAATAGTTTAAGAATCAAAAACATACTTTTTTTTAAGTTTGGAAATAAAAACAGATTTTTAAAATAATTTGGCGATAATTTTTTTAAAAAAAAGAAAAAATCGCCCCCACCGAATCGTTGTTGATACTGTAAAATAATTCAACAGGTTGTCGCTGTCACATGAATGGCATGACCGTAACCTTTTGCTTTATTGAAGGCTAAACCTAATGGACAAAACTAATTTTTTCTTTCTTATAAAAAAAAAATAAAAAACTAATTTTGTCGTTACCCTTTATTACAATTATCTCTTTCTCAGATAATGACATAATGGGCCATAATAAGAAGTTTAATTTAGTGGGGATGGAGTAAGATAATATGTGTCTTTTTTTCCCTCTAGTTTCCTGTATTTTTCATCTTAGATGGTAACAAAAATCTCTCTTCATTACGTAATTAATTGCTTATTTAAGTTAAGTATTTTTTTTCTGCAAACCAAACCAAACATTAACTAAAATAAGTCTTATGGAGAAAATGTTATGGAAGATTTTCTAATCCTTACGGCTCATTAATATTAACATTTTGTCGTTTTCGGCTTCGTGAGCATTCCGTTGTTGATTAAGTTGTATTTTTCATATTTTCTTTCAAGGTTATGTGTGGGAGGACTTAAAAAGGAAAATTTAGATTTTGAAAAGTTTATCGTAGTTTGGTAATTACAAAAATAAGACTTTTGATATACGATTGTGACTTTTATAATTAACTTTTGCAAAGCTCTTTTAAGAAACTTTTGACTTTCAAGGATAAACTTTTAATATTTCACTTCCAAAATTGCTCTTGTTTATTTTAAAAATCATAAAATATCCACTACTATTTAATATTACTATTATATTAAATATTAATATAATATTATTTGTTCTTTTTAGTTATTTAACATATTTTAATTTATTACATAACTTATTTTATTAAACAATTCTGACCAATAAATCAACCTCACAGCCATAATCTCACGACTTTCAGTCAACTTCACGGCCAAAAACCTTAAGTTTCAGCACATTTCTCAAACACACCCTAAATTTATATATCCCATATTTACTTTCAAATTAACTAACTTCTTTATTCCAGTCATGTAGCTCAGTTAGTGAACATATGGAGACATACGTGTGTGGGTACGGAGTTCGAATTCCGGTTATACTGCTTTCTTATGAACCAAAAAAAAATTAACTAACTTCTTCCCACTCCCTAAATTAACATACATTAATATTGGTTCGCAATTAACTAGTGCCGGCATTAGCTAAATTACCTAAAAAGTTACTGAATTAAGTGATTTTAAAACTTTTTAAACTATAAACGTTTCTAATTTTTTTTTAAAAATTATTTTTGTATTATCTTAACATTTTTTCAAGAAATAATCCCAAAACGAGTGGTAGAAGCCCATAAATAATAACCGAAGAGGACCACTACTCCTTCAATTCAGAACAGAAAATTAAACAAAGCATGGACCACATTGTAGTGTGCAGTGACCATCACAGGATCAGTCCATTAAATGCGACACATCACAACAACCTTTCTCTTAAAAACCTCATCCATACACGTGATCTGACATTGTTTCAAATTCCCCCAAAAAAATAAAAACTTCAAAATAAATAAATAAATAAATAAAGAGTGATGTACCGTTTCGATCCTTAATTTTGCGAGAATAATTCATTTTAGTCCCTGACTTTGTGTGGATAAATTACTTTAGTCCCTGACTTTATATTTTACAGTTATTTTAGTCCCTAAATTATATAATTATTCATTTTAGTCCCTGAAAGTCAAGGACTAAAATGAATGATGTAGTGAAAGTCAAGGACTAAAGTACAAAGTCAGAAACTATTTTAATATATAATTCATAAATAAATCTAAAAACCAGAGGATCACCATAATTAATTAGCGCACGTTTAGGATAAGAGGATATGCAGTAGTAATAATTAAAATACACAGAAACACAAATAGTAGTAAATACACAGAAACACAAATAGTAGTAAATACACAGCGAGGAGGATATACAAGTTCCAATATTCCACCATGTGAAAAAGCATATAGAGAAATAATTAATTAATTAATTAATTAATTAAACTGGAAAATTACAGGTTGGAGGAGCTTCTGAAAGAACCGAGAGCCTTGGCTGCTTGAGCTCTCAACACGTACTGGTGGTAAATTGCAGCAATTGCAGCACCGATGAAGGGTCCCACCCAAAATATCCACTAATTAATAAACCATTCCAAACAGAAACCAATTAGCCAAATCAGAGATACAGAGACTTCAACAAAAATTTAATTTGAGAAGGTTAAAGCTCATGTTAAAAGCACCGCTTGAATCAACAGGAGGTTAATCTAAAATCGGTTAACAAATGAAACTCAAACTGAAGAAAACTTGTAACTTAAGTGGCATAAGAAGGAGCTCATAAGCTTAAAGAGATAAGTTCAATTCTCAGTAGGATAGATTTAAGAATAGGATAATGTGTAGAGTGTGTGTTTAGCCAATTACCAATCTTAAATGATCTCCGGTCTTATTTATAAGAAGTTTTCAACCGAATTATACAGATCAAAGAAAAGTAGTGTTTAGGTAACTTTATTGGTTTTCTCAAAAAGTGTATAAAATACTATTTTTATCTTTCATTGAATAATGTGTTAGCCAATTACAATTAAGGAGTTCAAATAGTTGATGCATTTAATAAAGGTAAAAAAGAAAAGAAACAATAAATGCATCAAGGAAACTACAAAATGTCTTATAAAAAGGACCATAAAAACCTTCTAGATAATGTCTTATAAATAGGACTAGAGAGAGTATCATTTTTGGTTAGATAAAAGCTACTCTCTATCCTAAAATATAAGATCTCTTAAATTAATATTGCAGTAATTAAAAAAAGTGGTTAATTTAATTAAATACATTAAATTTATCTAACAACAAACATTAATTTTCAAATTTACCCTTTCAATTCTTTCTATCACCTCACTATCTTTTTTTTAATTAATGTTTGTTCATTTATTTATTTTATTTATTGTATTTTGAATTCATCAAAATTGATTGAAGAACAAGGGTATAATAGTAAAAAAATTAAATGTGTACAAAAATTCTAAAAAAAAATTCTCTAGAGTCACATTTTGAATAGAGTAAATAAAAGATAAGATATACCTGGTCATCCCAAGCCTTCTCCTTGTTGTATATGACAGCGGCGCCGAAGCTTCTAGCAGGGTTGATGCCGGTACCGGTGATTGGAATAGTAGCAAGGTGAACCATGAACACTGCAAACCCAATTGGAAGTGGTGCCAACACCTGTTTGTTTTTTTTTTTTTTTTCAAAATGAAAATAGAAATTACATATTTGAAATTGAAATCACTGTAAAAAACCAACTGATTATGATGTACAAAGAAATGATGGTAGTAGGAAACATACAGGGACATGAGAGTCTCTGGCGTTTCTCTTGGGATCAGTAGCGGAGAAAACGGTGTAGACAAGAACAAAGGTACCAATAATCTCAGCACCTAAACCAGTTCCTTTACTGTAGCCATCAGAAAGCATGTTGGCACCACCTTTGTACTTATTGTAGTAGCTCTTCTGGAAAGCCTTCACGAGTCCCACACCGGAAATCGCACCCAAACACTGAGCCACCATGTATAAAATAGCTCTCACCAACGACACCTTTCTCGCCAGGAATAACCCGAACGTCACCGCCGGGTTAATATGACCCCCTGTTCAGTAAATACATTATTTTATTAAGTTTATTGTATTCAACGGGGTGGTGGTCAAATAGTTGAGGATTACTATAGTAGTAAGTGCTCAGTTCGAACTCTCGTGGAAACATTTAGTCTGTGAAAAAAATTTGAAGTTTATTACCGGAGATGCCGGCGGTGCAGTAGACGAGGACAAAGATCATGCCGCCAAAAGCCCAAGCGATGCCGAGGATGCCGACGCTGCTACAACCGTCGCCGTTGTGAGCGGGGTCGGTCTGGCTGCTGTGGCCAATGACGGTTAAGACGGTGACGTACAGGAACAGCAAAGTGGCGACGAACTCGGCGATGAGGGCCCTGTAAAAGGACCACTTACGGAGCTCGGCGGTGTCGAAGAGTGGCGCAGGCGGTGGGTCGTGGTAGTCCTTGTGGTGCTGTAACCCACTCTCGGCTGCAGTTTCGATGTCTTTTGCCATGGAAGTGAGAGAGACAGAGAGGTGTGTGTGTTTTTTCGGGGGTTGCGAGAAGATAACGTTGGAGAGAATGAAATTGGCGTCGATATATAAGGACTAAGGATTAAGTAGCATGTGATGGGTGTCGTGGCTGATGCTTAATCTGAGCTGGCCTTCCACCCTGGCATCGATATCATTTTGCTTCTTTATGACTGTTAGGCAGGCCCCACCTTTTATGCTTTTCTTTTACTGCTCTCTGCTTTCATGCCTTCTCTAGCCGCTTCAAAATCCTTCCAACAATATTCACGTAGAGTTAAGGGTCGAGGTTAGTGTTGTAATTGGGAGTTTCGGCATCATTAAAAATAAACTTTATTAGTATTTATATATAATTTTATATAATGATCTTCTTAAATTTTTTTACAACGGTCCCATAGAAAGTTTTTTTTGGATGTGTATTAAAGATATTTCACAACGAATATTAATCTCTTTAAGATATAAAGATATAAAGATAATAGAAAAATACTATAATAACATAGATGTGTTTTAGATTTTGGTAAATATTATATAATTATATAATATATAATAGCATAAAAAAATGTGTCAATTAACTTTCGAAGATGTGTTTCAAATTTAGAAAATATTATGTAATAATATAATATATAATAGTAATATATAATAGCCAAAAACATATCTAAAATAACTTTCGAAGATGTGTTTCATATTTGAAAATTATCATATAATAATATAATATATAATATAGATGTATTTTAGATTTTAAAAAATACTGTATAATAATATAATAACATAAAAACAAGATGTATTTCAAATTTAAAGTTATTATATAATAATGCGTTTTATTTGTTTTAGGTATGAGCAAAATGAAAACAATTGATAAATTTTTTAAAAGGAATACAACTGACGTAAGTAATTCTTCTACGATTGAGCCATCTAGTCTCAATATTTTAACTCATGAACAAGAGCAATGCAAACCAAAACGTGCAAGACTACTTCAAGAAGAAATTGATGGTTTTCATATTGAAGTTGATCCCGGACTAAGACCAATGAGAGCATCTTTTCCTATCAATCAAAGAGATGAAATTCGTCATGCTTATCTCCGATGTGGGTCATGTCAGCCTATTCTTAAAACATATCGTTTATCAAATGGTGCTCATCCTCGTCGCTTTCAAGTTTTTTGGTATGAACTATATTCCACTTGGTTAGAATATTCTATTGAAAAATGCTATATTTTGTTTGTCATGCTATGTTTTCGGTAGAAAAGCTTCTAATCATCCTGGTTCAGAGGTTTTTATTGAAAAAGGGTTTAGTAATTGGAAGAAGGTAAACACTACCGGAGAAAATTGTCCACTTTTAAATCATGTTGGAAACAAACCAAACTCTCCGCATAACCTTGCTGTTCAATATTGTGAAGCTTTATTGAAAAAATCACATCACATTGATAAACTTATTAGAAAGCAAGCATCAGAACAAATTGAGAATAACCGACTTAGGGTCAAAGCTTCCATTGATTGTGTTAGATGGTTAGCGTTTTAAGTTTGTGCTTTTAGAGGTCATGATGAAAGTACGTCCTCAAAAGATAGAGGAAACTTCATTGAGATGCTAAAATTGATAGGATCTTATAATGATAAAGTGCGTAAAGTTATTTTAGAGAATACTCCATATGTTGCTAAATACACATCTAAGGATATTCAAAAGGAGATTTTGCATATTTTCACAAATATGGTGAGAAATTCAATTAAAAATGACATAGAAAATGCTAAATTTTGCATCATTATTGATGAAGCTCAAGATGAATAAAAAAAGGAGCAAATAGCTATTATTTTGAGATTTGTTGATGGTGATGGCTTTGTTCAAGAAATATTCTTTGATACTGTTCATGTTAGTAATACTAGTGCAATGACCTTGAAGCATGAATTAGTGTTAGTTCTTTCTCGTTACAATCTTGAAGTTGAAAATATTAGAGATAAGGATATGATGGTGCTGAAAACATGCGTGGGGAATGGAATGGATTGCAAGCTTTGATACTTAATGATTGTCCATATGCATATTATGTGCATTGTTATGCTCACAGATTACAATTAGTTGTGGTTGTGGCTTCTAAAGAAGTAGTTCATATTCATGAGTTTTTCACTCAACTCTCTTTTATTGTAAATATTGTTAGTGCTTCTTCTAAAAGGCATGATCAATTACAAGCTGCTCAAGTCATTGACATTGCAAATATTGTTTCTAATGATGAAATTGAAACTGGGAGAGGATTAAATCAAGTAGGCACTCTTCAAAGAGCCGGGGATACACGATGGAGCTCTCATTTTAATTCAATGTATAGCTTAATGAGAATGTATAACGCTACTTGGACGGTTATTGCTAATATCATTGATGAAGGATCCACTTATTCTCAAAGAGGTGATCCTTCTGCAGCTAGTAAAATGTTGTCCTCGTTTGAATTCATTTTCATATTACACCTGATGTTTGAGATAATGGGAATCACTAATGTTCTTTGTCAAGCATTGCAATCTAGCTCTCAAGATATTTTAAATGCAATGAGTCTTGTTTCTACGGCGAAAGAGGCTCTTCAGAATTTGAGAAATGATGGATGGCCTGATTTGTTAGCAAATGTGAAAGTTTTTTTGTGAGAAGCATGAGATAGAGATTCCTAACATGAGTGATCCGTATAAATTGGGAAGAGGTCGATCTCGTCAACCAAATGTAACTGTGGAGCATCATTATCGGGTGGATATTTTTCTAGTCGCAATTGATTCTCAATTACATGAACTCAACTTGAGATTTAATGAGCAATCTGTAGAACTTTTGACTTTGAGCATAGCTTTGATCCTAGTAACAATTACAAGACATTCGACATCAATAATATATGCAGGTTATTAATTATTTATATTCTTATTAAGTAAGAATTTTTTTATATTAAATAAATATTTAACATCAATGATATTTTGTAGATTAGCAGAGAAGTTTTATCCTCAAGATTTTAGTGGGCAAGAAAGACATATTTTGCGATTACAATTAACACATTACATACTTGATGTACCTCACCATCAAAGTTTTCAAGATATAACAACACTCTCTCAGTTATGTCAAAAGCTAGCAAAAACAAGAAAGTCAAACATTTATCACTTGATCGATAGATTGATTCGTTTGATCTTGACGCTTCTGATATCTACGGCAACTACAGAGAGAGCATTTTCAGCGATGAATATTGTTAAGACAAGACTTTGAAACAAAATGGGTAATGAATTTCTTGCAGATAGCTCATAGTTTATATTGAGAAAGAAACTGCCGGTCGTTTCAATACTGAATCAATCATAGATGAGTTCGAATCTAGAAAACATCGTCGAGTTCAATTTTCCTAGGTGAAAATTGTAAGTTTTTCATCCTTCTTTTCTTTTTTTATACCTTTAATATATGTTTTATATATATCTATTAATTATCATAAATCATTTTAATTATTGATTATTTTTCGCATATTAATTTTATAAATAAATTTAATTTAATCTATTATATTCGGCCCCCCATAAAAAATGAGCTAGCTCCGCCCCTGCATAGAGCAATGATTTATGTTTTGGATGTAGCGATTCTGCAAAAGAATTGTTATGGACCTATCTTGCAATAGAGCAGCGAGATAAGACTATTGCACTATATTATTATCTATGCAACATGTCGTGAATTTGGGAGGGTCAACACGTTAATAGAATGGCTGGTTGACGGTGTATATTAGGATTGAGAGATGTGTACATGGTTAGTTGCGGAGGGTACAAATTCGGAATTTGTGCCTGGGCGTGGACATAGGTATTAAAGATTAAAAATATACGTTGTAGATTCAACAGAAAAGTACATTCTTATTCTATGCCCTTGATCTACATCAGAGTGAAACTTACTTGATTTTCAGAGTCTTTGCAGGTACCACCACCTTCGCCGGAGAAACCTCATCATTGGCACCTTCTATGGAAAACGCGTAGCGTTTTCCTAATTTTCTCTTTAACTTCTTTTCTTTGGACGGTTTGTAAGAAGAAGTGTGAGAACACAAAGTTTGAATAGTTCGTAACAGGAGAAGAACGTGTTATCGCTAACGAAACGATTTTTTGTGAATCTTTCAAGTGAATTATATTAAAGGCTTTAACACATAATCTTTGGAGGTTCGGGATGTAGATCCAAACATGATGTTGTATTTCTTATGGCAAGGTTTGAAGCCAAAAGGTTTTGCTAAAGACTTGGTGGGAAAAAAAATAAAGACTATGGAAGAATTAAAATAACGCTCTGAAAAATGGATCCATATAGAAGAATGGATGAGGAACAATCGTGAAAAAGCAGCGGAAAACCGAGAATCCCGTGACTAGCGGGATAAGGGGAAACATGGCTTTGATGCTAGAGTCCGAGATGATAAGTCGGGGGACAGAAGTTGGAAACCGACCAGGGGGAGGTACTATAATTATACCCCACTGATTATACTACCAGCCAAAGTCTATAAAGACATAATGTATTCAGAGTTGCGTGAAAGGTTGCGCCATTGAGGACACAAATTAAAAACAATGATAAGTTTCATCTATATCATAAAGATCATGGACTTTATACAAATGAATGCATTCATTTATAGGATGCTCTAGAAAAGATAATATGTCAGGGGAGGTTAAAAGAATACGTCCACAAGTATAAGGAGGGTCCATCATGGAATAAAAGTCCATCTCCCCCACGAAAGCGTAACTTTGGCGACTCGTCCAGAGGTATGAATTTTGGTCAAGACAAAGGATGAAGATCTCGATCCCGTAGTCCAAGGCGGCATGATCAAGCCCTATCAAAAGGGGTGATAAATGTAATTGTTGGGGGATCTTAGAAGAAGACCAAGTCGGGATCTCTAGAAAGTGTTCTCATGAGGAGCGAGATTGTTGTTTAATGGTCGAAGCCATGTGCAAAATGTCATTAACTTTTATAGAGAATGATTTACCTTCAGGAAGCACAAATCTGAATGCTCTGTTGGTGATATATGTGGAAATGGCAGGTTATGAAGTCAAACTTATCTTCATAGATCAACGAAGCTCTACGGATATAATGTTATGGGATCTTTTCAAAAAGTTAGGCCTGAAAGAAAAAGACTTAATCCCGCACCAAGGGAATTTGATTGGGTTTACAGGAGACACAATCACACCAAAATGATACATTAAACTAACTATGACTCTGGGTAGGAGAGGCGGTTCGCAGACAATCCGGTAAAATTCTTTGTCATAGATTGTCCATCAACTTACAATGCAATTCTCAGAAGGCCAACAATGAACACTTTGGGAGCAGTCGTATCAACTATTTACATGGCAATGAAATTTCATGGAGATCGAGGAAGAGTGATCACTATTCAGGGCAAGAGCCATGACATGAAACAGTGTGATTTGGAAAGCCTAGAAGTGGGGAAAGGAATTACACAAGGAGAACAGAAGAGTAAACCTGAGGATAAAGGGAAGCGTTGTGAGGCGAGATTCAATCGGTCATGATGGGCGACTTGGACCTCAGAGGAGAATTTAAACATTAGCGTTCAGAGCTTGAGGGAGTTACAGTAGCAGTCCTGATTGGAAAGTAAACCTCACAGTTGGTGAAAGTGGGAAGAAAATTGCCCCCGGATATGATGGAAAAATGACAAAGTTGCTGAAAGATAACAAAGATATCTTCAAATGGGTGGCGGCAAATATGCCGGGAGTTGATCCTGGTTTTTGTTGCCATCAGTTTTCAAGTCAAAAGGGCGTGAGGCCAATAGCCCAGAAAAAGAAAAAAATGGGTCCAAAAAGAGCAGCAACAATAGAGGTACAGGTAAAGGAATTGTTAGATGTTGGTTTTATCCGCGAAATATAGTATGTTGAATGGTTGTTTATTGTGGTAATGGTTAAAAAGGCAAACAGTAAATGGAGGATGTGCACTGAAAATACAGATTTGAATAAAGATTGCCCCAAGGACCCATTCATGTTGCCTTACATAGATAAACTTGTGAATAACTCAACAAGTTATAAGTATTTGTCTTTTCTTGACGAGTATCAGGGTACAATCAAATTCCGATGCATCCCAAAGATAAAATAAAACTACATTTATAACCGACTTAGGCGTGTTTTGTTATAAAGGATGATGGATAAAGTCTTCGAAGAGATGCGGGGAGGATGCTGGAAGTGTACATTGATGACATGATCATCAAAACCCGCGATGGTGATGATACAATCAAAGATTTGGAGAAGGTCTTTCAGCGGCTACAAAAGTATGAGTTAGGTCTGAACCCGTTAAAATGTTCTTTCGGAATGGAAGCAGGGAAGATCCTGGGTTTTATGTTGACAAGCAAAGGAATAGAGGTAAATCCAAATAAATGTACAACCATCTTGGAAATGACTAGTCTGAGATCTATAAAAGAAGTTCAACAGCTCACAAGAAGGGTAGCGGCCCTCTCACGTTTTCTGCTAGCATCAGCAAGATGCTGCTTACCCATGTTTAAGGTTTTCAAAAACCATAGTACATTTTTGTGGGCTCCAGAATGTGAACATGATTTTCAAGAGCTCATAGGGTCGTTATCATCTCCATCGGTGTTGACAAGACCAACCCTAAGAGAAAGTTTGATAATCTACCTTTCTATTGCGGATGAGGCTGTAAGTGCGATTTTAATTCGAGAAGAGGGTAGGGTGCAATTTCCTATCTATTTTGTATCTCGTGTATTGTAGGGAGCAATATTAAACTATCAAAAGTTGGAAAAGGTAGCTATGCATTGTTGATGGCCTCTCGAAGACTATGTCCGTATTTTCAATGTCATCCTATAATGGTGCATAAAAATAAGCCAGTAGGAAAAATTTTACATAAACCAGACCTGGTAGGGCGAATGATGTCGTGGGCAGTTGAACTATCTCAGTACGAGCTCTGGACAACAAAAGGCCCAGGTCCTAGCTGATTTTTTAGCAAAAATGAACATCCCATGGATGCCCATCTTGGAGAGTGGATTATGTATGTTGATGGCTCTTCAAACGCCAAGGGTTGTGGAGTAGGGGTAATCATTGAAAATGGTGAGGGTGTGTCGGTGGAATACTCGCTGAAGTTTGAATTCTTAACTTTGAATAATCAAGCAGAGTATGAGGCATGTCTTGCCGACAAAAGGATGGCAAAGGAGTTAGGAGCCTCATCTATTATGATCTTCTCAGATTCACGACTAATAGTGTCTCAGATTCGAGGGGAATATAAGGCTAAAGAGCCAATGTTATAGAAGTATCTTGCAAAAGTAAAAGATTCGTTAGTAGGGTTGTCTAAATTTGAAATAAAGCATATTACAAGAGAAGAAAACAATAGGGCAAACTCTTATCTATGTTGGCCAACACGAAGAAAGCTTCTAACAATCATTCAGTTGTTAAGGAGGTCATCTCGGCCCCTAGCCTAACTTTACAAGTGGATCCAGCTGATTAGAGACTCCCTTCATCGATTATATCAGTAAAGGCGTGATTTCTGAAGATGAAAAAGAAGCAAAGCAGTTAATGAAAAGGGCTACGAGATACATAGTGGTTGAAGGACATTTGTTTTGAAGGGGGACTTTGGCTCTATTGCTCAAATGCATAGGACCATCGAATTCACGAGGAAAGTTGTGGACACCATACTAGAGCAAAGTCCTTGGCAAGAAAGGCGTTAAGGGCGGGATATTTCTTGGTATTTAGGTTCTTTAAACTCCTGCTTGGTTTCCCTGAAATCACCCTTCAGGTGCACGACGATCCTATTGCTATTTTTCTTCGGGGTGCCTTCTTGAGGGGTTGGGTGTCAGGACAAACTCTTTGAGCTGATTGGTTTTAATGATAGAAAACCTAAAAAAAGACTTTAAAAATATATTGACTTTTTGAGATGTGTTGTTATCACTGACATTCTGCTTGAGTGTGTTGTATAAGATATAAAAGTAATTTAGATTTATTTTGAGCTTATCACAAGCGGTGTTTATTTTAGATAGAAAGGAAGAAATGTAGTTTCCCTACTCTCTACATTAGATATATCATTTTTAAGCTACAAATAGTTGATCAAGTGAAAGAAAGTATCATATGCACCTATGAAAAGCTTGCAAATATGGCTCTAGATATTCAACGAAAGAAGCTAACCATGTTAGAAGGAGAGAACAAACTCATATTGACAATATCTCAATAAGACAACAAGCTATTTGATCTCAAGTTGATCAAAGAATTGAAGGGAGAAACTCATATCAATATGAGGATATTGCTAAACATCTTAGATCAATGAAAGAAGATTGCACAATTGCTTCCCTTTATGATGTAGTGCATTGTGTCTATGTCTCTGACAACTCATTGTCTAAGCCACCTAGGGTGATTTCTTGGAGTCCTTCAACTATGGATGGATTTAAATTAAATGTTGATGGCAGTTCCATTGGCAACCCCGAAAGAGCAGGGTTTAAAGGTCTTATCTGTAATCATCTTGGTTATTGGATTGTTAGCTTTGTGGGTATTGTTGGCCAAGCTATGAGCCTTTATGTTGAGCTTAGAGCTATTTGGTTTGGCTTAAAAATGGCTTGGGATTGTAGTGTTCGTAAACTCATTTTCCATGGTGATTCGTGTATGGCCTTGGACCTCATAACTGATCGGGTCAATCATTTCATCATTATGCTATTGTAGTCTTCAATATCAACATGATCCTTGACTGAGATTGGGAGGTGAAGCTTGAGCATACCTTGCGTGAAGGTCATTCGTGTTGATTGGTTAGCAAAGGAAGGTTCCAAGATGCATAATCATCCTCACGAGTTGCAAACTTGTCCTTTGCTTTTCTCCCCACTCTTGATGCAGGATTGTATATGCAGGATTGTTTTGGTACTTTGCATCTTAGAGTGTAGTTATTTCTCCTTTTTTTATTTTTTTGTTGTCTTCTTTTTTCTATGTACCAAAAAAAAATATAAATAGGGATGTGCTAATAAAATAATACAGGAGATGAATTGAGAAAGAAAGATGAGGAAGTCACGAGGACATCAAAGCGCTACTGAGAGGACAAGAGTAAAATTGGCAACGTGAAAAAGGAAGGAGGAGGGGGCAGAGTGTAGGCATGGAGTACGGGCATTTACAATGGAGATTGATTCAATTTTAGAAAAAAAGTCATTCGATCCAATCAATACGATTTCATAAGTTTATCACCAATTAGTTTTCTGAACCAATCCAACCTAACTTTTGTGATTAGGAATAGATCGGTTATTCAATTTTCACTTTATTATTTTAAAACTAAACCTATTACAAAAATAAAATAAAAAAAGACTTAATTACACTTTTAGCTCTCTTACTTTGTATTTGGTGAGAATTTGGTCCCCCAACTTTAAAATGAGTGATTTTAGTTCCCAAAGTTTGCAAAACAGGCAGTTTCAGTCCATCTATTGCTAATTTGGATGACGATAATCGTTAATTTAGATAAAAAAAATCATTGCTAATTTAGGTAAAAACCATAACTAAATTTTAAAAATTACATAACAAAAAGAACAAAATCCACATTTAAAAGTGTGGGGACCAAATTTGTTCAAATGTAAAGTAATGAACCAAAAGTATAATTAAGCCATATAAAAAATATTTATAAAAATCAAAATTTGTTTCTAAACTTTCAATTTAAATACTTCACTAATAATTGGGATAATTGTGTTATATTTAATTAGGGATAAAATTGTAAAATGATAGTAAATTTTTCTGAAATTATTATACATTATATTGATTACTTTTCTTAAATTTTATAAAAAGTAATTAGATGCTTATATTAAGAAATATAAAGAATATTTTAGAATTTAATTTAGGTTGAATCGGATCTAATAGAAAAACTAAAATCCGAATAAAACAACAAAATTAACATTTTTTTTCAGTTTTTATTCGATTATAAACATGCCAAACACGGAGTCACATGGAAACTTGGGCATGGTGGTTTCTATGAGGATGACATGAATAGAGAAAGTTTAATTTATGGTATTCCCATGAAATTGGAGAGTACTGCATTTTATTTTTATTTTTAGTATTTAAATTAATATTTTTATAATAATAATAAAATAAATAAAATAATATAAGATAACATTTAATTACTTATAATAAGAAGTATAGTATATCTAAATTTATTGAATGTATCTTAAAATGATACTAAAGAGAGAAGGCAATAAGGAAATGAAGCTGTATTTTTTTTTGAGTAAATTTTTAAATTAGTCTCTGAGACTATAAATATCGTGTATATTAATCCTTAAAATTATAAAAATTTTAAATTAATTTTTAATTTTACAAAACGACATGCATTTTACGTGGAAAATGAAGCTGCATACATGAGATGATGCCATGTATGCGTGTAACGACAGAAACACTCCAACAAAGTAACAAACCTTCTGCACCGCCTGGCTATCCAGCTCACACACATCTCATCTCCTCTTCTTCTCTCTCATTCCCTAAGCCCCACCACCATAATCTCTCTCTTTCGTGGCTTATAGTGTTCCTAAGTTTAAATGGTTAATAATTTAAAAGTAAAGGCTAAACAATGATTTAAAGATATTTTTTTAAGCAGTTAAACACAGTAAAATTTTGTTAAAAATTATAATTTAAAATATTTTTTAAAAATAAAATAATATATATTTATAATTTTTTAATTCTAGTAATGTTAATAAATGTCTTAAATACATTATTTAACAAACACCAATATATTTTTTTAGTACAACTTGACTTAGTACAATATATGAACTAAAAGTAATTATTATTTAATTTAAAAGTATAAGTATAATTTTGGAAAATTAAAAAAGTAAAAGTATAACAATATATGTATCAATAAATAAAATTCTAAGATTTGAATTTAATAAAAAAATATAATTTTAGTTCGATTATTATAAATTTTGCACGATTATGGACATAAATGTTATTGGTAAAAATGGTTAGTAAACATTGAGTAAGTTGTTTGGAATGAAATACATATTGATTTCTAAGAAATTTATATATATGTAGCCACACATTAAATATAGATCGGTAGGAAGATTAAATTTATAGTTTTAAAAATTAACAATAATTTAGATGATATCGGGTGTGTTCTTAAAATTCTAGCAGGGTACAACTATAAATGTGAGAGACTAAGATGAAAAGTCCTGTGCTTCGACGTTCTCAGTCATCATTAGAGGAGAAGGTGATACCTGCAAAGCCACTTTAAAGCCAAAGTTAGCTAACGGAGAGAGAGAGAGGCCTTTGTGTATTTATGGATTATTTATTTGGGGTGGATTATTCCCTTGTCTTATATAGTAGTATTAGGTAGTTAAAACTTTTGGGGATTGAATTGCTGATTTGGGCCCAAGCCCAAATATCAAGGAAAAGACATGTTCACTATTCAAAAAAGGTGTAGATAGTAATGTCAGACGTATCTGTTCTTGATGTACTATGTGCAAAGCTAGCCTATCTGCGGGATAAGGAAGCATCACTGATTAGTCCATGGAGCTTTCATCTCGCCAAACCCTGAGGATGCCTCTGTGGGATAGATTGTATGCAGGATCCTCCTCGCCCCATATCCTTGACTCTAGCCTTTTTGGTAGTGGTTGAATTTTCGAAATATCCTTGGCGGGATCCCGTCCATAACAGTTGCCCCCAATGTCAGTGAGTTGTTTGTGCGGCTTGCCGAGTGTCGATAGTGTGGTATCCCGCCTCTATCTCGTGACCGGTTGATCTCGAATCTTGCCATTGTCTCAGCAGTTGACTCTTCGTCGCCATTGTGCACTTGTGGGGAGTTGAGGGGTTACATGCTTCACCACGTGTCGCTCACTTATTGGTGTTTCTTTCTCTGTTCCCAAAATGGTAATGATGAGGGGCGCCCAAAGGTCCCATCGTGGGTGAGCTGGAATTTATTGGGCCTAAGTCTACCAAGCCCAAAAGTTGCTTTGTCTTCTTCCTTTTTCTCCATGCTTCTTCCTGTTTCTGTCACTCTATCACTAGAATTTTTGCTCTTCACATTTTTCAAATTTTCTCCCCCGTTCGTTGAAGAAACTTGCTCTGATTATTTTCTCTCATTTTTCAGTGCTTACTTCACGGCCTTCTCTTTCTTTTTGCTACTTTCACTACAAGAATGGTCAAAACTAGCGAGGGCACAAATCGTCACTAAATGGCCTAAACCGTTGCTAAAAAGGAATTAGAGACGACCAAGCGACGGAGGTTGAGCCGTCGTTATTTTTTGCGTTGCTAAAATTAGCGACGGTAAAAGAAGAAGAAGAATGTCAGAATTTGAGGTCGCTGGAGATGAAGGTCGCCAGAGTTGGAAAAGATGAATAAATTAATTGAAGAGACAGACGAAGTGAACAGTTATATAAAGAAAAGAAAGAGTGAAAAATCACGGATCTCGAAATCATTGTGTTGGCCAATGAGCTATGAACACGCGTCCTAATAGCGACGACCTAAACCTTCACTAAATCAGCAGCATAATTTTTTAAAAAGAAAAAAGAAAATTCATTCCCACCCCTGTAGCGACGACCTATATCATCGCTACCTCTAAAAATTATCCCACCCTTATATCGACGGCCTAGACCATCGCTAATTAGTGACGGCTAGGACCGTCGCTACCACTACTATACTAAAAAATATATAAAAAAACCCCACCCTTATAGCCATGGCCTAGACCGTCGATAATTATCGATGGCTAGGACCGTCGCTACCACCACTATACTAAAAAGAATCTCGTTCTTATAGTGACGACCTAGACCGTCGCTATCACTACTACACTAACAAAAATAAATCCTCCCTTATAGCAACGGTCTACTGTTGCTAATTAGCGACGACTATGACCGTCGCTACCACTACTATACTATACTAAAACAAAATCTCACCCTTATAGCGATGGCCTAGACCTTTGCTAATTATCGATGGCTAGGACCTTCGCTACTACTACTAAAAAATTTTTAAAACAATAATCTCTCCCTTATAGCGACGGCCTAGACTGTCGCTAATTAGCGATGGCTAGGACCGTCGCTATTTTATCGCCAAAAATATTACAAAAAGAAATAAAAGAATTCCCTCCACTTTAGCAATGTTAAAAGCCATCGCTAATTTTCTGCCAAAAATATTACAAAAAAAACTCCCTCCACTTTAGCAACAGTAAAAGCCATCGCTAATTTAGCGACAACTAAATTGTTAATATATCGTCGCAACTTAGCTTAGGTGTCGAGTTATCGCTATTTTTATGTAGTTAAATTGCCACATTCTTATAGTGTTTGAAGCTCTAGCCTTCTTGCGTTTCTTCCTAGCTTTCCTTTCATAAATAGGCGCCTTTCTCTGCTTTCTTCCTCTGTTATTCAAGTTTCCAACTTGTAGTTTTCTCTTTATTTTTGCTTTGCTGGTCTCTCCCTGTTCATGAGGCCTGAAACTATGGTCTTTTCGATCAGTTCATCTTCTTCTTCTTTAGGTGGCACCACTTTTGACGACCTTATGGTAAGAGGGCTCCTTCGGCCTTCCTTCCCCCAGAGGGAGCAGCCTCCTCTATTGGAGGTTGTGCTCCCCGAGGAAGTCCCTGGTCTACTACACTATGCTCCTTTTCCTCCACCCTCAGGCCGTAGCATGCCGCCACACATGGGTGACCACAAAAATAAGGGAACTTCATCTCTTACTTGGGGTTGTTCCCAACATGTTTGGGGTTGAGGGCGAGATTACCATGTGGGATGTGGATCCTACGATCATCCTAGGGCTAATCGGCATCGTGGGAGGACTGGGTTAGTCCACTCATATTCTAGTGGCAATTCTTTGTCTGAGAGCTTTGATAGAGCGAACTTGTTAAGGGTTTT